>JAUIMM010000975.1:6249482-7646464 GCA_031769625.1 Taudactylus pleione
AGAAATTTCATAAGGTGATTACGCAGAACAATGCGTTTATAGATGGATCGTAATTTCAGACCATACCAACGTCATCCAAAAACCAATAGAGTGGTGTTTTCCTCTAGTGAGGCTATAACCACATCAGGTGATGAATCACCACAAAGTTCTTCCATGAGTATTTCTACACAAAGACCCCCTTTAGGAGTGAAAATCCATATTGGCCGAGGAGATTCAAGAACTGTACGAGGAGGGGCGGACAGTGGCATCACAAATATAACAAGAGGCAGGGGACGGAAGAAACAAATCTAGTCTTTAATCTCCAAAAGAATTCTAACAAGATCAGAACTCTCAGTTTGGGTTGTGTATCTAACAATAAATTCGACGAATTCCAATGGAAAATTTACCAATGTCACCTGTATAGACAATTACAATTAAGGGATTATTTTAACGATAAAGAAGACCTAAATCAGAATATTGTTATGAAGAGGACTTTCAAAAAGAAATCTAATTTTGATCCACCGATGCATAATTTATCTATTACTGGATTTATGAAAGCCTTGGATGTATAAGTAATCAATGCTCAAAAAACATATAATACTTATAGAAATAATTTATCTATAGAAGAGTGGATTGCTCTTAAAAGTCTTAATAAGTATAGAGACATTGTCGTTTTCGTCCAGCGGACAAAGAAGGAGGCGTGGTGGTCCAGGATGTCACACAGCATCATCCTGAATTACAGCAACAATTAAATGACACCAAGATCTACCATACATTAGATAGTGACCCCATAAATTGTTTCAAGAGAGAATTGGATGAGATTTTGGATATAGCTTTGCAAAATACTATTATAGATGCTGATACCAATAATTTTCTTAAAACTGACTTTCCCAGGGTCCCCCTACTATATAGCTTGCCTAAAATCCACAAGGATTTAAATAATCCTCCAGGAAGGCCAATCATTTCGGCCAGAGACTCGTTATACAGTAACATTTCCAAATATTTGAACTATTATTTTACAACCTTGTGTACAGGCGGAACTAGTGTACCTTAAAGACACGACGGATCTAATTAAGCAACTGGAAGATCTGGGTGAACTACCTGATAACTTATGGATGGTTACGCTTGATATAACCAGCCTGTACACTAATATATCCCACAAGGAGGGGATTTGGGCTACTAGAAGGTTGATTGAGGATAATCCTCTTTATATAGGTCATAATATATTTTTTTCTCTGAAACTCCTAGAATTGGTCTTCACAAAAAATTATAGAATATTTCTATTACAATGGGGATTATTATTTACAATGTAACGGATGTGCAATGGGGTCGCATATGGCCCCCACATATGCAAATACCTATATGTTTTATGTAGAAAGAGAATTCTTCTTTAGAGATGTAAGAGAGAAGATTCTCTTGTATAAGCGTTACATAGATGACGTCATCCTCTTTTCGAGAGGCGGTTTCTGTGAATTTCAGGACTTGATGGAAGGGATTAATGGACGTGATTGTCCTATTAAATTTACCTTCAATATGTGTGTGGAAACATTTACTTACTTGGACGTAAGAATTACCATCAATGATAACAAAATTTCCACTTCATTATTCACCAAAGCGATAGATAGGAATACCCTTCTTAGAGCAGAGAGCCATCATCCAAATGCTACTAAGAAGGGCCTTCCTTTTTCCCAATTTTTGAGAGTTAACAATATTACTAGTGAGAAACAACAACTTGAGAAAAGTTTGAATGAGATGACTAATAAATTTAAATTGCGTGGATATAGCGAGTCTATTCTTAAAACAGCTAGAAGCAAAGTGAATAATATTGCCAGAAGAGATACATTGAGAAAACCCAATAAAATAGTACAGGAGGATAAATTGAATTGGGTCCAACAATTTAATACCTCATCAGGAATCGTACAATGGACACAAAGGAGGGGGAGCCGCAGATGTAGAGGGACCAGCAGGTCCCTCTGAGATGGGCGGATGCTGGAAGTTAACTTCCAGCAAGCCGCTCACTGGGCATTTCTGACTGGTCATATCAGATACGACCATGTCAGGGAAAGCTCTGTCTGTAATGGTCATATCTGATACGACCGTCCAAGTCAAGTTGTCACAAACCGTGCTAGAGACCTCCGTCAGAGACCCCTGCATCTTCCCATACGCTGGTGTCATCGCGACTTGCTGAGTCGCCAACTGCTGCTTTCAGGGGAATCCAGAGTGGGGCCTATGCCAGAAGGTGGTTCCTTGCATCCCCGCTGTTGTCTAGCTGTTCCTGCTGCCTCTCCATGCACTTCCTGTGCTTCTGCATGCCAGACATCCGGATCATGGGTGCGGCCATCTTGGATCAGGTCAGGTGAGCCAACCCCATCCAGTCAGCAGCACTCTCCAGTGACTCCAGCCAATCACCATCCGGCCAGGGGTATAAAAGCCCTTCCCTGACTCTGTCTCATTGCCAGTACAATAGTGCTCTTGCTCTAGCCAGACCTATGCTTCTGAGCCCTGCTGTTTCCAGTTCCAGTTCAACTGTGACTCTGTTCCTGTGTACTCCAGCCGGGAGTATTCCTGCCCAATCCAGCACACTCCATCCCGGAGTTCTATTCCAAGTGCTCACCCAATCCAGCACATTCCATCCTGGATTTCTATTCCAAGTGCTCACCCAATCCAGCACACTCCATCCCGGAGTTCTATTCCAAGTGCTCACCCAATCCAGCAGACTCCACCCTGGAGTTCCATTCAAAGTGCTTCCCCAATCCTGCATACTCCATCCAGGAGATATATTCTACTCTGCTACAGTATTCAACTCAGTATTCAACTCATCTACAAGTTCTGCAGTATTTAACCCTGCAATTCTCCTCCACAGTACCCCTGAACCTCAGAGACTTTTTTGTTTGTTTTAAATATCTGCAGTTGTGCATCTCTGCACCAAGGACTTTATTTACCATCACTCAGTTGGTCCTCTTTCATCTGTATGTTAAAGAATTACATTAAACCATCTAAATTCAAACTCCCTTCTGGTCCAGGTGTCTGTCACTCAACCCAGCTCGGGTCCACCCCTTCCAATTTCCCAGCCCGTGACAGTTTGTACTGGCCACATGGATCGTCTGGTACTCAGAGCCCTGGGCCAGGTTCTATCCAGGATGTACTAAATCGTCTTGGTAGATAGGAGTCTGCATAAGTGCAGCTGATGCAATATATTCAAGATATATCTACTCGTCGGGATAATGTTCAAGCTCTCCTTTCAGGAATATCTAGAGCTTATCTCCAGTCCTGTAATTCTACTCCTGCAACCACTCCCACAGTGGTCTCTCTACCAGTGTCTCGTCTTCAGCTACCTCTTTCTAATAAATTCGATGGGAACCCAAAGCTCTGTCGAGGTTTTCTAAATCAATGCGAGATTCATTTCGAGCTACAGGCTGCTAGCTTCCCTACTTCCAGGACTCGAGTAGAATACATCATATCACTCCTGACCGTTCAAGCTCTGGACTGGGTCTCTCCCCTCTGGGAGAAAGCTGACCCAATTCTTTCCAACTATACTGAGTTTGTGATCACCTTTTGAAGAATCTTTGACGAATCGGGTAGAACGACTTTTGCCTCTAACGATGTTTTACGTCTCCGTCAAGGAAGCAGGACGGTCAGCCAATATGTGATTCTATTTCGCAAAATAGCTTCCGAGCTAACCTGGAATGAGGATGCCTTAGTCGCAGCCTTTTGGAACGGATTATCAGAAAGGATCAAGGATGACCTAGCCTCCCGTGAATTGCCCTCATCATTGGACGCCCTGATTTCTTTATGTAATAAAGTTGATCTACGTCATAGAGAGCGAGACATGGAAAGAAATCGGTTTGACCGCACTAAAGGTCATTCTGTTCCTCGAGTTACTTCACTCTCTATTCCTCCTGATGAGCCTATGCAAGTAAATCGTTCCCGACTCTCTGCTGAAGAACGTCAAAGGAGATGACTGGAAAATCTTTGCCTGTACTGTGCTTCCTTTAAGTCTTGTCCATCCCGTCCGGGAAACGCCCCCTCCTAACCTATGACAGAGGGGTTAGGTTAGGAGTATCTATGCAATCACACAAGGAAACCGATCCTACTCTCATTGTCTTGTTGGAAGTGAACCAAGTCTGCCTAAGTGTTCTTGCCTTGCTTGACTCAGGAGCAGCTGGGAATTTCCTCACTTCGGACTTCGTTCAGAGACATCACATATCCACCGAATGGCTCCCTCAACTAGTGTCCTTAACTGCTATAGACGGTAGTCGAATCATCGGTGGGAGAATTACACATTGCACCCAACCTTTGAAGCTCAAAGTTGGGGCGCTTCACGTGGAAACCTTATCTTTCCTTGTCATTCCTAAAGCCTCTGATGAAATGATCCTGGGCCTCCCATGGCTTCAAAGACCTAATCCCCGTATCGAATGGACGTCCTTGCAGATTGTCTCCGAGAGTCCATTTTTTTTTCAGAACTGTCTTCCTCAAATAGTTCCTATACGAAACTCCTGTGTGAAATCTCTAGAAGGCCTTCCTGAGATTTATCAAGACTTCTCTGACGTCTTCAGTAAACAAGGAGCTGACACCCTTCCTCCTCATCGTGAATGGGACTGTCCTATAGATTTAAATCCAGGGAAAACTCCACCGCGAGGACGAGTTTATCCCCTCTCGTTACCAGAGACCCAGTCTATGTCCGAGTATATACCAGAAAACTTGGAGAAAGGGTTTATTCGCCCCTCCAGCTTGCCCCAGGAGCAGGTTTATTTTTCGTGAAGAAAAAAGATGGTGGCCTCCCTCCCTGCATCGACTATTGTGGACTTAACGATATTACCATCAAGAACGGTTATCCGCTTCCACTCATTACAGAACTGTTCGACAGAGTGTAAGGTGCTTCTGTTTTCACCAAGCTTGACCTAAGGGTTCCGTATAATCTGATCCGTATGCGTGAAGGACATGAATGGAAGACTGCTTTTAACACCAGGAACGGGCACTATGAATATCTAGTGATGCCCTTTAGCCTCAGCAATGCCCCGGGAGTCTTCCAACACTTTGTAAACGAGATTTTCCGAGATCTTCTATATAAGTCATAGTATACTTGGATGACATTTTAATCTTCTCTCAAGATATTCAGTCACATCACTCCCAAGTCAAAGAAGTTCTGCTTCGTCTAAGAAAAAAAATCTGCTCTTTTGTAAACTCGAGAAGTGCACATTTTGAGACCACAACAATTCCCTTCCTAGGATATATTATCTCAGGAACCGGTTTACAAATGGATCCACAGAAGCTGCAAGCCGTTCTTGACTGGTCTCTACCTACTACAATGACATCCATTCAGCGGTTCCTAGTAGTTGCCAACTACTACCGCAAGTTCATCAAGGGATTCTCTTTGCTTGTTGCTCCCATTACAGTTCTCACTCGTAAAGGTGTGAACCCCAAGCCTTCATCTCCGCGCCAGTTTTAAGACAGCCTGATGTAACCCGTCCTTTCGTCCTCAAAGTAGATGCCTCTATGGAAGGGGTGGGAGCTGTTCTCTCTCAACGATCTGATGATTGCAAACTACATCCCTGCTGTTTCTTCTCTCGAAGATTCCTACCGGCAGAAAGGCATTATCCCATCGGAGACCAAGAACTCCTCGCAATTAAGCTAGCACTGGAAGAGTGGCGTTACTTGCTAGAAGGAGCCTCGTTTCCTTTTCAGTTTTTACTGACCATAAGAATTTGCTCTATTTACAGACTGCCAGATGTCTAAATTCCAGACAGGCCAGATGGGCGCTGTTTTTCTCCCGATTTGATTTTAAACTCTCCTATCGTCCAGGTCCTCAGAATACAAAGGCTGATGCCTTGTCCCGCTCCCTGGTTTCTGAAGAAGAGGTCAAGCAGGAACCTCCTCCAATTCTGCATCCCACGTCCTTTGCCTCTGCCAGGCTCACACCAGATCCTCCTCGGGGAAAGACCTTCGTGGCCCCGGATCTTCGTAAGAAGCTGTTACATTGGGCCCACACTCCCCGATTTTCTGGACATACTGGAGTTGAGAAGACTGTCACATTCATTCAACACTCTTATTGGGGGCCTACGTTGAGAACCGATGTCAAAGACTTTGTTGCTTCCTGCATCAAATGTGCTCAACATAAAATTTCTAGGAAAACATCTCCTGGTCTACTGCATCCGTTGATTGTTCCTCGACAGCCCTGGTCCCATTTATCCATGGACTATATTACAGACTTGCCTCCATCTCAAGGCCATAACACCATATGGGTAGTTGTCGATAGATTCTCCAAGATGGCTCATTTTGTGCCGTTAACAGGTATGCCTTCTGCGTCCCAGCTTGCACAACTCTTGATTAAGGAGATATTCCGTTTACACGGCCTTCCTCAAGATATCCTCTCAGACAGAGGAGTAAAATTTGTGGCCAAGTTTTGGAGATCCTTGTGCTCAGCTCTGCAGGTAAAACTTAAATATTCCACGGCCTATCACCCTCAGACCAACGGGCAAACGGAGAGGGTGAACCAAGACCTAGAGCAGTTCCTTCGTTTGTTCGTCTTCTCATGATGACTGGTTGGAGCTGCTTCCTTGGGCTGAGTTTGCTCACAATGATCTCCACGGAGAATACACCCTTTTATACTGTGTATGGTCAACATCCTCGTCTACCAGAGTTCCCATTGGTTCCTACTATTGATGTACCAGCTGCTAAAAATACTCTTCAGCATCTGACGGCTATCTGGGAGAAGGTCCATTCCTCATTGTTGAAAGCCTCCATATGCTACAAAAAATTTGCTGATCGTAAGAGACGAGCCGCTCCAAAGTTCCAACCTGGACACAAGTTATGGTTATTTACCCGAAACCTTAGACTTCGTATTCCATCCATGAAGTTCGCTCCACGATTCATCGGACCGTTCTCTGTGGAAAAGGTCATTAACCCAGTGGCTGTTAAGCTAAAATTACCTCCTGTTTTACGAATTCCTAACTCATTCCACGTATCGCTCCTAAAACCTCTGGTCTTGAATCAATTTTAAAGAACTCTTCCTAAGACACCAAGTGTCCACACTCAGCGTGGTCAAGAATTCGAGGTCCAGAAGGTCCTGGATTCCCGTTGCCGCTATGGACGACTTCAATACCTTATTGACTGGAAGGGCTATGGTCCAGAAGAGAGAACTTGGATCTTTGCTACTGATGTTCATGCTCCTGCTCTTCTAAAAGCCTTCCATGTTAAGTTTCCTCACAAGCCTAGAAAGTGTCCGGAGTCCACTTCTAAAAGGGGGGGGTACTGTCACAAACCGTGCTAGAGACCTCCGTCAGAGACCCCTGCATCTTCCCATGCTCTAGTGTCATCGCGGCTTGCTGATTCGCCGGCCGCTGCTTTCAGGGGAATCCAGAGTGGGGCCTATGCCAGAAGGTGGTTCCTTGCATCCCCACTGTTGTCTAGCTGTTCCTGGTGATCCAACCCCATCCAGTCAGCATCGCTCTCCAGTGACTCCAGACAATCACCATCCGGCCAGGGGTATAAAAGCCCTTCCCTGTCTCATTGCCAGTACAATAGTGCTCTTGCTCTAGCCAGACCTATGCTTCTGAGCCCTGCTGTTTCCAGTTCCAGTTCAACTGTGACTCTGTTCCTGTGTACTCCAGCCGGGAGTATTCCTGCCCAATCCAGCACATTCCATCCCGGATTTCTATTCCAAGTGCTCACCCAATCCAGCACACTCCACCCCGGAGTTCCATTCAAAGTGCTTCCCCAATCCTGCATACTCCATCCAGGAGATATATTCTACTCTGCTACAGTATTCAACTCATCTACAAGTTCTACAGTATTTGACCCTGCAATTCTCCTCCACAGTACCCCTGAACCTCAGAGACTTTTGTTTGTTTTAAGTATCTGCAGTTGTGCATCTCTGCACCAAGGACTTTATTTACCATCACTCAGTTGGTCCTCTTTCATCTGTATGTTAAAGAATTACATTAAACCATCTAAATTCAAACTCCCTTCTGGTCCAGGTGTCTCTTGTCACTCAACCCAGCTCGGGTCCACCCCTTCCAATTTCCCAGCCCGTGACAAAGTGGTTAAATTTCACTCTTTAGTAAAAAATATTTATATTAAAATATAACTATTGTTTAGTTCAAGAAATTTAAATGATTTTCAAATATGACAAACAACATAATCATAATCTATGAACAATAACAATTTAAAATTCTATCACTTTATCGTGGGTATTTCAATGGCATAATTAAGAAAAATACATGTCAGGTAAAGTAAGTGTATGTCAATAATAATTTTATAGCTTGCGGTGAGGTCTCAACCATCTTAGATAATCACAACGTCTAAAGAATGTGCGTTAAATTGTCATCCAAAGTTAAACAGATAAATATCAGTAGTTACAATATGATTTGTTGTCACCTAGGATACAGAAGGACTTCTATAGTACATTAAAGCCAGTATCAGAATTTATATAGATTTCTAATATGTAAGTAGCATTAACAAGGCCATAATAGAGACCAGACTTCATATACAGATATGCCCAGCTATATCCTTGTCACTGGCACGGCAGTTGGACCACGCATAGCACGAGATGTGTACGTGACCATGCCTCCATAGGAATGCATGGTTCGATTGCAGTGTGCGCCGTAGCGTATGCAGGTGCGGGGAATCGCATGGTGTTGGCCTAATTTACTATGATATTACTTAAAGAGTCAATTATATCCTGTCAGTGAACTGACCTGTAGAATCTTAAAAATTATGGCAGAAGAATATGCGTATATCATAGATATGGATGAAGCCAAAACCCAAGCATAAAATATAATGAGGGGTGACACCGAGAGCACACTTGTAATAATAGTGAAATAGAGGACGAACAACATATACACATCTATCACTGACAAATGTCAGTAAAAACCTAAACTATTTGTGAACACAGGGCCTAATTCACTACGGATCGCTATTGCTATTGCTAGTGGTCGCTATAGGAGAGTGCTGCTGAAAGTGAGAGTTACCTTACAGTCAAGTAGGAACAGGGACGCAGGAAAGTGTGGCTATGGGGAGCCCCAGAGCGCTACCGGGGACTCCTGTGTCCAGACTTACGTTTCGCTGACCTGGGCTTGTTGTTTCTTTATATGTTATCTTTTTCAATACCTTCATGTATTTCACATATTTTCTCCTTTTCTAAAAAGTCTAGTGTATATGTTTTTTTATGAACATGTACTAATGGGAATATGGAATAGAAGGGACCAATATTAGAATTATTCATTTTCTTTAGTTCCTCCATCCTAATACGTATTACATGTCTCTTTTTTGTGTAAGTATTGTATAAGTGACTCCAACTCTAAAGGTTGATACTAAGGACCTCATTCAGAGGCGCTCGCAAAATGCGAGCGCTCTCTCTGAATGAGGGCTGCCGCATCTATAAAATGTTCCGGCCTCCTGGCCGCTCGCTAGTCTGTGGGTTACCACCCACAGCTTTAGCGAGCGGCCAGGATGATTGTCGCGATGGTCAAGACCATCACGACCATCGGGGCTTGTGACGAGACCCTTGTGGTAGGGTCTCGTCTGCCGCAAGCCCCAGTGAGCTTTCGGCTCTATTAGAGCCGGAAGCTCACCACTGACATCACGAGTGATGTCAGTGGAGCCACCCCCAAATGGCTGGCGTTCTGTCGGGAATGCCTCCGTTTGTATAGCCACCCCCCGCCCTCACCACCGACAGCCGCCTCTTTTGTAGTGAGTCCAGGAGCGACAGAATTTCTCTCTCGCTCCGGGTCTTGCGCACGTGCAGTACGGCCGTTGCGCGTGCACAGGGCCCAACAACAACCGGCTTGCGAGTGGGTCTGAATGAGACCCTAAGTGTGCCCCATATAGAAGTACTTTCTTGTGTCTTCTCTTTCTAATAAAAAATGTTGCTTCTGGGAGCACCTTTTTGTTTTCTGTACAATCTACACTATTCTGTTTATTGGGGTTACGAACCCGACTGTTAACAATAAGTAAATTAGTGCTGGGACCACCTTTTCTTCTTTTTACATAATGCAGAATTCACTGTCCATCATTGATGGCAAGTCGTCCTGGGCCAGATGCAGCAAAACAGGCCAAAACCATGATACCACCACCACCACCGTGTTTCACAGATGGTATGAGGTTTTTATGCTGGAATGCAGTGTTTTCCTTTCTCCAAACATAACGCTTCTCTTTTAAACCAAAAACCTCTATTTTGTACTCATCTATCCACAAAACAATAGGCCAATAAGCCAATAGGCTTCTGGCTTGTCCAGGTGATCTTTACCAAACTGCAAACGGGCAGCAATGTTCTTTTTGGAGAGCAGCGGCTTTCTCTTGCAATCCTGCCATGCACACCATTGTTGTTCAGTGTCTTCCTGATTGTGGATTTATGAATATGAACATTAGCTAATGTTAGAAAGGCCTTCAGTTGCTTAGAGGTTACCTTGGGTTCCTTTATGACCTTGCGAACTATTAGACGCCTTGCTCTTGCCGTGATTTTTGTTGGTCAACCGTCCTGGGGAGGGTAACAATGGTCTAGAATTTCCTCGATTTGTACACGATCTGTCTGACTGTTGATTGGTGGAGTCCAAACTCTTTAGAGATGGTTTCGTAAACTTTTCCAGCCTTATGAGCATCAACAACTCTTCTTCTCTTCTTTAAACCTTTGCAACACCGGGTATTTCAGCTAATTGTATTTATTTAACTGCCGTGTTTTCTTGAACAATTTTATATTTTGCTTGAAAAAGGATCACTCTCTTCTCTGCAGTAATGAACATCTTTGGTTACTGATCTGAACTTACCGAATTAAACTCCAAACTGTATTTTATTTAAATGCAGTAAATGTTTATTCTAATATATTAAAATAAATTGTTAAGCCACCCAACGTTTGCCCAGAGTCTAAACTGACTCACAAAAACATTAGAACTGCTCTGCATTCTTTGCCACTATGAGGCCTATTTATCAATTGTTTTTTTCCCCCACAATTATGTAGAGACTGCAGTTTCTGCATAATTTTATGAATTCGTGCTATGTACTAATAGTCTAATGCAGGAGATTTCACAGAAATTTGCTGCAGATGGCTAATTAGCACTTCAGATTGCAGTCCCAATTACTAGCAATGGGGACTATGATCTGAGTCCTACCTGTATGTACCAAACTCCAAAAAAGTATTGCTTTTTAGGAGTTTGGCTCCATTAGTTTAAACCAGGGATGGGGAACCTCCTGCCCTGGGCCTGTATAAGGCCCTCGGAATCTTTTGGTCTGGCCCTCGGAGCTTATTTCTGCTAGCCTCATTTGGCTAGCAGGGTGCCTAGAATGGCACCCTGCAGCCAGAAACTGCAGCAGTGCCACCTGGTGCATCCTTAGGACACTTCAGACGGTCACATTGCTGCCCTTATAGCTCCCCAAAGCATCCTCAGGATGCTCCGGGCATTTCTGTAATCACCAGCGATTGTGGCCCCGTCCCCGTGTGACATAACGCGGAGGAGGCATGGCCTGTAACGGGCCCACGAATAATGTTATATATATCAAAATGGCCCTTGGCAGAGTTAAGGTTCCCCACCCTTGGTTTACACCATCTTCAAATGGAGTGAACGATTTTAAGCCTATGGAGGTTTTACTCACAGGAGAAAGATATTCCGATCCCTCTCCTGCAGCCTCCAACTGGCTCTGGAAAGTGACACTGCGTGCGCAGTGTCAGATTTTTCCAGGGGAATCTTTTACAAATGTGAAATACTCCTCCAAAATGCCTCAGAAGTAACTAGCATGGACATCGGTTATTGCTACTGCTGTCCCTGCAGGTTCAGTTTAGTACATAGCAGAGATATTTTCATTCAAAATGAAAATATCCACCGCGATACAATGTTAATTACTGCAGTGCCGCGATTATTAATACATAGGCCCTTAAGTATTACACAAACTATGATTTTTTTTTTTTGTGTTGAAGTCTGTTAGCTGATAGGGTTAAAACAGACTGAACCTCCCTCAATCTCATCAATTAATGGGTACCTGGGGAATTAACTGACAAGAATTGGCTTACATCTGGGAAAATAAGGTGCACGATAAATGTGACGACACAAGCAATAGGCTATAATAAACAGCAGTGCCTGAGGTATGTGCCAACACCATTTAAATACAAAAATTGTACATTTTGTGCACTTGTCTAATTATATCCAGAACCATTTAATTTACATTCAGTGAATGTTGGTTCCAAGATATTGCAATAAATTGCAGTATTTACATATTAATTAATGACCATCTTTTTTCATATTTCTTATTTCATCATAATGAAGTACACTTGTTATATTAGAAAATAACCATTACTTGGTTGAATTTTTAATTTTCCAAGTTTTTAATGTGCTACAGTATCTTGTTTATGTTTTCAAAGGAGTTTAAGTCAGAGTCATTAACCACTTGCCTGGCGTGTTTGCATAGTTTGCGAACACACCAAGCTGTGCATTCCCTGACATGGTCATAAACAATGCGATCAGTTAGAAACGCCCACTGGGCAGCTTCCGGAAGATAATCTTCCAGCAGCTGCCAATCGCAGAGAGCGGTCCCTCTGCATCCTTGCACCCTTCCCCAATCTCTGTTGTGCAGCCGATTACATGCTGAACTCGTAGAGAGGAGCAGCCACTGGGGAAATGTAAATAAAGCAGCTGTCAGTCCCCGGGGAAATGCGAAGCCACGATGTTCTGATAACTGAAGATCCATTATATCAATATCGTGTTGGACAAGTTAGACATAGATATTCATAGAACATAGATGTTCTTGACCTAATTCAATCATTAAAAAAAAAACAGAATTTCTGAACGGTTTTTGAACAAAATATTAGCTAGGACCGGCACTTGATTGAACAAACATTGACCAGGATACCCTACCTTATGGAATAATGAAACCACTCTAAACCAGGGCTGTTTCCAGTACACAATAATTTTGCACCTTAATCAAGGGACAAGTATTTGCAGGAGTTGCCTGCAAAACTTTTATTAGAATCCTGCCTCTACTTTTGCACTAATTATCAAAAATACAGTGCATCCTGACTGGACACGGTTTGGCACAATTAAAGACAGGATTAATACTGTCTAGTATCAACAAATATTGACAGCACCGTATGCTGAATAAGTTATAAAGATCTTATTTTAGCAATATGTAACAAACATTCACTAAATAATAACTTTTTTGAAGTTGTCTCATGCATAGTGAATCGAGATATTAATTACTTTGATTGCTACAGTATTTTATATGCTTGATTTTTATGACTTTGTAACTTATCATGAATAGGTTGTTTGAATAAATGCATGTCTTTTATACACTAGCTGATGATTATTTAAAGTTACACCAGCGCAATTTTTTCATATTAATTTGATATGTAATACGTGTATATCTGTGTGCGACTCAGACTGTAAACCGAACTTGGCGTGGCAAAAAGCTGTGGCTGCTGCATCATAGCACTTTGCATGCTAATTGAGAGACACAGATATACAGTCTCCTGGTACATCCTAGTTGAATAGCATTGTGACTTAGATGCAAAAAAGATGCCCAGGCGCGTCACGAGGGGCTGTTTGATGCGACTGCAGTAAAGACAAATGAGGACACATCTGTAGTCACTGATTTGAACACTTTTCAAATAGTGCAATGATCAAAAATTAGTATAAATGTAAGATTCATAATCCACATTTTTATATTTTATATATATATATAGTATAGTGGTGGTATATTATTTGACCTGCTTTGTCTTGTACAGTGTATGCAACTTATATATTTTTACATTTATGTATTGCTAGGTTCCAGTCTGAAAGAGAAAGTGGGGACAGGAATTTTGCTATCGGATATTACTTAAAAGAGAAAAAGGTTTTTAATTTTTGTTTCTATTGAATTCGGTTTTCTTTAATTCTATTCTCTTTCTTAATTCATTTTTTAAGAATTAGTTACTGTATATAGTGTATAAATGTGTGTATGTACATTATGTGTGTATGTATATGTATATGCAGTGTGTGTGTGTATGTATATGTATATAACTAGTCAGTGAACTACATTTGCAGCGACTGGCGTGTTGTGTTATTTGAAACAATATAGAACCATTTGATCACCATGTGTGTGTTATTATCATGTGTATGTACTGTATATAATCAAATGCAATAAAGCGCAATGTGTAACAAAGTGCTTGATCAGGTATAAATAAATATATAAATAAATAACTTTTCCACCACAATAATTTTAAATAAAAAATATATAAGGTAATTTATTCCAACATACAATAAAAACACAACAACACTGGATTAACCCATACTGGGTATCCACCCGATGTACAAATATACAGAATAAATGTGAAAAAGTGCAGTGCAATTTCACATGACAACTACTACAGGTTGAGTCTCCCATATCCAAATATTCAGAATTACGGAATTTTTTTAGAATGACTGAGATAGTGAAACCTTTGTTTTTTCATGGGTCAATGTACACAAACTTTGTTTAAGGCACATAATTATTAAAAATAAAACGTATAAAATTATCTTCAGGTTTTGTGTTTATGGTGTATATGAAACATAAATTAATTTCATGTAAGTACACAAACTTTGTTTGAGTCACAAATTATGGTATGCAAATATTCCAAAATACAGAATATTCCGATATCCAAAATACCCATGGTCCCAGGCATTTTGGATATGTATCACAAAAATAGCTCATATAATTGCCCCTTGATGAAGTCGTAATGATGAAACCCGTTGGAGGCTGCCTGCTTGCCTCATGAACCCCTTCCTTGCACTTTATTCAGATAAGCATTGAACTTTTCATTCTATTTATTATATGTGGAGGCTGCTTTGAATTGAACCCTTTTTTACCTTTTTTTTCTGTCTGTTTTTAAAAAAGTTTATTGATTATCAACTTAAGAAATTGGACAATTTTATCTTACTCTTGATATATGTTGATGCTGCTATATGTACTTGTTTACCAGTTTTGTATATGAGCTATTTCTGTGATAGTAATAGTCATGTGAAATTGCACTGCACTTCGCACTTTTTCACATTTATTCTGTATACAGTATTTGTACATCGTGTGGACACCCAGTATGGGTTATTTCAGTATTACCGTGTTTTTATTGTATGTAGGAATAAATTACCTTATATATTTCTTATCTTAAATTATTGTGGTGGAAATTGTATTTATTTATACCTGATCAAGCACTTTGCTACACATTGCACTTGATTGCATTTGATAATATACATACTGTACATATGATGATCACCCACACATGGTGATCAACTGGTTCTATATAGTTTCAAATAACACAACACGCCAGTCGCTGCGAATCTATTTCACTGACTAGCTTTTTAGCACACAAGCAAATGCTTTAACGTTAATGGTCTAGCTGTCACCCATAAGTTGAGGGAGTGTGGTTGAGAATATAACGTTTGTTCACACGAATATCTGCTTGTATAGTTGGGATATATATTTGATTGCAGCTGCTCCATATATATATATATATATATATATATATATATATATACACAGAGAGCTTTGGATGCCCGGCACTCACCAGCAGCAAAACAACAGTCCAGGTGCCCCTCCTGCAGCAATATTGATAAATAGAGCTGATATGTATAAACCCAGCATTGGATGGCACGCCGGAATAAAGGTAATAAAGCAGACCAATCTAGTGTGGTATTCAACGTTTCAGAGGTTCTCCCTCTTTTATCAAGACTTCACAATGATAAAAAGACAAACAGACATATATCTCCCTGCCACGAGCCCGTCCAAGCGCCGATGACGTCATCACTAGCGGCCACACGCTGGCGTCCCGGCAACCTGTAGGGGGCGTGGTCTGACTATAGTGCCCATCACCATAACAACTACAGACAAACGAACACATACTATAACAATGGTGCATAGCGCACATAGTACAAAAACATCAAAGTAACATGACAATGGGGACATGTCATCAATACAGAGCAATGCAAGATATTGTCAATTAGGAAAAAAATTATTAAAGACAATGTTAATAATATCAACCTAATATCGATGCTGATAAGCAATCTAAATCCTGTCTAGAAATAAAAGGTGAAAAATGCTATCCCAAACATGAACTAAGTGGCTATTAGCTGAACAGGTCATAAAAATAAAGAAAAGAGATCCATAGTAAGAATAGAGACCGAGCAGGCAATTAAAGAAAACAAGAGAATGAGAGTGTCTCATTCAGGCCAGATGGGGATACCGTGTCTAAGACATGTATCCATCTAGCTTCCTTCTGCAGCAGGATGCGGCCTCTATCACCCCTTCTAAGATTGGGGGGAACCCAATCTATCATTTTGTAACGCAAGGTACTGAGGCCATGTTTGGCATCCCTAAAGTGCCTGACAACCGGCTGCTCGGATGCTTTAACATCTATAGCAGCTCTTATACTTGACCGATGTAGGGCCGTACGCTCTATCAGTTGCCTGGTGGTTTTACCCACATATAAGAAACCACAAGGGCACCTAATGTAGTAGACGACAAATCTGCTTGAGCAGGTTAAAGGAAATGTAAACTTTCCCTCATCTAGGGTGCACAAACGTGTCCCCTATCTCCAGATAGCTGCACATAATGCAACCTGTACACCAGTGTACAGGTTGCATTACGTGCAGCTATCTCCAGAAGCGATGATTGATGGCATCATCTCAAAGAAAACTAGAGATGCCTTGGTGACTGACTTTTTTCCCACAATGTTATCAGAGAATGGGTCATAACCTAATTTCTTCCAGCAAGATGGTGCCCCACCTCATTATGGGCTCATTCTCAGGGAATATCTTGATGTGCAGTTTCCCCAAATGTGGATTGGCCATGGAGGTCCAGTCCAGTGGCCACCAAGATCCCCAGATTTAACTCCAGTGGATTTCTTTCTGTTGGGTTACCTGAAGGAACGTGTTAATGCTGTAAAGACACAAGATTGTTATCATCTGCAACAACGAATTGTTGATGCTTGTGCTCAGATTCAGCCAGACATGTTGTTCAAAGGTTCATCAGGAAAGGGATAAGAGAATAGCCTTAACACTGCAACAGGGTGGACTGCACCTCGAACATATCCTATAACTTTATGCTAATACTTGAGATTGAACAAAGATACGTTAAAATGAAGAACACCATAGTTTTTGTTATGAGATTATGCATATGTTTGGTAGGTCACATGACAACCATCCAAATTATAATATTAGAGTTGAATCCAAGATGGCCAACTTCAAGATGGCCGTCATACTGGTCTATTTTGGGGACGTTGGTTGAAGTAATTTGCAATAGCATGTGTGCTTAGTTCTCCAGATATCTGTTTGTATTAGTGCCATTGTCTTTAATGTCACTACCTGCAAAAGAAAACTGTTAAAACTCAAAAATAAATAAAAATATGTTAAAACAAAGAACACCATTGTTTTTCTAATGAAATTCTGCATCTTTTTGATATGTACCTTCCCAATTAAAAATTTAGAGTGGCATCCAAGATGGCTACCATACGCTAAAGCGTTTTCCCCCACTTCCATATCATATGTGTAGACACTATATTAATATCTCAAACAATATGTCTGCCTGTGCGCTTGAACCTTTCCTTTCAAGCGCAGGCACAAATATTGTTTGTAGTACCATTAAATCTAGGGGTTTGGATTACTCCTAGTGCCCGCTGCTGATTCATTGCCTCAAAGAGTAAGCGCAGGTATTATCTATTAAATCACTGTAATAATATTTATTTAGTAATATTCCTTTTTATAAGTGTGTTTCCACACTTACGGACCACCCTGTATATGTATAATATATATGTTTAAATAGTATGTTTTAATTTGAAATAGTAAAAGGTTAATGTTTTTATTTAATTTGTATTTTAAATTACAGTGTTTTCCAGAGAACACTGATATGGTTGGAACCTTAGATTTTTATTTCCAGGTAAGAAAATTGATTCTTCTAATATTTGCATAGTTTCTAAGGAATGGCTAATGCTTTACATGATTATTTTTCTAAAAAATAGTTTCATGAATGACTAGGCGGACGGGGTCTGATTTTTTTTTTTCCCTCACAGACAGAACATTGTAATAATGCAGTTTTTAAAAACACTTTGCTGGTAGGTTGGTGCATTGTAAGCACATCACAATCAAATGGGAGCTAACTCAATTAGGTGTGAATTGTGTTCCAGAATGCTATTAAACATTGCACCTACATTGCGGCTTTTTGTTTCTTCCCATAGAGGTACACAAGAAAATAAGCAGTTTTGCTGCAGTGGCAATTATAAGTTCATCACCTTGCAATTGAATCAACCCCTTACTGTTTCTGACCTTAAGTCAATCACCCTTGTTTATGCTCCATTAAGCCTGTTTTATTCTTCTAAAATAATGAAAACAGTAATTTTAGGGGCAGATTCAATTAGCCACATTGCTTATCGCTGGCAGATAACCTTGAGTTTTAACGGCCAGAAGTGTTCAATTATATGCCCATTTCATTCCACAGTTAACCAGCGAATAATGCTTATTAATCCGTAGATTCTGTGTTAAGTACCCAGAGCTAACACGCTCACGGCTGCTGTGATAAGGGCAGAAGCCCTACTTATTGTATATTTCAGTTTGCACCTGAGTAGGGTGCAGACAGAAAACCACGGTACTGTAAGTGCAGCCTGTAGGCTATAGTTGAATAGGCCCGGACACTGCTACAAGCCTTTTGTAAGCACCTCTGATTGAATGTGCCTCATAGTGTGCACACTGTACACAGTTAGTATTTTTTAAAACTAGGCAAAATACGGACAAATGTTTGAAACCTGGTGCTGGCAGTGGGCAGCTTTTGGGACCTTTGCATCATCACTTTGCAATTAGCACTATAGAAGATAGAGAATAGAGTTCCCAAGAGCCACCACTTGTTTTATTTTTTATTTTCTATAAGTGTTAATAAGGGTATTCAGGTTTTTTCATATAGTTAATTTATTATATAGTTCAATCCTATTTGAATTCTATCTAGATTTGAGAACAGAGAACTCACAGTTGAAATATCTAATCCCTTTCTATTATGACTTTAAACCAATACATAATGTATTTTTTAAATATATGATCATATTATCTAATCGTCGAATTAAACATAAATTATTACAACAATCAACACATAGATACAGATATTCTTGACTAAACATAACTGTAATAATTTACTACATAAGAATAAGTAAACTTTAATTATACATTTTATTTCTTAAGGGACAAAAAATTAATATTGACATTTTAAAATATATGGGATTTACAAATAAAGAAGAAATGTAAGATAAGATCTGGATAATGATCCAGAATGACAATCTAAATTACTCATAATGATACAGGACAAAACACATTTATTTTGATCCATTTTGTAGAATAAAAGGATCATATGGAGAGTGATCAAGGACAAATGGAATTATAACGTAATACAGTCAGGTGCATAAATATTGGGACATTGACAGAATTTTCATATTTTGGCCTCTATTCACCACCACAATGTCTTTGAAATGAAACAAACAAGATGTGCTTTAACTGCAAACTTTCAGATTTAATTTGAGGGTAATTACATCCAAATCAGGTGAACGGTGTAGGAATTACAACAGTTTCTATATGTGCCTCCCACTTTTTAAGGGGCCAAAAGTAATGGGACTATCAACTCAAAAGCTATTTCGTGGACAGGTGTGGGCTATTCCCTCGTAATTTCATTATCAATTAAGCAGGTAAAAGGTCTGGAGTTGATTCTAGGTGTGACATTTGCATTTGGAATCAGTTGCTGTGGACTCTCAATATGAGATCCAAAGAGCTGTCACTATCAGTGAAGCAAGCCATCATTAGGCTGAAAAATCAAAACAAACCCATCAGAGAGAGAGCAAAAACATTAGGTGTGGCCAAAGCAACTGTTTGGAACATTCTTAAAACGAAAGAACACACCGGAGAGCTCAGCAACACCAAAAGACCCGGAAGACCATGGAAAACAACTGTGGTGGATGACAGAAGAATTAATTCCCTGGTGAAGAAAACCCCTTCACAACAGTTGGCCAAATCAAGAACACTCTCCAGGAGGTAGGTGTATATGTGTCAAAGTCAACAATCCAGAGAAGATTTCACAAGAGTGAATATAGAGGGTTCACCACAAGATGTAAACCATTGGTGAGCCACAAAAACAGGAAGACCAGATTAGAGTTTGCCAAACAACATATAAAAAAGCCATTGCAGTTCTGGAACAACATCCTATGGACAGATGAGACAAAGATCAACTTGTACCAGAGTGATGGGAAGAGAAGAGTATGGAGAAGGAAAGGAACTGCTCATGATCCAAAGCATACCACCTCATCAGTGAAGCATGGTGGTGGTAGTGTCATGGCATGGGCATGTATGGCTGCCAATGGAACTGGTTCACTTGTATTTATTGATGATGTGACTGCTGACAAAAGCAGCAGAATGAATTCTGAAGTGTTTCAGGCAATATTATATGCTCATATTCAGTCAAATGCTTCAGAACTCATTGGACGGCGCTTCACAGTGCAGATGGACAATGACCCGAAGCATACTGCAAAAGCAACCAAAGAGTTTTTTAAGGCTAAAAAGTGGAATGTTATGCAATGGCCAAGTCAATCCCCTGACCTGAATCCGATTGAGCATGCATTTCACTTGATGAAGACAAAACTGAAGAGAAAATGCCCCAAGAACAAGCAGGAACTGAAGACATTTGCAGTAGAGGCCTGGCAGAGCATCACCAGGGATGAAACCCAGCGTCTGGTGATGTCTATGCGTTCCAGACTTCAGGCTGTAATTGCCTGCAAAGGATTTGCAACAAAGTATTAAAAAGTGAAAGTTAGATTTAGGATTGTTTAGTTTGTCCCATTACTTTTGGCCCCTTAAAAAGTGGGAGGCACATATAGAAACCGTTGTAATTCCTACACCGTTCACCTGATTTGGATGTAATTACCCTCAAATTAAATCTGAAAGTCTGCAGTTAAAGCACATCTTGTTTGTTTCTTTTCAAAGCCATTATGGTGGTGAATAGAGGCCAAATTATGACAATTCTGTCAATGTCTCAATATTTATGCACCTGACTGTATACTATAATCTATTAAATGAAAAGGCACTATGTGCCACACTCGTGGAATGAAAATAATAGTACCTTAATCAGTGTTCTCCCCAGAATATTTTTGCAGCCAGGTGGCATCAAGAAGTAGCCTGGTGGGGGCCTTCGCAATAATAAAATGTTTTAAACCTTGACCTCATAATGATTTAAGCTTGAAATAACATTTTATATATTAATTCTCTTCTTATTAGATGCCCAGTTGTCTGATTATGAAAAAGCTGCAAAGTCTGTAGGATCTTTTCCTTTTTATACAGCTCCCAGATATTGTCCCCACTTGCAGATTCCCAAAGTGGCGGGTGGTGGCTGATTTTTGCCGGGTGGTGCACCCGCAAAAAACAGCCTGGGGAGAACACTGCTTAATGGAGAATTTAAAGAATAGAAACTACTTCCATCACATCAAGAAATATGATCCAATAAAACTCTCACACTCCCATCCTTTGAAATATATCATGATAATAAACTAAAAACAATACAACTATATTCCTGTTTTAAAAATAATGACAGAATAGAAATATTAAAATATATATTCAAATATTGTATCTAGATATTAACATCCTCAACTAACAAATAATTTCTACATGTAAAATAAAATAGAGCCTTTCTTTACAACTATTATTTATTTCTACAAACCATATTGCAAATTACAATACGGGAATAGATTAAGGACAAAAAATATTAAATCATTTAGTTCTTAGTCATTTCAACATATCGAATACAAATAATGGTAGATTCTGACAAAAACAATACACAAAAATGATATAATAAAGAATGACACTTTATTATATTAATAATAATTATGAAACAATACCATGTAAAAACTTAAACTTTTCATAGGTGTAAAAAAATATAAATTAATAAATTATTCTCTTTGTAAATTGTTTTTTAATTTGCATCATTATGCAAAAAATATTTAACAATAAAAATGAGAATTAAAATTAAGTAGTAATAAATTACATACACACTATAAATATATAAAAAAGGCAACACAATGATTCTTAAATATGTTTTATAAAGTACTGTAAATATGACAAACACATAGAAATGTTTTATATAGAAAAATATAAATAAGAAATCCCCAATACAACATTCTAATTGTTTAAAAAAAAAAAAAAATGATCATAGTGGACCTACATCTACCTGATTGAACAGCGGTGGTATAAAACTCCCAGTCTTTTCAGTAATCCATTTAACTGGTAAAAGCTAATGCAAAATTTACGTTTGTGAATTGTGTGTTGCCAAACACAATACTAATGACAACCTATGATTAATAACACTCTTCCGACAGGTCCCTAAACCTGCAGCTAATAAAGGAGGTAAGAGCGGTAATTTGATAGATGAATACATACATTAAACAGAAGAGAGTGATTGCTGCACTGGTACTATTCCAATTGTTAATATTTAACTAGGAAAAACCCATATTATCCTCTAAAATACTGTACGTATATTCTAAAGATGATCATAGTACAGTCACTATACTGAGGGTGCAGCCTACTGACAACTAATAAGTATACGAATTAAAAGGATAGAACAGAGTTGTCCTTTGTTGTGGCGCACTAAATACATATTTTTTTAAATATAACTTTTATTCTTCAATATATAAAATTGTATACGTATATTAGCAACAGCAAAATAATTAAATGAAACACTTTGTTCCTAGACATAAGAATACATATATTGTGTTGACAAAACAAACATAAAGTGTGTTTTAAAACTAAAGTCCAGTTGTGTGTTATTATTTCCAATGAGTGTGCTTTATTCATATATCCATGTGTATTCCACCCTAGTAGTATATAATTCCAAGAGGGAGAGAGAAATATAAAGTAATTATATTTAGCTATCTAATTTATATTAGACAAAATAGAAGTGCTTTAGGTTCTTAGACTCAGAGAAATGCAACTTGCATTGTTCACAATGTTGCAAATTATCCTAGTAACATAAGTATCCTAACCAAAAAATTATACACGGGGTGTTTGTGTCTATTTCAGGTTTATAGATTCAGTCTGTTTGTCTAGTGTGTCCGTTTATTGGTCTGTACCCTTAAGAAAATGAGGGAGGATGTTATTATACAGTAAGGGAATGAGGGAAATTAGGCTTACATATAAAATGCTTGTATAGCATCAGCGTTCAGGGTCGTTCCTTTCTCACATTAACCACTTGCCTTCTAATATCACATACTATCAATAAGTGTGTTTCCCATAATATAGTTATAGCTAATAAATCCAGCAGGATTACACTATATCCTAGATGGTTGTATCCTTGTATGCAGCTATACCTCCATACAGCAGTACGGGATATTAGGTTGGCGGCTATTGTATTGATATTATGCCAGCACTACATGATATATGTTTTTTATAACAATATAATTACAGCATTGTTGTATTTAGTTGTGCCACTATGTCTTATCCCTTCCTCAATGATCAATCAGTGTAAAGTAAGGCATGCTATCCTCCACGAGGCCGGTATGCACATATTCCTCTCACATTGAGATATCAGGTTCCCCTGTCACTATGATTATATCACCTTTAATGCTTTATTAAACCAGTGTATTAATTTCTTCCTCACAGTCAAAATGTTGTTTGGCACAGCACGTGGAACTCTTTATTAGTTCACTCTGTGCAGTATTATCCCCGTCTCTTATTATCTCGGTACTCCAGCAGAGCGTGTCCTTAAGCACATTCCATATACGTAATTACTTATTTATATATGTATTCCAGCACTTGTATTATCATTGGTCCTTAACATATCAT
The DNA here is from genome assembly GCA_031769625.1 of Taudactylus pleione. NCBI lineage: Eukaryota > Metazoa > Chordata > Amphibia > Anura > Myobatrachidae > Taudactylus > Taudactylus pleione. The sequence goes on from JAUIMM010000975.1 coordinate 6,273,251, forward strand.
ACACATTTGAGGATATACAGTTGCTACATATTATTAAGTGTAATTGATAACACTCACCAGGGACTAATGCCGACAAGCGTTACGCTGGTAATAGCTTTTTCAAGGCTAACCAGATTGCCCTGTTCAGTGACCTGCGTTATCCAATTAACATCAGTTCCGTTGGTCATGAGTATATTTTGACCAGTCTAATACTTGCTCCTTCATACCGGTCTTCTCCACTCCCCTTATTACCTTAGGTCTGATAGAATTCAAATTGACCTATTATTTCAACTCTAATCTCTATACAGATAAGTATTTTGAATTTCCGATATAAAAATTATTTTATTATAATAATCTTGATATTGTAATGCATCCGATAGTATATTAATAATAAACTAAATTAAATTAATTATATTCCTATACTTGTGAGTAATAATAAATGTATGTAATTCTATGGGTGACTTATAAGTAAAAATCACCCATACGTGTTTTATTAATTTATACATTCTCCCCAGACCTTATAATGTCATACTGATCAATTTAGAAATTGACCCTATATAAAAATAAAAATATTACATTAAATATAAGGTGGAATTAAAAAATAATAAATAATGAATAGAAAAATATAAATTATTAAATAAAAAATAGTGAGGTGCTAATATTTATAAAAAGAATCTATAAATGTATTAAGTGATGCGTGTTCCTATCTACTAATAATTAATGTATGGATATAGGATATATGTGAGAATCCATATAATATAATATTTAATAAACATAAAATAAAATATCCTGTCATAAATTATTAGTACGTAAAATGTTGTGCTATACACCATAAATATAAGGGGAAAATATTACCAAATATAGTGAGAAATACTGAATAATAAAATAAATAATTTAAGTGAGTATTACAAGGTGATATAGTGATATTTTCATGTAGAGGTGAAAATACACTCCCTAAATGTATTATCTGGATATATTCCTCTTATTAGATGATTAGTGAGTAAGTGACGATACTGCAAAAAAAGGGTGAATGAATATTGTCTATATGAGTGCTAAAAAGAAAAAAAATTGTGATATTATGTACTAATTTAGACAGGAATAAATATAAGTGCTTATATAATTAATAAAATTATGGCTTCACCCACTTTTAGATAAGGATTAGAGTAGTATTGAGTATCATCTTTTATTAACAGATATTACTCTATCTAAATGTACCTCAAAAATATAACAGGTACTGTGTTACATTGTTATGTTCTCCAATTAATTGTAACTTAAAATTGGTATTGTGTATATATATTGTACAAAAAATATATAAATATATACTTATATACTAAATCAAACAGGAATGAATACAAATAAGTAATATATAAATAACGTAATTTGATCCACATTTCAGGGAGAAGATGTATCTTAATTGTTTAATGGATATTCCCTTATCTAGATATATTCATGGAGTATCATGGGTATTATGTTTTGTTGTGGTCTTCTCCAATTGGTATTGAGCGAGGATTGGTAATTACCACTCCTTCTACTATTCATCATTATTTTTCAAATTACATATATAATTGGATTTCCCACCAACATGTAATCTATACTATATGGTCAAATATTTTATAGATTGTAAGCTTGCGAGCAGGGCCTTCCTACCTATATATCTGTTATTACCCAGTTTTGTTCTATTATTGTTCCAATTGTAAAGCGCAACGGAATAAAAATAATAAATAATACGGGTATCCCACCACATTCATCCATTGAATGATATCAGTTCAAGATAAGAGGTAAATGTAATTGTAATTGATACTCTCAAGTATTCCAGAATTATTAAGTATAGGTTTCCCTCATCTCTTGGTTTACCAAAAGGTAAGGCTAGGTGTATAGTCTTATGAAAAACGATAGATTATCTCAATAACCTATAAAAATGCTGAATAATTGTCCCACTCATTCATCCCTTTAGGGGAGATGGAATCCATAATGTAAATCATTTTGGCTTCCCATTTAAAGAGCTCACGGTCTAAATCACCTCCTCTAATTCCCAGATTTATTTGCTTCATGCCATATGCTTTTAACTCCTGTGGATTACCTCCATGACACTGGAGAAAATGTTTTGCTACTGGGGTTAAAGTTTTGAATTTTGCCTTGTCCTGTTTGGCATTTCCTATTGTCCCAACATGCTCCAGGAGCCTGACTTTAAATGGTCTCATGGTTTTCCCTACATAGCTTTTGCCACACGGGCATTCAATATGATGTATAACTCCTGCTATTGTGCAGTCTATGTATTCAGTTATGGACCATTTCTTGCTGTATTAATCAAGGAACCAAGCCCTCGGTGTCATGTACTGACATGCCTTACAATGACTGCACTTAAAGAATCCTTTTTTGTTGTATAGAAGATTTCTTATTTTTGAAAGTGACTTTGTACCAAACGATCCTTCAGATTCCGAGATCTTCTCCAACTAGACTAGATCTTACATATGTGGATATGATCTTGTAGGGCGCACCTTATATAATCTAATTAAATTTAAACGTATTTTCTGATGGGTAAAGAGATGTGGTATGTACACTAATATGGATACAGGTGTAGAATGGATTGATAAATTTGACATGTGGATGTATATAAAAGACAGAATATTTAATAACAACAATAACATTGTGTTACAGGCATGGACAACATATTTCAAAATAAAAAGATAAAACAGGTCATAAATGTACACATGTAAGGTTCATTAAGTCACGATGAATGGAATTTCTAAAAACCATGTAACAGCAGTGGCTGCTTCTCTTATCAAAATCCTTTTGATAAGAGCAGAATTCTGTGAATGTGAAACCTTTATAAAGAATTCTGAGTGATGATTTTTAAACAGGTGTGGGGGGTATAGGTCCGCTCCTGTTTCTCCCTTTGATAGTATGAATGCTCCGTGATGTAGAATATAATAGTACTATAATGAGCCCAGTTTGAAAGCAAAACTTGGCTGCTAGGTGGTCCGTGGGAAAGCTCGATAGCTCGTTTAGTTCCACAGTAAGAATGTACTTGACAATAAGCGTTGAAATCTGTATCTGAATGGTGCACACACCTCCTACCTTATCCTGGTCATTCTTGCTGATAGGTTAGCAGATTTCAGCTGGGCTTGATGTAAGTGCAGCCTCGTGTGTTTTCTTTAGTATTATTGTGCTGGCATTAGAAGATCTGTGCTGGCAGATTCTTTCCGTACAGGTCCCAATAGCGCCGGCGATGTGAGCGGCACTTCCGGATCCTCCTGGTAGAGCTCTTACCATGGGTCCGTTCTCCATGTTGCTGCTGCGATGTTAGCTGGTGCTGTTGAGCGTGCAGGTCTGTGTTCAGTAAAGACGTCTGGTGGGTGTGTCCTACGCATTTCTCCCAGTTGGGCTTCGTCAGGGACAGTGATTGTGTTGCTGTTTGCATGATGCTCCCTTGAAAGGATTCCTTAATTGCACCTCATTGAAGGATCATATTATCTTTAATTGACTAAAGGAAATCTGATGTGCTGTCTTCAACAATGTGTCCTTCTCGTTTGCAACAATTATTTCAATTTAAACATATAGTTGGTTTTAAGGTTCCCTAAGGTACAAGACTTGAAAAAGATATAAACACCAGAATAGGTTTAGATGATATATTTGGTTTGGAATGTGCTGAGCAAAAAATAAAAAAATGTGAAAGTTGTCTGAAAAAAACGTGTTTAACACAACATAAGGGTAAATGACAATGGGTAAGAATTTGGTCAGAAACAATTAAAGTGAAAAAGATCAACCAGTGTATATATTCCTCAAAGTTGATCACCTCTACAGAGTAGGAGTTATGTTCAATTTGGTGGTAATTTGGTCTCGAATGTATACCATATGGGAATATTTTGAATGATTAGGAATAGAAAATGATAATGTATATTGAATAAAAAATAAATAAATAAAATAAAAAGTAATGATACTGGAAACAAACAATACTATATGTTTTAACCTTTCCGGCTCCTTCCCCTGAATGTTTCCGCACTATTTGGGGGGACTCTTTTTTTTCAGATTTTATTGTTCCTTATTTTTCAATTCTTAAGTTATTTCATCTATCTTTATATTTTTATATTTTTGTGTAGACATCCACCAATTTTTGATTGTTACTCTCTCTCCATTATTTGGGGGGTCCTAAGCTGGTTGTACTGAATGGAACCCTTGATTGGGGTATTCGCTCAGGTTGCCCAATGTGGCAGTAGGGAGAAGGTATTGTTTACAGTACCTGTATTTCATGGGAGGTCCCCCTTCCCATTACTCAACAGGCCCAACCCTGCTTGGCTTCCAAGTTCGGATGGTTTGTTTTGGGCATTACCAGGGTGGTATAACTGTAATTTTCTCCTTGCCCTAATTGGTTCCCATGAGCTAGATATATTCCATAATCTGTTGGTGTTCCAATGAGGGATCTCTGGGCCTGATAAGAGCCGCTCGTAAGCGGCCGCTCGTTCGCTCCGAGCGATGTTCGCACATCTGCGCATGCGTATGGGTTGTAATACGCATGTGCGAACCAGTCATCGCGGTCGGAAATCGTGTGCTTGCATAAGGGCGAATGCCTGATAATATGAGTGACAGGATGAGGCGTTTGTGGGTGGTAACAGGGGAAGGTGCTTGAAAACGGGGAGTGGAGATCTGAACGCAGGCGTGCCAAACGGTCAAAACGGGCGTTTTAAGGGTGTGCATAATTAACAAAGCAGTGTCATCGACCACATCACTTGGTTGTCTTTTAGTCTGAACTGCTCGCATGATTGCGGTAGGAAAATGCTACCACAAGAATAGCAAGCAGTTCATACGCCGTTACGATGTACTCGATTAATCTAATAAATAGCGGAGATGACGTATGATGCGAGCGGCCAGGGGGCGTTTTTTTCAAAATAGCGAGCGCATGTTTCGTTCGCTCGTTCAGACATAGAGGCGTCAACAGACCGCAAAGAGCGAGCTCTTAATTGCCCCTTTTTCAGAACGACCGTCCGCAAATAGTGTCCGGCTCTGAATCAGGCCCTCTATTCAGAAAACTGGAGAGCTCAAAGTCAATATTGAGTCCATGTGGTGTTAAAGTTTTGAGTTCGAATATCCATTAGCTTTTTTCTCTTGACATAGATTTGATGTGATTACCCCCTCTCCACGAGGGCATGACAAGAGAGATGGCTTGAAATGAGAGTAAGGAAGGAATCTTTGTTATGGTGCGTGCTGAAATGCTCCGAAACGCTATTTGTTCTTAAGCCATTCTCAATATTCCTCATGTGTTCTCCCAGACGTGTGCTGAGTTTTCTTATGGTACGTCCTAGTGTTCCCTCTAGCTCCGGCGGCAGGCAGGGCGCCGGAGCTAGAGAGGGCAATCTTGTGCGCGCGCGTCCGAAAAGGGGGCGTGGTTATGAAAAGGGGGCGTGTCTATAAGACGCGTCTCCTTTTCGTCATACTTGGGGGCGTGCCCGGCGCTTACGGACATGCCGGGCAGCCCCCAAGCGCTGCAGAGAGGGAGAATAGATGCCTGGCGCATGCGCCCGGCATCTATTCTCCGGCGGTGATCGGGACACCGCATGTTTCCCCACCCGCGGGCGGGTGAGAACGGCTCCCGCAGGCTGTTAGGGCAGGGTGCTTTTTGCCCTCCAGAAGGAGGGCAGGGCGCCGCGCCCCGCTAAAACAGCCTAGCGGGAACGCTACGTCCAACATATTGGAATCCGCATGGACATGATATTAGATAAATAGTTCCCTTGTAATTGCAGCTGAGTTTTTCTTTAATCTTGTATTCTTTTTTTGTGGTATAGGAAATGAATGCTTGAATGGGAGTAGTGGATTTTTTATTTGAGGTCTTGCATGCTCTGCAGTGATTGCAAAAGAAAATGCCTGTTCTCCTAGGGTCAAGCCAATTTTCACTGTTTTTTTGGGAGACTTTTCTTGGGGATAGATAGCTTTTCACCAGTTTTTGTTTGATACTTGGTGCTCTCCTATAATCAAATGTGGGTCTTTATTTGAGTATTTGTTTAAGGGAATCATCTTTCAGAAAGATGTGCCAGTTTTTACGTATGATCCGTTCCAGATCTTTGTGTTCATTGCTGTACTGAGTGATGAATAGTGGTTGTTGTTGATCCAGGTTTTTCTTTTCTTTATGTCAGAAGTTCTTTCCTATCCATCTCCCTAGCTTCTTGGAGGGTTGTTTCGATCGGGTTGTTTCATAGTTTTGTTCCAAAAATTTGTTTCTAAGCATTATTGCTTGGTCTTCAAAAGTTTTTGTTTCTGAGCAATTCCTATGAATCCTTTTGAATTGGCCCTTAGGTATGCTTTTTATCCAGTTCATGTGATGATTACTGGTTGGTGGGATGAATGTGTGACAGTCAACAGGCTTTGTGAAAGTTTTTGTGTGAATTTGGTCATCTACTACTGTTAAGGTCAAATCCAAAAAATCCATTGTTGTATTGCTGAATGTAGATGTGAATTCAAGGTTTCTGTCGTTCTTTTTGATGAAGAGTGAGAAGTTCTCCAGTTCTTCCTGTGTGCCTTTTCAGATTAGGATGACATCATCTATATAGCCTTTCCATAATTCAATTTTCTCTTTATAAGGGTTGTTACTCCAGATGGTTTCGGACTCCCAATGGCCCATAAACAGGTTTGCGTAACTGGGGGCAAATTTAGTCCCCATTGCTGTCCCGCGAACCTGTCTTTGGTGGGAGCCCCCATAACAGAAGTAATTGTGCTGTAGGATGAAGTAAATTCCTTTGATGATGAATTCTATTTGTTTTGCTGGAAATTTTCATTCAATTTTAGGATTTCTTCTACCGCTTGGCATCCTTTATTATGCTCTATGCAGGTATAAAGAGCTTTTACATCAAAGGTTGCAAGTAGTAAACAGTCTTCCCATGTTATTTCATTTAGTAGTTCTAGTATTTCTGTTGTATCTTTGAGATGACTGGGTTGTTGTGATACAAGAGGTTGTAGGATCTGGTCAATGTATTCAGATAATTTTGTAGTGAGTGAAGCAATTCCTGACATGATGGGTCGTCCTGGTGGGTTATTGTGGTCCTTGTGAATTTTCGGGAGGAAGTAGAAAACTGGCATTTTTCGGTATGGCTGTGTGAGATATTGGAACTCCTGTTTGTACAGAATATCCTCTCTTTTTCCCTCAAGTAAGAGTGCTTCAAATTCTTTTTTGTATTTGTCCGTGGTGTTAGAGAGGAGGGGTTCATAGGTTTCCTTATCCGAAAATAGTCTTCTTGCTTCCTGGTCAATATTTCTCCATGTCCATGATGACAATCACCCCCCCCCCCCCCCTTTGTCTGCGGGTTTTACTACTATTTCCTTAATTTCTGTTAATGCTTTCAGGGCCGATTTTTCTTCCCTAGTTAGATTGTTTCTCCTCTTTTGTTTCTTCTGTTTGAATTTGGCTAGATCCAATTCAACTGCCTTTTGAAAGGTTTCTATAAAAGCACCTCTACTGTGGATCGGGTAAAAATTGGTCTTCTCTTTAAGGTCTGTATGTAATATTGGATCTGTGTTGTTAATCTCTGGAGTTTGTTTGGAATCACTTTTTATAAAAAATTTCTTAAGGGTAAGCTTTCGTGAAAATTTTTTTAAATCTATGAACGTTTGAAATTCAATCAAGCTGTTTGAAGGAGCAAATTTGAGGCTTTTGCTATGTAGATGTTTCTCATCCACACTTAGAGTGTTTGCTAAGATTGAAGACTCCTCTATTTTGATTTTCTTTTTCTTCCTTGTTGACTGTTCTTGGTATTTTTTGTATGCTTTTCGTGTTGCTCCTCTGACTCCTCGTCTGACTCTTCTTTTTCTGTGCATGGTTGTTTCCTCTTTTGTGTTGAGTCCGTTGTAATGTTCGGTGGGAGATCTTCTTTGACCAGTTCTAAAAAAAAAAGGTTGAGATTTTCTTCTGCTGTATCATGTGTGTCCTCTCTTCTTACTGAGGCGGTTCTTCTGGAGGTCACTTTATCTAAGTTTTCCATCAGTGTATTTGTTGTTTGTAATATTTCTTCTTGCGCTTTTCTCATTCCTTTCCTATAACTTTCCATAACATTGGTTGTATCTAGATGGACCCTAGTTTGGTCTCTTTCATTCTTGAAATTGTCTTCTCTGTAAGGTTGGTATACCCTATTTCTTGCTGTATGTCTAGGAGGTGTCTTGATAAGTGGTGACCTTCCTATGTTCCTCCATATATTCCTTTTGTGATTTTGAGTTGACCTTCCAAAACCTTCTCTTGTTCTTTGTTCATGTATGTTCATCAGACCGTTGCCTTTAGATCTTTTTCCTTCTCTATGTCTCGGATTCTGCCAGTGTGGGAATCTTGGTGTTTTGGGGGTTGTCTGTGTTTATTTTCGCTATATTGTTGTTGGAGATGGTCAGGCTTCTTCAAAAAGTTGGTCCTTTTATTGATGGGATTCCATCCGGTGATGTTGCTATCACGTCGGAATTTTCTCCAATCTCTATTTTTTTCAATGTAGTCTGTTCTATCTCTTGCAAATTTCCTTTTCTTTATCTCTATTTCTTCATTTTCAATTTTTCTAAGTTTTTCAGTGGTTTGTATTTCTAAACTTATATAATCTTCCATCTCAGCTAGAGGAATAAATTTGTTTTTAATTGTTATTTCTTTTGTAATCAGATCTATGGATCTTTTTTCTGTCCTCAATCACTAGTCTCATAAGTGTGAATAAACATTCATCTAATGTCTCATCCCATTTTTGTTGCATATTTTCATCTAGTGGGATGAAGGTGGGATATTTGAACATCCTGAGACCTCTGAGAACCAGTCTGTCTTCTATATATTTTTCAAGTGCATTGCTATCCCACCATTGTCTAATTTCCATGGACTGTAATTTCTCTAGTCTCATAAATAATGCATAAAATGTTTCATCCTCTATTGGTGGAGGTTCTGATGTTCCATAATCTGTTGTGGAAAAAATATTCTCCAATTTCTCTAAATGATCTGTGTACATATTTAAAGTTGTAGAAGGTGGAAATGCAGATGATGGAAGTGAGATAGAAAAACGGGGGTGGGGGATGGGAGAATGTCAATGTATGCAAGTTCCCTTAGTTCCCTTAATAAAACTTGCTGCGGATATCTGAAAGGTAGAGTCTGTAATAAAAAGGGGGATATCTGCGCTATTTTAAAAGGGAGAGAATTAATTTCTTTAAGGTATGTCGCTAGGGCTACCACAGATCAATGTGATCCCTTCCAAGATCACAGGGATAGCAAGTTACATATGTGGATATGATCTTGTAGGCCGCACCTTATATAATCGAATTAAATTTAAACGTATTGTCTGATGGGTAAAGAGATGTGGTATGTACACTAATATGGATACAGGTGTAGAATGGATTGATAAATTTGACATGTGGATGTATATAAAAGACAGAATATTTAATAACAACAATAACATTGTGTTACAGGCATGGACAACATATTTCAAAATAAAAAGATAAAACAGGTCATAAATGTACACATGTAAGGTTCATTAAGTCACGATGAATGGAATTTCTAAAAACCATGTAACAGCAGTGGCTGCTTCTCTTATCAAAATCCTTTTGATAAGAGCAGAATTCTGTGAATGTGAAACCTTTATAAAGAATTCTGAGTGATGATTTTTAAACAGGTGTGGGGGGTATAGGTCCGCTCCTGTTTCTCCCTTTGATAGTATGAATGCTCCGTGATGTAGAATATAATAGTACTATAATGAGCCCAGTTTGAAAGCAAAACTTGGCTGCTAGGTGGTCAGTGGCAAAGCTCGATCGCTCGTTTAGTTCCACAGAAAGAATGTACTTGACAATAAGCAGTGAAATCTGTATCTGAATGGCGCGCACACATCCTACCTTATCCTGGTCATCCTTGCTGATAGGTTAGCAGATTTCAGCTGGGCTTGATGTAAGTGCAGCCTTGTGTGTTTTCTTTAGTATTGTTGTGCTGGCATTAGAAGATCCGTGCTGGCAGATTCTTTCCGTATAGATCCCAATAGCGCCAGCAGTGTGAGCGGCAGGTCCGAATCCTCCTGGTAGAGCTCTTACCATGGGTCCGTTCTCCATGTTGCTGCTGCGATGTTAGCTGGTGCTGTTGAGCATGCATGTCTGTGTTCAGTAAAGACGTCTGGTGGATCTTAGTTGGTAAACATCTGGCCAGGTCTCTATCTGTAAAAAGGACCTGCCAATGTTTCTGTAAAATTTGGTAAATTTCCTTCCAACAGCTATTATATGTACCAACATATCTGATAGATTCTTCCTTTTGGTTTTTCATCCTGGATGTCAGAAGAGATTTTCTGGGGTACTTTCTAGTCTCTTTAATAGCTCATTTCACCACTCTTCCACTGTATCCCCTCTTTTTTATAGTCTGTCACAGATTTGCTTACTTCTGTATTCATAAGTGTCGACTTGAGAGCAATTGCGTTTTACCCGCAACAATTCTCCTTTTGGAATAGCTCTAATGGTTGTTGGTAAATGGGCACTACCACTATGTAATACACTGTTGGTGGCTGTATTCTTCCTGTAGACGTCAGTTGATAATGTACCATCATCTCCTATTTTTATGGTGAGTTAATCTCAGCTCGACTCATCTCTAAGGTAAGTTTCAGGTTATTATTGTTCAATATATTGATGAATTCTTGGCACAGGTGTTCTTCTCCTTCCCAGAGTATAAATATATCATTTATGTACCTTAGGTACAATAGAATATGGTTGGTGTATTTTTCATGGAGTTCGTTGAATACGATTTCTTTCTCCCACCAACCTAAATATAGGTTGGAGAATGTCAGGGCACATGCTGTGCCTATCGCTGTTCCTCGTACTTGAAGGTAGAAGCGTTCATTACATATAAAGTCATATTTCTTTAACACAAAATCCAGTAATTTCATCAGGAAGTTGTAAAATACACTGTGAGTCTCTGTGTCTAAGAAATACTTGGCTGCTCTTATGCCTTCATCATGCCCTATGCTTGTATACAGACTTTCAACATCACAACATCCATGTCCCTGGATTGACTGCCAGGTTTTGTAGCTTGATCAATACGTCCCTGGTATCCTTAGTGTATGATGGTAGTGTAAGGACATGTTTACGGAGATGTTGATCAATAAATGTACTAGCCTTCTCAGTTAGGCTGTTGACTCCAGAGACAATAGGTCTACCTGGTGGAATTTTATCGTTTTTGTGTATTTTAGGGAGCAAGTACAATGTTGGAACTTTTGGTTTATCCATTTTAAGAAAGTCTGCATCCTTTTTACTTATGGTTCCATTACCCAGTGCCATTGAAATCATATTGTTGTATTGGTTCATATAGTTCTGAGTAGGGTTACATATTAACCTCTTATAGCATGTTGTATCATCCAGTTGTTTAATTAATTTATATACATATTGATAGGCCACAAGGCAATGTTTCCCCCCTTATCAGAGGGTTTAATGATTGTGTCCTCCCAATGTGACATCTATGGAACAGCTTTTCTTTCTCCCCTAGAGATGTTATCCTTGCTGATACTGTACATGACTGATCAATTCCTTGAAATAATAGATCCAAATCTTTAGAGACTAAGGGGGTCATTCAGACCCGGTCGTTAGCGCCGATGCGCTCGGACCGGGTCGATGGCCCCCCACAGAGCATGCGCACGACGGTGCCATCGTGCGCATGCGTGAGACCCGCTACAACCGACAGCGCCGGTCGTAGTGGGTCTCGATCCAAAGGGGGCGAGCTGTCGATGTTGATTGACAGCTCGCCCCGTTTGGAAGGCGGGCCGGTGGGGTGGCAGCCCAAACGGAGGCGTTCCTATGGGAATGCCTGCCGTTTGGGGGAGGCCCCACTGACATCACTAGTGATGTCAGTGGAGAGCTTCCGGCTCAGACAGAGCCAGAAGCTCTCCGGGGCTTACGACAAGGGAGACCCTACCCTAGGGTCTCGTCGTAAGCCCCGATGGTCGCGATGGTCTCTGACCATCGCGACCATCACCGGAGCGGTCGTTGGAGCTGTGGGTGTTAACCCACAGCCTAACGACCGCAACAGAGGCGGGCGGTCAGGATGCAAGTGGCCGCCCAGTTTCTGAGCGACCGCTTGCATCCTCCGACCGCCTCTGAATGAGGCCCTGAGTCCTGAACAAATATAATCAGGAAAGAAGGTTGATTTCTTTCTTATCTTCCTCTGCTCATAAGGTTGTGAGGTGTTTTTGTCCAGGGAGTTAGCTTCTTGCTACAATTCCTCAAACATTTCAACAATAGGTTGATCTTCTGCTGTCAGTTTATTAACATTTTGTATATTCGTTGTAAACTCTTCATCTCTGTTAGTTGATTAGCAAAAAAAAATGTTTAAAAGTATTTTTCTAGTAAATAGATGAAGATCTTTCTCAGAGTCAAATCGGTCCATTGTATGTGTAGATGAGAAGGAAAGATCTCTGTTTAATACATTAAGTTGATCTTCCATGAGTATCCGATCTGATAAATTGATGACCTTTAAAGAGTTGTATATCATCAGTGGTGACTTCATTCATTTCCTGTATATCCTCCGTTCTTGTGGCTCTTCCCTCCAATCCCTCATATCTCTTTTTCTTACCACTCCTCTTCCCTCTCCTGTTCTTATATTTTCGGTTTCTATACCATCTCTTGTTTTCAACGGGGTTCTGACAAAAAAATCCTGTTGATAACCCTTTATGTGTGGTATCCCGTCTAAATTAGTACATAATTTCACATTTTTATTTCTTTTTAGCACTCATATGCACAATATTCATTCACCCTTTTTTTGCAGTGTCTTAATTTACTCACTAATTATCTTATAATAGGAATATATTCAGATTATAAATTTAAAGAGTGTATTTTCACCTCTACATGAAAATATCACTATCACCTTGTAACACTCACTTAATTTAATTATTTTATTATTCTGTATTACTTACTATATTCAGTAATATTTTTCCCTTATATTTATGGTGTGAAGCACAACATTTCCGTACTAATAATTTATGACAGGGATATATTTTATTTTATGTTTATTAAATATTATATGGATTCTCACATATATCCTATATCCATACATTCATTATTACTAGATAGGAACACGACATCACTTAATACATTTATAGATTCTTTTTATAATATTAGCACCTCACAATATTTTTTATATAATAATTTATATTTTTCTATTCATGTTTATTATTATTTTTTAATTCCACAGCATATTTAATGTAATATTTCTATTTTTATATAGGGTAAATTTCTAAATTGATTAGTATGACATTATAAGGTCTGGGGAGAATGTATAAATTAATTAAACACGTATGGGTGATTTTTACTTATAAGTCACCTATAGAATTACATAAGTATGGGACTATAATTAATTTAATTTAGTTTATTATTAATATACTATCGGATGCATTACTATATCAGGATTAATATAATAAAATAATCTTTATATTGGACATTCAAAATACTTATTTGGATAGAGATTAGAGTTGAAATAATAGGTCATTTTGAATTCTATTAGACCTATGATAATAAGGGGAGTGGAGAAGACCGGTATGATGGAGCAAGTATTAGACTGGTCAGAATAATCACATGACCAACTGAACTGATGTTAATTGGATAACGCAGCATATATCAGGTCACTGAACAGGGCAATCTGGTTAGCCTTTAAAAAGCTATTACCAGCGAAACGCACATCGGCGTTAGTCCCATGTGTGTGTTATCAATTATACTTAATAATATGTAGCAACTGTATATTCTCAAATGTGTATGATATGTTAAGGACCAATGATAATACAAGTGTTGGAATACATATATAAATAAGTCCTTACGTATATGGAATGTGCTTAAGGACACGCTCTGCTGGCTTACCGAGATAATAAGAGACTGGGATAATACTGCACGGAGTGAGCTAATAAAGAGTTCCATGTGCTGTGCCAGATAACATTTTGACTGAGGAAGAAATTAATATACTGGTTTAATCAAGCATTAAGGTGCTATAATCATAGTGTCAGGGGAACCTGATATCTGATATCTCAATGTGAGAGGAATATGTGCATACCTGCCTCATGGAGGAGGATAGTGTGCCTTACTTTACATTGAACATTGAGGAAGGGATAAGACATAGTGGCACAACTGAATACAACAATGCTGTAACTATATTGTCATAAAAACCATACATCACATAGTGCTGGCATAATATCAATACGATAATAGACAACCTAATATCCCGTACTGCTGTGCAGAGGTATAGCTGCATACAAGGATACAACCATCTAGGATATAGTGTACTCCTACTGGATTTATTAACTGTAACTATATTATTGGAAACACACTTATTGATAGTATGTGATGATATTAGAAGGCAAGCGGTTAATGTGAAAAAGGAACGACAGTGAACGCTGATGCTATACAAGCATTCTATATGTAAGCCTAATATCCCTCATTACCTTACTGTGTAAAAACGCATTCGGTATGATTTACCGTCGGCAGCCGCAGCCCGACAGAGGAGGCACTCGCGATCGTCCTAAAGGTAAGTATAAACTAACCCAATTCTACCCCCTAACCCTCCTTTAGGTTGCCTAACCCTAACCTCCCCCCCCCCCTGTGCCTAACCCTAAACCCCCCTTCCCTGCCGCCTAAACATAAGTCCCCTGGGGGGGGTGGGGGTGCCTAACCCCAACCTCCCCCCGAGGGTGCCTAACCCTAACCCCCCTTCCCCTAGCCTGACCCTAACCTCACTGGGGGGTGCCTAACCCTAAGTCCCCCCAGGAGTCCTAAACCTTCCCCCCCCCCCCCCCCCGCGGCTGTCCACGTCCGGCATCCCTTCGATCGGATGTCGGCCGCTGGTCTCCCGGCGTCAGTAAAATGACTGGTGTCTAGATTTAGATGCCTGTCATTTAACCCTCGCCGGGATTAAGCAGTCGGGGAGCCAGCGGTCGGCATTGCTGAACGTATACCTATAAAAACATCCTCCCTCATTTTGTGTTAAGGGTACAGACCAATAAATGGATGCACTAGACAATCAGGCTGATTCTATAAACCTGAAATAGACACAGACAGTCCGTGTATAATTTTTTGGTTAGGATACTTATGTTACTAAGATAATTTGCAACATTGTGAACAATACAATTAGCATTTATCTGATTGAGTCTAAGAACCTAAAGCACTTCTATTTTGTCTGATAAAAATTAGATAACTAAATATAATTACTTGATATTTCTCTCTCCCTCTTGGAATTATATACTACTAGGGTTGAATACACACGGATATATGAATAAAGCACACTCATTGGAAATAATAACACACAACGGGACTTTAGTTTTAAAACACACTTTATTTATGTTTTTGTCAACACAATATAAGTATTCTTATGTCTAGGAACAATGTGTTTCTTTTAATTATTTCGCTGTTGCTAATATACATATACAATTTTATATATTGAAGACGCCAGCGGAACACCCTTCCGCTGCGGCTCCGGGAACACACAGTGATCAGTGTGATCACTGTGTAGAAGCAGCAGCAGCGCGGCTCTGGTAGCCGCCACCGCTGCTGCTGAGTAGCCGGGCTGCCAGCGGGACACCCTCCTATATATGCATATGTGTGTGTATGTATATATAGATATATATATATATACATATATATATATATATATATATATATAGAACATATATGTGTGTGTGTGTGTGTGTGTGTGTTCGATAGATATCACAGAGCCTCTGTTTAGGGATGTCAACAAACCATCGATGGTTTGCAAACATCGATGGTCTGACTGAAAACAAGTGGTTTGCCATTGCTGGTGGCCATCAATGTTGTACCATCGATGGTAGCCATTAGTCAGTTAAGTGGTTAATGAGATGTATATGTATTGAGACCAACTACAATGGACAACTATGACGATACTATTTAAAATTGTATAATATCAATTTAATTAAAATGTTCAAATAGATAATAATAAGAAAACATTAAATGTATAAGATGCCGTATGACATATTGAGACACAACAAGAGAAACTGTGTATGATTATCAGAAAACACCCTAACTATAGATCCAGAACCAGAGACCACCCTAGCTATAAACAAACAAAAAATACATGAATAAGAGGGTCACACTGCAAGGTATAAGCAGCTTAATAGGTGACCACTGAAATCACAATTATACGAGTGTAAAGCCATGCCACGGAAATATAGCAGCTCACGCTGTAAAATAATTTATGCAGTTCAATAAGTGACCATTAAAACTGCATGGGCTACGCTGTATAAAGAAAACATAGCTTAATGAATGGTTAATTAACCATTGCTACTGCTATGCTTGGGCTATACATGCAGAGTTGTCTGCACTGTGATGAGTGATCACTGATTACAACAACCACTAAGCAGAAATAAGGACTGCACTATAACATACGGCGACAAGGGAGGAGGAGGGTCACGCTGTAAAAAACAAGTATCGAATTTAGATTATAATGGTCACTTAGTGAGCTAAGATTATACTGCAAAGAGAAGATGGGTCACGCTGTGAAAATATTTTCAGCTTAATGAGTGACCATTAACCAGTATTGCTGTAAACAACAAGTGACTAATTGAATTAATGCCAAAAATATATTGAAAGTACTGTACACAGCCCATTAGATAACTATTTAATAATTCGTACATATGTTTATGTGATGTATCTCTTATAAATAAATGCACAACTGATTTAACTGAATCCCCACTGAGCATAGGGACACATATGAACTTCCGTTTGTTTATTGCACATACATAAGATTCCCAGAATAAGTCACATTGTGGGAAATCCAATTGCCCATGATAATTTTCCGTGTGGTAAAAATGGGAGTTCACCACAATTATTTTTTTTGTTTTTTTTTGGGGGGGGGGGGGGGGGGGCAGTTCAATTACCCTCCGTTTTTACAGCACAAAATATTTTCAGTTTTTCGCACGAAACATATAGGATCCAGAATAAGTTCCTGGATCCACGTGTTTTTATGATTGTAGACACAAAAAATGGCACGTAACGGGGGTTTTTGTTTCACCTGCCTCCGGGTGATAAAAATCCCGAATGGTGACGGCATCCTGTCAGTAGAAGACGCCACTGTGTGCTGGGCTGCAATGAGACGAGAGAGCAACAGCAGTCCCCCTTTCTCTGCGGGGGGGGGGGTTGCGCTCACACTGATCGCAGCCCCCCCTGGACAGGATATGCCCCCACTTCATCGCAGCCTTTTTTTTCCCATGGGGGGCATGGCCGCTCCTCTTGTGATTTGGCCATGTTTTCGGGGCTAATTGAATTAGCGAAGGGATTCAATTAGCCGGCTGTATAGAACAGCGGCTAATTGAATTCTTGCAATAGTATAGTCTATAACTCACAAAGAGTGACATTGCAACACTTCAAGACACTGTATTTAAAGAGTGTCTAGCAAGAATCTAATTAGATAATATGGAGTTGCAACTCTATCATAAGGGAGTGATATTGCAATATTGTAATACATTGCAACTAAAGAACACCAAGCAAGAATTTATTTGGGCAAAAATAAACTGTAAAGCCAACAGTGTTATTTGCAACTACATAAAGGGACTCTTACAATAATTAAAGGGATCTGAGCCGTATAGATTAACCAAAGTACCACTTTGTGAAAAGGACATATTAAAAATGAAACTAATATTAAAGTAAAATTAGAATTCCGTTATAGGCAGACACTTTTTTTAATTTTTCTTCACTTATTTCTTAACTATATCACTTTCTATATTTTATAGTTACATATTTTGCTTTATCCACCAAATCATCTCTGTACTCATTTTAAATGAAACAACATAAAAGTTTTATTTTCATTTTATTACTATTCATAAATAAAACAAAACAAAAATAACCGTATACTAACAAAAAGTACCTAAGTACAGATGGGTCCTCATACATCTAGCCTCCTTGCGCGTTAAACGGCCCTTCTAGTCGCTGTGTGATTCAGATGCATTTGAAGGTAAAAAGTCGCACAAAAGACGCTCAGCGCTATCAAGTCACACGGAGTTCCTGCGTTATGTGTGGCGCGACATGTAGCGCACGGAGGATAGATGTATGTGAACACATCTGTATGGCATTTAAAGGCATGTGCACTAAGTTAAGAAACCTCTCCGTAATTTTAGGATCCCTTAGCACTTACCTGGTTTGGAGACAGACAGTGACATGTACTGTATCCTGTCCAGATGTCCTCAGTGCCCTGTCCACGTGCAAGTAGTAGTTTTCCGATGTCCATTTATTCCCCTGAGTGGCTGAAACCAGTGACTAGGTACACACTCCTCAAGGAGTGACCGACTCTGCAGGGGAATGTTTTAGGGCTAGCTGTCTAGTGGGAGGAGTGCCCGCCTTTGACACAGCACTGTTTTTCTCCTCCCTCAACTTAACATGGATGCCGCATCAGAGAACTAGCTGCAGAATAATGGTCAGACCATCTTTGTAATGTTCCCCCACAGCACCTACCCCGCTCCACTTGATTGCAGCAGCTGCTATAGCTAATTCCATAAGTGGTTCAAAAGCTCCATTCCTGATTCTATAATTCTTAAATAGAATGTCCATAATGGTATTCCACCGCATTACCCACCAAAATAACACTCCTATTGATCTTGAGCAGCATTTTAAGCACAATTATAGAAATGTATTCTTTTCAGAAACAATAATGTTATTTACATATATTACATACTAACAGAGCTACAATCTTCTGCTTTTTGGTTCAGACTACAAAAAGCAACCTTAATCATGATAATATACATTTTATGTAGTTAATGCTTTCATTTATTCTTTAGTGTAGGTTAGGTCATAGCCATGTAAGTAGATAAAATGCAATCATGATATTTGTTTGTACACTAACTATTTGTTACATTAATTGCTCTCCATATATTAGGGAATGCCAGTCTGTTTTATCATTTAAAAAAAGTAAGCTTTTCTACTTCAGGGTCCATAGGGTATCCACAGGATACCTTGGGGTATAGGTGTGACGTCAGTCGCAGGGCACCAAAGAGTTAAGCTTTCAGCCTCCCAGGATGCACTAGGTCCCCCTCCTATACCCCGCCCCCGGGCCAAGGCACCTCAGTTTAGTTTGGTGCCCGGCCGGAGTCGGGTGCACCTGTTGGAGTGGGGGCTAGAAGAGCCCCTGAAGCTTTTTCTTCATGCAGCTGTGGCTGCACATCTGGATGAACAGCATGGACAGTCAGTCCTGACGTCCATGCTGTCTTCCCTACACCCCGCCGGTACCAGAACGCCGGTACTGATCCGGGGATGCTGGTGGGCGTCTGGGGTCACAGCTAGCGGTGACCCCAGATGCTCCGGACCATGGCCGGATTCAAGGGGGACAGAGGTAAGCAGCGGGGTCCCGCGGTGGGTCCCCGCTGATCACATGGTCCTAAGTCCCCAGGCAGGGGGCTCCCTGGGGACTGGCTGCAGCGTGGAGCCAGGCGACCAACCTGCGCTTCCACTACCCCCTGGGACAGCGGACCGCAGCAGAGCGGTAGCGCTGCGGCGTCCCAGGGGTTAAATGCATGCCAGGGGAGCGCGCCTTCCCTGTCTCACAGCCGGCGCCTCCCCCGCTGCACACAGCCCTCTCTGCACTGTGCTGACTGGTCCTGTGTCAGCGCTCCTCCCCCAGGCCAGCTTCTCTCTGCTCCTCGGCGGCCATCTTCTCTGCAACGCATGGTGAACGCTGCTGGAAGTCTGGAAGGAAGCATCGTGGTCTGGGTCCCCCCGCATACCTCTCCTCCGCTGTGGCTCAGGTCTGTGTATGCAGCGCTGTGTCCTACCAGGCCCTGTGTCTGTGTAGTTGAGTGATCAGCGCTGTTAGTGCAGGAATTGTTATTTCTCTGCATTGTATGTGACTGTGCTAGCGCTGCCTGTAACTTTTCTTCTCTAAACTGTCAGCTTTATTACTGTCCCTGTTCTTTCTGCTAAAGCCCTTGCGGTGCGGTGCTGCAGGGTGGTCTCTCGCCTATTTAATACTTAATTGGTGAGAGAGGTCACATACGTGGTGCCATCATGTCTGAAAGTGATTTTCCCCTCCGGCTACAGTGTACCACGTGCAAAGTACCGTTAGCGGAGGGGGAGGGTAGCGCGGAGGGCCTTTGTCGGCAGTGTTTGTCCATGGCGCGGCCTATTACGGTTACAGCACCGGTACAGGAGCCGCCCTGGGCTTGTTTCGCTCAGGCGTTAACAGCTTTAGTGGGCCAGTTAGCTCCGCAGCCCGCGTTTACTCCGATGGGTTTGTCCCAGCAGTTTGTGGTGTCGTCACCCATGCAGGGGTTCCCACGACAATTGGTGGTACCCCACAGTCTCCCTATTTCCCCGCTCCCGGGTTCTCAGGAGCCAGCGTGGGTTAACTCCCTGACGAGTTCTGTACAGCACTTGTCGGATGTGTTGCAAGGGGAGTCTGTGATGCGGCCTCATAAAAGGCCGGTGGCGTCTCTGTCTGCTCCTTATGAGGATGACGAAGGGACGTCTGATGATGGGGAGATTCTGGATCCTTACGATCAGGAACCTTTCCATACTAAGGACGCTGATGCTAAGTCCAAAGTATATATTCCTGGACTTATTCGGGCGGTCCGCACAGCCTTGGTGATTGAGGACGAAGTTCCCCCAGCGGCTAAATCTAAGTATGCCTTTTTCAAAGATGTGAAGGGCGATGCCACAGTCTTTCCTCTTTCGGGTCAGTTGGTGGACCATTTAGAGGAGGCGTGGAAACAACCTGGCAAAAGATACCAGCCGCAGAGACGCCTGGCGGTGGCTTATCCGTTCGCGGATAATTATTTTGCTAAGTGTGAATCCCCTCCACAGGTGGATTCTCACGTGACCCGTCTTGTCCGTAGTGCCACATTGCCGATGCCATCCATGTCCTCCCTTAAGGATGCTACGGACCGCAAGGTAGAAATCTGCCTGAAGTCCGCTTATTCCCTTGCAGGGGGGGCAGCACGGCCGGCTATGGCCATTTGCTGGGTTGCCAGAGCGATGGAGCGCTGGGCGAATTCATTAGAGGCTTCTTTTGAATCCGACTGTCCGGCCGAACAGGCGGAGTTGATTGGCAATCTCCGTGATTCGGCCACCTACATCAAAGAGGCGGCTCTAGACATTAGTACTCTGGTGTCTAGAATTTCTTCAGCAGCGGTAGCTGCTCGTCGCACCTTGTGGCTGCGATCCTGGAAGGCGGACGCAGATCCAAGAAAGGTCTGGAAGCGTTGCCGTTTACCGGAGAAGTTCTCTTCGGTCCGGATCTGGATAAGATTGTGGCCACGCTGGCGGCAGCCAAATCTGCTTGTCTCCCGTCGGCCGCTGCTCCTTCTGGTTCTGGACCATCGTCCTTTCGGTCATCTAGGGCCCAGGGCAGGCCCAAACCACAGTCGTTTCCTCGACAGGCTGGCCCTAAGAAATCGGTCAAGCCCCGGAAACAGGCATGGAGTACCAGACGTCCGGCCCCCAAGCCAGATGACAAGCCTGCGGCCTGACGGTCCGGGTCTCCCCTTGGGGGATCCCAGGGTGGGAGGCCGCCTGCTGCAGTTCTCCCGGTGTTGGTCGTTCACTACGACAGACACTTGGGTTCTGGAGGTGGTCTCTCACGGGTACGCCCTCTCCTTCCGGCACAGACCCCCGGCTCGATTCTTCACCACGGGTCTACCATCAGACCGGAACAAGGCTACGGAGCTGCGGAAGGTATTGCACACTATGCTCCAGGCTGGAGTTATAGTGCCTGTTCCATTCTCCCAGAGGGGCCAGGGTTTCTATTCAAATCTATTTTTGGTACAGAAACCCAATGGGTCATATCGTCCGATTCTCAACCTCAAAGCACTCAACAAGTCTTTGCGGGTCCCGAAGTTTCGGATGGAGACCCTACGGTCCATCATTCTGGCGCTGGAACCTGGGGACTACATGGTGTCATTGGACATACAGGACGCTATGGCGGTCATGGCGGCTTCTCTGCGGCTGCAAGGAGTCCGCATGTTGCCGTACTTGGACGACCTGTTATTGGTGGCAGGATCTCCAGAGCTCCTGTTACACCACTTGGACCTGACCATTGCACTGCTGCAACGGCACGGCTGGCTAATCAACTGGCAGAAGTCCACTCTAATCCCGTCTCGGAGGATTCTGCATCTTGGAGCCTTATTGGACTCGGGACAGCAAAGGATCTTCGTGACGGAGGACAAGATCTCTGCTTTACAGTCAAGGGTGCGCAGTTGTCTGCACAGCCGCCGGGTGTCCTTACACTCGGCGATGAGGTTACTGGGCTCCATGGTGTCGGTGTTCGACATGGTGGAATACGCCCAGTTTCACTCCAGACCTCTGCAGCACCTGATCCTGTCCAAGTGGAACGGGCTGCCTCAGTCTCTGAAGTTCCAGACGATTGTGCTCACCCCGGAGGTTCGCCTGTCCCTTGCGTGGTGGTTAAAGACGACCCACCTCAACAAGGGACGTCCGTTCTGGGTTCCAAATTGGGTCCTGTTGACAACGGACGCCAGTCTTCGGGGCTGGGGAGCAGTTTCGGGTCCACACTTGTTCCAGGGCAGGTGGACACCGACAGAAGCGGAGCTTCCAATAAATATCTTGGAACTCCGTGCGGTCTTCAATGCTCTCCTGCAGGCACAGCGGTTTCTCCAGGGTCACCCGGTGCAGGTCCAGTCGGACAATGCTACCACCGTGGCCTACAGTCGGGCGGCTCTCGTAGAGGTCTCTCGGATCCTGGTTTGGGCGGAGCGCAATCTTCCGGCCATATCAGCGGTCTTCATCCCGGGAGTGCTAAATTGGGAGGCGGACTTTCTAAGTCGCCAGGACGTTCATCCAGGGGAATGGTCCCTGCACCCGGACGTTTTTCAACTACTGGTGGACAGGTGGGGTCTTCCAGAAATCGACCTCATGGCGTCCCGGCACAACAACAA
This sequence comes from Taudactylus pleione, assembly GCA_031769625.1. NCBI lineage: Eukaryota > Metazoa > Chordata > Amphibia > Anura > Myobatrachidae > Taudactylus > Taudactylus pleione. The sequence goes on from JAUIMM010000975.1 coordinate 6,296,068, forward strand.
GTTGCCGGTGTACGGGTCTCGCACAAGAGACGAAGGGGCGTCTCTGGTGGATGCTCTGTCCGTCCGGTGGACGTTCAGGTTCGCATACCTGTTCCCTCCGGTCTCCCTTCTTCCACGGGTAATCCGGAAATTCAAACAGGAAGGAGGGACGCTCCTGTTGATAGCTCCCGCGTGGCCCAGACGGCACTGGTTCTCAGACCTTCAGGGTCTGTCCGTGGACAGTCCTCTGCGGTTGCCGCTACGACCGGACCTTCTGTCTCAGGGTCCTTGTCTTCACCCGGACCTGACTCGGCTGTCTTTGGCGGCGTGGCTGTTGAGACGGCCATGCTGAGGTCCTGGGGGTTTTCCAGCTCTGTGGTGCGTACCATGTTACGAGCTCGGAAACCGTCTTCCGCGAGGATATACCATCGCGTGTGGCATACGTTCTTCCAGTGGTGTCGACCGAGAGGTTATGCACCGCGGGAGTTTCGTCTGTCTCGGATTCTCGCCTTCCTGCAAGCGGGACTAGATCATGGGCTTCGCCTTGCTTCTTTGAAGGTACAGGTTTCGGCCCTATCTGTCTGGTTTCACCGTAGGATTGCTACAATCCCGGATGTGCGCACCTTTATGCAAGGTGTTCTCCGTATTCAGCCGCCCTTTGTTCCACCTGTGGCGCCTTGGGATTTGGCTGTGGTCCTGAGGGCTCTCCAAGGACCGCCGTTTGAACCACTGGGCTCAGTGGATATTAAATGGCTAACAGCTAAGACTGCTTTCCTTCTGGCCGTTGCTTCAGCCAGACGTGTTTCTGAGTTAGGGGCTCTTTCTTGTAGACCCCCTTTCTTGGTTTTTCATGGGAACAGGGCAGTGCTCCGCACTCGGCCCGAGTTTCTTCCCAAAGTTGTTTCCCAGTTTCATGTTAACGAGGAAATAGTTGTTCCGGCCTTTAACTCACCGGGTCTTTCCGTGGGTGAGGCCTCTTTGGATGTTGTGCGGGCCTTAAGGACTTATGTTGACCGCACTTCTTTGTTTAGGAAGTCGGACGCTTTGTTGTCCTCTATGGCTTCTGTAAAAAGGGTTGGCCTGCTTCAAAGCAAACTTTGGCAGCCTGGATCCGTATGGCTATTTCTGAAGCTTATCTTCATGAAGGCCTACCGGTCCCTCCTTCTCTGAAGGCTCATTCCACTAGGTCTGTGGGTCCTTCGTGGGCAGCTCGACGTGGTGCCTCGGCAGTTCAGATCTGCAAGGCTGCTACGTGGTCTTCTGTCCATACCTTCGTGAGGTATTACAGGTTTGACACCTTCGCCTCTCAGGATGCTTCCTTCGGGCGGCGGATTCTCCTTTCTGCACAGGAGCGTCCCCACCCTTAAAGGATACTGCTTTGGGACATCCCCAAGGTATCCTGTGGATACCCTATGGACCCTGAAGTAGAAAATATGAGATATGGTAAGAACTTACCCTTGTTATCTCTATTTCTACGAAGTCCATAGGGTTCCACAGGACTCCCGCCCTGTCGCACCTGTGCTGCAGATGGGCTTTGCTCTGGTCACGGGTTTTCCGTCTCCCTCTGGTGAGAATGTGATTCTTGTATGTGTCCAGATCTTTGTTCTCTCTCTTCCTTCTCCTCCTCCGGCCTATGGCTTGGTAACTAACTGAGGTGCCTTGGCCCGGGGGCGGGGTATAGGAGGGGGACCTAGTGCATCCTGGGAGGCTGAAAGCTTAACTCTTTGGTGCCCTGCGACTGACGTCACACCTATACCCCAAGGTATCCTGTGGAACCCTATGGACTTCGTAGAAATAGAGATAACAAGGGTAAGTTCTTACCATATCTCATATTTTTTCATTTTCACATTTTGTTTTGAAGTTGCGTGTGATACTTGGCTATATAATTTTTGTTATAACCAACAGAGTTTTTCACCTTTCTTCTTCCTCCACTAGGGGCAAAGGATGGACGATGAGTATAGCCTGGAGAGGAGCGTCTGGGCACCAAATAGTTCATTTAAATTAATATGAAAAAAGGGATAGGTTTCAAAGGCGCAAACCAGCACTTGCAGCCACACCTGGTACATGAAAAAAACACCTATTTCTCAATAAGACATTATGCAAACAATTTACCAAGCTGTTGGCTCTATGCTTGTCGAGCATGTATAGATATTACCATAAGTTCACATCTTTTTAGAAGTCCTTACTGTTGAAGGTCAATCTTCCGTATGTTTCCGGTGGATTTTTCATCAAGAGGTAAGCAAAATAAAGTAAAAAACATATTGATATATGGGCCTGATTGACCCGCTTGCTAGGATGCGTTCGCACGCAGCCGTCAGCTGCCAAAGTATGCAAATCCCGCGATCGCTAGCAAGACATTAGCACGCCCACTATGTTTTGCCGTGCGATCGCGATATGTATTTAGACGCCCACCAGCCTGTCGTAAGATGCCCACTTTCCCTTAGTAACACACGTCCTCTCCAGGAAGTGTAGTAAACAGTCAGTAACATCGAGTACCATCGGACCCATACGCAGCACTTGTGGCTGACCATACCCTACCACAAGCACTGCGAGTGCTGCTTGTGTACTTTAGCCGTGTGACGTGTATGCTGACGCTGTGTCTTAGTTATGTACATCCTTGAACCGGCGTTCAGACGCACAGACACGTCTACGTTCACACCACCACACCCCTGATTCCATCGACCATCCCATTCAGTACCCAAAAGGCTCGTCCTGTCACTCATTCAAACAAGACGTCTTTGTACAAGGGTTGATCGCTTAGCGATCACAGTGACTGGTTCGCGCAAGCGGTAGATGATTCCATGAAAAAAAAATTCTATAACAACCTCATGGTGCAGAGATAATAAAATAGGTTTTGTTAAAAATAATAATTTTTCCTTCATCCACTAGGGGACACTGGAGTCAAAAGACAGTGGGGTATAGACGGTGCTAAGTGGAGCTGGGCACTTTAAATATTAAGAAGTGTGACTAGCTCCTCCTCCTCTATACCCCCCTACAAGCCTCAGTCTAAGTTTGTGCCCGAGCGGAGCTGGATGTATAGACACACTCCTCAGGGTTTTTTAATTGAAAGAGCGCGGCTGCGCTGAAATAAGAAAATACATTGAGGACAGACAGGCAGTAGCTCCACTGCTTGTCTGCAACGATGGAGCTGCCAGGGGAACCCACTCGCAAGTGTATGCACTTCGCCTGGGGTCCCCGACTGCTTGGAACTCTGTCTACTAAAGGAGGTTCCACATGCCGCTGTGTGCAGCGCGCATACGGTTACACCACTGCCGGCAGCAAGGGCAGCTTGGTGAGTAGAACTTGGCTCCCCGAGTAGCGGAGTAGCCAGGTTATTATATTACAAGGCGGTGTATATTGCAGCATGCTCCGTCTAGTAAAGCAGCACAGCAGCCACTGTGGCTGCTGCATATCCCCGGAGTCTGTTATGCTACACTCGGCTGTTAAAAAAAGCCAGTGTTAACAGATCAGCGTCCAGTATGTCTCAGCGCTGTGCAGACACTCAGTGCTGTTCATGGACCCGGGCAGTCCCCGCTGAGGTTTCCCTTTCTCCTTAAATAAGGTCAAGCCTTAACTCTATGGGGAATGCTAATACCGACCACCTAGCGTGGTTAGAGGCACACAGTATATAGCGCGCTCATCACGAAGATTGAGCGCCATAGCGGGGGCGGAGCTTAGCTCCAGAGTCCTGTGGGGGCGGAGCTTAGCTCCGTGGGCGGAGATTAGCTCCGGCGTCACTGCTTCACCCTGCCAGCGGCCCCAGCGCTTCTCTGGAAGTGCTGGCGGCCATTACTCAGAGAGACCCTGTGTGCTGAATAATTAAAGGCTGCTGCATACTACTGGTGACCTAATCCTGGACTGTAAGTGCACAGCAGGATTTAGTCAAGGAGAGCATTTTGGTATCAGTGAAAACTTCCTTCAATGCCTAGCGCTTTCTGGCACTGCTAGGAGCGCTATTAGGCAAGTGTGGCTCTCTGCTGCCCCTCTATATATCCCAGTTTCTTATTTTTTACCTTTTTCACTACACTGTGCTGTTGTGTGTGTGTGGTGGGTCTGTATGTCGTATCTACGATTATTTATCCTGCTAATATTGTACAGGATAGTTTACACAGGTGCAGTCAACTAACTCACTTTTGTGTATTGCGGATGGTGTGGTGGTTGGCGTTGGTGCGTCGCAGCCCTGGGGGTTCGTTTTCCACTGCGGTTCTGGCTGAATGGAGTTTGTATGTTCTCCCTATTACATAACCTACAGCCACACCTCCCTGTATACACCCTGGGTATACCGGGTGTTGTAGGCTTATGCGTCCTCTACAATAATATTCAGAGATGGCAGATTTGCCTTCTTGAATGGCGCAGGTTACACTTACAAAGCATCTGAGCATTGGACTGTGGGCTAACTGCCCTTATGGAGGTTATCCTGGTAGCATAACATATACGACAAGCAGCGCCTTCCTTGGCGTCTATTTATGTTTGCTTTATACACCTCCATGAGGTGATTCGGTGTGTATAGCGCTGTGGCGTACATAGTGGCTTCTCTATGCTGAGCAGAATCCCGCCCCAAGCTAACAGGACCACGGCATAGGCAGGCAGGGTATCGGTAAGAGGCCGTCCCGCTGACAGTGGTCTGAGAAGAGGAATTTTAGACTTCTCGGTAAAGTATTCTCTAGAAGTATAATTGTAGCTTAAAACTATGGCTCTGTCCCGTTCCACAACTCTGTATCAGATTTGAAAGAGGTATTGCAGTTACAGGATTAGGACACTTGTCCTGCTACACCGTATTTCTTTTTAGGAAATAAAAGTCAAGCTGTTTCATTTCCAGTTTCACTTAAACTGGATTATATTCTGAACACTAGGTCCATTGGTTTCGTTTTAATGACGTTTCCGATTCCTGGGACCATGTCTTTTTAAAGATATCGGGCTGGAGCGTTACGTATACTCTCAAGTCCATTTATACTGCGGCAGGGGGGATTCTGTAATGTAACATTGAGACAACTGTACATATTACTTCCATTTGCGGATAGTGTATTGCTTACAGTAAATCCAGATAACTGGATTTATCAAGCTACTGGAGGTATCTCCTTTTATATTCCGCCTGTGGTTCCTCCCCCCAGAGTTCTTCTAAGCACCCTCGCCTGGGTCCTTTAGTGCTCCAGCTTGTTCACAGGACCATCACCTTCACGTGATTCCGGAGGTCGGGGCTGAGTCGCAGCAACATCTCTACTAAGCATAGTGCTTGCTGGGTTTTCCTCTCACATGCAGGTCCCCAGAGTGGGAGCGCGTCTTATGGACTTCAGAGTAGTAGTAACGGATTTTGGTACAGGCACTTGGGTCCAGATTCTCATCGCTGAAATTTCAGTTTGACTTTTTAGTCTCCGCCTATACCTTGGTTTTTCTACCACAGGTTTGCATGACAAGAGCATTTATTTACTGTATTATACCTATGAGTGTGGTGGTCCAGGTCCCCAGACCGGGGAAAATAGATTGTGTTCTGGTCTGTTCATGGTTCTGTAGCTGGACGGCTTGTTCAGACCTATTCTGACCTTGAGGTATCTCCATCTATTCCTAAGAATAGTGTCCCTTCCCTCGAGGAGTGCGGGACTAGGATTGTTCAGAATATCTCTGGATAACAAAAATCCCTATCTAGTCGCCTTTACAGGCGTTTCTAAGTTTGTATTCAAAACTCTCATTTCCACTTACCCAGTGGGCTAAATAATAATCTTAAGGGTATTTACATAAATCATGGCTGTGCGGAGGCTCTGTCGCATACAGAGGATCACTGTCATCCCTCATCTGGACAATCTTCTGCTGAAGGCCATTCCAGGGTCCCGTTACTGGATAAAATCTCAGTAACTCAACAGTCTCATTCGTCATGGGTGGATTTAGAATTTTTTTCCCTAGTCACATCTGCATCCAGCAGACGTTACAATTTCTAGGTAGGATTAGCGACACCTTATGTCAGCAGGTGTTCCTTCCTCAAAACAGTACTTCCATTCAGGAGATGTTGAGGACATCTTCGATTCGCCTCCTGAAGTGGATGGTTACAGCATTCGATGCCCTTCCTTACGAAGGTTTCTCTCCATGTCATGTCAGCTTTACCACTTCCGTGTTCAGAATCCTATCTTTTCCTTCACCTACAGGTAAGGTTAGGTTCCAATACTCGAATATCTCTTCTTTGAGGTTGATCTGACTACACCTACTGGAGAGAAGAAATTTTTAGTGTGGGATTGGACTCTTCTTCCCACAGAAGTGAGTCTGAGAGGATGAGAGGCTGAAATTACAGGAAGCGTGTCTGCCGATAAATATATTGCAATTGTGGGCGGTGTTCTACAGTATTCATACAGCAAATCACCTGTTGCGGGGCCAAGTAGTTGGGGTCCTGTCGGACTTCGCCACGACAATGGCGTTCATGCACAACGGCTCCAGAGGCGGCTATGAGATGTAAGCCGTATACACACCTGGGTGACAGGATTCGCGATGGGAGTAGACATTTGGTGAGGCAGACTACCTTGGCTGGCAGGATGCATCCAGGGGCTACATCCGCAGGTGTGTCTCCAGCTAGTCCTATGCTGGAGTCTTCCACAGGTTCCTCTTGGCTCCAAGACAAAATCATTGACTGCCTCTCTACTGCTCTTGGATGAGAGTCCTGAAGGTTGTTACAGGGTACGCCTTGTCAACGTCGAGGCAGTTCCTATTTTGTCTACCTGTTCCCTCCATTTCCTCTTATCCCTCAGATCCTACAATGAGTCTAACAGGAGATGGCCAGGGTTTTATTAGTAGCTCCGGATTGGCCTTCTACTTCGACTGCTCTACAATTCATGGTCTCTTCCTATGGGGTAATTTTTTTTCTATCCAGACTTAAAGCGGCTACGTTGTAGGCATGACTGTTGTAAGGGCCATCTTAGGATATAAAGGGATCCCATCCACAGTAAGCCCTACTAAGCTTAGTTCTGCATAGAAGTTACTTCTAAACATTGCCTCCAGTTTTAGAGGTTTTATGTTTCTGGGGGTGGACATAGAGAGTGTCTCCCTACAGATTTTAATCTACCCAGCTTTCTGCTTTTTGGGCTAGCTAGTTTCTCTTCATGGCTGGGTTCTCTGAAAATTCAGTTTTCAGCTAAGGTACAGCCTTTTCTTCAAAGTGTGGTTCCTCCTATGGCTCCATGGGATTTGGATCTCGTACTTCCTTCCTACAGTCTCCTCTGTTCGACCCTCTACAGTCAGTGGAGTTACTATACCTTTTGTGGAAGATTACACTTCTACTTGACCTGGCCTCGGCCAGGAGGGCGTTGTTCATCTAGGAGCACTATCCGGTCGTCCTCCAGATTTGGTTTTTCACGACAATGGACTTTCTTCCATAGGTGGTTTCGGTTTTTACACATCAACATCTGATTGTGGTACCAGTTTTTCCTCAACATTCACTTACGTTCTAGGTTGTTGTTCGGTTTCTTTGCGTTCTGTGGACAGCTCTGCAGCCATAAGGAAGGCAGACACTCTTTTTGTTTTGTGTGCTGCTGTTCGTCCTGGCTAACCAGCCTCCACACAGTCGCTGGCCTGCTGAAGTTGTCTGCTCTTTTTATGTCGGAGTTTTCCTCTTGCTCAGTCGGTTTCTCATGGACGGCTGCTCGTGGGGGTTTCCCATGGGGTTTCTTTGCCGAGTGGCTACTTGGTCTCGCCGGCATTCCGTTCTTATTTTTTATAGATTTGACACATTTGCGGCCCCTGAGGCGCAGCATGTCCTGTCTGTTTTGGCAGTGTTCTCAGCGCTTTCCCGTCCGTAATGGGAGCTCTGGGACGTCCCCACTGTCTTTAGCCTCCAGAGTCCCCTAGTGGATGAAGGAGAAAACAGGATTTTGGTACTTACCGATAAATCCCTTTCTCCGATTCCATCAGGGACACTAGACTTCCACCCTGCGCTGTTCCTTCCTGCCAGGGTTGGGGTCATTTGCTGTTATGGATTTTAGAGAACTGTTTTCAGTCTCTGGTTGTGTTACTGTTTTTCAAACTTATTCTTCTGTTCCATGTACTTGCTTTGCCTCCTCTTTGTTTTTTCTCAGCTCCCCTCGGGCACAGTTTTATTAGACTGAGGCTTGTAGGGGGGTATAGAGGAGGAGGAGCTAGTCACACTTCTTAATATTTTAAGTGCCCAGCTCCACTTTGCACCGTCTATACCACACTGTCTTTAGCCTCCAGTGTCCCCTATTGAATCGGAGAAAGGGATTTATCGGTAGGTACCAAAATCCTGTTAAAATAAAAGGGCAGGGACCCTTACTCGAGTTAGAGAAGACACAGTCCTAAGTTTACCAGTCCATGAAACAGTTGGAAACAATAGGTTCACACAGCAGCCAAAGAAAGGACATTTGAAGAGTTGCTCTGGATGGTGTAGGTAGCTCCTGTCCCACTGACCAACGCCTCCTGGTGCCTTTTTCTAGTTAACTATGCGGGATATGAGCCAGGGTTTAAAGTCCACACTGGAAGTGCTGAACTTCCGGGTTTGTTTTCACCTGAAGGCGATTCAGATTCTGAGTTGTCCTCGGTGCACGAGGCTAGTAACTCAGTCGTCTCTGAAGGGGAACTTCCTCAGTGCTTGATTATTCTGAGTCTAGAGTTGATGTTGAGGCTTTGATCAAGGCAGTTAGATTGGAACTCTATATGGAGGATTCTGAACAGACTCCTAGGTCCAAAGTCCCAGTTTTTGAGCATCTGAAGAAGGCAACCACTGAGTTTCCTTCTTCAGGGCAGTTGGAGGATCTCCTTACGGAAACATTGTCTCATACTAATAGGCACTTCCCGTTGTCTAAGTGCATTACATCCTGCTAACGGTTGCAGAGCGGGCTTGTTTATGTCCTCGTCGCTCACCTTGTTAGATATTCCATTCTTCCTATTCTTAATACTGCTCCCCTTAGGGATCCTATACTAAGACATCCAATACCAATGCGGGGGCTATTGCGCGCCCTGCTCTGGCAAAGATTTATCGCCGTGTTTGATGGACCTACTTTGTGCGTTGTTCGACCAGAGATTTCAATACTTGGTCCTTCCAGCTCTCAAGTCCTCTTTCTTCTGCAGACAGTTCTGGATTTGGGCCTCAGGCTCTCTTTGAGAGTACAGGTCTCCCCTCTGTCTGTACTCTTTAAGTGTCAGTTTGTGCTCTTACCAGACGTATGGATGTTTTTTCAGGATATCCTCCACATGCAGACGTTTGTTCCTCCAGTGGCTCCATGGAATCTGTCCAGTTGGCTCCTTCATTTTCTTACATGGAAGACTGTCTTCTTAGATGCCATTGTGTGAGCCCAGCGAGTGTCCGACTTGAGTGCCTTGTCTTGTCGTTCCCCTTTTCTGATTTTCCATTCGGATCGGACTGTCTTGAGGACTCACTAGGGTTACCTACCCAAGGTTGTATGTCTGTTCCACATTAACCAGGAGATTGTGCTACCAGCTTTCAGCATTCTGGGTTCTTCGTCGGAGCAGGCCTCTCTGGATGTAGTTAGGGCTCTCCATATTTACGTAGAAAGGACCAGAGGTCTCTGCAGATTTGACTCTCTGTTTGTCCTGTATGATTTTCAAACGTGGGACTGTCAGGCTTCTACAGATGTGTCCACATACAATTAGCGCCGAGCACCTTTTGTGTGACTTTTTACCTTCAAATGTGTCTTATTGACACAGCGATGTAAATAGATAGCACAAGCAGCTTCTTCTGATTACAATGATATGCAGCATGACTATATTCTCTGTGCATCTGTGGGTGTATCTGCATGCTAAACACTACGTTACTGTGTTACAGCCACTGACACTGTAATATAGTTGTTTAATTTGGATACCTCCCCCCCCCCCCCCCCCCCCCATACCCCTCCAGCCACCTGATCATTGTTGGACTGCCCACACCTCTCCAGGAAACACAGAATCACTCTGGGCAATAGGTAGTACCATTCACAGAAGAGATCGTGACAAGTTGCACATAATCTAAGGAACGCTCTCTTTCTTATGATTGAGTGCCACCTTAATTTTTCCTTATGTGCATATACCATCTAACATACAGAGATCGGCTGCACTATTCTCCGGCTATTGGAGGTGACATATACATCACATCACCTTCGCCTCCAAGCAATTATGTAAATCTCACAAAATGCTAACTACATATAGAACTGGAATGTCACTTTCAGCAATATTCATATTTGCTCCCTTCAACTCAACCTTCCTCATGTAATGCGTAATACAACTGCAAATTTGATCCTGAGCTTACATTTTATCTGAAAAAATTTCTCATCTCCACTTCAATGACCCCTGCTGGCCCCGCCCAGGCCCCCCGGAACGATACCCCGGCTGTAAACTCCTCTGACTCGGACTTCTCTACTACTCGCTCCACCACCCACCGTAAACGTAAATCAACAACCAACTCTAGAACTTCCAAGATGAAACCTACTGACATTGCCTCTATTCTGGGTCCTCTGCTCGATGAAAAGCTTGCAGGTATGAAAGAAGCTATTGAGTCTGCTTTATCTCAGTTAACCCAACATTCCACTCGTCTAGAGGAAATGGAACAGAGGGTATCAACATTAGAGGATGACCTGAGTACAGCCCAACATACCATCGAATCTGAACAAAAGGACATCACCACCCTCACCGACAAACTGGATGACCTAGAGAACCGTAGTAGATGTAATAACCTACGGGTCATAGGCATCCCAGAATCAATAAAGGGTCATGAATTACTAGACCTCCTTTCTAACTGGATTCCGGAACAACTAGCCATGGACTTAAAGGGGGTGCCGCTGGCCATTGAGAGGGCACAGAGAATTGGGCCAGATCGCAAAAACACCTATGATCGACCACGTCCTGTTATAATGAAAATCCTAAATTACGCAGATAAAACTAAGCTCTTGGATCACTACCGCAAAACAGCTAGTCTATCATACAAAGGGGAATGTCTTTTCATGTCACCATCTGCAAGCATTTATTCAATAATAAAGTCAAGTTTTCTTTACTATACCCAGCCAGACTACGGGTGTTTGAGGGAGGAAAGTCACTCTTCTTCGACGATCCAACTGCAGCAAAAGCTCATTTTTTGCATCCTGATACTTGACTGATCTGCATTTAAATTCTCTTGCATTTTATTTTTCCTGTCTTACTTTATGCATATAGGCCACACTGTGGATATGCTGAATACCCATGTATGCACACGAAATACTAAATTTTTTCTTTACATAATTTTCTTATGTTTACTGTTTTGTTAAATGTTGATATGTTTTGTGCTTGCCTGTGCTTGGGGTTCCGGTCCACCAGGGGCTCCCCTTTCCTCTCGTGCTGGGACAGGAAGGGACCCCTTTATGTCCTTAAATCTATTCTTTCGCTGATTCCAGCTGTGGGGGTAGGTTAATATAGCAAACCTTACCCCACCTCAATCATCTATAGAGAGAGATGTTTCACTTCTTCCATTTAATATGATATCATGGAACGTCGAGGGGCTTAATAGCCCTATCGAGCGTAAATAGGTGACTTCGCATCTTGGCCGTATGTTTCCTCATATAACCTTTCTCCAGGAAACCCACTGGACCGATGATCCCAGAAATTCCCTAAGAGCCATATGGATTGGAGATTGCATCTCTGCTCCATATTGCAACAAAACCAGAGGTGGCCATTTTACTCCATAAAAAGTTACAGTACTCCATTTGCAGGAAATACTTGGATCCTGATGGAAGATATATATTATTAGATATTAAAATTGATGAAGTGATTTATACCTTACTTAATATATATGCTCCAAATGCTTCTAATCAAACTTCTTTGCAGCACTTTTGCAAAAGGTTCTTTCCTGGGGCAGGCAAAACCTTATATTAGGGGGTGACCTGAACACAGTTGTCGATCCATCCTTGAACAGATCTGGGGTGAGTACACCAGTAACTGATCACTCTCATTCTCTTCTTTCCTCCTTTGTACACAATTAGACCTACTGGACCCGTGGCGTATACTTCACCCACTTCAAAGAGACTACTCTTTTTATTCTCATCCGCACTCCACCCACTCCCGTATTGACTATTTGTTTGTATCCAGACACCTCTTTCATAAAGTCACTAATACATCCATTAAGAATATTATCATATCAGATCATGCCCCGATAGTTATGACTATCCAATTAACCCTGCCCCGGCACTTCTCCAGGTGCTGTCGTCTCCCTACATATCTCAATAAATCCCAAGACTTTTATCTGTTTCTCAAACATACATGGCTGATTTATGTTAATGACAATTCATCACATGCAGCGGACACGCCGTTATTCTGGGGGGCTTCCAAAGCCGTCCTTAGGGGACATGTCATTTCATACATCCATTCCAAACGTAAACACTTCACTTACCGTCTGCAAGAGCTGAGCTCCACACTTACAGCAGCTTATCGAACCTATAAAATATCCAATAATCCTACACACAAGGAGGCTTATCTCTCTGCTAGACAGATATGACACATTTCTCTCTGAACAGGCCCAAATCAAACGTGATTATCAGAGGAATAAATTCCACAGATGGGGAAACAAATCAGGGAAGATACTGGCCAACCTCATTAAAGGCTCACACACTAAGACCTGGGTAAGCTCCATTAAAAATTTGAATAATATCCTTACCACTCCGACTGATAACTGCGCTGAATTTGCAAGCTTTTACAAATCACTATACACCAGGGGCCCGGATGATATTAACGAGGGACACTCCTTCTTGAAGGAAGCCCGTCTTCCTGAACTGTCTCAGGAGGAGAGAGAATCCCTAGACGACCCCATCACGGAAAAAGAGGTACTTGACACTATTAAATCCCTCCCAAACAACAAAAGCCCTGGCCCTGACGGTTTTGGAGCAGAGTTCTATAAGACGCTTCTGGAAGAATTAACCCCAATGCTGACAAAACTCTATAACCATATTCTTACCACTAAAGAGACCCCTCTTAGATTTAATGAAGCCACAATCATCGAATTAGCGAAACCTGGCAAAGTTCCAGCCCTGGTAGGGTCATACCGCCCCATCTCCCTGCTAAACCAGGTCTTTAAAATCTTAACTAAATTGATGGCTAATCGCCTACAGGCTTGCCTGTCCCAACTAATTTCCCCATGCACAGCTAGGTTTTATTAAGAATAGGCAATCGGTACAGGGAATACGAGCTGCTATTGCCACAATAACATATACTCATATGCACAAAGCTGTGGATAACATACTCATTAATTTAGACGCAGAGAAAGCGGTTGATAAAATAGCATGGTCCCATCTCGATAGAGTGTTACATCATCAATGTTTTGGTATAACATTCTGCAATTAGTAAAGACCCTCTACGACACACCCTCTGCCCAAATAGTAACATGACCTCTTCTTCAGTTCACCTTGAAAGGGGCACTCGACAGGGGTGCCCTCTCTCACCCCTCCTCTGTAACCTGACCTTGGAACCCTTTATTCGATATCTCATGCAATTGCCTAGATTTACTGGTATTAGAATTGGTGACCAAGAGATGCGTATCACAGCATTTGCAGACGATCTCCTCATATTTACGTCCAACCCCAGACAATCCATTCCTCTTTTAATTGATGCTATAAATAGGTTCTCCTCCTTTGCTGGCTTTTCTATTAACTTTGAACATGGCCAGAGCTTCTGATTTTTCAGACTGGTGGAAAGGGGATGGAGTGGTACATTTCCTTTTCAATGGGTAAACAACCACCTTACTTATCTAGGGGTGGCAATTCCTTCCCACTTGCCGCATTTATATACCCTAAATGTTGATACAGTCATTTGCAAAATAAAAAACTAACTTAATTTGTGGCAAAATCTACCTATTAACCTGTTGGGGCGCTGTAACTTATTTAAAATGGCTTGTTTCCCGAAATTGCTGTATGTTCTGCAGATGACTCCTCTTTTGCTTACGAAGTCAGATTTAGCTCTACTTAATGCTACTGTCTCTAATTTTATCTGGAATAATAAAAGACCTAGAATTAGCCCCCAAAAACTATCTCAAACTATCTCAAACCGTACCAAGGTGGGGGGGGGGGGTGAATCTGCCGACCGAATATTAGACAGTATAATCTAGCTTGTCTTCTACGCTTCGCTATAGATTGGATCACTGAAAACAATATATATGCAGATGTCAAGTTGGAGTCCCAGTTATACACTCCTCTCTCTCTTAGCTATATACTACATATGCGGTTGTCGAGATTACAGCCACCTAATCTAGATAACCCTTTCCTCACATCTACCATACAGGCTTAGCAATCCTCTAGAAAACTACTCAAACTCCAGCAATTCCACTCTCTAGCGCTACCCTTTATTGGCAATCTAGACTTCCAGAAAGGCGAGACATCATTGCCCTTTACGCACACTTTTAAATGACTCGCACCTCCCCCTCACCTTCAATGAAGCCATGGATAAATATAGACTTAGACCCCAGCACAAATTCTTACTACCAAGCTACTAATTATCTACATTCTGTACTTTCTCAATTAAATGAGCAGGATTATGTAAACCCCTTAGACTCTCTCACACACACCACTGCATATTCCAGCTCAACGATATACACACGTATATGCACAGAAATAGATCCAGAAACTGAACTTTTGGAATTAGGTAAAGGTCCTCCCAGATTCCCTCTATGTCTCCAGATCTAATTTTAGAGACTTTCCAAACTAATTTAAAGCTTATTCCTTCCAGCTCATATCAAGAGATGGCATATAAACTGTTACATAGGGCATATCTGTCGCCCCAAAAACGTCATTTGATGGGTATATCGGACAAGTCGAGATGCACTAAATGCTCAACCACAGATGCAGATATTATGCACTGCCTCTGGGAATGTTGGTACATAAGGAAATTTTGGAGTGAGTTACATCACTATGGGCCTGAGGTACTGTGCATACCTTTCGATGTACTGCTTCGTGGGCTTTATTTGGCCATATAGCTGACCATCTCGAGATTTCCAAATTTGACAAAAAATTTATAGTGATCCTGTCAGCGGTGGGTCGGAAAGCCATCCTGCAACAGTGGATTCATGATTCACCACCAATTGTTTGCATGGCCACTTCTAGACTACTCTTTCTGTTTAATATGGATTGGCTGGAGGCATCCTTAGACAAGGAAACTCTAACCCCTGCGCTTTTCCAGTGCTGGGGCAAATACATTCATACATTGCCCTCCTCAACTAAACTGACAATACAACAGTGTTTTCAATTCACATCCTGGTATTCCTATCAATTATTAGATAACCAAACTCCCATTACCATTTAATCCGTCTGTTCTTATATCACAGCCAAACACCTATTACTTCCCTTTTTCTCTCTCTGTCATTTTATCCTTGCTTTATCCCATGGATGGATCGACGACCTCTGGCGTAGATGAGCACAGGTTGACGTTGTTATATTTTTATTCTATTTTTTTTTTATTATTATTTATTTTCTCTTTTTTTCTCAATATTGTCTGATAGAGAGAGTTATAAAATCTCTATTCATATTATATTCGTTACTGATTATATATATAATATTTTGGAAAATGATGGTATATTTACACACACTAATTGTGAAAGGCCTCTAGAGGACATGTTTTCTTGAACACACTTTATATTGATAAAAATATATTTGTTAGGAGGTCCTTAATGCCTTGCTATTTCCATGTAATTTTACGGTAATGTACCTTAATAAAAAATATGTTGGAAAAAAAAAAATTAAGTGTTTGGTGCCCAGACTCTACTCTCCAGGCTATACCCATCGTCCTGCTTGTGCCCCCTATCGAGTCGAAAAAAAAAAGGATTTAACAAGGTAAGCCCATAAATACTTCCTTCACTGGTTTACTTTATCATGCTGATTTTTTTGTTCTTCTATGCAGTTGTGCTCCATTGAAGTGACTTGTGAATCTGCCAGTGTAATGGCAGCAACATTGGCTAATGGTGGCTTCTGTCCAATAACAGGCGAAAGGGTACTGAGCCCAGAAGCAGTGAGGAACACTCTAAGTTTAATGCATTCCTGTGGGATGTACGACTTCTCAGGGCAGTTTGCTTTTCATGTAAGAGACTGTTATAAATAAATGTATATGTGTATATTTGCAGAAGTATTTTAGATTTTTTTTTGTGATGATGATACCATGTATAATGTTATAACTAGGGCTGGCTTTAGGCTAATTGGTGCCCTGGGCAGAAATCATGGGGTTCTCTATATGATGTATGCTGGACCAATGGCAAAGTACTCTTTCACATGCCTCATTTGCATACTTATTGCACTGACATACCATTGCACATACCCTGATGGTATGAATTAGATACCAGGCACCTTACCCACTGCAGTTAAAGCTTCAGACATCTGGCCTCAAGACGCCATGCAGTGTGACTTGTCTTGTGTTAGTTAGCAACCAGGTCCCATGCTATTCCGCAATCATTGGGCATCTTTTTTTGCCGAAAATCTGTTTAAGTCGTGATTTGACTAGGATACACCAGCAGACTGTGCTGATTAATTTGATATGCAAAACTTGTATAGGGTCATTCCATGCCAAATCATCACAGCTTCCAACCCAACCGTCTAAGATTTTCATGAAATGTGGTAGGGTGATAGACGGCATAAAGTAACTTTCATATGTAAAATTTTAGCCCTCAGTGGTACACAGTGTTTTTGCAACAGGGTTGCAAACATGACAAAACTAATTTAAATTTATGCTTGTAAACTCAACTAAAATGAATCATAACTTTGCTTCTAACTGTGGTAGAACTTTCATGTTGGTCTTGTTTTGAAGCTAAGGGACCATAGTTTTCATAAAAAATAGTTGTATATTTAAATATTGACTTACCTTAAAATGTAACATGATGTTACCTTTGACCTTGAATATCTAAAAAAGTATGTTTTGTTTAATTTTGTTATACATAAAGTATGTTATACACTTAAATACAATCTCTCTTTGCTATAAGTTTAATTTTGGGAAGCCTTTGGTAACAGGAGTAAAAAAAATATTAAGTTCGGCAGTTGAACCTTTCTTGCACCTGCACATGCAACTGGCAAGTTCAGACTTGTCTTGTAGTGTCTCTCTGTGTTCCAGGGATTGCCATCTGTGGTTTTCCATTGATGGTCACCAGTGATGGTGCCATCAGTGATAACCACCGATGGTACAATAACAATCTATGGTGAACTATCGATGGTTTGCACTTGCAGCTTCTGCATGGAGAACTAGCAATACAAGACATGCTTCTCGCCGAGAAGGGGGCGAGACTCGGTATAGTGGGCGTGGCTAGGGATATTACCTGCCATTAGAAGCGGAGCATTATTTTGGCCCCGCCACCACTACACAATGCCGAGATTTCCGGCATTGTGAAGCAGGGGGCAGGGCCATGCTGGCGCAAGCCTTGTCTGCTTTTCCGCGGGGCCAGGAGCGCCACACAATTTTCGGGGAGGCTCCCAGCCATGTCAGGAGAGTAGGCAAGTATGATACAAGGGACTAAAGCTGGCCACATACTAGACCAACTTACATCCAACTAGTTGATTGGTTGGAATGAAAATCTGGTAAGGTATGACAGCAAATGACAATCAGCAATTTGCTCCCAAACCCCAGAAAATGGACAAATTGGACAAATTGGTCAGATCAAACATTTAATAAACTTGTCTGACCGTCCATTTTCATCTGTTTTCTGGCATTTAGGAGCAAATTGCTCATCCATCATTTACTCCCATTCCTTACCAGATTTTCATTCCAACCAGACAACTAGTTGGATGATTGGATGAAAGTTGGTCTTGTGTGTGACCAGCTTAAGAGGTTCTCAGTCCAGGTTTTAAGGATATCCATGCTTGACCACAGGTGCTTAATTAGTACTTCAATCAGTTTGATTAAACCACCTGTGCTCAACCATGGATATCTCTAAAACCTGAACTGTTGGGGTGCCTTGAGGACTGCACTTAGGAACCTCTGGTTTATCTAATACATTTAATTAGTGAATAGAGGTAGATTGATCAAGAAGGTGACAAATTGACACATGGATAAGAAGTACATTAGGACTGCAACTCATTTGATATTAAAGGACATAGCAGCAGTAGAAAACAATTAAGCAAGATGCTACCATGGATGACTAAAATACAGCCAGATGTTAATAATGATAAAATGATTAGTGATAACTGTAGCAAACAAATTAAAAGAGATTCTTTAACTGCTGAGGAAGGACCAAGCACATCAATTAATGAGGAAAGCGACACAGGAGTGGCAACATGCAGGACTGAATCAACTTTGTAGTCATTAAATGAAAGTTCTACAGTGTGGAGGCAATGAATTAAAGAAGAAAACTATTGCAAAAGGAAAGCTGTAAAAATTGAAAAAGTTATAAAAAAGGATATATTCAATTTCTACTTCAGGGTCCATAGGGTATCCACAGGATACCTTGGGGTATAGGTGTGACGTCAGTCGCAGGGCACCAAAGAGTTAAGCTTTCAGCCTCCCAGGATGCACTAGGTCCCCCTCCTATACCCCGCCCCCGGGCCAAGGCACCTCAGTTTAGTTTGGTGCCCGGCCGGAGTCGGGTGCACCTGTTGGAGTGGGGGCTAGAAGAGCCCCTGAAGCTTTTTCTTCATGCAGCTGTGGCTGCACATCTGGATGAACAGCATGGACAGTCAGTCCTGACGTCCATGCTGTCTTCCCTACACCCCGCCGGTACCAGAACGCCGGTACTGATCCGGGGATGCTGGTGGGCGTCTGGGGTCACAGCTAGCGGTGACCCCAGATGCTCCGGACCATGGCCGGATTCAAGGGGGACAGAGGTAAGCAGCGGGGTCCCGCGGTGGGTCCCCGCTGATCACATGGTCCTAAGTCCCCAGGCAGGGGGCTCCCTGGGGACTGGCTGCAGCGTGGAGCCAGGCGACCAACCTGCGCTTCCACTACCCCCTGGGACAGCGGACCTCAGCAGAGCGGTAGCGCTGCGGCGTCCCAGGGGTTAAATGCATGCCAGGGGAGCGCGCCTTCCCTGTCTCACAGCCGGCGCCTCCCCCGCTGCACACAGCCCTCTCTGCACTGTGCTGACTGGTCCTGTGTCAGCGCTCCTCCCCCAGGCCAGCTTCTCTCTGCTCCTCGGCGGCCATCTTCTCTGCAACGCATGGTGAACGCTGCTGGAAGTCTGGAAGGAAGCATCGTGGTCTGGGTCCCCCTGCATACCTCTCCTCCGCTGTGGCTCAGGTCTGTGTATGCAGCGCTGTGTCCTACCAGGCCCTGTGTCTGTGTAGTTGAGTGATCAGCGCTGTTAGTGCAGGAATTGTTATTTCTCTGCATTGTATGTGACTGTGCTAGCGCTGCCTGTAACTTTTCTTCTCTAAACTGTCAGCTTTATTACTGTCCCTGTTCTTTCTGCTAAAGCTCTTGCGGTGCGGTGCTGCAGGGTGGTCTCTCGCCTATTTAATACTTAATTGGTGAGAGAGGTCACATACGTGGTGCCATCATGTCTGAAAGTGATTTTCCCCTCCGGCTACAGTGTACCACGTGCAAAGTACCGTTAGCGGAGGGGGAGGGTAGCGCGGAGGGCCTTTGCCGGCAGTGTTTGTCCATGGCGCGGCCTATTACGGTTACAGCACCGGTACAGGAGCCGCCCTGGGCTTGTTTCGCTCAGGCGTTAACAGCTTTAGTGGGCCAGTTAGCTCCGCAGCCCGCGTTTACTCCGATGGGTTTGTCCCAGCAGTCTGTGGTGTCGTCACCCATGCAGGGGTTCCCACGACAATTGGTGGTACCCCACAGTCTCCCTATTTCCCCACTCCCGGGTTCTCAGGAGCCAGCGTGGGTTAACTCCCTGACGAGTTCTGTACAGCACTTGTCGGATGTGTTGCAAGGGGAGTCTGTGATGCGGCCTCATAAAAGGCCAGTGGCGTCTCTGTCCGCTCCTTATGAGGATGACGAAGGGACGTCTGATGATGGGGAGATTCTGGATCCTTACGATCAGGAACCTCTCCATACTAAGGACGCTGATGCTAAGTCCAAAGTATATATTCCTGGACTTATTCGGGCGGTCCACACAGCCTTGGTGATTGAGGACGAAGTTCCCCCAGCGGCTAAATCTAAGTATGCCTTTTTCAAAGATGTGAAGGGCGATGCCACAGTCTTTCCTCTTTCGGGTCAGTTGGTGGACCATTTAGAGGAGGCGTGGAAACAACCTGGCAAAAGATACCAGCCGCAGAGACGCCTGGTGGTGGCTTATCCGTTCGCGGATAATTATTTTGCTAAGTGGGAATCCCCTCCACAGGTGGATTCTCACGTGACCCGTCTTGTCCGTAGTGCCACATTGCCGATGCCATCCATGTCCTCCCTTAAGGATGCTACGGACCGCAAGGTAGAAATCTGCCTGAAGTCCGCCTATTCCCTTGCAGGGGGGGCAGCACGGCCGGCTATGGCCATTTGCTGGGTTGCCAGAGCGATGGAGCGCTGGGCGGATTCATTAGAGGCTTCTTTTGAATCCGACTGTCCGGCCGAACAGGCGGAGTTGATTGGCAATCTCCGTGATTCGGCCACCTACATCAACGAGGCGGCTCTAGACATTAGTACTCTGGTGTCTAGAATTTCTTCAGCAGCGGTAGCTGCTCGTCGCACCTTGTGGCTGCGATCCTGGAAGGCGGACGCAGATTCCAAGAAAGGTCTGGAAGCGTTGCCGTTTACCGGAGAAGTTCTCTTCGGTCCGGATCTGGATAAGATTGTGGCCACGCTGGCGGCAGCCAAATCTGCTTGTCTCCCGTCGGCCGCTGCTCCTTCTGGTTCTGGACCATCGTCCTTTCGGTCATCTAGGGCCCAGGGCAGGCCCAAACCACAGTCGTTTCCTCGACAGGCTGGCCCTAAGAAATCGGTCAAGCCCCGGAAACAGGCATGGAGTACCAGACGTCCGGCCCCCAAGCCAGATGACAAGCCTGCGGCCTGACGGTCCGGGTCTCCCCTTGGGGGATCCCAGGGTGGGAGGCCGCCTGCTGCAGTTCTCCCGGTGTTGGTCGTTCACTACGACAGACACTTGGGTTCTGGAGGTGGTCTCCCACGGGTATGCCCTCTCCTTCCGGCACAGACCCCCGGCTCTCTTCTTCACCACGGGTCTACCATCAGACCGGAACAAGGCTACGGAGCTGCGGAAGGTATTGCACACTATGCTCCAGGCTGGAGTTGTAGTGCCTGTTCCATTCTCCCAGAGGGGCCAGGGTTTCTATTCAAATCTATTTTTGGTACAGAAACCCAATGGGTCATATCGTCCGATTCTCAACCTCAAAGCACTCAACAAGTCTTTGCGGGTCCCGAAGTTTCGGATGGAGACCCTACGGTCCATCATTCTGGCGCTGGAACCTGGGGACTACATGGTGTCATTGGACATACAGGACGCTTACCTGCATGTCCCTATTCTTTTGCGCCATCAAGAGTTCCTTCGGTTTGCAATCCGCAGCGACCACTTCCAGTTTCGGGCGTTACCTTTTTGCCTGGCGACAGCACCACGTGTTTTCACCAAGGTGATGGCGGTCATGGCGGCTTCTCTGCGACTGCAAGGAGTCCGCATGTTGCCGTACTTGGACGACCTGTTATTGGTGGCAGGATCTCCAGAGCTCCTGTTACACCACTTGGACCTGACCATTGCACTGCTGCAACGGCACGGCTGGCTAATCAACTGGCAGAAGTCCACTCTAATCCCGTCTCGGAGGATTCTGCATCTTGGAGCCTTATTGGACTCGGGACAGCAAAGGATCTTCGTGACGGAGGACAAGATCTCTGCTTTACAGTCAAGGGTGCGCAGTTGTCTGCACAGCCGCCGGGTGTCCTTACACTCGGCGATGAGGTTACTGGGCTCCATGGTGTCGGTGTTCGACATGGTGGAATACGCCCTGTTTCACTCCAGACCTCTGCAGCACCTGATCCTGTCCAAGTGGAACGGGCTGCCTCAGTCTCTGAAGTTCCAGACGATTGTGCTCACCCCGGAGGTTCACCTGTCCCTTGCGTGGTGGTTAAAGACGACCCACCTCAACAAGGGACGTCCGTTCTGGGTTCCAAATTGGGTCCTGTTGACAACGGACGCCAGTCTTCGGGGCTGGGGAGCAGTTTCGGGTCCACACTTGTTCCAGGGCAGGTGGACGCCGACAGAAGCGGAGCTTCCAATAAATATCTTGGAACTCCGTGCGGTCTTCAATGCTCTCCTGCAGGCACAGCGGTTTCTCCAGGGTCACCCGGTGCAGGTCCAGTCGGACAATGCTACCACCGTGGCCTACATAAACAGGCAAGGAGGAACTCTCAGTCGGGCGGCTCTCGTAGAGGTCTCTCGGATCCTGGTTTGGGCGGAGCGCAATCTTCCGGCCATATCAGCGGTCTTCATCCCGGGAGTGCTAAATTGGGAGGCGGACTTTCTAAGTCGCCAGGACGTTCATCCAGGGGAATGGTCCCTGCACCCGGACGTTTTTCAACTACTGGTGGACAGGTGGGGTCTTCCAGAAATCGACCTCATGGCGTCCCGGCACAACAACAAGTTGCCGGTGTACGGGTCTCGCACAAGAGACGAAGGGGCGTCTCTGGTGGATGCTCTGTCCGTCCGGTGGACGTTCAGGTTCGCATACCTGTTCCCTCCGGTCTCCCTTCTTCCACGGGTAATCCGGAAATTCAAACAGGAAGGAGGGACGCTCCTGTTGATAGCTCCCGCGTGGCCCAGACGGCACTGGTTCTCAGACCTTCAGGGTCTGTCCGTGGACAGTCCTCTGCGGTTGCCGCTACGACCGGACCTTCTGTCTCAGGGTCCTTGTCTTCACCCGGACCTGACTCGGCTGTCTTTGGCGGCGTGGCTGTTGAGACGGCCATGCTGAGGTCCCGGGGGTTTTCCAGCTCTGTGGTGCGTACCATGTTACGAGCTCAGAAACCGTCTTCCGCGAGGATATACCATCGCGTGTGGCATACGTTCTTCCAGTGGTGTCGACCGAGAGGTTATGCACCGCGGGAGTTTCGTCTGTCTCGGATTCTCGCCTTCCTGCAAGCGGGACTAGATTATGGGCTTCGCCTTGCTTCTTTGAAGGTACAGGTTTCGGCCGTATCTGTCTGGTTTCACCGTAGGATTGCTACAATCCCGGATGTGCGCACCTTTATGCAAGGTGTTCTCCGTATTCAGTCGCCCTTTGTTCCACCTGTGGCGCCTTGGGATTTGGCTGTGGTCCTGAGGGCTCTCCAAGGACCGCCGTTTGAACCACTGGGCTCAGTGGATATTAAATGGCTAACAGCTAAGACTGTTTTCCTTCTGGCCGTTGCTTCGGCCAGACGTGTTTCTGAGTTAGGGGCTCTTTCTTGTAGTCCCCCTTTCTTGGTTTTTCATGGGAACAGGGCAGTGCTCCGCACTCGGCCCGAGTTTCTTCCCAAAGTTGTTTCCCAGTTTCATGTTAACGAGGAAATAGTTGTTCCGGCCTTTAACTCACCGGGTCTTTCCGTGGGTGAGGCCTCTTTGGATGTTGTGCGGGCCTTAAGGACTTATGTTGACCGCACTTCTTCGTTTAGGAAGTCGGACGCTTTGTTGTCCTCTATGGCTTCTGTAAAAAGGGTTGGCCTGCTTCAAAGCAAACTTTGGCAGCCTGGATCCGTATGGCTATTTCTGAAGCTTATCTTCATGAAGGCCTACCGGTCCCTCCTTCTCTGAAGGCTCATTCCACTAGGTCTGTGGGTCCTTCGTGGGCAGCTCGACGTGGTGCCTCGGCAGTTCAGATCTGCAAGGCTGCTACGTGGTCTTCTGTCCATACCTTCGTGAGGTATTACAGGTTTGACACCTTCGCCTCTCAGGATGCTTCCTTCGGGCGGCGGATTCTCCTTTCTGCACAGGAGCGTCCCCACCCTTAAAGGATACTGCTTTGGGACATCCCCAAGGTATCCTGTGGATACCCTATGGACCCTGAAGTAGAAAATATGAGATATGGTAAGAACTTACCCTTGTTATCTCTATTTCTACGAAGTCCATAGGGTTCCACAGGACTCCCGCCCTGTCGCACCTGTGCTGCAGATGGGCTTTGCTCTGGTCACGGGTTTTCCGTCTCCCTCTGGTGAGAATGTGATTCTTGTATGTGTCCAGATCTTTGTTCTCTCTCTTCCTTCTCCTCCTCCGGCCTATGGCTTGGTAACTAACTGAGGTGCCTTGGCCCGGGGGCGGGGTATAGGAGGGGGACCTAGTGCATCCTGGGAGGCTGAAAGCTTAACTCTTTGGTGCCCTGCGACTGACGTCACACCTATACCCCAAGGTATCCTGTGGAACCCTATGGACTTCGTAGAAATAGAGATAACAAGGGTAAGTTCTTACCATATCTCATATTATTCCAGCTGAGGAACCTGTGTCAGATAATTGTTTTATCCTGCTGCTGTGTCCTTTAATATCAAATGGGTTGTACTTTATATCCATTTGTCACGCTCTTGATCAACCTACCACTATTCACTGATAAACTGTATTAGGTAAACTGTCTTAGAGCCTGATTGAACAAGGATTGCAAGAGCTACAGTAAGACGCACTTTGTGCATGCGTATGCTTTGCCATGCGCGAACTAGCCACTGCGATCGGGAATGAGAGCGCAGTGTTTACGCAGATCCATTGCAGAGTGATTAACAGGAAGTACCATTTGTGGGAGGATGACGGAGGGGTGGTCGGGCAAAAGCAGACGTGCCAGTGCGTTGGGAAGGCATTGCAGGGGCGTGCATAAATTAGTCACTGCAATACCATACGCAACCTGAGGCCTCATAGCGTACGCTGATGATAGCAATTTCTGAGTGAGGTCTGACCTGCCTTAACTGTGCATATGGGTCCGATGTTACTCGATGTTACCGATTGCTTCTCTATGTTGCCCAAGTGTACGGATGTGAGCAACGGGAAGTAGGCGTCCTCATGTTAGGCTGAGATAGTATTGCGAATGCAAACATTTACATATCACCGCTGATATTTGCAACTGCGTTGCGTGCGTATAAGCAGATTTGCGATCCTTGCTGAATCAGGCCCTTAGTCCCTTCAATCACTAGTTCTCAATGCAGAAGCTGCAGTCAGACTGAGAAGAACACAGTAGGAATGGCCATTGACCATACATAGTTTACAAATATCTATAGTTTACCACCGATGGTTTTGCCATCAATGGCAGAGAGCAATTTTTTTTCTGCCATCGATGGCAAAGTGGAACCCGATGTTTTTTTTTCTGCTCATGACTCAGAGCTTAGCCCCGCCCCCTGGTTGTCCGCTAAGCCGCGCCACCTAAGCCCCATCCCGTTTTTTTATTACCGTATATACTCGAGTATAAGTCGACCCGAATATAAGCCGAGGTACCTAATATTACCACAAAAAACTGGGAAAACTTATTGACCCTACTTTGGGGGGTCCCCAACTCCCCCGAGATCACCTGCTTGCGCTGACCGACTTGGGGTGCTAATGCTTTGGACCTGAAGCCCCGGTGATTGGTTCTCCGGGCTGTGGCATTACACCCCGGTCGGTTGGGTCTGGTGCTGGTCTTACATATAGGGGGTACCCCACATCTTTTTTGCCCCCTATATTTAAAACCAGCACTAGTCCCTGCAGCCTGGTGTTGGTTTCTAAAATACGGTGGAACCTTACACTTTTAGTTCCCCATATTTTTATAAACCACCACTAGCTGGCAAGCCTGGGGCTGGTTTGGCTTTTGGGGGGTACCTTATGTCATTTTTTTTTTTTTTTTAATTTTTACTTCTTTTTTTTTACAGGTTAAATAAAACGGGAATTTTCGGGAAATATTCTAGAGACCCCCTAAAGATGTGTAGACATGGGGGATCACTATGGGTACCCCCATTTTTAACTCCTGAAGGAAGTCAGGGTTTCTAATAGCTGTGGCAGGTGCATAAATGCGGCTTTGAATAAGGTGATGCAGAAGAGCATTTAGAAGTTTTTTTTTTAGGGCAAAACAACTATGGCCATCAAATTTGGGGTACTTGAAAATGGGGTTCAGCATATTTTAAAGTTGCTAAAGTCACTTAAAAAAATCGTGAAAAACCCACCTGCCGCAAACACCTGCGATCAAAAAAACACTTGGGGCATACTTGGAGACCCCCCCCAGAGTCAAGTTCGCTATTTTCAATTTTTGGGGTGCCCTTAATTTTTTAAATTTTTTTTTTGACACAGATTACCTTTGGAGGACTGTCTGAAGGCTACACGGGGGTTCCTGAAATGTTGCACCCCAAAACCCCAATTCTGCACTTTTTAACGCCTGCCATTCATAGGCGATACTTTACCGCCTATTACATTGCATTCACTTAACGCCTAGGTGGAAAGTTTTTCAAATTGAATACGGGGTAAAACTAAAACAGGCGATAATGACGTCATCGGCGGTAAATTACCGCGAATCCGGGCTTAACGCCTCAAATTGAATACGGCCCCTAGGTGAAATTTTGGCAAAAAAGACTCCTGACGCATCTCAGTTTTACGGGCTCTGGTGCACCAAGAGTGGCTTTTAGTGTGACTGCAGCAAAAATGTATAAGGACACATACAGTATGTATATAGATGCATTCAAAGTAATTGACAGCTACTGGTGTAGCTTATAAATTGCAGGTTTCTCTACTGCTGTGTGTTCATTTGAATTTGAGCTGACAGTACATGCACATGCCTGCCCAGAACATTCAAGGTTGACCTTTAGTTCAGTAAATGAGCTTCTCTCTGCCAATGTGTGAAAAATCTGGTTGACAGCTTCAAAAGTTAGAAAATGACACATGCTGAGCCATCAGTAAAGGGGAGATGAATTTTTTGGATTATATACTGAACCAGGTCTGATCCTAGTTATATTATACTGAGCTATATCTGGTGGCAGCATTGCAAATATAAACCATATCTGGCAACTCATGCTGACAATGAAAAGTTGAGCTATATCTTATGCCAAGTGTAACATGCAGATCCCTCTCTGGTTCCACAAGTAACATGCAGAACCCAATCTGGTGCCAAGGCTAATGTACTGAGCCAAGCATGGCAGATGTGCAGAGTCATATTCCCTGTTGTCAGCAGATGTGGACTGCATATTATTGGTACTTACCATTCCTTGCACCAAGCTCTTTCCTACTATTGGCCTCACTCTCAGCATGATCTGCCTATTATTACTTACATAGTGCCAGCATATTATGTTGCGCTTTACAGTTGGGAACAAACAGTAATAAAATAAGAAAAAAAGGGGGTGCGGGGAGGCAAGATGGCACTACACTTTTAAGATCTCTGACTTTCTACACTTTTTAGACTAATCTCTCAAAGTCTAACAAAGTATTGACCAATGGATAAAGAAGCGTGTGTAGAAAAAGGGGGCGATATCTCTTATATAACACAGGTGTTGTTTTTTCCAAGACACAAGATAATAGGGGTTTCTTTTCCCAACATAGTATCTGAAGTAACACCTTCCCCTGTGACCAAGAGATTCCACTTAGTGTGATGGATGATATAATGTGCGTACCATACTCACGTGTTGCACCGGGATGATAAACATATCTGGGTTTCTTTATGTTGATTCACACAGATTTCCATATGCAACGTGGTTTATTCAAGAAGTTCATTTATTGAAGTATGAAGGTATTTTAAAACATTTAATAAAGTTTTTTTGGTGGAGAATATGAGTCTGCACTTTGATGCAGTGAGGCATGTGCAGTGGAGCAAAAAAATCCTAGCTAGCTCTACATATAAAAAATTACAAAGCACATACCTCAAAAGTTTTCCACAATGTAGATTCTTCTCTTTTCCAGCCTCCAGAACCAACACATTTCGAGAATGATGTTCTTTTTATCAAGGTGTCTTGATAAAAAGAACATCATTCTCGAAACGTGTTGTACCAAAAAAACTTTTTTATATGTTTTAAAATACCTTCATACTTCAATAAATGAACTTTTTGAATAAACCACGTTGCATTAGGGAATCTGTGTGAATCAACATAAAGAAATCCAGATACGTTTATCATCCCCGTGCCACACGTGAGTATGGTACGCACATTATATCATCCATCACACTAAGTGGAATCTCTTGGTCACAGGGTAAGGTGTTACTTCAGATACTACGTTGGGAAAAGAAACCCCTATAAGCTTGCAATAGTACATCTCTATGTAATTCAGGTGTGTTACCTGATGGAAATGTTTTGGGAATATTTATGAAAGGGGGATAACCTATAAGAAAGACCCTTTAAGTTACCCCTACAAATCTCACCTCGTATGACCTTTGTGCCAATTTAGGTGTGTGTACATTCAGACGGACCATATAGCATTTATCCATTTTCATATGATTGTGTATAAATTTAAGATACATAGGGCCAAATGTAATAGGTAGTCAGTTTTAGTAACAGTACAAACTCGCGACATTGTATCATTGATGTAACCACAAGATTAACATCAATTAATCTTGCGGTTACTATGTAGCGGCTCCCACCATAGACGGCTATGGGGATTTCTCACCATAGACGTCTATGGGAGACAGAGGCTGGCCGCATTCAGCTAATCAGGGAGCTGCTCCGACGGAGATGCTCCCTGATTGGCTGGCGGCCCCTGCACTGACGGGGCACACGTGTGCCCCGGTCATTTACGCGGAGCAAAGGCATGTGTACACACATACCTTTGCTCAGTCCGCATGGATCGGGTTTTTAGTGTTTTTTTATTTTAACCCCCGGATTGCCTACTTGGAGAAGAGGACGTGATCTACGCATAGGAGAGGTGAGTATGGATTTTTTTTTCAGGTACACCCCTATGGATTACTTCGGATAATAGGTGAGTATGTGTGAGTGTGCATGTATGTTTTATTAAAATTATACTTTCACGGTGTAAGTTTGTTTATTTACGTATTTCTTTAGTTGTGGAACTACAAGTGCCAGCGGGCCCGTAATGCCCCGCATACTGGTATTTGTGGTTCTCCAAATACCTGCATGCAGGGGAGGCTTGCTGGTACTTGTGGTTCTACAAATAAAGACAATATGGTAAATTTAATTTTACACTTTACACTATCAACCCGGCACCCACCGCCCTAGGGTGCCGGGGATAGCTCCGGGCTATCAGTCTAGGCCTGGGGTGCCCTGGAGAGGGGTACCCCTTTATTGGGGGGGTACCCAGCTCCCCAGGGATCCCCGGCCTGGACTGACTAGCAGTCAGGGATAATGCTTTGGCCGGGGAAACCGGTGAAAGGTTTTCCCTGGCTGTGGCATTATCCCCCTGCTAGAAAGAGTTCGGTGCTGGTTCTGGAATTTTCAGGGGACCCCTACTCGTTTTGTCCCCTGATTTTCCAGAACCAGGACCAGCTCAACAAAGCCCTGTGCTGGTTCTTAATATACAGGGACCCCCTATGCATTTTGGCCCCTGTATTTTTAGAACCAGAACAGGCTTTATTTAAGCCCGGGGCTGGTTATGCTTTTGGGGAGGGGGTGCACGTCATTTTATTTTATAACATTTAACATAAGTACACACAGAAACATGTACATATCTCATGTGCATGTTTCTGTGTTAATCTGACCTGCTCAGGATGTGCTCGCTAGCCTGAAGCAGGTCTATTATTTGGGGACTTTTGGTAATCTTTTTTTTGCGAGTCTGAAACAGACACTCTATTACATTGGGCGAGTTGATTGTTTTCAATGTGAAAACATCTGGATGCGAGTTTGAGAATGGAGAGTTTTAGTAACTCTGAAAAATGCGAGGTTTAGTGAACAGACACCCTATTACATTGGAGAGTTGTGAAAAATTGCGAGTTTAGCACCAAACTCGCAATTTACCAAAACAGACTACCTATTACATTTGGCCCATAGTCTTATATGGATACCCCCAATGATTTGCTGTATGAAGTTTTGAAATCTTAAGGGTAATACACATTACACAATATTTTTTATCCACATATCTGTATGAACCATTCGAATCTATTGGAAAACGTTACAACAGAAGTGAAAGAACAGCATATAAGACATTTCAAGATAAGTATCCGTGTTTCTTGGAAAAAACACCACCTGTGTTATATAAGAGATATCGCCCCCTTTTTCTACACACGCTTCTTTATCCATTAGTAATAAAATAAGACTGGTATTAACAGACAGATAAAGGGTGGTATCCAGTTAGCCCTGAACATTATTTGGGCGCTAATGGATCCCCTGGGGCTATCCATTTAGCCCCGAAAGCCAGCCCGACGCTGGCACTTATCACAGATTTCTTCTGCAAGCTGATATGTCCCAAAAAATAATTCCTGAAAAGTGCCCTGTTTCCGCTGCTGCGGTGGCGAAAACGCATATCTACATGAACTTATCACGGATCCTATGTGTTTGGCCGAAAAATCCTATTTAGTCGGATGAACAAATAGGAAACAGGGATTAAAAAAAAAAAAAAAAAAGTCGAAAATCCCTGTTTTTCACCTCCGAGAAAAATATTATATCTACTTGGATACCCCCCCAAAGAGACAAGATAGCCCTGCTTGCAAAGCTTACAGTACAATCTGTAGGTTGCTGGTAGGGATATTGCCAGTCTAACACTGAACTGCAGAAGCCAATTGGAGTTTAGTATAACACAGGAATCAGGACATTCCTTGATAGAACTGGCTGATAGCTATACAGAATGAAGAGCGATCTTGCACTATTTTATTTTGTAATTATTTGAAACAAATTGTCTTGGCGTAATGCCCTGTGGATTTGTAACCCCAGGCAATTGTATTATTTGCTATGTTTCTAGCAGTCCACAAATATCATATAATAACTACTTTTGAGCTTTCTTAAATGTATTGTAAACTTTCAGTACATAAGCACACTAATACAAAGTATATTAGGCATGTTTCACAGGTAAATTAACTCCTTTTTCTCATTTTTTAAAAGTTTAAGATAATTTGAAGAGCTTTTTTTTTACTATGTTCATTAGAACTGTAAAACATTTCTGCAGTTTTATATTCTACAAGTTTTTTCAGGCAATACTGCATTTCAAGCAAACTGCTATAACACACTGACATGATTAGTTTGGTTTTGAACAAAAATAGAAACTATAAAAAATTATTAAAGGTTTTAGCCACTGCAAAGTGTAAATATTAGATATGTCCGTTTGTATCTCCCATGATAACTGAAGCAAGAGCTGTGATCTTAAGCTATACTATGAAGTTAGGCTTTTGCTGTGGTCTCTCATAGGTTGGTCTCCCTGCTAAGTCTGGTGTTTCGGGAGGTATACTACTGGTAGTCCCTAACGTCATGGGCATGATGTTCTGGTCTCCTCCATTGGATAAATTGGGAAATAGTGTCCGTGGTATTCAATTTTGTCAGGTGAGTACTAGTAGAGTTTTGTGGCATTAACAGTCTCTCATTGTATTTAACAGTGATTTAGGTGCTAGTTCATAACACCCTCTTCAGCACATTTCACGCCTGACTTTTTCAGAAATATTGATTTCTATCAAATACAGAAACTGAATATTAATACTGCCTACAGTGATTCAACCACTTTAAGCTGACTTAATTATAAATTATTATTTTCATTATAACTAAAAATAAAAGGTACCCACAAGGTACAATTTTTCTGCTTATGATGGAATTGTTTGCCTTTTGATTCTAGTGTTTTTGTATTTTTTTGTAGTCAGAATTAAACGAATTTGTGTTACAAACAACAGTATTATTCAGATTTTGATTGTATAGATTCATCTTTCAAATCACATTTGAGGATGCTGGAAAATCATACAACTTTAACACATTATAGTTCTGTCATATAAAAAGAAAAAAATAATCTGATAACAATTTCATATCAGCCAATCAGTAATTGCATAGCTCTGAGCACTTAACCCGGAATCTATGTGTTACCACGCTTTAGCCGTGGGGCTTACCGCAGGATATAATTAATTAGGCTCTGGGCACATAACCTGGGTGTTAAAATCACATGGTAAGTCACACGGCTAATTGAATTCCGCCCGAAGATTCTGACTGTATAAATTCTATACAGTCAAAATCTTGGTGGGGAACACAATTAGACGTATTAATTTACTGGGGGCTACTTGATACCAACCATACCGTCAGTGCTACTGACAATTCATACATTGGGTGGCACATCTGCACACTATCTTGTAGATAGCAGTTCTAATAATGACAGGGGCACATAGAGGGGGAGATGTATCACCCCATATCACCGGGTGGCACATCTCCCCCTCTATGTGTTAACGGCTATTACCAGTGTAATTTAATGGACGAGAAAAAAGGACTCTAATTGAATAGCGTTAAAATCCAAGGCTACCACCCTTTTCACACCCATAAATTAACAAGGCTAATTGAATTCCCCCTTAATGTGAGTTTAGTTTAAAAAAAAATTCTATAATCTCCTTAAATTCCAATTGTATTGTGAAAAAACAATGAATTCCATGTGTGGAGACATTGCAAGACCATGACCCAGAAATCCTCACTTCTGTTACTTGGACAGAAAATCTAGAATATTTTGTTTTTTTTCACAGGATTTGGTATCTCTCTGTAATTTTCATAATTATGACAACTTAAGGCATTTTGCAAAGAAACTTGACCCACGTAGAGAAGGAGGTGATCAACGGGTAAGATCAGTTCTTCCACATTTCACATATATACCAGTTCATGTTTGCTGACTTTAATGCAAAAGTCCTTACATTAGGGTTTTTTTTATTTCTTAGTTTAACTCTCAGAAGCTGAAAGTAAAATATTTTTAGCCAGAAAATGTGTAACTATTTCTTTCTACTGTTAGACTTACAAAAACTGTACAGTGTAAATTCTAATATAATTTATTCCTTAATGCTTATGAATGACCTATGAAATTGAGCAGTTCATGTGTAGGATCTATAATTTGGATTGTTTAAGACTTCAGGTTTAAGATTGGAATTAGTTGAATATAAGAAAGTCAATTACATTTTATTTCAAACTGGCCTTGCATGGAATTGGTCATGCAAATTAAGTTTTGATATCGAAAATGATTTGAAGACCATGCATCTGTCTGAACAGAACTGTGAATTGATTTTTATGGCAAAATGTATACTAAGTAAACGTAGCATGGGAAAATAAACAGATATTACTGCTGCCTGCTGGGTTAAAATGCTGTACCTCACAAAGGCCCTCATTCAGAGAAGCTCGCAAGAAGCGAGCGCTCGTTCTGAATGAGGGCGACCGCTTCTATTTTTAAGTGCGGCCTTCTGGTCACTAGCTAAGCTGTGATGGTCGCGATGGTCAAGACCATCGCGACCATCGGGGCTTGCGACCAGCCTCTACTTGCTGAGGTTGGGTCTCGGCAGCCGCAAGCCCCAGGGAGCTTCCTGCTTTGATCGAGCAGGAAGCTCCCCACTGACATCACTGTTGATGTCAGTGCGGCCGCCCACAAGACGGTAGGCCTTAAGGAACGCCTCCATTTGTGAAACCACCTCCCCGCCCCGCCTACAAAATGGGCCGAGCTGTCGATCAACATCGACAGCCGGCCCTTTTGTAGTGAGCTCTGGAGCGAGAGAGTTTCTCGCAGCGCGTGCGCAAGGCCTAACCATCGACATGGTTGCGAGCGCTCAGCACTTGCGACCGGGTCTGAATAAGACCCAAAGTGCTTAATGCACATACATTTTGTTTTTCTAGATTATATATTTTAATGATCTGGAGGAGATGGAGCTTTCCTCATACATCTTTGCTCTGAGCGCGTCATTTAGGTGTCTTTGTCGTGGCATATAAATACACATGTGGGTGCGCTAAGACGTGAGAGAATCCACGTCATGCAATACACGACTTAACCGCTGGGTGGCGAATGCTCACTGATGAAAACTACAGTACTGACTACAATACTGTAGCAGTGAATGGAGATCCGTGACAGGTGGGCAAATCTCATACCCTACTACTGTTTGCACAACCATCTTTTTAATAATACTGCACAAGAGGTGTTGTCATTTACTGTAGAACTATAGCTCTTCTGCTAATCACTTTACACACTGTAGCTAGCTGCTTGCTAATTGGTACACATATACAGTAGAATTACACGCACGGGTGATGTAAAGATACACTTTTTAGATTTCAATAAAAGGAGATACTTATACTTTTAATGTTGTGTAACCCTGACTGTTAAACTGCTACTACAGGCACTGAAGAGCAAGTCATAGACAACAGGTGTAAAGCATCTTGTCAGTAGCCTCCATGAGTTAAGCTGCATACA
This sequence comes from Taudactylus pleione, assembly GCA_031769625.1. Classification (NCBI taxonomy): domain Eukaryota; kingdom Metazoa; phylum Chordata; class Amphibia; order Anura; family Myobatrachidae; genus Taudactylus; species Taudactylus pleione. The sequence continues at coordinate 6,330,098 of JAUIMM010000975.1, forward strand.
CACACAACGATTCAGTTAATGAACGATTTTAGTAAACGATTTTCTCCCTTGAAAAAATGAACTAAAATCGTTTACTAAAGTTGTTCATTTACTATGTTCATTTAAATGTAATGAACGATTTTTATGAACTACAAATGATTTTTGCATATTAACTTAATGAAAATCGTTGAGTTGACAAGTCTGACTGAACTACAAACTACAAACATGAACGCGCATGAACAATAATCGTTCATCGTTTGACTCAGAAAGTGAACGATTTTTTCAAACGATTATCGTTAAACGATATCGTTTAACGATAATTGTTCAAAAAATCGTTGTGTGTGTGTATGCACCTTTAGTGGTAAAGATGTTTGCATAACACAGCTGTCACCTGGGGTTCGATTCCCTTTAAGGCCAGGGCTAATGAGCATTGTGATTTTGTAATGACTATTATTTTATCTAGGGTATTTATTGTTTAAATTTAACCTTTGCATTTCTTTGCATAAGTTTTTGTTGTTTTTGCTACCATACTGTATCTTGGCCAAGCCAGCCACACACAAGCCGCAAACAAACAGCACAAATCGCAAAGCGCTGCACTTTTAGTTTTCGATAAAAGGAGAGGAATTGATGTTGAACATTGGTAGGGTACTGCTGATTAACTAACTGCAGCATACTGTAGCTCCACATGATCCCCTAGCCTTCATATCATTGCAGTGACACAGAGATGGCTTTGCTGCTAACCACTATAGACATTGTCGCTAGCAGCTTGCTCAACATGATGCTAATCGGTACACATAACTGTGGTGGTGTAAAGACGCACTCTCAGCGTTCAATAAAATGAGATGCATTTATGCTGACCACTTGCAGGGTACTGCTCATTCAGTAACTCACTGCATACTGTAGCTCCACACCATTGCCCAGCCTTCATTTCTATGCAGTGTCACAGAGATGGCCTTGCCACTAACCACTATGTGATGTTGTCGCTAGCCGGTTGAACCGTGTCGCTAGCAGATTGCTCAATATGACGCAAATCTGTACACTTTCTGAATAACATGGACCTGTCAATGCTGTAAAGACGCACTTGAAGTTTTCAATAATGCTGGCACTTGTTAGTGTAGTGTATTCCTGCCTGATAAACTGCTACTACATTCAACTCATTTCTATATTGTAGAATGTGTAACAGGTTGACCGCCTCTCTGCCTTAGTGAACTGACTTGGTTGTCCTGGGGGATAGACTGAATGAAAACATACAGTAAAACACCCTCTACGTTGTAAAAAAAAAAAATACAAGAAAAACAGAAAACATGAAATAAAATAGTAATAAAGTCTATGCACTCTGAGTATAGTACACAATGGCAGTTGCACAAAAAACCCCCCACAAATTAACAAACACTGTAGGCAAATGTCACAGCCGTAGGTACTTTACAAGTTTCTGTGGATGTGACATTTGCAATGCTGTATGCCATTTTTCCACTGCTGTGAAGAAGATGCAATAATGTTGCAGATGTACAGTGCGGCAATCCAGTGGAGCGAGAGTGAGCAGGGACCCCACTGCTGGTATGTCACACGCACAGTGTTCAATACAGTGATAGGTTTTCATGATGAGATTTGTACTCTACTTTAAATGCTGACATTCTCTAAAAGCTGACAGTGATTCCAACAATGACGCAGAGACAGAGGCCTTAGTAGTGTTGGCACAGGCACTACAATGAGATGTTTTCATGTGGAGACTTGTACTCTACTTACAGTAAATGCTGACATATCCTCTAACAACTAGTTGTAAAAAGATAAAAAAAAAACAAAACTGTAGTCTTATATGTGTATAGTGTAAAAAATAGAAAAAAATTACGTGGGGTCCCCCCTTCCAAGCATAACCAGCACTTGGTGTTTTTTCAAGCTGGTCCTAATTCAGGAAATGCGGGGAGGGGGGGAGACTATGTCGGGGTTTGCTTGTATTTCAATGAACCACCACCAGGCTCCTGAGCTGATCCTGGTTGAGGAAGTACTGGGGAAAAATGCATAAGGTTCCCACAGTATTTCTATCAACCAGCATGGGGCTCTTCCTAGCGGTTTGTAATGCCATGCCAGGAGACATGCTTCACGGTGTCCGGCAGGCAAAGCATTAACCCCCCCAACTAGTCCGCTTAGATCAGGGATTCCTTGGGAATAGCCCAGGCTGATAGCCCGGGGCTCTTTCCTGCACCCCTGGCCAGTGGATGCAGAGGTTGTAGAAGTAATAATTGTATAATATTGTTTTCACAGTAAAAATAAATATAAAGCAGGTACACACACCAACTGTAGTATTTTATTATACATGTACTCACCTGCACTCACACTACATACTTATCTTGTCCCTTGTGCTGGTTGGTCCCCTTGTCCAGTATGCATTGTAGGTGAGAATCTCGATCCAAGCCGGACATAGCAGCGCTGTATATACTTGCTGTCCATGCAGCGTTGCTCTGCAAATGTGACAAGAGCTACGTGTTTTTTTGCACTTGGAACCCCGCCAGCTAATTAGCGGCCACTACCATGACAGCAGTCGCTAATTGGCTGTGAGTGACTGTCTCTGTCAATCAGCTGGCCAGATTGACAGAAACAGTCACAGCTCTGCCACTGTATGTCCGGTTTGGATCAGGATTCTCTATTATTTTTTTACCCAAGGATGCTACTGGAGAAGTAGACTCATCGTTGCCTAGGTTGCCGACATTTGTAGTTCTACAAGTGCCAAATGAAAGGCATGCTGGTACTTGCAGTCCCTCTGAGAAAAACAATATTTTTTTTTACTGTTATTATTACTACTATTATTTCTGCACTCACCAGCCAGGGGTGCAGAGAAGAGCCCTGGGCTATCAACCTTGGGTATACTTGGGAGGGGGGTCCCCTTTATTGGAGGGGTCCCCACTTCCCGAGGAATCCCTGGCCTGGGCTTACTACTGGGGGGGGGGTTAATGCTTTTGCCGGGGGGAGCCCGTTAAGTGTGTTCCCTGACTGTGGCATTGGCCCCACGCTAGTAAGAGCCTGGTGCTAGTTGATGGAAATGCGGGGGAACACTATGCATTTGTCCCCCATATTACCTGAACCAGGATCAGCTCAAAAAGCCCGGTGCTGGTTATGCTTGGGAGGGTGAACCCCACGCCATTTTTTTTCCTATTTTTTTAACTTCCAAGAAGATTGCACAGTTTATAGTGATTTTTACAATGCTTCTCCCATACATAAAGGAGTGTACAGCACCTGAATACTGTAGGTGGCTGCAATGTGTTAATGGTATGTATGGGCAATGCTAACAGGTTAAAAAAAATCTGAGCATGCGTATGCTCTGCAGCGGCGTCATGTCAATATTGACACAACGAAATACATATACTAACGTAATTATTTGCTATCATGGCTGACCATCTGAGGTTTTATTCCCAGAGGGAGCTTAACATCCTGGTAAAGTATAGGGATAAGCCTCTGGCAAACAGTGAGGAGTAGCGGCAGACATTTTTAAATGCCAACTACGAGACTGAACACAGGCTGAGCCAGGACCAGAGTATCGGGTCATTCCAGAGGTGATGGTGTCAACTGGTACGCTGGGAGGCACCCTGGCTGCCTACAATGGGGTATAGTATACTTTATTTTATTTTTTATATTGTGTTGTTTGTATACTGCACTGTATGTGGGACTTGGTACACAAATTAGTGATCAAGTGCATAGATTATTGTGTGTTTTACTTGCTACACAAAATAGGGACCAAGTACATGGGGTTCTTGTGTGTTTTTTTTTTTCTGTTGGATGCCAAATTGTGTGGGTTTTTTTATGTGGGGACATTGTATGTTTTGTTTTTTTTACCCTGTCAGTGGCAATGGGAGATGGAAACATTTCTGCCCTCCTGTGCTTCTCCTTACTTTACTTTCTTTTTACTCCCCACTAGGGTACCTAACACTTGGTTGCTTTGCTCTGTTTCTTATGTGGGTGTTATGGTCGCTAATGTAGCCTTGTATAATATCCTTGTCCTCGTCCTGTATTGTATTGTACTGTAATTCACTTGTCAACTTATTTGTTTATGTACTTTGTAAGGCACTGCGGAACACTTTTGGTGCCTTATAAATAAATGAAAATAATGATGATGATTTTGGTGACCCTCCATTTCGACCAAAAATTCCAAAAGTGTCCAAAATTCTGCTTTAAACTTTAGGTGTCTATCACTGCAGTGACAAAAGTTGAATCTGGAGCCTGGTTTTCAAATTGGAGATTGGCAACACATGCAAATTTGCATAACCCTGAACTTACAGTATTTTTCCATGTCTGGCTATTGAGCGTTGTTTTTATCCTGTCAATGACAATGTGTTGTTTTTTTTCATATGTAGACATTGTATGGATTTTTTTTACCCTGTCAGGAACAATGTATTTTTTTTTTTTCTTGCATGGGCTATTGTTTCTCTTCCGTTGAATAATTAATTTATTTAAAAGCTAGCAATTCTTTTCTCCGCTTATAAAAAGTATTTGTTATGGGTAAACCACCCTCCGCAGCCCTGTAAGTACTGAACTGTACAGTATAGCACTTTCTACTACTGTACTGTACTTCTCTTCCTGTCTATTATTGACACTTTTGAGAAAGCCTCCAAGTGAGGAGAAACGCGTTAAGGATACAGAAGGAGCTCTGTTCATGTTATAGTGGACGTGGGACCAAGACACACTCCTGTGTAACTTCGGTGCAGAGTATGCATGGTATATACCACTACAGCTAAGGATGAACTAGAGATGTTATTTTCGGGACACTGACGCTCCCTATACTATACGCTGAGATTACCTATTTTGCGGCCATTGCTCTCATTATTTGATCGGAGACGCACCTTCAGGTGCGGAGCATGCATGGTGCACACTATTACAGCCAAGGGTGAGCTAGAGACGCTATTCTCGGGATACTGACGCTCCCCATATTACAAGCTGGGATTCAATCTATCTTGTGGCCATTGCTTTCACTATTGATTGGAGACACTGGAGCGCGATTTGATCACGTCGAGTCTCCCAACAGAGAGCGACACAGTGTGGTTGCAATACACAGAAAGCGCCTTGGATACTTTTACTCACTAGTTCTACGTTTACGCTTATGGAGGAGTCCAACTACATCTAAACGTTGATTTGGGACTGTGAGTAAATATGGCTTTCAGATAAATTCTGAACTATCACTTTTTATTTGGAAGACTCCTAAAATACCATCAAAAATACAGTATTTGTTGCTACATATACAGTATAGCATACTGCAGTATTGCCAGAGGATGCTCTAAATCTACTGAACTGTAGCATATCTAATTCAGCATTACCACTTGGATTTTTGTGGAACTATCTTTCCAAAAGTAAGTAGTTCATTCTCACGTTCCTTAAAGTGTTTTTATTTAATTTTTTACATGTATTATGTGCATGTATTATGTTTAATAGAATATGTTTTAATATGATTGTCATATGGTAATTAAAAAGGAATATTGGATCTCTATATTATTATTGTGTGTCTTTATAGCGCCACCATATACATATATATATATATCTCTTCACTCATCTCAAAATATCTCCCAACCTGACCTCTCAGCTCAGCACAAGATCTGCGTCTCTCATCCCCACGCATTACTTGCTCCCATTCACGGTTACAAGACTTTCTTCGGGCTGCACCCACTTTATGGAATGCCTTACCACGCACAATAAGACTTTCCTCTAGTCTCCAATCCTTAAAGCCGACATTGCTGTGTGACTGGATCATGCAGCTCACCAAGAAACACTGCATTCTGGCTGGACCAAAATGCAATATATAGCACCTATCCTTGTGTATCAATGTCTATTTCCCTATAGATTGTAAGCTTGCAAGCAGGGCCTTCCTACCTATATATCTGTCTGTTATTACCCAGTTTTGTTCTATTTGTTTCCAATTGTAAAGCGCAACAGAATATGCTGCGTTATATAAAAAACGTAATAAAATAAATAATAGACAAAATTGCGAGTGAGCCCACTCCCTTGGCTGAGAAGCAACCCTTCACGTGAATGGTCTCAGGATACTTTATTGTTGGAATGACACAGGACTGATGGTAACGCTCATCTTTTCTTCTCCGGAGAAGCATTTTTCCAGATGCCCCAAACAATCTGAAAGGGGATTCATCAGAGAAAATAACTTTACCCCAGTCCTCAGCAGTCCAATCCCTGTACCTTTTGCAGAATATTAGTCTGTCCCTGATGCTTTTCCTGGAGAGAAATGGCTTCTTTGCTGCCCTTCTTGACACCAGCTATCCTCCAAAAGTCTTTGCATCACTGTGCATGAAGATACACTCACACCTGCCTGCCGCCATTCCTGAGCAAGCTTTGCACTGGTGGTGCCCCGATCCCGCAGCTGAATCAACTTTAGGAGTTGGTCCTGGTGTTGCTGGAGGTTCTTGGGTGCCCTGAAGCCTTCATCACAACTACTGAACCTCTCTCCTTGACGATCTTGATGATCCAATAAATGGTTGATTTAGGTGCAATCTTATTAGCAGCAATATCCTACCCTGTGAAGCCCTTTTTGTGCAAAGCAATGATGACTGCACGTGTTTTCTTGCAGGTAACCATGGTTAACAGAGGAAGAACAATGATTTCAAGCTACACCCTCCTTTTAAAGCTTCCATTATGTTATTCTAACTCAATCAGCATTCAGCCTTGTCCTCGTCAACACTCTCACCTGTGTTCATGTCAGTGATTCTCTCATTATGTCAGCTGGTCCTTTTGTGGCAGGGCTGAAATGCAGTGGAAATTTTGTTTTTGGGATTAAGGGCCTGATTCAGAGTTGTGAATAGAGTGAGAAATAACACTTAACTGTGTACAGTAGCTGGACAAACCATGTTGCAATGCATGGGGTGTAAACACATTTTTTTTTTTGCATGTAGGGTAAATACTGGCTGCTTTTACATGTAGCCCACAAATACTGCACAGCTTTATTATTACTCTACAATTTAGATGTCAGTTTGGACACCTCCCTCCCAAATCTAAATCTCTCTGCACATTTTAAATCTGCCCTACCTGCAGTGCAGCATGGTTTCACCAAGATGATCAGTTGAGAGAGATCTCTCACTCTATTTCCAAAGCTGAATCAGGCCCTAAATTCATTGTCCTGGCAAAGAGGGACTTTGCAATTAATTGCAATTCATCTGATCACTCTTCATGACATTCTGGAGTATATGCAAATTGCCATCATAAAAACTGAAGCAGCAGACTTTGTGAAAACCAATACTTGTGTCATTCTCAAAACTTTTGCCCATGGCTGTAGGTGAATGCCAATTTTAATATGGCAAACATACAGTGCAACAGAAAATAGAATACATTCACATTAATCTAATGTCTATGATTTAAAGTATTGTAATATAGCTTTATTAGTTTATTTACAGTAATACATTATTATGAAACAAATTCCTATTCACAATTTACAGTTTATTTTAACAACTTGTACAGTAACCTGTACAATTCTTAATAAATATACTTTTATGCCTACAGTACTATAATATTACTCTGCAGTGTACTCCCTGCTAAAGATTAATACTAAAGGCTTTCTAATTTTCCATAAGTCATTTTATTTGTTTTTTACATATTTTTAATATTTATGATTAGCCTATTCAAAAGTTACTGTATTTTGCTAACCATTACACCATTTCACTACATCACTGTACCTCTTGTGTTTTGTCGTACATGTATATATTACGTTTTGATTGTAGGTAGCTCCTCTTTACCATTGTACTGTAGTAAAAATACTGTATGTGTTGCAATAGCAATACTATTACATTTAAAGTAATCTACAGTATACTCTACTACAGTACACTTCAATGCCAGTACTATTGTATACAGTAACTATACTGCAGCTTTCTGACTTTACTGTACAGTCAGTTATTTGTATTAATTTACTGAGCTCACAATTTACAGTAGTTCAGTAGTGACATTTTGTACAGTAAACTAATTTACAAATTGGGAAAAAAAACCTTCACCAACACGGCTAGTTTCAAAAATGTGCACCCTTGGGAGCTCAACAATACTGGTTCTATATAGGATGGTGCTGTAGATACTGTAAGCTTTGTGGTCCAGAGTGCCATACTGTATACAGATCGGGATACTGGTTGCCAATGTTCAGTGCATGATGGCGACCGGCAAAAGAAACCAAAAATGATTACTGTAGATCAGATAACAAACTGTACAGTAAAATGATATACTAGTTTTATATAAATCTTTATGTACAGTACTGTACTTTTTTTCAGTAAGTCTTTAGTAAACTACTCTATTTAACTATTACAGTACATTAGCATGCAGTGAAACGAAAAAAATGAATTTACATTTATACAGTATTTATAACCACCTACAGCACTGCACAGTTTTGTTACTGAGTACCATACATATACTCTACCACTATCAAGTAATCTGTAAGCTACTGTAGCTGATATCAACATATGGGATCCTGGCGGTCAGAATCCCGACCAGGTTTCAATGCCGATGGCTCTAGGTAAGTAACCCTAACCCTCCCTTCCCGGTGCCTAAACCTAATCTCCCCCCTTAGTACCTAACCCTCCCCCCTTTTGCCTAACCCTCCCCTATTGCCTAACCCTTCCCTAACCCCGCTTCTTGCCTTCGGGATTCCGGCGTCAGCTTTCTGAACATATCCACCAACATACTGTACAACAAAATACAGTGAGTACTCTTCAGTGGGTTGGGTAGGGGATGCATCCCGACAGAATTAGGCTACCGACACCTGTTGATTTGTGTCTTAACTCTCCCTCCCAGGTGCCTAAATCTAACCTCCCTCCTTAGTGCCTAAACTTAACCTCCCCTTCACCGCACCTTAAACCTAACCCTCCTCCCTTTGTGCCTAACCCTCACCCTAGTACCTAACACTAACCCTGCTACTTACCTTCAGGATGTTGGCGCTGGGATTGTGACAGATGTTGGAATTCTAACCACATGCATCCCTTTTGCTGGGATATTGACCGTATCCCCTCTTCAGTGCATACTGTACTGACAGTACTGTATGTCATTCTTTCATACTCTGTCCTCAGTACCCCTAACATTCATGTGTTTCACAACACCTGTGGATCTTTTAATTATTGTGATACTAAAATACTGTACACCTGAGCAACAGCTTGGTGATTTGGAAAATGAGAACTGTTGGGGTTCATGAGGATTGATTGTTTTTAAAAGGTTGGATATAGGATTTATGGCTCTCAACTTGAAGTACAATGCAGCTTTCTTCACATCAAATGGATCTATCCCAAAGATCCAGGAGATAAATGTAGAATGTATTAAAAATTATGATGTGTATGATAGCTTTCAGTGCTTACGGCATCTAGATTTTCTTAGAATTATGTATATACCAAACAATAGAAATATATACTTATCTTAATTTGAAAATTTTCTTGTTTTTTTACTTGATGGTCAATGACCGGTTGTCAATGGTAATGAATTGCTATAATGTATGAAAAAAAATAAACATGTATAAGAAGGAACCCTTATGGAATGCTGAAAATGAATTATATGATGATATCCATATGTAAAAAAAAAATGTATGCAGAGAAAACTGCATACCCCCACTCACTATTCAGCGAGGGGAAGGACTCCTATAACGGTTTCTTTAAGTCGACCTGTCTTTGGTATAAAGTGGGTCTTTCTGTCTATATTTCATAATGGTGCACCACATATGAGGTAGAGGCTCACTTACAATGAGACCTCATACGGTAAAAAGGTCTTGCGTACCAGAAAAAAGACTCCCCACCAGACAGCACCTCCCCTGGGCCAACGCGTTTCGAGATTAACTCTTTTTCAAGGCTTAGCGAGATAGCCTTGCATGGCTCCTTAAATAGCATCCCGAATTAAGGCAAGATGGAGGCACTTCCAGTTCCGGTCTCAATACCGGAACTCGCCGTTCCGTCTCCGCGATCCGCTTAGAGGCACCTCGCAGAGTGGGTGCAGGAATCTGATGGTCCAGTCGAGTTTAGCCGCCACTGGAATAGTGTTGAATGTAGCAATTGAATTGGCAGTGACTTGCTGGTCGTATCTCCTATCCTTACCCGGAAGTACAAAAACTGGAAGTGGTCATACGGCTCTTGTGTCCTGGGAATTGTAGTTCTTAGAGTGCTTGTGGTGGTTACCGGAAGTACAGTACAATAACCGGAAGTGGTCATACAACAATGGATAGAGTTCTGGAGTGTCCTAAGGTCTGCTGGCCTTTTCTGGTCAATGGGCTAAGGGCTACCCAGAAGGGCATGGGTTGATTCCCCTTGGTTCCAGGGACATGTCCCAGCATCACTCCGGTCTGTGGTTCCTATTCCTGTCACTAGTGTACCTTACTACCTGTTTGACACATGAGCAAAAGTTATATTAAACCTCCATGTCTCATTTGTACTTCAGTTTGACACAAGGGTCCCAAGCCAGAACTACAGAATTTTAAACCCGTGACATAGGGCACATGTTCATGGAAGATGTCTTGTGCATATCTATGCATCTCTCCATTTAATGCACTGTACAGATAGCTGTCCACCTTAGCGGTGATGATGCTTAAGAAGATATCAGGCAATGGTGTTCCAAATATGGCCAGTGGTGAAGGAGTGCTAAACATGGCAGGCCTTCCAGGTGAAAGTATACTTGCCTTGTTGCATGTGTTCATAGCTTCAGCTGACAAATGGGATTATGCAACTGGTGCAGTGTGCAAGCGATGTGATGCAACTGGTATAGTGTTCAAGTCAGACAAGTGGAATAATGCCACTGGAGTCTTTTCCATGTCAGGCAAGCAGTATTGATGTCACTGGTGTTGTGTCCAAGTCGGGCAAGTGGTATGATGCAGCTTGTTTTGCATCCAAGTTGGGCAAATGGTATGATGCAACTAGTGAAGTGTCCAAGTTGTGATCCTCTTGAACATCATTTAAATCAATCATATTGTACTGCTTAGTCATATGTTATCCTATTAGGCTGGCCAGCAGCATATTGCCATTTTTCCTTAGTCTGACGGATGGTTTCCTTCATGGCTTCTGCAAGTGTGTCCTTCAGGCCTTCTTTGAAACCATCCATTTGTGTGTGCAGATGACTCACCTTTCCAAGAAGGTCTCTCACTAGTGCAGCTGCATGTACATTTATTCCCCTCTTTAAATTCAAGTTTCCTATGGGTCGGTGAATGTGATGTTTCTTTCACGGGTGTAGCGTCCAGGAGCTCCAAGGTGTAAAAGTCTTCATTCCTGGTATTTGTCACATCCATTATTGTGTATATTTTCTCAGGGACAATTGGGTTCTCTGCTCATTGCTGGCTCCGCCATAGGAAGACACTTGCAGGGTTTCACTCCTTAAGGTGCAATTGACTTAACTAAAGAGAGTTTCTTAGCCGTTGCATTTTTCTTGGCATGACTACAGGTATGTTTTCCTTTCCTGCTTTCTTCTTAAAAGATGGGTGTTTTAGAAATTTGTAACACTGATGCAACCAACCTCTTGGCAAGTGAGTGGACGAGAACGGGCTCCAGTGTAGAAATTTCCAGTCTTCACCATCTTAACTCTTTTCAGTGCACTCTTATACACAACTTGTGTATACGTTGTGTAACTTATACACAAGTATAAGGATACTAGCCCTTCTACGCCACGTGAGGTTTCTGTCATCCCTGAGCTCGCCTTAGGACACCTGCGTTACGGTTTGACAGGTATACCCCCCCAGTTAAACTCCCCACCTGCCACTGTCCCATAAGCACATTATGGGACAAAAACATTTTTCAAACTACAGTAGTATAAACAAGTACTCATACGTTATTGCACTGTACTTTGTTATTACTGTACTTTCAGGAATGTGCTAATTCTCTATACGACTAAGTACTGTATTTTCATACTATACTGTCGGTGAATAGTGTATCAATAAATAAGGGAACCCTTGTGTCTGTTTTTTTGCAAGCACAGGACTGTATTACAATAAAGATTGTTTACTCAAAGTACTGTACTATATGATAAACACAGCAGTGTAATGTTTTATTTTTTTATTAAATCAATTTTGTACTAAAGTATACTGTATGTAATTTTTTCTTAAATGTACTATACTAATTGTTTTGTGTATTACTATAAATAATAAAAGATTATTTTAAAAAATACTGTACAGTACTAGTTTCCTTGTGTTTTTAACTCATGGCAGACATGGCTAACCTCCCAGTGGTAATGTAATTTCAGGGATGTACAATGCATACAGTATAGTGTAACAAAATACAGTCTAAAGCGCTAAAATACTGACACCTCTTGTTGGCCACTAGTACACCAGTATAGAACGAATAAAATGTAGCAATTTGTACTGTATACTTGCGGCTTTTTACAGTATATTTACATGTGTGGTGTGCATGTGTATGTTATGGTGAGCAAGCTCCTAGTGGCAATGTGTAAAGATTAGTGGTTAAGTCACCTGTGGCATTGCATACAAATGAAAAATGGGGTTAGGTGCAGAGCCATGCATAGAGTTAAGCAGCAGTAACCTACAAGTGGTCAACATGAATTCCTTTCCTTTTATTGAAAGCTGAGAATGCATCTTGACACCACCGCAGTTATGTGTACAAGCTCCTAGCGGCAGTGTCTGTAGCGATTAGTGGCAAAGCTACTGTATCTCTGTCATTTCATAGAAATGAAGGCTGGGTGATGGTGTGGAGCTACAGTATGCAGTGAGTTATGTAGCTGTACTCTGCAAGTGGTCAGCATGAATACATCTCGTTTTATTTAAAGCTGAGAGTGCATCTTTACACCACCGCAGTTATGTGTACCAATTAACATCATGTTGAGCAAGCTCCTAGCGGCAATGTTTGTAGTGATAACATAAACCACTAATCCATGTAAGTACTGCCTGTCTTGGATGCCATGCTGTATGTGCGTCTGAGACGCAAAATTGTGCAATTTTACATGTAATATTAATAGTGTAACATACAGTAAGAAGTCATGTTCTCCGCTTCAGTGGGAATACAGATCCCAGCCAGCCTGATGTCCGCCCAGTAATTGAAGGATAACATCTGTATTTTCAGTACAATATAAAGAAAATATTCTAATAAAATGCAGGACTCAAACACTGAATGAGTTAAACCTTTATTACACATTCACACTTCTATACTGTACATGCTCACCTAGTCCTTGCCAGTACTCAGTCCCCTTCTCTTATAAAGTACAGTAGAATCCGGTCTTCAGAAAACAATAAACTGCAGCTCTTGATCCATGACGGACACGATGTGCACGTTCTGTCAGCCAATGCCACAGAAACTGCATTGGTTCTTTGACGCATGCACATTGCAGTTTATGAAAAGCGACATCTGGTGGATAGAAAGTTGCATTATGTTCTCCGGCTTTTCCTGCGTCTCAGTGCATTACACTGCGACTCAGTACACCATGATGCGACTTAATAAGCCAAGCTGTGACACAGCAGGGTGTAAGTAGCAGGGCGTGCTACATGTTGTATGGATGCATCTGTGTGAGGAGTGTTCATAGCTTTACAGGGTTATGGCAGGGCTTTTCAGAGAAACAATATTACCTGACAAGTTTGATAGTAGTAATGCAATGAAAATAAGAATAAGTACTCTCGGGTATTGGGGCCCTCAACTTACAGGTAAAATAAAACTACCCTTTATTGGTTTTTGCCTTACAGACCAAATATGTGGTTACTATTAACAAACTGTACTCACAAGGAAAAATATATATAATTATCTAAATAAATACAATTAGCAAATTCTTACTTAAATAAAAGTTATCACAATTGTAAATTCCATGATATAAAATCAAAGCATGTTTGATATATGCTGTTTTCGAAATATCAAGTCAAAAATAAGCAATATAATTAATGGGATAATTTTCCTATGTTTATATTTTGACAATTACAGACACATTGAAATATTAACTATAAACCATGTAGAGTTAAAATATGGCGGTACAGAGTTGTAGATCTGATACAATTGTATATTTTCTCTGACCAATAATAAAGAGCAAGTAAAACTCCTAAAGAGATCCAAATGTAATGCTATTGCATATACACAGTACAGTTTAAAGTCTAAATATTCCATCTGGCATTTGTACAAAATGTTACAATTTGTTAAGGTATACAGGTAGGATAAAGTCCCTCTAAGAGTGGATGAATGGAATGGCAACAATGGTTGCTGAGTGCTTCTAGAGCAGTGTACAGCGTGTGAGCAGACCCCCTCCAAAACTTAGGGGTAATAAAGAAAGATCAGGGACATCTGCTGTCAGATTAGTCCCAGGTGGAGTCTGATGATAACAGTGCAGACACTCATCCCCAGGTCAGGATCTAATATGAGTGAAATTGGGGTACAGGACAGGGTTATCCTGCATATGAGGAGAGAAGATATGGGAAAACAGCAGTAGGAATAAGCAGTATAACTGGAATTACAGAGACAAAATGCTGCTTCCTTATGTGTGTGCTCTTAAGAACAGTTAACAAAATGCGTGTGGTCTTGTCCGACCACCAGGTGTAGTGGAGAGGGACAAGCCTGGATGGGCTATGATATCCCCATGAATCCTGATGATAGATTAGCGAAGGCTGTCACAAGGGTAAAATGCCTCTAGCCTGCCGTTCCCTGAGTTAGAGGAAATACCTGATTGCTCATGCAGTCAGCAATGATGAGGTGAGGTTGGTTGGAATTCCACAAGTGCACTGGCATGAAGCGATTATTAAGTCCTCTGACAAGGTTGACAAGTTAATTGACCAAAGAATCTTTACCTCCTGGAAGCGCTAAGACAACTTGGGGGTACATCATGTTACCAATGGGTGTTTTTAAACCCCGTGGATAACTACCCATATATACGAGGGGGGTTCAATAATTGAGGTAACAAGACCTCTCGTGTGTAATGTTCTGTATTTCATTACAATTTCCCACCAGGCCAGAGCAGGTAGATCACTGCTTCCCCTCACGGTCATTAGACTGCAACTTATATCAGTCATACTGTCCCAATTTCAAATATAAATAAAAATACAAAAAAACAGGCGCTAAAGAAAGGAGTATGTCCAACCCAAAACGAGCTAGTAGATTTATAATGATGTTGCTCCTGCAGCTCACCTAGAAACAATAGGAAGCTGTACCCCTCAAAAAATGTATACAACAACAAAGATAGGAAGCGCTGGAGCAAATCACATTAATAACATTTTAATACAACTAATACAATTATTCTATATACCAGAAAGAGCTAAAATGGTAAATTCACATATAATGGTGTATAAATTGATAAAAAAAAACAAATTAATCTGTGTGCACACATAATAGGTATATTCAATACAGATAAATACCACTTCCCTTAGAGATAATCACAATGTAGTTAGATCTTAATATCTTCAGATCGTAGAAATGTGCACCTCAGGGCTATACTGCAGATGTTTAAACAACCATAAGCAACATATCCAATAATTGACTTCAGCATGCAGCCATAAATGTTTAAAAGCAATCCAGTTGTTGGTAGCAGCAAATGTAAATGTCAGTCTCCAGTGGTAACTAAGTTATTAGTCGCAGCAAGCATGTAAATTAGTAATCAAGCATCAGCATATTCTGCAATATGATTAGCAGCAGGCACCATGAGTATAGTGAATTGGACACTTACTGCACATTTAGTTGTTAGTTGCAGCAACCATGTAAGTTAGTAATCAAGCGTCAGCCAGCATACTGGATTTAAATGTTCAAGCAGGAATATTATTAGCAGCAGACACTCTAAGTAGTGAATTGGACACTTATTGCTTCGGCTTAGAAGAAAGAATGTACTGTAAGCACTTAGACAAGAATACATATATATATATCTCCCTTGCACTTCTTCGTGTGTTAATAGATGCTGTTTTATCACACCTCTCATGAAATCAAATCAAATTTATTCTCTAGCCTGTGGATCTTTTAATTATTGTGATACTAAAATACTGTACACCTGAGCAACAGCTTGGCGATTTGGAAAATGAGAACGGTTGGGGTTCATGAGGATTGATTGTTTTTAAAAGGTTGGATATAGGATTTATGGCTCTCCACTTGAAGTACAATGCAGCTTTCTTCACATCAAATGGATCTATCCCAAAGATCCAGGAGATAAATGTAGAATATATTAAAAATTATGATGTGTCTGATAGCGCTCAGTGCTTACGGCATCTAGATTTTCTTAATACTTATCTTAATTTGAAAATTTTTTTGGTTTTTTACTTGATGGTCAATGCCCGGTTGTCAATGGTAATGAATTGCCATAATGTATGAAAGAAAATAAACATGTATAAGACTGAACCCCTATGGAATACTGAAAATTAATTATATGATGATATCAATATGTAAAAAAAAAAATGTATGCAGAGAAAACCGCATACCCCCACTCACTATTCAGCGAGGGGAAGGACTCCTATAACGGTTTCTTTAAGTCGACCTGTCTTTGGTATAAAGTGGGTCTTTCTGTATATATTTCCCAATGGTGCAGCACATATGAGGTAGAGGTGCCGTAGCTCACTTACAATGAGACCTCATACGGTAAAAAGGTCTTGCGTACCAGAAAAAAGACTCCCCACCAGACAGCAACTCCTCTGGGCCAACGCGTTTCGAGATTAACTCTTTTTCAAGGCTTAGCGAGATAGTCTTGCATGGCTCTTAAATAGCATCCCGAATTAAGGCAAGATGGAGGCACTACTGGTTCCGGTCTCAATACCGGAACTCCCCGTTCCGTCTCCGCGATCCGCTTAGAGGCACCTCGCAGAGTGGGTGCAGGAATCTGATGGTCCAGTCGAGTTTAGCCGCCACTGGAATAGTGTTGAATGTAGCAATTGAATTGGCAGTGACTTGCTGGTCGTATCTCCTATCCTTACCCGGAAGTACAAAAACTGGAAGTGGTCATACGACTCTATGTATTCTGGGGACTGCAGTTTGTTAAAGTGCTTATGGTAGTGGCTGAAATAAATAACGCAATAAAAATAGGTTTTACCCGACTCACATAAAAGGGAATTTTATCGACACCTTCATTAAGGTGGTTACAGAAGAAATAGAACAACTAAAGAAAACAAAATCTGTCATAATCTGACTAAGAAAGAAAAAGACATCATCAGAAACCTGAGCAAAGATGAAAACATTATTATAAAACCATGTGATAAAGGAGGAGGAATAGCTATTCTTGATAAACAACAGTATATCGAAGAAATTTACAACCAACTTTCTGACATCACCACCTACAAAAAAATGAAGAATGATCTTTCCAATACAATCAAAGAAAAATTTGTAAAACTAATTGAAAAACATCTACAAACAGGTGGTATCAATAAAAACGAATATGACTATATCAATATAGAAGATCCCATCACTCCCACTATATACGTTCTTCCAAAATTACATAAAAGTACTACCAATCCCCCAGGAAGACCTATAATTGCAGGAACGAGAAGCTTAACATCCAAGCTATAATCTCTAGTGGATTCCGATTTACAACCTTTAATCATCAAAAACAGATCATATCTTAAAGATACGGGTGATGTCCTCAGAAAAATTAGCACCCTGGAATGGAAAGATGGCCTCTTTCTAGCCTCTGGCGTGACATCCCTGTATACCTGTATTCAACACAAGCAGTAGAATGGTTTCTAGAAAAATCGGACAATACTACACAGAGATCATTTTGGAATCCATAAAGTTTATTCTATAAAAAACTTTTTCATTTTCAACGGAGAGTTTTATTTACAACTTACTGGAACGGCAATGGGCACCTTGCCCCAAGTTACGCTAATTTATTCATGAGTTTCTGGGAAGAGTCCCACATTTATGATTGCGTAACTTGGGGCACAAATTTAACTTGGTGGCACCGCTATACTGATGATGTTCTTTTAATTTGGGAAGGCACAGAAGAAACCCTGAACAATTTCTTCCTAAGTTTGAACACCAATGACATGAATATTAAATTCACTCTATCCTACAGCCAAGAATCAATAAATTTTTTAGATCTTACCATCTATATCAGGGGTCTTCAAACTTGGCCTTCCAGATGCTGTGGAACTACACATCCCAGCATGCACTGCACATAGTTTTAGCATGCTGTTATATCAAAAAGGTGGCAGTGCATGCTGGGATGTGTAGTTCCACAGCAGCTGGAGGGCCAAGTTTGAAGACCCCTGATCTATATTAATGAAAAGGGAGTCAATACAAAAACCCACGGATGGAAATACTTACATCCCAATTGATAGCTAGCAACCCACCACATAGCTAAAAGGTATTACCAAAAGTCAATTCCTATGCATTAAGAGGAACTGTAGTGATACAGAGGTATGTAAACAACAGATGTCCCAAATGAAAAACAACTTCCTGGAAAAAGGATATATAGCTTCAGAACTGGACAACATAATGGAGGAAATAAAGAAGCAAAATAGATCTTTGCTCATTCAACCAAAGGAAAAGAAAAAGACTACAAATGATCTGGAGAACAAACAAAAGCGGGCCCTTATTACTAACTTTGATGCTCAGCATAAGCAAATTGAAAAAGTATTCAAAAAACACTGGCACCTACTCAGAAGGGACCAAGTTTTACGTAAGATAATTCCTGAAAAACCTTCCTTCATCTATCGCAAAGCAAGAAACGTAAAAAATAATTTGGTAAAGAGCGCACTACCTGTAATTACAAAAAATCTTATGCGCACCAAAGGTTTCCATAGATGTGGTAATTGGATAGGATGTAAAAACATTAAAGATCCCCTAACTAAACAAACCAAAATAACAATCAACGATGTTGCTTTTAAAATGACAGATTTTATTACATGCAGCACATCTAATATCATTTATCTTATCGAATGTTCATGTGGCCAGTTTTACATTGGAAGGACAAAAAGGCCACTGAAAATCCAGATCTCTGTACATATGCGAAACATGCAAAAAGGCTTAGAAACACACCACCTCTCCAATCATTTAAAAAAAATCCACAATTGCTTTAACAAACTACAGTCCCCAGAATACATAGAGTTGTATGACCACTTCCGATTTTTGTACTGTACTTCCGGTAACCACCACAAGCACTCTAAGAACTACAATTCCCAGGACACAAGAGCCGTATGACCACTTCCAGTTTTCGGACTTCCGGGTAAGGATAGGAGATACGACCAGCAAGTCACTGCCAATTCAATTACTACATTCAACACTATTCCAGTGGCAGCTAAACTCGTCTGGACCATCAGATTCATGCACCCACTCTGCGAGGTGCCTCCAAGCGGATCGTGGAGACGGAATGGGGACTTCCGGTATTCAGACCGGAACCGGAAGTGCCTCCATCTTACCTTAATTCGGGATGCTATTTAAGGAGCCATGCAAGACTATCTTGCTAAGCCTTGAAAAAGAGTTAATCTCGAAACGCGTTGGGCCAGAGGAGTTCTCATGAAATCAAATCGAATTTATTCTCTAGCCTAGTACAAATCTCCAAATTGAAAGAAATGAATATCACCTATTTGTAGGCTGTAACCGGTGTCCCGGCCAGCTAGAGGGGAAACAAATCCGTCCTTGAGTCACAGCGGCTCAATATGCAACCAGTAGGGACAGAGCACACGCTGCAAGCAGTAGCTGTTTCACTGTGCTACCTGTGCTGTGGTGAATAGCTGACTCGTTGTGCTGCAGTATACACATCCGGCGTCTCATGGCTGGGACAGCACTTCATGGTAACACTCACCTGACGTGTTTCTTAGCCAATCAAAAGGGCCGTTTCATCAGAGGCAGAATGAGGTATGAATTAATGTCCAGTATTTATACACACAGAGCAAAATCTTCATTGGTCACACACCAAAACCTTCATTGGTCACATGTATATAACCGTGTTAACAGTCTCAGTTCTGAAAACTGTCAGCCTAAAACTACATTTATTATTTCAATGAAGTTCCCATTGATACATATCCATGTGTGTACACATACATAGACACAAAATTATTTATATATATATATGTATGTATATATATATATATATATATATATATATATATATATATATACACTTGTTGGTGTGTCCGCCATGGAGGGGTTAGATAGCGCACTGCACGGCACTGCAAGTCTTAGGAAGCATATGAAAGTTTTATTCACAACGTTTCGAGGTGCGTAACCTCGTCCTCAGGTGAAGTATACAAACATTAACATACAGATAAATCTCACCTTATATCCCCCACCATGTGCAGCTCAATCCAGTCAGCCTCCTGGGCACCGGACTCCAGCGTGTGGATGACGAGCAGCGTCTAGAGATGATATCATTACCTCGTGATTCACTGTTGCCGGGCAATGCTAGTCAATGGCACCCAGTGTCTGTGGGAGAGACAGGCGAAAAGTTAAAAACATGCAAACCTAACCTCTCCGAACTATCATTACACAACGTGAATAAACTATCCAGTAAAAACATACTATAATCAACACCTATTACCTGAATTATGCCAGGGACATGATAAGATTGGGGAATGCTAGAAAACATGGCATGTATATATAAAAATGGCATGTTTATATAAAAGTGACACCTAAGACCATGTAATGCAACCGATCAGTGAAAATGCATGGGAAAAAATTTATGACAAAGTGAAGACTCCATAACAAAGTATTCCAAGAAATTTGTTCGTTTAAGCCTCTCAGGGCTACTGTATCCAACTTATAAATCCAGGATGCTACTCGTTTTAATAAAGATTTGGAACGATCACCGCCTCTAATGGATTCCGGGATGTGATCTACAATTTTGTTCCTCAGCGATGTAAGTTGATGTACATGTTCTTTAAAGTGCACTGCCACTGGTTGCTCCATGGGTTTCCCAGCTAATACTGCTTTTATAGTAGATCTGTGGAGAGCCATACGCTCCTTGAATTTCCGAGTAGTCATGCCCACATAGTACTTCACACATGGGCAGATTATGATGTAAATGACAAATCGAGTGTCACAGGTTAAATCGTGTTGGATATGAAACATTTTTCCTGTGTGCAGATGCTTGAAAGTGGCTCCAGTGATTAGGTAATTACACGTAACGCAATTCGGGCACTTATAGCAAACCGATGCTTTTCTACTTAATCCTGGCATATTCAGAGTATCTCTACCCGTGATGTCAGTGTGAACTAATAAGTCTTGCAAATTCCTACCACGTCCATAGCAAGCCATGGGTCTCGTGGATCGAAAACATGATCTTTGTCAGATTAAATAATTGGCCAAAAGGCTTTACTAGCTTTTGGTATAACTGTACTGGATGTATTAAATGTCGTGATCCAAGGGAAAGAACGGTCTGAATGTCTTTTGTTAATAGATGTTAATAAATCTTCGTGTCTTCTGCAGTACCTACTGCTTAATATCTAAAAGTGTTTTCAATTTATAACCCCTTTGATGGAATTTAGACACAATATGGTCCAGTTGTAATTCATCTTTAATGCTACATATTCTCGCTACCCTTAGCATTTGTGAAAGCGGGAGACCTTTCTTTAGAGGAGGCGGATGATGTGACTGCTAGACTAGAGTATTTCTATCTGTCTCCTTGTAATAAATGGTAGTAGAGATTTCTTTATTGGACAGTAAAACCTTAACATCAAGGAAGTTGATACTCAAATAACTCCATTGGTAAGTGAATTTTATGGGAGAAGGCAATGCATTGATTTGATTCATCATATCTTCAAACAATTGAGGACCCCCAATCCATAACAGAAAGAGGTCATCTATGAACTTACAAAAAAAATATGATATGTTGATGGTATTGTTGCTCAAAAAATAAATGTTCTTGTTTAAACATAAAGATGTTTGCATATGATGGTGCTACTGCCGAATCCAATGCGCAACCAGATAGCTGTAAATAATATCCCCATCAAACAAAAAATAATTTTGGGTGAGAACCAACTTCAATAATTGTAAATATAGACCTTTATCAAATTCAAAAGAATCAGGGAGATGTGATAGAAATTCCTCCATGGCATGTAATGCCAGGTCATGGGGAATTGATGTATATAAACTTGGGACTTCCATAGTACACAAAATTGTATGGGTTTGTATTTGTGTAACTTTCTGAATCCGATTTAATAAATTGGTGGTATCTTTGAGATAAGTTTCTTGTGTAACTATGTACGGTTGTATTAGCATATCCAGCAGTTGTGATATAGGCTGGTATAAACTATCTCTGGCCGAGGTTATGGGCCATCCCGGAGGTTGAGTAGCATTCTTGTGGGGAGGCTTAAATGAACACATTTCTTGGAATACTTTGTTATGGAGTCTTCCCTTTGTCATAAAATTTTTCCCATGCATTTTCACAGATCGGTTGCATTACATAGTCTTACATGCCATGTTTTCTAGTATTCCCCAATCTTATGTCCCTGGCATAATTCAGGTAATAGGTGTTGATTATAGTATGTTTTTACTGCATAGTTTATTCACATTTTGTAATGATAGTTCGGAGATGTCAGGTTTGCATGTTTTTAACTTTTTGCCTCCTCTCTCCCACAGCCACCGGGAGCCGTTGACTAGCATTGCCGTTGCCCGGCAACAGTGAATCACAAGGTAATGACGTCATCTCTAGGCGCCGCTCTTCATCCACACGCTGTAGTCCGGTGCCCGGCAGGCTGATTGGATTGAGCTGCGCATGGTGGGGGATATAAGGTAAGATTTATCTGTATGTTAATGTTTGTATACTTCACCTGAGGACGAGGTTACGCACCTTGAAACGTTGTGAATAAAACTTTCATATGCTTCTTAAGACCTGTAGTGATGTGCAGTGCTTTAAACCCTCCGTGGGTGGACACACCAACAAGTGTTATTAAATAGCAAAGTCACACAGGCTGTTTGGATATTTATTTGGAGTGCCGGTCCAACAACAATATATATATATATATATTGTGATAGAAGCACTGGTAAGGTGGTCTATGGCAGGTACATTTGTCCTAGGTTTTTGGCCTGTGTTCTAAAAAACCCCAGGAGAAGTCTGTTTTGTAAGCAGACCAGTGTGTCGGCTTTTGGAAAATCCGGTTTGGGTCCTGGGGGTGTGGATGTGAGGAGAGGGAGGGCTGCATCCACAGGCCACTCCAGGTTTTGGGCCTTTTGGCCTGGGAGCAGGCCAATTAGTGGTTTCACCTGGAAGTGGCTCAGTGTACTCTCTTGGTGTAATCTCAAATGTAATCTCTTGGTGCAGTGTCTCATACCTGGGGGAGCTGGCAGTCTAGCCTGTTCAGAGACACTTGGTTAAATCCCTGTAAGTACTGTGCACGTGTTTTGTTGATGGTGAGGGCAATAGGCCCTACCATTGTTTAGCAAGGGAATCTGCTGTGTAGTTAGTGCCCAGCTGGGCTAGGTTTTATGTTTATGCTTTTGTTTATACTTTTGTGTGTGGCACAATAAAGACTGGCGCCAACCAGTTTGAACAAGATACCCAGACTTGTCTCCTGTTTCTACGGATGCTGTGTGTAGAGAGGAAGTCCATCTACCCCCAGAGAAGGACCCCTAGCCCAACTGTGTCACATTATATAGATATATATATAGCTCGGATTAGGATTGGACATCATATAAACCGGATGCTGGAAAAAACGTATATAATACAAATATGTGAAAAATGGATAAGAAAAAAATAATAAAATAAAATATAGAATCTGCAAAAAATTCTCATTATGATAAGTGTGTAGTAAATAATCTGAAAAACCCCACATGTATAATTAAAAAATATATAGAGAAAGAGAATGGAAATATTATCCAAAATAATTCTTAATCTATAAGGAATGTGAATATAACTCATAACCCGTATTAGATGTTGTGATAATAATTATTAATCTGTAAGGAATACTCATATAACACTTGAGAGAGAAAAGAAAGAGAATAATAAACACAATCAATAAGAATTACAGTACTTCCATATAGTAAGAGATGTTTATGACCCTCATGGGGCCGAACCACAATTGGTCCCTATCTTGGTATATTATACTTCTTATAAGATCCAAAAGGCAGTGATTGATTTTGTAGGCTCTGTAAAAGAGAAACATTCTTGATTTTCCAAATAGACACATTAGTTCCACACTGCCTCAATGACATGGTTGAGCTTAATGCTAATGGGAGGACTTGAGTGGTGACGTAGTTATACAGGAGGCACTTTGGGTCCCCATTGGCCTTGATGTGTTGCCTTGTCCTCACCCACCCTTTGTCTCCACCTTTTTGACACATAGTTGCCTATTGTACATTCCTTAAGATGGTCGATCTTGCCATAATTCTATCTGGGGGGCCTTTTGGATCTTATAAGAAGTATAATATACTAAGATAGGGACCATTTATGGTTCGGCCCCATGAGGGTCATACGCATCTCTTACTATATGGAAGTACTGTAATTCATATTGATTGTGTTTACTATTCTCTTTCTTTTCTCTCTCAGGTGTTATATGAGTATTCCTTACAGATTAATAATTATTATCACAACATCTAAAAGGGGTTATGTGTTATATTAGCATTTCTTATAGATTATCAATTATCATCTTTGATTATATTTATACTGTTTCTCTATATATTTTTTAATTATATATGTGGGGTTTTATAAATTGTTATGTACTACACACATATCATAATGAGAATGTTTTGCAGAGTCTATATTTTATTTTATCTTATTATTTTTTTCCTATCCATTTTTCACATATTTGTATTATATAAGTTTTTTTCAGCATCCTGTTTATGTGATGTCCAATCCTAATCCGTGCTATATATATATTTTTATATATATATATTTTTTTAGATATGTGTACACATTTGTGTCTATGTATGTGTACATACATCATTATGGATCAATGGGATATTCATTGAAATAATAAATGTAGTTTTAGGCTGATACATTTTTCAGCACAGAGATGTTAACACTGTTAGATACATGAGACCAATGAAGGTTTTGCTGTATGACCATTGAAGATTTTGCTATGTGTGTATATATACCGGACATCTAATTCATACCTCATTCTGACTCTGATGAAACGGCCCGTTTGATTGGATGAGAAACGCATCAGATGATTGTTACAAGGAAGTGCTGCCCCAGCCGTGAGACGGAAAATGCCAGGCGTGTATACTGCATCACAGCGAGTCAGCTATTCACCACAGCATAGGCTCTGTCAGAAGACGCAGGGAGCCTGCATCGCAGCACAGTGAAACAGCTACTGCTCACAGCATGTGCTCTGTCCCCACTGGTTGGATATTGAGCCGCTGTGACTCAAGGATGTATTTGTTTCCCTTCTAGCTGGCCAGGACGATGGTTACAGCCTACACATAGGTGATATTAATTTCTTTCAATTGGGGGATTTGTAGGAGGCTAGAGAATATATGCGATTCGATTTCATGAGAGTTGTGTTAAAACAGCATCTATTAACACACGTAGAATGTGTATTCTTGTCTTAAGTGCTTACAGCACAGTCTCTCTTCTAAGCCTGTGCAATAAATGTCCGATTCACTACACTTAGTGTCTGCTGCTAATCATATTCCTGGTTGAACTTTTAAATCCAGTATGCTGGCTGACGCTTGATTACTAACTTACATGCTTGCTGTAACGAACGACTAAGGGCCATATTCAAATTGAGGCGAAAACCCGTTATTGGCGAAAATTTATCGCCAATGACGTAATTTTCGCCTATTGTCATTATCCCTGTATTCAATTACAAAGACTTTTCGTCAGTGCGAAAAGTCAAAGTAAAAAAATGAGGATAATTTTTTGCCAGCCTTTAGCTGGCGAAAAAAAGTGCAGAATTGGAGTTTAGGGGTGCAGGCTTAATAAAGATAGCCTGCACCCCTGGGAATGGGCCAAAAAAATAATGTATGTCAAAAAAAGTTTCGAAAAAAAATCGGGACACCCCCCAAAAAAATTAACATTTTGGGGTAAAAATAAAATAAGGGATAAGACTTCTAAAATAGCTAAATGTAATCCACAGGGGTTCCAAAGTATGTACCTGGTGTTTTCTTCAATGCGGGTGACAGCGGCAGGTGCATTTTTGCTGAATTTTTAAAAATCAGTTTAGGGACTTAAAAATATGCTTGCACCCATTTTCAAGTACCCCAAATTTGATGGGCGTAGTTATTTTTTTCCCCCAAAAAATGTGAAATGCTCTTCTGCATCATCTTCTTCAAAGCCGCATTTATGCACCTGCCGTGGCTATTTAAAAACCCGACTTCCTTCAGCAAGCAAAAATGGGGGTACCCATAGTGATCCCCATGTCAGGATATCTTTAGGGGGGGCCAAAGATGATTTCCTGAAAATCTCCGTTTTTTGTCGCCGCTTCAAGTTTCGCCGGGTTTCCGTTTTCACCTCCTTTCAAACTGGAAAACAGGCGAAGGAGACGAAAAGTCCAACAGGTGAAAAGTCTGGACTTTTCGCCTCAAATTGAATACGGGCCTAAATATCCGATTCACTATAAAAGTGTCCGATTCACTATACTTACGGTGCCTGCTGCTAATCATACTGCTGCTTGAACTTTAATTCAGTATGCTGGCTACAGAATATGCTGATGTTTGATTACTAATTTACATGCTTGCTGCAACTAACAACTTAGTTACCACTGGAGACAGACATTTACATTTGTTGCTACCAACAACTGGATTGCTTTGAAATATTTATGGCTGCATGCTGAATCCAATTATTGGATATGTTGCTTATGGCTGTTTCAACATCTGTAGTATAGCCCTGAAGTGGACATTTCTACGGTCTGAGGATATTAAGTTCTACAGTAACTACATACTGTACTGATTATCTCTAAGGGCAGTGGTATTTATCTGTATTGAATATACCTATTCTGTGTGCACACAGATTTATTTATTTTTTTAATCAATTTATACCTCATTGTCTGTGAAATTACCATTTTAGCTTTTTCAGATATATGGAATAATTGTATTAGTTGTATTAAAATGTTAACGTGATTTGCTCAAGCGTTTCCTTTCTTTATGTCCCAATACCAGGTGTAAGATGGCGGAAACATGGTCAAACGTTTGAGGTTCATAGTGTGATCAGATTTCTGCATCTAAAGAGCACATCAGCTAAAATTCATTGCCTACTTGTCAAGGTGTGCAGTGATAATGTCATGTCATGGAAACAGAATTGGGTTTGGTGCACTGCCTTTGATAATGGCAGGACAGATGTTCAAGATGAGCAGCGATCTGGCTGGCCAAGCATGTGCACTACAGTTGACAATTTGTGCCACATTGAAGGTCTGCTTCAGGAAGACATTCGCAATCAAATTAGTGATATTGCTGATTATTATTATCCTTTATTTACATAGTGCCATAAGGGGTCCGCAGCACGCTACAAAGTACAAAAACACAGTTTGAACAGAAAACACAGGAATAAAAGTGACATACAATACAGATCATTGCAGAACACGGACAATGCTGCATCAGCAGTCATAAAACTCAAATAGGCAGCAGGGTGAGAGAATCCAAAGGATGGGTTTGGTTGTAGACATGGGGAGGATATGGTGGTAGACGCAAGGGAAGAAAAAGCACATGGAAGAGGACCCTGCTCATAAGAGCTTGCAGTCTAAAGGAGTGGCAGATAGATGTGAGTTAGGATGAGAGCTGGAAGGCTTTGATGAAGAATTTTGTCGAGAGCCCGTTTAAAATTTTGTAGAGTGGTGGAGAGTCTGATAGGAAGAGGTAGAGAGTTCTAGAGGTGAGGAGCAGTGCGGGCAAAATCTTGGAGGAGAGAGTAGGAGGAAGAAGTAAAAAACTGCACTGCAATGGTGAGAAAAATATATATTAAGTGATGGTGCTTGATAGACCAATAAATTACAGGCTTCTTCTGACTATATATATATGTGTGTGTATATATATATATATATATATATATATATATATATAACATTTCTTTCAAAAACACGTACCATATAAGATTATTAGTATCAATAATACATTCAACACAAAATAATTAACAAGGCGCTTGTGAATTACTGTAGGAGGTACCAATATGTAGAAATAAATATAATAAAGAGAATTCCCATTTGCTGCAGGTCCAAAAGAACCAGCTGTGATGGCTCTAAGGCAATTGAAAACAACTGAAGGAAATATAAGACCTACGCATAGGAAATTCACATAAACAGAAGTGTCTCATAAATATATTAATTTAATAAACAGAAAAAAGAAAAGTTATCAAATAAATAGCATGCAATCTAAAATAAAATTATATAGACATCTCAAGAAGGTATGAAAAAATTTAAATAAATAGAAAATACCAGCAGTCTGCTAAACCAGGGATATCCTGAAAACAAAAAAAAGTTCAAGTGCTCATGAGTCGAAAAATAAGCAGGGTGTCATTGCCCCATCATCGGCATTAATATAAATATATTCCAATGTATCTGGACTGAAGTATAAATGGATTAAAACTGTGGGTATGAGTGCCTGATTCAGAGCCGGGTGTTTTTTTTTTTTTTTTTTTGGTGCGTCGTCCTGGACGCTCGCATAGCTGTGGGTTACCACCCACAGCTTATGCGAGCGTCCATGATGATGGTCTTGATGGTCAAGACCATCGCGACCATTCGGCTTGCGACGAGACCCTGCGGTAGGGTCTCGGTGACCGCAAGCCCTGGAGTGATTTTGGCTCTATCAGAGCCAAAATCACTCCCACTGACATCACTAGTGATGTCAGTGGGGCCGGACCCAGACGGTAAGCGTTCCCATGGGAATGCCTCCGTCTGGCAGCCACGCCCCCGGCACACCCACCAAAGGGGGCGTGCTGTCACTCACCATCCACAGCACGCCCCCTTTGGTGCGAGACCCATAACAACAGCTACCCCGTCGTTATTCGGGTCTCACACATGCGCACGACGGAGCTCCATCCGTCGTGCGCATGCCCACTAGGGCACCATCGACCCGCTTGCGAGCGGGTCTGAATCAGGCCCTGAGTAAGAAAGTCTCTCTATTAGCAGCAAATGGCAATAGGTATATAGTTCCTCCGTAAAGATCTAAGGTTCCAATGTTAATAGGCAGACTTGTTAAAACAAGTAATTAGAGACTCGCAGTTTTTATCCCCTCCGTCTGTCTCCGGAGTCCCGCTCACGAAATTGAGCAATCCAGCACTTGTTGTAGCGGGGAGAGCCCGGAGTTCCACTCACGGAATTGAGCAATCCAGCGCAAGAGATGAAAGGATAGTTTCGTCCTCCAGTATGTGTAGTAATCAGGTGGTGGAGCCATACTGGAGGACGGAACTATCCTTTCATCTCTTGCCCGATCCCGCTAACTGCACTACAGCCGTCGGTGGAGGTATTGCCCAGCACAGTCTCCGAGGACGCTCGGACAGACTTGCTACACATCTGTGCTCACATTAACGGGTTCTCCCTCCCCGCTACAACAAGCGCTGGATTGCTCAATTCCGTGAGTGGAACTCCGGGCTCTCCCCGCTACAACAAGTGCTGGATTGCTCAATTTCGTGAGCGGGACTCCGGAGACAGATGGAGGGGATAAAAACTGTGAGTCTCTACTTGTTTTAACAAGTCTGCCTATTAACATTGGAACCTTAGATCTTTACGGAGGAACTAAGGGCCTGATCCAAAGCCGGACGCTCTGACAGAGCACTTGCTCTGAATCAGGGCCGGCCCTCTGTTTTTTTTGAGCGGCCTCCAGGCCGCTCGCGTAGCTGTGGGTGACCACCCACAGCTATAGCGAGCGACCAGGAAGATGGTCGCGATGGTCAAGACCATTGTGACCATCGGGCTTGCGACGAGACCCTTGTGGTAGGGTCTCGTTGCCCCAAGCCCCAGAGTGCTTTCGGCTCTAACAGAGCCGAAAGCACTCCCACTGACATCACTTGTGATGTCAGTGGGGCTGGCACCAGACGGTAGGTGCCTCCGTCTGGGCAGCCACGCCCCGGGCCCGCCCACCAAAGGGGACGTACTGTTACTCAACATCGACAGCACGCCACCTTTGGTACGAGACCCGGAGCGACTGTTTGCCCGTCACTATCCGGGTCTCGCGCATGCGCAGGACGGAGCCGGCTCCGTCGTACGCATGCGCACTGGGCCACCATCGACCCACTTGCGAGCGCATAGCGCTCGCGAGCGGGTCTGAATCAGGCCCTATATACCTATTGCCATTTTCTGCTAATAGAAAGACTTTTTTTTACTCATACTCACAGTTTTAATCCTTTTATACTTCAGTCCAGATACATTGGAATATATTTATATCAATGCCGCTGATGGGGCCATGACACCCTGCTAATTTTTTGACTCATGAGCACTTGAACTTTTTCTTTTTTTCAGGATATTCCTGGTTTAGCAGACTGCTGGTATTTTTATTTTATTTTTCCATACCTTCTTGAGATGTCTATATAATTTTATTTTAGATTGTATGTTATTTATTTGATAACTTTTCTTTTTTCTGTTAAATTAATATATTTATGAGACACTTCTGTTTGTGAATTTCCTATACGCAGGTCTTATATTTGCTTCTGTTGTTTTCAATAATACATTCCCAATACTGCAGCCAATAATGGATAATTAGTAATAAATTCACAGACCTATATAAATACAATGTATTTTATAAGGTGTATGGCTTATGCACTTATAATGAACACTGCTCACCAGAAGATAACCATTCAGATCTCCATAGATATTCTCTACAGAGCAATGTATATCCTGGATCAGTGATAATAGGATGTCCCTTGAGTAGTATAAAATCACAGCAATCCATGAGATTAGTTATTATGATTCTCCACTTGAATATTCCCCCGTTGACAGACTTTGACTCTGGGCTGTATTCAAATTAAAGGTATAGTACCTGCATACACGGCTGCTCATATAACACTTGTAGTGAATAGATAATATGCAGCACTGATGGTTCCAGGCCAGGTCTCACTGTGCCCGATCTTACAGCGCTTCAGCCGTGGAAGTGGCGGAGCTGTTGTGGATGGCAGATATCAGCTGGTATGAATGGCAAGCCTGCTTGTGTGTGTAGCAATGACCTTTGCTAACAGCCACACACCCTCCACTGATACCTGTCCACAGGGAGGGGGGAGCAGCCAGTCCGCTGTAAGTTTGAATGATGGCAAAACCACTGCAAACAGGAGATCAAGGCTGGTGAGCAGTGAGATGGGTGTAGCAGTAGTACAGAAAGGCCCCTATCGACTAGTTTCACTCCTATTCAGGAGCTTTTTCAAAATGAGGGACCTCTGCTTCAGGAGGACATATGCATTCTAAATTAGTGATATTGCTGGTATTATCCTTTTTCTACTTCAGGGTCCATAGGGTATCCACAGGATACCTTGGGGTATAGGTGTGACGTCAGTCGCAGGGCACCAAAGAGTTAAGCTTTCAGCCTCCCAGGATGCACTAGGTCCCCCTCCTATACCCCGCCCCCAGGCCAAGGCACCTCAGTTTAGTTTGGTGCCCGGCCGGAGTCGGGTGCACCTGTTGGAGTGGGGGCTAGAAGAGCCCCTGAAGCTTATTCTTCATGCAGCTGTGGCTGCACAACTGGATGAACAGCATGGACAGTCAGTCCTGACGTCCATGCTGTCTTCCCTACACCCCGCCGGTACCAGAACGCCGGTACTGATCCGGGGATGCTGGTGGGCGTCTGGGGTCACAGCTAGCGGTGACCCAAGATGCTCCGGACCATGGCCGGATTCAAGGGGGACAGAGGTAAGCAGCGGGGTCCCGCGGTGGGTCCCCGCTGATCACATGGTCCTAAGTCCCCAGGCAGGGGGCTCCCTGGGGACTGGCTGCAGCGTGGAGCCAGGCGACCAACCTGCGCTTCCACTACCCCCTGGGACAGCGGACCGCAGCAGAGCGGTAGCGCTGCGGCGTCCCAGGGGTTAAATGCATGCCAGGGGAGCGCGCCTTCCCTGTCTCACAGCCGGCGCCTCCCCCGCTGCACACAGCCCTCTCTGCACTGTGCTGACTGGTCCTGTGTCAGCGCTCCTCCCCCAGGCCAGCTTCTCTCTGCTCCTCGGCGGCCATCTTCTCTGCAACGCATGGTGAACGCTGCTGGAAGTCTGGAAGGAAGCATCGTGGTCTGGGTCCCCCCGCATACCTCTCCTCCGCTGTGGTCAGGTCTGTGTATGCAGCGCTGTGTCCTACCAGGCCCTGTGTCTGTGTAGTTGAGTGATCAGCGCTGTTAGTGCAGGAATTGTTATTTTTCTGCATTGTATGTGACTGTGCTAGCGCTGCTGCCTGTAACTATTCTTCACTAAACTGTCAGCTTTATTACTGTCCCTGTTCTTTCTGCTAAAGCCCTTGCGGTGCGGTGCTGCAGGGTGGTCTCTCGCCTATTTAATACTTAATTGGTGAGAGAGGTCACATACGTGGTGCCATCATGTCTGAAAGTGATTTTCCCCTCCGGCTACAGTGTACCACGTGCAAAGTACCGTTAGCGGAGGGGGAGGGTAGCGCGGAGGGCCTTTGCCGGCAGTGTTGTCCATGGCGCGGCCTATTACGGTTACAGCACCGGTACAGGAGCCGCCCTGGGCTTGTTTCGCTCAGGCGTTAACAGCTTTAGTGGGCCAGTTAGCTCCGCAGCCCGCGTTTACTCCGATGGGTTTGTCCCAGCAGTCTGTGGTGTCGTCACCCATGCAGGGGTTCCCACGACAATTGGTGGTACCCCACAGTCTCCCTATTTCCCCGCTCCCGGGTTCTCAGGAGCCAGCGTGGGTTAACTCCCTGACGAGTTCTTTACAGCACTTGTCGGATGTATTGCAAGGGGAGTCTGTGATGCGGCCTCATAAAAGGCCGGTGGCGTCTCTGTCCGCTCCTTATGAGGATGACGAAGGGACGTCTGATGATGGGGAGATTCTGGATCCTTACGATCAGGAACCTTTCCATACTAAGGACGCTGATGCTAAGTCCAAAGTATATATTCCTGGACTTATTCGGGCGGTCCGCACAGCCTTGGTGATTGAGGACGAAGTTCCCCCAGCGGCTAAATCTAAGTATGCCTTTTTCAAAGATGTGAAGGGCGATGCCACAGTCTTTCCTCTTTCGGGTCAGTTGGTGGACCATTTAGAGGAGGCGTGGAAACAACCTGGCAAAAGATACCAGCCGCAGAGACGCCTGGCGGTGGCTTATCCGTTCGCGGATAATTATTTTGCTAAGTGTGAATCCCCTCCACAGGTGGATTCTCACGTGACCCGTCTTGTCCGTAGTGCCACATTGCCGATGCCATCCATGTCCTCCCTTAAGGATGCTACGGACCGCAAGGTAGACATCTGCCTGAAGTCCGCTTATTCCCTTGCAGGGGGGGCAGCACGGCCGGCTATGGCCATTTGCTGGGTTGCCAGAGCGATGGAGCGCTGGGCGGATTCATTAGAGGCTTCTTTTGAATCCGACTGTCCGGCCGAACAAGCGGAGTTGATTGGCAATCTCCGTGATTCGGCCACCTACATCAACGAGGCGGCTCTAGACATTAGTACTCTGGTGTCTAGAATTTCTTCAGCAGCGGTAGCTGCTCGTCGCACCTTGTGGCTGCGATCCTGGAAGGCGGACGCAGATCCAAGAAAGGTCTGGAAGCGTTGCCGTTTACCGGAGAAGTTCTCTTCGGTCCGGATCTGGATAAGATTGTGGCCACGCTGGCGGCAGCCAAATCTGCTTGTCTCCCGTCGGCCGCTGCTCCTTCTGGTTCTGGACCATCGTCCTTTCGGTCATCTAGGGCCCAGGGCAGGCCCAAACCACAGTCGTTTCCTCGACAGGCTGGCCCTAAGAAATCGGGCAAGCCCCGGAAACAGGCATGGAGTACCAGACGTCCGGCCCCCAAGCCAGATGACAAGCCTGCGGCCTGACGGTCCGGGTCTCCCCTTGGGGGATCCCAGGGTGGGAGGCCGCCTGCTGCAGTTCTCCCGGTGTTGGTCGTTCACTACGACAGACACTTGGGTTCTGGAGGTGGTCTCTCACGGGTACGCCCTCTCCTTCCGGCACAGACCCCCGGCTCGATTCTTCACCACGGGTCTACCATCAGACCGGAACAAGGCTACGGAGCTGCGGAAGGTATTGCACACTATGCTCCAGGCTGGAGTTATAGTGCCTGTTCCATTCTCCCAGAGGGGCCAGGGTTTCTATTCAAATCTATTTTTGGTACAGAAACCCAATGGGTCATATCGTCCGATTCTCAACCTCAAAGCACTCAACAAGTCTTTGCGGGTCCCGAAGTTTCGGATGGAGACCCTACGGTCCATCATTCTGGCGCTGGAACCTGGGGACTACATGGTGTCATTGGACATACAGGACGCTATGGCGGTCATGGCGGCTTCTCTGCGGCTGCAAGGAGTCCGCATGTTGCCGTACTTGGACGACCTGTTATTGGTGGCAGGATCTCCAGAGCTCCTGTTACACCACTTGGACCTGACCATTGCACTGCTGCAACGGCACGGCTGGCTAATTAACTGGCAGAAGTCCACTCTAATCCCGTCTCGGAGGATTCTGCATCTTGGAGCCTTATTGGACTCGGGACAGCAAAGGATCTTCGTGACGGAGGACAAGATCTCTGCTTTACAGTCAAGGGTGCGCAGTTGTCTGCACAGCCGCCGGGTGTCCTTACACTCGGCGATGAGGTTACTGGGCTCCATGGTGTCGGTGTTCGACATGGTGGAATACGCCCAGTTTCACTCTAGACCTCTGCAGCACCTGATCCTGTCCAAGTGGAACGGGCTGCCTCAGTCTCTGAAGTTCCAGACGATTGTGCTCACCCCGGAGGTTCGCCTGTCCCTTGCGTGGTGGTTAAAGATGACCCACCTCAACAAGGGACGTCCGTTCTGGGTTCCAAATTGGGTCCTGTTGACAACGGACGCCAGTCTTCGAGGCTGGGGAGCAGTTTCGGGTCCACACTTGTTCCAGGGCAGGTGGACACCGACAGAAGCGGAGCTTCCAATAAATATCTTGGAACTCCGTGCGGTCTTCAATGCTCTCCTGCAGGCACAGCGGTTTCTCCAGGGTCACCCGGTGCAGGTCCAGTCGGACAATGCTACCACCGTGGCCTACATAAACAGGCAAGGAGGAACTCGCAGTCGGGCGGCTCTCGTAGAGGTCTCTCGGATCCTGGTTTGGGCGGAGCGCAATCTTCCGGCCATATCAGCGGTCTTCATCCCGGGAGTGCTAAATTGGGAGGCGGACTTTCTAAGTCGCCAGGACGTTCATCCAGGGGAATGGTCCCTGCACCCGGACGTTTTTCAACTACTGGTGGACAGGTGGGGTCTTCCAGAAATCGACCTCATGGCGTCCCGGCACAACAACAAGTTGCCGGTGTACGGGTCTCGCACAAGAGACGAAGGGGCGTCTCTGGTGGATGCTCTGTCCGTCCGGTGGACGTTCAGGTTCGCATACCTGTTCCCTCCGGTCTCCCTTCTTCCACGGGTAATCCGGAAATTCAAACAGGAAGGAGGGACGCTCCTGTTGATAGCTCCCGCGTGGCCCAGACGGCACTGGTTCTCAGACCTTCAGGGTCTGTCCGTGGACAGTCCTCTGCGGTTGCCGCTACGACCGGACCTTCTGTCTCAGGGTCCTTGTCTTCACCCGGACCTGACTCGGCTGTCTTTGGCGGCGTGGCTGTTGAGACGGCCATGCTGAGGTCCTGGGGGTTTGCCAGCTCTATGCTGTGTACCATGTTACGAGCTCGGAAACCGTCTTCCGCGAGGATATACCATCGCGTGTGGCATACGTTCTTCCAGTGGTGTCGACCGAGAGGTTATGCACCGCGGGAGTTTCGTCTGTCTCGGATTCTCGCCTTCCTGCAAGCGGGACTAGATCATGGGCTTCGCCTTGCTTCTTTGAAGGTACAGGTTTCGGCCCTATCTGTCTGGTTTCACCGTAGGATTGCTACAATCCCGGATGTGCGCACCTTTATGCAAGGTGTTCTCCGTATTCAGCCGCCCTTTGTTCCACCTGTGGCGCCTTGGGATTTGGCTGTGGTCCTGAGGACTCTCCAAGGACCGCCGTTTGAACCACTGGGCTCAGTGGATATTAAATGGCTAACAGCTAAGACTGTTTTCCTTCTGGCCGTTGCTTCAGCCAGACGTGTTTCTGAGTTAGGGGCTCTTTCTTGTAGACCCCCTTTCTTGGTTTTTTTCATGGGAACAGGGCAGTGCTCCGCACTCGGCCCGAGTTTCTCCCCAAAGTTGTTTCCCAGTTTCAGGTTAACGAGGAAATAGTTGTTCCGGCCTTTAACTCACCGGGTCTTTCCGTGGGTGAGGCCTCTTTGGATGTTGTGCGGGCCTTAAGGACTTATGTGGACCGCACTTCTTTGTTTAGGAAGTCGGACGCTTTGTTGTCCTCTATGGCTTCTGTAAAAAGGGTTGGCCTGCTTCAAAGCAAACTTTGGCAGCCTGGATCCGTATGGCTATTTCTGAAGCTTATCTTCATGAAGGCCTACCGGTCCCTCCTTCTCTGAAGGCTCATTCCACTAGGTCTGTGGGTCCTTCGTGGGCAGCTTGACGTGGTGCCTCGGCAGTTCAGATCTGCAAGGCTGCTACGTGGTCTTCTGTCCATACCTTCGTGAGGTATTACAGGTTTGACACCTTCGCCTCTCAGGATGCTTCCTTCGGGCGGCGGATTCTCCTTTCTGCACAGGAGCGTCCCCACCCTTAAAGGATACTGCTTTGGGACATCCCCAAGGTATCCTGTGGATACCCTATGGACCCTGAAGTAGAAAATATGAGATATGGTAAGAACTTACCCTTGTTATCTCTATTTCTACGAAGTCCATAGGGTTCCACAGGACTCCCGCCCTGTCGCACCTGTGCTGCAGATGGGCTTTGCTCTGGTCACCGGTTTTCCGTCTCCCTCTGGTGAGAATGTGATTCTTGTATGTGTCCAGATCTTTGTTCTCTCTCTTCCTTCTCCTCCTCCGGCCTATGGCTTGGTAACTAACTGAGGTGCCTTGGCCTGGGGGCGGGGTATAGGAGGGGGACCTAGTGCATCCTGGGAGGCTGAAAGCTTAACTCTTTGGTGCCCTGCGACTGACGTCACACCTATACCCCAAGGTATCCTGTGGAACCCTATGGACTTCGTAGAAATAGAGATAACAAGGGTAAGTTCTTCCCATATCTCATATTATTTACGTGCCACAAGGGGTCCGCAGCACTCTACAAAGTACAAAAACACAGTTTGAACAGAAAACACAGGAACGAAAGTGACATACAATACAGAACATGGACATTGTTTACAAACATTGCTGCATCAACAGTCATCAAACTCAAATAGGCAGTAGGGTGAGAGAATCTAATGTTGGGTTTGGTTGTAGGCATGGGAAGGATATTGTGGTAGACGCAAGGGAAGAAAAAAACAGATAGACGGGTGGAGGGACAGGGAGCATAGGGCAGTGAGTTAGGATGAGAGCTCGAAGGCTTAAATGAAGAAGTGGGTTTTGAGAGCCCGTTTGAAATTTTGTAGAGTGCTGGAGAGTCTGATAGCAAGAGGTGAGGAGCAGTGCCGGCAAAATCTTGGAGGCAAGAGTAGGAGAAAGTAATCAGTTGGGAGGAGAGCAGCATTCGTGGGTAGAGCGAAGAGCGGCAGTGTGGGGGGAGAAGAGGTTAGCAATGTAAATAGGAAATAATTGGGTGAGGGCTTTGTAAGTTTAGGTGCCCACACACATACCGATCTGCCCACGATCAGCTGATGTGTGCGATTTGTGTACGATTTCCCTTGAAACTCTACTCGGCAGCTCTGCACACGATTTGCACACAATTCGGTGTCCAATCTTCATACAATCTCTCCTGCATCCAGACTATCACAGTGCATTGTGTCCTAGAATGTCAGATCTGCCTTTCTGCATGGCAGATCTGAAGATGTGATGTGTGACCAGCGGGGACGCGCATCGCATCGTGATCGTGAGTGGGGACTCACGATTTCCTCACGATTTGGCCATGTTTTACACGATCTGTCATTCCAATGCTTCGGAATCGGCCAGATCGTGTAAAATATCGCTATGTGCATGGGCACCTTTAGTGTGAAAAGTTTAAAATGAGTTCTAAAGAGAGGGGAGGCAGATGTAGCGTGTCTAGAGTGGAAAATGATCCTGGCAGCAGCATTAAGTACAGATTTTTACTGAGAACATATGGAAGTCAGGGATGCCAGATAAGAGAGAGTTGCAGAAGTACAGTATGGAGAGTGTATCAGTGAGTGTATGAGGGTCTTTGCTGCCTCCAGGGGGAGAGAGGGTCTAATCCTGGCAATATTTTTGAGTTGGAAATTACAGGACTGTGAGAGGTGCTGGATGTGTGGTTTGAAGAAGAGGAAGGAGTCGAGGATGACTCCAAGACAGCGAACTTACAGGCTAGATGAGATAGTTACTAAAATAGCAACATATGAATAATGAAAAAATATTTAATAAGTATTAGGAAAATTGACCTGTTATATGTGTACTCTCTAGATACAAATTATAAAACATATATACTGTATAAAAAACTGTATTAATGAAACTTGTTAAAAACAAACAAAAAAAATAAAATATATATTATAATGTAGTAATAAAGTCCTTTGTTCTTTCAGATCTACTAGAACAAGTAGCCACGTCAGGCTAAAATAAATGTTTTGTTCTCTCAGGTGACTTTATATAATTGGATGAATTAATCACCAGATTTTGACAACAATCTTTGGTGATTAATTTGTCCAATTATATAAAGTCACTTGAAAGAACAAAGCATTTATTTTAGCCGGACGCGGCTACTTGTTCTAATAGATCTGAAAGAACAAAGGACTTTATTACTATATTATTATAATATATATTTTATTTTTTTTGTTTGTTTTTAACAAGTTTCATTAATACAGTTTTTTATACAGTATATATGTTTTATAATTTGTATCTGGAGAGTACACATATAACCGATCAATTTTCCTAATACTTATTGAAAATTATTCATATGTTGCTATTTTATTAATTATTTAGAAGCGCGGTTATTGTTTTCTAATTTTCTATATATATTGGTTTGCTACCATTTTTCGAACTGCAGTTTATTCTGTGAGTTTTAAACTCATAATTTATTGTATACCACATCTTCTGGTATATACATTTCCAATTGTGATCTTTTCCAGCACCTAAGACTTAATTTTTTATTTTTCTTTAGATGAGATAGTGTTGGTGTCAATAGAAAAATAAATTGTGTGAGGTGAGGATATTTGGGAGGGTATGAAGATTATCATCTCTTGGACATAAATTTAAAAAAGCACTTTCATCCAAGAGGAAATAGCAGAGTGTCAGTTGGAGATACGATTGAGGAGAGAGAAAGGTCAGGGGAAAAGAGCAGATGAGCTTACCTAAAGAGTGTGCCTAGAGGGAGAATTTGAGAGGTCAAAGAACAGAACCTTGGAGGACACCTATTGGTACAGGAAGTGGGGTAGAAGTGGAGTCATGAGAGGAGACTGAGATAGAATGGTCAGAGAGGTTGAAGGAAAGCTATGAGAGGGCAGTATCATGCAGACCAAGGGAGTAGACGCAGTGGTTCTCAAACTCGGTCCTCAGGATCCCACACAGTTCATGTTTTCCAGGTCACCCAGCAGGTGCACAGGTGTATTCATTACTTACTGACACATTTTAAAAGATCCACAGGTGGAGTTAATTATTTCACTTGTGATGCTGTGAGCAGACATGGAAAACATGCACTGTTTGGGGTCCCGAGGACCGAGTTTGAGAACCTGTGGAGTAGAGGATTTGCAAGAGGAGAGAATGGTCCACATTGTCAGAAGCAGCTGAAAGGTCAAGGAAAATGAGCAGAGAGTAGTGGCCCTTAGATTTGACAGTAAGGAGGTCATTGCATACTTTAGTGAGGGCAGTTTCAATGAGTGGAGAGGACAAAAGCCAGACTGATGGGTCAAGCAGGAAGTGAGAGAAAAGACAGGTGATATGGTGGTTGTAGATAATACGCTCAAGGTGTTTGGAGGCAAAGTGGAGAAGAGAGATGGGGTGGGCAGTAGCTGCAGAAAGTGTAAGGATCAAGGCTGGGTTTTTCAAGAATGGAGAGACAAGGCATGTGGATAGAGGGGATGTACTAAATTTCTCAGTAGGTACTGTGCACAACATTGTTCATGAGCAACCTATGGGAAAAAGTGTTCATGCTGAGTACCAAAGCAACTCACAGAAGTTCACAAAACCAATAGGATAGAAATGTCTTGTGCACTTAACGCGGTACCTTGAGAAGGGGGTTCAGTTCCTTCAGTGTATTGTTACAGGTGATGAAATGTGGGTGCATCATGTGACACCAGAAATGAAGCAAGCATCCATGACACGGACAAATGCTGTTAAGATTGGGTGGTAATCAAGCTTGACCAGGACTGGTGTCAGCCTTGAGGGCTGGTATGTATTTGACTAGTCATGACCAAAGGGCTAATGGTGTGATGCAGCATTTGGCTGTTGAAGCAGCCTTGGGGGCTGATTAGCATTGACGAGACATGGCCAAGGGGCTAAAGGTGTGATGCAGCCTTTGGGGTGTTAAAGCAGCCTTGGGGGCTGATTTGCATTGACTAGATGTTGCCAAGGGCAGAAGGTGTGATGCAGCCTTTGGGCTGTTGAAGCAGCCTTGAGGGCTGGTTTGCCTTGGCTAGTTGTGGCCTGGGGCCCCAGGGTAAGATGCAGCCTTTGGGCTGATGAGTCTTTGATGGAGTGTTCACAAAGACGTAGATCTGCTACCAATGTCGCCGGGTTGACACTGGCGATGGTGCCCCGGATTGCGCACTGAAGACGCAGAGTTGCAACCAGTGCCGCCAGGTTGACACTGGCGACGGTGCGCCGGATTGCACACTGGAGACGCAGAGTTGCAACCAGTGCCGCCGGGTTGACACTGGCGACGGTGCACTGTATTGCGCACTTGAGGACGCTGAGTTGTGGCCAATGTCGCTGGGTTGACACTGGCGGTGATGCGCTGGTTTGTGCACTTGTGGCGCTGAATTGCGGCCAATGTTGCCGGGTTGACACTGGCGATGGTGTGCTGGTTTGCGCACTTGTGATGCTGGATTGCGACCAGTTTCGCCGGGTTGACAATGGCAATGGTGCGCTTTATTGCGCACTCTGCAATGCAGGAAGGCAGCTGGTGTCGCCGGGTTGACACAAGCTGCCGGCTGTAATCAGGCGCTTCTGGGGGAGGAAGCTCATTGTGCCGCCTAGATGACACAAGCAGCACGACCAGGTGGAATGCAGTCCGAGCTGCCTGGATGGAACAAACGGCAACAGACAAACACAGCAAAACTGGCTCTGGAACTCGACTGATCAACAGGAGACTGGAACAACCGGAAGCACGAGAAAACTCTTATCACTGGCATCGGAGCAGCGTTAGCAGGACCTGGACTTAGGAACCAATCCGGATCAGCCCTAGCATGACGGACAAGAGGCAGGCGGAGTCCTCAACGAACGCTGGCCCGGCGTTCAGCTCGCACAGGATTAGCACTGCGGCGGCTTGTGACACATGCATTCTCTCCAACTTTAAAAATATTCAAAACAATTCCATTAGCAAAGAAGGTAATGTCGATCATGTTTTAGGACCACAAGGGAGTGCTTCTTGTTGATTTTCTCACCAAGGGAGATGCTGTGAATGCTGTCCGCTATTGTGACACATTGAGCCGGTTGCAGAGGAAATTTGTCAAAAATTACATGGGTTACTGCGCACAGTCGTATTCCTGTATGATAATGCCAGGTCATAGCCAAGCGCACGCGTGAGTTGTTAAGGCGCTAAAATTGGTAGATACTTGACCACCGTCCCTTCAGCCTTAACCTGGCACTGAGTGATTTCCATTTCTTGGGCCATTGAAGAAGCACCTGGGTGGAAGGTGATTTGCAAATGACTATGAAGTTCAGCAAGCTGTTATGTCCTGGCTTCAGGTGCTTGACACTGAATTCTTCTATGCCGGGATAGATGCCTTGGTGTACTGGTGGAACAAATGCTTAGATAAGTATGGGGACTATGTGGATAAATAATCTGTACCAAGGCCCTACTATTGATTATACGTAAATGTACTAGTTGAATACATTTACGCAATGAGAGGTCTTGATACCTTATTTACTGAACCACCCTTGTACAATAGAATGATAAATAAGGTCGTCTAAAAATGCACAATCCCTAAACAAGTACACCACTTCTTACAGGATAATCATCCCAAAACACCAACATTCTATATGCTACCCAAGGTGCATGCACACATTTCTAAGCCCCCAGGCAGACAGGTGTAATAAAGAAAGACCAGGGACATCTAAGTTTTGGAGGGGGTCCACTAACACTTTTTACACTGCGCTAGAGGTGCACAGCAGCCATCCTCCATTTCATTCTTATAGGGACTTAATCTTTCCTGTATACCGTAACATGTCCTATTTTGCACAAATGTCACATGGTATACTTCAAAATGTAATGATATCCATAGACATGATACAGTTTGATCACATTAGAAGTTTTCCTTGTTCTTTATTATTTGCCACAGAGATAATGTGCAATTGTATTTGATTCATTACTCTGTACAGTCATGGATTACATTCTACTCACTTGATAGTTAATTTTTTTTATTTGTTGGTTCTGATGGGAACATAAACCTAGGGAATTATCCCATAATTATATTACTCATTTCTGACTAGATATTTCACCGCAGCATAACACTTAAATTTAATTTACAATTGAGATAAACTTTATTCCATTTTACTAATTTGCTGATATGTTAAATAGCCAGGTCAATAAATGGCGGCACTCAGCGTCTTATAAATGCAACAAGGTGTTCTTTAATCCTATAATAAAGAACACCTTGACCTGGCCATGGAGGGCATCAGTGCAAGTATTTGTTTACAATTATATTGAGAGGAGTGCTGGGGACTTTACATTATATATACTGTGCACAGTCGTGTCCTTATATTAAGGCTGCATCTAAAGAAAACGGATTTCTCCTTAGAGAATTCCGGAGGGGGGGGGCATGGTGTTTAAGGGACTACACCTCAAAAACTGTAAAAGATATCGAGCTGAAATTTGGAACGGACGGGTAGAACTATCGCTCGATGCTGCATGCCAAATTTCAGAGCAAAAAACTGAGGATTTGGGAGTAATCTAAAGCTCCAACTGTCACTTTTTTCTGACATTCTCAATTAGGGCAAATTTCTGCTGTTCTCTATGGGGTTTTTTGGGAAGGTATAATTCAGGGTCGGGGGGCGAAATTAGACTTGGGGGGTTTGTTTTATGGTGCCAGGGTACGTGCTTTTGGGGTTCAGGTAAATTAGTAAGTTACAGTTTTTAAACTATTACCTCAAGAATGCGCCATTGAATAGAGAGGAAATTTCAACTTGTTGCGCAGCCTCAGGAGGAGCCTCCAGCAGGTGTATTCACTGCTGGAGTGCTTCTGTATTTATTTAAAAAAAAAAACTGTTTAAAAAATAATATGGTGTGGCCCCATCCCCAAAAACAATAACCAGCAACGGGCTTTGGAAAGCCAGTTCTGGTTGTGCTAAATACAGAGGGAAAATTATGTAGGGGTACCCCGTATGAAGCACAACCAGCACCAGGCTTTTCAGAACCAGTTGTACTTTTCTACGTTGTGTGTGTGTTCTGTGGTTTATTAATATTGCTTTTGCTGTGGAACTACAGGTACCAGCAGGCCCCTAATGCCCTACATGCTGATACTTGTGGTTCTCCAAGTACCAGCATGTGAGGGAGGCTTGCTGGGAACTGTAGTTCCACAGCAAAAGACAATATTTTAACTTTACTTTCACAGCACTACACAATCAACACGGCACCCACCACCCAGGGGTACCGGGGATAGCCCCGGGCCATCAG
The DNA here is from genome assembly GCA_031769625.1 of Taudactylus pleione. NCBI lineage: Eukaryota > Metazoa > Chordata > Amphibia > Anura > Myobatrachidae > Taudactylus > Taudactylus pleione. The sequence goes on from JAUIMM010000975.1 coordinate 6,373,679, forward strand.
CCTGGACCTGGGGTGCCCTGGAGAGGGGGAACCCTTGATTGGGGGGGTCCCCAGGGATCCTCAGCCTAGGCTGACTAGTGGCCAGGGGTGATGCTGCGGATGGGGGGCCCAGTGAAATGGCTCCCCTGGCTGTGGGATCACCCCCTTGGTAGAAAGAGGCTGGTGCTGGTTCTGGTAAATACGGGGGGCCCTACGCATTTTTCCCCTTGTATTTCCAGAACCAGGGCCGGCTCAGAGCCCAGTGCTGGTTCCGCTGAATACGGGGGACCCTTAAAACATTTGTCCCCCGTATTTTGGCAACAAGGACTGGTGCTGAAAAGCCTGGTGCTGGTTGTGCTTAATATGGGGGACCCCTACGTCGTTTGTCACCTGTATTTAACACAACCAGTACTGGGTCTTCAAAGCCCGGTGCTGGTTGTTGTTTTTGGGGGAGCGGGGCATGATTATTTTTTTTTCATATTTACAGGTGCTCCATTGGACAGATTGGCTACAGGGATACATAGGTGAGTATGTGAGATAGTGTGTGCATGTGTGAGTACACGTGTGTGTACGTATGTTTTGATAACATTTTACTTTTCTACAGTGTGTGTTGTGTGGTTTTTTTAATATTGCTTTTGCTGTGTAACTACAGGTACGAGTAGGCCCTTAATGCCCGCCTGCTGGTACTTGTGGTTCTCCAAGTACCAGCATACCGGGGAGGCTTGCTGGGAACTGTAGTTCCACAGCAAAAGCCAATGGCCCTGATTCAGACCTGCTTGCAGTCGCTTTTTTGTCTCCAGGCCGCTCCCAAAGCTGTGGGTGACCACCCACAGCTTGTGCGAGCGGGCTGGAGACCATCGCGATTATCAGGCTTGCGATGAGACCCTGGGGTAGGGTCTCGGCTTCCGCAAGCCCGAGTGGACTTCCTGCTCTAATAGAGCAGGAAGTCCACTACTGACATCACTAGTGTTGTCAGTAGGTCCGCCCTCAAACGCCAGGCGTTCCTAAGGGATCACCTGCGTTTGGCCAACCACCCCCCCTACACGCCTACAAAACGGGGTGAGCTCTCACTCCCCATTGACAGCCGCCCCATCTTGTAGCAAGCCCCGTAGCAACTGAACTTCAGTCGCTCGACGGGGCTCGCGTATGCACACGCTGGATGCGGCACATGCGCAGATCACAAACATGGAGCGTGAGCGGCTCTGAAACATGCCCAATGTTCATACTTTACTTGCACCACATTTTACATAACATCAACCCGACACCCACCGCCCAGGGGTGCCGGGGATAGCCCCGGGCTATCAGCCTGGGCCTGGAGTGCCCTGGAGAGGGGGGACCCCTTTTTTAGGGGGGTCCCCAGGGATCCCTCGGCCTGGTCTGACTAGCGGCCAGGGGTGATGCTTTGGCTGGGGGGCCCGGTGAAAGGGCTCCCCTGACTGTGGCATCACCCCCTCGCTAGAAAGGGTCTGGTGCTGGTTCTCGTAAATACGAGGGACCCTACACATATTTTCCCCCTGTATTTCCAGAACCAGGGCCGGCTCAGAACACAGTGCTGGTTGCGCTGAATATGGGGGACCCCTAGATCATTTGTCCCCCATTTTTTGGCAACCAGGGCTGGTTATGACTAGCCCGGTGCTGGTTGTGCTTAAGTACAAGGGACCCTTACGTAATTTTTCCCCTGTATTTAAACACAACCAGGACTGGCTGTTAAGAGCCTGGTGCTGGTTGTGTTTTTTTGGGGGGGCACCTTTTTTTATTTTACACATTAAATTTTAACATAGATGCGTAGATGGATCTCACTGCTGCCTTCGTGCATCTGTGACTTATTGATTTTATTTTCTCAGGTGCATGCGCACTACCGGTGAGCTCTCTGTCACCAACTGATGCTCCCTTTGCACTGCACCGCTGCTGCTGCTGCCGCTACCCCGCACGCCTACAGCCATCTCGCACTCTGCACCTCCCAAACCACCTCCTGTGTGCTGTCCCCTCTTCCACCTGCGCTAGTGTACCATTTAGTTGCCCTTCTCCTCTGTAGGTGGCCCGGTTTGCTCATCTAAACCCTGTTAATACATTTTTAAAAAGCTATGAAATTCCATAGACAAAAAACCTTATGGTTTCACATGTCTCATTAAGGCTGCTTAGACATGATCTGAAAATTCACAAAACCTATTGAATTTCTGCCACTCAAATTCCAAAAAGCAATGAAATTACGATCATTAAGGCTGATGCTTTAATGGACGTGTTCCCTGCGTAATACAGATTTGGTATGCCATGACACCATGTGGTTAGCTGCAGATTCAGCACTCTCACAGAGTGAGATTTCTGTCACTCACAAAATGGTGGAGCTGCTAATTCACAGAATTGTTTGCTCATTGGAATACACATGCAGTCTATGCAACTAAGGTCTGAGCAGTTATGTGGCACACACATCCCACTCAATGCCCACAATTTTCCCATTCAGTCACCACAAAAATGTCACTGAATTTCAACATCCTTCTCAGTTCATACATTATACACATTCAGCTCCCTAATTGCTAAAACTATCATACTCTGTCTATGCATGTACACTATCTTTGCCCCCATGCTGCTATAACTTCCCAAATCCCTACAGCTGTGTGTTCTCCCAACTGTGCTAGTCTGCATGCCCCCATCCACACCAATATGTCTTTCCCCATGTGCACCGCCCTGTCTTCCTGCATCCATGCCACTGTGTTTCCTTCCATTTGTACCACTGCATGCCCCTAGCCATGTCACTCAGTCTTCCCCTCATCTCTGCTACTCTTTCTCCATCTGCATCACTCTAACCCCCCAACCATGCCACTGTCTTTCCCCTCCCACCCGCACCAATCTGTCTTCACCAATCCCTACTGTTATGTGTTCTCTTATTGTGCTAGTCTGTATTCCTCATCCACATCAATCTGTCTTTACCCATCTGCACTGCTCTGTCTTTCTGCATCCATGCCATACTGTACCCCCCTTTCATGATGCTCTGTTCCCCCAAACCGTGTCACTCTGTCTTCCCCACCATGTGCACCACTGTTTTCCACCCATCTGCATCACTTTGGCTCGCCCCAATATGTAATGCTTAATCTTCCCCTCTCCATGCCTTTCTGTCTGCCCCATCCACACCTCTCTGTCTTCTCCCTCCTTCCACCATACTCCCATCTGCGCAGCTCTATATTCTGCTCAGACCTCAGTTTCAAAGACTGCATGTGTGTACTCAAATGAGCACACAATTCTGTGTATTAGCAGCTCCACCATTTTGTGAGTGACAGAAATAACCACATGGTGTCATGGCATACCATATCTGTATTATGCAAGGAACATGTCAATTAAGGCGTTAGCCTTAATGATCGTGGTTTCATTGCTTATTAAAGTTTGAGTGTCAGAAATTCAATAGGTTTTGTGAAATTTCAGATCATGTCAAAGAAGCCTTAATGGGACATGTGAAACCGTAAGGTTTTTTTGTCTATGGAATGTCATTGCTTTTTTAAAATGTATTAACTATAAGGGTTTGGAGGAGCAAACCAGGCCACCTGCAGGGGAGAGGGGCAACAATATGGTAGCCCAGGTGCAGAAAGGCTGGCACACAGGAGTTGTTTTGGGGATGCACAGGGAGAAACGGCTGCGGAAGTAGGCTGCAGGAGTGTGGGATAGTGGCATGCGGACCAGTGGCAGCAGTGTACAGGGGCATCAGCGGGCTACAGAGGTGCTCACTGGCACTTGGCATGCATCTGGGAAAATAAGAAACAGGTGCATGGATGAATCAGTGAGATTCATATATGCATCTGTGTTAAAATTTAAGTTTTTGTAAAATAAAAAAAAAAAGGGACATCTTCTTCCCCCCCCCCCCCCCCCAAACACAACCAGCCCCAGGCTTTTCACCGCTGCTCCTAGTTGTGAAATTACGGAGGACAAACAACCTAGGGGTCCCCCGTATTAAGCACAACCAGCACCAGGCTTTTCGGAACCAGTCCTGGATGCCAAAATACGGGGGACAAACGACGTAGGAGTCCCCTGTATTCAGGGCAACCAGCACTGGTTCTGGAAATACAGGGGAAAAAAATTAGTAGCGTTCCCCTGTATCTTCCAGAACCAGCACTGGACTTTTTCTAGCGGAGGGATAATACCACAGCCAGGGGAGACTTTTCACTGGGCCCACCAGCCAAAGCATTAACCCTGGCCGCTAGTCAGCCCAGGCATAGGGGAGCTGGGGACCCCCTGAATAAAGGGGTCCCCCTCTCCAGGGCTCCCCAGGCGTAGGCTGAAAGCCTGAGGCTATCCCTGGCACCCCTGGGGCAGTGGGTGCCGGGTTGATAGTGTAATGTGGTGTAAAAAAATAGAAGTATAATATTGTCTTTTGCAGTAGAACTACAGGTCCCAGCAAGCCTCCCCCGCATGCTGGTATTTGGAGAGCCACAAGTACTAGCAAGCCGGGTATTAATGGCCCGCTGGTTCCTGTAGTACCCCAGTTAAATAAATATTACAAAACAAACACCGTTTTATTATTTTATTGTTCTGCACATTCACCTGGGGGGCGGCAGACTTTAAGTTCTTTTTCATGGCTGCCACCTGCCCCAGGACTTCCACGGCATCTTCACCTGGAGGGCACCGCCCATCCAGGAATTCCCAAGCGTCTTCTTGTTTCTGCAGGTCTTCTCTCCTACCACCCGGCCGATGGACTGGCCGGACGGCGCCTCGAGCTGGCTTTATATAAGCCAGCCGACGGGGCAATGACATCGTGAGCCATGATTGGCTCCTGGTGGCCATCTTTGAATTTCAAAAATGGCTCTGAGACACCATTTTTTAAATGGGCACGCACGGTTCTAACCATTAAAGTCAATGATGAGAACCGTTCGTTGGCAGAGAGGCGGAAAGCTCCCCTCTCTCAGCCAATGAGCGCTCAGCGGTGGGGTTTCCATAGTGAAATCCCGCCGCTAAGCTCTCATTCGCATAGTACTGTCCTTTGTGTCTGTGGGTCGCGTCTTTCGTTTTTTTTGTTTTGCCAATTCCGGGGATTGTCTACTGTGGACCAAATGGATCCACGCATAGGATGTGCGTGTTTTTACTTGCAGATGCAGGTTTCACGAACCTGCATCTGCCGCTGACGCCGGCTACCTCCCCCGTGTCCTACAGCCCGCCGCCCGCCCCGTCTAGGCCTCTAACGCCCACACCACCGCCTGTTTTCTCCCCTGGGTCTCAGCTGACGCTACATCCCCCGGGTCCCGGCCACAACAAACGCCGGCTTCCTTCCCCCCCGGCCCCTGCTACCGCCCGCAGAGGACAGCCATCTTGGCGCACCCAAATGAAACGACAGTGAGTACACTTGCTGGAGGCTCCTACTGAGGCTGCGCAAAGAATTGAATCTGTCTATCTCTATAATGGCGCAATTGTGAGGTAATAGTTTATAAACTGTAACTTTCTCAATTACCTGAACCACAAAAGGTCCTACCCTGGAATAATAGCTACCTAATAAACCAAACCCCAAGTCTAAATTCGACCCCTACCCTGAGTTATGACTTCCCAAAAATCCCCCATAGAGAACAACAGAAAAGTGGTCCTAACTCAGAGTTTCAGAATAAACTGACAGTTAGGATTTGGGAGTAATCTAAATTTCCAATTTTTTTTTATGTTTTTTGCCCTGAAATTTGGCATGCAGCACCGAGCGACAGTTCTACCCGCCCACGCCACATTTTAGCTTGGTACCTCCTATAGCTTTTGAGGTGTAGCCCCTTCAACACCATACAGCCCCTCCGGAATTCTCTATGGAGATTTCCGTTTTTTTCGATTCAGCCTTAATATAAATTTGCTAAAGATCACCTGGACAAGCCAGAAGCCTATTGGAACAATGCGAGTCCAAAATAGAGGTTTTTGGTTTAAATGACAAGCGTTATGTTTGGAGAAAGGAGAACATTGCATTCCAGCATAAAAACCTCATACCATCTGGGAAACACGGTTATGGTATCATGGTTTGGGCCTGTTTTGCTGCATGTGGCCCAGGACGACTTGCCATCATTGATGGGACTATGAATTCTGAATTATACCAGAATATTCTAAAGGAAAATGTTAGGACATCTGTCCATAAGCTGCATCTCAAGACAACAACCCAAAGTACACAAGTAATTAAATCAAAGAATAGTTAAAGAAGAATAAATGTAAAGTTTTGGAATGGCCAAGTCAAAGTCCTGACCTTAATCCAATCGAAATGTTGTGGAAGGACCTGAAGCTAGCAGTTCATGGGAGGAAACCCACTAACATAACAGAATTGAAGGGGTAAAATTCCTCAAAGCCAATGTTCAGGACTAATCAACAATTACCGGAAACGTTTAGAAGCAGTTAGTGCTGCACAAAGGGGTCATAACAGATACTGAAAGCAAAGGTTTGCATACTTTTGCCACTCTCAGATATGTGATATTGGATAATTTTCCTAAAAAAAAAATGACCATGTTTAATTTTTTGGTCTCATTTGTTTGATTTGGTTCTCTTTATCTACTTTTAGGAAAATCTGATTAAGTTTTCGGCCAAATTTCTGCAGAAATATAGAAAATTCTTAAGGGTTCACAAACTTTCAAGCTCCACTGTAATTGGTCTTTTTAAACAAATCCCAATAAAGGTTACATTTTATTTTACTTGTAGGTTGAGGGCCCCAAAAACAGATAGTACTTTTTTTCTTTTTATATTGCATTATGCCAGTTCCAGTCTCATGGGTTTACCTCTACTTTCCTCTCCTTTATCCCTGATAGTGGCTTCATTTTGATATTCCTACAGTTACCACATACCAGTTTGAGTAGTAGTGATTAGGAATTTTCCATTTTCCCTGGTTTAGGAAATGTGATACTAGTCCATGTTTACTGGTATAATTTTAATTTGTACAAGACCAGAGAACAACCTTCAAAACCATAATAATCATGGATGTTGGATGCGAAGACAGACCATGTATGTTGTCAATGTAGGTGAATTTCTGCTCTTTATACAGTATATAATGCGCACTAATTCTCAAATTTTCATCCACTGGAGGACACTGGATGGACTACCGGCTTTAGAATCTTCATTAGTTTGTTTGAATGTAGGGAGATTTATCAGAGGTTGGAGACAGATAAAATGGAGAGAGATAAAGTACTAACCAATCAGCTTCTGTAATTTTACAGGCTGTGTTTCAAAAATGACTGTTAAGGAGTTGATTGTTTGGTACTTTATCTCTCACCACTTTCTCTCCAAGCTTTGCTAAATCTCTGCCTAAATTTTTGTACTCCTCTCTCATACTTCCTCATCTTGCAGGTAACTCCTTTATATTTATAACCAAGACCCACAGGGCCGAATCAAAAAGGAACCAGATCAGAGCAATAACTTCATTAACCACTTAACCAGAGGTTCTCAAATGCGGACCTCAAGGCTTCACAACAGTTCAGGTTTTAGAGATATCCATGGCTGAGCACAGTGACTTAATTAGTACCTCAGCAAATTTGATTTAAGGATATCTCTAAAACCTGAATTGTTGGGAAGTCTTGAGAACTGCGTTTGGGAACCTCTGAATTCGTTTGCACGCACCAGTTAGCTGCGAAAATATGCTAATAAATGCAATCGCACTGCAACTATACCAAGACGCCCATCACTGTATAAAGCCGCCCACTTCCCATGACATGCATCCGCAAGTCAGCGAAAACATCAGTAACATTGGAACCATTCACACAGTTGTGGTTGACCTGACCCTACCTCACAAACTGCTAAACTTCCTGTCGCCATCTAGACCTCTGCCAGCATATACAATTGCAGGGGCTTAATTTTTGCTTGCCCCTGTATTTTCAGTATTTATAAGAAAATAGTTTTTCACACATTGGAACATCGGATCGCAGACATCGGGAACATTGCGACTTTACTTTTCCCAGCGGCTGCAGCCACCAGGTAGAAACCTGAGCTGAGGGGGGATTCATTTATTTTTCCCAACCGGCTGTTAATCTCTACAGCCGCTGGGTAGGGTGATCCTGCTGTGCTGACCAATCGACAGCACGGCAGACACTGGGGGAGGGTGCAGGGAAGCAGAGCGACCGGAAGGTCCCTCTGAAAGCAGCAGCTGCGGAAAGATTTTCTTCCTGCAGCCGCCCACACTGTGTATCTAACTGGTCGCATCAATTGCGATCAGATCAGGTAACGGACAGCCTGGTGTGGTTGCAAACGATGCGACCATGCCAGGCAAATGGTTAATGAAAAAGCCATTTTATCTTGGTACACATTTAATAGTAGGTGTATAGTGTATATGGTGAGAGGTTTTTTTAGAATGCTCTCAGGACAAGGTGTGTTTTGCTGCACTACCTAGTCAGCCTGTATCTATTATTTTAATTTACCGCTGTTATGGTCACATATTGCAGACACCATTGCTACTAATCTCAATACCACTTCCTTCAACCCCACTCTCAAAATGGGATTCTCCCAAGGGCCTCCTTCACTAAAAACACAGATGGTGACCATGTGCTGCCACTATGCCATAATGAGAGTGCAGCAGCACCAAAGCCATCATCTTTTTCTGGTGGAGATGCTGGATCTGCTAGGCACTTGTGAGGCCAGGTCTTTAAGCATAGTCCCAATAGATGGGGGCTGAATGTAATGTAATCAAAGCTTGCTGTTAACTCCCAAGTTGTAGACCATAAGATCTGTCTCTCTTGCTGAATCTTCAGCAAATTATCCCATGCATTTCCATTTATTCTTCAGGAACTGAGAGGGTAATTTAGTGACGCTACAAAACGTGCAGGTTCAGTCTGACCATATTGCTACAAGGAATTGTACTAGTTACAGGGAATGCTAGAACACTTATTGAGTCATGAAAACATCTTTGTACCTGGTGCTGGAGAGGACTAAGATTCCGAGTTCTCCTTTCAAGAAGTGGGTTAAGTAGCGGAGTGATCAGACATTCAGAATTTCTCATATTTTGAGAAAATAATATAGACTCTCAAGACTGCATGAGGTGGATGATTTAGTGCGCTATTCACTAGGTCCTACACATTCAGGCAGAGAGCTATCAGAGAGGTTGCAGATCCTTTATCCCGTATGAAAGGAGAATATAGATAAATGGGCTTTTGTTTAAGGCCATGGTTTTTCCTATTCTGAATGCCACAGCCTTTGAGGATAACACTGAGAGTAAATGTGAAAACATTGTTAAATTTATTATGTAGCAGCAGGTGTTTTTTAAAATGTGGTTGAGGAGTGGTCAGAGCAACTCTTAAAAGACTTACCGAATGACAGCGTGGAAGTGGTCAGCTTAGTAGTAGACAGCCAACCCCTCAAGCAAACTGCAAAACTGTCATGTTGCCCAACTGCACTGAGCACTTATCATATACACTCTGGATCTCCTGTTAAAATTTTAACTAGGTTACATGGCTTTTTCAGGAATTAAGTTCTTTTTCTGTTTTGTTCTGTCCTGTGTTGCTTGGCTAGAAATATAGTGGAGTTCCCTGCATTATGAGGAGGTATAAGAGAGAGGAGCACTAAATATTTAGAATTATTTAAAGTGCCAAGAGGAGCAGTATAGAGATGGATTTAAGGTAAGTTTAAAATCCAGTCTTTGCACTTGTAAATACTGTAATAAGGTTTAATCATATAAGTAGTACAGTAGCATTCTATTGATAAATATTTAATATAATCTAAAGGTGCATATCCACTTGGTGATTAAAATGAGCGATTGAACGATAACGCCATTGTTATCATTCAATCGCTCATTAATCGTTCACAAATCGGGCATTAAAATGTCGAAAATTACCAGCGATGCGCACTCCCGCTGGTCGTTTTCAACATCAATCATCGCCTGAACATGCTGGTCAGTCTGCCAATAACGACAGATTGGGCATGTTTGGGGATGAGGGAGGGTGCCTGCACTGAATGGCATATCGTTCAGTGTAGGCACATTACAGGATGAGGAACCACTGTACGATTACAATGTTCTAATTGTACTGTCGGTCCTCTGTCGCCAAGACATATAACGGCTATTGCTGTCTGTTGTCATAAGACTTTACTGTATAATTTTACAATGAAATAACTTGTTTATTTAGCTTTGACTGATATGATTGTTGTTCTGTCTTTAATGATAAGGTGTTTTTGCCACCTGTTGCATGTATCTGTGCTTGGCAGGTGAGATACTAGTGTTGTTACTCTCTAGTAACCCAGCATATGTATATTGGATAAAGAAACAGATAATGTCAGAGGGGGTGCTTCCTAAGGTTTGACGATGCAAGTCAGTTCAGAGGGAACGGTGCAAAAATTCCCAAAATGAATACAAAATAAATGAGACTGCGCATTCATTGCCCCAGTTTACAAAAAAACACTGATTAAATTGTTATTAATTTGAACATTCGAGACATCATATTAATTTTTATTAAGATAATTCATAAATGTAAAAAATATATATATGATCACAAAAACAATGACAAGAATGCATGCATAATCAGAGTAAGAATAAACATATAAAATCAATATGGTAAAATGAAGAATACTGGTTAAAACCTATGGGTTTAAAAAAGCAGACCAACAATAATGTGTTTGTGAGTATCGTTAATAAATGAGTGGCATTGACGGGTCTTTAAGCTCACACAGGGGCTCCACCAAAGAACAATATATCATCACTATAGATGTGCAGTTGTCAAGGTACCTTGCTGACCAAAGTCAAATAGATGAGCTGCTGAAGAGAGTACTTTGGTTTGCAGGCAAAGTTGATCTTTGAGTATGCGGTTCCTACACGATGGTATAGTGCTCTGCTTGGACAGTCAAGGGCCAAGGTGTTGACTGGTAATTGCAGGCTGCTCCATGTATTGTCCACGCTCCGGGAACAAGTGCCAATCTCTCACCAGGTGTTGACCACAGTCCGGAGGTGGTATGATGGCTCTCCATGCTGTGTGAGCCACTGACAGCGACTCCTCTGCAGAGATGGAGATGCAGATAGAGACAACACTGCTGTGTGCTCCCCGGCAGGCTGAACGGGAATGAAGAGACAGCCTCTAACTAGCGGTCCGCTCTGAGGGTAGTGTGAATTTTGAGAATATTCCAAGCCGATATGAGGGTCCTCATATATAGGGTGGGCAATATGTTCCAGTCGGCATTTGAGTATATAACTTGGATACTCCACAGATCTGTAATTGTTGGAATTTCTAAAAGCGTTTCTGTACTGAGCGCACCTTCCTTGAAAAAGCACCCGACGAAACTTGAGTCGGCACCGCTCGAGGGGTACCTCTGTGCGCACAGAGGACCCCTGCATCATTGATCACTGTCCCACTGGGAATTTCTCTGCAAAACCACCTACAGGTACGTAATTCATTTTCCCCTGTTCTTTCACCAGCTGCTATAGGGGCTGCTATCCTGTAATGCCTTGCAACAGGATCTAGCTCACAGTCCAGTGATGGCAGCAGAAACAGGTCTATTGTTTCTTCACTGTGCCGTTGTACGGGGCTCTCATTCCCAGTCTGATGCTTTGCAGGACTGGGAAAAGCAGACCTCATTATATGTAAATACACAGACTATTTCATCCTGTCTCAGAGCTACTATTTTATGTAGTGATTTTTGTACCTGGTGTCAAGCACACTCTCTTATTCCCAGTAATTTGAGGGAATCCTCAATCAATTATATTTGTATTTAAGATATTAATAAGCGAAGTAGTGGTCGTGATGCCATTTTATGATGTATGTGTTTTATACATGTTACTTGTATATTTTTTTACATATTTTCGCCATCTCCCTTCGAGGTGACGTATCACATTATTCACTATACACTTTATACACCTGCGTTTCAATTTTGTGTGTTTTTTTCTTTTGTTTCTTCATTAATTATTATTTCTTTATTGTATTGCATTACTAATCAGTTATCTTCTATTTGAATTATGCGTTATACTTTATTTCTGATCTCGCGTGTGTTCTTTATATACTACAGGTTGTATCTCCCATATACAAAATGCTTGGGACCAGGGGTATTTGGGATATTGGAATATTCCGTATTTTGGAATATTTGCATAAAATAAAGAAATATCTTGGGAATGGGCCCCAAATCTAATCACAGAATGCATTTATGTTTTATATACACCTTATACACACAGCATGCAGTTAATTTTATACAATAGTTTTAATAATTTTGTGCCTTAAACAAAGTTTGTGTACATTGGGCCTGATTCAGAGCCGGACGCTCGCTCTGAATCAGGGCGTTTTTTTTTTTGGTGAGACCTCCGGGCCGCTCGCATAGCTGTGGGTGACCACCCACAGCTATTGCGAGCGGCCAGGTGATGGTCGCGACCATCGGGGCTTGCGACGAGACCCTTGCTGCAGGGTCTCGTTCCCGCAAGCCCCAGTGAGCTTCTGGCTCTTAATAGAGCCGGAAGCTCACCACTGACATCACTCGTGATGTCAGTGGGGCCGCCCCCAAACGGCAGGCGTTCCATCGGCTCCGTTTGGCCAACCACCCCCCTGCCCGCCTCCAAAACGGTGCGAGCTGTCGATCAAAAACGACAGCCGCCCCCTTTTGGTGCGAGACCCGGAGCTCCGGCGTGCGCATGCGCAGTGGCCAAACATCGACCCGCTCGTGAGCGGGTCTGAATCAGGCCCCTTGTACCATCAAAAAGCAAAGATTTCTCTATCTTATTCATGCTAAAAATATTCCGTATTTCTGAATATTTGGATATGGGAGACTCAACCTGTAATCTAATGATTCCTGTATCTTAAATTACTTATTAAAAGTTATATTTTAGAGAGGTGTGCCCTTCTTTTCCCACATGTATAACTCTGTGCGTATCTTCGTCGGGAGTATTCTTACTCTGATTATGCATGCAATTGTCATTGTTTTTGTGAACATATATATTTTTTTATATTTCTGAATTTAATTAAATTGCTATTAATTTGAACATTCGAGACTTCGGAATAAATTTTCTTAATTGTATTTTTGTAAACTGGGTTGATAAATGCGCAGTCTCATTTCTTTTGTATTCATGCTTATTGGATCTAATTAATGCGTGATCCTGAAGCACCATTACAGATTTTATATTTTTTGTAGTCTTTTTAATTTGAGAACGTCACTAATGAATTATATATGTTACTTGAAGAACCAGCTTTCCTATGGACCTCTGGATTATGAACATCTGCAGCAAGAACTTGCTCTAAAAGATACAGTATGGAAAAAAGTGTTGCCAGAAACTAATGAGGATTCCGCAACCACCATAGTATATAGAATGGGAAACCTCGGAGAACCAAACTAAAACATATTGGCACTAATGTTACCATATTGTTCATCGTATGTTAATCCATCAATAGTTTCTCTCTGCTTTATACATCTATTTATTTCATTTTTATTTTCACTCTGTAACTCTGCAAATCTGGAATACGATTATATGCGTAATTATTTATGGTATTATGTGCATTTTTTAACCAAATATTCAGGGTACCATTGAAGGAGATGTGTTCCTGATTGTCTATAGTAGCTGTGTGCATGTTGTAATTTGCAAAGGAATTTAACTCAGGGCCTGATTCCGCATGGATCACAATTGCAAAGCTGCACACAGGCAGCTTTGTAATTGCAATCCTTGCTATTATGCAAAAGCAGCCTGCTGCATTTGTGATCCCAGCACTGCGACGGAGGTCGCAGGCTGGAATTACCATCGTGACCATCGATGGTCACGATGGTGGATGGCGCCTGGCCTCTGGCCAGCTGAGTAAGCCTTAACTTACTCAGGCTGGCCGGCTTGCGAACCCAGGACTCTGCACTGATCAACGCAGATCCTGGGCTGGCCACTCCTGAAAAATGGGGCGGACACGCCCCCTTTCCCGGGAAGCCGGCTGAACACGCCCCCACACCACCCCTTTAAATGCCTCTGCCTAAATCAGGCGGAGACATTCAGGGGTCTATGTGCTACTACACAGGACCCATTCTGCGCACGTGCAGATTCCCAATAATCGGGAATCTGCGATCAGAAGTGCACTTGCGTGCACTCCTGAATCAGGTTCAAAGTATTTACCAGCCTTATTGAAATTATGCATTACAACACCAAGCAGATCATTAAGTTAGTATAGTACTTAGTATAGTATAGTACTTCAGTATTCTATTGGCTAGAGCTCATATTTAAGTTTACCAAAGAAGTAGGCAATGTCTAGTTGTTATTGTGTACATATATATATATATATATATTCACACTAATTTAGCTTTACCTTGTTTGAAAATAACTGACCATAGCATCGACAAGTCTACATTATATTTTCTTATAGAAATAATTTTATATGTAGTAGAAATTTCTTCTCCCATCTCATTTTAGTTCCCAACCTTGTTTGATCTACAGTTTAACAGGAATTGGAATAAAACACGTAGTTGCCTTACTAGATAATACATTGCATGAAATCAATTAAAGCAAATATCAATGTGCATGCCAGTTTTAGTTATGTGCTTCTCCCTGTTGGGTAAAATCTAATAGGGTCTGTTTGATAAAGTGCAGCTTTTCCAGTAATTTTGCAGTGGGACTTAAAGCAGCATTTTTTAAAATACAGGGCAAATTCTGCCTGGTTTTCCCTTTAAAAATATTGCTGCTTTATGTCTTGTAGCAAATAGACAAAAAAAAAAATATTTATGTAACTTGTACCCTATACATTTTTAAAAGAACAAGGCCCAAATGTAAGATACACCACCATCAATAATTTAAATTCACACACATTGTGTTCGGCATTTGTACATATAAACAGTGCTCGAAGTGGTAATTTTTAAGTGGGGGTATGGAAATTTTAGTTGAAGCCCACCCCAAAAAAAAGTTTTAGGGACTTTGACAATGAGATTCGGCCTCTGCTTCCATCACAACCCCTGCATCTCATACAACCTACTTCCCTCTCCCACCCCCGGCACCTCACGCTACCTGCAGGCTACTTCCCTCTCCCACCCCCGGCACCTCACGCTACCTGCAGGCTACTTCCCTCTCCCACCCCCTGCAAATCACACTACCTGCAGGCTACTTCCCTCTCCCACCCCTGCACCCCACACTACCTGCAGGCTGCTTCCCTCTCCCACCCCCTGCACCTCACACTACCTGCAGGCTACTTCCCTCTCCAACCCCCTGCCCCTCACACTACCTGCAGGCTACTTCCCTCACCCACCCCCTGCACCTCACACTAACTACTTCCCTCACCCACCCCCCCGCACCTCACACTACTTACCTACTACTACTACCTCTCATTCAACGTCCGGAGTCCAGTTTCTCCTCATCCTGTCCTCCGGCTGTCAGTGGGGCTCCGCGTGCGGCTCACCATCCTCTATCCAGGCTTTACACATAGCACCAGCTGTGAAACAATCAGCATGGACCAGCAGCCAATCAGAGGCAGCCGCGTACCTGCCTCTGATTGGCTGCCCATCCGCAAGCCGTGATTGGCTAGCGGCTGGCACCAAATTAAAAGGCCACCAGTGATGTTTAGTTTTGATTGGCTGCCGGTCCGTGATTGTTTCACGATCGGCGCCAGGATTCTTTTTACTGTGGCTGCATCTATCCTGACATTGGGACCCGTTTCCCGATGCTCGGTCAACCCAGCAGTGCACTCTTGAGAGATGTGTCCCCAGCGGCAGGGCCGGCTCCAGGTATGTTTGGGGGAGGTGCCGGTGTCCGGCAGTAGGATTGCTCCGCCCTCCTCCCTGATGGTAGTAGTGGAAAATGTAAGCACAGGGGGAGGGCGCAGTGTGGGAAGGGGCGGGGGGAACAAGGAACGGCGCAAGGTGCGGAGACACCAAGCGCTGGACCTGCCCAGCAGTACACATCTCCAGCAGCTGTTTTTTAGTTCCCAGCGTGACTGCTAAGCGAAAGTTCAGACACAGGCTGAAGTGGCGGTATGGCATACCGCTGTATACCGGCTCACTTCGAGCCCTGCATATAAGCATATTCAATTTATTGAAATATGATCTGATCTTCATCTAAATCACAAGAATAGACACACAGGGCCTGATTCTGCAAGGATCGTACTTGCAAAGCTACACACAGGCAGCTTTGCATTTGTGATCCTTCCAGATATAGTAATGCAGCAGGAGGCATCACGCCTCCTGTGCATTATTTATCTGAGCTGCGTTGTCCATCTGCGTACCATTGGCAGTTTAGAGGAAGAGGCCAGGAAATCTCAGTCAGCCAACAGAGATCCTGGGTTCTTCCCTCCCCGCAACGGCGGCGACACCCCTCTGTTTCGGGAAACGGACGTCATCGCCTCCCTGCCCACAAACGGCAGCAGACTGTCAATCTCTGACAGTCTGCTGCCAGTCACACGGGTCCTGCGCCTGTGCAGTTTCCCAAACATCGTGAATCTGCGTTCAGCAGTGCACTTTGCGTGCACTACTGAATCAGGCCCACAGTCCACAAAACATTTTGCCAATAGCTCTGTGGAACATCCAGACACTTTTCTTTTTCAGTGTTTTATGAATTATAGATTCATGAACAGATATGTTTACAAGTTGGAAATATTTCTATAAGTCTTTAGCTAACCCTGTAGGCTTATTCTCAACCTCTTTGAGGATTTTGCGCTGTGCCCTTAAAGTCCTCGTTGCAGGATGGCAACTCCTAGGTAAAGTGGCAACAGTGCCAAACTTTCTAAATTTATAGGCCATATGTTTTACTGTGGACAGTTAAAAACCAAGGTTTTTAGACCTACTTTTGTAACCCTTTTCATCTTTATACAGGTCAACAATTTTAAATCTTATGTGAATCATGCCCTGAACAAACAAGATCTAAAACTACTTAAGGCAATTCTTCCTGTGAATAACAAGCTTAAAATTTGTGAGTGTTTTTATAGGGCAGGGCAACTTTAACTGACACCTTCGTGTCTCATTGGTTGGACTCCAGGTTAGCTACAGTAACTCCTGGTGCCAATTCGCTTTTTACAAGTCATTAGCCTAAGAGTTCACATGCTTTTTTTTATCCTATATTTCAATGTTAAAAAGTTGTATTAAATGTTTGTAAGAAAAGCACTGACATTTATTTGTTAGTTTAAGCAGACTGTGGTTTGTCATTGTGACTTGGAAGATCAGATCACATTTTATAACCAAATTTTGCAGAAATCCAGGTCATTCCAAAGGGTTTGCATACTTTTTCTTGCCACTGTATATATAAAGCTACAGGACAAAAAAATCTCATATTACATCTTGACAAATGATCAGTGAAAGTAACTTATATAGTGGTAGAAGAGGGATGTAGTCATAATGTTGACAGTTTTGATGACGACTTTGGCAGAATGACAATGTGAAATGTTGACGTTCTGCAGGAACTGGGCTGAGGGTTATGTTACAGGTGGGGAAGTTTAGGATAAGGAACTAGGGGAGGGTTAGGCTACAGAAAGAGAGGTTTATGGTTAAGCACTAGAGGGAGAGTTAGTGTTTCGGGTTAGCCAAACTCAACACCAGAAGTCATTAGGACATTGCCGTTGGACCAGGTATGTCAACGCTATGGAATGGGATTGAAATGCCGACGGCTGTGTAGCCGCCAGTTGAAATCCCGACAGTGCTAGCCAGCGGAGCTAAGTAATCGGAATCCGTATGAATTACGACAGCGGCTGGCCGACAAGGCTGAAAATCCCGATAGTCTAAAAGGTAAGTATAAACTAACCTACCCCCCCTAACCCTCCTTAGGCGGGAAAATGACAGGCGTCTAGATATAGATGCCTGTCATTTAGCCCTCGCCGGGATAAAGCAGTCGGGAAGCCGGCTGTTGGTATGACGTCCGCCGGCTTCCCGACTGCATACCAAGTAATCTAGCCCTCCCCTCTCCCACCCCTAACCCTCCTTTAGGAGTGCCTAACTCTATCCTTCCCCCCTAGTACCTAACCCTTCCCCTAGCCTTACCCTCCCTGGGGGGCTGTCTAACCCTAAGTCACCCCCGAGGGTCCCTAGATCTAACCCCCCCATCCCTGGCTATATTGCTACCTACCTCCGGCGCTGGACGGTCGGTCCGGTGTTCTGTCGCAGTCCCGGCGTGGGGATTAACATAGTCGTCGGTATTTTGACGCCTATGTCAAATCCCCTGCCGGGATTGTAGTTTCGGGATTGAGATGGCCGCCGGTCTCATAACTACATCCCCACCACTGTATTACTATGGACATTTTTCGACATTCTCATCAAGACGAAATTTCATCAGTGTTAACATGATAACTGTTGACATGCCAGTCATAATGCAGTTATAGCTAGTGGAATTATAAAGCTATATCACAGGATGTGGTTATTTATTTCTATAATGTGTTCATAATGACTAGGATACAACTGACATTTATGAAGCATTTCTTTCCATAGAAGTCTGAATAAAACTATAACCTCCTACTATATAGGTTACTTTTAAATACAGCACTGGTGAATAAATTCATTTTGCCCATATACTGTAGTCATTCCAGGACCCACTGAAAGAGTAGTTCTCCTTGGCTGCAGCTTTGACCGCTTTCAAGATTAGAGTAAATTGTACCATATTGGTGCTGGTCAGAACACTCCTGTTCCATGATACAACATATCACACACTGGGCCTGATTCAGAGACAGACGCTCTGAAAGAGCGCTCACTCTGAATCAGGGCTTTTTTTTTTTATGTGCGGCCTCCTGGCCGCTCGCATAGCTGTGGGTGACCACCCACAGCTATTACGAGCGGCCAGGATGATGGTCCCGATGGTCAAGACCATCGCGACCATCGGGGCTTGCGACGAGACCCAGAGAGCTTCTGGCTCTAATCGAGCCGGAAGCTCTCCCACTGACATCACTGGTGATATCAGTGGGGCCGCCCTCAAACGGCAGGCGTTCTCATGGGAACGCCTCAGTTTGTGAAGCCACCCCCCCCGCCATGCCTACAAAACGGGGCGAGCTGTCGATCAACATCGACAGCCGCCCCTTTTGTAGTGAGCCACGGAGAGAGAGCATTTTTCACTCGCTCCGGGGCTTGCGCATGTGCAGTGCGGCCGCTGCGCGTGCGCAGAGCACACCATCAACCCGCTCGCGAGCGGGTCTAAATCAGGCCCACTGCTCTTTCTGTGTCCCTTTTAAAAATCAATCCAGTGTGAACCCAAAACTTAAAAGTTCCACAGCTGTGCCTGGAAATTAAGGATAGTTAGCAGGTATATCTGAAAAGCAAGTTAATTTCTTTCAAATCTGTCAACAGTTTAGCTGTTCTTTAACAGTATTTTTCCCCCATATGTCATTTTGTAAAAAGAATAGTTGAAAGTAAGATCTTAGTTAACCTTTATATAAGCAATGTTAAAGGAACTAATATTTGTTTTTATTTTCTCTGGGTTTTGCCTAATATAAATATTATGGAATGCTTGTATAAAAATGTTGTTATAATAGGACCTGCCTTAGTTTATGATGATCTGCTTGCAGAGCTCACCACTTTGAAAATAATGTACAGGTTGAGTCTCCCATATACAAATATTGCGAAATATGGAATAATTTTGGCATGACTGAGATAATGAAACCTTTTGATTTTTGATGGTTCAATGCACACAAACTTTGTCTAAGGCACAAATTATTAAAAATATTGTAAAAATTACCTCAGGCTGTGTGTATAAGGTGTATATGAAACGTAAATTAATTTCATTTCTGTACACAAACTTTGCTTGAGCCACAAAATTATTGAAAATATTGTATAAAATGACCTGCATGCTGTGTGTATAAGGTGTATATAACACATAAATGCATTCTGTGTGTGTATATTAGGGTCCCATTCCCAAGATATTTCATTATGATATGCAAATATTTCAAAATACGGAATATTCCGTTATCCAAAATACCCCTGGTCCCAAGCATTTTGGATATGGGAGACTCAACCTGTACTATACTTGATATGGAATTTATTGCCTGATACTAAGTCAACTGCTGCAGCATCTGTGTGTGTCTTTTGCCAGTAATGCTTCTGCTACTCATTGCAAATGCCGCTATAATGCCTTCCCTGCTGTACAGCCGTGTGTCTGCATATGCAAGGACTAAGATGCTAAAATACTGCTTGGTGCGCTATCGAAACTTGCACCAGCCCCATGTTAGGTGCAAATGGTGACAAGAACGATTATGTGTCACCTGCAACACTCCCATAAGACAGATCGAATTTATGCATCACAATAGCCACCGTCCAGGAATGCCCAACACATTTACAATACATTTCTGATACGGCACATCTCAATGGCAGATGCTCCTCTGTACCCACACCACTGGGAGCATGCGCCATACAATTTTTTTTTTTTTTTTAAGCGACTTAAGTGGTTATTTGCTACTACACATGCATCTAACTCCGTGGACATCAGCATTGCGTGCGACTCAGAATCAGTCCTTATTCTCCTATAGCTCCCCTGTCATTTATATTGAGGTGTGATACATTATCTTGGGGAAATGGGCTGATGACAAGACGTATGCATGACATCATTGCAGGCACAGTGTACAGAAAGGTTTTAAAAGCAGACACAGAAGGCAAAAGATGGTAGACATTACTCCCTATTCCTACAAAGTTGGGTGACCAACCTTTGGCTTTCCTGTTCAGGTAGAGAGAAATATAATTAATACATCTATGTGAATGAAGGACAAAAGCATAATTAGAGCTAATAACGTTAACTCAATAGGTACTATCCCAATATACTAAGTAGTTAATATCCCAGTGTGGCTAGGGTTGTATATAAAAATGCTTGCCTGTCTTGGCTGCTTATAATTATGGCTAACATGGCTGTAAGCTGAGACCTCTATGACCTTGAAAAAGAGTTGATGTTTTAGGGTTTGTTTTAATAGGAGCTTCTGTGATCAATATAGTACTTGCTAATGTTTCATGAGCAAATTGTCATAAGTAATGTCAGCTTAGGAAAAACATCAGAAGACAACAGTCAGTGGAAGGGTATGTTTTGTTGATCATCACAATGTCGACAGTCATTATTTTGACATCATAATATCAACAAGTACATTATGTCGACAGAATTTTTTTTTTTTTAATAATCAGAGTACCACAACATTATTGACTTGCAAAATGTCGACAGCCACAATGTCTTAATAAAGTATTATAGTATTTTAAAACTCAATGTTTAACCTGTATGTGATAAAAACATACTACTTTATTTTAGTTGTAGAGTAAATGTAAAACCTGTAATTGCAGCTGTTAGCAACACCTCTAACATACTCCACAGTACAGAATAAGGTGTCCTGCCCTAGTTTACTGTTTCTTCACAGATCCACACAGGTATATCTATCAATCAGATTAAATCTCATAAATATGAAATCCAAACAAAAAGGGACCCCTGTAAATGTCACTATTTGTATCTACAGTATATATAGTTCTAAATCCGACACTGGGGGTGCTATCCTGTACAATTATCGAATGGTATAGTTTACAGTACAGAGAAGGAAAGATTGTCCTTATGTTAAAATATTACTTTTATTATATATTCAATAAAATTCCATATATAAATAACATTAAAATATAATAGTGTAAATGTGTTTAAAGAAAGATTAAAGTGTATTAAAAAAAAATTCTCAGGCTACTCAGAGCTCATATGGTGGCCTAATAATAGTTAAATCTTGGTGTGATGCTAATATTAATTATATTTTGCAGAGAATAAATGGGCTTGAATTCCAATAGATATATTTCCCTGACAGCAAGTGTGAGAGTCTATATTTTTCTACATATTTGCTCAAGGGACCATGATACAAATCACGTCTGGAATAATTATTCAGTAATATCTCTTGTGTGGAGAATACTATATATGTAGATACAAAGTATTCTTTTCAGCATTTCACACTGGTGATTCTATTGGGAGTTACAATGTATCTCTTTCTCTCAAACTGAAAACAAATCTCTGCATTATCAGGTAAGTTATCTCCCTAGAGCTAAGATCTCCACATCCTATTAACAAATTCTGTCATACTGAGATCATACACAAAATTCCAAAAGAATTAATAGTTATTGGAGTCCGTATATTAGTGGTGTCATACAGACGTGATTTGTATCATGGTCCCTTGAGCAAATATGTAGGAAAATATAGATTCTCACACTTGTTGTCAGGGAAATATATTTATTGAAATACAAGCCCATTTATTTGCAGAATATAATTAATATTAGCATCACACCAAGATTTAAATATTATTAGGCCACCATATGAGCTCTGAGCAGTCTGGATGATTTTTTAATACACTTTATTTCTTTAAACACATCTACACTATTTTATATTTCACTGTTTTATTTATTTATATATGGAAATGTATTGGGTATATAATAAAAGTTATGTTTTAACATAAGTGCATCCATTAAGGACCATTTTTCCTTCTCTGTACTGTAAACTATATGTTTCTTCACAGAGCATGCTCAGTGTATACTAATAATGGATATTCCTCCACCAATCCCCAGTAAGGAAACACTTGATGGCTTTTCAGATGCTGTAAACGGGCCATGAAACATTGCACGGTCAAATAATCAATTTAATAAACAAAGACAGACATATTTTTTTTGCAGCATTGAGTACTAATTATATATTTCACATAGTATTGATGACTGAGGGCAAAATGTATAAAACCTTCTAAAGAGAACAAAGGGATAAGTTACCCATAGCAACCAATCAGATTATAGCTATCAATTATCTAGTACATTCTTCAAAACAATAATTAGAATCTGATTGGTTGTTCTCCACCTGTCTTATTTCGAAGGTTTGATACATCTCACCCTGGATTTGGTGACATTCTCCTATTCTGTTCTATACTGGGAATGCAACTTTGCCATTTCTGTGATTTCACCAATTTCCAGAAATGCCTTTTTTTGGAAGCCTTCTCCTGTATAGCAGGCTAACCGAATAGGGGAGCTTGCTGGGGACTTTTGATGAAAGTCTGCGAAGGTACTTGGAGCATGTTCTATGTTCCATGAAGGACCCCATTGGCTATTCTTTGGAGAATTAGCATATTCGTGTTGTTGTAGACAGAGCAGGAGCAACACAGTCAGTGATATACATTACATATATACAAGCAAACCATTAAATGTGTTTTTTTGGCTGAGACATTACATTACTGATTTTCATTCTTACAACTACATTACAGCTCAGAAAGTTACCAACATTTTCTACTTTTACTTCCTCCATCTGCCTAAATCATCAGTTGGAGAATGAGATTTCCAAAAATATTTTCAGTAAACATTTATTCCAGTCCATTTCATTATTGAATATTCTTTTAAAGTGCTTCATGTTGCATAAGTCAGAACACCTGAAGATATGAGGATCATATTATACCGGTAATAACCCATATGATGGGCAGAGTTCTGTGTTGATGAGAAATAAACTATTTAAAATAATTGTAATTTTAGTACATTTAACAGATCTAATTTGTGTGTGGCAGATTTAAATTTTTTATTGTTGTTTTTTCTGCTTGTTTTTTTGTTTGCTTTATCTAAGGAGTAGCTGAATAGTTTTTATGCAAAGCAGGAAGCAATTTGTTTTGGATCAAAAAATGTGCCTTGAATGTTTGTATTTTATCTTCATAGTCAAGTATTTCATGTATACTCTTCTATTTTTCAATTTGTTTTGAACTGTAAATGCTTCAAATTCTACAATCTGAATTGTAATTTTTTTCCATTATCTTTTTCTTTCACCGTGTATTTTTGCACTTTTTTCCAGCATGTTTTTGTACTGTGCAATAAATGTATTTCAAACATTTTCTTTTTTTTTCTTTTGGGAATGGCATTGTCTTAATATATTTTTCAGCATTCACTGCCATTTACATATTATGTGGATATTGTCATGTGGAAAGGAAGATTACATATCTGGTTTAATAAATAAATTGGTTTAAGCATGGGTGTATACATGGGATACACTATTCTCATAAATACTGTATGGAGATAGTGTACTAAGCAAGGAATGTTCAGCCGCCTGTTGAAATCCTGACTCTGGAAGCCTGACAGATAAAGATCCCGATGGAGCATGGGAAGTACCCTATTCTTCCCCTCCTCCACCCCCCCAACCCTCACTTGGTGGTGCCTAACTTCCCCAGGGGGTACCTAACCCTAACCTCCCCTCGGTGGTGCCTAACTCCCCCTTCCCGCACTCTAAACCTAACCGTCCCAGTGGGGTGCTTAACCCTAACCTCCCACCAGTGGTACCTAACCCTCACGGGGGGGGGGGGTGCCTAAACCTAACCCCTCCTTCCCCAGGGAAATGGACAATACTTTCCCCTCCGGATGATCGGGATTGCGGTGATTCGAAATGCCAGTATCCTGTTCTCCTGCGGGATATCGGCATCAGCATTATGCTGGGCGGCGGGTTTCCGGCATCGGTATAACGCTGGCCGGTATCCTGTCTGCTGGCAAGAAGAATACATCCCCTAAGCAAATGGGAAATAACCCTCTGCACCCAGATTTTAGCTTTTGTTGTCTAAAGATCACCACACACAGGGATGTGTTCTTACTCATCTGTCCTCAAATCTCACCTATAAGTCACAATTGGCTCGCCACGGAAAATGCTAAAAAGTTACACCATGCGTCCCATCATTGAGTATTTTTATCTGAACTTGCATCTATTTTGCACTGTTAATGTGAAAAAAGCACAAAGTATACATACATTCCAAGCCCTCAGTTCACTACAATCCTGTTTGTGTGCGACTGCAATGTGGAAATTACACTACAGTGCGAAAGTCCAAAGATAGCTTTGAGTGGAGTAGTGTCTAATTTGCTCCATTGATCTCGAGTCAGATAGCGCAAAAAAGCTAGGTAAATAAGGACACATCTGTAAAAAATATATACTGGTCCACAATCACAGTCTAAATTAACTACTGTGTTCTCCCCTACCAGTGTGGAACCTGTAGTGCAAATGCAGTTTGCATCGCCTTTCAGGAAACACTGCTAAATTTTGTGCAGTATGTGAAAAATGGGCACAAGTGAACAAAAATTACACCCCACATGCTGGGATGGAAATTTTGGTTTGACTGTAAGTAGATATTAACAAAGGACAGCTGTAGCTACTGTAAAGCTAAATCTTACACAAGGATGTATCTGTGATTATGTACTGTATAATGTACAATATATTTGATTCAAATTACATAATAAACTGTATACAAATGCATAAAAACAAAAATACTCAATTAATGGAGTTGACTTGTATTATTATTTAATTATTACCAGTTTGCGCATACATCATCTGCTGCACTTTGCAGAGAATATTTTGTCATTCACTTCAGTCCCTGCCCCAGTGGAGTTTACAATTTATATTCCCTACCGCATGTACACACACAGGATAAATTAACCTACCAGTATATTTTTGGAGTGTGGGTGGAAACCCATGCAACTAAGCATGAGAATACACAAACTTCACACAGTTAAGCCTTGGTGAGAACTTACCCCTGAGCGGTGGAGCAGTTCATCATCTGCCAGATGAGTACCTTCATGGAGCATTGTAACACTCCACCTCCATGTGAACTGGTATATGTATGGGCTTGTCCCTGGCATTGATTTTCATCCAGAGATAGTGTGAACAACATACTGTATGGCAATTAACATATACTTAATTATTGATGTGGTAGGTTACCATTTCAGTGCCCCAATCGTTTGTGCTAATTTATGGACAGTTTATTCTGATTGATACTTCAAATTACTGCACAGATTGTATCTGCTTATTTTGATCCTGCCTATACAGATATCTGGAATCTTGCTAATCTAATTATTAGGGCACAAAGTCCATTAATTTATTTTTTTGCATTTGTATATGTGTTATGTTTTTGATTAAATATATTGTACATTATGCACAATCACAGCCTTGTGTGAGTAAAAATTTAGTTTTGCCTATTTGCATGAACAGAAGCATTGGCCTATATTTTTTGTGATTTATAAATTGCCAGTACCAGACATCTTTCTAAAGTATTAGCCTATAGAATACAACTTTGAGATCACTAGTGAATATAAAAATGTTCATCTTTATGCCAAAGTCAAATATTTTTAGAATCAGCAAATTATTGCACTATTCTGTTATTCAGTTAAAAAATAAATTGAGGGAGTTGCATCATGATCTGTCTAGTAACGTTCCCATTATTATGAAGCTTGTAGGAAAATAAATAATACATGTACAGTAAGTGGT
Organism: Taudactylus pleione; assembly: GCA_031769625.1. Classification (NCBI taxonomy): domain Eukaryota; kingdom Metazoa; phylum Chordata; class Amphibia; order Anura; family Myobatrachidae; genus Taudactylus; species Taudactylus pleione. The sequence goes on from JAUIMM010000975.1 coordinate 6,399,678, forward strand.
ATCTTGTTTGTGAAAATATAACCATTTGTTTCATATCCTGCACAACATTAAATAAGGATATTAAAATTCTTGAATTTAGTATGTTTAACTAGGTATTATTTAATTTCATTTCACTACATAATATGTGCCAGTCAGTGGCATGTTGTGTTTTATTTAGTTGGTAAGAGACTAGTCCCTAATACTCGCAGAGTGTATATTCAATTAGACACAGGACTTACTGAGGGCTTTTGGCAACCAGTTTAAGTGCCCCTACATATATCCTGCAGTAAGCCTCATACAGTATATAACTGTAAGTCCTGTGGTTTATTTATTTCCAGTTATTTATATAGCGCAGTACTTTACAGAGAATATTTGGCCATTCACATCAGTCCCTGCCCCAGTTGAGCTTACAATCCATATTCCCTTTCACATGCATACACACTAGGGTTAATTTTGTTGGGAGCCAATTAACCTACCAGTATATTTTTGGAGGAAACCAAAGCACCAGAAGGAAACCCACGCAAACACGGAGAATATACAAAACACACACCGGTTCATAGTGGGAATCAAACCCACGACCTTAGTGCTGTGAGGCAGTAATGCTAGTGGTTACATTGTGCTGCCCAGTAAGGCATAGATTCTGTGTTAAGTGCCCAAAGCTATGCAGTTACAATATGCATTAAGCTCAAAGGGTGCAATTAACACAGAGTTCTGTTTGCACCCTCCTAAGGTGTGACCAGAAATCCATGTTAAGTGAACCTTTAGGGCTTACCACTGGTAATAATTGAATACATCTGGGCACTTAATCTGGCTGTTTAAATCCCACCATTAATTGAATATGTAACTTTGTGTGTGGATCTTTCTCATGTTGTTATTATTGCTTTTATCTTTCATTTTTAAAGTTTCACAAAGTGTTTGTAGCACTGAACAAGGAATATACATAGTAATAGTGTAACTTTTACAACTGTTACATATCATCAGTAAAATAGAATGTAAATAGACCTATTAGAAACAACACACATCAATAAATCTACACATTCGGTAAGACTAGGACTAAGGTATAAGCCAACTCACTAACTTGTAGGGGAAGGTATTGTAAATAGAATAGCAGGGTGAGAAAGACTCTCTAGTCCATGTAATATGCTTGAATGTTTACACCATTGACCCATAAACTTAATCTCAGGTTTGATGGCATCCGCTTGTTGGTCAAGGAACATGTTAAAGTTGTTCACCATATTTTCAATCAGCACATATTCAGAATCACCCTCCACAGAGGTCTTTAATTTCAGCTTCTGTTTACCTGTTTCACGCCTTGTAGTTGGGTGGGTATATGAGCGCTGGTGTAAGAATGTACAATAACTGCCTATGAATCTAAAATATGTTGGTAGATAATGGTGCAAGTGTTGTTAAAGTCAAAATTATTGATTGACTGACAGTAGATGCAAACCAAATGAAATAAAAATATGAAAATGGAATTTAAAAAAAAAAATTAAATGAGAAAAAAAAAAATTTAAATGGAAAATAAAATTGAAAATAAAATGAAAGTTCAACAATAAATGATTACAGTGCGAAAAGAAAGAAGGAAAGGAAGAAGGAGTCAAGAAAGGAGATTGGCATACAATTATTAAAATAATGTTAAAATAATGTTTATAGTCTTAATAGACCTTTTCTGATGTTATATATATGTTCGGATACTTACTTGGATTTTCCACTTGGTTTGGCCGATATACTGAATGCCACATGGGCATTCTAATAAATATATTGCGCCTTCCATCTCACATGAGATAAAATCTTTGGGTACTTGCGTCCTGTTTGCTTTGAGGTAAATTCTATTGTTCTTTTAGTGGTTTTAATTTGCTTTTTACATCCACTACAGTTTTTGCAAAAGTGGAACCTTTTTGACGCTTTATTTGTTCTCTCTTGTGTCCTCAGTTCTATAGAAACTATTAGTAAGTTGTTGTTTGAGGTTCTTTGCCTTTCTGTATGCAATGCATGGTTTTGCTGGTTGCATTTTCTTTGCTTCTTCGTCCAACTGCAGTATGTTCCAGTGTTTTGTTAGGATGTTTTCAATCTGTTTGTGGTTACTGTTAAATTGGGTTATGAATGATATCAGTCTTTCTTCCTTTTTGTTTCTTTGTATTGAATGAGTTTCTTCCTGTCTATTTTGCCAATTTTTTCAATTTCTTCTGATAATATCTTTTCTTTGTAGCCCTTCTTGATGAAATTTGACTTCATTTCTTTTGCCTGTTCTCTGAAGGTGTCATCTTTCGTGCAATTTCTTCTTAGACGACGAAATTGGCCGCCTGGGATGTTACTTATCCATTTTCTGTGGTGGTTACTTTGGGCAGGGAGAATATTATTGCCGCTTACATCTTTAATATGGTTCCTGGTCATGATTTTTTCATCTTCTATAAATATATCCAAATCGACAAAGTTGATGGTCTCTTTACTGTAATTGGATGAAAATTCCAGATTCAAATTATTTTGATTAAGATACATAAGGAATTGTTCCAGGTCATTTTCTGTTCCGTCCCAAATAAATAGGAGATCATCGCTGTATCTGCGCCATAATTTGATGTTGTTGGAGTAAGGGTTATTTTGCCAGATGTAGTTGTCCTCCCACCATGCTACAAACAGGTTAGCATAGCAGGGGGCAAAAGATGTGCCCATTGCGGTTCCTCTTGTTTGGAGGAAGAAGTTGCCGTTATGCTAAAAGTAATTTTTCCTTAGAATGAAGTCTATTGAATCCATTCTGAAATTTATTTGTTCGTTTGGAATTGCTGATAGTGTTGATAGGTAATGTCTCGTTGCATCACATCCATCCTGGTGGTTTATGACTATACAGAGATTTTATATCACTGGAGCATAAGATGTAGCGCTCCTTCCAGTCGAAGGTGTTCAGGGTCTGTAGTACTTGCATCGTGTCTTTAAGATAACTTTTTTGTTTTGATACAAGGGGTTGCAGAAAAAAGTCCACATATTTAGAGAGATTAGCTGTAAGGGATCCAATTCCCGAAACTATCGGTCTTCTAGGTGGGTTGACCAATCGTTTATGTATTTTGGGTAGGTGGTAGAACGTAGGGATTCATGGATGTTCAATGTTCATAAATTCATATTCTTTTTTTGTAATGATGCCCAGTTGTACTCCGTCATTTAGTTGTTCCTGTAGTATTCTCTTGTAATCTTGTGTGGGATCTTTGTTAAGTTTCTGATAGGTAGTTGTATCCGAAAGGTGGTTGTTCGCTTCATTGCTGTACTCATCTATGTCCATTATTACGACTCCTCCCCTTTTGTCTGCTGGCTTTATTATGATTGTTTTGTCTTTCAGTTCTTTTATGCTTTCTTTTTCTTTTGTGAAGTTATATGGAGTCTTCATTTTTTCAGGAAGTTGTCTCATTTCTTCTATTAATCGTTGGAAAGTGGTGATATGTGGACCATTGATGTGAATCGGATAGAAAGTTGATATAGCTTTGTAGTCAGTGTGTATGTATTCTCTTGATAGTGATGTACATGATCTTGATACTGGATTTTTAAAAAAAAAAATTTTTAGACACACCTTTCTGATACATTTTTGTGTGTCTTTCGGATACAACTACCTATCAGAAACTTAACAAAGATCCCACAAAAGATTACAAGAGAATACTACAGGAACAACTAAATGAAGGAGTACAACTGGACATCATTACAAAAAAAGAATATGAATTTATGAACATTGAACATCCATGAATCCCTACGTTCTACCACCTACCCAAAATACAACCCACCTAGAAGACCGATAGTTTCGGGAATTGGATCCCTTACAGCTAACTTCTCTAAATATGTGGACTTCTTTCTGCAACCCCTTGTATCAAAACAAAAAAGTTATATTAAAGACACGATGCAAGTACTACAGACCCTGAACACCTTCGACTGGAAGGAGCGCTACATCTTATGCTCCAGTGATATAAAATCTCTGTATAGTCATAAACCACCAGGATGGATGTGATGCAACGAGACATTACCTATCAACACTATCGGCAATTCCAAACGAACAAATACATTTCAGAATGGATTCAATAGACTTCATTCTAAGGAAAAATTACTTTTAGCATAATGGCAACTTTTTCCCCCAAACAAGAGGAACCGAAATGGGCACATCTTTTGCCCCCTGCTATGCTAACCTGTTTGTAGCATGGTTGGAAGACAGCTTCATCTGGCAAAATAACCCTTACTCTAACAACATCAAATTATGGCGCAGATACATCGACAATCTCTTATTTATTTGGGACGGAGCAGAAAATGACTTGGAACAATTCCTTATGTATCTTAATCAAAATAATTTGAATCTGGAATTTTCATCCAATTACAGTAAAGAGACCATCACCTTTGTCGATTTGGATATATTTATAGAAGATGAAAAAATCATGACCAGGAACCATATTAAAGATGTAAGCGGCAATAATATTCTCCCTGCCCAAAGTAACCACCACAGAAAATGGATAAGTAACATCCCAGGCGGCCAATTTTGTCGTCTAAGAAGAAATTGCACGAAAGATGACACCTTCAGAGAACAGGCAAAAGAAATGAAGTCAAATTTCATCAAGAAGGAAACATCTTAACAAAACACTGGAACATACTGCAGTTGGACGAAGAAGCAAAGAAAATACTACCAGCAAAACCATGCATTATATACAGAAAGGCAAAGAACCTCAAACAACAACTTACTAATAGTTTCTATAGAACAGAGGAACCAAGAGAGAACAAATAAAGCGTCAAAAGGGTTCCACTTTTGCAAAAACTGTAGTGGATGTAAAAATCAAATTAAAACCACTAACAGAACAATAGAATTTACCTCAAAGCAAACAAACAATCAAAGATTTTATCTCATGTGAGACAGAAGGCGCAATATATTTATTAGAATGCCCATGTGGCATTCAGTATATTGGCCAAACCAAGCGGAAAATTAAAGTAAGAATATCCGAACATATATATAACATCAGAAAAGACCTCACTACTCACAGCGTATCAGCTTACTTTTTACATAGTCACAATAAGGACCCAAAATGACTGAGGTTCATGGGCATTGAAAAAATAACACAAAATTGGTGAGAAGATCTAATAAAAACATTGAAGAGAAAAGAAACTGAGTGGATCTACAACCTTAGGACAATGGAAAGAGCCAGTTTCATCCATAGTAATTTAAAAAAAAAAAACCCTCTAGGTAATTTTCAATGGTATTTTATAAACTAGTATTCCTGCACAATCCATCCATGTAGATGATAGACACCTATATAATTTTATATTTTTATATTCCATTTATATTTATTTATATTTTTCTTTTATTTGATTTCTATTTTTTTCCTTACTCATCTATTCACTACCCCTAAACTTTAATTTTCCTTGATTTGGCATAAAAACAATATGGAGCCCAAAACATGTGCTTGCCTCCTTTTACCCAGAACTTCCAGGACAGGATATCCTGTTTTTACTTTTTTTTTCAATAAATATTTCCCTATAAATAGTCCATAGAGACATCATTCCCCATCCTTGACAAAGGACCCTTGGAGGTCTGAAACGCGTTGGAGAGTCTGAGGAATGTACCTGGAGAACAACACTGCAGCCACCACTACCAGTCCACCGAACATCCTCCGGCGCGCTACGTCATCAAGCGACGCCAACCCGGCGTGTCACGTGGTCGTGGCTCGGACGGGAGTCCGCAGCTGAAGTCTACTATAACACAAAGGTAGTCAGGGTGAGTTAGGTGGCACTAGGATTGCATCACAGCGGATCCAACTGGGCTACTTGCAGAACTGGCACACCTCCAAATAGTTTATTAAGACTATAAACATTATTTTAACATTATTTTAATAATTGTATGCCAATCTCTTTTGACTCCTTCCTTACCTTCTTTCTTTTCTCACTGTTTTTATTATTCATTTATTGTTGAACTTTCATTTAATTTTAAATTTTTTTTTATTTTTTTTTTCTCATTTCATTTTTTTTTTTTTCAAATTCCATTTTCATATTTTTATTTCATTTGGTTTGCATCTACTGTCATTCAATCAATAATTTTGATTTCAACAACACTTGCACCATTATCTACCAACATATTTTAGATTCATAGACAGTTATTGTACATTCTTACACCAGCGCTCATCTACCCACCCAATTTCAATTTTTACCAATTTTGAGCTGCGGAAATTCAAGCGCAAACAAGAACCACTATATCCCTATTCCAATATTACGCCTTGTAGTGTCAGACAACATCACTTCCTCACAGACAAATGAATCTGCATTGCAAGTTCCATCCTGGTTGCATAAATGCACTGGTTCACACGGGTGTAGGGAGGGTGGTTCCACTGGAGCGTGAGCTCCAGGCATCTTAGATGCCAGAGGGCATCCTGAAGTCAGACTCTGGAGCAGCTGTCAGCCGTCCTGCCTTCCTGCTGCTCTAGTGAGACTCCATGTGGTCAGAGGAGCTTGTGCTGAGCCCTGATTGGTGGAGCTCAGCACATGTTCATCTGACCCCAGCAGGGGGCGGGGCTACACCAGCATGTCAATGAGGAAGAATCTGCAGGGTCCACAACAAGGTAGGTACCCCAGTTATGTTTATCACCCTCCCTGCTGGTATGTGTGACCCGGCCTGTATATGTGTGTGTATATAATTTTATATATATAATATGTATGTGTGATCCTGCCTGTATGTGTATGAATGTAAGTGTGACCCTGCCTGTATGTATGTGTGACCGTGCCTTTATGTGTATATGTTTGTAAATGTGACCCTGCCATGTATGTATGTATATATATATAGTGGTTATATTATATAGCACACACTTTGGGAGGGTGGTGCTTGCTCATGCTCCGGGCACTCTGACCACATGCTACACCACTGGGTTCACTTACCGGAGTATTACTCTTCACAAGACCATAAATATTAACTTTCATTAAGGTTCTGCTTTCCACTGCAGTATTGTCTGACCTGGTTACATTCACATCACTCTGATCACATGTCAACACCACGGTCTCATCCTTGAAGCCATCAATATCTCTGTAGGCTTCTGTATATCTTGCACCTTTGCCTCAAGGGGCAAACGACCATCAGCTATATGTCAACTTCACAGCACCAACTTTAAACACAACTTAATTATCTTGAACTGGAAACCTTTGGGTGTACTTCACTCCGTCAGACATAATGGGAAGCTGAATATCCCTGCAAGGTATTTCATCCACTTTTGCAACACAGTCTTTTAGGGAGTTTCCCAACTTTGATACTTCGGTCCCATGTTGCACACAGGAACATTTGATGAATACATCTCCACTGTCCCACTGCTGCTGGAGTTTTTTTTATTTATGTCCCACTAGGTTTAGTGAATACATCAGATGCTATTTTGGGTACGGTATCCAATTTCAGCATGTAGTCCAACTTTTCCTTTTCTGATTTTCCTGCTTCCACATGGCTCTTTTTCTCCATATCTTCAAATTCAAAAAGTCTCAATTTTTGTACAGCTATTTTAGATTCTGTCACTTTTATTTTATACTGAAGCTCTTGTTCTTTGGTACTAATTTTCCACCTGGAGTTTGTGCAAATAGTTCTGTGTACTTAAGAGACATTTCTCAAGGCTCTTAATCTCTCCTTGCAATTTTTCAATATCACCATCTGCATGGTTAAGTTCTTAAAAGTTTCAACATGCTCTGCTACTTTACATTGACCTTTACCTAGAAGCACATTTTTTTCAGCCAGATACTCTGATCTTGATTGGAGCATCTGTATTTGCTTCTCCAAACTTGCTTTTAGTTTAACTACTTCCTGTGAGGTTCTGATTTTGTTGTGGACCCAGGGTGGTGATAGGAGCAGACACAGAAGCAGTCATAAATGAAAAAGTGGAGTTTTTAATAAGTGGCTTAGAAGACATGGGAATGGCAAACGAAAAAGTCCAGGTATAGCACCAAAGTGCACTTGATAACTACTGGGGATTAATGGGAGAATGTCCAGATAGTGACAGGCAGGAACAGTCCAGTATACAGGTATGGTGAGCTGAAATGTAGGTATGGTGAGCTGTAACAGAATGCAGGCTGAGGTAATGAAGTCCAGCTGAGAGTGAATGGAGGCAAGGTGCAGGGAAACAGGTTCAGGTACTCAGGCAGGTGAAAAGGTATATGGAGGGTGCAGGGTAAGTCCAGCACGTTGGAGCAGGCAAGGTTCAGGCTAGTAGCGCTTCCAAGGAGACAGGTAAGGCACAGGTACTCTCATCTGCAGCTGAGGAACACGTTGCACTGGCCAAGGAATGAAGGCTCTGGACCTTCCTAAATACTAAGTGCCGCGCTGTGACTGGCTGGAATGAACACATGACCTACCAGGATTGGACAGCTAGAATCACATGGCCGCAGGCAAGATGGCAGCGCCCATGCCAGCAGAATGGAAACACCGCAAAACCTCACCAGGCCTAGTGACAATGTGCCCGCACAGAACCATGCACAGCCAATGCCCCTCACCAAACACCAGTACCGCTGCCAGAGAACCCCTGCCACATGGACCTCACAGGTAATACCCGGTGACCAGCATGCCGAGAAACCCTGGCCATGACAGTACCCCCCCTTATGGGTGGCCTCAGGACACTCACCAGGCTTCTCTGGATGGGCAGCATGGAACCTCTTGATGAGTGCAGGAGCATGGATATCTCGGGCATCGGTCCAACAACATTCCTCTGGGCCGTAGCCCCTCCAATCCAACAGGTACTGCAAATGTCCTCTGCGAAGACAAGAATCCAAGACCTGGGAGACCTCAAACTCCACGCCCCTTTCAGTCTGGACACGGGGAGAAGCAGGTAGGGCTCTGGAATTTGTTCAGCACCAGGGGTTTTAGCAGGGAGACATGAAAGGAATTGTGAATTTTCAGGTAAGGGGGTAACTGAAGGCGATAAGCCTCGGGGTTAATGATTTCTATGATGGAGAAGGGCCCGATGAAACATGGAGCAAATTTCATAGATGGTACTCTAAGCCGTTGGTTCCGGGTGGACAACCAGACTTGGTCTTCAACTTGCATACGTGGTACTCCTACGCTTCTTATCAGCTTGATATTTGTAACGGGAGGACGCCTTCTCCAGGTCAATACGAACTTGAGACCAAATTGATGCAAATTTCCGTACAGTGTCTTCTACAGCTGGGACATCAAAGATGGGCAGGCTTTGAAATTCAGGGACCCGAGGATGTCCATAGACCACTTAGAATGGAGTTTGGTTCGTGGAAGAGTGGTAGGAGGCATTATATGGAAATTCAGCCCATCAATACAGACCAATTGTCTTGGGAAGATGTCATAAAAATCCTCAGAAAGGTCTCAAGGTCTTGATTAATCCTCTCAGTGCAACCATTGCTTTGAGGGTGATAAGCCGTAGAAAAATTTAGGTTCACTTTCAATACAGAACATAAGGCTCTCCAAAATTTTGCTGTGAACTGAACACCACAGTCAGAGACTATCAGCAGGAAGACCATGGAGATGAAAAATATGTTGAATGAACAAGTGGGCCAAGTCAGGAGCAGAAGGCAATTTCTTTAGTGGTATGTAATGGACCATTTTAGAGAATCGGTCTACTACGACCCAGATGGTAGTGAACCCTTGAGAATTCGGCAGATCCGTGATGAAGTCCATGGAGAGATGCGTCCATGGACGTGATGGAATAGGTAGTGGTAACAACTCACCAGCTGGAGCCTGACGTGAAGATTTATGCTGGGAACATGAAGAGATTAACTCCGACACCTATGCTTTCATGGATGGCCACCAGTAGCCTCTCTTTAAAAATTCCAAGGTCTTCCGGGTACCTGAGTGACCTGTAAAGTGAGAGGAATGAGCCCAGGTGAGGAGCTGATTCCTTAACTCCGGGGCCACAAATGACTTCCCTTTAGGGGACTGTAACTGTAAGGTGGTGAACACTCTCGACTCCAAAACGGGTATTTTGTTGATTCTCCGATTTGTCATCACAGAGGAGGGATCTGGACAGAGCATCTGCCTTATGATTAAGGGCTCCAGACCGGAAGGTCAGGATGAACTGGAACCGAGCAAAGAATATTGCCCATCAGGCCAAACGAGGACTCACGCACTGAAGATGCTTGAAAAAGAGAAGATTTCTATGGTCCGTGAAGACAGTGAAGGGAAACTTGGCCCCTTCCAGCAGGTATCTCCATTCTTTTAATGCTAACTTAACTGCCAAGAGTTCTTATTCACCAATGTCATACTTTCTTTTTCGGCAGGAGAAAATTTCTTGGAGAAAAACCCACAGGGATGAACTCGATTATCATCATAACGCTGGGAAAGAACTGCACCCGCGGCCTCTGATGACGCATCCACTTCAAATAGAAACGGCTTATCCAGATCTGGTTACATTCAGACTGGAGCAGAAATAAACGCCTGTTTTAAAAGTTGGAAAGCAGTCTCTGCCTCAGGTGACCATAGGGCAGGATTAGCGTCTTTTCGGGTCAGCGCGGTAATGGGAGCCAATAATGATGAAAATCCTTTAATAAAACGTCTATAGTAGTTAGCGAACCCAAGCAATCTCTGGATGGCGTTCAAATTTTGAGGACGGGACCAATTCAAAATCGCCTGCACCTTCTTGGGATCCATTTCTAGACTGGAGCCAGAGATGACGTAGCCAAGGAATGGCACACTGGGTACCCCACTGACACATTTCTCCAGTTTGCAGTAAAGGTGGTTCTTTCTCAGATGGGACAATACTTCCTTCACATGTTCATAATGTTTTGCTACAGAAGACGAAAAAAATCAATATATCGTCCAGGTAAACACCAACCGAGATGTACAACAAGTCCCGGAAAAACTCATTAACAAAGCCCTGAAACACGGCAGGGGCATTGCACAACCCAAAGGGCATCACAAGGTATTCAAAGTGCCCGTCTCTAGTATTAAAGGCGGTCTTCCATTCATCAGAGGCGCGAATACGGATAAGATTATAAGCCCCTCTCAGATCCAACTGTGAAAATATGATGGACCCCTTAACTCTGTCAAACAACTCTGTGATCAGGGTAAGAGGATATTGATTCTTAATCGTTATATCATTATGGCCCCAGTAAACTATACAATGTCTTAGGCCACCGTCTTGCCAACGAAAAAGAAGCCAGCTCCAGCAGGAGAGGTGGAAGGACGATTAAACCCTTTTGCTAGGTTGTCCTGGATGTATTCAGAAATGGCTTGAGTCTCAGGCACGGATAGAGGATAGGTGCGACCACAGGGTGGCATCTTGTCAGGCAGCAGCTCGATTGGACAGTCCCATTCTCTGTGGGGAGGTAAGACATTCGCCTGTTGTTCAGAAAAAACATCAGAGAACATCTGGTACTCCTTGGGAATAGCTGGAGATGTTAATGAAGCTGTCTTTCTTACAGGTCGTATCTTGGGAAGACAGGATTTCTGGCAGTCAGTTCCCCATGAAAGAATCTGCATTGAACACCAGTCTATCCTGGGATTATGCTGGCGTAACCAGGGTAGTCCTAAAATGATTTCTTGAGAAGCCTCTGGTATCACTAAGAACTTTAAAGACTCGGAGTGAAGTGCCCGTGCATGAACTAATACTACTTGAGTTCCTTGGTGACCACACCTTTAGCTAGAGGCCGTCCATCAACAGAAGTCAGGGAAATTGCGTGATTGAGAGATGAACAAGGAATCTGTAGTTTATCAACTAGGCTGGAAGTCATGAAGTTTCTGGCTGCTCCAGAGTCTAATAGAGAAGAGACGAAGACAGGGTTGGACTGAGATCCAAAGCTAAGGAAATCTTTAGTATTTGGGGACGGGCTCATAACTCTTAACTTGATGTCCCCAAGGTTAGTTAGGAATGGGCGTTTCCCGATTTGCGGGAGCAGGTGGCCACCAGGTGACCCGAATTTCCGCAGTACAGACAGGTTTTTTGGCATCCTTCTCTGACGTTCCTCTTTAGAGAGATGGGTTTGGTTCACCTGCATAGGCTCCTCATCTATAGGAAGATGGGGTGGATGGTTTGGCAAGGGAGGCGTAAATGACCTTTCCTGGTCAGTTCTGAGCTTTTCAGCCTGACGTTCTCTGAAGCGTAGGTCAATCTTGTTGCAGAGAGATCATATCATTTAAATTAGTGGGAAGCTCACAGGTGATCAGATCATCTTTTAATCGGTCAGAAAGGCCATGCCAAATAGCTGAGGTGAGGGCCTCCTCATTCCACTTAAGCTCTGATGCCAAGATAAATGACCTAGCCCCCATGTAGGGCACTTTCTAACTTGGCCCCTCTCTATAATGGGCAGCTAGTCTGCAAACATGACTCAGTCTTGTCTCTCACAAGTATAGTCATGGCCTCCTGGCTTGGTTTGACCTCCACCAAGTAACACACAGGGCCGTATTCAATTTGAGGTGAAAACGGGTTCAATTTAAAAAAAATTTAAAAAACGGGGATAACTTTTCTCCAAGTAATACATGGTGAAAAAAAGTGCAGAACTGGGGTTTAGGGGTGCAGCCTTAAAAAAAATATCCTGCACCCCTGGGAGAGTGCCCTAAAAGTATTCTGTGTCAAAAAAAATTAAAAAAGCCCTCAGGACACCCCAAACAAGGTACTTTAATTTTGGGGTAATTAAAAAATTGGGGAACAAACCTCTAAACTAGCTAAATTGATCCCGGGGGGGAGTTCCCAAGTATGCGGCAGGTGTTTTCAAGAATGCAGCTGGTAGCGACAGGTGCATTTTCAAAGAATTTAAAAAAATAACTTTAGGGACTTAAAAATATGCTTACACCCATTTTCTTGTACCCCAAATTTGATGGGCATAGTTATTTTTAGCCAAAAAAAAAGCCAAGTGCTATTCTTCACTAGTTCTTCACAGGCGCATTTATGCACCTGCCACGGCTATTAAAAAAACCCTGATTACCTTCAGCAGGCAAAATCGGGGGTACCCATAGTAATCCCCCATGTCAGGACATCTTTACGGGGGTGCAAGGATAAATTCCCCAAAATTTACAGGACTTTTCGCCACTTACCTTTCCGCCGGGTCCCGATTCCGCAGCTTCTGAATTGAATACGGGGATAAGCGGGCACGTGCCCGATACTTTATCCCCTGTCAAACCTCCAAGGTGGATGAAAAGTCTGGACTTTTCGCACCTAATTCTTTTCGCAGTCTCTCTTGTCCTCCCTGTGTGAGGTTCTGGTTTTGTTGTGGGCCCGGGGTGGTGATGGGAGCAGACACTGAAGCAGGTTTAAATGAAAATGTGGAACTTTTAATGAGTGGTTTGGTAGACATGAATATGACAATAACTAAAGTCCAGGTATAGCACTAAGTGCACTTGGGAGCTGTGGTGAAGCAGTAGGAGAAAGTCCAGTTAGTGACCGGCAATGGAAAATGTCCAGGTTGTGACCGGTTAATAGAAAATGTGCAGGTATTGCTAGACAATGGGAACTGTCCAGGTAGTGACTGGTTAATAGAAGATGTCCATGTAGTGGCAGACAATGGGAACTGTCCAGGTAGTGACTGGTTAAAAGAAGAATGTCCAGTTAATGACAGGCAGGGGAAACCACTGTCTTCCACAACTGCTGTATACACACTTGTCTGCCTCAGTTCTACCTTGGACTGAATCAACTTGGCAGCCATTAGGTGCGGTCACACCCCCTTTTTCTTCCGTGTGGGTGAGTCCCATAGCTGCAAACGTCCTGTTGGTATATTGTATCTGTGGTGGCTGGCAGCCTAGGGCCTCCTACAAATGAAACGGGATGCAGTCAGGATACCGGCAGGCAGACGGGACTAAAGATAGGTGTCGAAATCCCGACGCCTATCATTAGCCCCACTACAAAATACCGACCCCTGGCATACCGAACAAAAGTAAACCAGGTGTCTTAGCATCTAGCTGTGAGGAGAAGGATTAGGTTTAGGGACCCCCGGGGGGACCTAGGGTTTGGCACCCCCGGGAGGGTTAGGGCAGTGGAAGGGGGGGTTAGGGTCAGGCACCACTAGGGGGGTTAGGGTTAGCCCCCCCGGGAGGTTTAGGGTGCGGGGAGGGGGGTTAAGATTAGGCACTAATGGGGGGGAGGTTAGGCACTAGGGAGGAGGTTCGGGTTAGGCACCACTAAGGGAAGGTTAGTTTACTTACCAGCCCCAGTCAGGCATTGGGTCCGTCAGGGTTCCGCTCTCTGTATTTGATCTGGCGGCTATTCAGTCGCCAGCATTAAATATCAATTCCGAATGAAACACCCTGTATATAAAAAGTGAATGATACACTATCAAAAACAAAACAAACTTCTTTATAACCAATAGAGAGTAATCGAGTCAATAAATATTAGTTGCTAAAAAATCCAGATTGTCTATGAAGACATTTTCATATACTGTCAGGAAGGAAAAAAAAAGGGCAGGTGGATTTGTGTTTTAAAATTCTTAACATTTTCACAATGTAAAAATACCTAAATATCAATACCAGATTAAACATAAAAAATATATATTTATTTGGCATCACTACACAGTTATAACAGAATAATATATATATATATATATTCACAATGCAGGTGAGCAGCACTCCCTTCAAAAGATGTTATAAACAGCCGGTGCCCTCCTAGTGTCCACAGCAAGGATCCAACATATTGCAAGGGGTCGCAGGCGGCACTCGGGAACAATAAATGCCAGTACACAGCTGGTTTACAAAATGTCAACGTTTCAAGACTTTAATGATGACAAGACCATTAAAGTCTTGAAACATTGACATTTTGGAAACCAGCTGTGTACTGGCATTTATAGTGCCGCCTGCGACCCCTTGCTATATATATATATATATATATAGTCCAATGTGGCTCGGCACTCACTGATCCTCAGCACAATAATATGATCTGGGTGCTCGCATAAAGTAATGGCATGCAGAAGTACAAGGTGTTGAGTCACTGAATGTGACAAAACGCACAGCGTCACTCCAGGATTTAACAGAGGCAAATTTAATGTGGGTTCAACGTTTCAAGGCCTCCTGGCCCCGTTGTCAGGAATACAAAACACAAACAACATACACTTACCTATATACCCCACCGAGTGCACAGAAAGAATGAAACAGCCGCTGACCCGCGATCACGTTACCAGAGGGCGCGAGTCGCCTACCCTGTGACGTCACTCGTCTCACCTCTGGAGGTTGCCCAGACAACCTAACACGCTTCCGCAGTCATTGGCTAAATGAAAAGTAAACAATAAGGGAAACATGTAGTGAAAAAGCTGTGACCAAGAGTATTATGCACAGTGAAAATATCACATATAGAAAATATATGATACAACTATCGATCATATACAATAAATATTAAAAACCCATAATACCAAAAGGCTGCCTATATTTAGGTGCATGCAACATGACAAATCATAAATAAACTAAAGGAAAGAGTTCCAAGCAATACGCTCATTAAGCCCATTAGGCTGTACAGTGTTCAGTCTTAGGATCCATTTTGCTTCAAGCACAGCAAGCGCTGCCACTCTATCACCACCTCTAGGAAGCTTCGGTATGTGATCTGTAATTTTATAACGTAAAGTGGACAACTGATGTCCCAATTGCTTAAAATGTTTAGCAACCTGCTGTTCTATGTCCCTTCCGGTCAAAGCTAGTCTGATGGAAGACCTATGTAAGGCCATACGCTCCTTAAAAGAACGTGAAGTCATGCCGACATAACATAAGGAGCACGGGCATGTTATCAAATACACCACAAATTTGGTGTTACACGACAACACGTCTAATTTTGTATTTTTTGCCAGTGTGTGGATGGTGAAACACGTTGCCAGTCTGTAAAAAGCTGCATGTTACACAAGACGCACATTTGTAACAGCCCGGTTTTTTGTACGATGTCATAAGATCCATGGATTTGTAGTCCGTGATGTCGGCATGAACAAGTAGATCTTTTAGATTTTTCCCACGTCTATAGCAGACCATCGGCTGGATCTTGTTAAAGATCGGAAGATCTTTGTCACTAGAGACAATTGGCCATAATGCTTTAGAAGCACGAGGCAATACTGCACTGGAGGAAGAAAAGGTGGTAACCCAAGGGAAGCGATCACATTTGCTATTTTTAGGTTTAGACATTAAGAGATCATCCCAATTGAGAGCCAACACTCGTTGTTTAATGGCAATTAGTTGTTTCAAAGGGTACCCCCTTGAACGGAACTTGTACATAACTTCATCTAGATGGTCCGGCATTTCTTTCCTATTGCTGGTAATACGTGCTATTCTAATCATCTGAGAAAAAGGGAGACCTTTTTTAAGTGATGGACGATGATGACTTCCTTTGACCAATAAGGTATTTCTATCTGTATCCTTTTGGAATACCGATGTTGAAATTACTCCATCATGCATACTGATTTCCACATCTAAAAAATCTATTTTCACCTTGTCCCATCTGTAAGTGAATTTAGTTGGACAATCAGACTGTTTAATGTCCATCATCAAGGACTCAAATAAATCACTACCGCCTGACCACAGGATGAAGAGATCATCTAGCTTGATATAGGGAATGATGTTACAAGACCCAAAAAATAATTGCTGAAACATGTAGATATTGGCGTACGCTGGGGCCACATTGGACCCCATTGCACAGCCGGACTGCTGAAGACAATATTCCCCATCAAATAGAAAAGAATTGCGTGTAATTGTTAATTCCAAAAGCGTCATAAACAATTCTTTATCAATCCCTAACGGGGATGATAAATTATCCAAAAAAGATCTCATCGCTGTGCGCTTAATGGAATTGCTAATCTGAATAGATGTGCCAAATGTATAGCTGTATTATAATCACCCACATGACATAGAATCAGGAACTTTAGAGTCCCTCTGAAATGATAGGTTGGAGGCTCCTAGATTATTATTATTATTATTATCCTTTATATGGTGCCATAAGTGTGCCTTACAAAGTACATAGACAAGTAAGTTAACAAGCAACAAGTGTTTTACAGTACAATACAATTCAGGACAAGGTTTATATATATTGCTGCATTAGTTATCATAACACTCATATAAGCAACAGGGCGTAAGCAACCAGGTGTTAGGTGCCCGAGTGAGGAGTAGATGACAGTATAAGTAAGAAGCACAAAATGGTAGAGGGCCCTGCTAGTGAGAACCTACATTCTAAATGGGTGGGAGGGGGTGGACAAACAGGTGTGACACAGATCTGGTAGACAGGGAGGAAGGAGCAAGTAGCAGCGGGTTAGGATGAGAGCTGGAAGGCTTTGATGAGTAGTGGGTCTTAAGAGCCTGTTTGAAGATTTCTAGAGTGGTGGAGTGTCTGCTGGGAAGAGGGAAAGACTTGCAGAGATAGGGAGCAGCACAGGCATAATCTTGGAGGCAGGAGTGGGAGGAAGTAATCAGTTGCCATGAGAGGCGATGTGCATTTGTTGAGTGAAGAAGGTGGACAGGTGTATGCAGGGAGATGTAAATGGGAGAGGAATAGGTGAGGGCTTTGTTAGTGAGTGTAAGAACCTTGAATTGTGCTCTGAAGGGGAAAGGGAGCCAGTGGAGGGGTAGTAGAAAAGTGGAGGCAGATGTAGAATGTTTGGAGAAGAAAATTAGCTGAGCAGCAGCATTGAGAAAAGATTGGATTGTAGAGAGGTGGGAGTCAGGGAGGCCAGATAGGAGAAGGCTACAGTAGTCCAATCTGGAGATGACCAGTGAGTGGATAAAGGTTTTAGTAGTATCCTGGGTGAGAAAGGGTCTGATCTTGGAAATATTTTTGAGATGGTGCTGAATGTGGTTTAAAGGAGAGGATAACTCTAAGACAGCACACTTTGGGGTTAGAGGAGATATTTGTGCCATTAATTGATAATGAAATTGTAGAATGATCAGCTTTTAAGAATTGTAGCTGGATGATGTACTGTATAAGAAATATTTTAGAGTCCTTCCACAGTGTATGAAAAGTAATGGGAGAACTATTAGCAGATCACTACTATTCAAAGTAATAGTTTGATCCAATCTATTTGTGCTACTGAGACTGTGCCAAATTTTTTACCCATCAATAGAGGAACTGCTACATTTGTTTCATTAATTGGGATATTTATTTCCAGCACTGGATATTGTTACAACTGCTGTATATACAAACAATGTCCTGTTTCCAGACTGGGAATAGCAAAGCAAGGAACCCCAAAAATACTTCCAATATTTAATTACAATAATCTCACTCTGCATAATGATATGGACTGGTGTGCATACTTTTTACTTATTAATCACTTACTTTAACCAACACTTTTTTCTGGTGTGTGCATACGTTTATACTACACAAATGCTGCCAACTTCCCAGCAAATCCATGTACTTTGGTGGAAATTGAGACTCATATACAGCTTTTACACCTAAATTCTGGGTCTGACCCAGAGGTTGGAACAGGTTTCCAATCCGGATCAGACCGGAATTTAGCCGGCGCAGACCCAGGGATATTCCCGAGTAAGCGCCGTTCACACCGGAGCCGGGTCTGCAGAGACCCGGCTTTTCAGGCATTGAAGTGGACGCTTGGAGATGACTTCATCTCCAAGCGCCACTGTAACCGGCCAATTGGCAGGCAAGTGGCACAATCCAGGTCACCCTGACCCGGATTGCGCCAATTACACTGCAGGGTTTCACGGGTTATTCTCGTGTACAACCCTGCAAGTTACCTGGGTTGGATTGCCGGGTTACTCGACATAGCAATCCAACCCAATCTTCTTTTACACCAAGGAGCTACCCGAGTTAACCTTGAAATAACCCGGGTTTTAGCTCGTGTAAAAGGGGTATTAGCTACACTTCTGAGGACTTTTGCACTGTTGTTTTGGGCTTTGTATATTACTTCTAATGATAGAATGATAAATAATTAATTACCACAGCAATAAATGTGGACTTTTGTGTCTGCAAAACTTAGTTGTTTTAATTTGTAGTCAATTTGACAAACTGTAAGATTTATATTTCACACAGGAATTTGAAGAAATAATAGTTCACAAATGAATAATTTCTAAATTAAGATGATCAGTGTGTAACCTGAAAGGTAAACTGAGACATACTATAACGCTTTCTTTAAGTCCAAGCTATCAATAAAATTTAAGCTTTGGATGTAATAGCCTCAGATTTGCATATCAACACAGATAATAGAATGCAAATAGCAGCAAAATCGCCAGAAATCTGCTTTAAAAATAGTCACTGTCCCATTTTATTTATTTTTTTAATGATCCAACTCACCAGATTTAATAACCTGCAATAGTTAAAATTGCCAAAGGTCCTACATAAAAAATAAAACAATTGAAGTGTCTAAAGCTGTATACACACGTAAAGATTTTCTGTCCAACCATCCAACTAGTTGATTGGTTAAATGAAAATCTGGTAAGGTATGAAAGCAAATGACAATCAGCAATTTGCTCCCAAACGCCGGAAAATGGACAAAAACTGTTGTTTGAACAAATTGTTTAGATCAAACCTTTAACAAACTTGTCTGACATTTAGGAGCAAATTGCTGATCATCAGTTACTCCCAAACGTTACCAGATTTTAATTCCAATCAATCAACTGATGGATGGTTGGACAGAAAATCTTTACGTGCGTACCTAGCTTTAGGCTGTCAAGATTATTTATAATATTAAATATTTATGTATTTTATTTTTAAAGGTACTCCACCTCCACTGCTAATATCATTAGGGCTCTTCTCACACCAATGGGCAGTTGGTATGAGGTAATAAAAGTTTGAAGACAGAAGGTTTTTTTTTGCTTACGACCTACAGATTCCAGCCAGCCCTATCCTGCTCATACACATTTATTTTAGGAAAAAGTACCATAACATACTATTTAAAGCTATTTTTATTTGAGCAGACAAACTGGGTAACATCTTAAAATAAACTTGTTTCGGGGCTTCAAAAAAAATCCCTTATTAAGTGCAGAAAGATATATAAATATAGGGAGTTATAAGCCTTAATAAAGGTATTCCACATGCTTATATAATTTCTCTAATGCAGTGGTTCTCAACTCGGGCCGACTCAGACCTGAACGCAATGCCTCAAATGCTCGCTATGGTCGATTGTCACCCGCATGCGTCGCAGTGCGCGTGCACAAGCCAGTCATTGTGATCGGGAATCGTGCGCTTGTTGTACACAGACTGATCGCTACTTTGAGTGACAGTGCCATTTGTGGGTGGTAACAGGGGAAGGTGCTTGTGAACGCAGGCGTGTCTGGGCATCAAAATGACGTCTAATGGGCGTCCATAATTAGCATGGAGGTATCATTGTACATGTCACTTGGTTGTATTTCAGCCTGCAGTGCTTGCAGTGCTTGCGGCGGGGTAGGCTCAAGCGCTGCGTGCAGCTCCGATGGCTCTCGATGTTACTGATTAATCATACACTTCCTGGAGGTGACGTGTGCTAAGAAATAAAAGTGGGTGTCATTACACAGGCGTGCGCTCACTCTGCCGTCACTCTCTAAAACATAGAGGGTGTCTTTAAGCCAGACAGTGCGATCGCGGAATTTGGAAGCGAGCGATCGGGGCTTAGCATCCGGGTCTGAATCGGCCCCTCAGTCCTTAAGGCACAGATGATTTAATTAGTACCTCAGTTAGATTGATTATACCATCTGTGTAAAAGTATGGACATCCTTAAAACCTAGACTATAAAGATAGCCGTTCGACCACAAACTTGCATAGTGTATAGCTATCTACACACTTTTTCTGCCAGTGGGACCGATATCTTCTGCCAAGTCTGAACAGTTTGACAACTGAAGGAGAGCATTTTTGCCAATTGTAATGGTTAAATGCTCACGCCTACACACTGCACAAAAAAAACAGGTAGATTATTGGCAAACCAGCCCAATAAGTGTGTAATGTGTACCGAGCTTTAGGTCACATTGAGGATTACAGAGAGTTTGAGAATCACTGCAGATGAGCAAGTAAGAGCAGGTGCATTAATACTGTATTTTTGTTTCTTAAATAACATACACTTCTCTACAATACAATGTGCTACAAGGGCACTGCCAAATAATACAAAGCAGTGGTCTCAAACTCAACCATCAAGTTTTCTTAACGTGTAATTTTTGAGGATTTCTTTTGTAGAAGCAGGTGGTATAATTAATGACCCTGCAAAATAGGTTAACTCACCTGTGCATGATTAAAGAAATCCACAAAACATGACCTAGCACCAACAACATTGGGGGGTTACACAATGATCAAAATTTAAATTAAACCCACACAATACTGAAACTATTTTGTAACTTATTCATACATTTTAAATGTCAACATCATGAACATATACCAATGCCATGCACTATCTAAACTCAGGAACTAGCAGAGTGTCAAAGTGAAATAACTTTCACCATGCAAAAGGTAAAATAAATGATCTTATTATTTCATATCAGAGGATTACAGGATTACAATATTCAGCAATCATTGACAGCAGTCGCTTTACATAGCATTGCTCATTACAATATTCATAATTAAACACTGTCATCATGTAATCGGTACTGGAAATCTTTATCTCAGAGAATTTAAAGTGACATTCCTCAATTCTCATTGCTCTTATGCAAATGTCCTGGGCTGTAACTCATTGGTCAAGAGTCCTCTTGTATTCCAAGAATGTCTCAGACATCATACGAGGGCAGTTATTCAGCTAACATTGTGCCAACTTGGTTTGGCTTCTCTCCACAATAGCAGGAATTAAAACTTGGTCACAGATGGTCACAGATATCTCGAATGCACAATCTTGCACAGCAAGGTGGTCAATGTAATTTTACATAGTCATTGGCGCGCCCCTCTATATCAGTTCTCATTTGTAAGCTCTAAGACTGTTAACAAGTTATGTAAGCAACAAACACATGTTTTTATATGAAAACAAGTTTCTTTAGTATATTCGGGGATCTTAGAGATGTAAAAGACATGACATTAAGATTTATTAACTTCCAATCACCTATTTCTAATTTAGATATATATAGTTTTATTGCACATCAATATTTTGTTAGTGCAAAACTATTTTTATTAGCTAAAATTCACTTATGATTTTTGCATGATTATATTATTAGCATTTTTTCATCTCATACAAATGCCTCTGTTTATAATATTATGGAAATTATATTTTAGTTTCATCACACTACCGACTGCTTTTAGTCAAGAATTAACACAGTGGTTGTCTCCACCAACAGCTACATTTTATATTTTGTTGCCTTATGTATTGAGTGTTTCCACCACCACCAATTAGTTTGTCAGTTGTTTAAGCAGGGTAATCTTTACCTTCTGTTTCATGTAATTGTAAATTATTTGTTTGTTTCACTTTCCTCTCAACATCCAGAACTGAATCATACTATTACCTATACTATTCTGATACCCACACTATGAGCCTGATTCAGAGTTGTACACTAATGCTGCTGTGTCTTTGTACACAGCTGCTGTGTAAAAATATGCAAATTTCACATATGCCAAGAAATGTATTGAGACACCCACCTGCTGCTTTGCAAATCCAAGCATCTGTGCACAAAGACGCAGCATCGGTTGCAGATTCTTTGATTACACTGGGCAACAGTCAATCTGTTGCCAGGGATTTAAGAATCGATTCTGATTAATTTTGTGCTCATGATCATGAATATGCCATGCTTATTTTTCAATTGGCTCTAGTTTTTGAGATATGCATAAGTCTTTAATATTTATGAGTGATAAAATCTAATTTTTGATAAATTACATAACAAATAGCGCTTTGAAAAATGGCTCTATATTTCATATATTGCGCCATAAAATTACATTTTATATAAACATAGAAAATAGCGCTTGGAAATATGGCTCCATATTTCATATACAGGCATGATAAAATCAAATTTTGGATAAATGGCATAGCAAATAACGCTTGGAAATATGGCTCTATATTTCATACATAGGAGCCATAAAATTACATTTTAGATAAACAACATAAAAAATATGAAACTTGCTATATTTCTAACTGGAACAACAGAAGCTGTCTGTTTCAGTTCCTTTTCATTATATATATTCCTTCCATTATGGCATAATGGTAAAGTAACTGCACATCACACCTGGTAGTAAGGGTTTGAATCCCAGTGTAAATATTTATTTTTTGCTCCAAAAATAAGTTTCTATGATTCAATAATATATTATCAGTAATATAATTTTAATAACAATAAAACTTTTTAGAATAAAATCATATTTCTTCTAGAGGTGTGAATAGCCTGTACAGTATGTGGGGATCTGAGTCAGTGAGGACTGCGTGTGTGTAGCAATTTTGTTAGTGATATACAGTACTGTACAAAGGTCCCACTAAAAATATGGCTCCATATTTCATATAGTGAGCCATAATATTATATTTTAGATAAACGACACAGAAAATAGCGCTCTATATTTCATTTAGTGCAGTGATAAAATCACATTTGTGATAAATGACATAGCAAATAGTGCTTGGCAACATGGCTCTATATTTGTTATATAGGAACCTTAAAATTACATTTTAGATAAACAACGTTGAAAATAGCGCTTGGAAATATGGCTCCATATTTCATATACTGAGCCATAATATTATATTTTAGATAAATGACATAGAAAATAGCCCTTGGAAATATGGCTATATTTCATACAGTATACTGGACTGAAAATCAAATTTTTGATAAATGACACAGCAAATAGCGCTTGGAAATATGGCTCTATATTTCATATACTGGCGTGATAAAATAAATTTTTTGATAAATGGCATAGAAAATAGCTTTTTGAAATATGGCTCCATATTTCATATACTTGCAAGAGAAAATAAAATTTTTGATAAATGGCATAACAAATAGCGCTTGGAAATATGCCTCCCCCTGTGTTTAGTTTAGTTGCATGCTGTGAATATGCAGTACAATATAACCATGGAAATGGGTGCTATTTTGAGGAAGGGAGGGACCGATAGTACAAAAGTGTCTCAATACACAAAGGGCAACATTGATGAGTAGTAACTACACACAGGGGGAGGGCTAATGAAAACATGATTTGTTGTCTGTGCAAAATGTGCAGCCTTTACAAATGAATTCCGCCCCCCCCCCTCTGTGAAGAGAGAAGCAATGGGTTTAACTGGAAAAGGACATGAACATACTGCAAATTACTGCTGGCCAGTTTTTGAATTATACTGTATATCTTGCACCAGTATATGAAATATGGAGCCATATTTCAAAGCGTTCTTTTCTATGTTGTGCAACTAATGTGATTTTATGGCTCAGTATATGAAAAAATAGAGCCATATTTTCAAGGGGAAATTTCTACAGTAGGTCGCCAAGAAATCGCTCTACACACACCAACTTCACTGACTCATATCCCCACATACTGTACACAATGTTCACACCCTCTTGATGAAATATGATTTTATTATAAAATGTATTATTGTTATTAAAATTATATTATTGATAATGTATTATTGAATCATAGAAACTTATTTTTGGAGCAAAAAAAAAAATATTTACACTGGGATTCAAATCCTAACTGCCATGTGTGATGTGCAGTTACTTTACCATTATGCCATAACACCTACAGGTGAAAGCTTCAGTCTTTTACTTCTTACATAGTGAAAAGGAACTGAAACAGACAGCTTCTGTTGTTCCAGTTAGAAATATAGCAAGTTTCATATTTTCTATGTTGTTTATATAAAATGGAATTGTATGGCTCAATATATGAAAGATGGAGCCATATTTACAAGCACTATTTTCTATGTTGTTTATCTAAAATGTAATTTTATGGCTCCTATATATGAAATATAGAGCCATATTTCCAAGTGCTATTTGCTATGTCATTTATCACAAATGTGATTTTATCACTCCAGTATATGAAATCTGGAGCCATATTTCCAAGCACTATTTTCTATTTTGTTTATCTAAAATGGAATTTTATGGCTCCTATATATGAAATATAGAGCCATATTTCCAAGTGCTATTTGCTATGTCAATTATCACAAATGTGATTTTATCACTCCAGTATATGAAATCTGGAGCCATATTTCCAAGCACTATTTTCTATTTTGTTTATCTAAAATGGAATTTTAAGGCTCAATATATGAAATATGGAGCCATATTTCCAAGCGCTATTTGCTATGTAATTTATCAAAAATTTGATTTTATCATTCCAGTATACTATATGAAATATAGAGCCTTATTTCCAAGTGCTATTTGCTATGTCATTTATCAAAAATTTGATTTTATCACTCCAGTATATGAAATATGGAGCCATATTTCCAAGCACTATTTTCTATGTTGTTTATCAAAAAATTTATTTTATGGTTCCGATATATGAAATAAAGAGCCATATTTGCAAGCACTATTTGCTATGTCATTTATCAAAAATTTGATTTTATCACTCCAGTATACAAAATATTTAGCCATATTTTCAAAGGGAAATTTCTACAGTATGTCACTAAGAAATTGCTACACACACACACTGTCCTTACTGTCTCAGTTCCCCACATACTGTACACACTGTTCATACCCTCTAGATTAAATAAACACTCCTCAACACCCCTCATTTGCCATCTTTATTAAAATCCAAAGCAGACCACTACTGTACTTGAAAAAAAATACAAAGATCTTCTATACACAGGTGGAATGCTATAAAGTGCTACATTATGTGATACACTGGCCACCCAGTGGTGAAAGTATGAATTGCATCTTTGCTGCACAGCAGACGGCATTGCACGCCAACATATGAGAATTGATGTCACGCCAAATTGAGCGCCATGACCCCATTTTCAGAAATGTGTATGTGGACACATCTCTAGTTGTCTGCCTTGTGATTGCCTAAAAATTTTGAATGACAGATCCATGCTTCAGATTTGGTTTCCCTCATAGATATGTAAAATTTGGATCCTTCACCAGTTTCCGTATCTGTTATTGATACCTATTAGTCGCTATTTAGTACTGCAAGTCACTTAAGAAATAATTGCTTTCCAGTCCAATCGTGTAGTTTCAAAGCACAAAAAGTTATTTATGTAAAAAGGGGAGTACAAAGTGAAAGATTTAACAATTAGAGTACAAAGCAATAAATAATAGTACAAGCCAATACATATGCATGCTCCCTGGTCCCAGTATACAGTCATCAATCCAGAGGTCTGTGGTCATCCAAGAAGAATGACTGCACACTGGAATCGGGACGCTGTTTATATACCTTACAGAGTTCGACTCTAACAAAAGAACTAGTTTACAGGTTTCCATTGGTTCTTGCTTCTGGATTAGCTGGTCATTGGTCAATTCATAGGGTATCATCAGGGGCATGTCTCAGTCCTCAAAAGGTTGCATTGTGTAGTTTTCCGCTGAACAACTGGTTAACTCTAGCTATCACACTGCATACAGATAATGACATGCTATGCAGTAACTCCCTATCATTCATAACTAGCGGACGCAAGATGCGACTTCTTTGCCGATAGGTACGGAAGTCTGCAAATAAACAGGGATTTAGTATGATACCAAACATGACATGTCTACTATATTCTAAACCTTAGTTCTCACTTAAGTACATATTACATCATAATTATTAATTAATAATACCTTTAATAACTCTCTCTATTAACTATTGCGAATGGGAACCATTGAATTAGCATATGTGCTTCTGTGCATTGGTATAGGAAATGTTCATATGTATGTGTATACACACGTGTGCGTCTATGTGTACGCATGTGGATACACATACGATCGTCTAGACGTATGCATATATGTCTATGTGTGTGCGTTATGTGCATCAGTATATGTGTTTGGTGAATTCACATTTGTGCGCATCAGATTGCGCCGATGCAAAGTAGCATCCGATTTACTTGACATCAGACCATAGACGACTAGATCGTCAGATAATAATTGTAAGCGATCATATCCAATTATTTGACTTCGACAGTCCACCCTTTGATAGTAAACAAACTATCACATTTTATTCTTAACCTATTCAGTCATGTATAATAATTTATTATTCAATGTTCTAAATGGTATGACAAGTTGGTCATTGAACCGTTAATGTGTTTCAAAGAGATTAAAACAACCCTTATAGGCACTCAGCGGATCTATAGGGGATCATTGGTAGGATGTGGGTTCTCATCGAACCTATAAAGCAAGTTTGGGGAATTGATGTTTTAAAAGAACATTTACAATAATTATTATACATGACTTAGCCTATTCACATATTATTATCTGAAGGCACATTCAGTGTCAGGATTGTAATGCAGTTCTTTATCAACCTTAGTACCCATACCACCGCTATTCACCACCATCATGATTTCATTTTTCCTAATTACTTTAGTGGTATGTTTTCCACATTTCAACACAGTAATTGGTTTCAGTGTCAGATGTATTATTGCTAAGATGACAATCAGTATAAGTATATATGGAGTTTACCTATACTAGCAACCATTTCCTGTACCCACGCTCACAGACTGGTGAACCATTTTACAGGGTTTAACCAAGAGAACCATTTCTCTACCTTTACCTCTGTCTCATACAACAAAATATTATGGTCCCTCCGAAACTCCCACTTCAGTTGTAGGACCTCATCCATTTTCCAGTCAATCACCTCTTTAGGGTCATTAGTATTATTTGTAATATAAGTGCAACACTTGACACCAAATTGGGTGGCCAAAGTCACACAGTATCCACCAGTGATAGATGTTACATAGTTTAACACTAGCCTATGTTGTACTAACTCCTTTTTATAAGCCTGTAGCTCTTTACCAGTATACCTGAAAGTGTCATCATACATCTCAGTGATATTATCTATTAATTTAGCCAGGTCTTCAATATATCTGAAAATTAAAGTTCCCCGAGTGGTCCTGGTGGGATCTAATGCTACCAAAATTTGGAAGCCAGTTGTTTCACTAATCAACTGTGTGGCTGTATGTTCTTCACCAGGTATCATATTTATTTTGTCACGATGTTCATACTGCGTGTGTACATATGGAGGTGGTGCGGTTCTATGGATACCAATCATTTCATCATGTGTAAGTGTCATAACTTCTGGGATCAATTTACCAATAAAACATAAACCCTCAGAACTTGGAGAGCCACTTGTATGCTTTCCTTCCACATATAAAATACACATTATCTGGGAGTACGTAAGAAAGAGAATGCATCATTATCTTCGAATACATTATTCTCACAAAGAACCATGTCCCTTTTTCCCTCATTTGCACCCTACACGTTTCTGGTTGTATAACATCTGCATTGTTCCCTAATGATACTCTACCAACCATCACTTTAGCATAACTACACGTGTACCTATACTGGAAGTATCTCCCACTTGCAATAATTTTGCGTACAAGTTCAGAATCGATAGGATCATTATCAGCTCTGTGTGAAAAGGTCATTGTCTGATTGTTCCAGGTCACCTCCCAATTTCCTAGTTTTTGGAAATTACCTGTGAGGTCATTATGGCGGGGGGGTCTCTGGCAGCGGTGTTGGTTTTTGGCGAGGAGCATTGGCTGCACGTGGTTCTGTGCGGGAACTTTGTCACTAGGCCTGGTGAGGTCTGGCGGTGTTTCAGTTCCGTTGACATGGGCGCCGCCATCTTGCCTGCGGCCATGTGATTCCAGCTGTCCAATCCTGGTAGGTCATGTGCTCATTCCAGCCAGTCACCGCACGGCACTGAGTGTTTAGGAAGGTCCAGAGCCTCCCTTTGCCAGTGCAACGTGTTTCTCAGCTGCGGCTGAGAGAGTACCTGTGCCTTACCTGTCTCCTTGGAAGCACTACTAGCCTGAACCTTGCCTGCTCCAACCTGCTGAACTTACCCTGCACCCTCCATATACCTTTTCACCTGCCTGAGTACCTGAACCTGTTGTTTCCCTGCACCTTGCCTCCATTCACTCCCAGCTGGACCTCATTACCTCTGCCTGCATTTGTTACAGCTCACCATACCTGCATTCTGTTACAGCTCACCATACCTGTATACTGGACTGTTCCTGCCTGTCACTATCTGGACATTCTCCCATTAACCCCACTACAGTTATCAAGTGCACTTTAGTGCTATACCTGGACTTTTTCATTTGCCATTCCCATGTCTTCTAGGCCACTTATTAAAAACTCCACTTTTTCATATGTCTGCTTCTGTGTCTGCTCCTAACACCATCCCGGGTCCACAACAAAAGCAGAACCTCACAGTTTGCACTGGCCCCATGGATCCGGCCACGGAACAGGAGTCTGGAGTGGATTTATTTTGCTGTATTGCTGGTCGTTTAGAAAACCTGGAAGCTATGCAACATCAAGTGGCTGTTTCTACCGGAGATTATCTCAACGCCAAGATAATCTGCAAACCTCGTTAATCACCCCTGGGGTATCAGCAACTACACCTCCTCCTGTGCCTGGTAATACAGGGACCAGGGTATCCCCTCATCTACATCTTCCTATGCCAAGCAAATTTGATGGCAATCCTAAGCTCTGTCATGGTTTCTTAAATCAGTGTGATATACACTTTACATTACAGCCTAATTTTCCCACCACTAGAACTAAAGTGGCATACATCTTGTCTTTGTTGACCTCGGCTCGGCTTTGGATAGGGCCTCCCCACTCTGGGAGCGTTCAGACTCGCTCCTGGATAGCTATACAGACTTTGTATCTTCATTCAGGAGGATTTTCGATGAACCTGGATGCACAGTGTCAGCATTGTCCAGCAGCATGATCCTGAGACAAGGAACCCATCCTGTCAGCCAATATGCTGTACAGTTTCAAATCTTGGCAACAGAGCTTAAGTGGAATGAGGAGGCCCTCACCTCAGCCTTTTGGCATGGCCTTTCTGACCGATTAAAAGATGATTTGTTCACCCGTGAGCTTCCCACTAATTAAAATGATATGATCTCACTCTGCAACAAAATTGACCTACGCTTCAGAGAACATCAGGCTGAAAAGCACAGAACTGACCGGCAAAGGTCATTTACGCCTCCCTTGCCTACCCATCCACCCCATCCTCCTAGAGATGAGGAGCCTATGCAGGTGAACCAAACCCATCTCTCCAAAGAGGAACGTCAGACAAGGATGCTAAATAACCTCTGTCTGTACTGCGGGTCACCTGGTGGCCCCCTGCTCCTGCAAATTGGGAAATGTCCGTTCCTAACTGACCTTGAGAACATCAAGTTAGGAGTTATGAGCCCTTCCCCAAATACTAAAGATTTCCTTAGATTTGGATATCAAGCCCAACCCTGTCTTCGTCTATGCTGTATTAGACTCTGGAGCAGCCGGAAACTTCATGACTTCCAGCCTAGTCGATAAACTACAGATTCCTTGTACATCTCTTAATCACGCAATTTCCCTGACTTCTGTAGATGGACGTCTTTGTAGCTAAAGGAGTGGTCACCAAGGAAACTCAACCAGTATTAGTTCGTGTTGGGGCACTCCACTCCACGTCTTTAAAGATCTTAGTGATACCAGAGGCTTCTCAAGAAATCATTTTAGGATTACCCTGGTTACGCCAGCATTATCCTAGGATAGACTGGTGTTCAATGCAGATTCTTTCATGGGGAACTGACTGTCAGAAATCCTGTCTTCCCAAGATACGACTTGTAAGAAAGACAGCTTCTTTAACATCTCCCGCTATTCCCAAGGAGTACCAGATGTTCTCTGATGTTTTTTCCGAACACCAGGCGAACGTCTTCCCTCCCCACAGAGAATGGGACTGCCTGACAAGATGCCACCCCGTGGTTGCACCTATCCTCTATCCGTGCCTGAGACTCAAGCCATGTCTGAATACATCCAGGACAACCTAGCGAAAGGATTTATTCATCCTTCCACCTCTCCTACTGGAGCTGGCTTTTTCGTTGGCAAGAAAGATGGTGGCCTAAGACCTTGTATAGATTACCGGGGCCTTAATGATATAACGATTAAGAATCAATATCATCTTCCCCTGATCACAGAGTTGTTTGACAGAGTTAAAGGGTCCATCATATTCTCAAAGTTGGATCTGAGAGGGGCTTATAATCTTATCCGTATTCGCGCTGGTGATGAATGGAAGACCACCTTTAATACTAGAGATGGACACTTTGAATACCTTGTGATGCCCTTTGGGTTGTGCAATGCCCCTGCTGTGCTTCAGGGCTTTGTGAATGAGATTTTCCAGAACTTGTTGTACGTCTCAGTTGTATTTTACCTGGACGATATATTGATTTTTTCGTCTTCTGTAGCAAAACATCATGAACATGTGAAGGAAGTATTGTCCCGTCTGAGAAAGAACCACCTTTACTGCAAACTGGAGAAATGTGTCTTTGGGGTACCCAGTGTGCCATTCCTTGGTTACGTCATCTCTGGCTCCAGTCTAGAAATGGACCCGAAGAAGGTGCAGGCGATTTTGGATTGGTCCCGTCCTCAAACTTTGAAAGCCATCCAAAGATTGCTTGGGTTCGCCAACTACTATAGACATTTTATTAAAGGATTTTCATCATTATTGGCTCCCATTACCGCGTTGACCCGAAAAGACGCTAATCCTGCCCTATGGTCATCTGAGGCAGAGACTGCCTTCCAACTTTTAAAACAGTTTCTTTCTGCTCCAGTCTTACGACAACCAGATCTGGATAGGCCATTTCTAGTGGAAGTGGATGCGTCATCAGAGGCCGTGGGTGCAGTTCTTTCCCAGCGTTATGACGATAATTGAGTTCATCCCTGTGGGTTTTTTTCCAAGAAATTTTCTCCTGCCGAAAGAAATTATGCCATTGGTGAACAAGAACTTTTGGCAGTGAAGTTAGCATTAAAAGAATGGAGATACCTGCTGGAAGGGGCCAAGTTTCCCTTCACTGTCTTCACGGACCATAGAAATCCTCTCTTCCTCAAGAATCTTCAGTGCGTGAGTCCTCGTTTGGCCCGATGGGCCATATTTTTTGCTCGGTTCCAGTTCACCCTGACCTTCCAGTCTGAAGCCCTTAATCAAAAGGCAGATGCTCTGACCAGATCTTTCCTGTGTGATGACAAATCATAGAATCAACAAAATACCCCTGTTTTGGAGTCAAGAGTGTTCGCCACCTTACAATTACAGCCCCCTACTGGGAAGTCCTTTGTGGCCCCGGAGTTAAGGAATCAGCTCCTCACTTGGGCTCATTCCTCTTGCTTTAAAGGTCACTCAGGTACCCAGAAGACCTTGGAATTTTTAAAAAGAGGCTATTGGTGGCCATCCATGAAAGCAGACGTGTCAGAGTTTATCTCTTCATGTTCTTCGTGTGCCCAGCATAAATCTTCACTTCAGGTACCAGCTGGTGAGTTGTTGCCACTACCTATTCCATCACGTCCATGGGCGCATCTCTCCATGGACTTCATCATGGATCTGCCGAATTCTCAAGGGTTCACTACCATCTGGGTTGTAGTAGACCAATTCTCTAAAATGGTTCATTATATATCACTAAAGAAATTGCCTTCTGCTCCTGACTTGGCTCACTTGTTCATTCAACATATTTTCTGTCTCCATGGTCTTCCTGCTGAGATAGTCTCTGACCGTGGTGTTCAGTTCACAGCGAAATTTTGGAGAGCCTTATGTTCTGTATTGCAAGTGAAGCTAAATTTTTCTATGGCTTATCACCCACAAAGCAGTGGTTCCACTGAGAGGGTTAATCAAGACATTGAGAACTTCCTGAGGATTTTTATGACATCTTCCCAAGACAATTGGTCTGTATTGCTGCCATGGGCTGAATTTGCACATAACGCCTCCTACCACTCTTCCATGAACCAAACTCCATTTCATGTGGTCTACGGACTTCATCTTCGGGTCCCTGAATTTCAAAGCCTGCCCGTTTTTGATATCCCAGCTGTAGAAGACACTGTACGGAAATTTGCATCAATCTAGTCTCAAGTTTGTACTGACCTGGAGAAGGCGTCCTCCCGTTACAAATTTCAAGCTAAGAAGCGTAGGAAAGTACCACGTATGCAAGTTGGAGACCAAGTCTGGTTGTCCACCCGGAACCTACGGCTTAGAGTACAGTCTATGAAATTTGCTCCATGCTTCATTGGGCTCTTCTCCATCATAGAAATCGTTAACCCTGTGGCTAATCGCCTTCAGCTACCTCCTTATCTGAAAATTCCCAATTCCTTTCATGTCTCCCTGCTAAAGCCTCTGGTGCTAAACAAATTCCACAGAGTCCTGCCTGCTTCCCCCCGTGTCCAGACTGAAAGGGGAGTGGAGTTTGAGGTTTCCCAGGTCTTGGATTCCCGTCTCCGCAGAGGACATTTGCAGTACCTGTTGGACTGGAGGGGCTACGTCCCAGATTCCCGAGATGTCCATGCTCCTGCACTCATCAAGAGGTTCCATGATCATGGAATTGGCTGCGCGTGGTTCTGTGCGGGCACCTTGTCACTAGGCCTGGTGAGGTCTGGCGGTGTTTCCGTTCCGCTGGCATGGGCGCTGCCATCTTGCCTGCGGCCATGTGATTCCAGCTGTCCAATCCTGGTAGGTCTTGTGCTCATTCCAGCCAGTCACAGCACGGCACTGAGTATTTAGGAAGGTCCCCATCCTTCCTTCCTTTGCCAGTACAATGTGTTTCTCAGCTGTGACTGAGAGTACCGGTGCCTTACCTGTCTCCTTAGAAGCGCTACTAGCCTGAACCTTGCCTGCTCCAACCTGCTGGACTTACCCTGCACCCTCCATATACCTTTTCACCTGCCTGAGTACCTGAACCTGCTGTTTCCCTGCACCTTGCCTCCATTCACTCCCAGCTGGACTTCATTACCCCTTCCTGCATTTGTTACAGCTCACCATACCTGCATTCTGTTACAGCTCACCACACCTGTATACTGGACTGTTCCTGCCTGTCACTGTCTGGACATTCTCCCATTAACCCTACTACAGTTATCAAGTGCACTTTAGTGCTATACCTGGACTTTTTCATTTGCCATTCCCATGTCTTCTAAGCCACTTTTTAAAAACTCCACCTTTTCATTTAAGTCTGCTTCTGCGTCTGCTCCTATCAGCACCCCGGGTCCACAACAAAATCAGAACCTCACACATACCCAACATTCTTTCTGGTTTAAGACCTTACCCACTAAGGAATGGTAATCCTCTAAAGGATGCCCGCCCAAATATAGATTACTCTTGGACTGGCATCATTGGATGCACTTCTTATCAACTAGTGATCCACAGTATTCACAAACACAGTATTCCTCAGACAATAACCCCTCACACTGTCTCCGAGTTTCTTGGATAACAGATCTCTTAACAATTAATGTACTGAGGGTCTCATTCAGACCCGCTCACGAGCGCAGGACGCTTGCAAACGGGTCGATGGTACCCAAATGCGCATGCACATGACGGAGGCTACTCCGTCGTACGCATGCGCGAGACCCGGCGAGCGACGGGGAAGCCGTCACTAGGGGTCTCGCACCAAAGGGGGCGTGCTGTCGATGGTGAGTGACAGCACGCCCCCTTTGGTGGGCGTGGCTGCCAGACGGAGGCGTTCCCATGGAAACGCCTACCATCTGGGGCCGGCCCCACGGACATCACTAGTGATGTCAGTGGGAGTGATTTTGGCTCTGTTAGAGCCAAAATCACTCCAGGGCTTGCGGTCACCGAGACCCTACCGCAGGGTCTCGCCGCAAGCCCGATGGTCGCGATGGTCTTGACCATCGCGACCATCATCATGGACGCTCGCATAAGCTGTGGGTGGTAACCCACAGCTATTCGAGCGTCCAAGAGGCCGCTCCAAGTTTAGGTAGGAGGGCCCTGATTCAGAGCGAGCTCTCTGGTCAGAGCGTCCGGCTCTGAATCAGGCCCTGAGTTTGACCATATACCTCCCTGATTGTTTTATCGCTCCTTCTCCCGACTCCACTCCATCGACACTACCATCAGCTTCCCTCTCCGTCATCTGTCCTCCGTCACAGAATCAGGAAATCCTTCTCTAGCTCTGGTGTTCCACTGCAGTCTCTTAACTCTCCCGGAACAGGCTCGCAATCGACAAGTAAACGTTATCTGTCTTAACTCCGCCTTGTATCTCCTTCGGGTGGTTGACCTTTCTGCAGTGAGTGGAATGGACCCAGGTATCTCTCTCTACTACTTTCAAGGATGTTGTACTTGTCAGCAACACCTGATATGGACCTTCCTACCGGTCTGTCAAACAACCTGAGCATAAGAAATTATGCATCATAACAAATTCTCCAGGTTCAACATCATGACAGTTTGTTTCTGGCATATCAGGTAAAAACAATTTAAATTTCTCTTGCTGCTGTTTCAGCCGTTTACTAATTTTTATAAGATATTTCACAGTAACCTCATTATTGCTCTTCAAATCATCCTGTGGACTTATAATCAAATGAGGTTGTCTCCCAAACAGTATCTCAAATTTGCAGATTAAAAGGAGGTCTAGGATTGCTTATGATGCTATGGACGACTAGCGGTAAGGCTTCTGGCCATCCTAATCCAGTTTCAGCCATGATCTTACTCGGTTTGTTCTTAATAGTACCGTTTACCCTCTCCACCTTGGCACTGGCTTGCGGTCGGTAGGGGATGTGAAGTCTACTATTGATACCCATGAGCTTACACATGTTCTGGAAGATGTCACCAGTGAAATGAGTACCCCTATCACTTTCTATGATTCTAGGGATACCATACCTGCATACAATTTCCTGAACAATCTTTTTAGCAGTAAATGCAGCAGTATTAGTGGCAGGTGGATATGCCTCTACCCAATTAGAAAACACATCGGTACAAACTAATACATACTTGAGATTCCTGCAGGGTGGTAATTGAATTAAATCAATTTGTATTACCTGAAAAGGACCCTCTGTCGGAGAGATATGGGATGGTTCGGTAGGGATTGTCTTCCTGACATTTTTCCTCAAGCTAGTCAAACAGGACATAGCCCTCTTTTCAGCTTGAGAAGAAAAGCCTGGTGCACACCAGTATGCTCTGACCAACTTGCACATACCTCCTTTTCCCAGGTGAGTCAGACCATGCGCTGCCTCAGCCAATAATTTCTGCATGTCTATTGTCTGGAAGACCATCAGTTTATCAGTTGTTACATTTATTCATAACACTGCTGCCCATTTGGCAGCTTCATCTGCTCTATTATTGCCCATTGACACCGGGTCTTCTTTACATGTGTGGGCTTTACATTTGATGACGGCTACTGCCTTTGGTAGCTGAATTGCTGTCAGTAGTCCTTTTATGTGGTGTGTGTGCGACTGGTGTACCTGCTGCTGTCATAAAATTTCTAAGATGCCAAAGAGCCCCAAAATCATGTACTACCCTGAAGGCGTACCTGGAGTCAGTGTAGATATTAGTTGACTTACCTTCTGCCAGCTCACACACTCTCCTTAGTGCCACCAGTTCAGCCACTTGTGCTGAGTGAGGTGGACCAAGTGGTTCAGCTTCTACAACATCTTCAGCATTTACAACAGCATAACCTGTGCATAACTCTCCTGTGTCAGTTTGTCTATGACAACTCCCATCTGTGTAAAATGTCAAATCTGCATTTTCTAGTGGTGTGTCATGTATATCTGGTCTAGCAGTAAAGGTCTGATTCAAATACTCCATACAATCATGTGTGTCAGTATACCTGCAAAACTCACCTTCAACCAGCAACTCGCCTCTCTCCACCCTTTGTGCATCTCTAGGCACATATGGTAAGTACGTTGCTGGATTCAACATATTGCACCATTTAATGGTAATATTTGCAGGTGCCA
This sequence comes from Taudactylus pleione, assembly GCA_031769625.1. Lineage (NCBI taxonomy): Eukaryota > Metazoa > Chordata > Amphibia > Anura > Myobatrachidae > Taudactylus > Taudactylus pleione. Next base: position 6,436,165 of record JAUIMM010000975.1, read on the forward strand.
TTAGAACTAGTTCCCATTTCATGAACCTAGCTGAAGAAACATGTCAGGTTTTTGCAGAATTCAGCACAGCAGACACAGCATGTGGTGCATAAACAATCATAACATGACCTAATACTTCATCCTCACTCTTATCGACCAGAAGAGCGGTCGCTGCTACACTTCTTAACCATTTAACTGATGATTTTTCCAGCAAAACCTGTCAGAAATTGCCTGGTCCGCAGGAAAGTCCGGGTAGTCAGAAAAGATCCGTTCTGCACATGTACAGAACAAATTTTCTCTTAAAAAACACAGCCGGGGGGTGTGGACACACCTCGTCAGCTGAAGTACAGCTGGCTGCGTTCGCATCAAAACGGACAACGTCAGTTAAGTGGTTAAACATGTTGGGAGTGATCTTGCCACAGTGTCCAATTGTGCACTGTATTATGCTACAGGTCTGCTAGCGTCACCATGTTTTTGTGTGAGAGGACACCTACTGCTCAGCCATCAGCCTCCGTACAATATAACTCAAAAGGTTTTTCATAATCAGGTATTCCCAGGGCAGGTGCTCTTCTCAGACTATCCTTAAGGTTAAGGAAAAGCCTGCTCTGTTTCCTCAGTGTGTGTGACACGGTCGGGTTTTGAGGATGACACCAATTCCTGCAATGGTAATGCCAAAATAGAAAAACCTGGGGTCCACTTTCTGCAGTATCCACACATGCCCGGGAAGGTACGGATTTGCTGCTGGTTTTGCGGCAGTGTCACAGTCTGTATGGCCTGTATTCTGTCAGTTGTCAAATGTCATAGCCCCTGGGTTAGACAGTGTCCCAAGTATTTAACCTTAGTCTGGCATGGCTGTAATTTGTCCTTTGCAACCTTGTGTCCTGTCTGTGAGAGATGAAGCAACAATAGTTTAGTATCATTTAAACATGACATAAACGAATCAGAGCACAACAACAAATCATCTACATATTTAATTAGAACAGATCCATTGCTTGGTTGAAAAGATTGCAAACAGTCGTGTAAGGCCTGAGAGAAAATACTGGGGCTATCTATGAAACGCTGGGGCAATCGTGTCCATGTATATTGTACCCCTCTGTAGGTGAATGCAAAGAGATATTGACAGCCAAGGTGAAGAGGGACTGAGAAGAAGGCGGAACATAGGTCAATGACAGTGAAATGGGTTGCAGAGGGTGGAATTTGCATGAGGATGACAGCTGGATCGGGTACTACGGGAATTGGCTCTCGACTACTTTGTTTGCACCCCTAAGGTCCTGTACTAACCTATAGCCCCTCCCCCCAGCCTTCACTGGAAAAATGGGACTATTAGCTGGGCTAGCTGTACGAATTAAAATACCCTGTTGTAGCAACCGCTCAGTTATCGGTTAAACCCCTAACTCTACCTCTGGTTTTAATGGGTACTGAGGGATTTTTGGAGCTTGCCTACCACTTTTTAAATTTACCTTTACAGGAGATACATTTGCCATCAATCCAGTTTCCTGTCCATCCTTGGTCCAAAGTGAACCCTGTATTTGAGATAACATCTCTTTTACTTGGGATGGGCATTGTTCTAAAACGGTAGAGTGAAGCATTAACCTTTGTGTAGTGTCCAATATATCCCTTACCTCATGCGCAGTCTTCTCTGGGATATCTAGGAATATACCATCAGGGGTACAGTAAATGACATCCCATTTTACACAACAAATCCCTTCGCAGTAGGTTAGTAGGAGCTGCCACCACTAGAAGAAAGGAATGCTTAGTTTGCTGCGGCCCGATAGTAACCTCTGCAGATTTGGTTAGAGGATAATGCTGCACTCTCCCCATTACTCCCATTGTTGGTACTGTCTTGTTAGTGATCTGTAAATTAGATGGAGAATTTAACACAGATCTGGTCGCCCCTGTGTCTACAAGAAAATTATGTTTAGTACCAGATATATCAACTGTCATTGTAGGTTCTTCCCTAGTATTCTCAGTTAACCTGACTGGCTGTAGACTACAGGTATGACCTGATCCCTAGTGCTGACTATCACTCTCTAAGAGCATCTACAGTAATTCCTCTCCAGTTAGGCTGAGAGGTTTGCACCCTGGTTTTTAAATGGTCTTTGAGACCATCCATGAGTACCGTTATAGCTACCTCCCTGTGGTGTATATCATCCTTTATATTTTCTATCCCAGTGTACTGGGATATCGTCTGCAGTGCCCTGGTGAAATAGTCTGCTGCAGACTCACTATCTTTTTGTTTGATAGTGAAGATCTTGCTCCAGTTAACTATCACTGGAAAATATACACCCAATTGTGTGACTATACATTGAATGTTAGCCTGATTATCCTTGTCATTTAAGGGGTACATCTTCATCCAATACACAAGCCGTGATAAACTTTTTCACGTCGGTATTGGAAGGGAGACATGCCCTTAACACCTCGCCAATCCTTGTTAATCAGCTCATGAGCATTACCCAAATCCCTAACAAATTTCTGGCACTTGGCTAACTCTTTCCTAGGATCAGGAAAGTCTGACTTTATGGAATGTAACTCTGCTCTCGTCCATGGACAATGCATTGTTACGTCCTTCATGGGAACTACACCCTCTCTATCCAGTTTCCCGTGGGGAATGGTTATTGTACAGACCGGATGTATACCTGCCACATTGTTATGTTCAGGGTTAACTATGGGACTTATAGTTTCGGTACTTTTCAGGCACTGATTCAGAGCCGGACGCTCTGACAGAGCGCTCGCTCTGAATCAGGGCCATCCCTCCTACCTTTTGGAGCGGCCTCCTGGCCGCTCGCATAGCTGTGGGTGACCACCCACAGCTATAGCGAGCGGCCAAACTGATGGTCGCGATGGTCAAGACCCTCGCGACCATCGGGCTTGCGACGGGACCCTTGTGGTAGGGTCTCGCTGCCGCAAGTCCTGGAGTGCTTTTGGCTCTATCAGAGCCAAAAGCACTCCCATTGATATCACTAGTGATGTCAGTGGGGCCGGCCCCAGACGGTAGGCATTCCCATGGGAACGCCTCCGTCTGGGCAGCCACGCCCCAGGCACGCCCACCAAAGGGGGCGTGCTGTCAATCACCATCGACAGCAAGCCCCCTTTTGTGCGAGACCCATAACGACGGCTTGCCCATCGTTATTCGGGTCTCGCGCATGCGCACGACGGAGCCGCCCCCGTCGTGCGCATGCGCACTTGGGCAACATCGACCCGCTTGCGAGCGCTCAGCGCTCGTGAGCCGGTCTGAATCAGGCCCTCAGTCTTTTACTGCTACGCACTCCACTACCCTCGCCAATTTCTACTTCTGTTACAACTGGGGGGGGGTCACTTCCTTTCCTTGTGTCTGTGGTGCATCTAACAGGTTAACAGCATGTGTGATGGCTGATATTACTGTGGGTTCAGCCTCTTCTACATACACATTTTCTTTATAATTACTTAGTACAGGATATAAATGACTAGTTACATTTTTATCGTTTTTGATATCGGCTGTACCATCACCTTCAACCGCTTAAGGTGGTGGAGGTACGCATGCGCAATCCCCTTTACCTTTGGAAGCGCTACCTTGCGTTGCATGAGCGCTTCCATGCGGCGTGTACACGACGCTGTTTAGCATTGCGTGAGCGCTCCCTTGCGTCGCGTGCACGACGCTGTTTTGCGTCGCGTGCACACCACGCAACCATGTGTTCCCCTCGTGCTGCCATAACTTTAAAACAGTCATTTTACACGTTTCTTCAGTGATTTGACTAGACGTATGCTATCTCTTACATTATTCAGTACCTTCAAATCGAAACTGCCAATTTTAGGGAAAGATTTTACAAATCCTTTGGTCATCTTGACCCATTCGTCAAAGTACACAGTAGTATACGCACCATACTTTGTATACATTATGTACCTAGCCGACCCTGTCGGCTCTTCCATGAGCAGCACATCATCGACCATTTCCAGCATTTGCTTAGCCCCCATTTCGGAAAATACTTAGCAACTTACCACTGGAGAATTTTGACTGGTGAATGATTTATAAGAGCTGCAATCTACCCTGCTTGCGGCAAATTTATACCTAAGCTTCGTCCGCTCACTTCCTACTTTGAGTTACTCTCCCTTGGTAGAATTTAAGTGTTCCAATAATACTTACCCTTGCCAGTGATTTCCTCCCCACAACTACCCAAGTCACAGTTTACGCAACTGTGCGGTCTGATCGCATTGCCCCAGAGAACCTAACTGATCAATGGACTTTGCGATTACCATTGGGTGTTGGACCGAAAAACTACCGCTGGTTTTTCGTACCACAATATACTTGCTTTGTATACTGGCCCGGTAGCAGTTTGCCTCGTCAGACACCTACTGAGTTACCTCTGTTTCTTTTCAACAGTAACCTTTTCACATCACAAACACACGTTCACTTTCATAACCACCTTTCATTTTCTGCGCAGAAACTCTTTTACCCAACTCTAGCAGTGCAATCTGGAGGTTTTACCAAGTAATCACGCTATGCATATAACAAGACTGTCTATCAAAACGATTGGTTAAAAACGTGGCAGCAGTACAGGAAATAATTATACTCTATTATGCGAATCGCACTTTAGCACCAAAACGACAATAAAAGAAACAAACTTTCCTCTCTTGTCCCCAGGTCCCTAATCAGCGCTCCTTAAAATCACACAATAACGGACATCAGTTCCACAACACTGAATGGTAACAGGCTTTGAACACAATGCGTTCTAACCTGCGTATGGCGCGCCTTTCCACCCTTTGTTGAGGGACTGAGATCCGTACGCTTTCGTGCGACTTTCAGTAAAGTGATATCAACTGCGAACCCCATCTATGGATACCCCTTAATCGCTATACCCAATTGTCGCTATTTAGCACTACTAGTCGCTTAAGAAATAATTGCTTTCCAGTCCAATCGTGTGGTTCCAAAGCACAAAAAGTTATATTATTCAAGGAAAAGTATAACGTGCTGTGATCTAGACAATTAGCGCAAAAAGCAAGTAAATACAAAGGTACATGCGATAAATATGCTAGCGCTCTGAATTCCAGTTCTCAGTCATCAATCCTGAAGCCTGTGGTCATCTAAGAAGGGAAATTACTCCCTTCTGGTAGCCAGAGCAGTAGCCTATATACCTTACAGATCACAGATAGAACCATAGAGACAAGCCAGCATGATTCCATTGGTCCTTGCTCCTGGTCATTCTGGTCATTAGACAGTTCATACGGTGTCATCAGGGGTATGTCCCAGTTCTCCAACAGTTGCTTTGTGTAGTTTCCTGCCGAAGAACTGGTTAAACTGGCTATAGACACTACATACAAAATGTTAACATGCTAACCAATAACTCCCTATAGTTCATAACTTGCGGATGCATGATGCGATCTCCTTGCCGATAGAACCGGAGATCTGCAAATAAACGGATTTAATATAATACCAAACATGGCATGTCTACTATGTTCTAAACCTTAGATCTTATTAACATACACACTGCATCATAATTACTAATTAAAAATACCTTTAATAACTATCTTATTGTAAATAGGAACCATTATATACATATGTGTTCGCATATGTGCGTCTGTGCATTGATGTAGGAAATGCACAGTATGTGAGGACGCACGTGGGCGTCTATGTGTACGCATGTGGATACACATACGAGCGTCTGGGTGTAAGCATATAAGTCTATGTGTGTTCATTATGTGAATCAGTGTATGTGTGTGTTGGGTTCGCAGTTGTGCGCATTGGATTGCGCCGACACAAAGTAGCGTCCAATTTACTCTTTATTGGACAACAGACGACTAGATCGTCAAATAATTATTGCAAATGATCATACCCAATTATTTGACTTGGACATGTGTTATCGTTTTCTTCCACACACTGCCTGATTATTTTTCCAATCAGCCAAACAAATAATATTTTTTTTTTCATTTGATTAGAAGACAGGTTCTCAAACTCGGTCCTCAGGACCCCAAACAGTGCATGTTTTCCATGTCTCAGTGAGTAATAAATACACCTGTGTTCCTGCTGGGTGACCTGGAAAACGTGACCTGTATGGGGTACTGAGGACCGAGTTTGAGAACCACTGGATTAGAACAATTTAAAGATTAATTTTGGACTCTCACTTAATGGACAAGGAAGGGATTCTTTTTTTGGAAATAATATATCTTCTTAGAGACCTAGATCTTGCTCAGACATTTGATAATATCTTGCTAAGACGTTACCTTAAATGCCTCAACTAATTGTGCCTGAGTTTCAAATGTATTGACTTCTGAACAGTTGCAAGGTATTTGTCGTAATTGTCCATATGGAATATTTTAAACCCATGGTCTATAATAGGAGCTTTTGCATGATTAACAGTTATAAGTATCTACCTCCTTACAGAATGTTTTGGTAACAATTTTCTCACCTTCTACTTTGAGGGTGGTATTGAGGAAGGAAAAGAGTTTGTAAGAATTAAGTTGTGCAATACCTGTGAACCAGATCGCTCATCCACATCCCAAATAAAAAATAGATCATCTACAGTATGTCACTCCCCTAGTTGAATGTCCTCAAAGACACATGTATAGGTTTGCAAATCTCATGCACATGGCCATCCCAAGAATATGAAGGTAAAAATGAAAAATAGTTGTGTGAAAGAATAAATTCAATAGAATTTAATAAGAAAATCACATTGTCATTCAAATATTCTGATTTGATGCTAATCTGGATTAAACTGCTTTAAAATCCTTTTTCTGAAGAATATTAGAGTACAAAGGCTGCACATCACATTTATTATGCTGTATCTAGCATAAGATTCAACTATCTTTAATAAGCCATTGTGGGGTCTCATACAATATGTTAATATTGGTATCTCCCAATTGCATTTGGGTTTCGGGAAGATAATCTAGGTTTCAAATAATGATCCCTCCACCCTTATCAGCTGACTTGATAAAGATGCAGGTACTGTATCGCCTGAAAAATCCTTAAAGGCCTTCCTTTCACCTGAATACAAATACTATTATATTTGGATTTTTTTTGTTCTTAAAACATAATTTATCAAAGCTTCTATTCTTAATAATTTTTCCTTTTAGAATTATTAATGTCAAAAACCATTTGAGGTTCTCTCAATATTTCTGATATAAATAAATCCTTCTCCTGGGAATTTTCCTTTAATAAGTCTTCAAAGGTCTGTAGACCCACCTGATCCTTATCATCCTGCACAACAACATTTATATCCTGTTTTATATATTTGGATTTCTTATTCGCAATGTACTTTTTCTGCATAATGATCTTACATAACAATTGAGATAAACAAAACAAAAAATCAGGGACATTTAGCCAATAATTAAATATCTAATAATCCGTTCTAATTACTTGCCTTTTTGAATATATTTTTTATATTTGTATTTAAGTTATGTTATCCAGTAAGCTTTTTGTGAACCATATTACCCACAATTATATTGGATTTGTACTAGAAGATAGAAGTCAGTTGTCTTGTATGTCTGCATTGTTAATTAGATTGAGAGATTGTTTGCCATTGCTCATGCGAATAAGCCTCACTGTACACATGCAGCGATCGCACTGTGATCGCGGAAGCACATAGGAATCCATTGCAGAGTGAGTGACAGGTTGTCAGCATTTGGGGGGTGGTAATGGGCGTTGGCCTGAGAAACGCAGGCGTACCTGTCCATTTAAACACTGTTACATGGGCGTGCATAACTTAGCTGCGAGTGCATACACTCTGCTTGACTGAAGAGCTCCCAAAGGCTGTGGCAGGTCAGACCAAGGGCAGGATGGCCGGCGATGTTGCGGTGATGTTACCGATATTTATGCAGGTATGCATTGTTGCATGCAGTGGGCGTCCTTATGCTCAGGTGATCTTTGCAGACATTAGCATATTTTCACTGCTGCGTTGCATTTGCAATCGCAGCTGCTATCTAGATTAACATACATCTCTGAATCAGGCCCTCTGTCCGTATGTCCACAGGCAATGATAACTCTTTTAAGGGGACATGTTGTGGAAACTAGTGGTGACCAAAGAACCCACATGATTTAATTTAATAATAATAAACACATATACTTTATATTTATATTTTCAACAAACCTAACACACTGCTATCATAACAGAAATGCTTAAGAATTTTAAACTATTAAGTGTTCTTGCATCCCTGACCCATCTCAAGGCATGAGGAGCCTAAAATGTAAGATGCATGGAACTTAAAATCTAATCTTATTTTATAGCCTACAATGAGACTTACATACTGTACAGCATTAAATCAATCCAAAATTTGTTAAGAAAAAAATATTTATGGAATATGTATATCACTAGTGAAAAACCAATTACAATATTGGGTAACACATAAAATATCTATTTCAGAATATCCATACAAACATTTGATATATACTGTAAGTCTTACTCCTATTATGCAGTGGCAAACGCAGTATTTTGAAAGGGGGGGGAAGAGAGAGAGAGAGAGAGAGACTATGATGGGGTACACACACACTGACTGAAACAGACAGACACACCTATATCACTAAAAACATGAATTCAACAGGCAAATACAAACAGCCAGTATGCTTTATTAAAGCCCCCAGTAGTGGTCCCCCTATGTAGTGCCCCTTATACAATGCCCCCAGTAGTGCGCCTTATGCAGTGCCCCCAGTAGTGGTCCCTCTATGCAGTACCCCCAGTAGTGCCTCTTAAACAATGTCCCCAGTAGTGCCTCTTATACATTGCCCCCAGTAGTGCCAGTGCCCCTTATGCAGTGCTCCCAGTAGTTGTCCCTCTATGCAGTGCCCCCAGTAGTGTCTTGTATATAGTGCCCCAGTAGTGCCAGTGCCATTGGCCCTTATGCTGTTCCCCCAGTAGTACCCCCAGTAGTAATCCCCCTATGTAGTGCTCCTTATACAGTGCCCTCAGTAGTGCCCCTTATACAGTGCCCCCAGTAGTGGTCCCCCCATGCAGTGCCCCCACCCCTATGCAGTGCCCCTTACATCTTACATATATAGGACAAAGACACAATAAAAAAAACACTTACCTGAATCCTCGCGCCTGCCGCTGTCCGCTCTCCCAGCCCGCTCTGCACTATGGGAGAGACACCATGACATCTCTCCCATCATCCACTGTGGGAGCCGGAAGGTGGAGCTCATGAGTGAGCTCCAGGCCAGCACCGGCAGTGGGCGCAGCAGCCAATTCATATATACTACTTAAATATATACATATATACTACTGACATATATACTACTTAAACACACATTTAGATGCACCCAGGCTCTTAAAATAAATGCTAACATAGTTGATGTCACTTGGTGTATGTTTCTTTGATGTCAAAAACCATTCATGTGATATCGCAAGAGTCTGTTCACACCTTCGATCATGTTTTGTCGGAAGAAAACTGGTTGAAAAGAAAGATCACATTTTATGTGAAGTTTAATATTCATCCGATGCGACTGGCCAGATTGGTCTAAAAGTGCAGTATGTACAGAGTGTACACACCTTTGACCATTCTTATGATTCTACACCAACAGCAGCACCACCTCTGTCAGTAGCGCATGCAGGGGGATTTCTGAGTACCCAGAAACCCCCCCTTGAAGGGCCACGTTTTTTTTGAGAGAGAGACCACCATCGGCAGATTGGGGCACCAGGCCAGTACCCTTGATGGCCGGTGGCCACCCAAGCCACCCTTCAATAACTGAACCTCTAACCATTCTGAGGGCGTCGGAGCAAGTTGACATCACAGAAGAGTGCCGGTATGTTCGATCAGACTGTGTGTGTGTATATATATATATATATATATATATATATATATACAAATACACACAGGTTCAAAAGTTTGGGGTCGCTTTGAAATTTCCTAACCTTAAGTTAATCAGAAATACACTCTGTACATTGTTAGTGTGGTAAATGACTATACTAGCTGCAAACGTCTGTTTTTTAAAGTAATATCTACATAGGTGTATAGAGGCCCATTCTGGCAACCATCACTCCAGTGTTCTAATGGTACATTGTGTTTGCTAAGCGTGTTAGAAGACTAATGGATGATTTGAAAACCCTTGTGCAATTACACAGCTGAAAACGGGTTTGCTCGTTAGAGAAGCTATAAAACTGGCCTTCCTTTGAGCTAGTTGAGTATCTGGAGCATCACATTTGTGGGTTCGATTATACTCTCCAAATAGCCAGAAATAGAGAACTTTCATGTGAAACTCAACAGTCTATTCTTGTTCTTAGAAATGAAGGCTATTCCATGCAAGAAATTGCCAAGAAACTGAACATTTCCTACAACGGTGTGTACTAATCCCTTCAGAGAACAGCACAAACAGGCTCTAACCAGAGTAGAAAGAAGTGGGAGGCCCCCGTGCACAACTGTGCAAGAAGACAAGTACATTAGAGTCTCTAGTTTGAGAAATAGATGCCTCACAATTCCTCAACTGGCAGATTAATTAAATGGTACCCGCAAACTACCAGTGTCAACGTCTACAGTGAAGAGGCAACTCCGGGATGCTGGCCTTCTAGGCAGAGTGGCAAAGAAAAAGCCATATTTGAGACTGGCCAATAAAAGGAAAAGATTAATATGGGCGAAAGAACACAGACATTGGACAGAGGAAGATTGGAAAAAAGTGTTATGGACAGACGAATCGAAGTTTGAGGTGTTTGTATCAGACAGAAGAACATTTGTGAGACACAGAACAAGTGAATAGATGCTGGAAGAGTGCCTGACGTCATCTGTCAAGCATACTGGAGGTAATGTGATGGTCTGGGGCTGCTTTGGTGCTGGTAAAGTGAGATTTGTATAAGGTAAAAGGGATTTTGAATAAGGAAGGCTATCACTCCATTTTGCAATGCCATACCCTGTGGACAGCACTTGATTGGAGCCAATTTCCACCTCCAACAGGACAATGACCCAAAGCACACCTCCAAATTATGCAAGAACTATTTAGGGAAGAAGCAGGCAGCTGGTATTCTGGCCCTGATTCAGAGCTGGATGCTCTGACAGCGCTCGCTCTGAATCAGGGCCGCCCTTCTTGTTTTTTAGAGCGACCTCCTTGCCGCTCGCATAGCTGTGGGTGGGCTTGCAACAAGACCCTTGTGGCAGGGTCTCATTGCCGCAAGCCCCAGAGTGCTTTCGGCTCTAACAGAGCCGAAAGCACTCCCACTGACATAACTTGTGATGTCAGTGGGGACGGCCCCAGATGGTAGGCGTTCCCGAGGGAACGCATCCGTCTGGGCAGCCACGCCCCTGGCCCGCCCACCAAAGGGGGCATGCTGTCACTCAACATCGACAGCACGCCCCCTTTGGTACTAGACCTGGAGTGACGGATTGCCCGTCACTATCCGGGTCTCGCGTATGCGCATGACGGAGCCGGCTCCGTTGTGCGCATGCGCACTGGGCCACCATTGACCTGCTTCAGCTGGTCTGAATCAGGCCCTCTGTAATGGAGTGATCATCGCAGTCACCAGATCTCAACCCCATTGAGTTGTTGTGGGAGCAGCTTGACCGTATGGTATGCAAGAAGTGCCAATCAAGTAAATCCAACTTGTGGGAGGTGCTTCAGGAAGCGTGGGGTGACATTTCTTCAGATTACCTCAACAAATTAACAGCTTGAATGTCAAAGGTCTGCAATGCTGTAATTGCTGAAAAAGGAATTACAGCATTGACGAAAGCAAAGTTTGAAGGACAAAATGATTATTTCAAATAAAAATCATTATTTCTAACCTTGCCAATGTCTTGACTATATGTTCTACTCATTTTGCAACTCAGTTTTCATGTAAAACACAATATTGTCTGGGTGACCCCAAACTTTTAAACGATAGTGTGTGTGCGTGTGTGTGTATATATATATATATATATATATATACATACATATATATATATACTCATATATATATATACACACACATATATATATATATATATATATATATAGATAGATAGATAAAAATGCAAGAGGCGACACTCAGAGTGCATGCAAGAGGTGAAAGAAGGGCTGTGATTTATTCAATCGATCATAATCTCATCAACATTTCGGGGCCACATGCCCCTACATCAGGATGACAAAAAATACATAATGAGTACAAAGAACAACCTTATATAACTCACCCCACCGGGCGTGTTGATTGTACCCCCATCCTCTGCACCGGACCGAGGCCCGGAAGCCCAGCAATCCCACGTGGACGAGAACACACCATGTGGCTAGCGCACCCATGACGCATGCAGGCACACAGGATGAGGGAACAAACAGAGTACCCAGCGTGTCGCCTTGGCAACCCTGGAACCAAAATACACAATAATGCATAATCAACAAAAGCGTGAATTTCATAAGCAATAAAAAAAAAAATCAAACAGTAATATATACATATACAGTATATATAACCTCAACCCATAGTGAATAGGGGATATCAATATATGTTATTAAAACTAATCAAACACAGGGTATGTGCGTGAAATAATACGAGTGAGGCCCCAGTACTTATGTCAATAAATACTACCAAACCCACTAAATTAATATTGTAATAGTGCTGTGATATAACAACATAATACGGCCACTAAATGGCACTAAGTGCCCCAAAGCAAAAATGCTAAAGCATGTGTAATGATACACAAACATGTTAAAATGTATCGTTTGAACAAATGTCGACTAAAGTGATACAAAGTGTCAAAACTAGAAAATCTTACAAAATAGCTATCAAAGAGCATACATTAATAATATAATCTATCCAAAAAAATAAAAATTTCTGTGTGTTTACATATCGAATGACCTACACTTGATGTATCCATCAATGCTAGTAGCTGACATGTATGTTAAAACCATCAAAAATAGAGCGATCCGTATAACAAAGAAACAACTCTCCTCTTGTAGTGTGTCGGAATGCAACTAAATTATTATAAGAGCGTCTCTGAGAGCTGCGGCTACAATTAATGATACATATGTATATATATATAATATTTTAATACTTAAACCACCCTAGGCTAAATAAGAAAAATGAAGCATAGAAAGGCATCAAATGGTAGTAAAAATATGTATAACATTTGCTGGAAGGCTATAAATCTATGCAACAGAGGAGTTGTTGCTCATATTGACTCCCATCTATATTTAACAGTAAGCCATTAAACTAGACTATAGTTAAATACCAATCCTGAAGGCAGATAAACAACTAATATGTGTAACATGAATAAAAAATATATATAATGTTTTCAAAGATGGCATTGAAGGCTCAAAGACTCATTGAGACCTCGAGGGACTAAAGTATCTAAATGAAAGATCCAAGATGTTTCCAACTGTAATCATTTTCTCGATCTATTCCCTCCCCTCAAAGATACCGGAACGTGGTCAATTACCTTGTACCTTATGATGGCAATTCTGTGTTTTTGCTGAGCAAAATGTGACTGGTTGGTCACTGCCACCTGTGGAGAGTGCTGCCCTAATGGCTGCCTGATGCTGTGCCATTCTCACCTTGAACTGACATTCTGTCTTGCCCATGTAATGTAAACCACATGGGTAAAACAGAATATATACAACAAAACGCAAACTACACGTCAGTGGCCAATTGATGCTGAACTTTTTTCCAGAATAAGGATGGAACACATGGCTGCCAACCTGCATGTAGCTGCATGTGGTACTCCCCAAACACCTGAAGCAGCCATTCTTTCTGCCCAAAAAGTGTTCCCTAGGTGCCACTATTTTAAATGCTGTAATATCGTTTTCATGAGAAAATCCCTGATATCACGACTGCGGGTAAAGCTAGGCATAACCCTAGTGTCATGCAGTAAAGATATGTCTGGATCTGTGGCATCCATGGGTCATAGGTTTTTTTAACATGAGTTGACAAATATCTACTTTTAACGTTAAATTCACTAATCCATGGTACCTTCTGTGAAAGATGTTTTTTTATCTCTAGGTAATAACAATATCTCCCTACTCTTGCTAAGAGCCTTCTTCCTAGCTTGCTTTAATAATTTAATGGGATTACCCCAGTTCAGACATTTTTCTGTCATGATATCTAGTTGTTTAATGGTTTCTTCTCTGTCAGTGGTAATCCTGCAAAGCCTTATAAGCTGAGAAATGGGCAAACCTGACACTGTTGACCTCGGATGGAAGCTGTCATAATGTAACAGTATATTTCTGTAAGTGGGTTTGACAAAAAGAGAAGTCTCTTATTTGTGAATCGACAAGTTTGATATTAATGTCAAGAAAATGTATCTCCTTGTTGCTATAGTGGGCTGTTAATTTGATCGGACTGGAGATGTTCTGTGCATTGACAAGGTCCATCAATGTTTTAACATCGCCTTTCCAAAATATCAATAAATAATTGATATATCGATAGTATAGCAAGATACGTAATGCTACAGCTGGATCCTCAAAAAAGAGACATTTCTCAGTCTCCCACATATAGGAATTAGCTGAGCCCATAGCACACCCCATCTTTTGTCTATATTAAGCCCCATTGAACAAAAAGTAATTGTGACTTAATGTGATCTCAAGCAGGGAAAGAAAAAAGCTTATATCAGGACCCTCATACTTGGGGTTGTTAAACACCAGGTGTTCAATAGCCTTAATCCCAGCACATTGTGGGATACACGTATATAGACTTGTTACGTCAAGAGTAACCATGACTATATTTTCAGGTACGGTTACCATGGAGGACAGGCATTTAAGATGTAAAATCTTTAAAATTAAAGTAGTAGAATCCTTTAGGTATGTAAACATGTCTTGTACACACAGTTGTAGATATGCATCAACAAATATCGCTATGGATTCACACAGAGACCCCCTGGCCAAGATGATGGGTCTGCCAGGAGGTCTCTGTAGATTTTTATGTATCTTGGGAATCACATAGAATAATGGCACAATAGGAAACTCTGTGCTTAATTTCTTACAAATCACTTCAGAAATAATACACTCCAACTCAGCCTGTTGCAAAAGATCATCAAGACTTTTCTTATATTCACCAGTGGGGTCACTAGACAAACAAAAATATGTATCACTGTCACTAAGTGACCTATAACATTCATCCCTATATGCCGAGGTGTCCATCGCAACTATAGATCCCCCTTTATCAGCACTTCTTATCACTATATCTTGTCTCAAACGCAAAAGAACTGTCAGCACTAAAATCTTTGACATGTTAGGTGAAGAATAGGGTGTTTGTATATCCTGTGGCAAGGAATCCATCATTCTGTGAAATTTCCGGATAGAGGAATTGGTTGAAATTGGGTCAAAAGAAGATCTCGGTCCAATCCTTAGTAAAGAAGGTGGTAATGTCGGACCTGATATAGGTATTCTATCTTTACTGAAGTGTTCTTTCAATTTAAGGGTTCTCAAAAATTTGTAGCTATCGATCTTCCATTTAAATTCATCCAGCTCTTGTAGGAATGAACGTCAAACCCTTTCAAAGAACCTGTGTCTCAGTCGGAGTTAATGGTACAGAGGACAAATAAAAATGAAGTCCTCCTCCCTCTCGGTGGTCTTCCTGTGTTTCTGCCTCCACGTTTGGGCCCCCCTACTTGTTGGTTTTTTTCTTCGTGTGGTCATGCCTACCATGGTGCCTAGTCCTAAAGGGGGCACTTGTGGGGAGTATCCTTCACTGCGATGGACTTCGTCAGTATCGTTTGCTGAAGTGCTTGAAAATTTATTATAAACTCTGTGGGTACGTGGAATGTAGGAATGGCCCGGTCTTTGTGGATTTTCTCATGCCCATCCATAGCGGGATCAGCCATTAAAGCAGATAGATGTTCAGCCTCTAATATGTTGATTTTCTCCTTAACGATGTTACTCTCACGGGTGGATTCCTCAATAATCAAAAGGATCAAATCCATTGAACACTTGTTCAATATTGAGATCCAACGGCAGCAGAACGGGATGCTATGTCTGCCGATCATTGGAGTGTTATGAACACGTAAGCCCCTTGGGATTTGTTTTGCTCTGTAATAGTCATGGGGGGTCATTCAGACCCGCTCGTGAGCAAAGTTCGCTCGCTAGCGGGTCGATGTTGTGAGAATGCGCATGACGGAGGGAGCTCCGTCGTGCGCATGCGCGAGACCTGGCGAGCGACGAGAAATATGTTGCTCGGGGTCTCGCACCAAAGAGGGCGTGCTGTCGATGGTGACTGACAGCACACCCCCTTTGGTGGGCGTGGCGGCCAGACGGAGGCGTTCCCATGGGAACGCCTACTGTCTGAGTCCGGCCCCACTGACATCAGTAATGATGTCAGTGGGAGTGACTTTGGCTCTGATAGAGCCAAAATCACTCCTGGGCTTGCGGAAGCAAGACCCTACTGCAGGGTCTCGTCGTAAGCCCGATGGTCGCGATGGTCAAATCATCACCCATAGTGAATAGGGGATATCAATATATGTTATTAAAACTAAACAAACACAGGGTATGTGCATGGAATAATATTCACTATGGGTTGAGGTTTATATATACTGTATATGTATATATTATTGTTTGAATTCTTTTACTGCTTATGAAATTCACGTTTTTGTTGATTATGTATTATTGTGTATTTTGGTTCCAGGATTGCCAAGGTGACACGCTGTGTACTCTGTTTGTTCCCTCATCCTGTGCGCCTGCCTGCGTCACGGGTGCGCTAGCCACTTGGTGTGTTCTTGTCCACGTGGGATTGCTGGGATTCCGGGAATCGGTCCGGTGTGGAGGATGGGGGTACAATCAGCACGTCCAGTGGGATGAGTTATATAAGGTTGTTCTTTGTACTCATTATGTATCTTTGTCATCCTGATGAAGGGGCATGTGGCCCCCGAAACATTGATGAGATGATTGATTGAATAAATCACAGCCCTTCTTTCACCTCTTGCATGGACTCTGAGTGCCGCCTCTTGCGTTTTTATATTGTGGGGACGCTGTTCCCTGTAAGGAGGGCACCTGAGCAAGTATTTCTCAAGTACTGTTAATGAGTGCCGGATCATTGTTGCATATATATATATATATATATACACATACACACAGTGTTACAGCCTTATTCCAAAATTGAATAAATTCATTTTTGTCCTCAAAATTCTACACACAATACCCCATAATGACAATGTGTAAAAAGTTTTTTTTTAGAGATTTTTGCAAATTGAATTTAAAAAAAAACACTAAAAAATCACATGTACATAAGTATTCACAGCCTTTGCCATGAAGCTCAAAATTGAGCTCAGGTGCATCCTGTTTCCACTGATCATCCTTGAGATGTTCCTATAGCTTAATTGGAGTCCACCTGTGGTAAATTCAGTTGATTGGACATGATTTTGAAAGGCATACTCCTGTCTATATAAGGTCCCACACTTGACAGTGCGTGTCAGAGCACAAACCAAGTATGAAGTCCAAGGATTGTCTCGAGGCACAAATCTGGGGAAGGGTACAGAAAAATATCTGCTTTGAAGGTCCCAATGAGCACAGTGGCCTCCATCATCCGTAAACGGAAGAAGTACGGAAACCACCAGGACTCTTCCTAGAGTTGGCCGGCCGTCTAAACTGAGCGATCGGGGGAGAAGGGCCCTAGTCAGGGAGGTGACCAAGAACCTGATGGTCACTCTGTCAGAGCTACACCATTCCTCTGTGGAGAGAGGAGAACCTTCCAGAAGGACAACCATCTCTGCAGCAATCCACCAATCACGCCTGTATGGTAGAGTGTACGGGAAAGATTTCTGGACTGCACACCCTGAAATATATATATACTGGGAGGTGCTACCTGATGAGACTAATTGCAGGCACAAAAACATAAATCTCAGGTGCACAACTCCAAATTATTAATAATATATAAATGCAAAAAAATGTTGCAGTCAATAGAGGTTTTTATCATAATCTTGGCCAAGGTTATGGGCCTACCCACCATATCCAGGTAACCTCTGTAGGGTAGGCCCCTATCATACTACGATTCAAAACCAGAGCACAGGACACCCCCAAACTAGCCCAGCTATGCCGCCCCAGGGCACCGCCATAGTAAGAAAAGTGCACTGTGAAAAAGATAGTTAGGAACAGCTACTGCTGCATATAAAGAATGAAAATAAAAAGTGACTTACATATATAAACAAACAGTGAAGGGTTAAAATGTGTTATAAAGGAAAAATGTGTTATAATACGGTGCCCTGAAACAGATCAACAAAGGCAATCAAGGGGGGCCCACGCCCCAAAAATGAACCAAAGTTGCACTACAGTATATAAAACTTGTAGGACTTACCTAGAATTGTGCCTAATACCAGTGTGCATATTCATTACAAGACTCCATGCTTTTAAACCAATAAGGTAGGGTGTTGCTAATCCAGACTGAGGGCGTCTCCTTTCCCTCAGGTGTGCAATAAAGCACATTAAATGGAGTATATGGGAAAGATTTCTGGACTGCACACCCTGAATAACTCCAGCAAACTCACCTGGAGTTTGCCAAAATGAACCTGAGGGACTCTCAGACCATGAGAGACAAAGATTGAACTCTTTGGCTTGAATGCCAGGCATTATGTTTGTAGGAAACCAGGCACCACTCATCACCAAAACAAAAAGAGCAGAATAAAAGATGAAAACTGCGGCACTAAATCAATATATATAGAAAATTGTACATTCCTTTTAGATGCAATGTTGTCAAATGCTGGATAAATTCAGTGAGCGTCGATTTTTCTCTAGATGTAGGTCTGAGGATGGTCGTTGCTCTGTTATAACATAAATGGAGACATCAAACAAAAACAAAAGACCAATGTGTAGTACTGTTTTGGACACCATCAAACATAGAAATATCATTCAACGTAGGATGTCTATTCCAAGAGAATTATCGCGTACCCCACTCACATCCAGTGTGGCAAATACATATGATAAAAGGTATCTTTAATGCTGGTATTGCTCCTAGATGGATTGGCGTACCAAAACTCACTTCTTTTAATTGCAAGTATAAACATATAATGGTATCTTTGTTGTAGATTTAATATAGATCGGTGGATGTAACCCCGTTCAAATAGATGTAAGTACTTAATGATGGCGTACCAAGACTCACACTGTGTGGTAGATGTTAAATCATATAACGGTTTCTTTAAGATACAAGATATAGGGTCGTACCCCAACTCATGTGAAGTAACACAATAGGACTCCTGTAACGGTTTCTTTATCCACCAAGGGGGTCTTTCAATGTAAAACTTCCATACAATTTGTATTTGTCCAAGCAATTTTTAATCAATAATCCAAAAGGGAATTCCACAGTAGTATACAAAAATAAAAATAAGGTCAAAAAAATATTTTACAATTTTTTTTAAAAAAATGGTGCAAACATCACCATTAAAATAAATAATACAAAAAGAAATAAAATCCAAATGTAGAGCTACTCACACCTTCAGTAAATGTCAACACGTTTCGGTCCTGTGGGACCTTTTTCAAGACATGCTGCTGGTGTGGGGAGCTCGGTATTTATGTAAGAACAAACCAATTAATTGTACACAGGAAATGGTCATCAGCTGTGCAATCACTCATTACAACCAGATGAAAAGTTATCTATAAGTAACCTATCTATATAATAGAATTTATTAAGAAATAAAATTATAAATGGCTAACTGTGTAGACATTAATAAAATAACATTCATTTTGTAATCAAAAAAGTAAAACATTATATGTATTATTCACGAGTGTTCAAACTTCCGGTTAATGCATCATGGGAAATGTAGTTCAAAGGGATGAATAGATTAGTGGATATGGACAACCCAAACTCAATATACTGAAAAAGCAATAATCTAATTTAGTGGTGGTAATAGAGTCCCAAACAGCACATTGATCAGGCGATCACCATAAATTCACGGATATTGTTATCGCGCTGTACTACCCGAAGCCGGAAATTCCGTATATCTGTTCATTCTAAATCCGGAAGTGACGCGACGCCACTCACAGCCGGAAATAAATATACCAAGGACTATGGGATATGTAGTCCATTCTTCTCTGAAACCGGAAATTGCGCATGTCCGTTTACTCTGAGTCCGGAAGTAACGCGACGCCACTCAAAACGGGAGAAATGTATAGGTCAAGAATCATGGGATATGTAGTCCGTATTCGTAGTGTAGTGACATAGACGGACTCTTTCAGCATCTAGCTTGCATCACCATGACGACCATCATAAACATCAGTGTGGGATCTTCAGGCCGTATAAAACGAGCAGGTATATGTCAAAATAAATAAAAATAAATATATTGACATCATGAAGCAGAATATAAAACAGTCATGACCAGTAATAAATATATCACATATCATGGTAAAACCATAAATATATTGTATAACAATGTAAATGATTGTATAATCATGAGTTACTCTATAGTAATATGGAAATAATAAATCACTTCCCATGTCAAAAACCAATATGTAGTGGCATGGAAAGCAATCAAATAAATAAAATTCCTTCATGCTAGAGGCTATATGATCTGATGACTAAAAAGATGTAAAACAATATAGAGATGTATAAATTCAAAGAAACCATTTGAGTTCAAAGTCCTCATTTAAACCTTGAGGGGAGAGGGTTTTATAATTATGGATGGCACTCATTTCCGCTCTAGCTAATCTAATAGTTGTATCTTTGCATCTCAGATTTCCCTTGATTTGTTTAATGCCATAGAATGCTGAGATTTCCGAAACTGAACATTTATGAGCACTGCAGAAATGCAATGACAAGGAGTGTGACATTAACCCCTTCCTCACATTCCTAATGTGCTCCCCTATTCTAGTTTTAAGGATTCTAGAAGTGTGTCCAATATAAAATAAATTACATGAGCACTTAATGGCATACACTACATTCTTAGTATTACAAGTTAAAAAGTCTTTAATTTCCACCTCATGATCATTGATCACAACCTTTTCAATCTTACTTATACCTTCTCCCTTAATATTTCTACATCCTAGGCAAGTTCCACATCTAAAGAAACCCTTGGATGTGATGGTCGATGTAATCGTTTTAGTTTGAAGGGAACTAGACACAAGTTTGTTCCTCAAATTGGGAGTCTTTCTGTACATATGAATGGGTCTCTCGGGCACGAGAGTACCTATCACTGGATCTTTTCTTAAAAGTCCCCAATGTTTCTTTATCACTCCTTCAATAGATTTATATTGATCATTATATTCGGTGATAAATGCCCATTCAAATTTAGTATTATTCTGATTTTTATTATTATTGTTATGGGTGACCTGTAAAAGGTCTTTCCGTTGAAGGTTATTGACCTTTTCAATAGAACTATTGATTTTTTCTTTTTTATAACCGCTACTTAAGAATTTATTAGTCATCTCTCCAGCTTGAATTTGGTATACATCTTCTGCCGTACAGTTCCTTTTTAATCTTGTAAGTTGCCCTAAGGGTATGGAATTGAGCCAAGATTCATGGTGGCAACTAGTGGCTTGGTTTGGATCTTATCATCTTGGATATATACTGTTATATCAAGAAAATTGATTTCCTTGTTATTAATGTCAAAAGTTAAGGTTAAATGTTTATTGTTATTATTTAAGAATATGCAGAACTCTTCCAGAAGGTTTTTCGTACCCTTCCAGATAAAGAAAATGTCATCAATATAGCATGCATATGACACCAGGTTCGCCCCAAAGGGGTTGCCGGACCAGATGGTTTCAAGTTCCCACAACCCCATGAAGATGTTAGCATAACTTGGGGCGAACCTGGTGCCCATCGCTGTCCCTGTTTTCTGCATATAAAATTGGTCATCAAATAAGAAGAAGTTGTTCTTAAGGATGAATTCAACCCCCTCTATTACAAAATCTTGTAGATCTTTTTTGACATTTGAGCCTGTCAAGAAGTGTCGTATGGCTTCTATACCCAATTTATGATCTATCACTAAATAATTGACTATTGGTTTTTCCTTTAGAATTTGGTGTCAAAATATAGTTATCACTTTCTGCTTCTAGTTTGTCACGAGAGAATTTTTTAACTTTCCTTTCTAAAATCAGATTCTGAGTTTTTTTAAGCTTTTGTTCAATCTTTTCTAAATCTTTGTATTCTCTTGAATTAGAGAAAGGGGCAACCAATGATTTATTTACCGAGATTTCCTCTTCCAATGTTTTAAGTTCCTTACGTCTTTCTTTAATTATCAATTCCATTGAGGAAAATGAGCAATTATCTGTAATGGAGCGAATTTGTCACAATTTATTGATTATGTATTACAGGCGTTAGTTTTATCTAATAAATCCCATCTAAGGGATACAAAAGATTTTTTATTACTGTTGGAATCTATCACATGGGAAACTGATTATCTTTTGGTGACAGCGGACATGAGTTTGCTCTATACCGTGATAGATCATAAATTGGGTATAGAAGCCATACGACACTTCTTGACAGGCTCAAATGTCAAAAAAGATCTACAAGATTTTGTAATAGAGGGGGTTGAATTCATCCTTAAGAACAACTTCTTCTTATTTGAAGACCAATTTTATATGCAGAAAACAGGGACAGCGATGGGCACCAGGTTCGCCCCAAGTTATGCTAACATCTTCATGGGGTTGTGGGAACTTGAAACCATCTGGTCCGTCAACCCCTTTGGGGTGAACCTGGTGTCGTGTGCATGCTATATTGATGACATTTTCTTTATCTGGAAGGGTACGAAAGACCTTCTGGAAGAGTTCTGCATATTCTTAAATAATAACATTAAAAATGTAACCTTAACTTTTGACATTAATAACAAGGAAATCAATTTTCTTGATATAACAGTATATATCCAAGATGATAAGATCCAAACCATGAATTATAAGAAACCAACTGATTCAGGCACATATATTTCAGCCACTAGTTGCCACCATGAATCTTGGCTCAATTCCATACCCTTAGGGCAACTTACAAGATTAAAAAGGAACTGTATGGCAGAAGATGTGTACCAAATTCAAGCTGGAGAGATGACTAATAAATTCTTAAGTAGCAGTTATAAAAAAGAAAAAATCAATAGTTCTATTGAAAAGGTCAATAACCTTCAACGGAAAGACCTTTTACAGGTCACCCATAACAATAATAAATAAAATCAGAATAATACTAAATTTGAATGGGCATTTATCACCGAAAATAATGATCAATATAAATCTATTGAAGGAGTGATAAAGAAACATTGGGGACTTTTAAGAAAAGATCCAGTGATAGGTACTCTCGTGCCCGAGAGATCCATTCATATCTACAGAAAGGCTCCCAATTTGAGGAACAAACTTGTGTCTAGTTCCCTTCAAACAAACGATTACATCGACCATCACATCTAAGGGTTTCTTTAGATGTAGAACTTGCCTAGGATGTAGAAATATTAAGGGAGAAGGTATGAGTAAGATTGAAAAGGTTGTGATCAATGATCATGAGGTGGAAATTAAAGACTTTTTAACTTGTAATACTAAGAATGTAGTGTATGCCATTAAGTGCTCATGTAATTTATTTTATATTGGACGCACTTCTAGAATCCTTAAAACTAGAATAGGGGAGCACATTAGGAATGTGAGGAAGGGGTTAATGTCACACTCCTTGTCATTGCATTTCTGCAGTGCTCATAAATGTTCAGTTTCGGAAATCTCAGCATTCTATGGCATTAAACAAATCAAGGGAAATCTGAGATGCAAAGATACAACTATTAGATTAGCTAGAGCGGAAATGAGTGCCATCCATAATTATAAAACCCTCTCCCCTCAAGGTTTAAATGAGGACTTTGAACTCAAATGGTTTCTTTGAATTTATACATCTCTATATTGTTTTACATCTTTTTAGTCATCAGATCATATAGCCTCTAGCATGAAGGAATTTTATTTATTTGATTGCTTTCCATGCCACTACATATTGGTCTTTGACATGGGAAGTGATTCATTATTTCCATATTACTATAGAGTAACTCATGATTATACAATATACAATATGTTTATGGTTTTACAATGATATGTGATATATTTATTACTGGTCATGACTGTTTTATATTCTGCTTCATGATGTCCATATATTTATTTTGATTTATTTTGACATATACCTGCTCGTTTTATACGGCCTGAAGATCCCACACTGATGTTTATGATGGTCGTCATGGTGATGCAAGCTAGATGCTGAAAGAGTCCGTCTATGTCACTACACTACGAATACGGACTACATATCCCATGATTCTTGACCTATACATTTCTCCCGTTTTGAGTGGCGTCGCGTTACTTCCGGACTCAGAGTAAACGGACATGCGCAATTTCCGGTTTCAGAGAAGAATGGACTACATATCCCATAGTCCTTGGTATATTTATTTCCGGCTGTGAGTGGCGTCGCATCACTTCTGGATTTAGAATGAACAGATATACGGAATTTCCGGCTTCGGGTAGTACAGCACGATAACAATATCCGTGAATTTATGGTGATCGCCTGATCAATGTGCTGTTTGGGACTCTATTACCACCACTAAATTAATTATTGCTTTTTCAGTATATCGAGTTTGGTTTGTCCATATCCACTAATCTATTCATCCCTTTGAACTACATTTCCCATGATGCATTAACCGGAAGTTTGAACACTCGTGAATAATACATATAATGTTTTACTTTTTTGATTACAAAATGAATGTTATTTTATTAATGTCTACACAGTTAGCCATTTATCATTTTATTTCTGAATAAATTCTCTTATATAGATAGGTTATTTATAGATGACTTTTCATCTGGTTGTAATGAGTGATTGCACAGCTGATGACCATTTCCTGTGTACAATTGATTGGTTTGTTCTTACATAAATACCGAGCTCCCCACACCAGCAGCATGTCTTGAAAAAGGTCCCACAGGACCGAAACGCGTTAACATTTACTGAAGGTGTGAGTAGCTCTACATTTGGATTTTATTTCTTTTTGTATTATTTATTTTAATGGTGATGTTTGCACCATTTTTTAAAAAAATATTTTTTTGGACTTTATTTTTATTTTTGTATACTACTGTGGAATTCCCTTTTGGATTATTAATTAAAAATTGCTTGGACAAATACAAATTGTTTGGAAGTTTTACATTGAAAGACCCCCTTGGTGGATAAAGAAACCGTTACAGGAGTCCTATTGTGTTACTTCACGTGAGTTGGGGTACGACCCTATATCTTGTATCTTAAAGAAACCGTTATATGATTTAACATCTACCACACAGTGTGAGTCTTGGTACGCCATCATTAAGTACTTACATCTATTTGAACGGGGTTACATCCACCGATCTATATTAAATCTACAACAAAGATACCATTATATGTTTATACTTGCAATTAAAAGAAGTGAGTTTTGGTACGTCAATCCATCTAGGAGCAATACCAGCATTAAAGATACCTTTTATCATATGTATTTGCCACACTTGATGTGAGTGGGGTACGCGATAATTCTCTTGGAATAGACATCCAATGTTGAATGATATTTCTATGTTTGATGGTGTCCAAAACAGTACTACACATTGGTCTTTTGTTTTTGTTTGATGTCTCCATTTATGTTATAACGGAGCAACTACCATCCTCAGACCTACATCTAGAGAAAAATCGACTCTCACTAAATTTATCCAGCGTTTGACAACATTGCATCTAAAAGGAATGTACAATTTTCTATATATATTGATTTAGCGCCGCAGTTTTCATCTTTTATTCCGCTCTTTTTGTTTTCGTGCATTGTTTAGAATTGTGGTGATATTCTTATTAGGAATAAGCTTAAAAACTATTGGCAGCTTGATTCGTGCGCCTGACAAGTGGTCTTCTCTTCTTTTCTTGTTACCGCTCATCACCAGGCCAATACCATCCCTACAGTTTAGCATAGTGATGGCAGCATCATGCTGTGGGGATGTTTTTCAGTGGCAGGAACTGGGAAACTAGTCAGGATAGTTGGAAAGATTAATGCAGCAATGTACAGAGACATCCTGGATGAAAAACTGCTCCAGAGCGCTCTTGACCTCAGACTGGGATGACGGGTTCATCTCTCAGCAGGACAACGACCCTAAGCACACAGCCAAGATATCAAAGGAGTGGCTTCAGGACAACTCTGAATGTCCTTGAGTGGCCCAGCCAGAGCCCAGACTTGAATCCAATTGAACATCTCTGGAGAGATCTGAAAATGGCTGTGCACCGACGCTTCCCATCCAACCTGATGGAGCTTGAGAGGTGCTGCAAAGAGGAATGGGCGAAACTGGCCAAATATAGGTGTGCCAAGCTTGTGGCATATTCAAAAACACTTGCGGCTGTAATTGCTTCCAAAAGTGCATCAACAAAGTATTGAGCAAAGACTGTGAATACCTATGTACATTGATTTATTAGTTGTTTTATTTTTATATAAAATTTTCAAAAATCGCAAAAAACTTTTTACACGTTGTCATTATGGTGTATTGTGTGTAGAATTTTGAGGACAAAAATTAATTTATTCCATTTTGGAATAAGGCTGTAACATAACAAAATGTGGAAAAAGTGAAGCATTGTGAATACTTTCAGGATGCACCGTATATCTCCAAAGGATGGCACTCCCCTCTTGGGTTAAAGACTCACCAGGGTGCTCAGCATCTGCATACAAACAGCTATATAACCTCCCATATTGCGGCACTTATTCAGACTTGGAAATGACATCACTCAACAAATCATTTCTCCAACGTTTCGGATTTTACTCCTTTGTCAAGGAACAGATATAAATGCAAGACAGACATATATAACATCTCTTACCTATATAGTGCACACCTAACTGGTCTCACCATGCGCTGCTCGTCTAGTCCGTGTCTACATCTGCCGCACTTCCGGTTCCACCTCACTTCCGGTTTCGCCAGCCGGAAGCGCGTCAGCGAGTATGCTGAACTCCGTGGCCATGGAGATCGCGTCCTGGGAAGATCTACACCACGCCCCCTATCATGTGACATAAACAAGTACAAAACATAAATAAAAGACAATGCACAAAAATTGCAACATTGCCATTAGAGACACACATATTCTCAATATCAACAGCAGCTGTAACATAGCTTCCGAAGAAGACTAGAACTGTCCCACATAAATCTAGTGACAATAAACTTTACATATTGTATGCTAGACTACTCATGGGGCATGAATCAGATCAGAATAAGCAAAAATGCAAATGTGCAAAAAGGTTAAACACTAGGATGGTGTGCAGATACAGCAAGAAAATGATGTTTAGAGATTGCATTATATATCCTATTAATATTGTCAGCTTTGAGGCAAAATACTATAAGGTGCACTACGGAAACGTAACACAGAAAGAAACAGCTTTAAAAGGAAGCTGGGTAACTCATTTGTAATGAAAGGAAATTCATATTAAACTCAGTTTCTGCTGATATAAACATTGACTTGGAATGTAATGCAACATCCCTACTCTCTACAGAAACACTGTGTATGAAAGGTCTCACAGTGTCTAATCGATTAATCCATTGCATCTCCCTTTGTAATAGTCTTTTATCTCGATCAACTCCTCTTAGATCTTCTGGTATCTGGTTTATAATGATGTACCGTAATGCGGCAAGATTGAGTTTGGCTTCTACAAAGTGTTTGGCAACAGGTTGATCTACGATCTTACCACTTAGTGCTCCCCTGATGGCAGAATGGTGAAGTGCCATTCTATCCCTAAAGGGTCTGATGGTCTTCCCTATGTAGCATAACCCGCAGGGACACTTAATCATATACACCACATGGTTTAGAGTTGATTAGATAGCTACAGGTAGTGCAACCCAGACACCAGGTCTGGTTCTGTTTTTTTGGGGTTCCTAGACATGACATATCAGTTCGTACCACCCAATCTCTCAGGTTCTTACCCCTCTTATAGCATGTCATGAGTTTAGTATGTATAAAGAAAGCAAAAAGTGTTAAATCCTTGGTTTCTAAAAGTTGTTAGGAATCAATTCCACAGAATTCACTAAATTTGGGGAAGAGTTTTTTAAATGATGTGAAGGGTTTTTTCCCATGTGGTAGTTGCAAAATATGCAATCTAGGTTAAAAAAGAGCAAAAAAATTCTGGAAAGTAAGTCTGAGTAAATCATATGCGATAAACACCTTGATTAACTGTAACTCTACGTTCGTAGTATATTTACTCATCTTTCCATGTAGACTGAAGTACGTGGGTAAGACGAAGAGATTGTTAAAGTTGCGAATCTTAGAACATACTCGCAACATAAAGAACAAAGTGTTAAATCATAGCGTCCACGCGTCACTTTCTACAATGCCATAACAGTGATCCGGCAGGTCTGAAATTCAAAGGAATTGAAATAGTAAATATGGATAAAAGAGGTGGCGATAGGGAGAGGTCCCTTTTGAAACGGGAAACCTATTGGATCGTCACTCTAAGCACTCTGGTGCCCAATGGGCTAAATGAAGGAGTGGAGATTACCCCGTTTAAGTTAAGTTTTTTATTGCGAGCAATGGGATTGATTAGGACTGAATGCTGCATTTAGGTAGTGTTACATGTGAGCACAGGAATAGGGCAGCAACTTAGCATAGAATCATTGATGGGATATCAATGAATCATGTCCTGAGTGCAAAGCACCAAGTAAAAGGTGCACTGAAATCCCATTAAGGATGTCGGCATGCAGTAGCTAAATTGTTCTGATCTGGTTTACATTCCCTCTGTTTAATTATTCTTTCTGGATATTTCTCATTTATATTTGTTATTTATGAATTATTTTCTTTTTTCATTCATGTATTATTCTTTAATTACAACTTGTTTCGCTGTACACTGAGGTTTTAAAAAGCATTTTACTTCATTATACAATATGCATATGTGATTTTAATTATATAACCTGTGGATATTACATTTAGTATGTAACTTTGGCTTTACACATCGGGACTATATAAGTATATGATTATCCCAGAGGAGTACTTTTCATTTAGTACTAATATTTGGCTAAATTTAACAAGTGCTGTACTCGTGGTGGAGGATAACAAGGTCCCAGTGTGTGAGCAAAAGAGGAATGGAAGCCTCTTATGTGAGGAATTAGGCCCTCATTCAGAGCCGCTCGCTATTTGCGGTCGTTCGTTTTCTAAAAAGGGGTGGCTATTCAAATGAACCGTTCGCACTTTGCGGTCTGTTCACGCCTCTAAGTCTGAACGAGCGAGCAAAACATGCGAACGTAAATTTTAGAAATACGCCCCCTGGCCGCTCGCACCATACGTCATGTCCGCTATTTATTAGATTAATCGAGTACATCGACCAGCGTATGAACTGCTCGCTATTCTTGTGGTTGGTTTTTTCAACCACTATTTTGCGAGCAGTTCTGAGTTAAAAAAAACCAAGTGACGTGGTCAATGACGCTGCTGGATTAATTATGCACTCCCTTAAAACGCCCGTTTTGACCTTTAAGCAAGCCTGCGATCGGATTTCCACTCCCCATTTTCAAGCACCTTCCCCTGTTACCACCCACATACGCCTCATTCTGTCACTCAAATTATCAGGCATTCGCTATTTTGCGAGCACATGAATTTCGACCGCACTGACTGGTTTGCGCATGCGTATAACGATCCGTACGCATGCGCAGTTGGGCAAACATCGCTCGGAGCGAACGAGCTGCTGCTTACGAGTGGCTCTGAATCAGGCCCTTAGTCTCCTTGATTGGGCTGCACTACGGCTTAAAAGGGTTGTTGTCCGTCCAGAGCCCATCCCTCTGATGAAGTCTATGATGAAATGCATTATGGCAGGGCTCTGTGACGAATCTTACACCATCCAAGAACGGCTCCCTGCTCCTGAGATATGGTGAGGAAGTCCGGCAGGACCTGCATCCAGCAGGAGATGACGGCACCCGGTTGGAGGTTGCGGTAGGAGCTGATTACTGGTGGATGTTTTATATTAAACCATGTGGTATCAAGCCCACACAGTTTTGTTTTAGGAACGGGAACTATTGTTGTATGTGCACCAATCTTTTAAAATTAAACTTTTATGCACTATGAAGCGCCCTCTCTTGTTATTGCAGACATATATATATTGTGGAAAGTGTGTAGGGACAGTGCTCAGTAAATGCTTATTCCCTCAAAAATGAACTGAAATAGCTTGATATTAACTTGATAGTGTGTGAAAAATTTAGTCTATATAGTCACTGATCCTTAATTGAAAGGCGGCAGCAGTCCTCTTATGGTCCGTTTGGCTGTCGGATGGAGTGATTCTGGAAAAGAGGTTCAAGAAGACATTTGCCGAATAGTGTAGTATTTAAAATAAAAATGGTGACTGGTGTTCATAAAAATAATTGTGCGTACCAAAATAAAAATCTTTTAAGCTTATCTGAATATCCAGGGGTATGTGGTCCACACTGGAGGGATTAAGTGGGATGTCGTCTGCTGGATCACCTTGTAAGGAGCTTATATAAGCTCGTAGAAAAGAAAGTAATATAGTGTAGTATTTCCTTAAAATGGATATAGTAATTACATAAAGAGGCTGCGTACCAGATAATGCTAGTTTAATAGCCTGTAGTATGTCATCCTCCACGTAACTCCTAGTACCTTTTTTCCATCCCTCTATGGAGCGAATACGTTCAGTGTATGCGAGCTAAATATGGACAATCTCTCGTCAGTACATTTGAACATGGATTTTTATTTAGTTAAAAGGTATGGGGAGACATTACATACAACATATAAAAAGTAAAAAAGAGTTGTGCTAATCTTTTTAAAGGTACCCAGTCCTCATATATATGTATCCAAAACAATAGAGAGCCTGGGTCAGCTGGCCTCAATGCGTTTCGTCCCTTAAGGACTTCTTTTCCATATATATGTATATATATATATTAACGATACTGCCTTTGAACCTCTATATACCCCTGCCTATACCTTCTAAAATCCTGCCTATAAACCTCTAAGGATGACGCTAATTTGCGTATGCAGTCATACAGTAAATAAAGACTCCAAACCTAGAACCTTTGGTTCCAACACACAAAGTATTATTCAAGTAAAAGTACAGCAGTTACACGCTATGATCCTCATATAATCTTAGCGCAAAGAGATTATACAGACCCAAGTACAATTATACATACGCAGCGCTCTCTGGTCCAGATGTAGGCATCAGCAAGAAACCCCTCGTCAATCAGCATTCAGCACGAAGACTAGGAACCCAGGGTCAGAGCACACATATTTATACCCCCCAGAAATAAACAACACAATAGAGAAGTTTGTTGCTAATACCATTGGTCCTAAAGGAGAGGGCATATGTTACAAGGCATTTAACAGGTTGGTTCAAATAGACACAGCCCAGCCTCTAACAACTGGTGGTCTCTGGTTTCCCGCCTCATGCAAATCCTAACAGTTGTTCATATAATGTACATTTTGTTGCTTGAAGTCTCTGCGGTCCATAAGTTGAGAATGCATGTTGCGATCTCTCAATTGATATTACCGGAATACTGTTGAGAGAGTACGCATCAGTACAATACCAAACATGGCTTACTTATCACGTATAAAACCTTAGTTACGAAATAACCTTTATTTCCTAGCAATGATAATAAATGTGCATACTCGAATCTTATACCTTATAGCTTATGGAACCTTGTATGTGAATATGTAATTTGTGAGTATGTGGGGTTTGATGTAAAGACGCTAGTTAACTTGGGGCAGATGCGTGTGCATGGACCTAATATTCAGCATTTTCATACAGGGTCTTATGCATTCGCTAATATGCGACTAGTTAACAGCGCAATTGTGCGTATTAATGTGTGTATGAGAAATGGTGAAAGATGCAATCGCATGATGCTAATAGTAATATCGCCACATGTACTAAAGTGTGAGTTTATCTAAAATGGCGCTTAGGCGGCCATTCGCAAAATGGCGTCTTGTGATATCATTTCCAAGATGGCGTCTTGCGGCCAGTCGCAAGATGGCATCGCTGCGATCCAATTTTAAACTGATCTTGTCTCAGCCAATTATCCAGCTTCGACAGTCCACCCTTTGATAGCGAACAACATGCTATCACAATCTGATTTTAAAATATAATTTAGGCTTACATTTATATACTATTTAGTGTTATTATGGGATGGCACACGGTGGTTCTTAATCCATCAATAATGTGACTCTGAGTGGGGACATATAACTACTATTATACGCACACCGCGGATCTTGGAAGATCATGTGAAAGGTATGGGGATACACCAGTCCGATAAAGGCAGTCTTGAAGGGGAAATTTGAGACTTTACATTATCTGAGATGTTTTAAAATAACATTTAAATAATACTTTCTATGCATGTCTAAATATAATACATTAAATTATGGTATTTCCTAGTTCAGGGTTGTAATGCAGTTCTGTATTTACCTCCTTATTCATACTGACCACCATCATAATTTCATTGTTTAGTTTTACTCTATTTTTACATTTTCCACACTTCAACACAATAAGAACACACCGGACACATATGCCAATTATTAAGATGACAATCAGTATAAGGATTAAGAATTTGCCGATGCTGGCGATCACTTCCTGGACCCATTGCCCTAGACCTGAGAACCATTTCACTGGGTTCAGCCATGAAACCCATCCTTCTATCTTCTCCCCTACTTCAGCCACTGAAGCATTATGGTTCTTACGAAATTCCCATTTTAGCTGCAGAATTTCATCCATCTTCCGGTCTATCACTTCTTTAGGGTCGCTGGTATCATTGGTGACATAGGTGCAACATTTTACTCCAAATTGGGTGGCCAACGTTACGCAATACCCTCCAGTAACAGCAGTTAAATAATTTAACACTAGCCTGGGTTGCACCAGTTATTTCTTGTATGCTTGCAATTCTCTCCCTGTATACCTGAATGTGTCATCATACATCTCGGTGATATTATCTATCAATTTAGCAAGTTCCTGAATATATCTAAAGTTTAATGTACCCCAAGCAATCCTGGTGGGATCAAAGCCAGTTGTCTCACTAATTAACTGAGTGGCTTTGTGCACGTCACCAGGTATCATATTTCGTTTGCCTCTGTGTTCATATTGTGGGTGAAGATATGGTGATGGTGTGTTTTTGTGTATACCAAGCATTTCAACATGTGTGATGGTCATAACTTCTGGGACTACTCTTCCCAGGTAACACAAACCTTCGGAACTCGGGGAGAGCCACTTATACGCTTTTCTTCCACATATAAAATATACATTATCAGGGAGAACATAAGGAATGGTATGCATCATTATCATTAAGCACATTTCCCTTGCAAACAATCCTATTTCTGGGTCTTCCATCTGGTACATGCAAGTTTCTGGCTGTATTATTTTAGTACAATAACCTTCTGGCACCTTACCAATAATTTCTTTAGTGGAACTCAATGCATACCGGTACCTAAAATGTCTCCCACTAGATTTAATTGAGCGTAACAGATCATGGTTTATGGACTCATTATCAGCTCTTTGTGAGAAGGTCATCATCTGCTTATTCCCTGTCACTTCCCAACTCCCGGGTTTATTGGGGTTGGTTATGTTTAAACACAAAAGTGATCTATCTACTTGGAATTGATAGAGTTTGAAATGAGGTGGTTTGGATGAGAGGAATTTTCCATCCAAGGTTTTCCCTTTCTGTAATTCTAAAATTTCCGTGATATTCAGCGGAAATGGCACCAACCCTACATTATGCTCTCCCTGTGGCACATGTGAACACACCCAGCAATCAGTTTGATTTAACACTTTGGCTACCATGCTATGATAATCCGCTAAAGGATACCCACCCCAGTACGGGTTATATTTAGGCTGGCACCACTGGATACAATTCTCATCAACTAAGGACCCACAAAGCTCACAAATACAGGAATCTTCAGAGTATCCGGAATAACAGCTCTCTTAACAATTATAGTACTAAGATTGGTCAGACACTCCCCTGATTGGCATTGCACTCCTTCTGACTCAACTCCATCAGCACTGCCATCAACTCCCCTCTCCACAATCGGTCCTCCTTCACAGAAACGGGACATTCCTGAACCGACCAGGATGATGAACACTCTAAAAGAGAACATGAAAATGAACACAGCAGGCCCATCCATTGCCACAACAAGACCTGCAGATTTCTTTTAGTTCAGGTATCTCACTACAACCTTTTCAATCCTCCCGGAACAAGTTCACGAGCGACAGGTCCACGCTATCAGCCTTGTCTCCGACTTGTTTTTCCACCGGTTGATTGACCTTTTTGCAGTGAGTGGAATGGACCCAGGTATCTCTCTCAGCCACCTTCAACGATGTAGTACTTGTCAGCAGCATCTGGTATGGACCTTCCCACCGATCAGTCAAACAACCTGAACGCAAGAAATTTCTGATCATAACATATTCTCCTGGTTCAACATCATGACAGTTAGTTTCAGGCATATCATTGGACAACAATTTCAGTTTCTGCTGCTGTTGTTTTAACTGCTTACTCATTAATATAAGATACTTTACAGTTACCTCGTTGTTACCTTTCAAGTCTTCCTGTGGACTTATAATCAAATGAGGTTGTCTACCGAACAGTATTTCAAAGGGAAACAGATTTAGAGGGGGTTGGGAGTGGTCCTTATACTATGCAGGACCAACGGTAATGCTTCTGGCCAACCTAGTCCAGTCTCTGCCATGATTTTACTTAACTTATTTTTAATATTCCCGTTCATCCGCTCTACCTTGGCACTGGATTGCGGTCGGTAGGGGGCGTGAAGTTGGCTATTAATACCCATCAGCTTACACATATTTTGAAAAACATCACCTGTGAAATGAGTACCCTTGTCACTCTCGATGATTTTAGGGATACCGTATCTGCATACAAATTCCTGAACTATTTTCTTGGCAGTAAACGCAGCAGTATTAGTGCCCACTGGGTAGGCCTCAACCCAATTAGAAAATACATCAGTGCACACTAATACATACTTAAGATTCCTGCAGGGTGGTATTTGGTTGAAATCAATTTGTATCACCTGGAAAGGTCCATCAGTCGGTGGAATGTGGGACGGTTCGGCAGGGATCACTTTCCCTATGTTCTTCCTCAAGCAGGTCAGACAGGACATTGCTATCTTTTCTGCTTGTGAACAAAAACCTGGTGCACACCAGTATGCTCTCACCAATGTGCACATACCTTGTTTTCCCAGATGAGTCAGACCGTGTGCTGCCTCAGCCAGGCTGGGGTAAAATGCCTTGGGGGCTACTGGCTTACCTTGTCCGTCCCTCCAGAGCCCAGAGGACTCTTGGCCACATCCCTTGAACTTCCAAATGGACTTTTCCTGGATTGAACACAAATTTTGCATCTCAATTAATTTCAGCATATCAATTGTTTGGAAAGACATAATTTTTTCAGTGGGAGAAACCATTTTTAACCCTGCTGCTCATTTTGCAGTTTCATCGGCTCGGTTGTTGCCCAGTGACACCGGGTCATCCTCACATGTATGGGTTTTACACTTGATTACTGCCACCGCTTTGGGCAGTTGGATTGCTTCTAAAAGATGTTTTATGTGTCGGGAATGTGCAACTGGTGTGCCTGCTGCTGTCATAAA
Source organism: Taudactylus pleione (assembly GCA_031769625.1). Taxonomy (NCBI): domain Eukaryota; kingdom Metazoa; phylum Chordata; class Amphibia; order Anura; family Myobatrachidae; genus Taudactylus; species Taudactylus pleione. Next base: position 6,471,447 of record JAUIMM010000975.1, read on the forward strand.
ATTTCTCAGACGCCATAGAGCCCCGAAATCGTGCACCACCCTGAACGCGTACCTCGAGTCAGTGTAAATGTTAGCAGATTTGCCTGCTGCCAGTTCACACGCTCTAGTTAGTGCTACTAACTCTGCCATCTGGGCCGAGTAAGGAGGACCAAGAGGTTTCGCTTCTATGATGTCTGTGTCATTTACAACAGCATAGCCTGTACATAATTCACCTATGTCTGTTTGTCTATGACAACTCCCATCCGTGTAAAAAGTCACATCTACATTCTCTAAAGGTGTGTCGTGTATGTCAGGTCTAGCAGTAAAGGTCTGATTCAGATATTCCATACAATTGTGTGTATCATTATGTCCGCTGAACTCCACCAGCAACTCGTCTCCTTCCACCATTTGTACATCATGTTGTACATATGGTAAATACATTGCTGGATTCAGCGTGCTGCAACGTTTAACAGTGATGTTCGCAGGTTTGATTAGAGCTAGTTCCCATTTGGTAAACCTACCTGAAGAGACGTGTCTGGTTTGAGCAGAGTTCAGCAGAGCAGATACAGCGTGGGGAGTATAGACAATCATATCATGACCCAATACTATGTCATCACTTTTACTCACCAATAGAGCGGTAGCTGCTACACTTCTCAAACAGGTGGGGAGTGATCTCGCCACAGTGTCCAATTGGGCACTGTAGTATGCTACGGGCCTACTGGCATCACCATGTTTTTGTGTAAGGACACCTGCAGCACCATCGGCTTCCGTACAATACAAATCAAAAGGTTTTTCATAATCAGGTATTCCCAATGCAGGTGCTTTGGTCAGACTATCCTTAAGCTTAAGGAAAGCCTGCTCTGACTCCTCTGTGTGTATGACACGACAGGGCTTTGAGGAAGAGATTAAGTCCTGTGAAGGCAAGGCCAAAATAGAAAAACCTGGGATCCACATTCTACAGTATCCACACATTCCCTAGAAGGTACGAATTTGCTGTTGATTCTGCGGCAGTGTCATGTTCTGTATGGCCTGGATTCTATCATTTGTGAGACGTCTTAACCCCTGGGTTAGGCAGTGTCCCAAATATTTTACTCTGGATTGGCACGGCTGTAGTTTGTCCTTAGCCACCTTGTGTCCTGTATGCGAGAGATGAAGCAACAAAAGTTTAGTATCATTCAAACATGACATAAACGAATCAGAACACAGCAATAAATTGTCCACATATTGAATTAGAACAGATCCATTTGCAGGTTAAAAAGATTGTAAACAGTCGTGCAATGCCTGGGAAAAGATACTGGGGCTGTCTATGAAACCTTGGGGCAACCGTGTACATGTATATTGCACACCTCTGTATGTAAATGCGAATAGATACTGACAGTCAGGGTGGAGAGGCACAGAGAAGAAAGCAGAACAGAGGTCAATGACAGTGAAATGGGTTGCGTTTGGAGGGATCTGCATAAGAATGACAGCTGGATTTGGCACTACGGGGTATTGGCTTTCTACTACCTTATTAACACCTCTAAGGTCCTGTACTAGCCTATAACCCCTCCCACCACTCTTCTTCACTGGAAAGATGGGACTGTTGGCTACATTAGCTGTACGAACTAAATTCCCTGTTGCAATAATCGTTCAATTATTGGAAAAACCCCTAATTCTATATCCTGTTTTAGTGGGTACTGAGGAATTTTTGGAGCTTGCTTACCGCTTTTCAAATTTACCATTACGGGGCTTACGTTTGCCATTAATCCAGTGTCCTGGCCATCCTTAGTCCAAAGGGAATCTGGAATTTGGGACAACATTTCATCTACCTGGGATGGATTTTCATTTAAACTGGTAGAGTGATACATTATCCTTTGGGGAGTGTCCAACATATCCCGCACCTCGTGCGCAACTCTCTCAGGGATATCTAAAAATACATAACAAGTCTCTACCAAGCAGGTTAGTAGGAGCCGCAGCAGCCAGAAGGAAAGAATGCCTGGTATGCAACGGCCCAATAGTAACCTCTGTGGACTTTGTTAAAGGATAATGTTGCACTTTACCTGTTACACCCATTGTTGGTACTGTCTCGTTGGTCACCTGTAAATTAACGGGAGATTTTATCACTTACCTGGTCGCACCTGTGTCTACAAGAAAAGGATATTCAGTACCAGCTACATCAACCATCATGACCGGTTCTTCCCTAGTACTTCCCGTTAACCTGATTATCTGTAGACTACAGGTATGACCTGACCCCTAGCGTTGGCTACCATTCTCCAATAAAGCATTAACGGCAACAATTGGAGCTGGTGCTTGCTGGATATTTGCTGGTCTCTGTGCGTATCCCTTATGGGGATATCCGAGTACTCTCTGGTTTGGGGGTCCTACCCTTTTTACTCTGCAGGTTCTACTTAAATGTTCTGGCTTGTTACAATTAAAACATTCGTGGATCGGATGAAGACACGGGTTGTTGTGAGGTTTCAGCAGGTGGAAGAGGTGGTGGATATGGGTAGGGATATGGAGGATAAGGGTATTGTGGGGGATATGAAGTTTGTGAGTAGTGTGGGACCTGTGGTTGTGTAGAGTTAGTAGAATAGAGCTTTGTTTGCTGTTGAGTGGGATTAGTGAGGGCATATAACTGTTCAGGTGTATGTGTGTGTGTAGATGCAAGTGCGTCTGTTGGCTGTGATGTTACCGTCATTCCTTCCAGAGCTTGAATACTGACAGCCATTAGTTTTTCGCTCTGGGTCTCTCTCTTCTTTGAGATGTTCTTATCATGTTCTATGGCAGATTCTATGAGTGTATCTATTGTGACTCCCCTCCAGCCAGGTTGTGAGGTCTGAACCCGAGTCTTTAAGTTTTCCTTAAGACCGTCCATGAGTACCGTGACTATCATTCTCCTGTGGTGAGTGCTATCTTTAATGTCTTCTATCCCAGTGTACTGGGTGATAGCCTGCAGAGCCCAGTCGCAATACTCTTCTGCAGATTCACTCTCCTTTTGCTTTATGCTGAAAATTTTGTTCCAGTTAACTACTACCGGAAAATATATACCCAATTGAGTTACAATGCGGGAAATGTTACCTTGGTTTACTTGGTCCATTAAGGGAACGTCACCATCCAATACACAATCCGTGATAAATTTTGTCACGTCGGTATTGCGTGTAGATAGGCCCTTAACAACACACGCCAATCTTTATTAGTTGGCTCATGAGAACTACACAAATTCTTCAAAAATCTCTGACATTTGGCTAGTTCCTTTTTGGGATCAGGGAAATCATTTATGATGGAATTTAGGCCCTGATTCAGAGCCGTTCGCTATTTGCGGTCGTTCGTTCAAAAACAAGGGGTGGCTATTCAAATGATCCGTTCGCACATTGCAGTCTGTTCACACCTCTAAGTCTGAACGAGCGAGCAAAAAATACGCTCGTTTATTTGATAAAAACGCCCCCTGGCCGCTCGCACCATACGTCATGTCCGCTATTTATTAGATTAATCGAGTACATCGGACGCCGTATGAACTGCTCGCTATTCTTGTAGTTGGTTTTTTCAACCGCTATTTTGCGAGCAGTTCTGAGTTTAAAAAAACCAAGTGACGTGGTCAATGACGCTGCTGGATTAATTATGCACACCCTTAAAACGCCCGTTTTGACCTTTAAGCACGCCTGCGTTCGAATTCCACTCCCCCGTTTTCAAGCACCTTCCCCTGTTACCACCCACATACGCCTCATTCTGTCACTCAAAATAGCAGGCACTCGCTATATAGCGTACAAACGATTTTCGGCCGCACTAACTGGTTCGCGCATGTGTACTAAAAACCGTACGCATGCGCAGATGTGCGAACATCGCTCAGAACGAGCGTACTGCCGCTAACGAGCGGCTCTGAATGAGGGCCTTAGTTCTGCTCTTGTCCAAGGACAATGCATTACCACTTCCCTCGTGGGCACTACACCGTTCGCATCTGCATTTCTATTCGGAACAGTTATTGTCCGAATGGGATGCAGACCGGTAGCGCTGCTACCTTTGACCTTGTTACTTGGCTGGGGGTTTAATCTGTTGCTGCTATGTATGGTATTAACAAACTTCCTCTACGGGTGCAGAGGGTGTTAGCACTTCCCTTGCTGTTACCGATGGAGATGGCGGCACCACTCGTGATTGTCGTGGCGTAGCATCTATCATTTGTACAGCATGGGAAATGGCAGACATTACAATAGGCTCATCATCCACATCATGAACATTTTCTTTATAGTTGCTTAAGAGAGGATACAAATTGCTTGTTACATTTTTATGGGTATTTTTGATAACTGTACTTGCACCTCCATCCACATAAGGTGGGGGCGGTGCGTGTGAACTGCTGGCAATACCTTCCACATCGCTGCACGTGCACACCATTTTGCGGCTCGCCCGCATTGCAATTCAGCGTCACGGATGTATTCTCTGGCAATGCGCTCGCAACGCTAGTTTGCGTCGCTTGCACATTTTTAAGCCACGCATCCCCTTCATGCTGCCACAACTTTAAACATTCATAATTTTTGACCTTTTTCTCTCGGGAGCGCATCAGACTGATGTGATCCGGACATTATCTAATACATCTTTATCAAAACTACCAATTCTGGGAAACGGTCTAACACTCTTCATCATCATTTTAAACCATACATCACAATACCTTATTGCATAAGAACCATAATTAGTATGCATAATATGACGGGCCGATCCAAACGGCGCTTCCATTAGCAGCACATCATTGTCTAACATCTCTATTGTTTGCATGGCTATGTTTTTCAATAAAGATTTAAACTGGTGAAAGACAGTCAAGATACTTTCATTTACCTGTGGACGATTTAAATGGCAGCGCCTACACACCTAGATAAGATTTAAGAAGGCAACTTCCACACCTATGGAAGTTTAAGTCGGCTACTTCCATGCACCTCTCTACAACAAAGACAACATGTACACCTGCTACTGTGTATAGAAGGGTAAGCTGCTTACCGAGCGGCTAGTACTTAGCCCTTAAAGGTGATACGGTACCTCTAACTTTAGGGAACAAGTTACCCCTACCAACAAATACTCACTGTTACACACCTTTTTCCTGCGCAGAAAAATACACGTTAACCCAGATATTGACAACAATTGAAAAGAATGTAAACCTCAACAGCTTTGTTTAAACACGTGGCAGTGACAATAATGCAACTACCACACAACCATATGACAACCTTTAGCTGCGTACACAAAAGTGCGTCTTTACTGTGCGCAAAACTGCGACTCAGCCGCGTGTTCAATACTGCGGCACCCCTTTCAATATTAGATTCTATCAACAAAGGAAAACAAACTTTTTCCTCTCTTGTCCCTGGATTCTAGTCAGCGTCCCTGGCTCACACGAAAACGGGTAGCGATCTCTCAGCACCGAGCGGTTGCAGGTAAACCCTGCATGTGGCCACTCCACCCTTTGGTGAGAAATTGATAACCGTACGTGCCGTGTGAGCGGGTAAGTGACTTCACTACGAGCCCCCAAATAACGAGATTGCCTTTGAACCTCTATATACCCCTGCCTATACCTTCTAATATCCTGCCTATAAACCTCTAAGGATGACGCTAATTTGCGTACGCAGTCATAAAGTAAATAAAGACTCCAGACCTAGAACCTGTGGTTCCAAAGCACAAAGTATTATTCAAGTAAAAGTACAGCAGTTACATGCTATGATCCTCATATAATCTTAGTGCACAGAGATTATACAGACCCAAGTACAATTATACATACGCAGCGCTCTCTGGTCCAGATGTAGGCATCAGCAAGAAACCCCTCGTCAATCAGCATTCAGCACGAAGACTAGGAACCCAGGGTCAGAGCACACATATTTATACCCCCCAGAAATAAACAACACAATAGAGGTTTGTTGCTAATACCATTGGTCCTAAAGGAGAGGGCATATGTTACAAGTCATTTAACAGGTTTGTTCAAATAGACACAGCCCAGCCTCTAACAACTGGTGGTCTCTGGTTTCCCGCCTCATGCAAATCCTAACAGTTGTTCATATAATGTACATTTTGTTGCTTGAAGTCTCTGCGGTCCATAAGTTGAGAATGCATGTTGCGATCTCTCCATCGATATTACTGGAATACTGTTGAGAGAGTACGCATCAGTACAATACCAAACATGGCTTACTTATCACGTATAAAACCTTAGTTACGAAATAACCTTTATTTCCTAGCAATGATAATAAATGTGCATACTCGAATCTTATACCTTATAGCTTATGGAACCTTGTATGTGAATATGTAATGTGTGAGTATGTGGGGTTTGATGTAAAGACGCTAGTTAACTTGGGGCAGATGCGTGTGCATGGAGCTAATATTCAGCGTTTTCATACAGGGTCTTATGCATTCGCTAATATGCGACTAGTTAACAGCGCAATTGTGCGTATTAATGTGTGTATGAGAAATGGTGAAAGATGCAATCGCATGATGCGAATAGTAATATCGCCACATGTACTAAAGTGTGAGTTTATCTAAAATGGCGCTTAGGCGGCCATTCGCAAAATGGCGTCTTGCGATCTCATTTCCAAGATGGCGTCTTGCGGACAGTCGCAAGATGGCGTCGCTGCGAATCAAATTTTAAATTGATCTTGTCTCAGCCAATTATCCAGCTTCGACAATATATATACAGTATATAAATCCAAAGTCAGAATGACTCACAGAAAAAAATCACAATGTTGCTGGCGTGCGTAGTCTCAGGCATCATATTGAGAACAGTCCCAAGATAGCCAAAATTATATCCATGTCTAAAGAGAGCACTCACCAGTCCTCTTATTATGCCAAAGGATAGAATGTATTCACTCACCTAGTGTCATATACAGAGAGGTTGACGTTTCGGGCCCCAGGCCCTTTATCAAGACCAGAGAATCAGGATGCGTCCAAAGCACAAAACACATCACTTATGGACCTATATATATCAAACATATCATCCAGACCACACCCCCAATTTCTAAACCAGGAAGTCTAGAAATACGACTACAGAGCCCTATTAGCAAAGTCCTATATCTAAACATCACTGCATATGTAATCGCTCATCAGGAGCATTACTGTCTCAACTGTAAAGTGCCAAAAACTAAGCTCTTATGTCCACATCACTCGATGATAGCCACGTGCATTTCAACTCAGTGGATGCACACTCATATTAGTCAATAAGCCAAAAAAATGACAGTGACTCAAGACCGCCCATTTGCACAGAACAGGAGCACACTTCTAGTTATATACACTACCATCCATTCAGACATCTTGCCGGGTGTCACGGGCTCCCGCTGAGCTCCCTCCAAGCAACAGCCGGTGGAAGTGACATCATGCGTTCCACCCTCATGGAATGCAACCCGGAAACCCAATCATGGGCTACTGCTGATCTCTAGGCAGCGGGCAGCTAGCGGATGAGACATCATGCGTTCACACTCGTGGAGTGCAACCAGGAATTCCCATCACAATAACAGGTGTCTAACACTCTTTAAGAGCATTCCAAAAATCTGTTCCGACATTCTACCAGTTGTAGCTCAGCCTGTACAGGATCAAAATTATTCCTTAGGACTCTTATAAATTGTGAGACTGGAAGATTGGTATTAAGTTGATCAGGATGGTGATTTGAGGCCCATAACAGGGTGTTTCTATCCGTTTCTTTTCAAAAGAGAATATAATCCATTGAGTGTTACAGTCACATCCAAAAATGCATCAGTTTTTCATTAATTGTGGTAGTATAGCGAATGGATGAATCCAAATGGTTTAGACCGTTGTTTTTTAATCTCATTGTTACATTTAGCAAAATCCTGTACCACCACTGCTCCACCTTTGTCGGCATTTCAGATTATAATAGTGTTGTCATCACGTAATGACTTCAATGCCTTTCTCTCAGCCCGTATTTAATTTGGAGCGAAAAGCCGAAATCAGCTAAAAAGTTTCACCGATGATGTTATTTCGCCAGGCGGAAAAGTATTGCCGTATTCAATTTGAAAGACTTTCCTCCTAGGCGGAAAGTCAATGCAATGTAATAGGCGAAAAAGTTTCGCCTATGAATAGAAGGTGGAAAAAAGTGCAGAATTGGGGTTTTGGGGTGCAACGTTGCGGGAATCCCCGTGCAGCCTTCAGACAGTCCCTCATAATTAAACTGTGTCAATTTAAAAAAAAAAAAAAAGGCTTAACATCCCAATAAATTACTTCATTTTGGGGGCGAAAAATAAAAAAATTGGGGGACAAAGTTAAATACTAATGAACTAGACTCCAGGGGTGTCCCCAAGTATGCCCCAGGGGTTTTTTACTTTGCAGGTGCTTGCGGAAGGTGGATTTTTCACAATTTTTAAAACTTTACATTAGCAACTTTAAAATATGCTAGCACCCTTTTTCATGTACCCCAAATTTGCTGGGATAAGTTATTTTCAACAAATAAAACTCCAAAATGCTATTCTTCACCACTTCACCACAAAAACGCTATTTAGCGCCTATTGAGCCTGTTTAAAAACCCCAAATACCTTCAGCTAGCCAAATCGGGAGGAACCATAGTGAACCCCATATGTAAGAGCATCTTTTAGTGGTTGTCAGGCTGATTTCCCCAAAACTGACAGAACTTTCCTCTTGTTTAAGTTTCCCCGGGTCCCGTTTTCACATCCTTTCAAATTGAATACGGGGATACGCTGGGACGCACACGATACTTTTCCGCCTGCAACACAGGTGAAGTCTGGGAGGCGAAAAAGTATCGCAGGTGCGATTCAAATTGAATATGGGCCTTAGACAGATTATCAAACAGTTTATGTACTTGTGCCTCCTAATGACATTCCTGGTCAACAATTCTTAAACAGTTTTCAAAACTAGCTTTATTGGAGGGAGGGTCAAACATACTTGGACATTTAAAATGTGTTTCAGATAACTGGGGTATAGTCTTTACCTTACTATCAAAGTACTCCCTGAGTCGTAATTTCCTACCCAAGCAAAAATGGTCCACAGACCAAGTGAACGAATCAAACGGGTTAGTAGGAATAAAGAACAAACCCTTTGACAACAAGGATAATTCAGCAGGGTCTAATGAATGTTGAGACAGATTAAAGATCAACTCCTCTGGCCTCTCTTAGTTGCCCTCGCCTGTGGTGTGGTCTCTTGGCTTTGGGCCTATACCACTTCTGGTGGTTCTCAAATCCTGACCTAAAAAAGAAGAAGACCCTGATGGTGGCAGATGTTCAGTAGATTCAGCCTCAAAAGAGGAATTCGAAGAATAATACTCTCCTTTTCTAGGATTAACCCTAAATTAGTCTGTGGAGTAATGTTGAAAATGAGGGTTGCTATTATCCCCTTGCCACTGGTCCCTGGACATTATCTAAGCTGGTTAGGCTTAATTCTTTGCATCACAAGCAGATGCACCTTGTGTGTTGTGTGACTATATACACACAGACACATTATATACTATTTTATAACTGATTGCAATTGTGCTTTTTATTATATATTGTTGTTTATACATCTCCAGGTACCTGGTATTTATTGTTATTTGTGAAACAATTGTATGAATACTTTGCTATAGAATAAATACATATATTTTTAGCCATTTACTCAGAGCGGGAATTTCTTCATTCTTTTTACTTTTCTTCCTTATACTATCTTTGATTTAATTATCTCCCTTCTTTCTAATCTTAAAATGTTTTAGCGCCATAAGCATGGCTATAGTTTAAACTTTAGCTTTTTCTAGCTCTTATCCTGTTAACTGGGAAAGGACCCAGGTTGCTTTAACGGCTGCTGAACATTTAACTGCTTACCCCGAAAGGTCTTGCACAGATAGTCTCATTTGTATTGAAAATGTATATTTATCAAGTGCAGTCTGAATCCAGAAAAATATCACAGTCTCCTTGAAACGGGTGCACACTCGGAGAATCAAATTGTTAATCCTCATAAATTTCCAAAGTCAGAATGGCACTCACAGAAAAAAAAAAAACATCACAATGTTGCTGGGGTGTGTAGTCTCAGGCATCATATTGAGAACAGTCCCAAGACAGCCAAAAATATATCCATGTGTAAAGAGAGCACTCACCAGTCTTCTTATTATGCCAAAGGATAGAATGTATTCACTCACCTAGTGTCATATACAGAGAGGTTGACGTTTCGGGCCCCAGGCCCTTTATCAAGACCAGAGAATCAGGATGCGTCCAAAGCACATATCACTTATGGGCCTATATATACCAAACATGTCATCCAGACCACACCCCCAATTTCTAAACCAGGAAGTGTAGAAAAACTACTACAGAGCCCTATTAGCAAAGTTCATTATCTAAACTTTACTATATATTAGAGATGTGCATTGATCCCCGTGTTTTGGATCTGGATCTCCCCAGGTTTTCGATCTGGATTGGTTTTGCCAAAACCTCACCTCCATGTTTTGTTTTTGGATCTGTATTTTTTCATAAAAAATCATAAAAACAGCTAAAATCATATTTGTTCCTACAGTATTAACCTCAATAACATTTATTTCATCCAGTTTAGGCCCAAACTTTGCACCAAGATAGTTGGCTGACTAAGCTAAGCTGCAGCAGTGGGCGGCATGAACACATGGCAGTTCAACTTCAAACATGGCACATCATGAAACACTTATTATTTAAGAGATGCCTGAGGGAGTTGGAGTATGTATGTAGTTGAAGGCAGGGCAGGGCCAGGAAGGGTTGATTGGTAGTAAATTAAATTTAGTTTTTTGATTCCAAAGAAAACTTATGAGGAAGAAGGGGAGGGGAGAAGGCATTTACAAAAAAATGTGATACATTCACATCAGTCCTTGCCAAAGAAGAATCCTTGAGCATGGCTGATGTTACTGCTGCTGGGAGTTGATTTTCTCATCCCAGAATGGGACCAGGAAGACTTCTAGTACTGCTTTCCACATAAAAAGCATTTCCCAACCTGTACAGGGACATAAAAAAAAACATAGTTAGTGGCCTCAAGCGTAAGATCTATAATTTAATGCAGAGGTAGTCAACCCTGGTCCTCAATGGCTACCAATATTGCATGTTTTCCAGGTGTCCCCACAGAATCACAAATGTAATAATTAACTCCACCCGTGGATCTTTCTAAATGTGTTGGTGAGTAATGAATACACCTGTGCACCAGCTAGGATGTCTGGAAAATGTGAGCTCTCGAGGATCGAGGTTGGCTACCCCTGATTTAAGGCCTTATGTTGCGTCTTTCTTGAGAATCCTAAGCCTGCTTCTGCGGTAGGAGTGGAAGAGTGCTTTCCAAAATCAAATAGGCAATTGACTTAAATAATCCTTTGCAAACCATAGTTAGTTAATGGCCTCAAAGTGCCACTTAACCAGCACAGATATGTGGATAAGCTTAAGATATATGATTTAAGGCAGGGGTAGCCAACCCTGGTCTTCGAGAGCTACCAACAGTGCATGTTTACCAGGTCTCACAGAATCACAACTGTAATAAATAATTAACTCCACCTGTGGATCTTTTCATTTGGGGTGCTGAGTAATGAATACACCTGTGCACCTGCTAGGTGGTCTGGAAAATGTGAACTGTTAGTAGCACTCGAGGACCGAGGTTGGTTACCCCTGATTTAAGGCTTTACATTGTGTCTTTCTTGAGAATCCTGTGCCTGCTTCTGCAGCTAGGAGTGGATTTTCATCCCAGAAGGGGACCAGGAAGAGTGCTTTCCAAAAACAATTGACTTAAATAATCCTTTGCAAACCTCCTGTAAAGGCATTTCCCAACCTGTACAGTGACATAAAAAAAACAGTAATGCTGCATACACATGGGACGATTTTCCTGAACGATATGAACATTAATGATATATCGTTCATTTTTAGGCAGTGAACGATCGACCAACGATGCGTGTTTCTGCATGGACGATAAAGAAATCTTTCATCGTCCATGAATGCAGGCCAAATTGGACAATATCATCAATTTTCCCTGTTCAAAGATGTGACAGGGAGACTCACTGAAAGATATCTTTGAAAGATATCTTTCAAGTCGTTGGTGGTACATATCGTACCGTGTGTATGCACCTTTAGTTAGTGGCTTTCAAACTGCCGTTGTTCCCACTGTCCATTTAACCAGATCAGATATGTGAACAAGCAGAACAGAGCATTAAATGCAACATTTCAGATTTAAGGTTTAAGTCTTACGTTGTGTCTTTCTTGGGAATTCTTGAGCGCCATGCCTGCTTGCTGGCAGTGGATTGTTTTTTTTTCCAAATGGACACAGATCTGAAGGGAAAGATACATGTAAATAACTACTGGCAGGAAAAAGGAAATTTAGGGATATATTTAAGTCTCTAACTAAAAATGAAAAGTATCCATGTTGCCACTTGCTATGGGCAACATGAAGAACATTAACTGTATTTGCTTTACCTGAGCTGCCCACCCACCTTCCAGTGTGTACTTGCTCAGAAACAGTTTTCAGCTCAGCCGGGAACCTTGTCAGTGATCGGCCTGAGACCATTTCCCCAAAATGTGGAAAAAATTATGTCCATCAAAATGAACTACAAATTCTACGAGAAAGACCTTTACCGTCAATTATATGCAGAAATTACAGGGGCACATGGAATGGTAAATTCCAGCGGGGTCAAATTAATATTGTGTGAAGATGATGTATACATCACCCCAGATTATACCATCACCCAAGCCTATATCGTCATGCAATCCTGTGTTGTGTATAAATTACAGCTGCGCTCCTAGTTAGATTGGGCATTCATTGTTCATTTTAGTGGATGTGAGATCCATTTTAGACCATATCATCACCATACCCCCTACACATCTTCTGACCTGGGCTACAGGAGGAGCAGCTGCACTCTGGAATACGATTGCATAGAGTTGCCCCTCTGACTCACTTAAATTCAGGTAGAGGGGCCATGGGTAGGGAGTAGGGTAGGGACACTATAATCAGGGAACACAGTTTTAGCTGATTTATTCAATTTTTTAAACCATATCCTCTATTTTCACCTTTGAAAATGTTTCTGCAAATCTCAGCACAAGATTTTGTGATGCCATGGCTATTGCACACACACAGAAAAAAAACACATTGATTGATTGATTCTTTTTTAGGGGGCACTTGGGAGGGAGAGCACCCGAAAGAGTCAGCAGCCTCTTGATAAATGAAACAGGCAGCACAGCACCCCTGCGCACCTACATTACTGATAAATGTGGCTAACGTGCACACACAAAAAAATTGTTTTTATTTTTTCACTGGTAGTGTGGCTAACATGCGCACACAAAAAATTGTTTATTTATTTTTTGGGCAGCAGCCCCTTGACAGACAGGAGCACAGCACCCCTGCACACCTACGCCAATGACAAGTGTGGCTAACATGCACACAGAAAAAAAAAAAAATTTTTTTCACACTAGGGGTGGGTGAAGAGCACCCTTGAAGGACAGAGCACCCCCTGGACAACGCAGCACTACAGCCAGCCAGCCCCTATGGACAGGACAACAGCCAGCCCCTATAGACCGGACAACAGCCAGTCAGCCCCTCTATAGACAACAGCCCTTATGGACAGCAGAACAGCCAGCCCCTTTATAGAAGACAACAGCCAGCCCCTATATGGACAACAGTAGCCAGCCAACCTCTATATGGACAACAGTAGCCAGCCAGCCCATATATGGACAACAGTAGCCAGCCAGCCCCTATGGTCAGCGTCAGCAACAGATACCAGCCCCCTCCCTCTTCACGCTCCACTGCCAGAATTAAAAATGTCGGCGATCACAGGACCTTTATAGAATCCAAAACCCGCAAGAATCTGACAGCGGGATGATGATGTTTTGCCTTGTTTTCAGATCCGAGTCAGGTGGGAAAACCTGAGCCAACTCGGATCCCCGTAGTTTGTGTGGATTCGGTTCTCAGGGAACCGAACCCGCTCATCCCTACTACATATGTAATCGCTGATCAGGAGCATTAATATGTAATCGCTGATCAGGAGCATTATTGTCTCAACTGTAAGGTGCCAAAAACAAAGCTCCTATATCCACATCACTCGATAGTGATGTTTAGATATAGGACTTTGCTAATAGAGCTCTGTAGTAGTTCTTCTACACTTCCTGGTTTAGAAATTGGGGTCTGGTTGACATGTTTGGTATATATAGGCCCATAAGTGATATGTGCTGTTATGTGCTTTGGACACATCCTGATTATCTGCTTTTGATAAAGGGCCTGGGGCCCAAAACGTCAACCTCTCTGTATATGACACTATGTGTGTGAATAACTTCTATCCTTTGGCATAATAAGACTGGTGAGTGCTCTCTTTACACACACACACACACACACACATATAAATATAAAATCCTCTATCACATATCTGGAAACCCCCCTTTGCTAATCCTGCATTTGCCCTTGTCTGTGGGCATGTTTAAAGAAACCTGATCAGTTGGTTTTCTCTGTACTCTACTGTAAACTCCTTCTTGTTGATTTAAATATTCACCCTTTTTTCGTTTGCCACCACAAAATTTGGCCTATATAGTGACACTGCATAATGTTATATGGATTTTCACTTGCTAAAATGTTCTCTGCTATACAGATGTATTGTACAATGTATTGCAAGTGGCCAAATGCATACAGTCTGTACCATACATCTCTCTGGACCCATATACAGTATGTAATGTCTGAAAACATGGTAAAATATATAATTATTATTCATCTATGCTATCTATCTATATCTATCTATATATTGTACCTGGTTTATTAATTATCCTAATAGGTAACCAGATATTTCTATACTGATGCCATGTGCTATTGTTTGTAATGCCTTATGATTTGTAATAATAGTTAATGTGTTATAAGGATTCTCTCCAGTCTATTGACTGAGTAAAGGCATGATTTATTTATAGTCCTAGATGTTTGGTATGTGTTGCTTGTTTACGTAAGCCATTTTTTTTTACCAGCTTTCTTTTGGATATCCAATGGGGGGTATTCATTAATTAGTGTCCACACTTGCCTGCACCTCTGTATAGGTATTATTCTCAAGGCTGAAGGCCTGGCTGTAGGGTGCATTTTTTCAAAGTGCAGATTTTTGTAAGTGCTTAACTGTAGTGTTATACCTGCGTTAAACTGAAGATAAACAGAAGGAGAATACTTTAAGTTCCATCTTTCAACAATCCACTCAATATAAGGAAACATTTGCATCAACTAATTGTGAGATCAAAATCTCATCACAACAAACCTCTGCTGTCTACATATCCAGGACTGTTACAACTGTACTCCCTGTGTGCTCACAGCAAGAACTCAACACTTTTTTTGCTATTAATAATACTGGCCTTTTGACTTTCACATACGTCTCAATGCATACCGTTATTTGTGACTATGTAATTTTGCCTCTTTCCACTTGGAAATACTGTCTTTTATCATAACTCTCTTGCCTAGCCTCACATCCTTTATCTGCTTACAGTCTACATTCACTAGTCATCTCCAGATTGGACTACTGTAACCTCCTCCTATCTGGCCTCCCCAATTCCCATCTCCTCTCCAGTCTGTCCTCAATGCTGCTGCTCGGCTCATTTTCCTCTCCAAGTGCTCTACATCTGCCTCCTCTCTCCTACAAGCCCACCACTGGCTCCCCTTCCCTTTCAGAATCCAATTCAATGTTCTCACACTCATAATGCCCTCACCCATTTCTCTTCCATTTACATATCTGATCTCATCTCCCTTCACTCTTCTGTCCACCCTCTTTGTTCACTGAATACATGCTGCCTTTCATGCCAATTGATTACTTCCTCCCACTCCCCCTCAAAGATTTTACCCGGGCTACTCCCCACCTTTGGAACTCCCTCCCTCTCCCCATCAGACTCTGGACCTCTCTACAATCATTCAAACAAGCTCTTAAGACCCACTACTTCATTAAATCCTTCCAGCTCTCATCCTAAATTTCTGCTACATCTTCCTTCCTTCCTGCCTACCCCATCTGTGTCACTCCTGTTTCTCTGCCGCTCCCTTTTAGAATGTAAGCTCTTTTGAGCATAGCCCTCTACCCTCTTGTGCTTCTCCCTACTATATTTTCATTTATCTCTTACTCCCCACTGGGGCAATTAACACTTGGCTGCTTATGTGGGTGTAAAAGTCACTAATATATAGCTATGTTTATTATCCATGTCTGTGTCCTGCATTGTATTGTATTGTAAATCGCTGGTTACCTGTTTATGTACTTTGTAAGATGCTGCTGAATACTTGTGGCACGATATATTATTCAATTTCTGCACACATTTTATCCCCAATTTTATTTCGCTCAATAACAAACTTGTGTTAATGTGCATACATATTTACCAACAAAGGGCCTGATTCAGAGCCGGACGCTCTGAAAGAGCGCTCGCTCTGAATCAGGGCATTTTTTTTTGGTGCAGCCTCCGGGCCGCTCACATAGCTGTGGGTGAGCGGGCAGGTGATGGTCGCGATGATATCGACCATCGCGGCTTGCGACGAGAACCTTGCAGTAGGGTCTCGTTCCTGCAAGCCCCAGTTAGCTTCTGGCTCTTGATAGAGCCGGAAGCTCACCACTGACATCACTCGTGATGTCAGTGGGACCGCCCCCAAATGGCAGGCGTTCCATCGGGAAAATCGACAGCCGTCCCCTTTTGGTGCGAGACCCGGAGTGACGGAGCACCCGTCGCTAGCCGGGTCTCGCACATGCGCACGTCGGAGCTGGCTCCGGCGTGTGCATGCGCAGTGGCCAAACATCGACCTGCTCACGAGCGCATAGCGCTTGTGAGCGAGTCTGAATCAGGACCACTGTTCTTTCACTTGCATTTCTGCAAATCTCTTGCACTTTCCCTTGCATTCATATTTCATTTATATTTCCAATATTCATCCCTCTAGTTTACTTATCCACACCATGACAATATTTTCTTCAACTCTCTCCTTCACTCAGTCTCTATCTAATCCTCTGTTCTGCCCCCTGCTTGCACCTTGTCTTCACCTCCTCCCCTTCTCTCCCTCCTCTGTCTGCCTTCTTTCCCCTCCTCTCCCTTTACTCCACTTTCATCCTGTTCTACCCACCCTTTGTCCTACTACCCCACTGCTAATCCCTCCAACACTCCTCTCCCTGTCACTTCACCCCACTGCCATCCACATCTCCCTCCCTGTCCACCTCCTACAGGTTCCCTTTCTAACAGCTGCCCGCACAATCGCTACACTCATTCATTCATCTCGTACCCCAAATTAATCTCACCTCCACACTGCAGCAACCCTGATAATCTTATTCATGTCTCCCCACAAATGCTAGCCCTCTATCCAGTGCCCTCTGCAATGCCAGGTCAGTCTGTAATAAACTAGTCCCCACCCATGACCTTTTCATCTTCAACTCCCTACATATCCTAGCTATTACTGAAACCTAAATTTCACCCTCTGACACTACTTATCCTGCTGCTCTCTCCTCTGGGGGCCTCACCTTCTCTCATAACCGCCATGGTGGTGGTGTTGGGTTCCTTCTATCCACCAGGTATTAATACCAGCTAATACCCTTGGAACCATACCTTACATTCCCCACATTTGAGGTTCATGCTAAATGCTTCTTCCAACCAGTACACCTCAGAGTAGCTGTCATTTACCATCCTCCTCCAAATTCCTTGACAACTTTGCTTCCTGGCTCCCTTACTTTCTCTCCTCAGATCTTCCTTCCATTATCCTAGGTGATTTTAATATTCCAATTAACATTCCCACAGAATCCTCTGCCTCTAATCTCCTTACCCTCACATGGTCATTTGGTCTCTCCCAATGGACCTCTTCACCCTCCCATGTGAGTGGGCACTCATTTGACCTGGTTGTTGTGATATTTCTTATTACTCAATTTCCCCATTCCCCCTCTCTGACCATCACCTTCTCTCTTTTTTCTTATACCTTTTTTATTCCCCTCCTATACCTCTTAAGTCTACCATTACTAAGCGTAACATTGAGGCTTTTTTCTCGCTGCTGGACTTGCTTCTTTCCCCTATCCTATCTCTCTCCTGAACAAGCCACTTCACTGTACAATGCCTCCCTTACTTCTGCCCTTGACTATTTTGATCCGGCAATGACTACTAACCCTCACAGATCCACACCACAACCCTGGCATTCCAAATGCACCAGATTCCTGCAAAAGTGTTCACGAATTGTCGAACGTCAGTGGAGGAAATCATGTTCAAAAGCAGACTTCCTCCATTTCAAATGTATTCTCTCATCCTACAGTGCTGCCCTGTCCCTCTCCAGACAATCATATTTCAAGAACCTCATCTTCTCCCAGTCCTCAAGCCCCCAGGGTCTATTTGCCACTTTCAACTCACTCCTCTGTCCTTCCCCTTCTCGTTCTCTGCCCTTGACTTTGCCACCTACTTTACATCTAAAATTTACTCCATATGTGAGGACATCATATCCCATCAGACCTTCAGCTCTCCTGCTAGCCCTTTCCCTGACCACTCCTCCCCAACTGTCTCACCAACTCTGACATCCTTCTCCCCGTTTCAGGAGAGGAAGTCATGGCCCTCATCCGGTCCTTCCCTCTCCCTTCTTGACCCTGTCCCTTCCTATCTCTTCTGTTAACTGTTTCCTTCTGCCTGTTACCATCTTGCTCACCTCCTCGATCTCTTCATATCATCTGGCACTGTTCCCTCTGCATTTAAACATGCCATTCTCTCCCCAATTCTTAAAAAACCTACACTTGATCCTAACATACTCTACAACTACCAACCTATCTCTCTCCATTTTGCTTACAAACTCCTTGAGCGTATCTTTCTTTCTTCCCACTCCCTCCTTTACTCACTTCAATCTGACTTCCATTCTATCCATTCCACTGAAACTGCCCTTAAAAATATATGCAATGACCTCCTTGCTGCCAAATCCAAGGGCCACTACTCTCTGCTCATTCTTCTTGACTTCTCTGCTGCATTTGACACTGTAGACCACCCTCTCCTGCAAATCCTTCACTCTCTTGGTCTAGATGGCACTACCATCTCCTGCCTGTCTTCCTATGTCTGTGATAGTTCCTTCTCTGTCTCCTCTCATGACACCTCTTCCCCCCACTTCCACTAACAGTAGGAGTTCCCCAAGGTTCTGTTCTTGGACCTCACCTATTCTCCCTATATTCATCTCAAAACTGTTTCCAGGATTAGATCCTTCCTCACTTTGGATGCTACTAAAACCCTCATCCACTTGCTGGTCATCTCCAGATTGGACTACTGTAACCTTCTAGCTAGCCTCCCAGTCTCCCACCTCTGTCCACTACATTCGGTCCTCAATGCTGCGGCTTAGCTCATCTTCCTCTCCAAATGTTCTACATCTGCCTCCTCTCTCCTTCAAGCCCTACACTGGCTCCTCTTCCCCTTCAGATGCCAATTCAAGGTTCTTACACTGAAAGAATGCTGTCTTTCCCAAGTTTTAGAAGAACCAACAAGAAAAATAGTTATATTTTATATATATATAATGTCTTGCAGTACGTGCATAACAATCCACCTCCCACCCTCATACAGATGTGTCCACATACACCTTTCTGAAAATTGTGCCATGGCTCTCAATTTGGCATGACATCAATTCTCATATGTTGTTGTGCCATGCTATCTGTGATGCAGCAAAGGTGCAATTCATACTTTCACCACTGGGTCGCCAGTGTATCATGTAATGTAGCACTTAATAGTGTTCAACCTATGTAGCAAAGATACAGTAGTGGTCTCCTTTGGATTTTAATAGAGGGCAAACAAGGAGTTTTGAGGAGTGTTTATGTTAATGTGCAATATGCATTTGCAGCTAAATCACTGTATTAGTCACTGAAACACTGTACTAGCACCAAAAAAACTGTCACTAGGAAACTGTCATCAGTTCCTCAAAAGACTGATTCTGTACTTCCCATCCACTGGTATTGTGGCATAGGGGTAAAGTCACTGCACATCACACTTGGCAGTTAGGGTTTGAATCCCAGTGTAAACATTTTTTTTTGCTCCAAAAATACATTTGTATAATTCAATAATATAATAATATCAATATTATTATTGTAGTAACAATAAAACTTTTTAGAATAATATTATATTTCATCTAGAGGCTGTGAACACCATGTACACTATGTGGGGATCTGAGTCAGTGAGGGCGGCATGTGTGTGTAGTGATTTCTTAGTGTAGAATTTCCCCCTGAAAATATGGCTCAATATTTCATATACAGTACTGGTTCTAGACATACATTATAATTCAAGAACTGGCCATCAGTAATTTACAGTATGTTAATGTCCTTTTTCAGATTAACCCATTGCTTGTCTCAACACTCATTTCCCATGGCTATATTGTACATTATTTGACCAGTAATGTAGCTAGAAGCAGTATACACAGTATGTCAGTTGATCTCTCTCTCTCTATATATATATATAGAACAAACAACAATACCCCTTAGAGAAATTAAACAACCTGACGGATAAAGTAAGAGCTGCACCTTACTCCTATATCACTGTTAGAAAGATATAGTAGATAGACACAAAAAGACAAAAGGAGAATAAAGGGCGCTTATAGTTTAAATGGAACAGACTTTTTATATATAAAAAACATCAATTGGAACACTCTACTGGAAGATAATAGATAACCATAAAAATGATCAGTCCAATATCAAGAGATGGGATAAAATGTTCTTTTTCACTTAGAAGAGCTGTTGTTGTAAAACTCTTGTTTCTCCTTTATAGGAATTGTAGATGCACTGTTCTTTTTCTGATACACGACAATTCTTTGCAGTTTTCACTGAAAGACACCCTCACACCAAAATACACCGGAAGAGGGCCACAATGGCCACTATCAGTAAATGAAGAACACTTTCTTATTTAAAAGATGTATAATTTTAATAGCATAAAAGACTTTTATGTCTATAAAAAAAGCTTACATTCAATGAAAGCATACAATAAATGAGGAACCCAACGCGTTTTGTTCCTTAACGGAACTTCATCAGGGGTACATCTTTAGAAACAAAAATACATGGGTGTAAAAGTTCAAGGTATAACACGTCAACATTTAACATTATCTAGAACAGTTTTTTTAAACATGAACTAGAGGCAAATCACAAAATACATATAAAGGAAATATCCTATACATACCATTGTAGCAATAAACCCGCAGTTCTATTTTTGACAAGACGGGATCACACCACAACAACCCAGTTCTCCCGCTACAAATTTTTTTGGGGATGAAATGATTCACTTGACAATTTGTTTAAATTTCATGGACAGGATGCAAACAATGAATACATTTGCCTATGAAAAGACATAACAGCAATTTATTTATTTGATGATTTAGTGATAATCCACTATTTGAATTGTCTCTACTTAAACTAAAGGAAGATATGGGTAAACTTGATAAACTAGTGGCTAAATTTGAGAACAGTGAAGAATTTAAAAACAAGGTTAATAATATACAATTTAAGTTGGATCGTTTGGAAAATGACATATCTACCAAACAGAGGAAGTTTATTAGGGACAAAAGAGATTATGATAATGGTAAGATACATAATTGGGCATCTTCAGATGTAAGAGAAAATATGAATGGACAAGTAATATCTAATAGATGTAATAATAGGGACACCAATTGGGAACAAATGCCACAAAGGCAGTCGAGATATCGACATAGGTCTGAATGGCAACAAATTAAAGTCAGACCAAGAAGAGACTCATCAAATCAGTCCCCTTGGTCAAGCAGAGATAATATTGGTTACCCTGTTCAAAGGAACAGATTTGACCCACTTAGATCTCCCTCTCCAAATGATTATCGATCCCATCATTTTTCAGGGGAAAAGAAGGAAGTCAAATTTCCAAGTACGCAAAGGAGGGAAGAATTGTTTACGAGGCTAGATTCCCCTCAAGGGGTAAAGAGAGGTTTAAGGTTAGGAGGAGGGGAAAGAGAGGAGGGAGGAAACGCCCCCCAAAAAAGATGAGCCAATTATTTCCAACAAGAAAGTGCTCGAACAGCATTATCAACCTATCCCAGAAAGAAATTTCTCTCCCACAGATTTTGTTATTAGAATAGGGGGCTGAAATTCGGAACCGACCTCCATGTGGATAAGTTTAACCTCTTTATCGACCTTAACAAATTTGTTCGTAATTTGACAGTCCAAAGGCATTTTTTTAAAAACCCTTTTCCCAAATTGGATCATAGGCCAAAAGTGAAACCTTTAGTTTCTCTACCCTCTAAATTTTACCCAGTTGAGTCTAGAGGTAGCTATTTGGACATTTTTTATGATAATGTCAAAGAAGATTTCAGAAAATTAAAAGTACAAAATACTAAATATAATGGCAATTTGAATCCGTGTGAACAGCAAGCGATTAGACAGCTCAAAAAAAGATGATGATTTAGTCATTAAGATTGCAGATAAGGGTGGTGCTGTCGTTATACAAGATCGTGAGCTGTATTTAAAAGAAGCTTATAATATTCTTAACGACGGCACGACCTATGAAAGGTTAACTTGTAATCCGACAGAGCAATTCCAAGAGGAATTATTTAAGTTATTGAATGATGCTAATAAAAAGGGCCTTATTTGTGATGAAGAATTAAATTATATATATGATAAAAATCCTAGAGTGTCACAGTTTTATCATATACCAAAGGTTCATAAGAATACGGAAACTCCCCCAGGACGACCCATAATTTCGGGCGTCCAATCTTTAACCTGCAATCTATCTCATTATTTAGATCTTAAATTGCAGCCCTTTGTAAAAAATTTGAGATCCTATCTCAAAGACTCTACAACACTTTTGAGACTTTTGAAAGAGTTTAAATGGTCATCTACATATACTTGGTTGACCATTGACGTGCAGGCTTTGTATTCTTCAATTCCACATTCAGTAGGAATGGAAGCAGTTAATAAGACCCTTCATAATGTTTCCAGTATGGACGATGTAGAGAGAGGATTTATTTTGAATGGATTAAGGTTCATTCTTGAACATAATTTTTTCGTATTCGAGAACGAGTTTTTTATACAAAAGCAAGGTACGGCAATGGGTACAAAGGTGTCGCCCTCATATGCTAATTTACTAATGGGACAATGGGAGGACCAGTATATTTTTAATTCTGAATTTGATAAGAACAATATTATTTTATATCGTCGCTATATTGACGATCTTGTTCTTATTTGGAAAGGTGACGACGATAGTATTAAGGACTTTATAACTTATATTAATAAAAATGAATATAATTTAGTTTTTACATTTAAACAGAGTAGTACTAGTATTGATTACCTTGAAGTCGTACTGGAAAGTAAGCCAGATCAGCTAATAAATACGAGTACACATTTTAAAAACGTGGATGCTAATAGTTATATTCCAGCTTCTAGTTGCCATTTTCCAGCATGGATTAAAAATGTACCTTATGCCCAATTCTTAAGGCTTAGAAAGAACTGTAATAATATAGCTAAATTCCATCAACAGTCGAAAATGCTGAAAGATAGATTTAGTGAAAGAGGCTATAAGAAGGAGGAAATAGAAAAAGCAGCTACGAGAGCTCTTGGTTTAGATAGAGATGAGCTGTTACTAGAAAGAACAAAGATCCCTGATGAAAGGTTTTCTAATTATAGACCTTTTATTACTCAGTTCAATCGAGAAAATAAGTCTATAAGAAATGTATTGAATAGGCACTGGAATATACTATTGAAGGATCCAATATTAGGCCCAATTCTTCCACAGAATCCTAAACTTGTGTTCAAAAAGGCTAGAAATATGAAGAGTATCCTAGCACCTAGCAAATTAAGATCTAAAAATAGACAACAAATTAGTTGTATTAATTCTGGATTTCTCCCTTTAAGCAGGGGTTGCTTTCCATGTAGGAAGTGTATTTGCTGTAAATTTATGGACAAATCACCATTCTATTGGATTGATGATAAGGGGAAGGAATACACGATTAAGGATAGAATAACTTGTGATACAGAATTTGTAATATATAAAATCACATGTGGATGTAACAAAGTCTATATAGGGAAAATGAAGAGATGTCTGAAAATACGTATCCAAGAGCACTTGAGAAATATTAGGAATAAAATCCGCATTCACAGTCTACCCAGACATTTCCAAGAAGTACATGGGTCTGATTGTAGAAGCTTCAAGTTTTCAGCTCTAGAGCATATAAATTTAGACCCTATGGGGAAAGATAGGGAATTAGAACTCTCAAAAAGAGAATCCTATTGGATTTACTCATTAGATACCCTTGCCCCTAGGGGTCTTAATGAAAGCATAGACATTGTGTCATTTTTACATAATTACTGAGAGTTGCTCTGTACTCCCTATATTTTGCTGTCTGTGAGTTTATTCTATTTCATGATTAAATTATATATGTGTGAGCAGATATGAACACTAGGTTTGAGTGGAAGTTATATTATAGGAAAATTGCATAGTGAGTTAGATTGTCTTTGTAAAGCTGTGATTTTGGCTAGACAGTCTCTATATATATTTTTTATAAGTATAATTATTATGGTTAGCACCAATCACCCTTTTCATAGAATATGGGTGATTAAGGTTAGTCCTAGTAATTGTCCGTGTGCGCTATATAACACTATGATTAATTGCTATCATTAATATGATCGCACACCTACAGTTTTATATTTAGATGTTTTGAGTGTTATCTATTGAAGGGTTAAATTGCCCCGGAGGCCGGAATATGGCTTGGAGGATAGAGAGCGGGTTTGTAACATCAGGCCGGGGGTGGAACCCAAGCTGTGAGGCTTGCGTTCCACAATTGGATAGCTCGGATGTTAGCACATAAATGGGAGGGGAAGCGTCAGCCTGGCTGGAGGATGTAGGGCGTCGCCGGTATACCAAGCCATAAAAGGAACGCAAGCTGCGTTCCACAAACATCGGAACCCGGAAGTGAGCGCCTGTGATTGGAGGCGTTTACTACCTTCTGCCGAGTGAAACGCAGGCTTTGAAGCTTACGTTACATATACTGGAACTCGGGAGCGTGAGTTTATGAGAAGAGGGGCTAATTATTATCCCCAGGTGTGACTTGTTGAAGGGATTCACTGGATATTGTTATATTTTTAAGGGAAATATGAATTATATGTGTTTTTGCACTGAATCTCACATTCACTAATTTTAGTTTGGAGATCGATTTCCAGACTTTTTAAGCCAAGTTTAGTTGTTAAATTCATTTTATAGAGGTCAAGGTATCTCTTCCTGGGAGGGGTATAAAAATCCACACCTGCTCTATTAGTAACAGGTACAGCTTGCTGAACCAGCTATTTTTGGGCTCCTGTGGTAAAGGATTGGAATGTAAGTAAAATTAGAATTTATGTTTATGTTTTGAGACTCTCTATGCAAGATACAGTTAATGGCAACATTGGTAATTTTGTTTTGTCTATGAATTATACTGAATATAGGCAATTGTGGTTTTATTATAGTATATAAAGAGGCTGCTATACATTGACTGGTATTCATAATGATAAGTTTCTCTAAAGGTCATTTATTTGAGTTATATTATATTAGAGCATTGTAAATAGTACTTCATTATCAAGCTGAATAGCTACATCTGGTTCCGTATTTATGAGCTACATTATATTAGAGTTTTTTCAAATAATATTACCAGTTGAGTAGCTTTATTTGTCTCTGCTTCTAAATTAGAGACAATTCAAATGGTGTATTATCACTAAATCATCAAATAAATAAATTGTTGTATATGTTATGTCTTTTTATAGGCAAATTTACTCATTTTTTAGTGTCTTTGCCATTAATTTAGTTTAAGTAGAGACAATTCAAATAGTGGATTATCACTAAATCATCAAATAAATAAATTGCTGTTATGTCTTTTCATCGGCAAATTTATTCATTGTTTGCATCCTGTCCATGAATTTGAAACAAATTGTCAAGTGAATCATTTCAACCCCAAAAAAATTTTTAGCGGGAGAACTGGGTTGTTGTGGTGTGATCCTGTCTTGTCACAAATAGAACTGCGGGTTTATTGCTACAATGGTATGTATAGGATATTTCCTTTATATGTATTTTGTGATTTGCCTCTAGTTAATGTTTAAAAAAACTGTTCTAGATAATGTTAAATGTTGACGTGTTATACCTTGTACTTTTACACCCATGTATTTTTGTTTCTAAAGATGTACCCCTGATGAAGTTCCGTTAAGGAACAAAACGCGTTGGGTTCCTCATTTATTGTATGCTTTCGTTGAATGTAAGCTCTTTTTATAGACATAAAAGTCTTTTATGCTATTAAAATTATACATCTTTTAAATAAGAAAGTGTTCTTCATTTACTGATAGTGGCCATTGTGGCCCTCTTCCGGGTGTATTTTGGTGTGAGGGTGTCTTTCAGTGAAAACTGCAAAGAATTGTCGTGTATCAGAAAAAGAACAGTGCATCCACAATTCCTATAAAGGTGAAACAAGAGTTTTACAACAACAGCTCTTCTAAGTGAAAAAGGACATTTTATCCCATCTCTTGATATTGGACTGATCATTTTTATGGTTATCTATTATCTTCCAGTAGAGTGTACCAATTGGTGTTTTTTATATATAAAAAGTCTGTTCCATTTAAACTATAAGCGCCCTTTATTCTCCTTTTGTCATATATATATATATATTAGAGATGTGTGCCGACCCTCGTGTTTTGGATCTGGATTTTTTCTTAAAATATCATAAAAACAGTTAAAATCACATAAAATGGGCCTGTTTTTGTTCCTACAGTATTATTAACCTCAGTAACATTTATTTCCAGTAATTTCCAATCAATTTTGATCACCTCACAATATAATTTTTTTCTTCTAGTTAAGGCCAAAAGGTTGCATCCAGCTAGCTGGCTAAGCTAAGTGACACAGTGGGCGGCACTAACATATGGCAGTTCAGCTTCCAATTTCCAACATGGATGCAGTATGTTATACAGTGTGGGTTGGATACACCAATAGTGCTCTTACTATGACAGCAGTGTCAGCAGAGCAGGGTTGCTGACAGTGTCCTCAGTATATGGAATGGCAGTGCTGTGGTATTGGCAATATCCTCAGTGCAGGGTACTGGTGGTGTAAGCAGAGCGGGGGAGCCAGCAGTGTCTTTGCTGCAGGTTTGCTGGCTGTGTCGGCAGTGCAGTGTTGCTGACGGTGTCCTCAGTACATGGAATGGCAGTGCTGCGGTGCTGGCAGTGTCCTCAGTGTAGGGTACTGGCGATGTCGGCAGTGCCAGTGGTGTCTTTAGTGCAGGTTTGCTGGCAGTGTCGGCAGTGCAGGGGTTGCTGACGGTGTCCTCAGTATGTAGAATGACAGTGCTGTGGTGCTGGCAGTATCCTCAGTGAAGGGTACTGGTGATGTGTGCAGTGAGGGGGTGCCAGCGGTGTCTTCGGTGCAGGTTTGCTGGCTGTGTCGGCAGTGTGGGGGTTGCTGACAGTGTCCTCAGTACATGGAATGGCAGTGCTGCGGTGCTGGCAGTATGCTAAGTGAAAGGTACCGTTGGCAGTGCGGGGGTGCCAGCGGTGTTCTCAGTGCAGGATTGCTGACTGTTTTGGCAGTGCAGAGGTGTTCTCAATGCAGGGTGCCGGCGATATCGGCAGAGTGGAGGTGCCAGCAGTGTCCTCAGTGCATATGTGCTGACAGTGTTGGCAGTGCAGGGGTGCTTGTGGTGTCCTCAGTATTGGAGTTCCAGCAGTGTCGGCAGTGTGGGGGTCACCGACGGTGTCCTCAGTATGTGGAGCCAGCAGTGTTAGCAGTGGTTGTGTCGGCAGTAGGGGATGCTGCCAGTTGGGGTGCCGGTGGTGTCGGCAGCGGGGGGTGCAGGCGGTGTCAGGCAGCAGGGATGGTGGGCGTCATCTTCTTTTGCTTCCTGTGTGCATATTAAATGGGCTTAATGCTGATTGGCTGAGAGCCTGCTCAATACAAAACCTCACGACCCGACAGTGGGATCGCAAGGTTTTGCCTCGGGTGAGGGATCCGAGGCAGGCAGGGAGATCTGAGCTTGACTTGGATCACCCCGGATACCCGAAATTCAGGTGGGTTCGGTTCTCTGAGAACCGAACCTACTCATCCCTAATATATATATATATATATATATATATATATATATATTATATAATATATATATATATATAAATATAAAAACTTATATTGATAGGGGCCCCCACACGTTTGTTGCCCAGGGGCCCCACAGACCTTAATTTGGCCCTATGATCAATCATAGGACAGATCGAGTGTAAAATAAAACACCAAATCGTACTGCTGGGACTGCAGGGAGCTCTGGGGAATCGTGAGGTGAATCATATCGTATGCTGGTCGTGCAGGCAGGGGCAGAACTATGGGAGACAATGGAGGTGCCTGCTGCCGGGCTCCAGCACTGAATGGGCACCTCCTCCATTGCCCTCAATATAGTGACCCCACTTAGGGCTGTAACTATGCACCCGGAGTGTACCGTCATCGACCCCCAATAAATGGCACCATTTCCTGGCACCTGAGAAGCCACTCTACACTAGTGGAGAGCTCAGTGTCAGACCATCAGCTGCCGCCTCCATCTATCTATAGCCTGTCCGTACTCTTTGGTATTACCGCTCTTTAGCAGCTTCTTATGTCACGTCTGGCGCCCACCTCACCCACAATTCTCTGCCTCACTCCTCCATGGCTTGCCTATATACTGTGTGCAACTGCGGGTGTATCTGCTTACGAAATGCTACATTACAGTGTCAGCGTCTGTGACGGGGTCACCAAATTATAACTTGCCTCTGGACTGGGATGAATTTCCGCCACTGCGTGCAGGTGTATGGCCAGCATAAGCCATAAAATCACATTTTAGATAAACATAGAAAATAACGCTTGGAAATATGGCTCCATATTTCATATACAGTACTGGTTCTAGATACACAGTGTAATTCAAAAACTGCCCATCAGCAATTTACAGTGTGTTCATGTCCTTTTTCAGATTAACCCTGCCCATTGTTTGTCTCAACACAGAGGGGGAGGGAGGAGGAATTCATTTGTAAAGGCTGCACAGACAACAACTCAAGTTTTCATTAGCCCTCCCCCTGTGTTTTGTTACTACTCATTAATGTTGCCCTTTGTGTATTGAGACACTTTTGTACTTTTGGCCCATCCCTTCCTCCCAAAATAGTACTCATTTTCCATGGTTATATTGTACATTCATTGACCAGTAATGTAGCTCAATGTTATGTTTTCCACTTTGTTATTACAGTAAAGTATACACAGTATGCCAGTTGCTATATACAGTATATATATATATATATATATATATATATACTTTTATTGATAACCCCACCTCCACATTTGTTGCCCAGGAACCCCCACAGACCTAAATTTGGCCCTGGGTGATGGTTGCACACTGACCCACCACTGCTGTGTTCATAGAGGGGAAAGGAGGAGGAGGAGGTGAGCTGCTGCTGTTACATTGCTGTGGGTGGGGGTGGGACACACACAGAGCCAGTGATGTTGTTATCAGGGATGGGGGAAGGGGAGAGCTGCTTGGAGTGTGTGCACTAATTATAGGACATAAAAAGACAACATTGAAAGTACTGTATCAATGTTTTTAACATTCATTACAAAACATTGTTTAGACCTAAACATTGGTTCTGAAACATAGATGTTAACTGATGTTAACCAATGTTTCTATTTTTTAAAGGAAACTACTGTGCCTGTAGGTTCTTAAACATATAACACACTAATAAACTTCTGAAATCATACTTATTTTATATTTATTTATGGAGGCTTACAGTATGTATAGTCCCACATATATCACTCCCTCGGAATGGAGCTCTTTGGGCCTGATTCAGAGATGTACGCTAACTTAATGGTTAGTGCACATCTCTGATGGTGGGAGGACTGCGCATGTGCAGGAGGTGTACTGAGCATGTGCAGCCCTCTGACTGCGAGTCTGCTTGCAGTGTCTCCCGGCCACAGCCTGATTGACAGGTTGTGGTGTTTTGGAGGTGGAGCGGGATGTTTCTTGGCAGCGTTCCAGGAAACGGGGGTGTTGCACCCATTTTCCAGGAGGGACGAGGGCAGAGTCTGTATGGGTGCACGCAGACTTTCTGGCCTCGCAAGCTGCCAGGACCCGGCCAGGCTGTGGGAAGCTTTAGCTACCGCAGCCTGGCCTAAGGAACGTCGGCAACCATCAGTCGCAATTGTTCTGATGGTGACCCCAGGCTGCGGCCTCAGTCACAAAGCTGAGATCACGCAAATACAGCAAGGAAGAGTGTGACACCTCCTTCTGCATTCATATTTTTAATGGACAGAATTGCACAGTCTCTTGTGTGCGCTTATGTGCGGCTCTGCAATCCTATCCAGGCCCTTTGTGTCCTTATATTTACCTCAAAATGATGAGAACAAAAGGAAACAGTCAAAGGCACCCACTTATTAACTAGTTTTATCACCAAAACGAGTGATAAATGTCACTGTGTATGATAAACGTTGCGCCAACCAATCAGCTCCCAACTGTCACTTTTCTAACAGTTGACAGTTGGGAGCTGATTAGCTGGAGCACCATTTATCATACTTGTTAATAAATGAGGCCCCTATTGTAGTATTTTAAAATGATTGGGACACCGATGATGATGATAAAATGATATCGACACTGTTAGGAACCCACACACTTCCGATACAGCCAGCAAACCTGCACTAAAGACACCGCTGGCACTGCCAACATCGCCAGTACCCTTCACTGAGGACACTGCCAGCACCGCAGCACTGCCATTCCATGTACAGAGGACACCATCAGCAAACCCTGCACTGCCGACACAGGCAGCAAACCTGCACTGAAGACACTGCTGGCACTTCCGCTCTGCTGACACCACCTGTACCCTGCACTGAGGACACTGCCAGCACCGCAACACTGCCATCCCATATACTGAGGACACCATCAGCAACCCCCACACTGCCGACACAGCCAGCAAACCTGCACTAATGACACCACTGGCACTGCCGACATTGCCTCTACCCTTCACTGTGGACACTGCCAGCACTGCCATTGCATGTACTGAGGACACCATCAGCAACCCCTGCACTGCCGACACAGCCAGCAAACCTGCCCTGAAGACACTGCTGGCACCCCCACTCTGCTGACACCGCCTGTACCCTGCACTGAAGACACTGCCAGCACTGCAGCTGGCAACTCCATTCTTGCATTGAGGACACTGCAACAACCCCGCACTGCCGACACTGCTGTCACAGTAAGTGCACTATTGGTGTATCCAACCCACACTGTATAACACACTGTATCCATGTTGGAAGCTGAACTGCCACATGTTAGTGCCACCCACTGTGTCGCTTAGCTTAGTCAGCCAGCTAGCTGGATGCAACCTTTTGTGAGGTGGTCAAAATTGATTGGAAATTACTGGAAATAAATGTTATTGAGGTTAATAATACTGTAGGAACAAAAACAGTCCCATTGTATGTGATTTTAGCTGTTTTTATGATATTTTAAGAAAAAATTCAGATCCAGATCCAAAACCGAAAAACAAAATACCAAGGAATGATCCAAAAAAACCAGATCCAGATTCAAACCCAGAAGAGATCCAAAACCAAAATACAGGGGGTCGGCGCACATCTCTAATGAAAACGTGATTTGTCTGTGAAAAATGTGCATCCTTTACAAATGAATTCCTCCTCACCCCTCTGTGTTGAGACAAGCAATGGTTTAATATGAAAAAGGACATGAACATACTGTAAATTAGTGATGGACAGTTTTTGAATTATAATGTACATCTAGAACCAGTACTGTATATGAAATATGGAGCCATATTTACAAGCATTATTTTCTATGTTTATCTAAAATGTGATTTTATGGCTCAGTATATGAAATATGGAACCATATTTTCAAGGGGTAATGTCTACACTAAGAAATCACTACACACACACTTGCCGTCCTCACTGACTCAGATCCCCACATAGTGTACATGGTGTTCACAGCCTCCAGATGATATATGATTTTATTCTAAAAAGTTTTATTGTTATTACAATAATATTATTGATATTATTATATTATTGAATTATATAAATTTATTTTTGGAGCAAAAAAAAATATTATACACTGAGAATCAAACCCAAACTATAATGCCTGTTTGCTGTGAAATGCAGTAACATTACCATTACACCACAATAGTCACAGGTGGGAACCTTTAGTCTTTTAGCTCTTACATACAGTATTCAGGGCATTTTGTAAGCCTGTCTGTCACTACAATGGGAGGCAGCTTATTGTACAGGATCTTCCTCTCCAGATTTCTACTTAAGCAGCCACAGTATACTTTTCTAAAAATGCCACCTGCTGTCTGAAAAGTAGTACTACACTATATTTCAGCCTCCTTACACATGTCTCGACATGTATATCTTGGCAGGGCTGGTTATCTGATGCCATGAATGGCAGGCCATGGCTCAATTTTCACAAAGGTGTATGTGGACACATCTGTATGTTATACATGGAAAGATCACCAATACAGTCCCAACAATTACTGCTCTCTTAGACAAAATCCATCTTCTTAGTTAATTCAGCATAAATATGATAAAAGCTTTGCACACTAAAGGGGGTATTAAATTAACCATGGGACTCACCAGTGGCTTTTAGCTCCAGGCTTAAGTGTCCGAAGCTATTGAATTGTATCCTGCGGTAAGCCCTGTGGCTAACGAGCCATAAGGCATAGATTCCGTATTAAGTGCCCAGAGCTATACAATTACCATGCATAGCATAGTAAATCCACTCTAATCCCCAAGGGTGCCTTTAACAAGGATTTCTGTTCACAACTTTCTGATGTGTGAACAGAAATCTGTGCGTAAGGGCATCCTTAGGGTATACCTCTTAGCTAATTGAATAGGCCTGGGAGGTAATTGAATAACTGGGAATTAAAATCATGTAGTACAGTAAATCCAGCAGCTAGTTGAAATCTCCTGTAAAACTCATTAATCATCCTGCTGCTTCCCCTTTAGAAAATGCCCAACTCCTCACAGGCTTTAAACCATCCATAAACCCAAAAAAGATGGTGCTATTTAATGTAAGCTTTTATTAAGCAATATTACTGTACTTAAAAAACTAGGTGTGTAAGAACAATATAATGTAATTATTCATCAAACCACTGTGATTCCTCAGAAACCAATCAGGCAAACAGAAGCCATACCTCTGTGATCATAACAATGAATTGTGAGTTTCAAAGTTTAATTTAATAACCTACTGGTTCCAGATGAAAATACAGTACTGTATGGAAGAATTTGTGTACAGTAAGTGTAATTGTACAGTACTACAGACAAATCTGTAGAGTTTTTAGGGTGGTGAATACTTTTATAAGTCGCTGTGTGTTTTTACAGAATATTTATCTATCTATAAAATGTGTGTTTAAAATAGGGGCGTGCACCGGCCACTTTTCGTGTTTTGTGTTCTGGTTTTGGATCTGGATCTTTCTTCGTGTTTTGGATCTGGATTGGTTTTGCCAAAACCACCCTTCCGTGTTTTGGGTTCTGGGTTTTGGATCTGTATTTTTTTTTTTTTAAAAGCATAAATCACAGAATTTGTGGGTTTTTCTGCTCCTATGCTATTATTAACCTCAATAACAATAGAGCCAGTTTGTACAGGGGCCTCCAAATTGCCTCTTTTTCCTGCCAGTACAGGTATGGACTGTCTGACATGTCTACTTGGATGCTGTCACAGATGTAATCCTCCACCATTCTGTCAATGGGGACAGTATCATATGCAGTGACAGTAGACATGTAGAAATAGTTGGAAGGTCCTTCAGTCCGGACCAGATGTCCAAACTTGTTCCTGTCTGCCCTGCATCCTCCATTTGTGATATACGTGCGGCTAATGCACACACAAACACAGAAAAAGATTTTTTTTTTTTTTTCAGGCACTTTGGGGGTTACACCACCCTTCAACAGATGAGCCAGCCGGCCCTTGACTTATGACACAGGTGCACGCTTGGTGCTGCTGTTGATGCACGTGTGGCTACAGCGCACACAAACAAAAAAAAATTGTTTTTTTTGCACTTGGGGGGAGCACCCCTGATGGACAGAGCACCCCCTGGACAACACTACAGCACCCCTTTAGGACTACAGCCTTTATGGGACACTGCACAACACAGCCCAGCTAGCCACTTTGCAGTGGACACAGCCCCTATGGACAACAGCAGCACAACTCCCACCCTCCCTCTTCATTGTCCACAGCTGGAGTGAAAAATGGCGTCAATGCGGGGACCTTTTATAGAATCCAAAACCCGCAAGATCCGACAGCGGGATGATGACGTTTTGCCTCGATTTCACATCCGAGTCAGGCTGGAAAACTCGAGCCTGACTCGGAGCCAACTCGGATCGGGGGGGCTCAGATTTCAGAAAACCGAACCCGCTCATCCATAGTTTAAAAACAAACTTGCGGTGAGATACAGTATCATTGATGGGTGATGATGTGGAGGCCTTATGAGCTATACATGGCAAAAAATTAAAAAGTAACGAATGGAGTGTTTTAGAAGCCACATGAGCATAATCTCCTGAACAGTAATTTATGTACTAATTTAAAATACAAGAAAGTCCTCAGTATGGATCATTTTAACTGCCCAGGTTTAAATTTAGATACTGAAACTAGTTGTTTTGCCAGAGAAAGTATGTTTTTGTCAACACTAAAAGATTGCTGTCTTTCCCATGTTTTAGAAGAACCAAGAACAACAGTTATTTTTTATATATATACTTTTTCAATATATTTAAATAGTTGAAAATATTAAAACAAGTGACATTGGACCACTAATAGCTAAACTACTGAAATTGACAATGAAAACAGACTTTATTAATTAGTTATGTGTTTACAAAGGGGGAAACAATGCTAGGGAACATGTTGCAGCAAAATAACTTACACACATCATTATCGATCTACCTGAGGAGGAAGTACAGTATGTTTATGATGGAACAAGATTAAGATAGATAAAGTACGTAGGCCAGATGTCATTCACCACATGTGATCTTATAAATAATTATTTTAAATATTTATGGACTCCTACAAAATGATATACAGTACACTACCTGCTGAAGTAGCCAGGTGCTCTGAAATCCATTGCAATTTGAAGTGATAATTTAAATTTTTCTTTTATGCTTTATTTTTTAAGCCTAATTTTTAATTTGTGATACTGTTTTTAAATAGTTTTTAAATTATTTGTATGTTTTTATTACTCCTCTTACCATTGTTGTCTACAAAAGTGAAAAACAAATTTTTATTTAATGTATCCATGACAATAGTGAGTTGTATTATGATGCAAGTAATCTAACTAATAAATCATTTGATGATTAGTTATCTATTTTTTGTTGAGTCATTCCTTTTTTTGAAATTGCAGCATATATTTCATGTTTTGGTAAGATGGTGTTTGACAACTTATATCTTAAGTGCTGACAATACCTTTAACAGTCCTATATTATTATTTATGGAAAGTAAGGGACTAGTTTTTCAGAGTGAAAGTGTCACAATTAAGTTCTGATCTATAAAGTACCCTTATCAGCGCTAGAGATACTCTGACATATTCAATTCTATTCCTTTTGGGTTAAGTTGGGAAACCCAATAGTTCACAGAGATTGGACACCCATTTGTTCCACCACTATATTAATTTTTATACTTTTATATTGAACCAGTCCTGCCAAACTAATCAGATTAGTTTCT
Source organism: Taudactylus pleione (assembly GCA_031769625.1). Taxonomy (NCBI): domain Eukaryota; kingdom Metazoa; phylum Chordata; class Amphibia; order Anura; family Myobatrachidae; genus Taudactylus; species Taudactylus pleione. The sequence goes on from JAUIMM010000975.1 coordinate 6,506,919, forward strand.
GGGGCAATAAATAAAACAAGTTTTGCGGGAAATGTATAAGGTGTGGCTATTAAATAATGAGCCAAAACTTGTAAAGAAAACACCATCATCACCAAGAAGGAAGAAAGCATGTCAAAGCAAATCCAAGAATGAAGAAAGCATGTAAAAGCAATTTCAAAGCCATGTTAATTGTTTTCTTTGATATCAAGGATGTTATTTTGGAAGACTGGGTACCAGAATGTGCAATAGTATCAACGTTACTACAAAAATGTTCTAGCAACTTTGTGGGAAATAATCAGAAGAATGAGGTTAGAGTTGTGGAAAACTGGTTTCATCCTCCATCCGGACAATGCACCAGCCCACACAGCTCTCTCTGTTAAGCAGTTTTTGGCCAAGAAACAGATTGCAGTGCTAGAACACCCTACATACTTGCCATACCTAACACAGTGTGTGCCCTCTTTCTTTTCCCTAAAGTTAAATCTGTACTCAATGGAACTTGTTTTGCATCAATTAATGAGGTAAAGAACAAAATGACGGAGCTGTTGAGACAGCTGACAGCTTTGACCAATGGAAAATAAGAATGCAGCAGTGTGTGGATGCAGAAGAGTAGTACATAGAAGGGGAGATAAAACTTGAAAGTTTCCCCTGGATATTCTCCTGTAGGGTTCCTCTGGATCTCTCCCCAGTAATTACCACTCGTGCATGCACTGTCTAATGACTGCATGCGCAGTAGGCCATCCAAGGGCTTACAGCACAAAGTAAAGTGATCGATGATGCGATCACTTTATACATCACAAGGAGTGCATGACTGATCCAAGCTTGCTTCTCGGATTCTCTGCTCATAAAACCATATTTATGACCATCCATGGTGGTTGTAGTCCTGATGGTCCTCTCACTGAGTGTTTGGGTACTTGCTGAGTTTCTGGGTACTGGACCTTTCCGAGGGTGTAGGCTCTGGCCACCTAGCTCTGTTAGGCAGGTTGTACCACTTTCAGTGAATTCCAGCTAGGCTATTGGTTATCTGAGTTGCCCCTACCCAGTTTCTGAGTTCTTAAATATTGGTTCCTTCTCCATGGTCCTAAGGGTCAATGCTAGAGTTGAGTGCCTCTCAAGTAGTTTCAGGTACTGGCTGGGGATTTCCAGGAGTCACCGACCTCCCTGGTGACTTTACTGTAGGTCATATTTCATGTCTGTCTATCCCTGATCAATGAGTAAGTGTCTAATATGCTTACCTCATATCCTATTCTCCTCGTGAGTCCAGTCCATGGGTCCGGACTCAGATCTCTCCCTCAAGCCCATGATAATTATAATCCTACTGCATAGATTCATAGTTTCTCCAAACCCTTTGTGATTAAAAATTGGAAGAGACAGAGTTGCCTTTTTTTACAATTGAACCCCTCGCAGCCAGACTCTGGTTAAACTCAAATGTTGCAAGCATGAAGCCAGCTCATCCAAAAATAAATTGGATGAGCATTTGACTTGGCCACCACCAGACCATATTTTTTGTCATAGCCAAAAGTGGTAGAGTCACCAGCCCCCTATAGACCCATCTTCCTGTTAAATATGGACCTTAAGCTGTTCTCCAAGTACTTACAAATAGTCTGGCTGCAGTTGAATCCATCATGATTTATCCTGATCAGGTCGGCTTTCTCCCCGAATGCCAGGCATCTGATAATGCCTGGAAAATTGATTGGCTGCAGGGCAGGCTTGCTGGGACCTGTAGTCCCACTGTGAATAACATTATCATTACTATATTTAACCCATTACCCCTGCACCCACTGCCTCTAGGGTTGCAGGGAACATCCCTGGCCTTCCAGCCAGGGGCTGGTTGATCCTTGAGGGGGAACCTTATTTTGTTTTTGGGGTCCCCTCTTTACAAGTATTGCCAGCCCTCCACTGACCAGTTTGGGGCTTGTGAATGCTTTGGCAGGGAGACTTTGTCTCCTTGTTGTGGCATTACCACCCTTGTCTGGTTCAGACCTGTGCTTGGTATAGGAGAATAGGGGGAACTCCACATCAGGTCCTCCCCCCCAATTTTCCTGTACCAGAACATGCTCAGAGGTCATGGTGGGCTGGTTATGTTTTTTGGGGGGGACCCCATGCATTTTTTCTCTTCTGAATTTTTAACACTTTCACCTACACCAAATTTCCTTTGAAAAAATCTGATGCAGTCGGAAGAAACGCGTGAGAAGGCTTTATACCGATTGTACTTCGAATGGCTGATTAATCTTTGCTGTGGAATCTCTTCGTAATATATTGCTACAATACTGCAACAAGAATTGGATTCAACCTGCTACTTCATTTCCGGCACTGATACACAGTACCAACAGAGTACCTATCTTACGGATCTTATTATAATGTCATATCGAAATTTGAGAGCATGCCATACTGCCGTTCTTTAGCCAAGATAACAATCTTGTGTATTGCAACAATATTCCGGTACATCTCCAGATCATGGGCTTACCAGAATATCGAAAAGAAGATTGGCGGCTCTTTTTGGATAGTTCTAAAAGGAGCTTAAAATGCGTATTACTGCACAATGGGAATAAATCTGCAACGGTTTCTATCGGTCATTCAACAAAACTTAAAAAAAACAGTATGAAAATAACAATTTAGTCTTAGAAAAAGTTGCTTATATTCAGCATCAGCGGTCTGTTTGTGTAGATTTAAAAATGGTAAACTTCTTGGGCAGCAAAGTGGATATACTAAGTATCCTTGTCACATGCTTATGGGATAGTCGTGCAAACAAAAGCACTGGCAGCAAACCGTATGGCCTCCAAGAGAAGTTATAATTGTAGGAGAAGCCAACATTATTCATGAGCCCTTAATTGACAGGAAAAAAATCATACTGCCGCCTCTCCATATCAAACTGGGTTTAATGAAACAATTTGTAAAAGCATTGGACAAGTCAGGCGATTGTTTCACGTATATTTGTCGAACATTTCCATCTCTTAATATTGAAAAATTAAAGGCAGGAATTTTTGATGGCCAACAGATACGGAAAGCGGTGAAGGATCCAAATTTTACCACATGTATGACTGAAACCGCATCTGAAGCATGGTTGAGTTATGCATCTGTCATTCAAAAAATTTTAGGCAATCACAAAGCAGACAACTATGATGAATTAGTCCACAACATGCTAAAATGTTTCAAGAAAGTAGGTGCCAACATGAGTATTAAAGTACATTCCACCAGGATATTCAGGTAATGGAAGAAATATATCAAGGAAGGTGGGATCGTTACATGATGGCTGATTACTGTTGGAGTCTGCAGAGGGACTGCCCGCAACAAGAATACAAAAGTAAATCCTACAAAAAATGGTTCTCATAGCTTCCTAACACTTATGTATGAAATTATCCTGTGCCTTTTTATAACATTTTACAAATCAAATTTAATCAGACTAAAAAATATATATTTTTAACTATCTTTAACATTGTTTAATTTAATCTTTCATAAATATTAAAGACATATGCATTTCTCAAAAACTAGAGCCACTTGAAAAATAAGCATGGCATATTCATGATCAGGAGCACAAAATTAATCGAAATCGACTCTTAAATCCCTGGCAACAGATTGACTGTTCCCCAGTGTAATTAATTGTGGTGTTGTGCGATTTGAAATACAGGAGTCATTTAAAATTATAATTCATTGTTATGGGACAATAAGAAACTTTCTATTAAAGTTTTTATTATTAGTATAATTTTTGGAGTGTGACATAAATATATTGAATTATACTTGTAATATCTGCATATGCTTGTTTTAAATGGATATAATTTTGAAATGTTTTAGAGATTTTTGAAATGTGCAAATAAATTGCTGTATAAAAAGAAATTATTGTATTTAATTCACCACTGTAGCGCTGTGTTTTTAAAGAATTTTGTTGGCATTACCACTTTGTCTGGTTCAGACCTGTGCTTAGTATAGGAAAATAGTCCCCAAGTCAGTTTTTCCCCCAATTTTCCAGTACCAGAACATGCTCAGAGGTCATGGTGGGCTGGTTATGTTTTTTTGGTGGGACTCCATACATTTTTTCTTCTGAATTTTATCACTTTCACCTACAACACACTGGGAATTTATCTGGCCAAGCACAATGACCAAATATTTGGTTACAGTATCTCCTGGATCGGTATGATTGTGGCTGTAAAAATTAATGCTTTGCCCAGACTCCTTTATTTAGTCAAAATCCTTCCAATCAGAGTTCACTCTAATGTCCTCCAGGAAATTCAACAGCGCATTTCACAATTTATCTGTATCTGGTCTGGTAGGAGACCCAGAGCTTGATTTAAGATGGGTACACATGATAAGATCCGTCATACGATATATAGTGTTCCTTTGTGGACCCGAACAATAGAACGTACGGATCGTGAAGGGTGTACACCCGACCAATTGTTTGCAATGTTTGTTAATTGCATTGTCCCTTCTGCTGTGCTGCACAGCAGATGGGACAATGCAATGGATGACACCATGCTGTTACATGCAGCATGGAATGATACATTGCACCATCGTACACCAGATTGTGTAATTGTACAGCACATGGCGTTGTTCTATTGCTAGGTACACACATTGTTCAGTGTGTACCCAGCTTTAGTTTTAAGTAGTCATGTTAGAAAGGGAGGCCTTGGTCTACCCTGTCTACACAAACACTATCTTGCACCTCTTTGGCCCAGATTGTTCTTTACCATTCCCAATACTCACAATTTATTTTGTTTTTTTATACTTTTTTCTGTCTGTATGGGCTTACTTTTCAGGACCGTTTTCTCTGGTGACTAACCCCCACCATTATGAAATAACCCAAACTCCACTCACTGTGTCTAGTATCACTAGTATCCTCAATGACCACCTCACCCAATTTACATGCATATGGAGTAATTGGCTCACACATATTGATTGCAACGTCTCCACTGGCAGTTAAATGCTTCTACAGGTCCCGTTGTCTTATTAAAAAGGGGTTGCGAATTCCTGCTCTTTTTATTTTTGACTTACCCATACTTGCCTACTCTCCTGGGGCTGCAGGGAGCCTCCCGAAAATCGGGTGCCATTCCCGGCACCCCTCTAGACTAAGAAGGTCCCCGAGAATGTCCGCCGGCACCCTGCAACCCCCACGTGCCTCCCGTAAAAGTGGGCGCGATGACACAATTGCATCGGCACGCCCCCGCTCCGTCTACCTGGACCGCCCACACCCTCCCTGCTGGACCGACCTGGCAGCCCCCTTTCCGGAGTATGTCTCATTATTATTTTACTAACATCCCCATGTCTATCCTCTTATCCTCCCTATGTCTTCCTCTCCCATGTATTCTAGTTCCATATTAAACATTGTTTTTCTTTGTTGTAATTCTTGTAATGTTCACTTATGACAATTGGTTATATCTAATAGATTGCACCATCCATTTAAATATCTTGTGCTTTGTAGCCTATCAATTGTTTTCCTATGTTCATGCGATTCCTCATGATTTTTATAATAGCATACACCTCCCTCCCCTTACAGGGGCATATTAAGAGAGGAGGGGGCCGGTGTGTATTCCCCATCTGGGGCCCCCTTCTCTCTCCCTGGCGGCTGGTGGCAGACTGACCGCAGCAGTAGTCTCTGGGCACTAGTCTGTGCCCAGAGTCTTCTACACATGCATAGGCAAATACAGGGGGGGTTCTGGTTGCCTGGAAACCCCCCTCCCCAGCCCACACCATGACCACAATAGGAATAGTAATATTAAAGACTTTTACTAGCGCTGCATGTTCTTTTCAGTATCACAAATGAAATAAATATCACCATCTGTGGATCTTTTAACATGTTTCAGCCAGTAATAACCACCTGTACACCAACTAGGGGATGTGTAAAAAATGGTCAGTTAGGGGTGCACTGCTAAGACCATCAATAGGGTAAATTATTAATATATATAATAATACACTATCTAGTGCATAAGGAGACGACTATGTACACAGGGCCGGATTAAGGGGGGGCGACGGGCGGTCGTCCCTGGGCCCCCACTAGCAGCGGTGCAGCCGGTGGCTTCACCCAGCGCTATTGTCCCCGCCGCTAGTGTAGTGTAGACTGCGCAGTGAGCGCGGCCACACTACACAGTGACATACACAGAGCCGCCGCCGGCAGCTGTGTGTATGTTACAGCAGCCGATGAGAGACACACTCTCATTGGCTGCTGCTTCAATTGAGGGAGCCGGCTGGAGCTCACTTATGAGCTCCGTCTTCTGGCTCCCCCCCGGGTGATAATGGGAGTGACGTCATGACACTGACGTCTCTCCCATACTGCAGGAGAAGAGGAGTCGGAGAAGACAGCTGCGGTCGTGTCAGGAGCGGGGTTTCAGGTAAGTTGTGTTTTTTCTTTGTGTGTGTAAGGGGCCACTTCATGGGGGCACTGGGGGCAATGCATAGGACAACTACTGGCGGTACTGAGTAGGGGTGGGCTACTACTGGGGGAAGTGTATAGGGGGGGACTACTTCTGGGGGCAGTGCATAAGGGGGGACTACTGGGGGCACTATATAAGGGGCACTGCATGGGGGGGACCACTACAGGGTCTGGGAGCAGTATATAAGGGGCACTACTGAGGGCACTGTATAGGGGGACCACTACTGGGGAGTTATATAAGGGGCACTGCATAGGGGGACCACTACTGGGTCTGGGGCACTGCATAGGGGGACCACTACTGGGGGCACTGCATAAGGGGCATTACTACAAGGGACGGTGGTATATAGGGGCCCCACAAGTTTGTTGCCCAGGAGCCGCCACAGACCTTCTAGTTTCTTCTACTGATCCCCCAGACTCCCGTTTTGCTCCCATGCTATGGAATGGTACCCACATCGAAATAAAAACATTCAGCTCAGGCAGAATGGTCCTACTGCAGCATTTAACAGCTTACTGTGATCGCTGGTCCTGTATGTGCTTGAATTATGATACACAATACACTTTGTATAATGCATATTAAAGCTTGTTAAGTGGTAATTATGCCTTCTTCATGGATTTGGAAACCCCCTTCCAGAAATCCTGCGTTTGTCACTGGCATGCGCAGGTCACTGGGAAAATGGTTCAGCCTCCATTTTCTCAGCAATTTCCCCACTGTGCATGTGCAAAGTGCCGTAAAAATGACCGCAGTGGACATTTTCCTGGCAGTTTATGCAGTGCTGTGACAGCCGAAGCGGGACTTTGGGAGAGGCGAGTATTAAAAAATATGAGTGCAGGGTGTGTGGTGTGGTCCCCCCCTGGACCCAGGGGCCCGTATGCACCACATTATAGATACGCGCCTGCTTCTGTACCCTCCTTTACTTTTTTGTTTGCCCCCTGAAATAAGACAAGCCTTAATAAACTTGTTTAAAAAAATAAAAGGGATACTTACCTGTCATAACATATCAGCAGGCATTTTAAATAAGCATTACAAGCTTGCACAACCAAATATTAGAACAAAGTAGAAATGAGCTGGGAAAAGCAAACGAGAGCTTGGAGGGCTTTTGCCCATCACTGAGCTAATGTCTTTAGTGCGTCTTGTCTATTTCATTGTGTTTTAATGATCTTGTAGAAGGAAGTAAGGTGCCCTCTTTGCAGATACTGTAGCACCAAGATTGGCAATGATTTTATTTACAGTTTTTCATAAAGTGCACATTAGTCTCTGCCCGAGTGGATCCTAAAATCTGTATTCAATATGATATGTACACAAACTAGAATTCATTTGTTTTAGCAAAATCCAATTAATCTATCAGTATGTTTTTGGATTGTGGAAGAACATACAAACTCCACACCGATAGGGCCATAGTGGGAATCAAACCCAAGACCCCAGTGCTATGAGGCAGTAATGCGAACCTCTGTGCCAACCATGCTGTATTAATACAGATGGCTTGGACCAAATAATGACATGAGCAGACAAATGGCAGAAGTTTAACCCTGTGCTGTACCTATTCTTCCAACTAAGGAAAGTGGGCTGGATAGGTGCACTGGTTCCCACTTATAGTGGACTAATGATATTAACCCATTATATGTGGTGTTAATAATTGAATAGTACACATTTACTTGTAATCATATGTGGTCAACATAGAGAAGAACCGGTGGTGCTCCCAAGAGTAAACAATAAACACGGAAGAGGAAGAAAAATATAACTATTGGAAGGGGCACTACTTATGATAAATGAAACTTTTATTATAATTGAGACTCACAAATACACACAAAAACACTGAAATGCACAAATCAGTGCTGCAGGGATTCTCCTACTCAAACCAATGTTAACAAATGTATCAACTGTCAATAATCTGTAACCATGAACATACTGTATACTCAATATTTTAAAAGGAATGTGGCATTCTGCACTCAGCAGTTGTGTATACAGTTGGGTGCAGTCTGCCCACTAAGATTATATTTTGTTGCAGCAATCTTTAATCCAAAACATGTTGTCACACCTATTATATGTGAGTACACAGATAAAATGATAAAAAAAGATACAAAAACAAAGTAGTTTATGTAAAAAGTAGGAAGGAAGGCACACATATATCGGATACTGGGCTTCTGCTATTGTCCGTTGTGTCCTAAAAGGACATTGGATGGACTCAATGGGCTCTATTTACTACAATCCGCATTTTGAATGCAGATTGTAGTGTGATATTACCGACTGAATTCGCATTGCGAATTCAGGCAATATCACAGGGATTTACTAAAAATCCCTTGCAGGGAAAGAGCTTGCAATAAATCTTTGTCCCTGCGAATCATCTCCGCAGCCTTATCATGGTATTTTCGCAAAAAATAGAGACAAGTGCCCGCGCATGCGCCGACCGGCCGCCACTAAGCCCCGCCACCGCAACCCCCCCTCCATAATTACACTTACCTCCGGTGATGTCCTCCATGGCTCCGGTCAGCTGACATCCCATCATGCACTGGGACCCGGTTAGGTGGTGACTGGGCCCCAGTGCAGGATGGGAGACCGGAGGGGAGACATCACCGGAGCCCTGATGACCGGTCCCTGGACTCAGGTAAGTTATTTTTTTTTTACAGTGTATACAGACCACACAGATGATCACTGGGGCTGGCTCCGGGCTCTGCCGTTAGAGCAGAGCAGGAGTCCGGTAACCGGGGAAGACCCTGGATAACGCCATCTCCAGGTGGCATTATTATCACATGGCTTTCCCCAGTATTTTTTCACAATTTATTTTTAGTAACTCTGGCCAGATCACATTACCCATTACAATTATGGGAAATGCGATCTGCTTACTAAAAATAAGTGATAATTAGGGCTTGGAGTAGAATTTTACGAATTCTACTCCAATTGCCCTGTTGTAACTTTAGGTGATACTAAAATAATGTGAAAAGGGTGTGAATGTATATGTATAAAGTTACTCTGCATATGCTGTTTACCATTGATGATTCACAGAGAGGAACTACCCTGAGTTAATGATATAATACACTGATAGTAAATCGTCAAATGACAGCTTCAGGAACACATGCCCTGGAACACAAGTTTGCTTCTGAGAGATGGTATAATAGAGAACTGGGGCGCTTCAAGAAGGTTCTGCCTTTACTACCAAGGGGTCTACTCCCACAAGCCCCCACTGTGTTAGCTCAAAAATGGAAAGGGATAGGTAGTATCAATGGCGCCCCTTTTATTGGGATCTAGCAATGGGTCAATATGCAAAGAACGTAATAAAAAATGAATAGATAACCATACGTCCCTTGTGGGGGTGTAGCTTCTGTTTCTTTTTCCACAGTTCCTTATCTCTGTCTTGAATTCACTTTGGGTGATGGGTAAAAAGATGGGAATGGGAAAAAAAAGTGTACAATGTGTAGTTTTTTTTTTTTTTATTATTTATGAAGACTATCATAATAACTGGGCTCCAATATATTCCATATATAAATAACTTCCAATTGTTTTGGTGCTTTTATTTTAAATTTCTGGTCTAGAAAATGGTAGCGTACAGCAATTCACTAATCAAAAGGTGACTGTGAAGCTTATAAAGGTATAATTTAACGGTATACCCCAAATCACTGAATAACGATGCATACATCACATATAAAGTAGCAGCATTCAGGCTCTGGGCTTTAAATAGACCAGCTGATGATTCCGGGAGGTCGGACCGGAAGTGCATTTAAAATCGCTAAACAGACAGTTCAGAGTGTGGGGAATGGCTTCTCCTGGCAGCATTTGTCCTCAGATGGGAATATAGGCTTTGATAATTGTGTATATCTTCATTCCCTTGTTGTTTTAAAAAAATCGATCCCTGACTTCCGGGATTGTGGGCGGAAGTGACATCACAGTGGTAGAGGTTCATGGGATATGTAGTCTTTTCCCAATGAAAGCGCTTTCTGGTGTGTAGAAGATTGCAGATTAGGGCAGTAGTAGTCTGAAATACAGTGGTCAGTATTAAAATAAATATAAACACTGATGACTATAATAAAATGGTGTAAACCAGGTAAATATAATAAACATTTTTTTTTAACAAAAGGTATATTTAAAAAAAGAATAATATACAGTATGTGGATTTTTTAAATAGTGACTCTTATAAAGATCTGTTATTAAAAGGAAACAAGATCAGGTCATGTTTCAAGTATAAAACCATTTTGGGTGGATTAAACAGCAATATAACTCTTTTAATTGACTTAATATGATCAAGTGCATCTATATTCTCATAAGAAAACAAGTGCATCTATATTCTCATAAGAAAAAATAAAGTTTCCATATATATAATTTGATGATTCACAGAGAGGAACTACCCTGAGATAATGATATATTACACTGATAGTGAATGGACAAATGACAGCTTCAGGAACACATGCCCTGGAACACAAGTCTGCTTCTGCTGTCAATCCCCAAGCACCAATCAGATTCTAGTTATCTTCTAGAATGTACTAAATGAATGATAAGTAGAATCTGATTGGTTGCTATGGGCAAAATTTCCACTTCTAAAAACCTGCACTTCAGTAAATATACTCCTAGATATCTAGTGCTGTATTTTAAGCACTCAGTTTTTTTGTAACTTTAGCTTAACTGATTCATATTATTAAACATTCTTTACTGCTATTAAATGTAAATTGTTTGTTTCCTTGTAGGTAAAATCTGTAATCAATATTCTGTTTGCCGCATATACAGGAGATGTATCTGCTCTTAGAAGGTAATGTAAATCAGTTGTATTAAACATGGATTTAGAATAAACATTTTTATACAAACTATTGAACTTAAGTTTGAGTTTTTGTTTCTTTGAGTCTGTTGCATTTGTCTTCTTTTAAACAAACTACTTAAATCTGAGCCAAATATAAATTGTACTATGTAAATAATATAATAATAGGTAATGTTTTAAAATGGTCCCTTTAGAATCATCTGTATTTCTCCATTGATTTGACAAGAAGACTTACTCTAAGGGGCATATACAATTTACAGCGATGCGTTGTCTCGATGTGAGGTTGCACACATCACCACTTAATACGATAGCACAACTTAAATTATTTGCGCACCTCTAGAATTCTAGGAAAAATGTGAGGTGCAGAAATTTTGAAAATTACTATTGTGTGGGCTTCATTTGGACAGCAGTACAGTTGCAAACTTTTAGAGATCTTGTTAAGTTTACAGGTAATTTGTTTTGTACATCCAACTCTGCAATGGTTACATAATTGTATTTTCAGGTTTGCCTTGTCAGCAATGGATATGGAGCAGCGGGACTATGATTCTCGTACAGCGCTGCATGTAGCAGCTGCAGAAGGTATTTGATCCTTCACTCACATCTTGCTCAAGACACATACTACAATTAGTCTTTCTTGTTAAAAATATTTTTAGAATTTGTAAATGCATGTGGTATATTTTGTGGATATCCATGACTAGCTGATGTACATGGTTTCACCCAGGTAGACCTTAGATATTTCCATTTTCTTCATCCATCTTAACTAGTTAATTTTATGCCTGTGGGGTAAAGGAGTGTGCTAATATTAATAATAATAATAATAATTTTATTTACATAGCGCTTTTCTCCTAAAGGACTCAAAGTGCTTTACATTTACAGTACAAAATACAAAATAAGCTTAAATCTCCATGATATTAAGTAAAAGATTAAGTAAATTAAGATTTAAAAAAAAAAATGAATGGCATTAAGAGCAAGAAAAATCAGAAACACATTTTTACAAAGGCCTGTTATCGACTTCAATACAGATAAATAGTCTTTTCATTAAAGTAAAGAACACATAATACAAAGACACTTGTTGAAAATACTCCAATAGGGAGAACTCCTCTGAGTTGTCCACCATGTGCCTCACAATTAGTTCATGCTTCTCCCTAGTCATTAGCTGAGTGTCATACATGAGATAGGAAAGGGACCGGAACAGGCAGGTCCTCCATTTCCTGTGATGGGAACAATAGTGTGAGACACCATCTCCCTTTTAACATTCAAAAACTCAATTGCCATGTTCAAGAAAAAGAAAAATCCAAATACAAAGCAAGTGAAGTATCCAAATGGAAAAAACCTAGTCAAAGTCCTTAGTGGCGACTCCAGACATGTGGCTGCAGCGCAATAGAGGAGCTACACCAGCTGCCACCCCAATGCTGCCAAACATCACTGGCAGTTGGTGTGGCTCAACTATTTGAATATTGGACTGTGCTGCAGATCCAGCTCTGAAGCCACCACTCGACCCAGACAATGAACTTACAGCCCCACAGCACTTGGGACATGAGTCAGTCAGTGAGGACATTGCACAGGGAGAGAAAACATTTTAGCCCTTTTCAACCCCTTAGGAGTCGAATTTCGAAAAGTCCCTGCTTGTTGGGTGTCTACATCATTAAAGACATATACTCCCAGAATTTCATGTTTCTAGGTCCAGTGGTTTGGGCTGGGTGTTGATGAGTCAGTGAGTAGTCAGTCAATCAGAACATTTGTTTTTCTATATATAGTTGTTGACATGCAACATGTGGACATGCATGGAATGTTGAAACTGACCAAGTCGACATTCATCATGTTGACACTGATGATATGTCAACATAATTCGACAAAAACGTCCCTGGTGGTCTGGTGATGACTTAACTGGTCCGGGTGCTCCAACATTGTCTTCCATGTCCGGCGGTGATGTCAGGATGACTTCCAGCAAATCATGCGCCGCTTACGGCACATGATTGCTAACCCCTAACCTCACCTCCTGCAGCCTAACCCTCCACTCCAGTAGCCTAACCCTGACTCTTCACTGCCAGTCCAAGCAGAATGTTGACACCTATTTACATTCTATAGATGGCGAAATGTTCAATGTCAACATTGTAAATATTGACATTATGAATTGATCCCTATATTATAATGAGTTAGTTACAAAGTATTACATTTCACTAAAGTTTTTATTTTGAAACAATTTCATGTTATTTAACTTTGTATTCCAAGACCTCCTAGGCTGTAGTGTTCATAAGCCAAGAACCCTCTAAGGCAGGGCTGGGGAACTTTTTTTTTGCCGAGGGCCATTTTGATATATATAACATTATTTGCAGACCTGGTGCAGGCCACGCCCCCTCCGTGTGATGTCACGGGGCAGGGCCACAATCGCTGGTTATTACAGCAAGAGCTGTAAGGGCAGCAGTATGACTGTCTGAAGCGTCCCAAGGATGCTGCAGATGGCACTGCTGCATAGATTCTGGCTGCAGGGTGCCAGTCTAGGCATCCTGCTGGCCAGATGAGGCTAGCAGAAAAAAGCTGAGAGGACCAGCCCAAATGATACTGCGGGCCCTATATGGCCCCCGGGCCTGAGGTTCCAAATCCCTGCTCTAAGGCATGCCAGGATGATATCATATTAAAATAAATATCTTAATATAACTGTATGCACATTATTAATGATAAACTGGGAACATATGAACTTTTATTATGTTTTTCATAAAAATGAGATGTAGTTATTGGGGCTGATGCAGAGTGGAACATATCTGTATGTCTGTTTGTGGAGTTGTACCTTGTGTGAATTCACACAACGCATGTGCAGAAAATCGGTGCACGCCAGAACGGGCTAAGCAGAATCATATGCACTTGGTTCACTTCTACCAAGCGGAATTGGGGTGTGATAGGGTGTTCTCATATAAGCAAAGTTCAGTGAAGCCCATGATGATCTGCACATAGTATAAGGCAGATGTAAGTATTAATTAATGATGATGACTAGTAGCAAACAAGGTACATATTGTGAAAACACAGATGCTCTTTTATTTGTTCAGCAATATACGCCCAATTTATTTCCAACTCTCAGGGCTAGATTAAGGTTTTTTGGGGCCCTGGAGCAACTAATTTGTGGGGTGTCTATCAGTAAAATTGTCAAAATGATATGCTGGCAATGTTATAAAAAAATGTGTTAATACTTCCAGCACCACAAATGTTTTAAAAACACTGTTGATGCCCAACTAACATTATGACTCACAGAACCCCAAGTTCACATATGCCATAGTGCCCACCACACTGGTGATGTAGCTGTGTGTGGGGACCCCTGAGCCAATGCCCCAGCTGCCCTGATGTTAATCCAGTGTTGCCAACTCTGCTTCGGCCCCATAATGTCCAAAAATGAACATTGTTTCCAAATACACTTAGGGGTGTATTTACTAAACAGTGTTAGGAGACAGAGTGAAAAGTGATAAGGTGCCAGCCAATCAGCTCACAACTGTAATTTTTCAAACACAGCCTGTGAGATGGCAGTTAGGAGCTGAATGGCTGTCACCTTATTACTTTTCATTCTGTCTGTCTTATCACTGCTTAGTAAATAGACCCCTTAGGATGGGAATTAAAGTTAAATTAAGTTGTATTATTTAGAGAAATCTTCATTATTTCTTACTTTAATTGTGCTGTAATGCATTTTCATGGAGTATGCATTCACATTAAGCAGAAGTTGTCACACAAACCTGTACATGGGATTTGAGAAAATAAGTAATATTTGTATAGGAGAATTATTTTAGCTCTTATCATTTCTAACACATTTTTGTAAAGTTTTTGCTTAATTGGTAAATTTTTATCACCAGCATTATGAGGTATAGATAACTATACTGTACCTCATAACGCATTGCTTACTCTTTGGACCAATGGCAAAAGGTAGACATACAATAAAAGAATAGGAAGTGAAGTAAACAAAATCAGACCTTTTAGTATGTAGATTATTCTATTCAGTTTCTTTCATTACAGACTTTCTATGGTATTACTTGTTTTTACAACACAGGTCACGTGGAAGTTGTACGTTTTCTTCTAGAAGCTTGCAAAGTTAACCCTTTCCCAAAAGACAGGTGAGTTTACAAATTTAATTGGGGTTGCTTCAATTCCACAACTGGTTTGCTACTTTTATCTCTTTTGCAGGCTGTGGCAGTAATGTAAGACATTTTTATTCTCCTCTAGATGCCTGTGGTGTAAGGCTCTAATAAAATGAAATTAGATGGATGTGTGTGTTAATAATTAGTTTAAATGAGGTTTTTTTAGTTTCCTTTCCCTTATGGTTTACAAGATTCCCAGTGTAAAAATCATAATCAAAGATGATAATTTTTGGTAAATATTAATTGTGGAGAGTAAAATTATGGGGATTTACCTGGGATTTAAATATATGAAGGCATATTTATTTCCATAATACGGAGGACAGATTAGTTTAATCTAAAGTATACAAGATCAACAGTAATTTAAAAAATACAGTGGACATATTTGTTTATTATAAGGGACACTTATAATATATTGAATCCTACTGTGGCACTACAACCGTGCATATACACTTGCGCCAATATGTATGCTTGCACTTATATAAGTGCCAGCATGCAATAACACCCATTGGCTGTCAGTTCATGCTACACTTATTGTTCCACAAGAGGTGGAACTGTAACTTGGTAACCTTCATAGCTTCCATGTCTAATTACATCCCCTTTCACAGTCCACACATAACCTCACACACTGTCTTTCTTCACATCCTACTGACATTTGGCCGACATTCCTGTGTGACTGGATCATGCAGCCCACCAAGAAACTCTGCAGTCTGGCTGGACCAAATTGCAATATATAGCAACTATCCTTGTGTATCAATGCCTATTTCCTTATAGATTGTAAGCTTGCGAGCAGGGCCTTCCTACCTATATATCTGTCTGTTATTACCCACTTTACTGTACCTTCATATGTTAACCCAATTATAACTAACCCCTTATTAATTACAATAACTTTCCTCAATTACTCCTCCTCCCTCCAGCCCCACTCACCTGTTGATGATAAGCATCCTAGTGGTCACCATACAACATAGAGAGCATCCCAGTAATCACTATTCTACATAAAGAACATCAATCAAAGTAATAACAATACAATACAGAGAGCATCCTAGTGACTTAAATAATATAAGGCGCATCCCAGTAACTTTTTTCAGTATAGAGAATATTCTTATGACCACCATACAATATAGAAGTTATCCTTGTGATCACCATACAATATAGATGTTATCCTCATTGTGATTTTCCAGCAACTCCAGTCCTGAGTCTGTTGTATCTTGTGCTGAATACCATCCCGGTGGCCCAGTCCACACAGCAGCATCTGAGGTTCCAGCATAACATCGCGGTTATCTGCACTGTAGAGTGCCTCTAGCTTCCCAATGCCATATCATATTCTGGTGGCACAGTCTGCATTACTGCATCTGAGGGTCTCCAGCCTTGCACCGTGAT
Source organism: Taudactylus pleione (assembly GCA_031769625.1). Classification (NCBI taxonomy): domain Eukaryota; kingdom Metazoa; phylum Chordata; class Amphibia; order Anura; family Myobatrachidae; genus Taudactylus; species Taudactylus pleione. The sequence goes on from JAUIMM010000975.1 coordinate 6,523,493, forward strand.
GACCTCCACTGTATAGTGGAACCATCATCTCACAGTTGCTGCACCACTTCCCGGCGACATTAGCCACAGTGTAGCATCTGAGTGTACTCAGCCTTAACATAACGGCTATCTCCACTGCTGTGCATCTCCAGTCACCACAGTTGCTGCACCACTTCCTGGCAGCATTATCCACATTGCAGTGTCTGAGTGGACTAAGTCGAACATCAAGGTTACTTCTGCTGCTTTGTGTCTCGGAACATCTTCAGCTATCCAGGCTGCAACTTGGCGACTAGGCCACATCCTTGCCAAGTGTCTCCAGCCCTCAAGGCCCGCTATGTGACCACCCGGTCGCCATCCTTGCCAAGTATCTCCAGCCGTCAAGGCTGCTACATGACCACCAGGTCACCATCTTTGCCAAGTATCTCCAGCCCTCAACGCTGCTACATGACTCCCAGGTCACCATCCTTGCCAAGTATCCCCAGCCCTCAAGGCTGCTACATGACCACCAGGTCTCCACCTTGTCAAACTTCTCCAACCTTGGGCTACAACTGCACAATCCTTTGGTTGATCCCATTGCTCCAATAATCCTCAGAACTATTGCCTCCTTCTGAAGTGAATCTCCCTGGGATTCATTACATTATCACTGGCCCAAAAAATATTAGAATATTATCAAAAGTGTCTGAGGACCGTTATCCTGGAGCCCATCCAAAACCCAGCCCAGATCCTCGCTGCTCAGATTCAGGCCTGACTCAGAAGGATCAGGAACTTTCCCTTCGGGTTGAGGAATCACATGCCACCTCCGCCCAAGCAGCAATCTGCAAACCCAAGTTAATTTGCCAGAACGATTTTCTGGCAAATGCAAGGACTTTCTTAATTTCAAAGAGAGCTGCAAGCTTTATATCAGACTACGACAAGGATCTTCTGGCTCTGAAACTCAGTGAGTGGGTATTGTAATTTCGTTACTACAGGGTGATCCTCAAACCTGGACTTTTGGTCTTCCCTCCACACACAGTGCACTTCAAACTGTGGACGCTTTCTTCTCTGCACTTGGCCTCCTCTATTATGATCCAGATAAGGTGGTGTTGGCTGAAGCTAGCCTTTGATCATTAAAGCAGGGGCAGAGAGCAGCAGAGGATTACTGTACTGAATTCTGCAAGTGGTCAGTTGACTTTGGGTGGAATGACCCTTGCGCTTTGGATTCAGTTTTGCATGGGTCTTTCTGACCAGATCAAGGATATTTTAGTATGGCTCCAGAGACTTTGGACAATCTTATGCACCTGGCTATTTGCATTGATTGATGACTTCGGGAACAAAGATTGGAGAAGGAGCTCCCCACATCTTCACAGTCGCCGGTGTGAGTGACACCATCTGGCCAAGGGGAGCCCATGCAATTAGGAGCTTTCCATCTGTCCTCCGAAGTGAAGGGCAGGAGGCGGTCCCAAGGTCTTTGCTTATACCATGGAGGAAAAGGACATAACGCCCTTGTTTGTCCAGTCAAGTCGGAAAAAGGCAAGGTCTATATATACAGGGAGAGTTACATCTTGGCATTGCATCTGTCTCTCCCAATAACCCATTCCTTATCCCCACAGTAATCCAGCAAGTTCCCATTTCTGCCTTCCTGGACAGCGGTGCATCTGACAACTTTATGGACATTTCTTTCTTTAATACCCTAGGACTGGTGTCCGAACCTTTATCACAACCTGTCTAAGTTATAGGCCTGGATGGCAAGGAACTGTCCAAAGTTGCAGTTAACTCCCAGACGCCTTCCATCCGGATGTCAGTGGGAGCTTTACATTCCGAGGATATAACTTTCCTGCTCTTTCATTGTCCTCTGGCACCACTGGTTTGGCAGACTGGAGATATTCTTAAATGGGGAACTGCCTGCTCTTCTCAAAGCCTCACTCTTCCTGTTTGCTTGGCTGCTACAATCCAGTCTGAATTGTCTTCTAAGATTCCTGTGCCTTATCTTGATTTGACTGAGGTTTTTTCCAAAAAGAAGGCAGACACTCTACCTCCTCATTGCCTGTATGACTGTGCCATTGATTTGCTTCTTGGAATGAGACTTTCCAATGGCAGGCTATCTATACCAGAAAGCAAGGCGGTGCAAGAATATATTCAGTATGCTTTGGAGAAAGGTTTTATTTGACCATCACTCCAGTTGGGACGGGCTTCTTTTTGTGTAGAAAACAGATGGATCCTTCCGACTGTGTATTGACGTTTGGGGTTTGAACAAGATCACTGTTAAGAACTCCTACCCATTGCCTCTAATTTCTGTCTTGTTCGATCAGCTTTGTGGAGCATACATCTTCTCCAACATCGATCTGAGGGGAGCGTATAATCTAGTCTAGATCAAGGAGGGTGATGAATGGAAGATGACCTTCAACATCCAGTCCGGTCACTATGAATACCTGGTGATGCCATTCGGTCTGTGTAATGCCCCAGCCGTCTTCCTGGACTTCATTAAGAATGTGTTGAGAGATTAACTGGGAGTATTTGCGGTTGTCTACCTTGATGACATCATTATTTATTCTAACTCTCTGCAAGAGCATCGTCAGCACATGAGGCAGGTGCTACAGAGACTCCTGGAGAAAACTTATTACGCTAAACCAGAGAAGTGTAATTTCGAGATCCAATAGGTATCCTTCCTGGGGTATATCATCTCATCCCAAGGGTTCTCTAAGGATCCAGGTAAAGTAAAGGCCATCCTGGATTGGGTTCAGCCTACCACTTTGAAAGCCGTGCAATGTTTCCTTGGCTTTGCCAATTATTACAGGAGATTTATAAAATATTTTTTGTCCATTGTCGCTCCTATCGTGAAGCTTACTAAGAAAGGGTTGATGTTGTCAACTGGCCAGTCAAGACTCTTCAAGCCTTCAATTTACTGAAGTCTGTTTTTATTTCTGCTCCAGTCTTCCAGCATCCCAATCCAGATCTCCCATTCATTGTTGAGGTGGATGCTTCCGAGGTTGGCGTGGGTGCTATTTTGTCTCAGAAAGATCTCATGGAAATTTACTTCAGCCGAGAGTAATTATGATGTTGGGAATCGAGAACTTTTGGCTATCAAGTGGGCATTTGAAGACTGAAGGACTGGCTAGAAGGAGCAAATCATGTAATCACTGTGCTAACAGATCATAAGAACTTATCATACATTGAGACCGCTAAAAGGTTAAATGCCAGACAAGCATGGTGGGCATTGTTTTTCACTTTCAACGACATCATTTCTTTTAGACCCGGCTCTAAGAACCTCAAAGTGGATGCTCTGGCCCTGATTCAGAGCCGGACGCTCTTTGTGAGCGTTCGCTCTGAATCAGGGCGTTTTTTTTTCAGCCCCCCTGCCTCCAGGCCGCTCGCTAAGCTGTGGGTGACCACCCACAGCTTTAGCGGGCAGCCTGGCGATGGTCGTGATTATCGCGACCATCGAGCTTGTGACGAGACCCTTGTGGTAGGGTCTCGTCCACCGCAACTTCCAGTGAACTTCCTGCTCTAATAGAGCAGGAAGTTCACTACTGACATCACGGGTGATGTCAGTAGGGCCACCCACAAATGACAGGCGTTCCTTCTGGAACGCCTCGGTTTGTCCATCCACCCCCCTGCACGCCTACAAAATCTGGCAAGCTGTCAATCGACAGCCGCTCTGTTTTGTAGTGAGTCCCATAGTGAGTGAAAATTCACTTGCTACGGGTCTTGCACATGCGCAGTGCGCATGCTGCACATGCGCACTGCCCGGCCATCGACCCGCTTGCAAGCGCTATGCGCTTGCGAGCGGGTCTGAATTAGGCCCTCTGCCATGAAGTTTCCAACCTGTTCAGCCTCTCACTGTCTTGGAAGAAACCATTGTTCCTGCTTCTAATAATGATTTTGCCTTGACCAGGAGTTTAGCAGATGCTCTCAATGTCTGTAAGTCTGAAGCCCCATCTGAGAAATCACCGAAAGTGTTGTTTGTTCCTGAGAGGTTTTGTAAGGCTGTTCTGTTGGATCCAAAGCGGTTGGTCATCCAGGTATCTCTGAAACTGCTGAGTTACTATATCGCTCAGTTTGGTGGCAATCCATGATCCAAGATGTTCATAAGCTAGGGTTGGCCTTTGACATTTGTGCGCGGAATGAGTCTCCTCATACTGCTCCTCTCGGTCTTCTACTTCCTCTTCCTACTCCTTCAAAGCCCTGGACTCACATTGCCATGGATTTTATTATGGATCTTCCATCTTCCTCTGGGCGGATAAACATCGGACATGGGTGGATAAACATCGGAAACCATGCAATTTCAAGGTGGGATATCTGGTCTGGTTATACCTTCACCTGTTCTCATCCTGGGGCATCGAGAATGTTTTGTTGAAAAATCTTGGATTCCATATTTTTACGTGGGAGTCTTCAGTTCCTGTTTCACTGCCTTGTTGGACAATGGTGCTCCTGGCAGTTCTATTAAGCCTGTTGCAGGGAGCCGAAGACGCCACGCTGTAAACTTATGAAGTCCTCCCATTTGGCTGTACGTCATCTCTGCCGGGACTGGATTGCTTCTTCCTCCTTTTTCTTTCCTGCTGATGCGTTGCTCGGATGCTGGTGATAGCGTCTTACACGTGCTTCCGGTTCCTTAGAGTTGGTATCTCTCATTGTGATTTTCCAGCATCTCCAGTCCTGAATCTGTTGTGTCTTGTGCCGAATAACATCCCCATGGCCAGTCCGCACTGCAGCTTCTGAGGTTCCAGCATAACATTGCGGCTACCTCTGCTGTAGAGTGCCTCCAGCTTCCCAATGCCATGTCATATTCCGGTGGCACAGTCTGCATTACAGCGTCTGAGGGTCTCCAGCCTTGCACCATGATGACCTCCACTGTATAGTTGACCCATCAATTCACATTTGCCGCACCACTTCCCGGCGACATTAACTGCAGTGCAGCATTTCAGTGGACTCAGCCTCAACATCACGGCTATCTCCGCTGCTCTGTGTTTCCAGTCACCACAGTTGCCGCACCACTTCCCGGCAGCATTATCTGCATTGCAGCGTTTGAGTGGACTAAGTCAAACATCAAGGTTACCTCCGCTGCTTTGCATCTCTTGAACATCTTCAGCCATCCAGGCTGCAACTTGGCGACTAGGTCAAATCTTTTTGTCTCCAGCCCTCAAGGCTGCTATGTGACCACCGGATCACCATCCTTGCCAATTATCTCCAGTCATCAAAGCTGCTACGTGACCACCAGGTCACCATCTTTGCCAAGTATCTCCAGCTCTCAAGGTGGTTACATGACCACGAGGACACCATCCCTGCCAAGTGTCTCCAGTCCTCAAGGCTGCTACATGACCACCAGGTCACCATCCTTGCCAAGTGTCTTTAGCCCTCAAGGCTGCTACGTGACCACCAGGTCGCCATCCTTGCCAAGTATCTCCAGCCCTCAAGGCTGCTACATGACCACCAGGTCTCCACCTTGTCAAACTTCTCCAGCCTTGGGCTACAATTGCACAATCCTTCGGTTGATCCCATCACTTCAATAATCCTCAGAACTATTGCCTCCTTCTGAAGTGAATCTCCCTGGTATTCATTACACCGGCCCAAAGCATGCAATAGGGTTCCCATCCACCCTAACCATGGTGACACTGCAAATATAACATGCAGCCATGTCCTCAAACGTTCGCACAAGGGGCAGGTTACTTCTTAAGTTGAACATCTGAAAGTTTTTGCATAAACATTATAATTATCTGACTGCTCCATTGTTGCTCCACTCCTGTTCATTCGAAAACAGGATTCATATTGATAAGCAGGTGATGAAGAATAATAGCAAAAAGGTATTTAGAGCTAGTTAAACACATCTTTAGTATAGGAGTCACTTTAGCAGCACAGCAAAAGTAAAAGTTCTCTCAAGGCGTTTGAACATTTACATACAGTGCAATATATGCCTTTAAATGTGTTTTAATGACTCTTTTATACAAACCAACATCTTTTATGGTTGAATTAAAGTTAAATAGCCTGTGCTGTCTTTATGAATCCAGTAATCTGAAAATAGCTAGGTGACACTTTCTGCATCAAACTAATGGCAGATCTGAGAAAGCTCAAGAATAACCTTTTGCTATATGTCTTCTTACAGATGGAATAATACGCCAATGGATGAAGCTATGCACTTTGGTCATCATGATGTAGTTAAAATCCTTCAAGAATACCAAAACAATTATAAACCTCTGGATGAACCAAATAATGATAAAGAAGACCAGACCGTTCAAAAGAACCTAGATGGATTATTATAACATTTCTGTCCACCGATTTTAGATATTTGCACTTGTTGACCTTGTAGAATCCTTTGAAAAGTGTATTTTTATCTTATGGTAGTGTATATTTTAAATGAAGACTGTATGTTTCAGTGTTATATTTCTTGTTGGAGCCTTAAGATGAAGTTCCATGAAAAGCAACAACTCTTTTTTAGCACCCAACACTGCCTAATGGAAGCTGCACAGCTGGCAGCATGGCTTCCCTTGCATCAGTGGGTTAAATTATGCTGCAATATTGTTCTCTACTTTTACTGTAAGCTCTCTTATGTTTTAGAAATAGACATCAACACAATGGGCCTGTTTCAGAGTTGAACGCTATGCTGATTTTCACGCAGTTGAGTGATTATCGGTGGTCTGCGCATGTGTCAATAGCCGTATTGCTCATGCGCTGTTAATGAATTGCGATCAAGCTCGCCATGAGGATTCACTCGCAATTGATTGACAGGAAGAGACAATTTTGTGGGTGGTTATGGAGCATTCAATTAAAACACGGATAAGTTGGGGCAGTTTTCTGGGCATGTACTAGCCAGCGTCTATGATCGCACATGCAGAGAACAAAACTGCAGCGTCTCAGTTACTTCTGGTATACTAAGTGACCATAGACAAACTGGAGGAGTCAATGTTATCAGGTTCTGTATCCAATGCAGCGTTTGAACATACATCCTTTATTTCAAACGTGCTTTGCAGGACATGTTATCCAGATTCTTCAGGTGTAGCGTGTCTTAAACCATCAACGTAGTACCCTCCTGTGTCCTACTTTCTCTGATCCTTAGCCTCACCTCCACTCTCAGCTAGTGATCCGAGGGAACTCTAATATACCAGCTTGAATGTGGCTCGAGAAGGAAAGAAGTAAAAATTTACGTACAGTAGCACATCTAGCATTACATTTATATTTACACACAAGTGCATACAAGAGAGGACTGGCCACAGCTAACTGAGGCTAGTTCGCACATCCCTGGCCACAAGGTCACTGAATCCTGTGTGTCCCCCACACACCAGCAGGCCAGGCAGTGGTAGGTATAACCCTTCGCTCTTTATTAACAATGGTGGTGGACTCTTTAGTAAGCGGGTCTAATACCTCCCACTATTGCGGCGTGGAGACGTAAGCAGTGCATCCAATGCACATGCTATTACTTTAATATAGATGTCGTAACCATTGAATACAGCCGTCCTGGAAGCCGATACTCAGTGAAGCGCCCACCCACACTGGAAATCAGCCATTGCTGGCAGTAATGCTCTGATCACATCAAGGGAGAGCAGTGGCTGGTGGACACACCCAGAAGAATGTTCTGAGTTTAATCAAGGAGGCTGGCTGTGTAATGTACTGGGGCCGGCTCCTCTGTGCATCAATCCGCCAAGGTCATGTAGCTGCTGGCGCTGCAGCAGGCATTTAGGGAGCCATTGCCACCTCTTTACTTTGCCCGTGCTCTAAGTATGTCAGGGGCTATTTTAAAATACAGTGGCGGGAATGCTGTGGAGGCGGTGCTTAGCGTCGGCTCCCTTCAATGGGTTACCCCTGTTTAGGGACTGTGCTGGGAGCCTTTCTTGCATCTCAGGAGGAGGGTTCCCTATGCTCCAATCCTGCCTTTTAGCCCAGAAGGTGATAGACCACTCTCATTCTCTGTCTGCACTGCACGCTCAAGCTATTGTAGTGTGCATCTGCAGGCTCAAATGATGTGGTGCTTTACATGCATTGCAAGCACCTTCTCTCATGCAGGGGAGAGCTAAGTTATATTGATGAACTGTTACAGCAGCATTAGAATTCTATTGTGCATAATGCTTATATAATCTTCTGAACTAGTTTACTGCATGAAAACTATCTCCTGTTAAATATACACAAGAAGGTCTTGTGTAATCTGTTTATGCAATGGAGCTATGAGTCATGTGAACATTTTGGCATTATTTTTTTTGCTGTATTCTAAGCATTCTGTAGTTAAATGTAGCTACTGTTTGGTACATACAGTATTGCTCAATTACACTATGGGTTTATACAACTTTGCCTCAGCATCCTCCCTACTGAGAGGAAGGACTTATCCAGTGTGCACTGTAGGGAACACACCTTAGGTTCTGTTCCTACTTCCATATGCAGAAAGTACACAGATAACTTGAGACCAAGTCAGACCATCAAATATATATATATATATATATACTGTATATATATATATATATATATATACTGTATATATATATATGATCAACAGGTACTATATATAGCGTTACACCCTTAGTTTCTGAATGTCCACACAACTGCAGCAGGAGAGTCCTTCCACAATACACTTCCTAAATTACGGTGACCACTGTATATTCTCCAAAGAGATCGTTGTTGTGCAATCCCAACATTTTCTGAAAAACAAAAGGTGAGAATACAGCGCCTTCATAGTGTAATAATGATAAAATTATATGGAATATATTGTATTAATACTAATGCGCATACCACATGGATTGTAATCAGGTGCATATAACAGGTAGTTCAGTATTCTCTATACCGGACAACTACACTTCGGAGTCTAGTGGTACTAATCCATTACACTTCCGTGCGGTGTATAAATTTACATGGACATAGAGAGAGAACAAATACTATCATGGTGCAGTAATACAAACATTTATTACACACAACAAAAAAATAGTGTATAAAACGTAATTACAATCAAAAGATCTTTAAAAAGCTTATCTCAGTAATGCCCGCTGGAAAGAGTCTCTGTGTCACAGTTTCCTCTATGCGTTTCGTCTCTTATGCTAAAAGCTAGCTGGACTTCATCAGGAGTCAGTCCAGCTAGCTTTTAGCGTAAGAGACGAAATGCTACTGAGTACTATTTTATTCCTCCATCACCAGGGTATAAATCAAAGATACAAATAAACTTATTACCTATAACACCATCACCACACCACATGCCATAGAGACTGCTATACAAAAACAAATATATCAGAGAATGGCTGCGGATGGTGAGAATACATCCACATTATTACTACTGGCACAGGGAGAATGATGATATGTTTACAATATATTACATTTTCTATCAATTAATGCTAAGTCAAAACCTACTTAATTCTTGAGAGATGGTACCGTCATTCACAGCTACAAGAAGCCTATCATACAGTGCTTGTTTAAACATCATGGTAGGATCTGGCACCCGATTGCCATTGCGCTCCTGTAATTTTGCTCACTTGGGACAAAATGTGGCTGCTATGAAATATATCATCATTGATCACATCCCCAAATTGGTGCAAGGTGGGAATAGATCTTTAAAATTATTGAGCTGTAAGACACGCTGGATCTATAGGTTTGGTACTATGGCCCCCATAGGCCTTAACGAGAGCCTAGGATTGCATTGTCTCTTTTGAGTTCGTTGAACTGTGTGATGATGTGATGGATGTGCATCTGCACATCTTTTGATAATTTTGTATGCAATAATTTTAGATTCATTACTATATTATTATCCTATTGCATTGGAATCAGTATGTATTACCGCCCGACGTTCAAATCCCAATGCTGGAAGCCCTCAGGGGTGAAGATCCTGACAGCGGATTTAAGTAAGTAATTATCTTTTAAAGGTCTCCATTGCAGTGAATTATATAAATATATAGCTGCGAGTAGATTTTTGACATAGCAGGATTAATTGATATAAATGTAATATATTGTAAACATAACATCATTCTCCCTGTGCCAGTAGTCATAATATGGATGTGTTCTCACTGTCTGCAGCCATTCACTGTTATATTTATTTTTGTATAGCGGTCTCCGTGGCTACTGATGCGGAGTCATGACGCAAGATGCACGTGGTGTAGTGGTGGTGTTATAAGTAAGTGTATTTGTATATTTGATTTATACCCTGATTATGGAGGAATAAAATAGTACTCCGAAAAGTTGGATATTTACCTGCTTGTAGCTGCATTTTTTCTGACCTGAGTGCCGCCGACTCTGTGGCTATATAAATATATATATATATATATATACACATATATATATACTGACGAAAGTGCCACAAATACATAGGCACTGAAACGTTGCCAACCACTTACTGCTTTGTGAGAACTTATTTGAAGTCTGGAGTGCCGCACCTTGTGGATGTTTCTATGCTATTGTTCGTGTGGGCACCTGGTGTTTTTCAATCTGCTACAGGGAGAGCCGGACCACATGGAGTGTTATATATATATATATATATATATATATATATATACACAGTATATATATGATGGAGGAACCAGTTTCGGTGTGCCGAGTAGTTCTTTATGACTTGTTGACTCTTTCTAAGCCAAATCTCCTGGAGTGCCCACCGCTTCCTCCATCATCTATTTCCCACATTGGAGTGGCACCTGGAGTACTTCTATATACAGGTGGTGGAATGCCAGCAAGAGAGACTGTATATATGTATATATATATATATATATATATATATATATATATATATATAATATATGTGTATGAAGTGGTAAAAAACTCAATGATACCATGTACACTTTGAGGAATATGGCAGTAGATACACTAGGGATATTCAACAAGGGTATGGTATGGGATCATTTCACCACAGGTAATCTGCACTGTAGGCTCACAGTCATACATGGGGTTTCTGTCCCTCCTTAGGGGGGTCACTATCATTCTGTATATGTTTCATGTCTCCCTTCTGGAAATAATACTGTTTAATATTTATTATGTCATTTCAAATGTGTGTGTTATCATTCTGCTATTTTTCGGTGCGGGTACTAAACAGTATTTTGTTGCACTGTGCTACTGCTGGCCCTCCCTATCTTTCTTAGCAGATGCTTTGATGGTACACCACACTGGTTTTATATATGTATCTAGATAGAGCACTCTCCTGTTGTTGGGCTGTATAACTGGGTCTTTCTCTTATCCAGGTGTCCTTTAGCTGGAGAGTTCAATTCTCCCATGTGAATAGATAAGGTTTTTTCTATATATGTGCGCTGTTGATCTTCGGTGATGCATAGAGTGTGGTCTAGTATATAACGACACATGTCTCTACTGATACCGCTGTCAGTTTTTTCACATCTACTAAAGCAGCTACAGTCCTAACACAAAGATGTTCAGCGCAATGTCTTGAACCTACTGCAGCAAGACTTTTGTACTCAACAGCCACTTGAGTATGCCATGTTCTATGCAAGTCAGTTAATCTACAAGGTGACTCTAGGTCAATTGCAGGTAAAGGTTTCCTCCACTTCCTATGTGGACACTCTTACCACAGAACCTTTCTTTTTTAGTTCCCTTAGGTGGAGTTGACAGAACTATACTGGTGACTAACATGAGAACTATACTGGTGACTAACTCCATTCTATAGATTCATTTGTTGATGCTTTAGCATGCAGGGACTATTTCTCTCCTGATCGTAGTCTGGTGGTTGGAATCGGTATGTCATACCGCCAGACCTAAGCCTGGCGGATGAAATACTGATGTCGTAAGGCCAGCAGCAGAAGATCCCAACGGAGGTAAGTAACCCTACTAACCATAACTGTCTCCTCCCCAACCCTCCCTTAGGAGTGCCTAACCCTAATGTCTCCCCCTAGTGCCTAACCCTAAACTCCCCCCTGGGGTTCCTAAACCTAATGCCCCTTCCCCGCACCCTAAACCTAACCTTCCCGGGGGATGCCAAACCCTAACCTTCCCCTGGGGTGCCTGAACCTAACCCCCCTTCCCCTAGCCTAACCCTCCTGGGGGGCGCCTAACTCTTACCCCCCTGGGAGCCTCTAAACCTAACCCTCCCCCTGCGGATATACGCTCCTGATGCCCGGGTTACCTACGATCGGTATGCCGAGCATCGGGATTACGGCATGGGGCTGATGATAGGCGTCGGTATTTAGACGCCTATCATTAGTCCAATGCTGAGATGTCACAGTCGGGAAGCCAGCGGTCGGCATTTCGACCGCCGGCTTCCTAACTACATCCCTTGGAGGTTATATCAGGTACACTATAGAAACCAGTTATATTTACATCGGCATCTTGTGGCGTCCCTGCACTTCTCTTTTTCACCAGTATGGAAAAAAGGGAAATTGGGCCATTAAAACTATGAAATACTGATTTTCTGAGTGCGTCTTTTCCTTTTCCCATTCTTCCTTTACCTCCTGGGTTGGCATCTCCGAATGTTTCTTTGCCTTTAAAAAAAAAAAAAAAGAATAATAAAAAAATGCGTAAGGCTACACCACATGTCATCTGAGCTTGGATGAGGCTGTTTTTCATTCTGTGTTCCCTCAGGTCTGCTATGCAACAAGAGGTGCAGGAGATATTTGTTAGAGCACAATGACACCCTTGGGGGGCGGGACATATTGCTACCTAACTTTGGTGGGAGTGGAGCTTAAAGGATTCTTTTAGTTTACTTCTTGCCTCACTCCTTGGATGGGTGTCCTAAACAAAGTTTACTGGTGTATAGGTGAGGTTTTGCAGTTTGCATTGCCTCCTGTTTTACCTTTTTAGCTCCTCCTATTAGTGTTTTCCATGCCTAATTTGTCCGGTCCTAGATTGCCACTTTGGCTTTACCGCCTATAGCTATTTTTTGCTAGTGTTCCAAGTTGACATATTCCATTTCGTCCACTATGTATGCAACAGTTGCTCTCTCAAGGAGTTTTCCATAGACTGCAGATGTTGTTTTAGGGTCGGAGTCAGAAGTCTAAGTTCTTTGGACCATGCGATGGTGAACACCTCACATAACTATAATGGCAGGTATTTAGCAGGCTTCTTCCCTTATACAGCAACACTTCCATATGCAGACTCTCCTAAGTGTCCGGTAGCCCCGGATTCTATGACTTGAGCTATAACAGTTCTCTGGATGGCTCCGGTTTTGTTTCCCTGAACTCGATTCTAGACTTTTCTGCAGCTTCTTGCAAAAAGCCTGTGGTTGTTACCAAGATGGCTGTTTTTTTTCTTCATCAGGGCCCATTCGGGTACCCCATGTTACAACGTATTGTTTCCAGGATGATTGATGCTGTTTTCCTGCCGCACACTGTTTCCCAGAAGCTGTAATTCCTTCTCTCCTTTGAGTAAGACTGTGTCAGTTATGCACCAGCTTTGCAGTTAGAAGTATCTGGTCGCTTGTATCATCTACCTCCTCTGGCTGTCCCATCTTCTTTTCGCCAGGTGTGAACATATGCTGTTCTTCACCTGGGCTTACTCAGGCTGCAGGTTGCTGCCTTATCCATCTTCTTTTGACATCAGTTGACCCTACTGCTAGGCTTACACATTCTACAGGGAGTTTTAAGGCCCAGTAACTTTTGTGGCTTTCTACTGCCCCATGAGATCTCACACTTGGGTTGACTTTTCTTCCATCTGGTTGTGCTTGATTGTCTAGACTTGGTGAATCTCCACTATTGCCCTGGAGGACAGTTCTATGTTTAGTTTGGAGGACAGATCTACAGTTAGCTTCAGCTCGGTGGGTGTCAGAGCACATTACTGCCCCATGAGATCTCACACTTGGGTTGACTTTTCTTCCATCTGGTTGTGCTTGATTGTCTAGACTGGGTGAATCTCCACTATTGCCCTGGAGGACAGTTCTATGTTTAGTTTGGAGGACAGATCTACAGTTAGCTTCAGCTCGGTGGGTGTCAGAGCTTGGGCTCTGTCTGGTCACATTACCTTCCTCAATGTTCAGGCTGGGTTTTGCACGCAGCTGAACGTTGGCCAATACTGGACCTTGTCTTATCATTGTGGTTCCTTTTTATCAGCTGACGATGCATCTTCGCCATCTTAAGTGGTCGTAGAACTCTTCGAGTCTGTTTCTCATATTGCTTTCATTCATAACAGAGTTTCTTGTTTGTGCTCTATCATGTCTCTAGATGGAACTGGCCTGCTTCTGAGCGGACCCTTTCAGGTGGCTCCATCTAGCTATTCATCAGTTTTAAGCAGTCAACGGTCAACTTTCCCTTCATTCAATCTTGTGTGCATTATCTGTGCATTCCATGGGGACCTCATGGGCTGCCGAATGTAGAACTTGTTCTACTCATCTTGGTCTGTGGCTCCTCAGTCCACAGTTCTTCATTGGGTTATATAAAGGAAAGAATGTTGTAGTGCTCAGCCTCTATGGAATTGATCTAGTTCTTAAATCTTGTAAATAGTGATATTAAGTCTAAACAAGTATGTAACATATAATGGTGGATAACCAGGTTAATTAAAGTTAGTAAATCAGTAGGTCTTGAAATCAGAAGTGGATAATACTAATTTTACTAATAACGTCAGCACACAAACAATATATATATATATATATATATATATATATATGCGTATATATATATATATATATATATATATATATTTTTACATACATACATCAAAGCATAATATAAAATTGCAATATAATGCAGGATAATCATTGATCCAAAGTGTCTGCGATACAGTTCATTGAAATGCACAACACCTCTCATAACAGCATTAGTCTCTGAAATTAATGTTGGACAATTGGGAATGAGTGATGCAGAGTCTGTTGATGTAATTTGGGTAGACTGTGGCGTCCCTCTGGCCTCCCTGTGGTAATGAAGATGGAAGTGAATGAAAAAAAAGGGGGGGGAGGAAAAAAAAAAAAGTCCAGTATGATCTCACTGGTGCACGGGATGTTCTTTTAGAAGTGGCAGCTGGGGCATCACACAGGGTCTCCTGGCTGGACTGTTCCCACTAAGGGGCAAGCTGCCGGTGGAGTGCCTGATGTTAGACACGCTCTGACACTCGTGCATGCAAAGGGGGCTGGTCAGCGCCTGGGGAGGGGATGTAGTGACTAAGGTTCGATGAACCGGTTGTCGCGCATCCCCTCTGTGTGGAGACTCACCTCTGGATTGCACTCCAAATGTCCGCTTCCATTTCTCGCTGGCTCTCTCATCCTCCTTCCTGAGGTGTACGGCAGATGGTACTCCTGGGTATTGATGTCACGTGAACAGGAATGGGCTGTGTTCACCGACTGCATTCCTTTCTCTCTTGGTTAGTTAATAGAGGTGGTGTTTAGGTAATTAATTTTGTGAGTAGATCAGTGCGCCAACGCGTTTCAGCCTTGTATGGCCTTTTTCAAGGAGGTAGTGTTATGGTTAGATTCCAGAATCTGTATTTGTGGTTGCAGGGTGGTCCTGGTTTATGCAAATCCGTCCTCATTAGTTTGCTGATTGGTGGATTTCAAATTCGTCTTTGATTGGTAGTTGTTCCTATCAATCATGCTTTCTGTTCAAATTGTGATGCTCATATTTTATAGCTGGGCTGTATTAGTTTGCGAATGAGTTTTCCGAGTACATTTAGTTGTATGTAGTGCAGGTTTGTAAGTTATTAAACCTGCTGTGGCTGAAAACGTCTGATTATTATAATCTGGATATGCATGAGATATACACAGCACTCTTGTTGCTCTAGTGCTGTATGTATTCATATGTGCAAAATACATTGGGCCTGATTCAGAGCTGCTCGCTAGCAAGCAGAGCAGTACCCAAGAGCCGGTACATAATTGAGGAGGAACTGATCGAATAAGGAAGACTTCATTGTGCAAGGAAAATAACTAACTACCCAATTCATTGAGAAAAATTATGACACCACTCTACTAGGAAGAGCTTTCAAAGAAGTAGAGACTGACACTTCTACAATATAAAGAAAAGGGGAATACTCAAAGATAACCAGGTCCTTTTTGTTACAATCTTCTCTAAACAATATTAAGATATACAACAGATTGTAAAGAAGCACTGGCCTATACTGCTAGAAGATGAGATATTAGCAGACCATTTATCCATCTTCCCAAACATAGTATTCAGGAAAGCACCAGATCTCAGATGTAAATTGGTACATAATCGCATCCCCCCTAATATCAAACGACAAACCACCATTAGCAATAAGAGACCCAAAAATTGCGTTTTTTACTGTGGTGAATGCCCCGGGTGTGCAAACAGCAGTAAACGGAGCACGAAATCAACCGATACACACAGATACCTTATACAAAATAAAAGACAGACTGAAATGCAACAGAAAAACAATGATATATCTACTTGAATGCAGTTGTAGGAAACAATAAGTAGGCCGCACCATAAGACCACTTAAAACTCGCATTAGCGAACATATACACAACATCAAATAAGGCCAGGACGATCATAATTTGTTTAAAAATTTCAAAGAATTTCATAACAGTGACCCAAGATCACTACTATTCATAGGGATACAAGAAGTGAAACCTAACTGGAGAGGGGGCGATTTTATAAATAAGATAAACAAACAAGAACTCAGGTGGATGCATGAACTTGAAACGTTTGCACCACGGGGGTTAAATAAAGATAACGATGTGAAATCCATTATATGCAAACAGGTGTAGAATAATAAACTGCTATATGTCCTACACAACTTTAAGCACACTAACCTATAACGGAAATGGTAATTAAACACATACATTTATTGTATGGATACTTGATTGTAACATCTAAATACACAACCATGGAAACATTATAGGGTTAACATATGGGGACATCTCAGATTCTAACAAGCAGATTGCAGTACGAAATACCCATACCATAAAGACTATTTTGCACATATGAATGCATACAGCACTAGAGCAACAAGAGTGCTGCGTATATCTCATGCATATACAGATTATAATAATCAGACATGTTTTCAGCCACAGCAGGTTTAATAACTTACAAACCTGCACTACATACTAAATGTACTCGGAAAACTAATTTGCAAACTAATACAGCCCAGTTATAAAAGCATGAGCATCACAATTTGAACAGAAAGCATGATTGATGGGAACAACTACCAATCAAAGACGAATTTGAAACCCACCAATCAGCAAACTAATGAGGACGGATTTGTATAAACCAAGACGACCCTGCAACCACAAATACAGATTCTGGAATCTAACCATAACACTACCTCCATTCAAGGCTGAAACGCGTTGGAGCACTGATCTACTGACAAAATTAATTACCTAAACACCACCTCTAATAACTAACCAACTAATGGTGCATACACACGGTCAGATTTTTCTTCAGATCTGAATGATAACTATTTAAAAAATCATTCAATCATTCATATCTTAAGGAAAATCTGACATATCTGATATATCTGTCAGATGAATGATTTGAGCGATGCGCGTTCCTGATGGTCAGACATCTGATGTGTTTGCAGTCAGACTTTGACGATTCCATTCATTTTAATGCAGTCAAAAATCATTCAATCGTTTAAATCTTTGGTAAAATCGTTCATCTGACAGATCTGACAAATCTGTGTGTATGCTCCATTAGAGAAAGGAATGCAGTTGGCGAACACAGCCCATTTTCGTTCACGTGACATCAATATCCGGAAGTACCATCTGCCATACACCTCAGGAAAACGGAGGATGAGCGAGCTGGCGAGAAGTGGAAGCGGACGTCTGGAGTGCAATCCAGAGGTGAGTCTCCACATAGAGGGGATGCGCGACAACTGGTTCATCGAACCTTAGTCGCTACATCCCCTCCCCAGGCGCTGACCAGCCCCCTTTGCATGCACGAGTGCCAGAGCATGTCTGACATCAGGCACTCGACCGGCAGCTTGTCCCTTAGGGGAAACAGTACCAGCCAGGAGACCCTGTGTGATGCCCCAGTTCCCCACATGACACTTCTAAAAGAACATCCCGGGCACCGGTGAGATCATACTGGACTCTTTTTTTCTACCCCCCCCCCCCTCCCATTTTTTTTCATTCACTTCCATCTTCATTACCCTAAGGAGACCAGGAGGACACCGCAGTCTACCCAAATTACATCAACAGACACTGCATCATTCATTCCCGATTGTCCGACATTGCTGTCAGAGACTAATGCCATTATATGAGAGGTGTTGTGCATTTAAATGAACTGTATCGCAGACATTTTGGATCACTGATTATCCTGCATTATATTGCAATTTTATATTATGCTTTGACGTATATATATATATTTGTTTGTGTGCTGATGTTATTAGTAAAATTTGTATTATCCACTTCTGATTTCAATATCTACTGACTTACTAACTTTAATTAACCCGGTTATCCACCATTATATGTTACATACTTGTTTAGACTTAATATCACTATTTACACATTTTAAGAACTAGATCAATTCCATAGAGGCTGAGCGCTACAACATTCTTTCCTTTATATACTATTTAATCTTATAGGTCAGAGTACCTATTGGTTGTTAGCGGTTCGCTGCCACAAGAGTTTAGTGCGCAGGTCAACTGTGATAAATCGTGTTATTGGGTTATGATCTAGGGCCAGGGGTTTGGCCAAGTGATTACTCCTCTGTTTTCAAAGGTGAAAGTCCCAGATTTGAACCCAACCTGCTACTTGGATGCTCTTTCTGTATGTTGTTACGGTCTACAGGGCTGTTTCCCTTGCGACCACTGTCTTAGGATTGGGTCCTAGGGTTCTGCAGGTTTTCAGCGCCTTCCCACCTGGGAGGTCAGCTTTGCGACATCCCCAGTGTATATACTCCAATGTTCCCTAGTGGATGAAGGGGAAAATAGGATTTTGGTACTTAGCGATCTCCGATCCCTTTCTCTGATTCCATAGGAGATACTGGATGCCCTCCCAGCGCTGTTCCTTGCTGCAGTGCTTTTTGGAGATTTACAGTTACATGTTGGTGGTCTCTGCGTCTTGGTTGTTGTAGCTTAGTTTGCTGTTTCGGTCCTTAGGCCGTTATTCTTAGTTGGTTCCTCCTTCTCTTTTTTCTTTCCTTTCTCTGGTGTCTCCGCTCTCCGTCTCCAGTTGGGCTTGGTTAATCTTAACTGAGTCTATTGGGGTATAGTGCCAACTACAATTCTAAAGAAATGTCAAGTGTCAGGCTCCACTCAACCACCCGTCTATACCCCAGAGTATATACTCCAGTGTCCCCTATGGAATTGGGGAGAGGGATTTATCAGTACGTACCAAAATCCTATTTTTATTTACCAAAATAACGCCTATACAGGTGACAGTTATCAGACTGATAACAGTTATCAGATGACTATTGTCTCTAATGTTAGATAAGCGGTAACTTACTGTAATATGCATGGTATGAAGGTTCCCAGATACATGTGACTCTGCATACTATGAAAATTGCTTACATTTAGCAGACACAATTACACTTACATTCTTCCAGTTTTGCATCAGGCCAGTAATATATAATTTAGACAGCAAACCAGTTTTAAAAGTACATGTGCACAGATTTCTTTTTGAAAGCCGTACAATCTGTTTGTCATGTTGGCTATTATATTAATATTTTGGTCTAAGTCCAGCTTTGAATACGCTGTTTCAACAGATTGCACTTGCCTCCTATTTGGGAAAGATAGGGTAATTTAAAGCGACTTTATTGTCTTTTAGGAACGAAATGCCATTTTATGAACACCAAATATACTTTATTAACATATGACAGCATTTTTGGGTAATGTGAAATCTTCATTGCACCCCATACAAATGTGTAATTTTATGTTAAAATATTATTTTGTGTAATGTAGTTTGTATTGCTTTTTATGCATTGTGCAATAAAACTCTTACTGTATGTCGGTTGGACTTCTATACAGTTAACGGGTTTTAAAAATGTGATAAATTAGCTATCCTATGTATAATTTACCAAAATTTTAAACAGATAAACACAGTTTATATCCACTGTAATTTGGCTTTTTGTAGCTTTCTACACATTGAGCTATTATTTATCTTATTATACTAGCTGATACTCTGGGGTGCCAGACTATAGATACACAGTAAAAAGGTAAACAATGTCTAAATAAACACCAGATGTTAGACAGTCTATAGGTCGACTGGCACAAAAGGTCGACACACTAAAGTTTGACATGTAACAAGGTTGCCAGGTACAAATTGTCGACAGGGTCAAAAGATCAACAGGAAAATGTCGGCACATGCTTTCTTTTTTTTAGGGTTAGAGTTAGGCACTTACACCGACAGTTAGGGTTAGGCACTTACCCCTAAGTGGAAAATGGATGTAAATGATAACCACAAATGTATGTAAAGAATAAATTAATCACAATTTAATAAATACACATAGACAAACACATATTAAAATGACATAAAAAAATGTATGTTCAAATAGTGGTATCAAGTAGTTAAATCTTGGTACATATTTAACCTATGTTAAAGATCTTCTGTTTACACAGCAAAGATATTAAATCCTGGAATGTGCAACTTTGTAAACTTCTGAATTCCTTTAATTGGTTGCTGCTTGTTTTTTATCTTCGAAAGCTGAAATGGAAACAGCACTTGTTGCAATCATATATAGAAAGCCGACTTTTGCAGATCTGGTAAAAATCCTCAGACAATCATTATTGCAGTCTCAGATGTTTAGGTTGTGCGCTTATTGTCAGCTATATTGCTGCCCACTAAATAGTACAATGAGAAGCAAAGAAAAGTCACATACAAATCAGTATTGCTGATTGTTTTGCACTCACCCGCTGATCCGTCCCGACGAGGGCACCTATTGTTGGCTGCCCTTGTAGAGCTATAGCAAACTCGGAGGCTCTCAGCAGCTGTTAGCAAGCGGTGTCCGGGCGGCAGCTGCATGTGATTCACATGGGCCGGTTGTGATCACGGCAAGCGGGCCTGCCTCAATGGAGACCACGTTCCTTTTGGGAAAAGGTCAATTGTATTGAGAGGGTAGCTCTCAACAGCGGGGAGTGTCTATCCACATAGAGCTGTGGACTGCTTCCAATGTGCAGCGGCTGTGTAAATTTGGGTTTCAATAGTCACAACCACAAAATCGCCAGGTGTGAAGAAACACGTTAGCAGTGTCCCAAGAAGTCCAGTGGTATCCTGTGACATAATTGGTTTCGTGGTTGTGACAAAACAATCAGCAATACTGATTTGTATGTGATGTTTCTTTGCTTCTCATTGTACTATTTAGTGGGCAGCAATATAGCTGACAATAAGCACACAACCTTAACATCTGAGACTGCAATAATGATTGTCTGAGGATTTTTTACCAGATCTGCAAAAGTGCAAAAAACAAGCAGCAACCAATTAAAGGAATTCAGAAGTTTACAAAGTTGCACATTCCAGGATTTAATATCTTTGCTGTGTAAACAAGAATTTTAACATAGGTGCAACATTTGTACCAAGATTTAACTACTTGATACCACTGTTCGAACATACATTTTTTATATGTAATTTTAATATGTGTGTTTGTCTATGTGTATTTATTAAATTGTGATTGATTTATTCTTTACATACATTTGTGGTTATCATTTACATCCATTTTCCACTTGGGAGTAATAGTTGTATAGTTGAATACCAAGCACTGTGTGTTTTTTTCTCCTGATTTTCTGTCTAGATATAGATGGTGGCAACCATCTAACAACAGCTGCTGGTTAATTAATTCAATTGTATTTTGTCTATTGTGTTTCTCTTTTTTCAGTGCCAAGGGGAATTTCTTATATATTCTTTATCCAAAAAACTGTATTTAAGACAGTCGTGGCGCCAAGGAGACCCAAAGGATGTAAGAAAATTGAATAAAAACCAGATAGTTTATTCACATATATAAAAACAAAGTGAATGGTAGTTCTTCAAGCTATAACTAAAATAAGACATAAATAAAATAGGAATAAATACAAAGTGCTTCAGAATAAAACCGCAGATATAAATGAATAAATAAATCATATTTCTTCAAATGGTCATATATAATGAATACAAAATGAATGGTAGATCTTTAGGCTGTAGCTACCAATGAGACATCAATAAATATGAATAAATGCAAAATGCTCCAGAATGGAGCTGCAAATAGAATAAATAAATAGTGTTTCCTCAAATTGTGATTGCCAATATAGTCTCTCACCCTCCTTGGATAGTTGCGGTGGGCTGGTATAGCGCTCAGGTCCCAGGTATCAAACCAAGGCACCACTGCAAGAGAGTTCAAGTAAGGACAAAAGGCAGTCAAATCCGAATGAAGATCAGTCAGTAAGGCTGTCCATGCAACGCGTTTCGGAGTTCTTCCTCCTTCCTCAGGCTTGGATGCCTTACTGGGATGTAGTGCAGATATTTATACCTTTTCCTGCATTTTCCATTTTTGCCGCGTACCGGAAGTGACGCGTGCATTTCATTTGTCACTTCCGGTTTGCGTTGCAAAGCCTCCACATTCTGCCGCACCAGAAGTAGCATCTTACAATACATCCTGTTACTCCTCTCCACTTCCGGAAGTGATAATATATCATCATTTTTCACTTGCGGCCATTTTGTTTGAGGGAAAACCAATTAGAAAATCCCAATAGAATAATAAACAAGCTTTTTGTTTAATCCAAAACTTCCATGTATCCTATATCTGTGCTGTAACTTTGTATTCCAGCATTGTCCATCCCTACCATGGAAGTTGGAAGTCCAGGTTTGTAATGGCATTCCATGTGCTCATATAAAATGGAGAAGAAAAAGATAAATAAGAAATTAGTTAATGTGACCCATATAATACCATAAAAATGCTAAAAATACATAGGGATGACATATAAATTAATCTAAAAACCACTTAATTTCAAAGTGTGAGTTATGACCATTAGGATGGAGGGTATCTAATTAAGGATAAAAAAGCAAAAGAAATTTCATAGATATATGGGGATTTCCACCAATTGTAGTATGAAAAAAGTATATAATAAGCCAAATAAAACCCACCACAATCCCATTCACAATTCCCCACATCAGAATCAGGGATCTAATAGACCCCATATGGGGTATAGGGGAAAACATGAGGTATGGAAAACCACCTTTAAAAAAAGAGAATGGAGATGACCATACCAAAGAAATACCCATTTTCAATATAATATGCCCAATCAGAAAGAAAGATGGTGCTTCGAGGATGATTTTAATATACCAATAAGGAACCATTTTGAAACCTTGAGAAGAAATGATAGATCACCTCAAGAAGTACGGAAGCCATTTTTAAGATGGCGGACATGGTCCCAAAGAAGGGAATAGAAAAAATAGATCTAAAAATAGGAGCAAAAACCACATCCATTAGGTCAAATACACTTCCTAAAAAGACCAATAGAGGAACCAGAGGGGGGAAAAAGACCACTTTAGATAAAAGGAAAAGAAAAAAAGGATCTCCCATTATGGAACTAATGCCAAAAAATAATGGGGGAGAACCCGTGAGGGGGAAAATATTCAATCTAAGCGATTATGCATTATCCAAAGAAGAACAAAATATCCTTGAAAAGGGATTAAAGTTTGCGCCCACAGCGAATGTTAATCCATTTGAAATCTATGTGGATTTACAGAGATTTATGAGAAAGATTAGTATTAAAAAATTATTTATGATGAAGGAGAACTCCAAAATTAATTCAGAGGAGGAAACCAAAACAGTATTCAAACCCAAGTCCCATTTTTACCCTAAACTTATAAAAGGGAAGAATTTAGACTTCTTTAATTCATTGGTTACCAGGGATTTAAGAAGTATGAGAAATGTCAAAAAGAAAAATGTAACTAAAAAAGAATGGGAAGCCATACAAACGCTTCGAAAAAAATGATAATCTTATTATAAAACCAGCGGATAAGGGGGGGGAAGGGCGGGATAGTGGTAGTGATGAATAAAAACTTTTATATAGATGAAATTCATAGACAGTTAGGAGATGTTTTAACATACAAAAAACTCAAAGATGATCCCACCTTAAGTATTGTTAAAGTTTTATTAGAAGTTACAAAGAAGGCAGGAAACCAAGGGGTTTTGAAAAAGGAAGAAGTGGATTACATAAATATATCTAACCCTTCTACTCCTACTATCTACGTTTTGCTGAAAATTCATAAACATCTAACCAAACCACCCGGGTGCCCCATTATCACAGGAACCAATAGTATTACATCGAACCTTTCAGCTATGATTGATTACTGTCTCCAACCCTTGGTTCTTAAAACAAAATCCTTTTTAAAAGACACGGGAGATATTTTAAGAAAGTTAAATACTGTGGTATGGGATTCAAATTGTACCCTTATTAGCGGAGACATTAGTAGTCTTTATACCATTATAGAATGGGAAAAGGGAAGTGAAGCTGTGAGGTTTTTCTTAAATATGAGTGATTACTCAGATGAATTAAAAGATTTTATTATTGATGCCATCAATTTTATTTTATGGAATAATTATTTTTATTTTAATGGGTCTTTTTATCTCCAGATCAAGAGGACAGCCATGGGCACCAGGTTTGCCCCCCAGTTATGCCAATTTGTATATGGCCTACTGGGAAACCTCGACCATTGATCCCCTAATGGAGGAGGGGGCAAACCTGGTGTGCTGGTGGTGATTTATTGATGATGTTTTTTGTATTTGGAGAGGTACACAGGAATCCTTACAAACATTTTATGATTCCCTTAATTCCAACCTTTTCAATCTGTTTTTAATGTTTAATCGGAGTAATACAGAATTTGTCTTTTTAGATTTAATTGTTTATATTGATAATTCTGCCATTTGCACAAAGACTTATAGAAAGAATACAGATTCTAATTCCTATATAGATATAGAGAGTGAACATCATAGGCGATGGTTAGAAAACTTTCCCTTGGGACAATATAAAAGACTTAAAAGAAATTGTACCAAGGAGGATGTTCTGCAAGAACAAATAAATGAAATGACCACTCAGTTTGAACAAAAAGGTTATCCCAACCATGTCTTGGAAAAAGCTAAAAAACAAGTCAGGGAAATAGAAAGAAAAGACCTGATAAACGAGAAACGAAAGCAAACTGAAATTAGAGATCCATCATTCCGGTGCCAACCATAAGGAAGTTGAAAAAATTGTAAAAGTTGAAAAAATTGTAAAAAGGAATTGGAGGATTTTGAAAGGTGATTCTATAATAGGAGATATATTACCGGAGAAACCCCGTTTCATTTATAAAAAAAAGCGCCTTCCTTAAAAAAATTATTGGCTAAAAGCGCACTGGAAAATGAAAGGAAGCCAAGTGAAAGGAATTTGGGTTTTCATCGGTGTGGTTCATGCCTTATGTGCAAAACCACATCTAAGATAGATGTAGAAAGAAAAACCACAGTTCCAAGTGAAAGGAAAAAAGTATAATATAAAAAACTTTATAACTTGTCATTCCAAAAATATTGTTTATTTGATAGAATGCCAGTGCAATAAGATCTATATTGGCAAAACATCAAGAAGTCTTAAGATATGGACCTCTGAACATATTTATAATATTAGGAAGGGGTTAAAAACACATCCTTTTTCAGAACATTTTTCAGAAGTACATGGTAATTGTGAAGGGGCGATCAACTGATTTCTTGGGATCCAACAGATCAAAGAAAATTGGAAAAATAGAGATGTTGAAAAAAGACTGGCCCAAAGCGAAATGAGGTGGATTTTTAATTTGGATACCCTCCATCCTAATGGTCATAACTCAGACTTTGAAATTAAGTGGTTTTTAGATTAATTTATATGTCATCCCTATGTATTTTTAGCATTTTTATGGTATTATATGGATCATATTAACTAATTTCTTATTTATCTGTTTCTTTTCCATTTTATATGAGCACATGGAATCCCATTACAATCCGGGACTTCCAACTTCCATGGTAGGGATGGACAATGCTGGAATACGAAGTACAGCACAGATATAGGATACATGGAAGTTTTGGATTAAACAAAAAGCTTGTTTATTATTCTATTGGGATTTTCTAATTGTTTTTCGCTCAAACAAAATGGCCGCAAGTGAAAAATGATGATATATCATCACTTCCGGAAGTGGAGAGGAGTAACAGGATGTATTGTAAGATGCTACTTCTGGTGCGGCAGGATGTGGAGGCTTTGGAATGCAAACCGGAAGTGACAAATGAAACGCACGCGTCACTTCCGGTACGTGGCAAAAAAGGTAAATACAGGAAAGGAAAGGTATAAATACCCGCACTACATCCCAAGTAAGGCATCCAAGCCTGAGGAAGGAGGAAGAACTCCGAAACGTGTTGTATGGACAGCCTAGTAAGGCATCCAAGCCTGAGGAAGGAGGAAGATCTCCGAAACGCGTTGCATGGACAGCCTTACTGACTGATCTTCATTCGGATTTGACTGCCTTTTGTCCTTACTTGAACTCTCTTGCGGTTGTGCCGTGGTTTGATACCCGGGACCTGAACACTATACCAGCCCACCGACTATCCAAGGAGGGTGAGAGACTATATTGGCAATCACAATTTGAGTAAACACCATTTATTTATCCTATTTGCAGCTCTATTCTGGAGCATTTTGCATTTATTCATATTTATTGATTTCTCATTGGTAGCTACAGCCTAAAGATCTACCATTCATTTTGTATTTATTATATATGACCATTTGAAGAAATATCATTTATTTATTCATTTATATCTGCGGTTTTATTCTGAAGCACTTTGTATTTATTCCTATTTTATTTATGTCTTATTGGTAGTTATAGCTTGAAGAACTACCATTCACTTTGTTTTTATATATGTGAATAAAATATCTGGTTTTTATTCAATTCTCTTACATCCTTTGGGTCTCCTTGATGCCACGGCTTTCTTAAAAAAAAATTTGGGATATTTAGTTGAGGGGATGTGGTGTCCCTTATGAGAAAGGAGGGCTGCCTTGACTCCCAATTAATTGCGCACCTGTTATAAGAATATATTTGTTTTTCTACATATATATTCTTTAGGCACTTACCCCGACAGTTAGGGTTAGGCACGAGGAGGGAGGGTTAGGGTTAGGCACTTACTGGAGGGTTAGGGTGAAGATTAGGGCTAAAAAACAAAAAATCCTCATGTGTCGACCATTTTCATGCTGACCTTTTGACTTTGTCAACCATTTGTACCTGTCGACCTTTGCAATGTATGTGATTGCCATTGTATACTGTATATCCACATATAAATACAGACCAGATGGTCAGTATTTCTGTAATTTCTTCTTTGAAGCATATGATCTAATCTGTTGTGTTTGATGTGCATTTTGTTTGTGTTGCAATAGAGAAGCTGGCTTTAAACTGGTCAAATGTTTTGATATCAGATATTTCTATATCATTAAAGGAGAATTTGAATTGCAACCCATTTTCAATGTCTAAAATTTTAAGTACAGGTTAATAAGTATCCTTGGTGATGCAATTAAAATGAAAGCATCAATGATATTTTCCTTATTTACCATATTATTATTATTATTATTATTATTATTATTATTATAACATATTAGCTAGGAAACTAAGGGCCTGATTCAGAGATGTTTACTAAGTCAATGTTTAGGGCACATTTCCGACTGTTAGAGGACTGCACATGCACAGTCCTCCATCTGTGAGTATGCTCACAGTACCTCCCAACCACAGCCTGTTTGACAGGCTGCGTTATTTGGGAGGTGGAGCGGGGTCATTCCTGTGCAGCGTTCCCAGATATGGAAGTGTGTGCTTCCCCATTTCCGGGAGGGAAGAGCCCAGGGTCTGTGACAGTGGATGCAGATTTCCTGACTTTGCAAGCTTCCAGGACTTGGTTAGGTAAACTTCAGCTGCCATAGTTAAATTATATTGTTAACTGCACAGACATAATATATTCATGCAATAATAGTACTATATGATAAGAATACAAGTGGACCTTTTATTCTTGAATATTAATTAGATTAATAGGTGATATAATTAACATTAACTAACCATGGCTACGTCTGTGTATACGTCACACATATGGATTAAGCATTTCCTTAAGTTACAAACACATCAGACTTCCCTTACTAAATGAATCTCTTGCCAGGCCCAAGTTGACCTGTTTGCTGTGTTGGCTGACAGTTATGCAGTCTGTTTATTATTATAAAATGCTACTTACTGTATCATTAACATTTTTATTCAGATGTACACTTCAATGATCAACATAAAACTCAAATTTGACTTGGCAATCCTAAATGGAATCCTCAAAAACACAGTGTTGCTGTTATTCGAACTGTGGGCCTGATTCAGAGCCGCTCGTAAGCGGCCACTCGTTTGCTCCGAGCGATGTTCGCACATCTGCGCATGCATATGGGTTTTAGTATGCATGCGTGAACCAGTCAGTGTGGTCGAAAATCGTGTGCTCGCAAAATAGCGAATGCCTGCTAATTTGAGTGACAGGATGAGGCGTTTGTGGGTGGTAACAGGGGAAGGTGCTTGAAAACGGGGAGTGGAGATCCGAACGCAGGCGCGCCAAACGGTCAAAACGGGCGTTTAATGGGAGTGCATAATTAACAAAGCAGCGTCATTGGCAACGTCACTTGGTTGTATTTTAGCCTGAACTGCTCGCATGATTGCGGTAGGAAAATCCAACCACAAGCACTGCGAGCAGTTCATACGCCTTACGATGTACTCGATTAATCAAATAAATAGCGGAGATGACGTAGGATGTGAGCGGCCAGGGGGCGTTTTTTCCTAAATAGTGAGCGCATGTTTTGTTCGCTCGTTCAGACATAGAGGCGTCAAAAGACCGCAAAGAGCGAGCACTTCATTTAAATATCTGGCCCCTTTTTCTGAACGAGCGTCCGCAAATAGCGTCCGGTTCTGAATGAGACCCAGTAGCTGTTATTCATACAGTAGCATTAGCCAGAAATCTTAGTTATTGTAGTCAATTCCCTTGGACTTTACAAATTTTGTCAATTGTATATTTAAATTTAAAATGGCTTTTCATGTAATGTTCTTTTTATAATCAGTATATTTGTGTTACATGGTATTTATTATTTTGATTTTACCCTGTTGTTGGTAGACTGTTCCTTGGTTTGATCACAGGATATGTGATTAATCAAATGCCCAAAAAAGTATATCTATCCAATGGCAAACTTATAAATGATTTTTCTGGTAAGAATTATTGTTACATGTTCTTGTGCATGAGTTGCAATAAAATCCCTGTTCACTGCAGGCAGGGAGATGTGCTGCTGTTGGGTTACTTAAGGTATTCCAGACATATACTGTAGCTATTTCAGAAGGTCTATTACTAAATGCTGGGCATACACTATGCAATTATCTGTCAGATATTTGTCCAATCTGGCTGGTTGGAATGAAAACAGCAAATGACAATCGACCATATGGTCTTAAACACTGGACAAAAACAATTGTTCATATTTGTTGAATTCATTTGATTTATCCAGTTTATCTTGTTTACCAGTGTTTGTGAGCAATTAGTTGATTGTCATTTGCTCCCATACATTACCAGATTTCATTCCAACCAGCCAGATTGGACAGATATATGACAGATAATTGTAGAGTGTATGCCCAGCATAACAGAGGAAGTCTGGTGAATCATTTCTGTAGTTTATCATCATTATGCAGCATAAATTGGGGTATTTTGCAAAAGTTATCTAGATGATTGTTGCATTTTATCACTATACAGCAGGGACTGTGCTGGTATCTAGAGCATTTAATCTAACATTTTATTGTAGTTCTATTAAGAAATAATAGTTGTCATGTTAGCAACATATTTGTTATTAAAACATGTTACAAATGTTTTAGAATCTAGACTTGGTGATTTGATTTTTGTGAGTGTTCTTCCCGTGTCGATAGAGACATTGCTGAATGTATTTGTTCAAATAGCTTAAATTACAATTGGAACTTGAACGACAATGCAGAATATTTATTTAAATTATTTTCAGTATAGTGTTTCTTTTTAATGCAAAAATAAAAAAATAAAGCTATATGTTTTTTGTCCTTTTTCTTATGAAACGTCATCTGCTAACATATGCGTTTATGCATTGTTTGGATGACTTAAATGGGTATTAATATTTTCACATCATGTTAAATATCTGCAGGATCTTAATTAGGAATTATACTGCTGAGACAGTATAATTTACACAAAGATCCAAACAATTATTACTGTGTATATTTATATATTCCACCCAACTCAGCTGCTTGGCATATTGAAAGACTAAGGGCTCTAATTACTACAATCCGCATTTTGAATGCAGATTGTAGTGTGATATTACTGACTTAATTCGTATTGTGAATTCAGCCAATATCACAGGGATTTACTAAAAATACCTTGCAGGGACAGAGCTTGCAATAAAGCTCTGTCCCTGCGAATCCTCTCTGCAAAAAATACTGTGACCAGTGCCCGCGCATGCACTGAACGGCCGCCGCTGCTACCCCCACAGCTAAGCCCCTCCCCTGTCACTAGGCCCTGCCCCCTGTGAC
This sequence comes from Taudactylus pleione, assembly GCA_031769625.1. Taxonomy (NCBI): domain Eukaryota; kingdom Metazoa; phylum Chordata; class Amphibia; order Anura; family Myobatrachidae; genus Taudactylus; species Taudactylus pleione. The sequence goes on from JAUIMM010000975.1 coordinate 6,553,728, forward strand.
CCCCCTTCCCTTAATTACACTTACCTCTGGTGATCAGTGCTCCGGTGATGCCCTCCATGGCTCCGGTCAGCTGACACCCCATCCTGCACTGGGACCCAGTCAGTTGATGAACGGGCCCCAGTGCAGGATGGGAGACCAGCTGACCGGAGCCATGGAGGGTATCACCGGAGCACCGATCAGCAGTCCCTGGACTCTGGTAACTTTTTTTTTCTTTTTTTTTCTTTTAGCAGTGATCAGCGTGTGGGCTGTTTAGACAACACAGCTGATCACTGGGGACGGCTCCGGGCTCTGCTCTGCCTGTTAGAGCAGAGCAGGAGTCCGGTAACCGGGGAAGACCCTGGCGTTATTATCACAGGTATTTTTTCACAATTTATTTTTCGTAACTTTGGCCAGTTCACAATTCCCATTACAATTATGGTAAATGCGATCTGCTTACTAAAAATAAGTGATAATTAGGGCTTGGAGTATAATTTTACGAACTCTACTCCAATTGCCCTTTAGTAACTTTTGGTGACACTAAAATAATGTGAAAATAGTGTGAAAACACCCTTTTTCACTTTATTTTAGTAAAAATAATGTTAATAAATAGAGCCCTAATTAAGATAAACAATTTAACGTTAGAAAGTGAACCTATATTTAAACCCTCCCTGTACCCAACTATAACTATAGTGTTTACAATAACAAAAGCCCAGAATCCTAATCAGGTGTGGCAGCTACAGACCAACTCATAACATATATTAAAATTATGAATGGGATGTAGTCAGGAAGCCGACAGTCTAAATGCCGACCGCCAGGCCAGCTGAGAGCCGCGGCGGGCCCGGGTAATAGGGGGTGTGGCCTAATCATGGGAGGCATGGCCACGCCCCCTTCCCATAAAAAAAACAAAGATATGCAGCGCCGGGAAGCGGCGCTGCGCGCTGGGAAGGGGGGCGCTCTGTGCTCCCTCAGCCCTGCTCAAAGCCAGGGGGGGTGCGATCAGTGTGATCGCTCCCCCCACAGGCATAGGAGACTGCTGTGGCTGCTGCTCAGCAGCCACGAGCAGTCTCCACTGCAGCTCAGCACACGCTGTGTGCTGGGCTGCTGTGAGGGAGGGGGAGCGGCGCCGGACCCGGGCCCCTCAGGAAGCCCGGGCCCCGGTAATCTGTACCTGCTCCCCCCCTCTCGGCGCCCCTGCCGACCGCCGACTTCCAGACTGTCTAATCCCGGCAAGGTACTAATGACAGGGGTCGAAATCCTGAAGCCTGTCATTAGACCTATGCCGGGAGCCAAATGCCCGGCATACCAAACGAAGGTAAGCTAGGCACTGGGCGCGGACAGTGGGGGGACGGTTAGGCTTTAGGGCGCCCGGGGGGCTTAGGGTTAGGTGTTTAGGCTATGGTTAGGCACCCCCGGGGGAGGTTAGGGTTAGGCACCCCCCCGGGAGACTTAGGTTTAGGCTGCAGGGAAGGAGGGGTTAGGTTTAGGCACTTAGAGGGGGGTTAGGGTTAGGCACATGGGGGGGGAGGTTAGGGTTAAAAACCCCTAAAGGAGGGTTTGGGTAGGGAATTAGGTTAGCGATACTTACCTAATTAGCGGCCAGCCGTAATACGTACTACACCCTTATGAATATACAAATCCAGATTTGTATATTCATAAATTGCTGTATAATTTATTAAGAATAAAGGTAAACGACCGCTTATAAAGAGTAAAGTTTAATTATGAGAAAAACAAATACAAGACATGGTTGAGAGAGACGATATATATGTGCACAAATATAGCGTATTTATACATGTATGTGGTATGCTGAATATTTCAATAATATAGGTGATTAAATATGAGGTATGTCTATTAAATAACGAGACTGATTAAATAACTCATCTTTATTTACTGGTATTACAAATTCATTGTTTGTCCCCATTTGTACTAATACATAGCTGTAGTCTTGCTTTCCACTGGTCGAAAGCATGGAGCAAATCAATTTCTGTTAGTTGTTTCAACATATCTGCCATTTTCTTCTTTACAGCTTCAACTGATTTAAAATGTCTCCCTTTAATCAATGATTTAACTTTTGGGAAAAGATAAAAGTCGCAAGGTGCTAAATCGGGCGAATATGGAGGATGTTCAAGTGTAGTAATGTGATTATCGGTCAAAAACTGCTTCACAGAAAGTGCTTTGTAAGCAGGCGCATTGTCCTGGTGAAGAATGAAACCATTTTTCCACAGTTGCGGCCGTTTCTTTCTGACTCTTTCTCTCAGCTTTTTCAAAACTTCCTTATAATAATGCTGGTTACTGTTGTGTCTTCTGGAACCCATTCTTGCAAAATTACACCCTTGATATCGAAAAAAACAATGAGCATTGCTTTGAACTTTGACTTGCTTTTTTCATTCTTGGTGATGACTGTGTTTTCCAGTGCATTGACTGTCTATTGTCACTGAATCTTTTGTGCCACTCAAACACACACGCACGAGACAGGCAGTCATTCCCATAGGCCGTAGTAAGCATTTGAAAGCATTCTGTTGGTGTTTTGTGCAATTTTAATACAAATTTCAAATTGACACGTTATTCAACTTTTAAACTTAGAATTTTTTCGTCACTCTACAGAAAACACAACCAAATAAAATTTTCGACTCACAATCAACTGAACGTCCTAGAGTGTTGCTGCTTGTCATGCAGGTTCAGACAAGTTCAAGGTTACTACATATGTAGTTAGAACCGGTTCTGACTGCTTTGTTTACTAGGTGGAATCACAGTCTTGTTATTTTATAGACATACCTCGTACATGATAGCCACATGTTCACTACTATCATTGCTGTAAATATTGTCCATCTTTTATGCTGCAGGTGTCTCTATAGACCGCAAAATCCTGGTATCCCTAAACAGATTCCTGTGTTACCCAACACTCTTCAAAATGGTTTCCATAGAGAATATAACATCTTGGGCCTGATTCAGCAAGAATTGCAATTGCAAAGCTGCACGCAAGCATATACTGTAGTGTGTAGTGCACGGAGGCAGCTTTGCAATAGCGAACCTTGCAATAATGCAAATGCAGCAGAAGGTGTATGACAGCCCTGCTGCATTTGCAATCCCAGCACAGCTACGGAGATCGCAGGCTGGGATCACCATCGTGATCATCGGTGGTTGATGATCGTGACGCTGGACGGCGCCTGGAGGCCGGACAGCTGAGTAAGTCTCAGCTTATGTAGTTTGTAGGTTGGAGTTTACACAGGACAAATCTAACAAGGGATTAATGTGAACTTTTATACCACCTAAATATATTGTAATGATATTAGTGTGGTAAACAATAGTACAGAGAACCAACTAATACATTTTATGGGACCAGGCTCTGGTGAATAATTTAGAGAGTTGGCGGTGCTCCCCAGAGTCAGAAAAAACTGATACGTAAGTTTGGAAAGAAAAGACGACTCTTTTTTGGGGGACACTCAGTGTATTAGAAAAATGTATGTATTGAGAAAATTGTGTTAAGTTAAAATGTAACTTTTAATAGATATAACACTAAAATACAGTTTTGCACACAAAACAAAAGACTGATACATATATAACCATAAACAGCAGTTGCCAAGAGAGGAAACCATGAGAATTATATTTCTAATTAAAAATAAAAAAAGGGAGAAAGAAAATAATCTGGATGAAGGCGAGTATATAAGAACCTTGGATAATATTCTAGCAATGTATACTAAGAGAGAAGTATTGCCCTTAATAAAGGATCAAATAATCCAAGTTACCACAGATATAATAGTTTCTAAATATCACTAGCAGATGAATCCGTAGGTTAATGGTTGATATATGAAAGAATATAGTATTCTGAACATCAAAGAGCCCTCCTGAACATTCGGCATATGACCAATGAAAGCAACGTAATAGCTCTAAAATTCCCAAAGCACTTTTAATTGTATCAAACATACATTTGACATACAAACATATAGACACATAGATAAGATGACATCTACCTATGGTTCATATCCAGGTATTATATATTGGATAGAAAATGTCATGAAACACTCGTGGTTTGTTAGTAATATTAGCTGTATTCTAGCACAAAACACAATCATAAGATCACTGGTCTATTAAATATCGTGTTAACATCCCCTTCCAAGGGAGCATATAGAAAGATCTGTCACCTAAAAAAAGAACATGTTGAATATAGCAAACATGACCAGCAGCAGTACAAAGGAAATTGATTATTGGAGATAATAACCCTTAAATAATGCAAAATATCACAGTGACATTTTTGTTAGAAGAACAAAAAGAGGCCCAGAACCTGTCTCCCCCACTTCTGCTGTCACCACGTCATGGAAAACCAGCGGGCCTGGGATGAGAGAGTGGGGTTGGCAGCTGGTAGGAAGGAAGGGGTATATGCACTTCTGCTGTCAGTGTGCACAAACACTGGCTATCCTGATATTCTCAGAACATTAGAAAAAAAAAGGGATTTTCCCTCCAGCACACTGCAGCAAAATCAACAAAAATACTTGAATCCTACATAATAGAAATTCAGAGGTATTGGTTACATACATTTGCAAATATATGAATAAGCGCTGGGCCAACGTCAAGGCTCCTCTATACCAGCGTCCCTAACATTATGGGGTTCACGTTCAAGACGCAGGGAACCCCAAAAGAATCCAGCCAAGGACTATCCCCAGGGCATCACACGAAAAAGGGAAAAAAGGTGAAAGTGAAGTGTAAAGTATAGTTGTGTGAAGATAAATCAATAAGTGTTAATGGTAAGGGGTTAAAATTACATAAATAATAAACAAACAAATAGAAAGGTGATAAAAAATATCTATGTGAATTAAGTGGTGATGCCCTGAAAAAAGGCCCAGCCAGAGCAACTTTGGGGGCCCCACGCCCAAACACTCACCCCAAAATAATTGTTGCTACCTAATAGTAGCACCCACTCTGGGTCATATAATTACAAATTAATGTACTGCATAATAACAGTACATGTATAAGCTAAGAGCAGACTCACCTAGAAGGTACCCCAGAAACCTCCTAATGGCACTATTCAGACCAGCACATCCTCCCAATGCTGGCTCCTTTCATGCCTCACAAAACTGCAAACAAAGAGTATGGTGGTCCCTCACATCAACTTAATGACATTGCACAGGTGCTTGTAAAGGGCGGGGTTTACACTGAACTACAGAAAAAAAAGGGATTTTCCCTCCAGCACACTGCAGCAAAATCAACAAAAATACTTGAATCCTACATAATAATAGAAATTAAGAGGTATTGGTTACATACATTTGCAAATATATGAATAAGCGCTGGGCCAACGTCAAGGCTCCTCTATACCAGCGTCCCTAACATTATGGGGTTCACGTCCGAGGAGCAGGTTCCTAATGTCAGTGCCGTGTATGTTAATCAGAGCGGCTGTGCAGCAGTGCAGCCATGAAGGGTAGACAACCACTGGATGTGAACAAGCCTTTGGGAAGGCGAAACGTACGTCATCTCCTTGGGTCACGTGGTTTGGAAGGCTGGGTACTCCCCCATAGAGGGGATTCCCCCTGCACCCGCTCTGCCTCCTGATCCGTGACCAGCAGCAAGAGACTGCCTACCCTCCACGGCTGCATTGCCGCACAGCCATTCAGAATGACACGCACGGCGCTGACATCAGGAACCTGCTCCCCCTTATAGGGCTACCATAGTCACCTGTTGGGATTCCACGGTCGCGCTCCGGTACACGTGCCGCGATCATTCACGAGAGCTGGAACTTCCCATATGCAAGTACTTTACGAGTGACTGACAGCAAGAGATTGTCTACCCTTCACGGCTGCACTGCCGCACAGCCACTCTGATTAACATACACGGCACTGACATTAGGAACCTGCTACTTTTCACAGAGCTGCCACACTTACCCGTTTGGGATTCCAAGGCCACGCTTCGGTACCGCTGCCCTGACCGGCACATGCTGCTACTATTATAAGAACTGGGATCTCCCTATACGCAAGTACCTTACCAGATTATTACACTTTACATTCCTGGTACTGACATATCAGCCGCTGAGCTCAACAAACTCTTGCACTATATAAGACAGATTAGTTCCATATATGATTTATTTCATATGTATAATAGATACTAATTATGATGAGATACATACATATAGATACAGTAGCTTTGTTTGCCAAAATGGATAACTTACAACTCTACCAAAGTTGAACTTAGTCTGTAACCACCTATGGTTGATATTTTGTATCCTATCTGTGTCTTCTTCGCACTCTCTCATCAGCCGACTGGCATTGCCTGTCCTGCAATGTTCTGAGAATATCAGGATAGCCAGTGTTTGTGCACACTGACAGCAGAAGTGCATATAACCCTTCCTTCCTACCAGCTGTCCCACTCTCTCATCCCAGGCCCGCTGGTTTTCCATGACGTGGTGACAGCAGAAGTGGGGGAGACAGGTTCTGGGCCTCTTTTTGTTCTTCTCACAAAAACGTCACCGTGATATATTGCATTATTTAAGGGTTATTATCTCCAATAATCAATTTCCTTTGTACTGCTGCTGGTCATGTTTGCTATATTCAACATGTTCTTTTTTTAGGGGACAGATCTTTCTATATGCTCCACTCCCTTGGAAGGGGATGTTAACACGATATTTAATAGACCAGTGATCTTATGATTGTGTTTTATGCTAGAATACAGCTAATATTACCAACAAACCACGAGTGTTTCATGACATTTTCTATCCAATATATAATACCTGGATATGAACCATAGGTAGATGTCACCTTATCTATATGTCTATATGTTTGTATGTCAAATGTATGTTTGATACAATTAAACGTGCTTTGGGAATTTTAGAGCTATTACGTTGCTTTCATTGGTCATATGCCGAATGTTCAGGAGGGCTCTTTGATGTTCAGAATACTATATTCTTTCATATATCAACCATTAACCTACGGATTCATCTGCTTGTGATATTTAGAAACTATTATATCTGTGGTAACTTGGATTATTTGATACTTTATTAAGGGCAATACTGCTCTCTTAGTATACATTGCTAGAATATTATCCAAGGTTCTTATATACTCGCCTTCATCCAGATTATTTTCTTTCTCCCTTTTTTTATTTTTATTTAGAAATATAATTCTCGTGGTTTCCTCTCTTGGCAACTGCTGTTTATGGTTATATATGTATCAGTCTTGTTTTGTGTGCAAAACTGTATTTTAGTGTTATATCTATTAAAAGTTACATTTTAACTTAACACAATTTTCTCAATACATACATTTTTCTAATACACTGAGTGCCCCCAAAAAAGAGTCTTCTTTTCTTTCCAAACTTACGTATAAGTCTCAGCTTACTCAGGCTGGCCGGCTTGCGAGCCCAGAAGACTGCGTACGTCCACGCAAGTCTCTGGGCTTGCCACTCCCAGAAAGCAGGGTGTACACGCCCCATTTCCGGGAACGCCAGCCACCCCCGCACCACTCCTTAAATGCCTCTGCCTGTCAATCAGGCAGAGGCATTCAAGGGCTTGCATGCGATTGAGCAGGACATGCACACTTGCAAAAAGGGTCCTGCTCATGCACTGATTCCCAATAATCAGGAATCTGCATTCACCAGTGTACTTGTGTGCACTGCTGAATAAAGCCCCTTTTTTGTAGCTTAAAACGGTGTTCCTTTGTTGTCACAATGTATGTTTTATTTCAGGATTGCTTTCTCTGAATCATTTTTAAGTGACTGTCAAATTGGCGTTTTCTGATCTAGCTTGTACATGGTATGCTCTACTCAAAGAGTTTTCCACCTTCAGAATAATGTAATTTATTGACTTGTACATGCTTCTCTCAACCTCTAATAAATATATTGCTTTCTTTTCTAGCATCTTTTCTTGCTTTCAGCCATGTCTATCAGTTTGGAAGAATAGAAAAAGTGAAAATAGCTTTTTTAAATGGATGATAGGGATCATAGTAACACTGTAATGTTAAATGTTGGTAGTCTATTTACTAATATATTTGGTGGATAAACGTGCTATGTCCTATTAATGTCAAATATATGTGTAAATATCCAATTTTTTTCTAAACGTAACATAACATCTTCATCCAATCACCTCTTCAATTAATATCTCTTGGGGAATGGGAACTTGTTTGTAGTCAGAATAGCTGCTGGGCTTACTGTTAATTTTTATATGTAGAGGTCTTAAGCTGGGCATCCACTATACAATTTTCTGTCAAATTTCTGTCCAATCTGGCTTGTTGGTATGAAAACCTGGTAATGTATGGGAGCAAATGACAGTCGATCATATGGTTTTAAACATTGAAAAAAGGACAAAAAAAATAGTTGAAATTGGTTAAATTTGTGTGTTTTAAACTTTTAACCAATTTGTCTGAACAACCATTTTTGGCTATTTTCCAGTGTTTGTGAGCAAATGGATGACTATCATTTGCTCCCATACATTACCAGCTTTTCATTGCAACCAGCCAGATTGGACAGATATCTGACAGAAAATTGTATAGTGGATGCCCAGCTTTATTTTTCAAATATTTAAAAAGATAAAGTATCATTTTATTTTTAGTGGGATTATATGTAAAAAAAAACCCCAATATATTTCAAAACTCATTATTGTAGTCCTCTACTCATATATGAACAGAACTGAGCACTGCCATTCAAGACGACAGTACACTCTAAAACAAAAATAATTTTCATTTTAGTTACAATTTAACATGCACTCAATAGTTAAGTGAGTTTATGAAAACTATAAAAATATACTTTTATTTAATGGTGTGTACTGCATTCATAGTAAGTGAAATTAATTTATATCATTCATATAGTATACATCTAATTATTGTGTGTAATTTATGGTGTAAAAAGGATATAATTTGGAACTGTATTGTAATGTTGCACTTATGAAGGTATTTGAATATGAAGGTATTAGAATAATGCTGTATACACACTTAGTTATGTGTACCCAGCACGACATCGCCAGGGACGAGACCCAGCATGCGGCAGGTGCATACACACTTGCTTATGCAGAGTCTGACGGGGGGGAGGTACATATCATGCTGCATTCTGCAGCATGGTATCCTTAGCGACATTCCCCATCGGCTCTGCAGTTGGGCAAGGGGCGTTTTAAGAGAGGACGGGGCCCGTGTTCAGCCTCCGTTTGGGCCTCCTCCTCTCTGTCGGCGCACTGAGTGCAGTAGATTCTCGCTTCATGCGAGCGCCATTTTCCCGGTCACCGGGAAAATACCCATCACCATTTTCCCAGTGATTCTTTGCTGCGGAGTCTGTGGAGAGGTAAATATTTATTAATAATGGGTTCAGGGTGTGCGGTGTGGGCCCCCCTGGACCCAGGGGCCCGTGTGGACCTTGCACCCATTATATAGATACCTATGAGTTGGGCTGATGTATGATGTTGCTAACTACCATGGCAGCACGCATATCATGGGTACATACTAAACGATGTACTTGATAAGTTGCTCCGATCCGTGGGATCGGACGACATATCATCTAGTGTGTACCTAGCTTAACAGTTTGCGTTTTAGCAGGTACATTTATATGATAGATCTCAAAATTTTATTGTCATTGTAATACATCACACCATGCTATTAAAATGTACAGACAACATAGCGAGAGTGGCCTAGCAGTCATTCTTAACCCTAGTTTAGTTGCAGCTTTACACCAAGAGAACTAAGTCTACATCAATATCTGAGTTTACTACTAACTTATCATTATCTAGCTTAAACTAAGCCCCCAAAGCATCAAGCAACCTTTTTTGATAGAAAAATCTTTTTAACAACCCACTGTCAGGGGCTATAACAGTGGTATCCAACCTATAGCTTGTCTATATACCGGTAGCTCACGGTCTTATTTTTGGTAGCTCACCTAGCTGCAGTACTGCCGAGTCAACTAGGAGTAACCTCTGATGTGTGCTCCCCATGGCATTGACACCATGGGTGGGTGGAACCACAGGGAAGCATGTCAGGTGATTGCCGCAGCCTCTCCAGCAATCACCTGACATGCTTTCCCATGGTTCGACCCACGGCGTCTACACTACGGTGGAGCGAGTGACTCCTGCCCAGCCCTGCCAGAAAATCACACAGCAGCCCTGCCTATATCTTTTTTTTCTCCTCTACTGCACGTACCTGGTTGGAGCCAGTAATTACCAGTGAAATCTGGCTGTACTTACATTTTATTTACAAACTATAACAATATCACTGTAATAATTACATGTATTTTTATTTTCTATTAAACATTTTTTTTCTTTTTAATTTTCATTAATTTACCTTCAATTGTTTCGTTGTTAGCCATATTTTTTTCTACTTCATTTAGTAGCTCTTCAGGAGGTTTCATTTTCCTAAAGTAGCTCACACCTCAATTAACGTTGGAGACCACTGGGCTAAAGCCTGGGACTTGTCAAGCCCTATGCAGCTCAGTACATCAACTGCACCTGAACTTCCACAATGGATCTACAGTATCAGTATTCAATAGTGGAACACTGCAGCACTGAGTCAGTGGAGTAATGCTTTGCTGGAACAGTGGAACACTACAGCACTCGAACATATGGTCGCTGCCTAAGGAGAGGGCCCATCCACCACATGCTCAGGTTTTTTTCTTTTTTAAAACTTCCATCCATATAATTTACCCGACTGGTAAGTGTCACAGCACTCCGTGTCTTGGTTACAAGGTCCAGAGGCATTGTTATACCCCAGACAGGTATGGCTCTTTCATGGATAGATGGCAGTCTTCTACTATGCGGTACCCTGCTTTCTCTGAGCTCCCCACCATGCTGTAGGTGTAAGAGGCTAGCTAACTCTCCCTGCTGTTTGCAGCTGCATTTATGTGACTGCTGATGTCATGCTGGCGACAACTTCAAACAGCCTAGCCTATTTAAACTACTCAGGCAGTGTGTATTAATGCCAGAATATTAGACTCACACCAGTACTCCAATGTCATTTGGCCTGAACTACCCGGTGTACTTACCTGCTTTTTGATCCGGTCTGTTTGACAATTCTTGCCTGTTACTGCTTCTCGTGAGTTCCTAGTTTAGATTTCAACATCTTCACTTACTTAAGTCCTTCCCCTGGTACTGCATTGCCTGTCTGGTTTCTGACTCATGCCTGACGACCTCCCTCCAGTACTTCTCACAATGACTGATTCAACTAACTGACCATCCTTTCTCCAGAATCCACCAGCACGTACACTGAGAACCCAGTCGGAGGGCTGCAACCTGCTTATCAGGTGCAGCTACTATAAGCCCAAACTTCCTTGTGGTAGCCCTTGGTGAAGGCCATTAATATGTTAGACCACATGCCTCTATTCTGGTCCCACATCTATCCTACAAGTATGGTTCACATCCACATTATCCTAGCAAGAATTGTGACAGAAAAACAAGATGGATGCCACTGGTAATCCCATTCTAAAGAAACTACTAGGATACCTAGTAAACAGGGGTAAAGTTATTAAGAATCGTGTTTGCTCCAACATTGAACACAATTGGCATCGCAGGGATAAGTGAGATTTTTTTAAGCTCAAACACTCAAATTTACTAAGAACCATGTTTGACAGAATCGTGTTTTCTGATGGTGTATGTTTAATAGTTTAATGGTGTATGTTTAATAGTGTCATTGTTCAATAGTGTTTATGGCCAACTTGTCCTGCTTGTGAGCAGTGTGTTTTGAGAAGCCTGCACAGATCAGTGAGATCCATGCATGCTTCTCTGTGTAAAAGTAATGAAAGTGTTAAAAATCAGGTGAAAACAATGTACCAGCATGCATTGTGAGCTGGTTAAGGAAATACAAGGAAAAATGTATAGGGGTTCTCCCGTAGTACCTTGAACAAGCACTAGGCTCAACTTGTTGGGGAGAGTAATGTCTCAGCAGGGAGGCACACTTGATGAGGCCTCCTTGACAAAGCATTAACCAACCCCCAACTAGTCAGCTCAGACCTGGGATTCCTCAGGAAGTGGGGACCCCCAATAAAGGGTCCCCCCTAACAAGTATACCCCAGCCCAGGCTGATAGCTCAGGACTCTTCCATGCACCCCTGGCCAGTGGGTCCAGAGGTATAAATAAATGTATAATACTGTTTTTCACATTTGGTCTACAGGCACCAGCTTGCCTACCCTTTGGCACTTGTAGAACTACAAGTGTCAGCAGGAGGCCAGCACTAGTACCCCCACTGTGGAAAAATATAAAAATAAAGACAGTACACATACACCAAATATTGTATTATTTTATGACACATGCACTCAATCACAATCACCCCAACTGAGACTACATGCTTACCTACTTGCTGGGATGCCAACTGGCCTTGGATACCAGTAGGCATCCCAGGCATTCTGCAACCTGTACCAGCCAGACATAGCAGCACTATGTGTACATATTGTAATATAGCGCTGCTCTGAAAGTGACAGGACCCACGAGTGTTCCTGTACACCATGCCCCACCAGCCAATCAGTGTATGCTACCATGGGAACAGGCCACTGTGAGGTTTTGGGCCTAGGATCGGCCGTTACTCACCTCAGCACCGGCTTCCTCTGACCTACAGGGAGGTCAGATGCCAGGTGTGGTGGTGGTGAGTGATGGGCTGAGGATTATTCCTGGGGTCTGCTAGGATATCCATGTATTGCTCCATAATTTGGTTCCTGCGGTTACCATCATGGACGTAGCCTTGACAGTCTACATCACCTGATTAGCCCTTTACCCAATGGTAGCATGGTTGCTGTCAGCTGACACCATCCTCCAATGGATTGCTATACTCTATAGGGTATTTAACTCTATAGGGTATTTAGTCAGGCTCCAGACAACAGGAAGTTGCCTGAACAACTTTGCCACTTCCAGTGATTACTTGCTGTTTCAGCATTCCAGGTTCCACACTCTTTTTCTTCTAGTGTATTATTCCAAGTGATACTCCACAGTGTGTGTACTCAGTATGCCACCCGAGTATTGACTCCTAGTACCATTCTCCTGTACCAGTCCTGCATCTGGATCAACAGTGTGTGTACTCAGTACATCACCCAAGTACTGACTCCTAGTGCCATTCTCCTGTACAAGTCCGGCATCTGGATCAACACTGTGTGTACTCAGTACATCACCCGAGTACTGACTCCTAGTACCATTCTCCTGTGCTTTCCCTGTGTTTGTGTTCTTCCATTTTCCACTTGTACTGGATACCTGACCAAAGGACTGCAACCTGCTTGCTGGGTGCAGCTTAAACCCATATCCTGATTGGAGGGATCACTGCTGAACACCTCCCAGTGGGTTAGACTCCATGCCTTTGGTCTAGTCTAGCAAACTTCCGGTATTCATGGATGAGGAAGACATATATCCAGGCCCATCGCCTTTGGATCTTTCCCCAACCTAGCACCCCGACTTCTAAACCATCTGTGGAAGATCTTCTGAGCCTAAATGTGACAGTTTTTTTCAGGTTCTATGGAATCCATGGGAGCTCAGAGTGCAGGGGCGTTACAAGTTCTCGCCTCTTGCCTGGAGAATCAGGAGGCTGCACAACACCAGGTGGCTCAATATCTCCAGGAACTCTCTGGTCAATTACTTTCAATACAGTCGGCTCTGGTTACTCTACTTCCTTCTCCCCCTATATCTGCTCCTGTAAATTCTCCAGTAGCAGTAATTCAAGTCTCATCTGCAGTTGGCTTCTCCTGAGTGTTTTGATGGAAACTCCAGGCACTGCCAGGGTTTCATTAATCAGTGTGAGATACAGTTTGAGTGTCTGCCCCAGAATTTTCCAACATCAAGGTCAAAGGTGGCATACATCATCTCCTCGCTTTCAGGAACCACCTTGGACTGGGTCACTCCGTTATGGGACGGGCTGATTCTCTAGTCTCTAATTATGAGGATTTTATCAGTTCTTTCAAAAGAATTTTTGATGAGCCAAGCCGGTCTGCTTCGGCCTCCTCAGACCTCCTTTGAGTTCGACAAGTACCCGTACTGTGCGCCAGTGAATGGTTCAATTTCAAACAATTGCTTCTGAATTAAAATGGAACAATGAGGCATTTTTTCATGGGTTGTCCGAGAGAATAAAGGATGAACTAGCTTCTCGAGGTGTTACTGAGTCCCTATCTGAAGTAATTTCTTTGTGCATTAAGATTGACTTGCGTCATAGAGAACGGCAGGCTAATAGGGGGCATGAAGATCATTTCAAGGATTGATTTATGCCAGTATCACCTTCTTCCTCCCAAATGCCATTTAAAGAGGAGCCCATGCAAGGTCAACAGATCACACTTAACTTCAGCCGAGCTGACTTGCCGATTCCAGAACAAGCTTTGTCTCTACTGCGCTGCTCTTGGTCATATATTTTTAAAAATTGTACACTTCTCTTGGAAAATGAGAGACCCTAACTGGTTCCAGGAGCATACGGTTGGGGGTGTTAACTAAGACTTCCCATGTATTAGATAGTCTACTAACAGTGGACATTCATTTCAAGACTCAAGTCAAAAGTATTACTTGGTGGACTCAGGGACCACAGGAGATTTAATTTCTGAATCTTTGACACATGAATTGGGAATTCCGGTACAACCTCTCCCAAGCAAACTGACCCTTACCAGGGTAGATGGCAGTATTATCCTTGGAGATGTAATTTCTTCTGTTACCCTACCAGTTTCACTTTGGGTAGGATGCTTACATCAAGAGCAGATAGAATTCTTAGTTCTACCTAAAACTTCCCATGCTCTGGTGTTAGGTCTGCCTTGGCTTCAAACCCACAACCCTACGCAGAATTGGTTCACCATGCATGTACTGGCTAGGGGACCCAATTGTTTTCACCAGTGTCTTCCTTGTGTAGTTCCAGTATTAATCCAACAAGTCTCTACTGAATCTTCCACCGTCTGACAAATCTACTCCTAATCCAGACTTTCGTCTGCCAGAAAAATATCAAGATTTTTCTGACATCTTTTGTGAACAGGTTGCAGATAAATTGCCTCCCCATTGCTCCTAGGACTGTGGCATCGATTTAGTCCTTGGGAAGATAGCACCTCGTGGCTGTATAAATCCTCAGATTTTTCCTGAAACAGCTGCCATGTCCAACTATATTAAGGAGATTCTTGCAAAAGGATTTATAAGACCATCTTCCTCTCCTGGTGGGGCCGGATTCTTCATTGTGGAGAAGAAAGATGGGGGCTCAGGCCTTGTATAGACTTCCGTGGACTGAATCAAATCACTGTGAAAAATAGATATCCTTTGCCACTCATCTTAGAACTTTTTGATAAGGTCCATGGAGCATCTATCTTTACCAAATTGGACCTTCATGGAGCCTACAATTTGATCTGCATTAGAACTGGGAATGAGTGGAAACTGCTTTTAATATTTGTGATGGCCATTATGAGTACTTGGTGATGCCTTTTGGGTTGTGTAATGCGCCAGCGGTATTTCAAAGTTATGTCAATGAAATCTTTTGAGATGTCCTTTATAAATTTGTTGTGGTCTATCTGGACGACATTTTATTTTTTTCTGAGAATTTACAGTCCCATCGCCTACATGTCAGAGAGGTCCTATCCCGCCTTTGAAGCCACCATCTGTACGGGACAATTTCCAAATGTCCTTTTGAACAGTCTTCTGTGCCATTTTAGATCATATCATATCAGGTGATTCTGTTCAAATGGATCCGGACAAGCTAAGTGCCATTCGATATTGGCCCAGCCGAATTCCTTGAAAGCCATCAAATGGTTTCTGGCTTCTCCCATTTTTATCAGATGTTAATTTTTTACTTTTATACCATTGTTAGCCCCATCTCGTCTCTTACTAAGAAGGGAGCTAACCCGTCTCGTTGGCCTCCTGCAGGGGTGGCTGCCTTCCAAACTCTTAAGACAGCTTTCTACAGGGCTCCCATTCTTCATCAACCACAACTTGAGAAACCTTTTATTTCAGAAGTTAATGCTTCTTCGGTAGGAGTGGGAGCAGTACTGTCCCAAGTGGCTGAAGATGAAAGGAATCATACTTGTGGTTTTTCTTTCGCAAATTTTCCCCGGCTGAGAAGAATTACACCATAGGAGATCAAGAATTATTAGCTATGAGATTGGCATTGGAAGAATGAAGACTTCTGTTGGAAGGTGCTAAATTTCCTGTTACAGTCATCACTGACCATAAAAACCTTCTTTATCTCCAGGCAGCTCATCGTTTGAATGCCAGACAAGCTCGCTGGTCTCTCTTTATCTCCAGATTTGATTTCAAGGTCCAATTTCACCCTGGTGTTCAAAATAAAAAAGCTGATGCTCTTTCCCGGTCCTGCAGGAAGAGGAAGACCAACCTCAAGTTCATCTAATTCTGGATCCCCTTGTCTTTGTTCACACACAACTCTTGACTCCACCTCCTGGCAAGATCTTTGTGGTGCCTCCTTTATGGAAGAACTTACTAACCTGGAATCATGCCTCCTTGTTTGCTGGCCATTTGGGTATCCTCAAGACCTTTAAGTTTTTACAGCCTATTTGTGGCCTACTATGAAGGAAGACATTAGGAATTTTATTATTTCTTGTGAGAAGTGTGCTCAGCACAAACCCACACACAACAAAATCATAGGACTTTTCCTTTTACTCCTTGGTCTCATCTATCAATGGATTTTATTTCCAAGTTACCACCTTCTAAAGTCCATAACACTATCTGGGTGGTTGTAGACCAATTTTCGAAGATGGACCCTTTTATCCCTTATGTTGGACTTCCTTCTGCTCCACTGTTGTACAAAATATTTATTTGTGACATCTTCTGTCTCTACGGACTACCTAAAGAGATAATCTCTGATCGGGGTTTGAAATTTGTGGCCAAATTCTGGAGGGCATTATGTTCTTCTTGTGGGATTAAACTGAAGTTTTCATCCACCTATCACCATCATCATTAAAATATCATACCTCTTCGAATTATACTCCATTTTTTGCGGTATATGGTAAACATCCCCACCTTCCAGACTTTCAACATTTACCTCCAATGGAAGTACCTACCATCACAAACCTTATGGAATAATTCTCTGGAATATGGAAGAATATTCACTCTTCTTTAAAAAAGACTTCTAGTAGTTACAAGAAGTTTGCGGACCGACAACATCTTGCCGTTCCTCTCCCCAGAATTGGAGACAGAGTATGGCTGTCAGCCAAGAACATTCTGTTGAAGGTCCCTAGCATGAAATTTGCTCCACGCTTCATCAGACCATATCGCATTCTAAATGTTATCAATCTGGTGGTGTATAAATTGGAGCTACCTCCTTAGTTGAAAATATCTAACACATTTCATGTTTCTCTACTACGACTATTAATTCTTAAACAATTTTAGCGATCTGAACCCAGGACACCTCAAGTTCATACTCAACTGGGAGTTGAATTCGAAATAGAGAAGATCCTTGACTCTCGACAATGGTTGAATCATCTTCAATATCTGATTGATTGGAAGGGGTATGGGCCTGAAGAACGGGCATGGATCAAGGCGTCTAATGTCCATGCTCCACAGTTTATTTGAGATTTTCATAAGAAATTTCCTGAGAAGCCTTTTAGGTGTCTGGAGTCAAACTGTGAAAGGGGGGGTACTGTCAGGTTGCAGCCTAGGATTGGCCGTTACTCACTTCAGCTTCACCTAACCTCCCGGATGGTCAGATGCCAGGTGTGGCAGCGAGTGACATGCTGAGGATTATTCCTGGAGTCTGCTAGGATATCCATGTGTTGCTCCATGATTTGGTTCCTGCGGTTACCGCCATGGACGCAACCATGACAGTCTACATCACCAGATTAGCCCTTTAGTCAATGGTAGCATTGTTTGCTGTCAGCTGACACCATCCTCTAATGGATCGCTATACCCTATAGGGTATTTAGCCAGGCTCCAGACAACATGAAGTTGAACAACTTTGCTACTTCCAGTGATTACTTGCTATTGCAGTGTTCCAGGTTCTACACTCCTTTCTTCTGGTGTATTATTCCAAGTGTAATTCTACAGTGTGTGTACTCAGTATGTCATCTGAGTGCTGACTCCTAGTGCCATTCTCCTGTAGCAGTCCTGTGTCTGGCTCAACAGTGTGTGTACTCAGTACGTCACCCAAGTATTGACTCCTAGTGCCATTCTCCTGTACTAGTCCTGTGTCTGGATCAACAGTGTGTGTACTCAGGCCCTGATTCAGAGCCGCTCGCTCTGACTCAGGGCCAGTCTTTTTTTTTTTTTAAAGAACGGCCTCCTGGCCACTCGCATAGCTGTGGGTGACCACCCACAGCTATAGCGAGCGGCCATGATGATGGTCGTGATGGTCAAGACCATCGCAACCATCAGGCTTGCTATGAGACCCTTGAGGTAGGGTCTCGTTGCTGCAAGCCCCAGAGAGATTTCGGCTCTAACAGAGCCGGAATCTCTCCACTGACATCACTGCCCAAACGGAGATGTTCCCATGAGAACGCCTACCATTTGGGGCCGGCCCCACTGACATCATGTGATGTCAGAGGGACCAGCCCCAAACGGCAGGCGTTCTCATGGGAACGCCTCCGTTTGGGCAGCCACCCCCCCTGGCCTGCCCACCAAAGGGGGCGTGCTGTCACTCAACATTGACAGCACACCCCCTTTGGTGCGAGACCCGGAGCAACAGATTGCCGGCTTCGTCCTGCACATGCGCTCTGGGCCACCATCGACCCGGTTGCTAGCGCTCAGCACTTGCGACTGGGTCTGAATCAGGCCCTCAGTACGTCACTTGAGTACTGACTCCTAGTGCCATTCTCCTGTACCAGTCCTGCATCTGGATCAACTGTGTGTGTACTCAGTATGTCACCCAGGTATTGACTCCTAGGACTATTCTACTGTGCTTTCTCTGTGTTTGTGTTTTTCCATTTCCCACTTGTAGTGGATACCTGACCAAAGGGCCGTGACCTGCCTGCTGGATGCAGCTTAAACCCATATCCTGATAGGAGGGGTCACTGGTGAACACCTCCCAGTAGGTTAGACTCCGTGCCTTTGGTCAGGTCTAGCAAACATCCGGTATTCGTGGATGAGGAAAACATGTATCCAGGCCCCTCGTCTCCGGTTCTTTCCCCAACCTAGCATCCCAACTTCTAAACCATCTGTGGAAGATCTTCTGAGCCTAAACGTGACAGCCACTTATTGGCTGTGAGTGATCTATCTCTTTGCCAAACAACATCCAGCCTGCTGGTTGGCTAATATTGGCCAAATATTCTCTGCATAATATCTAGAATATTATGCACTATATAAATAACTGTTAATAAATAATAGTGGTTCGTATCAGCAATTAACAGGAAGTCACAAATTACCAAGGATTAGCCTCATGATGCTGAATATGCATTCTCTTGTCTAAAATAACTCTTTATGTTGGCACCAATTCTAGAGGGGCCCATACATCAGCTAACAGTAAGAAAAGCATTTACTAATTGTGCATTTATCCCCCTCATTTAAGAATTTACAAATCCACCAATATGTGCCCATACTTTGCAGATATTTTACAGTAATTTGCAGATCATTTTCAGCCAAAGATCAGATTTGCAAGTGCCCATTTTAATAGTAAAATACTAGTAATAGACTGCAAAGTGGTTGTTACCATACACTAGCAATCTACAGCCCCAATTGGTCTGTGAAATTCAACATGCTGGACAACCTGATTCACCAATTCCAATCACTTTTTGGTCGTAATCTGCAATCTTTGCACCCCAACACATTTTACATAATCATCTGCAAAATGCAGAATTGCCACAATTGATTTCTGATGTATGGGCCTTTTTGACAACCAAATCTCGATATACCCTTCTTAGAAGTGGATGCCTCTACTGTTGGAGTTAGAGCTGTTCTTTCACAAAAAGATGCGACTGGGAAGTGGTACTCCAAAAAATGATGCTATTGGGGACAAAGAGCTGTTAGCAATTAATTTTGCTCTATAGGAATGGCAGCACTTATTAGAAGATGCAAAATTTCCTGTGACTGTCTTCACTGACCATAAAAACCTACTTTACCTATAAAAAGCAGATTGTTTTAATTATCACACAGGTGGCATTCCATGCTGGTGGCTTTTACAGAGTGAATTGTTTGGAGTGTGTGCAATCAGAGACTGTACAGATGTGTCCTCTAACATTGTTGCTCAAGTCACACCATACAGGCTTCTAAGTCGCGGCATGAGAATAGCACTGCATTGTGCGGTAAGGCACAGTGAGACTTTACAATATCCACTGCAAGCAATACACAGCTTCACCACTGGGTGGCCAGTGCTCCACTGATTAAAACTACAGTACAATGGTGAATAATACAGCAGTGGAGGGATATGGCACTGCAGAATACAATAGTACAGTAAGCCCTGACAGATGGGCCGATTGCAAACTGTACAGTACTGTACAGTGTAAACACTGTCTTTAAAACAGTATTCTGTACTGTAGTAATGCACAGTGGGCTATTTTATGAAAGTCACCCATGTGATTCTGGCAATTTCAGCAGTGATGTGCGGCACTCTTAGTAGTGGGATTTAAGCAGCGCTGTATGAAATCATCACTGAACCACAGATTTCAGCCCAGAAAGAGGAGTCTTTGGATTACAAACTGACGGTGCATCTTCTGTAGCACAATTGCAGCAATGTTGGCACTGCTGTGTTGATAAGAATTTGTATAACATGTTGTTAATTGGTACACATCAGTAAGTGCCTGTCATTGCGACACTGTAGATAGTGGTGTGAAGTGCTCACATAGTGATGGCATGCCTTAGAAATGAGTAGTAAGGCTTGAGCAGCGGTTTATGAAATCATCACTGAACTACAAGTCTCACTTGCGGCAATGTCGGCACTGCTGTGCCGCTAGGAGCTTGACGCTAATTGTTACACATCAGTAAGTGCCAGTCACTGTGTCACTGTAGACAGTGATGTGCAGCGCTCACACAGTGTTGGCATGTCTGAGAAATTAACAGTGAGGTTTGAAGGGTGCTAAATGAAATGATCACTGAACTTGAGGTCTCAGTCCACAAAAAGGTGTCTTTAGATTACAAACTGACTGCATTTTCTGTAGCACACTTGCAACATTGTCAGCATTACCGTGTCATTAGGAGCTTGACGCTAATCGGTACACATAAGTAAGTGCAGGTCACTATGACACTGTAGACAGTGATGTGCAGCATTCACACAGTGATGGCATGCCTTATAAATGAGCAGTGGGGTTTGAAGGGTGCTGTATGAAATCATCACTGAACTACAAGCCCAGAACGAGTTGTCTTTGTATTGCAAACTGACTGTGCATCTTCTGCAGCAAACTTGCAGCAAATTCCACAGTGCCGTGCAGCACTCAAACAACCATGTCATGCCTTAGAAATTAGTAGTGGGGTTTGAACACTATGAAAAGTGTCGAAGTCAAATAATTGGATATGATAGCTTGCAATTATTATCTGATGATCTAGTCGTCTATAGTCTGATGTCGAGTAAATTGGATGCTACTTTGCGTCAGCACAATCCGATGTGCACAAATGCGAATCCACCACACACACATACACTGATGCACACACAAACTTATATGCATACACATAGACGCTCGTATGTGTATCCACATGCGTACACATAGATGCTCACATGCGTATTCACATACATACATATGAACATTTCTTATTCCAATGCACAGACGCACATATGCGAACGCATATGTATAAAATGGTTCCCATTCACTATAGTTAATAACCAGAGTTATTAAAGGTATTTTTAACTAATAATTATGATGTAATATGTACTTAAGTGAGATCGAAGGTTTAGAATATAGTGGACATGTCATGTTTGGTATCATAGTAAATCCCTGTTTATTTGCAGACTTCAGTTCCTATCGGCAAAGAAGTCGCATCTTGCGTCCGCCGGTTATGGATGATAGGGAGTTATTGCATAGAATGTTATTATCTGTATGCAGTGTTGTAGCTAGTTTTAACCAGTTGTTCGGCGGGAAACTACACAATGTGACCATTTGAGGACTGAGCCATGCCCCTGATGACACCATATGAACCGACCAATGACCAGATTATCCAGAAGCAAGAACCAATCTAAACCTGTCAACTAGTTCCTTTGTTAACATTGAAATCTGTAAGATATATAAGCTGTATTCCGATCAGTTTTCAGCGATTTTCTTGGATGACCACTGGCTTCTGGATTGATGACTGTATATTGGGACAAGTGCGCATGCGTATGTATCGGCTTATACTATTTTATTGCTTTTTACTCTAATTGTTAAGTCTTTCATCGTGTTACTTTTTCTTTACATAAATAACTTTTTGTGCTTTGGAACCACACAATTGGATTGGAAAGCAATTCTTTCTTAAGCGACTTGCAGCGCTAAATAGTGACTAGTGACTACCGTATTAGGAATCAATAAACGGGGGCTCGGCCTTGAGGTCAAGCTACCAGAAATTACTCAAAGCGACTATTTCGATTCCTCAACAAAAGGTGGACGCATCACATACGTAAAGAACGCAATGTTTTAAGCCTGTTTTGTACTCAGTGATGTGAAATCGAATATCCGTTTTTGGGTGATCTAAGAAGTGCTGATTAGAATCCAGGGACAAGAGAGAAAGACTGTTTCTTTTATTGTCACATTTGCGCTGCAATAGGCAAATCGCAAATACCGTATGCGTTTTCCCTGTATTACTGCCACATGTTTAAACAATCGTTGTAATAGATAATCTTGTATCACTTGTTAAAATCCTCTGAATAGGTATTGCCACTAGGGAAAGCATTTTTCTGATCAGAAAACAAAGGTATATGAATGTGAACGGGTGCTTGTGATGTGATAAAGGATAACGGAAAAGGTTTTTGCTTTTTGAACTGTTGGTAATAGACAGGGCCGGCTAAGGTGTCCAAGAGGCAGATAGGGCAAGCTGATGCAGTATACATAGCAGGTATAACTGGGCGAGAAACCGGAGGGTGTTTCTCGGTCAACTTCCAATTGTAATCGCACAGTCCATTGATAGGTTAGCGTCTCTGGGCAATGCGATTGGACCGCATGGTTTTGTAAAACCATGATTGTGGAATTGGTTGTGGTGGAGGAAATCACTGGCAAGGGTAAGGAATACTTAAATTCAACCAGTGGAGAGTAACTCAAAGTAGGAAGCAGCAGACGAAGTTTGGTATAATCCGTCTGGAAAGCAGAAATATAGCATAGCCTAGATTTTGTTTCTTCATTGTGTAAAACTGGCAAAACATGCTTAGTGGTCGGTTGTGCACAGGTGGTGGAAGTGAGTGGACGCAGCTTGTTGTAATTCAGCTTGTTGGAAATCTCTAGCGAAAGTAGCAAAGCATTGTCCCAGATGGTGCTAAAGAGTAGCTAGGGATGGTCGATGAGATGCTGCTTATGAATGGGCTGACTGGGTTGGCAAGGTATATAATGGTGAGTACGCTACTGCATACTGCGACATATGGGTCAAGATGACCAAAGGATGTATGAAACTACATTTAGAGATAACATATGTTTAGTCACATCTTTGAAAAAAAGAGTAAAGTATAATGATTATTTAAAGTTATGGCAGCACGAGGGGAACATGTGGCACGGTGGTGTATATGTGTCGCAAAGCAGCGTACTCACACTGCTAGGCAGCGTGCACATGCTGCAAAGTAGAGTGTTCACGTCACAAAGTAGTGCACACACGTGGCATAGTAGCAAGCTGCAAAACAGCATACTCATGCCACAAAGCAAGACGCCACCCGGTAGCGTACCCATGCTGCAAGGTAGCTTCACTGTGCATAAAGAAGATAGACCGCATTATGCGGCCACAGGTGGAAGTACAGTCGATACTAAAAATAATAAAAAAACCATAACAAGTAACCTATACCCTGTTTTAAGTCACCTACAGGAAAATTTAATTGTAGAAGATGATGAACCCACTGTAATTTCAGCCATTGCCGAAGCTGTTAATTTGTTAGATGTTCCACAGAGACAAGGAAAGGCAGCAATCCAACCAGCAGGGGCAGCAGCTGAAATTGGTGAGAGTAGTGGAGCGCGCAGTAGGAGTGGGAACATTATTAGCACTGAAACAGTAAGTCCGGTAATTGATCCTGAAGATGGTGATGAGGTAGGTATACATGCTGTCCGTACTATAGCAGTTCCCAATGGAAAACCAGACAAAGATGGTGTAGTCCCTATCAGGAATGTAGCAATGCATTGTCCATGGACGAGAGCAGAATTGCATTCAATTATGTCAGACTTCCCAGACCCTAGGAAAGAGTTAGCCAAATGCCAGAAATTTGTCAAAGATTTGGGTAATGCTCATGAACCAACCAATAAGGATTGGCGAGTGGTGTTAAGGGCCTGTCTTCCTTCCAATACTGATGTGCAAAAGTTTATTAAGGATGAATCCTTAACAGATGAGGATAATCAGGTATATAAAGCGTATAATCACACAGTTGGCTATAGATTTCCCAGTAGTAGTGAACTGGAGTAAAATTTTCACCATTAAACAAAAGGATAGTGAATCTGTAGCAGATTATTTTGCCAGAGCACTGCTAGCAATAACCCTGTACACGGGGATAGCAGATATAAAGGATGATGTACACCACAGGGAAGTAGCTGTTACGGTGCTAATGGATGGTCTCAAAGACAATCTAAAAACCAGAGTGCAAACATCTCTACCTAACTGGAGAGGAATTACTGTAGATGCACTTAGAGAGTCAGCCATAGAACATGACAAGAACATTGGCAGGAAGAAAGAGGCACAGAGTGAGAGGTTAATGGCAGCGAGCATTCAGGCTCTAGAGGGATCATACATACAGCCACAAAATTACAACACATACCATCAACAGAGTTATACAGTAAGGTGTTATAATTGTAACAAAGAGGGACACATAAAGAGGGATTGTAAACTGAGAAATCAGGGGCCACCTAAGAGGGGAACACCTAGATACACTTAGAGAGGGCATTCCCAAAATCCAGGAAATTTCCAACAGTTACCTGCTCACATAGTGACAGCAAATGCTTTACTGGAGAATGATAGTCAGTGCTAGGGGTCAGGTCATATCTGTAGTCTACAGCCAGTCAGGTTAACTGAGAATACTAGGGAAGAACCTACAATGACAGTTGAAATATCTGGTATTAAACACACTTTTCTTGTAGATACAGGGGCAGCCAGATCAGTAATAAATTCTCCCTTTAATTTACAGGTTACTAACAAAACCATATCAGCAATGGGAGTAACGTGAAGGGTACAGCATTACCCTCTAACCAGATCTGCAGAAGTTACTATCGGGCTGCTGCAAACCAAGCATTCCTTTCTCTTGGCAGCGGCGGCTCCTACTAACCTGCTGGGAAGGGATTTGCTGGGTAAAATTGGATGTGTTATATACTGTTATATACTGTACCCCTGATGGTATATACCTAGATATACCGGAAGAGGTTGCGCATTAGATACAGGATATCTTGGATACACCTCAAAGGTTAATGTTACACTCTGCCATGCTAGAACAAAGTCCATCTCAGATAAAAGAAATGTTATTACAAATACCAGGTTTTCTCTGGACCAAAGATGGACAGGACACTGGATTGATGGCAAATGTATCTCCTGTAATGGTTAACTTGAAAAGTGGTAGGCAAGCTCCAAAAATCCCTCAGTACCCATTAAAGCCAGAGGTGGAGCTAGGTGTTTATCCCATAATTGAAAGGTTGCTGCAACAGGGGATTTTAATTCATACAGCTAGTCCAGCCAATATTCCCACTTTTCCAAGGAAGAAGGCTAGGAGGAGGGGCTATAGATTAGTACAGGACCTTAGGGGTGTTAACAAAGTTGTGGAAAGCCAATTCCCTGTAGCGCCCAATCCAGCTGTCATCCTCATGCAGATTCCACTGTCTGCAACCCACTTCACTGTCATTGATATATGTTCTGCATTCTTCTCTGTCCCTCTTCACCCTGTCAATATCTATTTGCATTCTCCTACAGAAGGGTACAATATAAATGGACATGATTTCCCCAGGGTTTCAGAGATAGCCCCAGTATTTTCTCTCAGACCTTACATGACTGTTTGCAATCTTTTCAACCAAGCAATGGGTCTGTATTAATTCAATATGTAGATGATTTGTTGTTGTGCTCTGATTCGTTTATGTCATGTTTAAATGATACTTAACTGTTGTTACTTCATCTCTCACAAACAGGACACAAGGTTGCAAAGGACAAATTACAGCCATGCCAGACTAAGGTTAAATACTTGGGACACTGTCTAACCAGGGGCTAAGACACTTGACAACTGACAGAATACAGGCCATACAGATCATGACTGCCACAAAACCAGCAGCAAATCCGTACCTTCTTGGGCATGTGTGGATACTGCAGGATGTGGATCCCAGGTTTTTCTATTTTGGCATTACCATTGCAGGAATTAGTGCCATCCTCAAAACCTGACCGTGTCACACACACTGAGGAAACAGAGCAAGCTTTCCTTAACCTTAAGGATAGTCTGACAAGAGCACCTGCCTTGGGGATACCAGATTATGAAAAACCCTTTGAGTTATATTGTACGGAAGCTGATGGCTGCGCAGCAGGTGTACTCAAACAGAAACATGGTGATGCTAGCAGACCTGTAGCATACTACAGTGCACAATTGGACACTGTGGCAGATCACTCCCAACATGTTTAATAAGTGTAGCTGCAACTGCTCTTCTGGTAAATAAGAGTGAGGATGTAGTATGATATAGCTGTCTATACACTGTTGCAGTATCTGCTTTGTTAAATTCTGCCCAAATCAGACATGTCTCTTCAGCAAGGTTCACGAAATGGGAACTAGCTCTAATGGTACCTGCAAATATTACCATTAAACAGTGCAGTACATTAAATCCAGCAATGTACTTACCATATGTGCCTCTAGATGCACAAAGGATGGAGGAAGGTGAGTCTCTGGTTGAAGGTGAGTTTTGCAGGTATACTGACACACATGATTGTATGGAATATTTGAATCAGACCTTTACTGCAATACCAGACATACATGATACACCATTAGAAAATGTAGATTTGACGTTTTACATGGATGGGAGTTGTCATAGACAAAACTGACACAGGAGAATTATGCACAGTTTATGCTGTTGTAAATGACGAGGAAGTTGTAGAAGCTGAACCACTTGGTCCACCTCACTCAGCACAGGTGGCTGAACTGGTGGCATTAAGGAGAGCATGTGAGTTGGCAGAAGGTAAATCAGCTAATATCTACACTGACTCTAGGTATACCTTCTGGGTAGTGCATGATTTTGGGGCTCTTTGGCATCTTAGGAATTTTATGATAGCAGCATGCACACCAGTCGCACATTCACATCACATAAAAGGACTTCTGACAGCAATCCAACTACCAAAGGCAGTAGCTGTCATCAAATGCAAAGCCCACACATGCGAAGAAGACCTAGTGTCATCGGCAATAACAGAGCAGATGAAGCTGCCAAATAGGCAGCAGGGCTATGCATAAACTTAACAACTAACAAAGTGATGGTTTTCCAGACAATAGATATGCAGAAATTAATCGAAATGCAAAATGTGTGTTCCCTACAGGAAAAGGCATTCTGGAGGTTGAAGGGATGTGTTCAGGAGTCCTCTGGACTCTGGAGAGATGGACAAGGTAGGCCTGTTGCTCCCAAGGCATATAACCCAAGCTTGGCTGAGGCAGCGCATGGTCTGACTCACCTGGGAAAAGTAGGTATGTGCAAGTTGGTCAGAGCATATTGGTGTGCACCAGGCTTTTCTTCTCAAGCTGGAAAGAGAGCAATGTCCTGTGTGACTTGCTTGAGGAAAAATGTCGGGAAGACAATCCCCACCGAGCCATCCCATATCCCTCCAACAGATGGACCCTTTCAGTTAATACAAATTGACTTCATCCAATTACCACCCTGCAGGAATCTCAAGTATGTATTAGTTTGTACTGATGTATTTTCTAATTGGGTAGGGGCATATCCAGCTGCCACTAATGCTGCTGTTTTTACTGCTAAAAAGATTGTTCAGGAGTTTGTATCCCTAGAATCATAGAAAGTGATAGGGGTACTCATTTCACTGGTGACGTTTTCCAGAACATGTGTAAGCTTATGGGTATCAATAGTAGACTTCACACCCCCTACTGACCGCAAGCTAGTGCCAAGGTGGAGAGGGTAAACGGTACTATTAAGAACAAACTGAGTAAGATCATGGCTGAAACTGGATTAGGATGGCCAGAAGCCTTACCGCTCATCCTGCATAGCATCAGAACCACTCCTAGACCTCCTCTTAATCTGTCCCCCTTTCATATACTGTTTGGGAGGCAACCTCATTTGATTATAAGTCCACAGGATGATTTGAAGAGTAATAATGAGGTTACTGTGAAATATCTTATAAAAATGAGTAAACAGCTGAAACAGCAACAACAGAAATTGAAAATTTTGTTACCTGATATGCCAGAAACAAACTGTCATAATGTTGAACCTGGAAAATATGTTATGATCCGAAATTTTATATGCTCAGGTTGTTTGACAGACCGGTGGGAAGGTCCTTATCAGGTGTAGATGACAAGTACGACATCTTTGAAAGATGCAGAGAGAGATACCTGGGTCCATTCCACTCACTGCAGAAAGGTCAACTACCCAAAGGAGATACAAGGCGGAGTCAAGACAGATAATGTGGACCTGTCAATTGCGAGCCTGTTCCGAGAGAGCTAGAGACTGCAGTGAACACCTGAACCAGAGACATGTGCAGACCACTATTCCAGCAAAGGAGTGGCGGGCTGTTTTTGTGTCTTTACTTCCTTCCAGAGTTCTCCTCATCATTATTTGTTTTGGGATTTCCTGTTTCTGTGATGGAGAGGGAGGCCGATAGTGATGTCGATGGAGTGGAGTTGGAGGAGAGAGCGATAAAACAATCAGGGCGGTCTACAGTCAAACTCAGTACAGGATTTGTTAAGAGATCTGTTAGCCATGAAACTCTGAGACAGTGTGAGGGGTTATTGTCTGAAGAATATTGTATTTGTGAGTACTGTAGATCCTTAGTTGATGAGAAATGCATCCAATGATGCCAGTACAGGAGTAAACTATATATGGGCGGGCATCCTTTAGAGGATTACCATTCCTTAGTGGGCAAGGTCTTAAACCAAACAGAATGTTGGGTTTGCTCACAAGTACTGTACCTGAAGGACAAAGTATTTTGGGATTAGTGCCATACCCTTTAAAGTTAGCAGATGTACTTGAATTACATGGGGGAAGACCGGTGGACAAGAAATATAATATATCTATACCCCCTAGTCTTAAGCTCCACCAGTACCATGTAGATAGATCCCTGGTATGCTTCAATCTCACAACTATCCAAAAACCAGGAAATTGGGAGGTGATCTGGAACAATCAGACAATGACCTTTTCACACAGAGCTGATAATGAGCCTATCGATTCTGAACTTGTACACAGGATTATTGCAAGTGTGAGATACTTCCGGTATAGGTACACGCGTAGTTATGACAATGTGATGGTTGGCGGAGTATCAGTGTGGTACTGTGCAGATATTATACAACCAGAAATGTGTACCAGGCAAATGGGGGAAAGAGGGGCAGGATTCTTTGTTAGAATAATGTGTTCAATGCTAATGATGCATTCTGTTCCTTAGGTACCCCCTGATATTGTGTATTTTATATGTGGAAGAAAAGAAGTGGCTCTCTCTGAGCTCCGAAGGTTTATGTTATCTTGGAAGGGTGGTCCGAGAGGTTATTACTCTTACACATGATGAAATGATTGGTATCCATAAAACCGCACCACCTCCATACATACACATGCAGTATGAACATTGTGACAAAAGAAATATGATTCCTGGTGAAGAACATATAGCCACACAGTTGATTAGTGAAACAACTGGCTTCCAAATTTTGGTAGCATTAGATCCCACCAAGATCACTCGGGGAACTTTGAATTTTAGATATATCCAAGACTTGGCTAAATTAATAGACAACATCACCGAGATGTATGATGACACTTTCAGGTACATGGGTAAGGAGCTACAGGCTTATAAAAAGGAATTAGTACAACATAGGCTAGTGTTAAACTATTTAACATCTATTACTGGTGGATATTGTGTGACTTTGGCCACCCAATTTGGTGTCAAGTGTTGCACGTACATTACCAATAATACTGGTGACCCCAAAGAGGTGATTGACCGGAAAATAGATGAAATCCTACAACTGAAGTGGGAGTTTTGTAATGACCATAATACTTTGTTGTATGAGGCAGAGGTAAAGGCAGAGAAATGGTTCTCGTGGTTAAACCCTGTAGAATGGTTCACCGGTCTGGGAGAGTGGGTACAGGAAATGGTAGCTAGTATAGGTAAGCTCCTTATTCTTATACTGATTGTAATTTTAGTAATTGGTTTATGTGCCAGATGTGTTCTTACTGTGTTAAAGGGTGGAAAATGTATCACCAAGGTAAACCGTGAAAATGAAGTGGTGAGTGGTAGTGGTATAGGTACTAAGGTTGATAGAGAACTGCATTACAATCCTGAAATTGAATGTGCCATCAGATAATATGTGAATAGGCTGTCATGTATAATAAAAATTATTGTAAATATTCCATTAAACATCCTAGATAATGTAGTTTCAATTCTCCCCAAACTTCCTTTATAAGTTCGATGAGGTCCCACATCCTACCAATGATCCCCTATAGATCCGCTGAGTGCGTATAAGGGTTGTTTTACCCTTTCTGAAATGCATTATTGATGGTTCAATGACCAACTGGTGTAGAACCGTTTGGAACATTGAATAATAAATTATTGTGCATGACTGGGAAGGTCAAGAATAGATTGTGATAGTTTTATGTTTGCTATCAAAGGGTGGACTGTCGAAGTCAAATAATTGGATATGATCACTTGCAATTATCTGATGATCTAGTCATCTATAGTCTGATGTCGAGTAAATTGGACGCTACTTTGCATCGGCACAATCCGATGTGCACAAATGCGAATCCACCACACACACATACACTGATGCACATAACGCACACACATAAACTTATATGCATACACATAGATGCTCGTATGTGTATCCACATGCGTACAGATAGATGCTTACATGCGTATTCACATACATACATATGAACATTTCCTATTCCAATGCACAGACGCACATATGCGAACGCATATGTATAAAATGGTTCCCATTCACTATAGTTAATAACCAGAGTTATTAAAGGTATTTTTAACTAATAATTATGATGTAATATGTACTTAAGTGAGATCTAAGGTTTAGAATATAGTGGATATGTCATGTTTGGTATCATACTAAATCCCTGTTTGCAGACTTCCGTTCCTATCGGCAAAGAAGTCGCATCTTGCGTCCACTAGTTATGGATGATAGGGAGTTATTGCATAGAATGTTATTATCTGTATGCAGTGTTGTAGCTAGTTTTAACCAGTTGTTCAGCGGGAAACTACACAATGCAACCGTTTGAGGACTGAGCCATGACACTGTATGAACCAACCAATGACCAGATTATGAACCAATGGAAACCTGTCAACTAGTTCCTTTGTTAATGTTGAAATCTAAGATATATAAGCTGTGTCCCGATCCCAGTGTTCAGACACTCTCTTTGATGACCACAGGCTTCTGGATTGATGACTGTATACTGGGACCAGTGTGCATGCGTATGTATCGGTGTCACGCTGGGAGGCGGTTTTCTGGAAGCTGAGGCCTGAGGCTGCTGGAGGAAACGGAGGTGAGGGGCCTGAATGTATGACCTCCGCATCCATGGATCTTGGTCATTGGCGAGACCTAGTCAAAGGTGCGGAATCTAACCCACAAGATGGTGTTTGCCAGTGACCCCACCAATCGGGATATGGGCTTGAGCTGCACCTCGTAAGCAGGTCGCGGTCCTTTGACTAGGTGACCAAAGCCTGCGGGAAAAAGGAGAAACGAACACTTGTGGCCCAGAGGGTCAGTGCCAGTAAGGGGCACGTAGGGACACTGTACTTGAGGTACAAGGAAGTGTGCACTGCGGACACACTCTACCAGGTTGCCGGTCAGAAAGAGTGCACCACGATGCAATACTGTAACACGTAGGTAGAGACCACAGAGTCCAGTAATGAGGTAGGTAGTGGCACCGGAGCCAGCCAGAGATTACAACGCTGGAGAGGTGGGCACATATAACTACACTCAGGCTGTGATGGTAAAGCACTGGTGAAATGGATAGTATACTGCACACAGGTGCGGGTGGTAACGCACTGGTGGAATGGAGGTATATGGCACACAGGCGAGGTGATAACGCACTGACAATATAGCTGCAGACAGGCTGAGGTGGTAAAGCACTGGTGAGATGAATGATATAGCCGCACACAGGCTGAGGTGGTAAAGCACTGGTGAGATGAATGATATAGCCGCACACAGGCTGAGGTGGTAAAGCACTGGTGGGATGAATGATATAGCTGCACACAGGCTGAGGTGGTAAAGCACTGGTGGGATGAATGATATAGCTGCACACAGGCTGAGGTGGTAAAGCACTGGTGAGATGAATGATATAGCCGCACACAGGCTGAGGTGGTAAAGCACTGGTGAAATGGACGATATAGCTGCACACAGGCTGAGGTGGTAAAGCACTGGTGGGATGAATGATATAGCTGTACACAGGAATAGATCACTGGAAGCAAGGGAACCTGGAACGAGAAACCACTAGTAACACTAGCAGCGACAATGGTTGTTCAGGCAACTACTTGATACACAGGAGCCAGAAATATATCCCTGGAAGCCCACTGATTGGTCCACAGCATCAACTGACCGGCCAGACTGTCAGGGGAGGAAAAGCAGTCAGAGCAGGAAGTGTCATGGCGGCGCCCATGACAGGGACTCCGATCCCCGCGCACCAGGCCGCCCGGGACACAGCATCAGGGAGAATGCTCAGCACCTCCCACGTCACCGCACGAGCCACCCGGGAAGTCACAGGAAGCAGGTGGGACGGTAAGGGACGGCCGATCCCCGGCTGAACTCTGACAATCGGCTTGTACTATTTTATTGCTTTTTACTCTAATTGTTAAATCTTTCATCATGTTACTTTTTCTTTACATAAATAACCTTTTGTGCTTTGGAACCACATGATTGAATTGGAAAGCAATTCTTTCTTAAGCGACTTGCAGCGCTAAATAGCGACTAGTGACTATTAGGAATCAATAAAAGTATGAAACCATCACTGAACTACAAGTTACAGGACAAAATGAGATTACACATTGACTACCTTGCAGCAAAAATACACTGAAATTCACACACACTGACACTAAGTAAAACATGGCCTGTGCATGCTACTGTACATCCTGTGCGATAAATCCTGCTTTGTTTATACAGTATACAAAATGGCTATGAGTCAGTGGCCGTATTAAAGGAGGGAGCTGCAATTCCTCCTACAGTAGCAGGATCAGCCGCTTATTATTAATATTGAAAAGCGCCTGGCTATTATGATTGCCCAACACAATATCCTAGCCCAAGTAGGCAGCAAGAGATCAATTTATATACAATACAGGGCTTTTCTCTGCTCTATGAATAAACCCCATTGTGCGAAGTAAAGTGCAGGGCACTTGGTTTAAAATACTTGCAAAGCAGCCTTCCTCCCCCAATCCCACCCCCACTTCCCTGGGAGATTTGTACACTGCATATAAATGAAGGCTGGAGGATAATGTCCTTACAATGGTCACCATGAATTCCTCTCTTTTTCATGGCTAACAAAACATGTCGTTTATTATGTTAATAAAAGTCTCATGCCTGCTTTAGGTGAAGCTAATTATTTGAGCATACCGCCAACTCCAAAGATTTCATAGATAATCCTTTAAGTATTTGCAGTTAGAACTAACTGATAAATAAATGTGAAAATCCTCTAATATTATGTACTGCATGTGTCCCCTTATAAATTCACCATATAATACACTATAGACTAGAGCAAGGTGAGCTGTGACTTGTAGTTGAGTGATGATTTCATACACAGCAGTTCTGACATTGCCGCAAGTGTGCTGCAGAAAATGCATGGTCAGTTTGTAGTCAAAAGACACATCTTTCTGGACTGAGACTTGTAGTTGAGTGATGATTTTATACACCACTGCTCAGACCTCACTACTATTTTCTAAGGCATGCCACCACTGGCTACAGTGGCAAGGTCACTGACACATACTGATGTGTACAGATTAGTGACATGTTGTACAAACTCCTAGCAGCACAGCAGTTCTCCTAAAGGCTGTTGGATGGTGTCCTACCAATGGTCACCATTCCTCTCCTTTTCATGGCGAAAGTACTGTGAATGCAGGGGCAGACCTTAAGTTGAATGCTTAAATTGCTATCAAAATATCCTTTATTATGTTAATAAAAGGTTCATGCTTGCTTTGGGGGAAGGGACCTAGAGGGCACACCAAGTTTGTAATGTGATCACACCACCTGCTCCAAAGATTTCAAACAGTACATTAGTATAATTAAAAATTAATATTTTTTTTTACTTTGGTGTGTTTCCTGCCAGGATTTGTAGTTAACACTAAATGATTAATTAAAAAAACCTCTAATATTATGTACTCTGTGGGGCATATTCAATTGTGTTCGAGAATAGCAAAAAATCCATGCCTGCAAGGTTTTTCCTGCAGGTGTGGGTTTTTTGCAAATCAAATAGGTGCAGATTTCTTTCTTTTTTAACGCGCCGGGAGAATTAAAATCACGCACCTCCAGAGCAAGTGTGATTTTTTTTTAAAAATAAATAATTTTAGGAAATATTAGTGGGACTTGCTCTGGCACCCCGGCGGAACCCCCCCTTTGGACTAATTAAGCAATTGGAAGTCTCCAATTTGCTTAGTCAGTAATTACTCTTACCTTCTGAAGTGCTGTCATCTTCATCAAGCATCAGGTCCTGGACTACTGCAGCACCGGTGAGTATGTCAGTGTGTGTATGAGTGAGTATGTGTGTGACCCCTGGTGTATGTGTATTATTGAGGTGTACATCAACAGGAAAACTTTGTTACATATGAATGTGCTAACAGCTATACCAGATAGAACATTATTGTATGGTACTATGTATTACTTATACATATCTCCAAACACAGACCCTTAGTGAAACTAATCTGTGTCAATTTTGTGAGAATATTATCCATTTGGATAAGCTCAGCTGAGAAATTACTATGACATCTCATTAGTGTTAGTATTGTAATATCCCCATGCTTTGTTACTTTGTATATTATGTAGATGATCTGTTAAGAACCTGACGCGAGGGATATCCCTGTGCTAGTAATTTACTTTGGTTCATGAAGGAAACTTACCATAGAACAACGTTTCCTGTATATTGTTATTCCACTAAAGAATTTTCACCTTTGCTTATTGCAAAGGTGAAAATTTGCAATATTGTGACGATTTCAGTACTTGCTGAGTTTCAGTATCTCATACCAGTTATCAAGTCCATCAATCAATTAATTTTAGGGATACATATTTCACCATTACCCTTTGTTTCTTTTTACTTTTTGGAGACATATTCTTAATGAATGAATAATAAAAGTTTGATTTTAATATTTTTCACTATACATAAGTGTGCCCCAGAAATAGAGCCTTCTTTCTCCTTTTCCTATAGACACTAATACCACTTTTACACCTAGATTCCAGGTCTGACCCGGAGTTGGAATAGGGTTCCAATCCGGAGCAGACCTGGAATTTAGCCAGCGCCGACCCAGGATATTGCTGTGTCTGCGCCGTTCACACCGGAGAACGCTTTTCCAGCGTTGAAGTGGAAGCTTGGAGATGATGTCATATCCAAGCACCACTGAAGCTGAACCAATTGGCCGGCATGCGGCGCGCTCCAGGTCATCGTGACCAGGAGCGCACCATTCACACATCAGGGTTTCACGGGTTACTCCTGTGTTAAACCCTGCTAGTTACCTGGGTTGGATTGTCAGGTCACTCGACCCGGCGATTCTACCCTCTCCCGTTTTACACCATGGAGCTACCCGGATTAACCCTGCAATAACCCGGGTATTAGCTCTGGTGTAAAAGGGGTATAACACACAATACCACAGGGGTAAGCCCGTCCTGACCTTTTAAGACACAAATCAGACAACTGTCTCTTAACATGCTGTATATATATTTAGTACAATGTACATTTTTCAGGAACTGGTCAACTGCCTTCCTACTTTTCTATATCTATGACCCAAACCATTTTGCATTAAACACAGTTTGATTTAGCACATAACCGTCGCTTTCCTTAACACCTTACCACAATACAGGAATACCCTTTTGAGTGCACTGCATCTAAATAAGTTTTGGTCAGTTAACACTAACCCATTTTCTAGGGCCTGGATAATGATCATATCATTTCTTATGTCAGAAAACAAGGTGATTCCTAAAGATGTGATTCCTTATAGCTTAAAATACTAAATAAATAATAAAAGTGCACAGTCCATAAATTTTAAACATGCAATTATACAATGCACAGTTCATTAAAATTTGCATGATAAAATTCATTAAATAATATTCATCTGCAATCCACTCAGCTTTACTAACATAGCCCTGCAGTCCTGGCTGTAAAGCTGCACATTATTATTATTGACTTTATTTATATGGTGCCACAAGTGGTCTGCAGTGTCATACAGAGGGCAAAACAATAAGACAGTATGGTGTAAACTGTACAGTACAATACAGTAGACAAACAACAATTAGCACTACAAATCTCAACACAGCCACTGATGGAAGAGGTGCAGTGGAAATAATCAGCATAACCTGAAATCTGTACCTTTTGATATGGACAGGGGCGTAACTAGAACTTTTTGGGCCCCATAGCAACATTTTTAAGGGGCCCCCCTAACTTAGGTCTTACACAATAACCACAGTAGTTCCCCTAAAACATTAAATGCCCACTGTAATGGTGCCCCTTATGCAATGCCCACTGTAATGGTGCCCCTTACGCAGTGCCCCCAGTAGTAAGCCCCCTGCAATGCCCCCAGTAGTGGGCCCCTTGTAGCTGCCCCCAGTAGTGAGCCCCCTGTAATGCCCCCAGTAGTGAGCCCCCTGTAGCTGCCCCTAGTAGTGAGCCCCCTGTAGCTTCCCCCAGTAGTGACCCCCCTGTAATGCCCCCATCTAAGCCGTAAATTTTCGCATAGGGCTGGTCAATCATTGAAATGGCTTTAGATGATTTGCGAGTAAGTTATATAACATGACATAGAAATAAAAGTGATACAAACCTGTCAATTAATTTGTATGCTCTGGTATGGAATCTTCCTGATTTTCCACGCGTTCCATTTCCTCTTCGATTAGAAATTGTCGTGCACCTTTCCCGGAGTTGTAAAGTCTTTAAAGTCTTTGCCTTCAAAGATGCATAGTCGGGCTGGGTATATTAGGGCAAATTTTCTATTCGCTCTAGCAAGTTTGGTGCAAATAGGTGCCATTTCACGGCATGCTCTTGCCACTACCATGGAGTAGTCCTGAAACATTAATAGTGAGCGGTCCTTCCATTGTATTTTACCCACTTGGCGTGCAGCAGACCACAAGATCACTTTTTGATGGAAATTGAGGCAATGGAAAATTACTGCTCTGGGTCTGGTTTCTTGGTCATCTCTATATGGCCAAGTTGATGTGCTCGTTCAATTTCAAATATCGGAAGTTGCCCATCAATCTTTAGGAGTTTTGGAAGATCGGATTTCAAAAAAGTTGAGTAGGGATTGACCTTTGTAGGTTTCTGGAAGTCCGATCAGTCGCAAGTTATTATGGCGTGATCTATTTTCAAGGTCATCTAATTTATTTTTCATCTGGTAATTAAATTTTTGTAGTTGGGAGACCAGATCTTTGAGTTTAGAGACATCTTGCATTGTTTCACCAATACGTTGTTCATTATTGTTTACTTGTGTAGAGACCTGTTTAACTTGATGTTTTAGATCTTGAATGGATGCTGTAAACTTTTCAGCCTGTGCTTGCATGAGAGGTTCCATGGTTTCATGGATAGCTCTGACTACGTCAGAATAGGTAATTGCTTGAGAATTTTCCATATTTATGAAATGAGAGGGAGAGTCAATTTGGTATGTTGAACCAGGAGATGATGTCTGTTTACTGGAATTAGATGTTGAGGATGAAGTTTGTTTGTTTTTATATGAATGAGATTTTTGCAGTTGTCCCTTAGGCACAGAACTGGCTTGAGGAGATCTTTGCATTACACTGAAAGTGAGCACATATATTGGAGAAATATAGAATGTAGTTTATGATAATGACCACTAGATGGGAGCCCAGGATAAGGAAAGTTAAATTTTGAGTTACTGTGGGATCCTTGTAGAGATTATCATTTGATCAGCAAATGGTATTTGTTTGTTGTCTGGAGAAATAATCATCAGGTCTTCTATATATTTAGGGGGGGCGGGATTTGGGTGTCCCAACAAGGACTAGGTGGTGGGGGGGAGGTTGAAAGGTATATGTAAAATTTACCTTTGGTGCAGCGAGCTGAGTATGTTTATTTCTTCAATGAGGGCATGGAGCCCTGGCCAGCAGTTGCTCCGTGTGTCTGAGAGAGCAGGAGTATTTAGAGTCACCAATATTTCTTACTGCAGCTCAGCATATGGGGGGTTGTTGATGTTCTAGTGGCAAGAGACTTCTTTCCCGGCTGGTGTGTATGGCCACTTGAAAGAGGAGCTTTTAACAGGTGCGTTAGGAGCAGAGGTGTGATATATGTTCAATATAACCTCCTTATGTATCACTGTTTCCCTTAAAGGAGGGGTCCCGATTTACCCTGCTTCACGGGTTTGATGTTCCCTTTTAGGCTGTCCAGCTCAGAAGAGGAACCTACAGGTATACGCAGTGCTCAGCTGTGTTTGGGGTTGTGCAGAGGGAGGACTTTGGGATCGCCAGCTGTGGGATGTGGTGGGGATTCAGTAGCTGGGATTTATTAATTGAGTCATGGCTTTTCCTAACTACAGGCCCCAACTTAGTATAGCCCCAGAGTATTATTTACTACAATTGTAGCATGCGGGGGACACTTAGAAGTGTTGCGTCTATAGTATCAGGTGGTCAGCCCACCAGATGAAGAGTCCCGTGCCACAGCAGCGCCACCGCCGGCAGACGCAGCCGAACTCCCCGGTGGTGTAGCAGGTAAGTAGAGGACCAGGGGGTTTCAGTACCCCAATTTAGCGTGCAAAAGGGGTTCTATTAATTAGAATGGCCGGAGCTACTAAGAGATGGTGCCACTGAGCTCTGCAGTCAGGCCACGCCCCAACAGATGTGGATTTAAGAGAAACATTAGGAGAAAGGTTTCAGACTAGATTGAGAAAATCTCCTAATTTAGGAGATATATTAGTGCATAGTCACTTTCTACAAAATGGAAGGTGTTTCATTATTAACAAGAAAATCATGGGATGTTTCCCATGTGGAACTTGTAACACTTGTCAACATATCGAACAGACTGAAGAAGTCAAGGATCGATATGGTAAAAACAGAAAAATAAATGCTTACATCAACTGTAAAACCACAGGAGTGATATATTGTCTTACTTGTCACTGTGGAAATAAATACATAGGTATGACAGGCAGACAGTTAAGGACAAGAGTAATGGAGCACATTAGGAATGTAAGGAATGCATCTACAGATCATGAAAAATTCAAGAAGATTACTAGCGTGGCACGCCATTTTCTACAAATCCATCAGGGAAATCCAAAAGACCTAAAGGCTATTGGTCTGGAATGGCTACACTTAGAAATTATGGGAGGAGACACTACAAAGGAATTATTAAAAAAAGAAACAAAATGGATATTCCGAATGGATAGGGTAGACCCACAGGGGATGAATGAGTACAATCAATTCTCAGCCTTTCTGTAAGAAATACTTGGAATATTCCAATAATTGGATGGTCTAGACTATTACATATTATCCTCCTTTTGTATCTCTCAGAAATTTGGTTTGAGCCCCTGGAATTTAGGATATCATTATATCTATATCTTATTCAGTTCTTATTTCTCCCCAACCATATAGTCCATCATATAATTTTAATTTGATTGGAGAATTGTTATTTTTGATAATAAACAGAATAATAATATATAATTGTCTCTTTTCTTTCCAATATATCCCTTAGGCCTATTAAGATACAAGATTATACACACGTATTCACATGATTTTTTGTATAATTGTAATTGTTTTCTCACTTATTCACACAGATTTTTTAGTATGAAAATATTTTTTATAAAACATAGGATATTTCATATTATTAACTACATTCCCGTATAGATTATGTATCTCACATTATTTATTCACTAAGCACATGATAGGATTATGCACTTTTTATAATTTATGATCATATATTTATAGTATATTTTGATATATCAAATTTATATCACTTGGTATAGAATACACTTTTATTCACTTCTCACTTTAAGGAGATTTTTGATATTTTTGATTACACTGTAAAATTGTTTTGGTCACTTTTTGCATTAGTAATAACTTATTAATATGATTTTTTACTCTAGATATGAACTAGGCATTATTTGACCTAGGAGATTTCCATACTATAGGGTTACTTATAGAGATAGGCACTATTTTTATATAATGTTATTTATTTAATCTTTAATATATTGTATGGATTTTTGCAGTCACCATATAATAGGTAGACGGATTAAATTTTGCTCAATAGGGAGCCAGATAGAATTGAATAGGATATAGATTGGTATAGACACTTTATTTGATATGACACAATTTGGTGTAATATGATTTATCATTACACTTATATGATTTATGATAATATATATTGATTCTCATCCTAATATACACATTACATTTGATTTATTATAGGACAACAGAGGATTTAATTATATTAAGGAGATTCTCATATTCACATTTTTCTACAAATTAACAACATACTAACACTAATATATTATTTATACTCTTACAGAATTTTGCATCTTTAAGCATTAAACTATAGGGAAAAGAACTTGAAGTTTATAAGATCTAAAAATATATATTTTTTATAGTTTATTGAAATACTGGGACATATTTGTGATTGACATAACATCCCATCTAATGGGAAAGAAGCAGGGGGGTTAAAAGACATAGGAAGTGATAGCTCGGGTTAGAGCCTTAAAAAAAATCAATTGGTAAAACAGCCGTCGACTTGTGCACGGCTGCTGCTAAAATGATGAGTCCTGTCTGTGCTTAGAATATATTGCTACATTGATCCCCATACACTATATTTTGTAACCATACTTGAGAACATAGAGCAATACAATGTTATTGTCACAAGCCGCCACACTGCTAATTCTGTGCAAGGTGAACACTGGGTCAGCGTTTGCTGAAGCTCAACCTACCTCCTGTCCATCATTCTAGGATCAGCCCAGATTTGCTCCTAGGTCCATGACCTTCTCCTGTGAACGCTGCTCCGATGCCAGTGATAGCGTTTCACGTGTTTCCGGTTCTAGCATGGTCTCATGTATTCAGTCGAGTTACCTGTATCCAGTCAGCTTCATTGTTCCTGTCATTTGTGTCATCTTGGCGGCATGGTCGGCATTCCTGCCTCCTGCCATTTGTGTCATTCAGGTGGCATAGACCGCACTCAGTGTCCAGAGTGTGCAACTCAGCATCTTGTGTATGTAATCTTGTGTACTACTGCTAGTGTCATCCCGGCGGCACTAAGTGCATTTTAGCATTTTCTTGCCAAGTCTCCCAGCCCTCCAGGCTGCTACATGGCAGCATCAAGCCAAGGTATATCAGCCCTCCAGGCTGTTGCGGGACTAATACCCTATTGTCTGACCTGAGCCTTAACATTATCACCAGCCCACATGATGTGATCCTCTATCATGGATCCCAGTCAGAACCCAGCTCAGATTCTTGCTGGCCAGATCCAGATTCTGACACAAAAAGTTCAGGAACTTTTTTCCGTGTGGAAGAGACTCGTGGTGCCACTGCTCCCATTATTGTGGTACCAAAACTAAATTTGCCTGACTGGTTCTCCAGAAACAGGAAGGCTTTTCAGAACTTTAGAGAGAGCTATAAGCTCTACTTCAGACTCCGGCCCAGGTCCTAGGGTTCTCGGACCCAATAAGTAGGCATTATTATTTCCTTACTACAGGGCGATCCACAGACCTGGTCCTTTGGGCTTCCTTCATCCAGTCTGGCCCTACAGACAGTTGAGGCATTCTTTACTGCATTAGGGTTGCTCTATGATGACCCAGATAAGGCAAGTATTAGGTCACTGAAGCAGGAGAAAAGAGCTGTGGAGGATTATTGTACGGAGTTCCGCAAGTGGGCTATCGATGCAGGATGGAATGATTCAGCCTTGTGTAGTCAGTTTCCTTTGCAGTTTATCAGACAAAATTAAGGATATCTTAGTCCGGTATCCTGCCCCAAGTTCCCTGGATGACCTCATGAGCTTGGCAATTCGTGTCGACCGACATCTCCGGGCACGCTGAGTAGAGAAGAAGTTACTTTCTCAACCCCCTCGATCTCCATTGTGGATGGCTCCATCCGACTTGGATGAACCTATACAGCTGGGAGTGTTTCATCTTCCACCTGAAGAGAAACAAAGGAGATGCTCATTGGGTTTATGTCTCAACTGCGGTGGTAGAGGTCATATGGCCCAGCTTTGTCCTCTGAAGTTTGGAAAAGGCAAGGTCTAGGTGAACTAAGGGAGGCACATCTAGGCCTTGCATCCATCTCCATGGAAAATTCTGTCCTGATAACCGCAGTTATTCATCTTTACAACATGTGATTGGGCTGGATGGAACCAGTCTTTCCGAGGCCCCAGTGCTCTTCCAGACTCCTCCTTTGCAACTGTCGGTTGGTGTCCTACATTGTGAGGAACTTTGTTTTTCCTCCTGCAGTGTCCTTTGGCTCTGGTGGTCTTGGAGTTAACCTTGTTGAAGAAGCATAACCACGTGATCCAGTGGCAGACTGGTGTAATTCTGGAATGGGGTACATCATGCTTCTCTCAATGTCTGTCCCGACCTATTCGTCTGGTTGCTGCTGCTGTCACTTCATCCATTCCGGCTCCATATCATGACTTAGCTAAAGTTTTCTCTAAAAAAAAATGCTGATATCCTGCCGACTCACCATCCCTTCGACTGCACCATCGATTTGTTACCCGGTGCCGGGCTTCCCAAGGGCAGATTATATGCCTTGCCCATTCCGGAAAATAAAGTCATGCAGGACTATATTCTGGAGGCTCTGGACAAAAGCTTAATTTGTCCATCCAAATCCCCAGTGGGAGCGGGGTTTGAGAAGAAGGATGGATCTCTCCGACCCTGCATTGACTTCCGTGGACTGAACAAAATCACAGTCCAGAATGCATATCCCTTGCCGCTCATCTCGGTGCTCTTTGACCAACTGCGTGAAGCATCCATCTTCTCTAAGATTGATCTCAGAGGTGCATACAACCTCATTTGCATCAAAGAAAGGGATGAGTGGAAGATGGCCTTTAACACCCATTCTGGACATTTTGAATACCTGGTCATGCCGTTCGTCCTCTCCAACGCCCCAGCCGTGTTTCAAGATTTTATTAATGAGGTGTTAAGGGATTTCTTGGGAATGTTTGCAGTGGTTTATTTAGATGACGTTCTCATCTATTCTAAGTCCATGGAGGAACATCGGAGACATGTCAGACAGATCTTGCTAAGGTTATTGGTTAATGACCTGTATGCCAAACTGGAGAAATGCGAGTTTGATGTTAAGGAGGTGTCATTCTTGGGCTACAGTATTTCTTCGCAGGGTTTCTCAATGGATCCTGGAAAGGTGATGGCCATTCTGGACTGGAAGCAACCCGCTATGTTGAAGGATATTCAATGGTTTCTTGGCTTTGTGAATTATTACTGTAGGTTTATCAAGTCCTTTTCCACCATAGTCTCCCCCATTGTGGAACTAACCAAAAAAGGAGCTGAGGTCATGAATTGGTCACCTGGGGCCATTTGAGCTTTTGACACTTTGAAGGCGGCTTTTGTGTCTGCTCCTGTCCTCCGGCATCTGAAACCAGAGCTTCTGTTCATCGTAGAGGTTGATGCATCTGAGATTGGAGCGGGTGCTATTCTTTCTCAGAAAGATATCAAGGACGGTAAGCTGCACCCATGTGCTTTCTTCTCCAGGAAATTTGCTTCAGCAGAAAAGAACTATGATGTGGGCAACCGGGAGCTGTTGGTGATTAAGTGGGCTTTTGCGGACTGGAGGCATTGGTTGGAGGGAGCTAACCATGTGGTGACAGTTCTCACTGATCACATTCAGATGGCAAAAAGGTTGAATGCGAGGCAGGCACGATGAGCCCTTATCTTCATCTGCTTTAATTATGTAATTTTGTTTCGACCTGGTTACAAGAATATTATAGCAGATACCCTGTCTCGAATCTTCTCTGTCTGTCAGAGCTTTGAAAGAGTCCATCATTCTGGCTTCCAGGATCCATTGTGCGGTCACCAGAGCCCCCTCAGATTCTCTCAAGGCTTGTCAAGCTGAAGCTCCTGTTAGTATGCCATCAGGTCTGCTGTTTGTCCATGAGAGACTTTGTAAAGTGGTGTTGAAGGACTTTCATTCCTCCAAGACAGGGGGTCATCCTGGCATTTCTAGAACTATTGAACTTTTGTCTTGATCTTTGTGGTGGCAGTTCATGTTGAGAGACACTTGTGAATTTGTCATGGCCTGTGATGTATGTTCTAGAAATAAGACCCTCAGGACTACTCCGCAAGGTATGATGTGTCCTCTTCCAATGCCCTCTAAACCATGGACCCATATTG
This sequence comes from Taudactylus pleione, assembly GCA_031769625.1. NCBI lineage: Eukaryota > Metazoa > Chordata > Amphibia > Anura > Myobatrachidae > Taudactylus > Taudactylus pleione. The sequence goes on from JAUIMM010000975.1 coordinate 6,598,228, forward strand.
CTATGTACTTTGTTGTTGACCTTCCTGTGTATTCTCGTTGTACGGTCATCTGGACCATCATAGACCATTTTTCCAAAATGGTGCATTGCATTCCTCTGGTCAAGTTACCATCTGCCAAGGAATTGTTTGCACTGTTCTTACGGCATGTCTTCAGGCTCCATGGGCTTCCGGTGGATATTGTCTCAGATCGGGAGATGCAATTTGTTGCTCGGTTCTGGAGATGCTTTTGTGCAGATCTCTGCATTACTGTCAGCCTGTCATCAGGTTACCACCCACAGTTCAATGGGCAGACGGAGTGGGCCAATCAATCCCTGGAACAGTACTTCAGCTGTTTCATCTTAAAAAGAAAGAACGCACCGGAGTGCTCAGCAACATCAAAAGACCCGGAAGACCACGGAAAACAACTGTGGTGGATGACAGAAGAATTATTTCCCTGGTGAAGAAAAACAACTTCACAACAGTTGGCCACGTCAAGAACACTCTCCGGGAGGTAGGTGTATATGTGTCAAAGTCAACAATCAAGAGAAGACTTCACAAGAGTTAATATAGAGTGTTCACCACAAGATGTAAACCATTGGTGAGCCACAAAAACAGGAAGACCAGATTAGAGTTTGCCAAACAACATCTAAAAAAGCCATTACAGTTGTGGAACAACATCCTATGGACAGATGAGACAAAGATCAACTTGTACCAGAGTGATGGGAAGAAAAGAGTATGGAGAAGGAAAGGAACTGCTCATGATCCAAAACATACCACCTCATCAGTGAAGCATGGTGGTGGTAGTGTCATGGCGTGGGCATGTATGGCTGCCAATGGAACTGGTTCCATTAAATTTTTATTGATGATGTGACTGCTGACAAAAGCAGCAGAATGAATACTGAAGTGTTTTGGGCAATATTATATGCTCATATTCAGTCAAATGCTTCAGAACTCATTGGACGGCGCTTCACAGTGCAGATGGACAATGACCCGAAGCATACTGCAAAAGCAACCAAAGAGTTTTTTAAGGCTAAAAAGTGGAAAGTTATGCAATGGCCAAGTCAATCCTCTGACCTGAATCCGACTGAGCATACATTTCACTTGATGAAGACAAAACTGAAGGGAAATGCCCCAAGAACAAGCAGGAACTGAAGACATTTGCAGTAGAGGCCTGGCAGAGCATCACCAGGGATGAAACCCAGCATCTGGTGATGTCTATGTGCTCCAGACTTCAGGCTGTAATTGCCTGCAAAAGATTTGCAACAAAGTATTAAAAAGTGAAAGTTAGATTTAGGATTGTTTAGTTTGTCCCATTAGTTTTGGCCCCTTAAAAAGTGGGAGGCACATATAGAAACTGTTGTAATTCCTACACCGTTCACCTGATTTGGATGTAATTACCCTCAAATTAAATCTGAAAGTCTGCAGTTAAAGCACATCTTGTTTGTTTCATTTCAAAGCCATTGTGGTGGTGAATAGAGGCCAAAATATGAAAATTCTGTCAATGTCCCAATATTTATGCACCTGACTGTATATATAGTGGACATAATAATTTGGCTATAATATATCTGGCTTGTGAGATCATTAATAAGGAGAGCTATGTATGGACACATGGCACACAAACTGCACATATAAGGATTCTTATGCCTAGAGCTGGAGTTTAAAACTTTAGGGACAGGATATCCATATTATATATGGTTAAGTTTGACACTTCTCATACTCTTCTGCAAATGGCTATAAAATTATTATAATCAGCACAACCTCATGTGAACAAAATCAGCAATATAGCATTTCTAGGGAAGGAGAACAAGAACATAAAATTAAGACAGCAGCCGTTATAGTTTAATAATTATTTTAATATACTGTTTTCTGATCTTTACACATCTACTGTATATTTTTTAATATTTCACCAATATTTTGAAATTATATAATATTTTAAATAGATAATAATAAAAGTATAAGTTTTAATATTTGTTGGTTCAGAGTGCACTCTATTAGATGCTTTCTTTTTTCTTCTTCTTTGAAATCATTTGGTCCAAGACTCATAGCAGCAGAGTAGCACCATGTATCCATATCTGCACTATAATGACGAAATGTCTAAAAATATGTGATATATGATACAAGGATATAGAACCAATAGTTATTGGACAATTAATATTGCTGGTCCTCTAAATACTGGTGCGGGATTGTTCTAAGGTAAACCGTCCTTTGAGAACTTGTGGTCAATCCTCAAGATGCAGGTGGATAAACAAAAACCCTGAAATTCTGACAAACTCCAAGCATTGATTAGGCAAGAATGGTTGGCCATCAGTCAGTATGTGGCCCAGAAGTTGATTGACAGCATGCCAGGGTGAATGCAGAGGTCTTGAAAAAGAAGGGTGAAAATGTCAATAAAAGCCTTTGACACATTAAATGCTTGCAATTTTACTTCAGTATACCATAGTAACATCTGACAAAAAGGTCTAAAAAACACTAAAGCAGCAAACTTTGTGTAAACCAATACTTGTGTCATTCTCCAAACTTATGGCCATGGCTGCATATGTGCCTCCTTGAGGAGAGGCTTGTGTGGGGTGGCCAGTTCGCTGAGAACCTGGTCCTCTATGGATGATAATTAGATTACCTTTTTTCATGTGGAAAGGGTTGGTCCAATCAGCCAATCAATATGTAGAATACCATAATCATAATGGTCTTACCTTTACAAGTGACATTATCAATAAAAACATCAACTTTTTGGACATAGTGTCAATTATAGATGACAAAATCACCACATGTACATACCAAAAGGAAGTTGTTTCCAATAATTATATTAATTTTAGAAGTAATCATTAAAAATCACGACTACAAAATATCCCTGCAGGTCAGATGCGGATCTATAAGAATTGTAGTCGGAAACAGGATTTTGATGAACATTCTAAAATTCTCATGAGCCTTTGAAGCAAAAGACTACCCAAAGACACTTCTCAAAGACTTAAATATGAAAATCTCTTCATTACTTTAATATAAAGATACTAAAAGTAAGAATGGGAGAGTCACAACAGATTTTAATAAATCACTAAAGTTTGTCACCAGGTTTAATACAGGGGCTAAAACTATCAAAAAAATTATACAAAACAACCAAAAAATACTATATACAGACCCATTGCTGAAGCGTCTGTTTGTATGTATCGTCACCTAGGGACAGGAGTAAAAACTATTTTCAAAAAGGCACAAAAACCTAGGCAAAATATTAGCACCCACACTATTTAGGGATGAGACAACAACCAAGGTTAAAACCACCGAACATTGGTTAAATCCGACTGTGGGGTTCTTCAAATGTGGATCCAATAGATGTATCATTTGCAAGTATGCGATCAATATAGTAAACAATACAGCTTCCATGTGACTAAGCAAGATTACAAGATCGGGTCATTTATACACTGCAACTTCAAATATACCATATAACAAATACAATGTAAATGCAGCCTACAATACATAGGATGAACCACATGCCGATGAAAGGAAAGATTTCTTGAACATATGAGAAAAGTCTTTAAAGGCTGCTTAACCCACTCAGTATCAAGACATGCAATAGAGAGTCACGGTAAAGATGCGAGTTCACTCAAATTAGTCAGTATAAAAACGATTCCCCAAACAATCAGAGGGTACAACAAATTGTGCCTATGGGAGACAATTTGGATCCACATTATGAGGACCCCCAGCGCAGAGGGTATAAATGAAATGGTTGAGATAGACTTTCAGATTTAACATTCACCCTCTATGCTACAATTTCTTGCCATATGGGTCAGGAATAAGGCGGGACACTCCACAGGTAGGGGAACACTCAATGTCCCTCAATGTATCATATTATATCTGGTTTGTCCGCCCACCTCTGTACCCATTCCATGTTTTTCTATCCTTTAGTATTAAGGGTTAATTTCTGGGACCCAGTATTTGTGACAACACCTTCACTAACCCAGGAGCGCTAGTGTATTGAGGCTTATTTCTACCCTTAGACATTAGTCTCTATGTGATCAAAATACTGATGTCCCATTTTTTATGACTGGACTGGAAGACAGACAGACTCTCATTGGCTGCTGCGTCATCCACGGAGGGAGCCGGCTGGAGCTCACTCATGAGCTCCGCCTTCCGGCTCCCCCCACAGCAGGTGAGGAGAGAGACATCATGACGTCTCTCCCATCACACAGTGCAGAGCAAGAGCAGGCCCGGTGAAGTGGACAGCGGCGGTCGTTGGCAGGAGCGGGGATCAGGTAAGTTGCTTTTTTGTGTGTGTGTGTAAGGGGGCATGGGGACTCACAGAGCATAGAGGGGTGCTACTGGGGGCACTATATAAGAGGGGCTGCTACTGGTGGCACTGTATGGGAGTAATACTACTGGGGGCAATGCATAGGGGGGATTACTACTGGGGCACTGCAAAGGTGGGATTGCTACAGGGGGAACTGTAAAGGGGGAACTGCTACTGGGGGCAATGCATAGGGGGTATTACTACTGGGGGCAATGCATAGGGGGTATTACTACTGGGGGCAATGCATAGGAGGGACTACTACTGGGGCCACTCATAGGGGGGACTACTACTGGGGGCAATGCATGGGGGGACTCCTACTGGGGCCACTGCATAGGGGGGACTCCTACTGGGGCAATGCATAGGGGGGAGTACTACTGGGTTCACTGTATTGGGGGGGATTACTACTGGGTCCACTGCATAGGGGGGATTACTACTGGGGGCACTACATAGGGGGACTAATACTGGGGGCAATGCATAGGGGGACTACTACTGGGGGCACTGCATTAGGGGGACACTGCATAGGGGGACTACTACTGGGGGCAATGGAGAGTGGGGACTACTACTGGGGGTACTGCATAGGGGGGGACCACTTCTGGGGCCACTGTATAAGGGGCACTACTGGGGACACTGCATAGGAAATTTGTTGTACTGTACACATGTTCAGACTGTGACTTGTGGTTTTTTTTCCTGTTTTTCTGTTGATAGCCAACACCCCTGCCCCCCCCTCACTTTACCCTGGCACAGCCTCCACCGATAGCATCCCATCCATGGCAGAGGATTTTTTAATATGTGCACCAGTGCATTGCTTTGCCCAGGGCCCTGCACTGCTGTTAAGACAGCCCTGACTGGTTATACATCCCCGCTGATTGATACAGACTGAGGTCCTGGCTCAGACACACAATCACGGCCGCTATTAACACAGGCTATTAATTGCTGCACACGGGACTTATGCTCCATTACCACTGATTGCAGACAGTATCCTGAAGTGGTTTCTTCACCTTGATAGCCAGTATTTACATGATCTTTACAATTTTGCTTTTTACCTGAATTCAGGGGCGCCCAGTTCAGTTGAACTATTGAGTCTCTATACACAAGAGTTGTTGTTTTGATTTTACCATGTGGCTACTAGTCTTTAAAAATCTCTCTATAAAATAGATTGGATTAAGCTTATAACACCCATTACCATTTTATGATAGTCCCTACCTACTTTGAATACAGTGACCCAGACACACCTATCGGAATACCCACTTCACTCTCACTTGAGCGTCTATATAATATTATTTTTTTTAGATATTTAATATAATATTTTTACATGCTTTTGACCTAGTGGTTCATTAGCCAGCACAATTGCTTATAGGTTTTGTACTGTATCTATTTGTTCTGTTTATATTGTGTACAGCTAATTCTATATGAAAGATGTTATTAATAAATCATACGTATTATGGTTGTATATTATTTAATATGTATGTGGTGAGACAATAGCACAGTCTTGTTTATTGAATTTCACGTGTTTTGGGATAGAGGGCCTGATTCAGAGCCGCTCTCGATCTTTGTGATCTGCACATGCGCAGCATCCGACATGTACATGTGTGAGCCCCATCGAGCGAATGAAGATCAGTCCCTATGGGGCTCACTACAAGGTGGGGCGGCTGTTGATGGTGAGTGACAGCTCACCCCATTTTGTAGGCGTGTAGGGGGCTGGTTGGCCAAATGCAGGAGTTCCCTTAGGAACGCCTCGCATTTGAAGGAGGACCTACTGACATCACAACTGATGTCAGTAGGTGGACTTCCTGCTCTATTTGAGCAGCAAGTCCACTCGGCCTTGCGGCAGCCGAAACCCTAACACAGGGTCTCGTCGCAAGGCCAATGGTCACCTTGCCGAACGCACAATCTGTGGGTGGGCTCCCACAGCTTTGCGAGCGGCAGGAGACAAAAAAAATGCCCACATTACCTGCGAGCGGCCAGCCCTTACAAGCATGTCTGAATCAGGCCCAGAGTGCAGTAATCCTTTATAGTTAAGACATCTGCAATGTCCTGCCCTGGGAAAGCGCCATATCCCACTATCTTTTTCCTTTTCTTTATTTACTGTAATTTAAATTTGAGAAGCACTACTCGTGTTTAACTATCACAGTTTGAAATTTACCTGTTTCTTCATATTTGCCAATCAGCTCCTTCAAATTGCTGAAGTCTTAAACCATGTACACATCGGGACAATGTCGTTGCGATTTTGCAGATTTGGCCAAATCAAAACAACATATAATGTGACGTTGCATGTTTGATGTGCTGCACATCAAACCTAACGATAGCGCATGCAGCCCAATTCATGTTAATGAAAGATGGAACGAGTGATTGTTTTGTCATTCATAACATTGATCTGATGTGTACTCGCAGTACTATATGTCAGCCCAACGGGCCAACATATCATCCCGTGGACAAATCATCTAGTGTTTAGCCACTTTTGTGTGACTGATGATATAGGACTTTTATGAGCTAAATCTCATTATAACATCACCTGGTACATGCACAACATATCATGCTTAGAAAGCTAAAGCAACATTTCTGTTTTAAACTCTGTACAAAAATGACTGTAAAGAGCAAAACAGTAGGACTTTCCCCAAACACCTATAATGAGTGTATGAGAAATGGCGTTTCATATGATTTCCATGCCAAAATGAGTCATCATTTTCTATTTCTAACATCCAGTAAACCACCATAGAATAGCTGTGTTTAAGAAAGATAATAGTATTTAAGAAAGATAAACAGTATAGCATTAATGTTATCTTAGGTAAAGATGATTACCTAGGAGCCTAGCCCAGCACAGTCTTAAAGTCAGGAATGTAAATAGTCCCGGAGTTGTATGACAGCCTTGAGGACTGGTAATTAGGCTAGATGCAGGAGTTGGGCCGAGGTGCAGCCTTTGGGCTGAGTAGTTGCCTCGGGAGTTGATTATGCTGGGTTGATGCGGCCTCGGGCCGTGATGCAGCCTTTGGGCTGAGATGCAGCCTTTAGGCTGTGTGGCAGCCTTGAGGGCTGGTAGTCTTAGTTGGATGCAGCCTCTGGGCTGTGTAGCAGCCTTGAGGGCTGGTAGTCTAAGCTGGATGCGGCCTTTGGGCCGTGATGCAGCCTTTGGGCTGAGATGCAGCCTTGAGGGCTGGTGATCTTGGCAGGATGTGGGCTATGGGCCGTGATGCAGCCTTTAGGCCATCTAGCAGCCTGAGGGCTGGTGATCTTGGCAGGATGATGCTGGGGTGTGCCAAGTGCAGCCAAGTTGACACTGGCAGTGGTACACAACTTTGCCCAATTGGACGCTGAGGTGCGAAAAGTGTCGCCAGGATGACACTGGTGGCAGTACACAGAACAGCGTACCCTGGGTACTGGGATTTGCACACTTCAGATGTTGAAGTGCGGCCTGTGTCGCTGAGTTGACACTGGCGCTGGTACACTAGGTAGCATACTCTAGATGCTGGAATGCATGCCATGCCACCAAGATGACACAAGCGGCAACAGCAGATGATATGCAGACCGGGCCACCTGGATGGATCAAACAGTAGTGAGGAAACACAGCAGGACTGGACTCTGGAACTTAGACAGATCAACAGGAGACTGGATACCACTGGAACACAATAAACGTTATCACCAGCATGGAGTGAAGGGCTGGCTGATTTTAACAGAATCAGGGCCAAACCAGAACAAGCCTCCATAATGACAGACTAATGTGCAGCTGGGCTGTGCACAGACAGGAGAATCAGTGTGCACCTGATACTGCACACAGACAAGCAGTAATTAGTGCAGAGCCTCAATAGCAACTAAGGCTAGAACTGCAAACAATATGATGCAACCACAGATCCTAACAGGAGGAAGGAGGAGACTTCAGGGAACGCTTGCCTGGCATTCACCAGGCACAGCATGGGCAGCACGCTTGTGGCAGTACCCCCTCCTTGATAAGGTGTTATGAAACCTCTAAATCCTGGTTTATCTGGAAAGTCCAAGAAAAATCTCTTCAGAGCAAGAGCATGCAAAGAATTTTCCAGGATCCAGGAACACTCCTCTGGTCCATACCCCTTCCAAAGGACCAGAAACTGAAGAGATCCCAGGGAAATTCTGGAGTCCAGGATCCTCTCCACGACAAATTCCTGGCACCCTTGGATGAGTACAGATGGAGGTCTAACCGGACATCTAGGAGAAACCTTAGAGGAAAGAATCACCAGCTTCAGGAGGGAACAATGAAAAGTATTATTGATTTTGAGACTCCGGGGTAACTTCGGAAATAATCCTGAATGGACCGACAAACTTGGGTCCCAACTTCTGCGACCTCTGACACAGGTTAATGTTTCTGGCGGACAGCCAAACCAAATTCCCCACTTTCAGACCACATGGCCTACGATGTCTGTCTGCCCAGACCTTGGAATGGCTGGACGCTTGAAGAAGGGACAGATGGACTTTCTTCCAAACTACACATAACCTAGACACAGACAAAGGAGTGGTAGAAACTGGAGTCTCAAATTAATTACTTCTTGGATGAACCCCGAAATTGCAGAAGAATGGAGACAGTGCAGAGGTGGAGTGACAGGAGTTGTTGTAGGCAAACTCCGCAACCGGCAACAAGGACACCCAGTTTTTTTGACACCTGGAAATAAAACAGTGAAGGTACTGCTCCAGTGTTTGATTGGCCTGCTCCATCTGTCCATTGGACTGTGGGTGATACCCAGAAGACAGACTAACATTAATGCCCAAATCAGCACTGAAACATCTCCAGAACTGAGCAACGAATTGAGTAACATGGTCAGAGACAATGTCCATGGGAAGTCCATGAAGTCTAAAAACATGTGGAATGAAGAGTACTGCTAGTTCTTTGGCTGAGGGCAACTTACTAAGAGGCACAAAATGCCTGTACAGGGGGAAGATGAAGGAAGATCCACCACAAAGTCCATTGCAATATGTGTCCAAGGTCTGAGAGGAGTTGGTAATGGACATAACAGACCCAAAGGAGCAGTATGGATGGTCTTGTTTCTAGAGCACACCTCACAAGCTGCCACAAACTTATGAATGTCCCGAAATATGGACTGCCACCAGACAGAACAAGAAAGAAGTTCAAGAGTCTTGAATATGCCTGGATGTCCCACAGCCTTGGATGAGTGGAATTTCTTAAGGACTGCTTTACGAGACTTTTCCAGAACAAAGCTGTAGGCATCTCAGCAGGAGCTTCAGACTGACTTTGCTTCAAAGAATCTGCCATGGTTCTAGTCAACACCAAATGAATCCAGAAAGAAGGGATGATGGTCTCCTCTCCAACAACAGGAACTTGGTCAAGAGAAAAACTATGGGAAAGGGCATCCGCCTTCACATTCTTAGATCCAGGTTGAAAGGAGATGATTAAGTTAAAGCATGTGAAGAACAAGGCCCATAGTGCCTGTCTCACATTCAGTCTCCTGGCAGACTCAATATAGGCCAGATTTTTATGCTCTGTCAGTACAGAAATAACATGGTTATCTCCTTCTAATGAATGTCACCAATCTTCAAAGGCCCATTTTATGGCAAGAAGCTCTCGATTGTCCACATCGTAATTTATCTCTGCTGACAAACTTCCAAGAAAAGAAGGCACATGGATGGAGTTTACTGTCCTCCAAATCTCTCTGAGAAAGAATGGCCCCTACTCCAACCTCAGAGGCATCCACCTCCACCACAAAGAGAAGGTTGGGATTAGGATGACGGAGGACCGGAGCAGACACAAATGCTGCCTTGAGGAAGTTGAAAGCCTGATCGGCTCTGGGAGACCAATTACTGACATCTGCTGCTTTCTTGGTCAGATCCACAATGGGAGAAACAATGGTGGAAAAGGATTTGATGAACTGGCGGTAATAATTGGAAAAACCCAAAAACCGCTGAATGGCCTTTAATGATGTGGGTTGTTTCCAATCCAAGACAGCCTTCACCTTACTTGGATCCATGGAGACAAGATTATGTAGCCCAAGAAGGAGATCTCTTTCACCTCAAACTCACATTTATCCAACTTGGCATACAAGCTGTTATCTAGGAGTCTTTGCAAAACCAGCCTCACATGTTGTTGGTGTTGTTCCCGGGACTTGGAAAAATTAGGATGTTATCCAAATAGACAACTGCAAAGACCCCCAGAAAATCCCTCAAGACTTCATTGATAAAATCGTGGTAGATGGCTGGGGCATTAGAGAGACCGATGGGCATCACCATGTACTCGAAATGCCCTGAGTGAGTGTTGAAAGCAGTCTTACATTTGTCTCCTTTTCGAATGCAGATAAGGTTGTAAGCACCACGTAGATCAATCTTGGAAAAGATCACAGCCTCCCGAAGCTGATCAAACAGTACAGAGATGAGCGGTAATGGGTAAGCATTCTTAATAGTGATCTTGTTCAGTCCTCTGAAATCGATACAGGGTCAGAGAGATCCATCTTTTTTTGAAAAAGAAGCCGGCACCTAATGGAGACTTGGATGGCTGAATAAAGCCTTTCTCAAGCGCGTCTTGGATATACTCCTGCATTGCTTTATCCTCGGGAACTGACAGGGCATAAAGTCTACCTTTGGGTAGTCTGGCATCAGGTATAAAGTCTATGACACAATCGTAGGATCGATGTGGCTAAAGGACATTGGCCTTCTTTTTAGAAAACACCTCTGCCAGGTCATGATAATGAGCAGGGATTATGGGAGTCCAAGATGAAATGGCAGCAGCAAGATGCACTAGATGAGACATACAATGAGCATGACAAGAGGGTCCCCACTGTAGAATCTCTCCAATTTGCCAGTGGATCACAGAACTATGCTGCTTTAGCCATGGCAAGCCCAGTACCACAGGAGCCAATGGGCATTGTAAAAGGAGAAAAGACAGTTCCTCTTGATGAAGTGCTCCAATGGTCAACTGAATAGGAGGTGTCCGATAGGAAATGGGAACTGAAGACAGATCCTTGCCATCTAGTCCAACTACCATGACTGAAGTACCCAAAAGTTCTGGAGAGAGCCCCATTGTCTCAAAGAATGATAGGTCCATGAAGTTCTCTGCAGCTCCACTATCAATGAAGGCTGAAATGGTGACCAGACCAGAAGAAGACTGGCCACTGATATGCTAACTACCTCTGAAATTATATTTAATTATGATATACATTTAAATTTGAACAGTAAAGATCGCATAGTGTATCAGCAATTTCCTTTTCTGTTCGTAGTATTTCATAATTTCAGCTGATAGCACCTTCATTACTATTAGGGTGTGCAGTCTAGAGCCACTCCCAATACTCAAGATCAAGTAGCCACAAGTGTGAAAAGTATCAAGTATTGTGATAGTTAGAAGTAAAAAATAAAAATGGTGTGTTGCGCTTGTATTTCCGCAGCTCAATAAATAGTGGTCAGATTAAAAATATGGGTATATGAGCGCTGGTATGGATTAGAATTGGTGGACCGCACAAATAAAAATATATGAATGTAATGAATAATCAGTAATCAATAATAAAACAAAACAAACAAAAAAACAAAAAAAACAACAACAAAAAAATAAATAAAAATATAAATAAATAAATAAATAAATAAATAATAAAAAAAAAAATAATAATTAATAAAAAACAAAGATGAAAATAGAAAGAAAAAACAGCAAAGGAGAGAAAAGGCATAAACAGTATTATGGAATTAATGTTTATAGTCTTTATAGACTAGTTGGGGGTGTGCCAGTTCTGCATGTACCCCACGAGGGGTCCGCTGTGCTATTGCCACCTAACTCACCCTAACTAGCTCGGCGTTGACTGCTGACTTCAGCTGCAGATTCCCATCTGAGCCACGATCACATGTCCCGCCGGGCTGGCGCCGCTTGATGACAGAGGGCGTCGGGGGATGTTCAGTGGGCTTGCAGCGGCAGTTGTTTTTTTCCTGGGCACTCCTTCCAATCTCCAACGCGTTTCGGACCTTCCACGGGTCCTTTGTCAAGGATGAAGGGGGTGGGCCTTAGTATGGCTTTATTTATAGTGTGACTAATTAGTAAAAAGAGTTAAAACCCGGATATCCGGTCCCGGAATTTGAAGGAGGGTTGGAGGCATGCACATGTTCTTTTTTCTGTGCCTGACTCCATTTTGGTTTATGCCAGAATGGTGTAGATTGAGAAAAGTTAAAGAAAGATAAGCAATGATATGAAACTTACAAAATAAGAATAAATATAGATAAATAAAGATAATAAAAAAAGCAAGTATAAAAGAACTAAGAGAAGATAAAACCATCATAATAAAACCGGCGGATAAAGGGGGAGGAGTTGTAATAATGGATGTAGAGGAATACAGTAAGGAAGCAGAAAATCTCCTTTCCGACACCACTACTTATCAAAAATTGAATAAAGATCCTACACAAGATTTTAAAAAGATTTTGCAAGAACAACTAAATGAAGGAATAGAACTGGGTATAATTTCTAAAAAAGAATATGAATTTATTCATACAGAACATCCACGCATTCCCACATTTTACCACCTCCCCAAAATACATAAACGATTGACCAATCCACCTGGAAGACCGATAGTCTCGGGGATTGGTTCCCTCACAGCAAACCTCTCCAAATATGTAGACTTCTTCTTACAACCCCTTGTATCTAAACAACAAAGTTACCTTAAAGACACGATGCAGGTATTACAAATTTTAGATACCTTTGTCTGGAAAGAGACTTACCTCTTATGTTCAAGTGATATAAAGTCATTATATACAGTCATCAATCACGAAAAAGGATGTGACGCAACTAGACATTACCTATCATCTCAATCAACAATTCCAAACGAACAGATAAACTTCATAATGGATTCAATAGATTTCATCCTTAGGAAAAATTATTTTTGGCACAATGGTGACTTTTTTCTACAAACAAAAGGAACTGCAATGGGCACATCCTTTGCCCCTTGCTACGCAAACTTGTTTGTAGCATGGTGGGAGGATACTCATATCTGGCAGAATAACCCGTATATTGGAAACATCAAATTGTGGCGCAGGTATATTGACGATTTGCTATTTATCTGGGATGGAACAGAAGATGACCTGAAGCAATTTCTTATTTCTCTGAATCAGAACAACCTAAATTTAGAATTCTCATCTAATTATAGCAAACAAATGATTATTTTTCTAGATTTGGAAATATATATAGAAGACGGTGGAATAATGACCAGAAATCATGTTAAAGATGTCAGTGGCAATAGCATTCTGCCTATTCAAAGTAACCATCATTCAAAATGGAAAAACAACATACCAGGGGGCCAATTTCGCCGCCTAAGAAGGAACTGTACCAAAGATGACACCTTTAGGGTACAGGCAACAGAAATGAAGTCAAATTTCATCAAGAAGGGTTATAAAGAAAAAAGACTATCAGAAGAAATTGAAAAAATTGGCAAATTAGACAGAGGCACACTCATTCAATACAAGAACACAAAACAAGAAGAAGAAAGACCAGTCTCATTCATAACACAGTTCAATAGCAATTATAAACAGATCGAAAACATCCTTATGAAACACTGGAATATATTGAGGCTAGATGAGGAAGTGAAGAAGATACTGCCAGCACAACCACGTATTATATACAGGAAGGCGTCAAACCTCAAACAACAACTAACGAAAAGCTTCTACGGGACCCAGAACAACAAAGAGAAAATAAATAAAGCTTCAAAGGGCTTCCATTTTTGCAAAAGTTGCACTGGCTGTAAGAACCAGATTAAGGACACCAACAAGAAAACAGAATTCAATTCAAACCAAACAGGACGAAAGTATCCAGTTAAGGATTCCATCTCATGTGAGACCGAAGGAGCGATATACCTATTAGAGTGTCCATGTGGCATTCAATATATCGGCCAAACAAAAAGAAAAATAAAAGTACGAATATCAGAACATATATACAACATCAAGAAAGGCCTCACTACTCACAGTGTATCAGCCCATTTTTTAAATAACCACAATAAGGACCCAAGAGGATTGAAGTTTATGGGTATCAAAAGAGTAACACAAAACTGGCGAGGTGAGGATCTGATCAAAACATTAAAGAAAAAAGAAACAGAATGGATCTACAACCTCCACACATTGGAACCGTATGGACTGAACATTGATATAGAATTAAAAGCATTTTTATAAGTATTTTAAAATCAAAATAATAATTTTTAGATTCATTATTCACTAGCAATTATTATTATTATTTTTAATTTTATTTCACTTTATTTTAATTTTATTTTTATTTATTATTTATTATTTTAAATGTTATTATCTTTATTTATCTATATTTATTCTTATTTTGTTAGTTTCATATCATTGCTGATCTTTCTTTAACTTTTCTCAATCTACACCATTCTGGCATAAACCAAAATGGAGTCAGGCACAGAAAAAAGAACATGTGCTTGCCTCCAACCCTCCTGCAAATTCCGGGACCGGATATCCGGGTTTTAACTCTTTTTACTAATTAGTCACACTATAAATAAAGCCATACTAAGGCCCACCCCCTTCATCCTTGACAAAGGACCCGTGGAAGGTCTGAAACGCGTTGGAGATTGGAAGGAGTGCCCAGGAAAAAAACAACTGCCGCTGCCGCTACAAGCCCACTGAACATCCCCCGACGCCCTCTGTCATCAAGCGGCGCCAGCCCGGCGGGACATGTGATCGTGGCTCAGATGGGAATTTGCAGCTGAAGTCAGCAGTCAACGCCGAGCTAGTTAGGGTGAGTTAGGTGGCAATAGCACAGCGGACCCCTCGTGGGGTACATGCAGAACTGGCACACCCCCAACTAGTCTATAAAGACTATAAACATTAATTCCATAATACTGTTTATGCCTTTTCTCTCCTTTGCTGTTTTTTCTTTCTATTTTCATCTTTGTTTTTTATTAAATATATATATATTTTTTTTTTATTTATTTATTTATTTTTTATTATTTTTTTATATTTTTTTTTTTTGTTGTTGTTGTTTTTGTTTTTTTGTTTGTTTTGTTTTATTATTGATTACTGATTATTCATTACATTCATATATTTTTATTTGTGCGGTCCACCAATTCTAATCCATACCAGCGCTCATATACCCATATTTTTAAGTATTGTGATAGTGACAGCAGTTACAAGATCGTGAGTTGAGAGATTGGTGTTATAGCAAATGTTAACAGTGAATGAACTTTTGCTTATGTATTTTCCAAGAATGACAAACTAAGGTCAGTGCAAGGTTCCTAGCCATCCTTGTCAAAGGTACAAAATACTGCCTCTGCCTCCACCAATACCCTCCCCTCCTGCTACCTCTCTGATACTGGTATATATTTAACCAGTGCCACACACAGCATACATTTATTGTTAATATATATTCTATAGACAAAAAACCTTATGGTTTCACTTGTCCCATTAAGGCTTCTTAGACAATCTGAAATTTCACAAAACCTACTGAATTTCTGCCACTCAAACTAAAAAAAGCAATGACATTCTGATCATTAAGGCTGACTCCTTATTGAACATATTCCAGGTGCAATATAGATATGATATGCCATCACACACTGTGATTAACTGCAAATTTAGTGCTAATTCACAGAATTGTGTGCTCATTGAAATACACACATATACAGTCTATGCAACTGAGATCTCAGCAGTTATGTGGCACCACGCATCCCACTCAGTGCCTACAATCTTCCCATTTGGTCACCACAACAATCTCACTGGGTTCCAACATCCTCATCACTCCATACATCCATCTCATTCAGAATACACATTCAGCTCCCTAATTGCTAAATCTATCATATTCTGTCTATACATTGTCGGAATCAAATAATTGGATATGATCACTTGCAATTATTATCTGATGATCTAGTCGTCTGTTGTCTGATAAAGAGTGAATCATACTCTGCCTTGCGTCGGCGCAATCCAATGCACACAAATGCGAACCCACCACACACATACACTGATTCACATAATGCACACACGTAAACA
Source organism: Taudactylus pleione (assembly GCA_031769625.1). Classification (NCBI taxonomy): domain Eukaryota; kingdom Metazoa; phylum Chordata; class Amphibia; order Anura; family Myobatrachidae; genus Taudactylus; species Taudactylus pleione. The sequence continues at coordinate 6,614,414 of JAUIMM010000975.1, forward strand.
TATGCGTACACATAGATGTTCGCATGTGTCTCTACATGCGTACACATAGACGCCCATGTGCATATTCACATACATACTAACAATTCCTACACCAATGCACAGACGCACATATGCGAACGCATGTGTATAAAATGGTTCCTATTTACAATAAGTTAATAAATAGAGTTATTAAAGGTATTATTCATTAATAATTTTGATGTAATATGTACTTAAGTGAGAACTAAGGATTAGAACAATATAAGACATGTCATGTTTGGTATTATACTATATCCCTGTTTATTTGCAGACTTCTGTACCTATCAGCAAAGAAGTCGCATCTTGCACCCGCTAGTTATAAATGATAGGGAGTTATTGCATAGAATTTCATTATCTTTATGCAGTGTGATAGCTAGATTTAACCAGTTGTTCGGTGGGAAACTACACAATGAAACCGTTATAGGACTGAGACATGCCCCTGATGACACCGTATGATGAATCACCAATGACCAGCTAATCCAGAAGCAAGAACCAATGGAAACCTGTAAACTGGTTCCTTTGTTAGAGTCGAACTCTGTAAGGTATATAAACTGCATCCCGGTTCCAATGATCAGCCATTCTTCTTGGATGACCACAGACCTCTGGATTGATGACTGTATACTGGGACCAGTGCACATGCGTATGTATCAGCTTGTACTATTAATGATTGCTTTGCACTCTAATTGTTAAATCTTTCACTGTGTACTCCCCTTTTTACATAAATAACTTTTTGTGCTTTGGAACCACATGATTGGATTGGAAAGCAATTCTTAAGCAACTTGCAGCACTAAATAGTGACTAGCGACTATTAGGTATCAATAACATGTACACTTTCTTCCCCTAAATGCCTCCATACTGCTGTTTCTTCCACAATCCCTACTGCTGTGTGGTCTTCCAACTTTGCTAGTCTGTATTCCCTCATTTGCAAAAATCTGTCTTTCCCTATCTGCACCACCCTTCCTCCCAGCCACGACACTCTGTCTTTCCCCCTTTTGTGCCACTCATTCTTCCTCCATCTGCACCACTCTGACCCCCCCCAACTGTGCTACTGCCTTCCCACCTGTACCACTCTGTTTCCCCTCATCTGCACCAATCTGTCTTCCTCAATTACTACTGTTGTGTGTTCTCCCATTGTGCTAGTTTGTATTCCCTCATTCATATCAATCTGTATTTACCCATCTGCACTGCTCTGTCTTCCCACATCCATGCTACTCTGTACCCCCATTCACATTGTTCTGTCCCCCAAACCATGCCACTCTGTCTCCCCACATCTGCACCAATGTTTTCCATCCATCTGCATCACTTTGGCTCTCCCCATCTGTGCTGCTTAATCTCCCCCCCTCTCCATGACTTTCTGTCTCCCAAATCCACCCCACTCTGTAGTTTCCCCCATCCACCCCACTCTTATCCAATCTGTACAGCTCTATCTGCTGCTCAGACCTCAGTTGCACAGACTGCATGTTTGTATTCCAATGAACACAGAATTATGTGCTCTACCATCTCTGTGAGAGTGCTGAATCTGCAGTTAACCACAGTGTATGATGCCATACCATATCTGTATTGTGCAAGGAACACATCCAGTGGGGTGCAGAGCAGTGGATCACTGGTGCATTCATCTAAGAAAATAAAATCAATATGACACAGATGCATGTATGTATCAGTGAGATCCATCCATGCATCTGTGTTAAAAATTGAATATGTGTCAAATAAATAAAATATTATGTCCCCCCCTCCAAAGCACAACCAGCCTTGGGCTTTTCACTGCCAGTCCTGGTTGTGAAAATACAAGAGACAAAAAGCATATGGGTTCCCTGAAGTAAGCACAACCAGCACCAGGCTTTTCAGAATCTGTCCTGGTTGTCAAAATACAGGGGAAAAAATATGTAGGGGTCCCCTGCATTTAGCACAACCAGCATTGGGCTCAGCTGAGCCAGTCCTGGTTTTGGAAATGCAAAATATAAAAAGAGTAGGGGGTCACGTGTTTTATCCATAACCAGCACCGGACCCATTCTAGAGGAGTATTGCCACAGCCAGGGGAACCCTTTCACTGGGTCATATGGCCAAATCATTACCCCTGACTACTAGTTAGACCAGGCCAGGTATCCCTGGGGAACCCCCAATACAGGGGTCCCCCTCTCCAGGGCACCCCAGGTCTAGGCTACAGGTCCCAGTAAGCCTCCCCATGCCATGGGAACATCCTTTGCCCCAAGCTACGCACATATATTTGTAGCTTGGTGGGAAGATGAACACATATGGTCACACAACATTTCCTTGAATGATATAGTTTGTTGGCACCACTATATTGACAACATATTTTTCATCTGGAAAGGCCCTGAAGCAACCCTAAAAAAAATTTATTGAATACATCAATCAGAACAACCTTAATTTAGAGTTCACTACATCTTACAGCAAAACCAAAGTGATTTTCTTGGATTTAGAAATATTCATTACAAACAATAACCCACATAAAAAATGTCAATGGGAACAACATGCTCCCCTTCAATAGTAACCATCATGAAAACTGGATCAAAAATATTCCAGGAGGTCAATTTTGCAGAATAAAATGCAACTGCTTAGAAGAAAGCACCTTCAATACTCAAAGCAATTAGATGAAACAAAAGTTCATACTAAAAAGGTTACAATGAAGAATTTTTAGAAGAACAAATAAAGAAAATCTCAAAACTAAATAGACAAGAACTAATCAACTATAAAACAACATCAAGAACTAAAAAGGAACTTCAACTATTTATTATTATTATTATTATTATTATTATTATTATTATTATTATTATCATCCTTTATTTATATGGTGTCACAAGGGTTCCGCAGCACCTTACAATGTACATAAATAAATGAGTACACAAGAACAGTTATTAACAGTACAAACAATGCAGGATAGATACATGATTAATACATTGCTGCATAACACTTAGATAAGCAGCATGGTGTAGGAAACCAAGGGTGGGGTACTGTTGTATATTAACGTATAATTAAGTGAAGGAGAAGCACATGAGGGAAGAGGGCCCTGCTCATGAGAGCTTACATTCTAAGGGGAGGGGGCAGACAGACAGTGGTGACACAGATGGCTGGATACAAGGGTGACAGTAATATAACATAGATGGAAAGGTTAGTTTAAACTTAAGAGGAAAAGACAATGAGCTGATCAAAATTGCACCAAGCCTCAAGATTTGGGGGCCACAACCAAGGTCCATTAGAGGAGTCATCTTGCTGTGTCGTTCAGTATGGCATTACCCAATTCAATGGGAGCTACAAAACAATCGAACAAATTGTAAGAAAACACTGGCACATACTACAATTAGATGAAGAAATAAAAACAATTCTACCACCAACACCAAAAGTAATTTACAAGAAAGCAAAAAATCTAAAACAAGAACTTCACAACAGAAATGAAAACAAATGAAGAATTAAACAAAGGACACTTTTACTGTCTTCACTGTATAACATGCAAAAACCAAAAGGGATCCACTAAAACAAAGACATTTAAAAGCAATGAAAACTCAAAAAGAATATAAGATACAAGACAGAATCACATGTGACAGTGAAGGAGTTAAATATGTTCTACAATGCCCATGTGGCACACAAAATGTTGGCCAAATGAAAAGAAAATTAAAAATCAGAGTTGCCGAAAATATCTATAATATCAAAAAGGACTGGCCACACACAGCGTATCACAGCATTTTTCAGATTTCCATAACAAAGACCCCAGAGGACTAAAAATGCTAGGAATTCAAGATTAAAAAAAGACTGGAGAGACGGATGCCATGTGACAGCTTTAAAAAAGAATGAAACAAGATGGGTTTACAATACATATTAAAAACATTGCAACCACACAGCCTCAACATTGATATAGAACTTAACGTTTTTCTCTGATCACACATAACTCTGGACCAGTTTTATTTATCCAAGCATTACACTATTCACTTTTTACACTTCTGTGTTTTTAATATATTTTATTTTTTTTATATATTTATCTTTTATTTATATTTTCTATATTGCTAGATTTTTATATTTATTGATTCTATTTTATTGAGTACTTTTCTGTTATATGAATTTATTTTCGATCCAGCAAAAGTGTAATTTTGATCCAGCAAATGTGCATTATCAATAGGGAGCATGTGATTTCCACCTTGGAGTTCCCTTTTAAATCAAAAAGATTTTCTAAAGCATTGTGCCTATAAATAAAGTGTCAACAACACTTTGTCATCCTTGAAAAAGTATAAAAGCACTATGAAAGGCATTGGACGTGACAAATCGGCAGCATAGACTCAGCTGGACAGCCGGAGAAGCCGTGGTCACAACACATATGGCAGCAAGAAATCAAGTTGGCCCAGCGAGGACTGTGTCAGTCTAAAGAACCCATAACAAGTAGGGTAAGAAGTAGGGACAGTTCCACCCATACCACTGACTAAATCTGGCTGTAGCCCACAATTAACAAGAGTATACACATATATGTGCTGGATCGATTTTTGCTTATTTTATTTATTTTATTTTATTTATTCATATATATATATATATATTTTTATTCATATTCATCATCCAATTTTATTCTTATTATTCATTTTACTTTATTCATCTCTATTACTCTTACCATTGCCTTTTATGCTTTTACCTACTCCTTTTCACCAATAATACCCTACATAGTTTACAGTCACTATATACTAGCGCTTGATTTCTCCACTATAAATCAACTTGCTAAATACTGAGCTGCTTATTACACTGATTTAGCGCAGATAACCTCCATTATCCTATGAAGCCTCTACCACATGCTGGTACTTGGAAAAGTACAAGTACCAGCAAGTGGGGAATGAAGGGCATGCTGGTACCTATAGTACTCCTGTAAAAGATATATTAAAACAATACTCCAAATGTTTTAATAATTTATTTTTCTGAACTTTCACCAAGGGCCGGCGGCCTTTAAGCTCTTTTACGGAGCCATCGCTGACCCAGGGCTTCCGTCATCTTCACCTGGTGGGCACCAACCCACCAGGGCTTCCATAGTCTTTGCTGGTGGGCACAAACCCGCCAGGGCTTCCATAGTCTTTGCTGGTGGGCACAAACCCGCCAAAGCTTCCAGCATCTTCAAAAAGAAGAGTTACAGGTGCACAACTCCAACATTACTAATTATATATAATATAATACATTTTGCAATAGAATTTTGCAATAAATACAGGTTTTGGCATAATCATGGCCATGGTTATGGGCCTATCTACTGCGCCCAGGTAACCTCTTAGGGTAGGTCCCTAACATACTGGGGTGTAAATCCAGAGCGCAGGACACTCCTAAACAAGCCCAGCTGAGCCACCCCAGGGCATTACTCTAATGAGGAAAGGTGAAGTGTAAAAAGGTGTTAGTTAGATAAGAGCAGCTACTGCTGTATGTAGTAAGTTTGCCAGGGCTACTGGCATATTTGACTGGCAGGTGCCAACCTGCCAGGGCTTCTGGTGTCTGTGTATTCCCTTGGAGTGTGGCAGCCAAAGATCTCTTTTGTGTGGCTGCCACCTCCCCAGGTCTTCTGGTGTCTTATTCACCTAGTGGGCAGCAGCCTTTGAGCTCTTTTTCATGGCTGCCGCCCACTAGGACTTCGGGCATCTTCGTCCTTTGGCAGCTTTTAGCTGAAGATGAACTCCTACCAGAACCAAGTAAGAAAATAGCATGTAGAAAGTTGAAGAAAGATATTTTGTCCCCAGGGAAAATTCCAGCTGACTAACAGGATATCCTCTAAACCAATTCCAGGTAAGGTCCTCCTGTTTCCTCCTAATCCAATGCATTTCAACCTTTCAAGGTCTTTGGAAGACTAAAACTGCAGGAGGAGGTCAAAGAGCAGGGGTCACACCCTTCTTAGTAAGAATAACTAGAAAATCCAAAAATCATTGGATTTTCTTCAAAGAACTGGGTTGGGACCATTCCCTGATGGTGTTCAATTTCTGAGAATCCATTTGTAAAGATTCTCCGGAAATAATGTGACCCAGGAAAGGTACAGAAGATTTCTCAAGGATGCATTTAGAGATCTTTCCATATAATTGATGTTTTCGTAGATGCCAAACAACTTCTTTGACATGCAGGTGATGAGACTTAGAATGTCATCTAGATATACAACAACGAAGATGTAAAGAATGTCTCAAAAATTTTCATTTACATACCCCTGGAAGACTACTGGGGCATTACTCAATCCAAAGGGCATTATCAAGTACTCATAATGCCTATCCATGATGTTGAAGGCAGTCTTCCACTCATCTCCGTCACATATTCGAATAAGGTTGTATGTGCCCCGAAGGTCAAGCTTTGTAAAGATAGTGGCTCCTTATCGAACAACTCTGAGATGAGGGGAAGAGAGTATTGTTTTTTAAAGTGATGTCATTGAGGCCTCTGTAGTCTATTCAGGGTCTGAGACCTCCATCTTTCTTCTCGGCGAAGAAAAAACCTGCCCCAGAAGGACAAGAAGATGGTCTTATGAAACCCTTGGCTAAGTTTTATTTCAGGTAAATCGACATAGCAGCTGTTTTCAGAACCGACGGAGGACAGATACAGCCATGAGGTGGCATCTTCCCAAGATAAGATCTATACCGCAGTTCCACTTGTGGTATGGTGGTAATTTATCTGTTACCTTTTCACAAAAGACATCTGCAAAATCACGGTATGGTCCTGATTAAAGAACAGGGCTATGGAATTGCCGTACAGGCAGAATTTTAGGAATGCACTTGTTTTGACAATTAGCTCCCCATGCCAACACATGTATGTTGGTCCAGTCCAAAGTTAGATTATGGATTTTTAACCATGGCAGACCCAAAACTACATCATGAGTATCACTAAGACAAAGAATTCCATAACCTCCTGATGAAGAGCACCAATGCAGAGAATAATAGGTACAGATTTGGAAGATACGATTCCAGCCTCAAGAGTATTCCCATCAATCCTAGACAAAATGAAATTACACTGAAGAGGCCCCATCAGGAATTTGCAGTTCATGGATGATAATCTCAGAAATAAAATTCACGGCTGCTTCTGAATCAATTAAAGCTAGAAGATCTTTAGAACAAGAATTCACAGAGAGTGAGACTGGGAAGAGAGGGTCTATTACATGAGAAGATTTGGAAGCGACCCTTAACTGTACCCCTCTATCAATGGTTAAGTCTTATCATTTCCTGGCAGCAGGGAACATGATTTCAGAAAATGACCAGACTCAGCACAGTAGAGGCAGAGTTGGTTACACTTATGATTACTCCGTTCAGCAGGTGTCAACGAGGATTTGATGACTTGCATGTCTTCATTTAGAGGAGAAGAAGATGAGACCCTGGTGGTTAAAGAGGTAGCGGATCGGGCAGAGGTATGAACTCCACACCCCAACTGGCTTGTTTCTCTTAATGCCGCAGATCAATTTTGATACACAAAGAAATAAGGTCATCCAGTGTCTAAGCTAACTCATCCTTAATTCTTTCGGACAGACCATGCAAGAAGGCTGCTCTAAGGGTAGCATCATTCCATTGTACTTTGGCTGCGGTTGTCTAAAATAAATGTATTGGCCTACAGGACGAGAACCCCGTCAAAGTTGTAGAAGATCTGAAGAAGCTGATATTGATCTTCCTGGCTCATCGAATATATGCTTGACAGCTTTATTAAATTAATTGTAGTTGGACACTAATGGATCTGCCCTCTCCCATAGAGGTGACACCCAATCCAGTGCGGCACCAGTAAATAAAGAAATAATGTATGCAATTCAAGACCCCTGGGTAGGGAAATTGTGCGGCAAGCTCTCAAAATGAATTTTGCATTAATTGATTAATCCCCTACAAGTCTTAGGGTGTCACAGCATGCCGGACACCGTAACACAATTACCAGATCCGGCAGTGCTTGTCTGTTGAGGCGCAGCAGGCGGGGCATCCCTGCTAGTCACTGACTCTCCTCTCTCCTCCTGATGCAGGCAGCCACAGCTCCCTATGGGCACATGCGCCGACCTGTAAAATATTTAAAGGGCCATGCATGCCTTCTAAGTGACATCACAGGAGGTAACTACAGTAGGTTAGCCCTGCCTATATAAGAAAGACTTTGGGAGCACTCAAGTGCCAGAGTATAGGCTCCATTACCTTACTCCAGTGTTCCTATACTATACAGTTTCCTATTTCTGACCTTGGTTTATTTGTGACTTCGTTTTTCATCTGATCCCTGGTTCTGTGTTGACCTTGGCTATCCTCTGTAAGCTGTATTCATCTGCTCCCTAGTACCATCTTGTCTGTTTGGTTCTGACCTGGGTTGTTGAGTATGCGGAAAGTCTACCCTGCTCCATCCAGAGTTCACCAGCACCTGTATAGGGGAACCTATTCTGAGGGCCACGGCCTGTGTGTTGGACGCAGCCAAGTCCAAACCTTCTTGCAAGGGTCCCTGGTGAAAACCGCTGGCACATTAGACCCCTCAGAAATAGGCCTCACCAATCCCTAAATACGGGTTGCATCCAATATCTACCCGAGAGTTGCGACAGAATGGATGCCGCTGGTAATCTTTCACCTCAAGATCTGTTGGATCAGAGTTGAGTAGAAGGAACAAGACCAGGCCCAGATTATGCAGTGTGTTCAGATGCTTATGCAATGGGTTGGAGCTGCTCAGTCACCTCTGGACCAGTCAGCTCCACCTCCTGTGGTGTCCGTACAAGCTTCAGGTACTTCAGCAACATTACAAATCCCGAACCCTACAAAGTACAATGGGGATCCCAAAGGCTTTTGAGGATTTCTGAATCAAAGTTCTATTCAGTTCGAAGTCCAGGCTGAAAACTTTTCCCCCGAAAGAACAAAGGTGGCTTATAATGTCTCGCTGATGTCTGGACAGGCATTGGCATGGGCATCTCCATTATGGGAAAGAAATTACCCTCTGGTTAATGGCAGTACGAGTTCATTGCAACTCTTTGGAAAGTCTTTGATGAGCCCGGATGAGTGTGCTCTGCAAGTACAGCAATTCTACAACTAAGGCAAGGCAAACAGACTGCGGGGCAATATGCAGTGCAATTCCAAACCCTTGCCTTGGAATTAGGGTGAAAAAACCTTGGAAGATCTGATTTCTCCAGTCAAGATGCTTCAGTTTTAAGCTTGCTCCTCATTTCACAGCTCTGGCTGAGGTTCCAGAAGAACCTATGCAGATTGGAAAATCATGTCTACCAGCTGCAGAAAGGTAAAGGAGGTTCAGGAACAAACTGTGTTTATATTGCAGAGAACCGGGACACCTTCTCTCAGGTTGTTCTAAACATACGGGAAACGAGAAGGCCTAATTGATCGAGGGGTGGTCAGGTTAGGTGCATTCCAGTAGACCCCAAAGGGGAAAGTTCCCTCCCAGTTTACTATTGACATGACTCTAGTTCTAGAGAAACCTTCTGATGTTATTAAGGTCTTCTTAGACTCTGGTGCTGATGGCAATTTCATATCAGCCAAGAAAGTTCAGAAGTTAGGCATTCCTAGTGTATCATAAGAGGAACCATTCTGCATTATTGGAGTGGACGGTAACAAACTTCCTATGGCTACCATTCATTCCAGAACTTCAGAGGTCATCATGCAAGTCGGAGCTCTTCATAAGGAGTTGATTTAATTTTACATACTGCCATCAACTGAAAATCCGATTGTTCTGGGTCTTCCGTGGCTACGCAGCTATGCTATTTTAGATTGGAATGAACCTCAAATTCTGTCATGGGGATCTCCGTGTCATCAGTCATGCTTACCATCCATCAAACCACCATAACGTGTCATTCAAAGTCTGGCCATTTCCCCAGAGAATCCTCTCCTAGCTTCATACCAGTCCTTTGAGGATGTATTTAGTAAAAAAGCCGCTGAAATGCTTCCAGCTCATAGGAAGTGGGACTGCGCTTTAGATTTACTTCCAGGAGAAATGCCTCCTCATGAAAGTGTTTCCTCTCTGGCTTCCTGAAGCTCAGGCGGTGTCCGAGTACATCCAGGAAAATCTGGAGCGTGGATTCATAAGAGAATCGAAGTCACCTGCAGGAGCAGGGTTATTTTATTGTTAAAAAGAAAGATGGTGTATAGATTATCGGGGCCTGAATGCCATCACTGTTAAGGATCGGTACCCGCTACCAGTAATCTCTGAAATTTTTGACCACATAAAAGGAGCAAAAGTTTTTTCTAAGTTAGATCTCTATGGGGCCTATAACTTAATCAGAATTCATAAGGGGGGTTAATGGAAGATGGCCTTCAACATGAGTGATGGGTATTATGAATATTAGATTATGTCTTTTGGTTTAAGCAATGCTCCTGCTATTTTCCAAAAGTATATGGACAACATCTTTCGAGACCTGTTATACAAGTATGTTGTGGTGTATCTGGATGATATCCTAATCTTTTCCAAGGACTTAGTGAGTCATCGTGAACATGTATGTGAGGTACTGTCACTATTGTGGGCTAACCTACTCTTTTGCAAGCTATAAAAATGTTCCTTCAAGCAAAAGGAGCTGCCATTCCTGGGTTACATTGTCTCGGACTCTAGATTCCAGATGGAACCTGAGAAGCTTTCCGCCATTGTTAACTGGCCCCAAACAGTGGGATTTAAAGCGATACAGTATTTTCTAGGCTTCTATAACTTTTACCGGCAGTTCATCAGGAATTACTCATCTATTGCTGCTCCTATTACCATTCTCACCAAGAAGGGTCAAGACACTCTGTTGTGGCAGTTTGAAGCAGAGGAAGCATTCGATCAATTGAAGCAGTATTTTATCTCTGCGCCCATCCAAAGGCAGCCGGATTGTGATCAGCCTTTTGTTCTGGAGGTAGATGCCCTCTACAGTCGGAGTTGGCACAGTACTTTCACAGAAAGATGTGAATGGGAAGTGGTGTTCTTGCAGCTTCTTTTCCCGCAAGTTTTTGACCCCAGAGAAAAACTATGCTGTTGGGGATAAAGAACTGTTAGCCAGTAAGCTGACTCTAAAGGAGTGATGATACCTGCTGGAGGAGGCAAATTTCCTGTGACGGTTTACACTGAACACATGAATCTTACATACCTCAGGGCCGCACACTGTCTGAACTATCACCAATCCAAATGGTCTCTATTCTTTGATCATTTTAATCTGGTAATAACCTACCATCCAGGCAGCAAAAATATCAAAGCTGATGCTTTGTCCTGGGCATTCAGTTCCGCTGAGAAAGACGAAGTTCGAGAGAAAAAACATTCTAAATCCAACTTGCTTTCTAGCAGTAACCACTAAGGTTAAGATATCACCAGGGAAGTCATTTGAGGCACCTAAACTCTGTGGAAAGCTGTTACATTCGCCACATGGTTTGCGCTTTACTGACCGTGTGGGGGTGAAGAAAACTCTGGAATTAATCCTTGGGAATTACTGGTGGTCCATCAAGATGTCAAGGATTTTGTGGCAGCCTGTAATATTTGTGCTCAACACAAAGTATTGGGGTATCTGCATCCATTATCAGTGCCCAACCATCCCATGACCCATATTTCTATGGACTTTGTCACCAATTTGCCATTATGCCAGGGTTTCAACACTATCTGGGTAGTGGTGGATAGGTTTTCTAAAACCACTCATTTTGTCCCATTAAAAGGCCTACCATCAGCTCCAGAACTTGCAGAGGCATTCATAAGGGAGATTTTCAGGTTGCACGGATTCCCTAAAGACATTGTGTCTGACTGTGGGGTGCAGTTTACTTCTAAATTCTGGAGGGCATTGTGCATATGTTTTGGTGTCAATTTGAGCTTTTCATCAGCCTACCATCCTCAAAGTAATGGTCAGACAGAGCAGGTGAATCAAGATTTGAAAAAATTAATTTGAATGTATGTGTCGGCCAATCAAGATGACTGGGTCTCCTTGTTGCCATGGGCCAAGTTCGCTCATAACAATTTATTTTGTGAGGCAGCAGGTCACTTTTTTTTCAGTATAGATTTCATCCTGTGTTACCAGAATTGCCAGCTGTGGGGTCGGTATCACTTTTAGTCATCTGTGATACGGTTAAACATTTCCTCAGTATTTGGAGGGAAGTAATCAAGTACTTGTGCAGAGCATCTTTTAGGTACAAGGTGTTTGTGGACAGGAGGAGGAAGAGGATGCCTTCACAATATGTGGGCAACAGAGTTTGGCTGCCAACCAAACATTTGCAACTGAGGGTGCCTACAATGAAATTTTCTCTTAGATTTATTGAGCCATTCCAGATTCTGCAAGTGATAAACCCAGTGGCATATTGCCTAAAGCTTCCTGACATGCTTAAAATACCAAATGTTTTTCATGTCTCCCTCTTGAAACCATTAGTTCTGAATCGATATTCGAGGCACAATGATCTTCCTTCAGCTATTCCAGTAGATCATCAGGAGGAGTATGAGGTAAAACAGATTTTGGATTCTAGGATATCTTGAGGTACAGTCCAATTCTTGGTAGACATCAAAGGATATGGTCCGGAAGAGCGCTGTTGGATCAAGGCCTCAGATATTCATGCACCAAAACTTCTTCAGAAATTCCAATATAGGTTTCCTGGCAAGCCATTTGTGGGGTGTTTGGTGCCCACCCCTAGAGGAGGAGGTAATGCCATAGTGTGCCGGATGCCGGGTATGGCGAAGCTGGTCTGTGGAGGGGCAGTGGGCTGGCCGTCCCCGGCCCCCAATGCTAGTCACTGCCTCTCCTTTTTCTCCCTGATGCAGGAAGGCCATGGCTCCCTATGGGAGTGTGTGCCGACCTGTAACATATTTAAAGGGCCATACACTCCTCCTAAGTGACGTCACAGGAGGTTACTAGGTTAGTCCTGCCTATATAAGGAAGACTCTGGGAGCACTCCAGTGCCAGATTATAGGCTCCATTACCTTACTCCAGCATTCCTGTACTATATCGTTTTCTGTTTCTGATCTTGGCTTGTTTGCGACTCCATTTTTGTCTTATCCCTGATTCTGCATTGACAATCTGGTTTTGACTTTGGCTATCCTCCGTGACCTGTATTCGTTTACTCCCTGGTACCATCTTGTCTGTTTGGTTCTGATCCGGCTTGTTGACTATGCTGTAAGTCTTCACCGCTCCATCCAGAGTTCACCATAAAAGGCACAAACAGAAATACATCTAAATTGAGTGCAAGCTTACCTGGGAGTCACCCCTGGGAACTCCAACTAGCACTACAAGAGCCAGCATGCCCTCCAAATGCTGGTTCATTCATGCTCCTCAAAACAGCAAAAATAAAATGGAAGCTGCTCAAATCAATTTGGCAATACTCTTCAGGTGCATGAAGGGGAGCGGTCATACTAAACAGAAAAACAGAAAGGGAAGTATCACCTAGATATCCCCCAGCACATAAAATTGTACCTGCAACAATACTTGAATACTATAGAGATTCAGAGATATTTGTTGCATACATTTGTAAGTACATGGTAAGCTGCAAGGCCACTTCATGGCTTCTCTGATACTGGCAGTCCCTACTCTGCATGATAACAGAACCCACTCTGGGCCATGTAATTATCTGTTGTAAGGCCTCTATTACCATATAGTTTTCAAGTATTGCAGGTACAATTTAGTGTGCTGGGGGATATCTAGGGGATACTCCCCTTTCTGCTTTTCTGTTTAGTATGACCCCTACCCTTTATGCACCTGAAGAGTATTGCAATATTGATTTGAGCAGCTTCCATTTTATATTTGTTGATTTGGGAGGCATGAATGAACCAGCATTTGGAGGGCATGCTGGCTCTTGTAGTTCTAGTTGGCATTCCCAGGGGTAAATCCCAGGTAAGCTTGCTCTCAATTTAGATGTATTTTCTGTATGTGCCTTTATCATGAGGCCTTACATCAGATAATTACATGGCCCAGAGTGGGTTCTGTTATCATGCAGAGTAGGGACTGCCAGTATCAGAGAAGCTGTGAAGTGGCCTGACAGCTTACCATGTACTTACAAATGCATGCAACAAATATCTCTGAATCTCTATTACCATATAGTTTTCAAGTATTGTTGCAGGTACAATTTAGTGTGCCGGGTGATATCCAGGGAATACGCCCCTTTCTGTTTTTTTTTTCTCAGGGCTGCAACCTGTGTGGCAGATGCAGCCAAGTCCAAACCTTCTTACTATGGTCCCTGGTGAAAACCACTGCCTCAGAAATAGGTTTCACCAATCCCTAAATATGGGTTGCATCCAATATCTACCCGAGAGTTGCGACATAGGGTTTCCATCAAAATGACTAGGATGGACTAGCTGGAGACGAGATTTAGGGATCACAGGAACTACTGAAGGACTTGCGGAAGATGCTTGAGGAGGAATCAAAGTGGTGAGCAGTGTTTGGATGAGAGACATCCTGAAGATGTTGTCCCATATGTTTTTGGGTTGTCTCTTGGACCTCCATACAAGTTAATACATTCTAGAGGATTCCTTCCCCTTGTGACCTGGTGGCTTCCATTGGGCCTGTGCAAACTGTCAGAACCTGGTATAGTTTGTCCTCAGTTATGGGTTCAGGAGCCGTGGGGCTAGGTTGAATTGGAGGTAGGAGACAGTTGCAGGATATGTCTTCTTCATAAACTCCTTGCAGATGTTGGTGAGACCTACTCCAAGGCATGTAGTCTAATCCACTTGATGGTGTTCAGCAGTGACTCCTCCAAGCATGATATTGGATTCGCTGCACCAAGAATATCTGTACTGAGGTACTAGATGCTGAGTGGCATTAAGTATCTGTGAATCACTTGCTGATTAGTAATGGGTAACAGCCTAAATTAATTAGATGCTGTTCAATGATGTTAGCTGGCAATGTATCCAGACCATGAATAGCGATGATTGATGGTAATGTAACCAGATGTTGAATAGCAATGTTAGATGGTAATGTATCCAGACACTGAATAGTGATGTTAGATGGTAATGTATCCACAAAGCTTGCAACTAGATAGAGATCATTAGGGAGTAGTGTTGAGCCAAGGACGCAGTCTCAGCAAGTGAACACTAGAGAAGCAAAGTTGCACAGGCAACTTTCTGTTCCAATAATTGGACTAAAATACCTTTAGGTAGCTGGTCATTGGTTGAGAGAGGCAGCTGACCGACTGCAGGCTGCCAGTGGAGGATACCAATCAGATGACATGAACCAACATGGTTTTGCCCATGTCCACGCTAGTGGTAACCAGGATGTGCACATGAGGATTCTATCAGACTCTGGGGAGAATACTCAGCCACTACTGGTTCCTAGGACTGACAGCCACATGCCTCGGAGCACGCAGATGCTGGTGTAGGGGTGAGTAGCGGCTGATCCCAGACCGTATCCTGACAAGGAGAACCATCACTGCATCACATGCCACTTAAGCTGACAATTTGCATACCAACAGCTCTTTACATATCTTTAGATCTGTGTCCATTGGGAAGAAAGACACAACATATGACTTTAACCTTAAATCTTAAATATTGCATTTGCTCTGTTCAGCTGGTCCACATATTTGCGTTTAAGTGGACAGTGGGTACAACGGCATTTTGGAAGCTACTAAGTTTTTTTAATGACCTTGTACAGTTTGGGAATTGCTTCCTAGTGAAGTGGAATCTAGATTGGATTTGGTAGCGGGGATACAGGATCTCAATTAACTGTCTAAAACTCACTACACTAAAGGCAGATATCGGATGCACATCTAATACCAGCATAGATATTATGGCATCAGTGATCCACTGTGCAACTGGGTGACTGCAGTCATATTTGTTCCCTCTTGCAAAATATTGTTTAACAGACAATTGTTTTTTAAAGTACTACTAGTAGTCTTTCTGGTCCCCTTCTAGGATAAAAATCTGCTCCCAGCAGCAGCAGCAGCAGGCATAGCATTTAAGGATTCTTCTGGGGCAAGGACTGATGTGAATGATTCAAATATTTTTGGTAAATTACTTTCCTCCTCCCCTCCCCTCCTTCCTCATAAATGTGCTTTGGAATAAAACATTTAAATAAAATGTACACCTAATCAAATATTCCTTACCCTGCCTTCAACTACATACATACTCCAACTCCCTCAGGCCTCTTGAATAATAAAAACATTTATTTCCTGATATGGGAAATTGAGTTGCCACAGCCACTGCAATCTTTGTCATGCAGTTGCTGAATGCCAAACATGTTGATAGTTGGTGCAGCCACTGGCTGAAGTAAGAATAGTTGATACTTGATACGTAATTGGGGTAGCCACTGGCTGAAGAATTGATACAGATGTGCCCAGCTAGTTTGTTGCTCATAGCGCGACATTCAGACCTCTGTGTTGCACCATGGAATGTTATGTGATGGCTGTACTTTGGCGTTCCATGATATTCTTCAACAAAATATATGCTATGGCATGTAATACAATGCTTAACCACTGGGTGGCGAGTGCTCCACTGTTGTAATTTGTACTGAATACCACACAGTTAAATTGGATGGATATCACATTCACAATCTGGATTTGCATGTTTGCACAATTAATCTAATCTTTTTAATATCACATAAGCTCTTAGAACTGGACGCAAATCAGTACACAGATTAATTAAGGAGATGCATGCACAGCTTCCAATGAGATGGGATGAATTATTCTCTAATGGTGGGGTACTGTGTATATATGTACTAGTAGAATATTTTGAAAGGAAGACATATTTTTTATTATTAAAAACAGTAGTGGGTTAAGTGCACAAGGATGAGCCCACTATGTGCAGTTCTTGATATAGCTGGCATGTGGGCTAGAGTTTAGGTGATCACCTTGCAACAGTGCTTGGTTCAAGCCCTGGAAAATAATATTTTTTTTGGCACTGTCAGCACTGTCCCAGACTTAGACACTATAGTGAAACTAGTAGAGGGCTCTGTTTAAAAGTGAGGTCTCTGTATTACAAACTGATTGTGAGTTTTGAAAATGCACACTTGCGTCACTGTCAGCATGCCAGCACTGTGGTGGCTGCCAGCTCTGGGGATTGCAATGGGATCTCTGGTGCATGCCCAGTGGAGCCGCTCCATACACCAGTCACGCTATGCTGTGGCGTATGGAGGATCATAGTACTATGCATGCCCAGTGGGTCAGGAGTCACACACAGTGCATCCCTGACTTAAAAACTATAGTGATTTCATGACTTTAGGAACTAGTAGTGGGCTGCTTGAAAGAGGGATCTCTGTTTTACAACCTGATTGTGCATTTTAAAATGCACACTTGCTGCACTGTCAGCGCCTGTGCAGTACTATGAGCCTCCCATATACCACAGCATAGCGCGACTGGCATATACAGTCAGGTGCATAAATATTGGGACATTGACAGAATTTTCAGATTTTGGCCTCTATTCACCACCACAATGGCTTTGAAATGAAACAAACAAGATGTGCTTTAACTGCAGACTTTCAGATTTCATTTGAGGGTAATCACAACCAAATCATGTGAACGGTGTAGGAATTACAACGGTTTATATATGTGCCTCCCACTTTTTAAGGGGCCAAAAGTAATGGGACTATCAACTCAAAAGCTATTTCATGGACAGGTGTGGGCTATTCCCTTGTTATTTCATTATCAATTAAGCAGGTAAAAGGTCTGGAGTTGATTCTAGGTGTAACATTTGCATTTGGAATCAGTTGCTGTCGACTCTCAATATGAGATCCAAAGAGCTGTCACTATCAGTGAAGCAAGCCATCCTTAGGCTGAAAAATCAAAACAAACCCATCAGAGAGAAAGCAAAAACATTAGGTGTGACCAAATCAACTGTTTGGAACATTCTTAAAAAGAAAGAACGCACCGGAGTGCTCAGCAACACCAAAAGACCCGGAAGACCACGGAAAACAACTGGGTTGGATGACAGAAGAATTATTTCCCTGGTGAAGAAAAACAACTTCACAACAGTTGGCCAAATCAAGAACACTCTCCAGTAGGTAGGTGTATATGTGTCAAAGTCAACAATCAAGAGAAGACTTCACAAGAGTTAATATAGAGGGTTCACCACAAGATGTAAACCATTGGTGAGCCACAAAAACAGGAAGACCAGATTAGAGTTTGCCAAACAACATCTAAAAAAGCCATTACAGTTCTGGAACAACATCCTATGGACAGATGAGACAAAGATCAACTTGTACCAGAGTGATGGGAAGAGAAGAGTATGGAGAAGGAAAGGAACTGCTCATGATCCAAAACATACCACCTCATCAGTGAAGCATGGTGGTGGTAGTGTCATGGCGTGGGCATGTATGGCTGCCAATGGAACTGGTTCAATTAAATTTTTATTGATGATGTGACTGCTGACAAAAGCAGCAGAATGAATTCTGAAGTGTTTCGGGCAATATTATATGCTCATATTCAGTCAAATGCTTCAGAACTCATTGGACGGCGCTTCACAGTGCAGATGGACAATGACCCGAAGCATACTGCAAAAGCAACCAAAGATTTTTTTAAGGTTAAAAAGTGGAATGTTATGCAATGGCCAAGTCAATCCCCTGACCTGAATCCGATTGACCATGCATTTCACTTGATGAAGACAAAACTGAAGAGAGAATGCCCCAAGAACAAGCACGAACTGAAGACATTTGCAGTAGAGGCCTGGCAGAGCATCACCACGGATGAAACCCAGCGTCTGGTGATGTCTATGCGTTCCAGACTTCAGGCTGTAATTGCCTGCAAAGGATTTGCAACAAAGTATTAAAAAGTGAAAGTTAGATTTAGGATTGTTTAGTTTGTCCCATTACTTTTGGCCCCTTAAAAAGTGGGAGGCACATATAGAAACGGTTGTAATTCCTACACCGTTCACCTGATTTGGATGTAATTACCCTCAAATTAAATCTGAAAGTCTGCAGTTAAAGCACATCTTGTTTGTTTCATTTCAAAGCCATTGTGGTGGTGAATAGAGGCCAAAATATGAAAATTCTGTCAATGTCCCAATATTTATGCACCTGACTGTAGAATGGCTCCACTGGGCATGCGCCAGAGATCCCATTGCAACCCAAGGAGTTGGCAGCCACCACAGTGCTGACAGTGTGTGTGGATTAAAATGTGTAAAATGACGAGTGTGTGGACTAAAATGCACAGTCAGTTTGTAATACAGAGATCCCTCTTTCAAACAGCCCTCTACTAGTGTCTAAAGTCATGACATCACTATAGTGTCTAAGTCTGGGATGCAGTGTGTGTGACTCCTTACCCACTGGGCATGCACAGTACTATGAGACTCTAAATGCCATAGCATGACTCGCAGGGCACTACGTGGGTACTGCATTGGAGCACTGTAAACCACTTTCTTGAGCACACAGTGCATCAGCAGTACAGTGGCATAAAGTAGCATAGAAATGCCAGGTGGTATGAAGTTGTGGACAATGTATTGAGTTCAGTTGGCTTTGATAAAAATACTGAACTTCAAATGCTCGTTCCATATGCAGCACTGGGAGTGTGTCTTTTTGGTCAACTCAGATACTGTACCTGTATAAATGACACAACTCACACACCACCAAGTCCTGTAGTGAAGATTTACTGAAAACAAGAAAAAAATTACATTTAGCAGGTCTCAAACCCGTGACACCCACTTGCAAGCCGATCACCAAACCTCTAACCCACAGTCACACCTGTTGTATACAGCATGCAGTGCATCAGTCTAGTGCTGATGTATTGTGTCACTCCACATCAGCTCCACTAGGCATGCACAGTACTATGAGACTCAATACTACACAGCATAGCATGACTATGAAGGTGCTACATGGCGTATGGAGCTGCTCCATTGGGCATGCGCCGGAGGTCCCATGTGCAAGGCCTGGAGCTGTCAGCCACCACAGCACAGATGTGATGAGAGTGCCACAAGTGTACACTTTAAAATGCACAGTCAGTTTGTAATCCAGGGACCCCATTTTCATACAGAGCCCTCTACTACTTTTCTACTACCCTTTACATCACTTTCTTGAGCACACAGTGAAATATTTATATAAAAAAGTACAGGACTCACAAACTGTATTAGACATGAAACATGAATCTATGAGGAAAAAACATTGTACTATAATGTACCGATTCACTGCTTTTGTCAGCCAATCATCGGGCGGTGAAATTCAGAACATGCATTGGAAATCAGATGCAGGCGCTTTGTAGTTTAGGAAAAGCAACACCTGGTGGACAAAAATTTGTATTACACATTATGACTTTTTTTCAGTGCTATGCTACATTCTGTTACACCTCAAAGTGTACTGTGTGGCGCGAGATGCATGGTGCACTACATGGCGTATGGAGCAACAAACTAGCTGGGCACATCTGTAGTTGATAGTTGGCGCAGCCACTGGCTGAAGTAAGAAGAGTTGATACTTGATAATTGGTGCAGCCACTGGCTGAAGAATTGATAGTTGGTGCAGCCACTGGCTGAAGTAAGAAGAGTTAATACTTGAAAATTGGTGCAGCCACTGCCTAAAGTGAGAAGAGTTGACACTTGATAATTGGTACAGCCACTGGCTGAAGTGAGAAGAGTTGACACTTGATAATTGGTGCAGCCACTGGCTGAAGTAAGAAGAGTTGATACATAATAATTGGCGCAGCCACTGGCTGAAGTAAGAAGAATTGATAGTTGGTGCAGCCACTGGCTGAAGTAAGAAGAGTTAATACTTGATAATTGGTGCTGCCACTGGCTGAAGTAAGAAGAGTTGATACTTGATAATTGGTGCTGCCACTGGCTGAAGAATTGATAGTTGGTGCAGCCACTGGCTGAAGTAAGAAGAGTTAATACTTGATAATTGGTGCTGCCACTGGCTGAAGTAAGAAGAGTTGATACTTGATAATTGGTGCTGCCACTGGCTGAAGTAAGAAGAGTTGATACATAATAATTGGTGCAGCCACTGGCTGAAGTTAGAAGAGTTGATAATTGTTGCAGCCACTGGCTGAAGTAAGAAGAGTTGATACTTGATAATTGTTGCAGCCACTGTGTCAGGGTTCAGCCTAGGATCAGCCATCTCTTACCTCAATGCTGGCTTCCCCTGACTTCTCATGCGGTCAGACGTTTGGTGTGGTGATGGGTGAGGCGCTGAGCATTCTGCCTTAGGAGCTTGCAGACCTCCATGGTTGGCTGTGTGTGTCGGGATCGGAGTTCCCATCATGGGTGCCACCATGATAGTCCCTCTCATGTGATAGTATCTCAACCAATGGGAGCTTGGTCTCGGTCAGCTGATGCTGTGCTCCTATCTTCTGCTACCCCTGGGTATATATCTGGCTCCAGAACTCCAGGAATCCTCGTTTCAGGTTCCATTGGTTTTCATGTCTAATTTCCTGTGTTTCCTTTGAGCCACAGCGCAACCAACATCTCTGCCTGTGTACAAATTACCAGTGTTCTCTGGAGCAGCAGTGTGACTATCAACTCTGCCTGTGTGCTTCACCTCTAGTGACAGTGCAAATACATCTCTATAAAAGAAAAAAGAAGAAAGTGGGGTATTTTAAATGGCGCATTATAAGAATCCCAATTTATGATAATTACTTGATTGTGTTGTATTAGAGTTAAAAATTAATAAATCTTTATTTGATCTTGTTTTAAAATATATTATTCAGGATATCTAAGGCGAAATATTTGTTAAAATGATAGTATTACTATGTGCAAAAAGTTATGAAAAATGTTTATTAAAAAGAAATAAAGAATTCCATTTACCACTGATCTAATATATGTAGTGTTTTATTCCTTAAATGTGTCGGTTTTTACATTTCAAACCAATCAAATAATGTTAATTTAATTACTAATGTGCATATCTCACATTATATCTATCTATCAAATGTCTATCGCAAATGGCCAGGTAATTCCAATAAGTTATCTGGTCTGATTACAATATCAATTGTTACACAGTAACTCCCAATGAGTTTGTTTTAATGTTGCAATCTAATACATTGTGGCTAGTATAAGTATCCACATATTTTCCCAATACTGATTCCCCAATAGTGGGATATAAAAGTGTTTTATTTTGGAGGATAATAGTGTTCCTCGCTAATTATGCCACATCATAGATTGTACTCCTGCTGGAGTTAATATATAAAACAGCTGTTCATGTCATTGTCCCATAAACCGCTTTCACCTCTAATAGTATTGTTCGCGTCTGTATATGTTATCACGCTGTATTCTCAGCGCGACAAACTGTATTATCAGTCTCCTTATTAGTATTGCTGAGCGCGGCTTCACATACAAGCATTTATATTTTCAGACACATTCACAGTACTATTGGGAAACGTCCTGGTGTTCACAGTACGGAGAACTGTGTTATCAGTCTCCGTATTAGTATTGTTGAACGCGGCTTAACATGTAAGCTGAGCCACTTCTGTTCTCATGAATTTGTTATGTATACAGTACATTTGCGTTTGCAGAGTCATTTAGACAGGTAATTTATTCATAATCAGTAATACTAATTAGGAAACATCCCGGTGTTCACAACAAGGAGAGCTGTGTTATCAGTCTCCGTGTTAATATTGCTGAGCGCGGCTTCACCTGTAGACTAAACTATTTCTGTTCTCGTTTGCTCTTTATATATACAGTACATTTATGTTCCCAGACACATTCAGATAGATAATATAATTATAATTAGCAGTATTATTGGGAAACGTCCCGATGTTCACAACATGGAGAGCTGTGTAATCAGTCTCCGTTTTAGTATTGCTGAACGCGGCTTCACATGCAAGTTAAGCACTTCTGTTCTCATGTGTTAGTTATATAAACAATATATTTAGACAGATAATATAGTTATAGTTAGCAGTACTATTGGGAAACGTCCCGATGTTCATAGCACGGAGAACTGTATTGTCAGTCTCCGTGTTAATATTGCTAAGCACGTTTTACATGCAAGTTAAGCCGCTTCTATTCTCATGTATTTATTATATGCACATTACATTTATATTTCCAGACACATTTAAACCAATACTGTATTCATGATCAGTGGTATTGTTAGGGAACGCCAACGCACGTTTCTTCTGCAGCTTTCTCAAGGCTACCAACCCGAATGTAACTGGACGCCGTCTTTTATCCCCCCGTTCTCTTTTCCATAGGTCCATTCAAACTCATTTTGCCGCCAGGATTTTGATTAGGATCCCAGTACGATTTGTTCTCATTCCATATATGGTATTCTCCTCTATCCTATACCCATTAATAGTATTTGGTTCCAGTTATATTAAAGCTAAATATAAATATAGTGTTTATTATTTTAATATTAATACTCATAATATTCTATATTATCTATTTAATATTGTATATCTTAACTAAAACTAGCTCAATATGTAAATATACATTTTTGGGAATCAAAAAGTGACAATAATAATTATTTACATAGTGTTTTTTATAGAAAAAATATTAATAATAATTATTTTGAACTATAACAGAATGTTATAACATTCCATATATGTTTCTCCTGTTAATAAATGCTATTAAATTCCACCAAATGTTGCTCAGCATATTTATAACACTAAAATCATTCTACACTTATTCTATTATATTAATAATTACCCCTAAATCATGATTGGCACTATAATCTATTATTAGTGTATTATATTATTTTATTATCATATAATCATATACTTAATATTTGTGCTAAAAACTATATGTGACTATTGTGTAGAGAAAATTAAGACTTACTAAAATAAATTGAATGTGCTTTGTGTATACTACTTAATGTGTGTAAAAAGAAAAAGTTCTACTATAGCAAGCCTGCTAGACCAATGTGACCTGTTGTCCTATCTACTAGCATTTCAAGTACAAAACCCCAAGCCAGGGGTCCTACCGAGTAATTCCCCCATGTGCCCATTCTGGCACTTTCCTTTGGGCCACGGGTATCTGGTTCTCTATTCCCTGCGGGGCTTGGTCACCTAGTCAAAGGACCACGACCTGCTTACAGGGTGCAGCCCATATCCCGCTCGGAGGGGTCACTGGTGAACACCTCCCTGTGGGTTAGATTTCGCATCATTGACTAGGTCTAGTCAACGACCAAGACCCGTGGACTCAGAGATCATGCATCCAGGCCCTTCCCTTCACTTCTTCCCACAACCTCAGGCCTCAGCTTTCAATAAACCTTCTCCTAGCGTGACAATTCCTTCCTAAAAAAATTTCAATTAATTCCTGAGCTTCTAGGTGTTGCCTCTAATTCTTCTGGTACCTCCTCCGCACAGAATAAAATCAGACATCAGAATTACCCATGTCCCAAGCTTTCTGAAGCCGAGCGCCAAAGGAGTAGAGAGTTTTTTCTGTGTCTATATTGTGGGAGCTCTGACCATTTTATAAGGGATTGTACCATTCACCAGTTTAACACTGATACCAAAGGCCTGCATTCCAGAGATCTTGTTCCTAGTTCTCCCTCGGCAGCTGAACTTTCCTCAGTTTCAGGCAAGGGGTTAAGATCTACCATGTTAAAAAAAGTTCAACTTTTTGACGGGGGTCTCATAACAGGTCTCCAATCTCGTACCCCAGGAGGGGGTCTCAAGTCTCTTACCCCAAGAAGGGGTTACATGTTTCACACCCCAATAGAGGGTTTCAAGTCTCTCATCCCAAGAGGGGTTACAAGTCTCATGCCCCAGGAGGGAGTTTTTATTTCAAGTACCATACCCCAACAAGGGGTCTATGATTCAAGTTTCATACCCCTGAAGGGGATTTCAGATGTTGTAGCCCAGGATGGGGGTTCAAGTGTGATTCCCCTTGAGGAGATTTTGAGTATTATTCTTCAGGATGACCTATCCATCTCAGCTAAGAATTCTTCTTTTCCAACTTTCAAAGGATCTTCACAAGTCACAATCTCTCTGATAACTGGGCCTAAAGTTTTTGAAGTCAGGCAGACTTCCCAGGAAATTGCTAATTACATGGAAAATTTTACATTTGTGATCTCTGAGGTCTCTGGTTTTCTGGGAAAAAAAGGACTCAAGTCTCTAGTAGAGGCCGTTGGGAGCAAAGTTGTGGAAGATATTAGCAAAGAAACCAATTACCTCATCATGCGCTATGATAGTGATTAATCCAAATGGTCATAGATGAGAATGAGTTATTTGAATTAATGTATTCCTTGTCCAGTGATGAATCAATCCCTGAACATATTATCATTGAGAATAACAAATTATGTGACACTGGTTCGAGTAAAGAATATCAACCAATATCAGTGAGGTCTTCTGTTCACCAATTTGTGGATTCCCAATGTAGTTCCATGTTTACTCCTGATGGTGATTCATATATCCAGAATCCAGCTGATGCTCCAACACTGTTTTTATTTGATGGAGATATTAAAGAGTACGTCACTTTGTTTGGACAGGTGGAAGCTTTTATGAGAACTGTTCCAATGTGTGGTATCACCTCTACAAACATCGTTAAATATCTGCTTTCATGTTTCAGAGGTGAGGCGTGGAATTGGGCTAACACCCTCTTAGAGACCAAGGATCCAATCCTCCAAGATATGGATGCTTTCAATTCAGCTGTATTTGAAAGATTTGCTCCTATGAATCTGCCCACTAATACTTGCATTGGTATAAGTTCTAGATCTGGACCTTTGCATAAGGCTTCTACTTCTTTCTCCACAAAAACTACACATCCATAAATTAAGCTCAGATGCTCCAAATTAGTCCCTTTACAAGATGATAGAATACAAGGTCAACCAGTCCGGAATGGTTAGGAATCAACAACCTAATACCATCAGAATTGGTTGTGCTTCCCTCCACTCATCTTCTAAATCCCCTGAGTTTTCTAGTCATGTTAATTCTTCCTTTCTTCCTTTAGACCTGTATTCTGATTCTGAATTCAACCCGGTGCATGATAATACTCTTTTTCCTGATAACCACTTGTTATTCGACCCTATCCCCCCTACTGGTATGTTTCCTCAAGAATTAACAGTAAGAACTACTTTGCTTCAAAGGAAAGGTTCTTCATTTTGTACTAGATACCAAGGGGTAAATTTACTAATGCTCAGTTTGCAGCTCGATTTGAGGAGTGATTTAGTACTTCTCAAATCGACCTAAATCGAATGCAGTGAAAACCATTTTTTCACTGCAATTACTATGATTCGATTTGTTTTGCGATTTGCGATGTTCATGTCCAAATTGAATGGCAAATCACCCTTCAAAACGAACTGCAAATCCTCGACACACAAACTACTTCATGCTTTCACTTTCAGCAGTTCGTTATCACACAGATACATGCAGATATCAGTGATATGCCTGCACGTATCTGCCTGGAAAAAGTGTTGTAAAGAGTTAAATAAAAAATAAAAAAAACGTGAGGTCCCCCCCTAAATCAGAACCAGCCCCGGACTGCTGAAAAACAGTTCTGGTTGACTAAGTACAGGGAAAAAATGACATAGTGTCTCCCTGTACTCAGTGCAACCAGCACTGGGCTATGGGAAGCAGGGCTGGGTCTGGGTTTACAGGGAAAAATTTACTTAGGGCTCCCCTGTAAATCACAGAACCAGCCCTGGACCCTTTCTAATGGGGCACTGATGCCACAGCCAGGGGAGCCCTATCACCAGGCCCCCCAGCCACAGCATCAGCCCTGTCCATTAGTCAGCCCAGGCCAGGGATCCCTGGGGAGTTGGAGACCTCTTCAAAAAAAGGGGTCTCTCTCTCCAGGGCACCCCTAGCCTGGGCTGATAGCCCGGGTGGTGGGTTGATTGTGACAGTGATGTGTAAAATTAGAAGTGATAAAACATTATCTTTCCAGAAGAACTGCAGGTCCCAGCAAGCCTCCCCCACATGCTGGTGCTTGGAGAACCACAAGTACCAGCATGCAGGGCATTAAGGGCCCACTGGGACTTGTAGTTCACCTGTAAAGAAATGTTGCAAGAAACACACACACACACCTTACAAAGTATAAGTTTAATACATACATACACACACACACATACTCCCCTATATTACCTTGAGTGGCCCCCTTCTCCAGTAGGCATCCATGGGTTAAAATAAGAAAAAAAAAATCCCGACCCTCGCATTAAGGAGTAATCATTCTAACCAGAATGATTACTCCTTCCTGAGTGAACTGCACAGACGCAGCTTCAACCTTTGAAGCTCCGTGTCTGTGCGTTCATTGGCTGAGAGAGGTCAGACCCCACCTCTCAGCCAATGAACGGCTCCCTCCATTGAAGTCAATGGTGGGAGCCGCAGGATACCCTTTAGTTACCTTTAATCAGGGGAATCAGCATATATAATTATTGTACATTGAGGTACGCCTCAGATTTTATTCCTTTTCCATAATTGCAGAACTGTGAGGTCCGTGTTATAACTGCATTTATTGGTGACACATGTAGTGACTTATTTATCAATTGATGAAATTTTTTGTCCATATTTACTTAATTTTCGCCTCATTACTTTTTCATGTTTCTCAAATAAATATAATAATCTAGTACAGCATTTCAATTAACTTTGTTGCTCATCCTTGTGAACTTGTTAGCCGATAGAGGGCTTTATTTTTCTTATATTTATGTGATTTATGTATGTTTGCACTTTGCACTTTCCCTCCCCTTTTTTTCGAGTGACACGATTGTGTATATAATTTATTGGTGTACTTAATAGCACTAGCATTTCGATTCATATTGGTTGCTGCTTCATGTCCATTTAATACCAGCTGATAAGCATACTCAATGGATATTTTCTAATTGCACTAGCACTTTCTGCATTCTTATATTATGAATTCTTATGACATGGTACTATTTGTTCAGTCATTTTTTCAATTTCACTTGGTGCAACTAGTGGGCAATAATTCTTGCCATCATTTTCTATGAAGAGATTTTCTTTTGTCTCTTTTTGGATATTATACCCAATGAGGGCTGTATAAAGCATGTTTCATTGTGTTATATGCTTCTTTTTTCTAAGGATTATATAATCATAACAGTATTCTTCTCTGATATTATTTGTTTCATTCCATTTTAATATATTAATAAAAGTAAATTTTTAACCATATGTGACATAAGTGTACCTCAAGCATAGGAGTTTCCTTTCTCTCTTACTTTTAAAACCTCTTAGAAAAACCTCAGGGAAGTCATTGCAAAATGGCTTACCCCACTTGGACTCTCCTTGGGATTTGTGATTTCTGACAATGCCACCAATATTGTGAGAGCATTACAGCTGGGTGAATTCCAACACATTCCATGTTTTGCTCACACTATTAACTAGGTGGTGCATTTTTTTTTTTAAATGACATTGCATAAGGCGGACGCTGTACTAGCCAACAGATTAAAATCCCGGAAAGCTAAATCTGCCATTCAAGCCCTTAAAGATGATAATGGAGAATCTCAATATGATCCAGTTGTTAGAAATACTATTTTAATAAATTATTATAGCCATTTATATAACCTCTCTGAATCACCCAGTCCAGACCCCAATGTCGATCCTCAAACTGTAGATTACTTATCCTCTTGTGATCTTCCCTGTATTGATCCACAAATGGCGGGAACACTCGGACTTCCCATTACTGAAGAGGAAACTTGTAATGCCCTGAAAACACAAAAACCATCTAAAGCTCCCGGCCCTGATAGAATCCCAATATCCTTTTACAAAACGTTCCAAGCCTCTTTAATCCCACAATTTACTGAGATGTTCAACCAGATTTTGAACTGTGAAACTTTTCACTCCTCTACCACCAGAGCAACCATCACGGTCATTCCCAAACCAGGTAAGGATCCTCTCATCACCTCTAATTATTGACCTATCTCATTACTTAATGCAGATTTAAAAATATTCACTAAGATCCTTGCAAATAGGCTCAATCCCCTTCTAGCCAACCTTATCCATCCTGACCAGGTGGGTTTTGTCCCTTCCAGGCAGGCACTCAATAATATTAGACGTACAGTGGACATTATTCACTATATAAATAATCATCAACTTCCCTCTCTTATGCTTGCTTTGGATGCGGAGAAAGCCTTTGATAGGGTATCCTGGTCATTTATGATGCACACGCTTACTACTTCTGGCCTCGGGGGTACATTTTTACAAGCCATTAAATCCCTTTACTTTAATCCAACTGCTTCTGTTCTTGCTGGGGGGATACTTTTGTACCCTTTTTCTATAACCAACGGTACCCGACAAGGATGCCCTTTATCGCCCCTTATATTTGCGTTGATTATAGAACAGCTAGCTAGGAGAATATGGGCTAACCCTGATATATCTGGTGTGGCTATCAGAGACTCTCAATATACTCTCTCTTCATTTGCTGATGATATTCTTCTTACTCTGACTAAACCACTCAACTCTCTCCTGAACTTATTTCACGAATTGTCCCTATATGGAGATCTGTTGGGCTACAAAATTAATCAAATTAAATCAGAAGCTCTCCCTATTCATCTCCCAGGTAGTCTTAAACAGCTATTGCAATTGAATTTTAATTTCCATTGGAGAACAGATTCTTTGCGATATCTTGGGGTCAATATTACCAAAACATATGATTGCCTATATAAAGCTAACTACCCTCCTTTTAAGTCAATTGAACAGGATATTCTGCAGTGGAAAACCTATTTTATCTCATGGATTGGGCATATCAATGCAATAAAGATGAATGTTCTACCAAAATTGCTGTATTTGTTTCAGACACTACCTGTGGCAATACCAACCCAAGTCCTCAACCAACTCCAATCTTTATATTGTAAATTTATATGGAATTATAAAAGATCGCGTATACACCAGAATATCTTAGACGATCATCAGAAGGAGGTCTGGGTTTACCTCTGCTCCTATGGTACTATAAAGCTTCTCAGTTGAGTCAGATGGTGGCCTGGCATGCTCCTAGTTTTAATAAAAGCTGGGTTGACCTTGAGAGTGCTTTAGTGGGTTTGAATTCAGTCTCACACTTACCCTTGGTTACCTCCCAAATACAGACCTCGCACCACCCTCTCCATACCTATGGTAGCTCTAACACTTTTCATATGGGATAATCTTAATAAAAAACTCCACATATCCGTCTCCTCAGACCCCCATGTGGAAGAACCCTTCCTTCGCACCAGGTCTCTCACCTACCATGGCATCTGCCTGGTCCAGGGCAGGTATTACCAGCCTCCGTCACATTATACGACAATTCGCCCCGCAGTCATTTAATGATATCCAGGAAAAACACGGCATCCCCAACCCGTTACACTACCAATATTTGCAAATCCACCACTTTGTCACCTCTTTATTTTCCACTCTCTCACCTTGAAATCCTTCTCCTATAGAAAGACTTTGCATACACCGATCTACTGACAAGGGTACTATATGCTTTCTTTACCATTCTATTTTGACACCAGAATCCCCCCTACTCTCAACACATGAACTTGCATGGGAGGCAGATTTGGTACACCCATTAGGTTATGACACCCGGGAAGCAATACGTCTTATTATATCTAAATGTTCCATTAGTGTGGCAATCCAAGAAAATTCATATAAGGTTTTCACCAGATGGTATTTAGTCCCAGAAGGCCTCCATCATATGTTTCCCAACACCTTTAACCTGTGTTGGTGGCAATGTGGTCATGTCGGCACATTCTTTAATGTTTGGTGGTCCTGCCCAAAAATTATTCCATTCTGGAATATGTTTCACTCCCTCATATCATCTGCTGTTACCCTACCTTTCTCTCTCTCCCCCGCCAACCTCTTACTCTGTGTCCTGGTTAATCAGGTGTCCAAGGACACTAACAGACTAGTTCTCCACATCTCCTGTGCAGCCAAATACCAATTGGCACGTAACTGGAAAAAAATAACACACCAACTCAACCAGAACTTTTAAACAGAATCTGGCTTGTATCTAAAATTGAGTATACTACTAGCTTATTGAATAATACAGTGCATAAATTTTCACTCAGTATGGTCTCCCTGGTACTCCTCCCAAGCGGTTACTCTTCCCGGTCTTACATGAACCATAACCCCTATTTCTGCTCCTGATGTTTTAATTTATTATTTTGTATTATGTTGTCCCAGCTCGCTTACACCCCCCTCCTCTTTAATTTTTATCTTTCCCCTTTACCTCAAATATCCTCTAATTGTACTTTATTTTCAAATATATTTTATTAATGTTTTTCCAAATATTTAAGATGTTATCTTTTCTAATTTCAAATCAGTTGAAGAATTTTTTTTATTCTGATATCACAAGTTTATTTTCTTTATATGACTTTATATATTATTATCAGATAATGTATCTATTGTGATACCGAATTGTTTTGCTGTTTATTTCTGATAATTCTAATAAACAATTTAAAAAAAAAATGACATTGGAAGAGATGCTCTCCGTGGCCCGTAAAATTTCTGGGCATTTTCGCCATTCAGCAGATGCATGTAGAAGACTGCAGCACCTGCAAGAAATGTTGCCCTGTCACCAGCCCTGTCACCGTAGGTATGAGGCGGAACTCCATCCTATATATACTTGAGTGAATGGAGGAACAGCAAAAAGCCATCCAAATATACAAAATGAAGTATGACATAGGAAGAGGAGGGGGACTGTACCTAACTCAAGCTCAGTGAAAAATACTTTCGATGTTGTACAGAGTGCTGAAACCCTTCGAAGTAGCTTGAGAGAGGTAATTCTCCTCATTAGACTGTTGGAAAAGCAGCTTGAGAAACTGAAGGAGGAGCTGAAATGAAGCAATTCCACCAAGTATGTAGATCAAGTCTTTTATTCGCTTCACCAGGATCCAAGGGACCACACAGGCGTGCGATGTATAGCATGACCTGTGTATTTTAATGCTGTATTCCACCAAACACATTGTTATGTGAAACAAATATTTTTGTGTGTAATAATAGAAGGCATGGAGCAATGTACCTAGTCCAAATATAGGAGAAATAAGGGCTCTATTATTGAATCAAGGCAACAGACAACCATTTATACCATTTATATTCCATCTGGTGAATCTGTTTTAAAATGGGTAGACAGATACAGTCATAAGTGGCAGATTAGCTACTTTGTGGAGAGATAATACCTCATGTTCACTCCATGGTTAACTATTATAACTATGTATATCTAATTCTGTATGAGTGCTTTTAGCTGAAATGAGGACCATATAATGAGGTCGATGGAATAGACGTATAAGAAATTATGTGCCATTAGAATTCAATGATGATGAACAAGCCTATATAATAGTAGCTAATCCCTCCTCCATATCTGTCACATTTGCCATTCCATGAGTACAATGACTATGAGATAATAAAGATATTTGAATAATAGGATTAGGAAACAGTATATTATAATGTCTGCCTGATACTCTCATTATGTGAGAACTATGTGATCACACACTAAGTAAATTAATCCAGTATTCCATTTAGGAGTATTGTTATGATACTGTATAAGAGTGAATTTGGTACAGTATCAATTGAACTTGCTAATGTAAGCAGACAAAGCAGATATGAATACTCCTTTTGGACATAAATATTTGTGTGTGCAAAGAAACAGTGTAATTTTATTTTGAGAGAAGATGAGAGTATTAATAATTGACTAGGGATAAGCGGTCAATATAACAGACAGACATTTTGGTTAATGCACAGTTTATTCAAGCAACACTATACAACGTTATTAAGAGATTTGAAAATTATCTATCTAAGAGTTATGTTTGTGGAATATAGTGATTTTTAAAATAACTTGCTTATGTTATTTTAATTTTCTATTTTCTGGACATTTCGCTGCTATAATTTTAGAGGCTCTAATAAAAATTATATTTTATTTAGTGATGGGACTCTATGAGCATAACACAACTTAATCCGTGAGTGCCCCATTATAGAAATACTTTGCGTTTATGTTTTCTTTGTTCCAAGGGTTGTCAGGATCTTCTAATCGGAGCAATACATTTTGGCAACTGTGCTCGATCCCAGGTTTAAGTCATACATTGTGTCTTTCTTCCCAAAGGACACAGATCTGAAGAGATGCAAAGAGCTGTTGGCAAGCAAATTGTCAGCTCAAGCACATGATGCAACGATGGCTCCTTTTTCAGTTTCTCCAGCAAGTGCGGCTGTCAGGAAAATACTAAACTTTCCCAAAAAAAGACCTACTGCTGGTGCAGATGAGTCAACACAACCAAGTTTTGACATCTGGTTGGGTCTAAAAGAATTGCCTACAAGTAATGAGACCTCTACCATGACCCCATCTGATATGGTCACCATTAAAATAATGGTTGATGACAATTTTAATGATAGAGTCCAAATAGGCATGTCAGACAGTCTGTTTCACTACTGGCAGGAAAAAAAAAGACAATTTGGAGGCCCTTGCACAAAGTGTGTACTCAGAAAGAGTTTTCAGCACAGGTGGGAACCCCGTCAGCAATCCGCATAGAATGCTACTTCCTCAAAATGTGGAAAAGATGATGTTCATCAAAATAAGCTACAAATTTCATGAGGAAGACCTTTACCGCCAATTAAATCCAAAAATTACAGAGGCATCTAAGGCTGTTATAGTGGATTCCAGCAGAGACAAACTAATATTGTGTGAACATAATGTACACACTGATGAGGGTGAGGATTCGGATGATGATGGTGACAACATCTTGCCTCTGTAAAGCCAGGTTGTGCACAAGGAGATCATTGCCAGCAATGTCAGCTGCCCATTGGTAGCTTGTTTTGTTGGGTCCCAAACAAAGCAATAGCTTCAGCCACAAGTGGCAGTCCCTGTCACTGAAGTGATTGGTTTGTTAAACTGTGCATGTCCTATATACAACATGAGGGTGGATTTAAGGGCCCAAGGACAATCCATCTTGCACCTCTTTTCTTTGCATTATGTGCTGTTTGGGGCATTGCTGCCTGACATTTTTAATTTTATAGTTTATAAAACTGCCATTATGTATGCCACTGCTGTGTTGCAAAAGTTTAATAGATGTCCAATATTTTTTTTAAACTGCCATGCTTTTGTGCCACTGCTCTGACACTTACTCTTTTTTCTATATTTTCATACTTGCAAAATACTCATGCCATTTTTCAACCTTGATTTGTAGATACCAACCTGGTGGGGTTGGTTTTTCTTGATCATAACAGCCATGTTTGGTCAGATGCAACTCAGCACCAAATGGAAAGGCTATTTTGTGATGTATCTAGAAGCACAATGATAACAGATGTTTAGTACCAGACTTTAAAAAATTATTTGCCCCCTTCCTATTCAGAGCTTCCATTTTGAGTGCTACCACAGACAGCATCTCCTGTGTCACGTCCAGGGTTTCTTTACATGGTGTCCAGCGGGTGTTACCAGTGAGGATGCTATGGTGGGTGGTGTCTGGCGGTGGTGCAGGTGCCTGGCGGGGAGCATTGGCTGTGCGTGGTCCTGTATGGGCATATTGTCACTCTGTGTTGGTTAGGCCTAGTGGTGCTTCTGTTCTGCTCCAGCATGGGCGTCATCTTGCTTTTGGCCATGTGACCTAGTTCCCCAATCCTGGTGTGTCACATGCTCACTCTCTGACCAGCCACGGCTGAGTACTGGGTATAAAAGGGAGTTCAGAGCTCCCTTGCATTGCCAGTGCAACGTGTTTCTCAGCGCAAGCTGAGAGAGAGTTCCTGAGCTTGTCCACCTGCCTGTTGGATCTCTGCTAAGCCTGCTTCACCTAACCTGCTCCTTACCCTGCTGTATTCCCCTGCCTCCTCCTACTGCCTCCTCCTATTGCCTCTCCCATTGCCTGAGCTCCTGAGTCTGCTGTTACCCTGCACCTTGCTTCCACTTGCACCCCACTGGATTTTACTGCTTCAAGCCTGAATTTATTTCAGCCTCATAACCTAGAATACTGGAATGCCCCTGCCTGTCACTTTCTGGACTTTTTTCCCACTACCACACTACAGTTACTAAGAGCACCTTAGTATTACCTGGACTTTTATTTCTTCAAACTCATGTCTACTAAACCACTTATTAAAAGGTCCACATTTTCTTTTAAACCTGCTTCAGTGTCTGCTCCTATTATCACCCCGGGTCCACAACAAAACCAGAAACAAATGGACTCGGCCACTGGACAGGAGTCTGGAGCAGATTTATTCCAGTGCATCGCAGGCCATTTGGAAAACCTGTAAGCTATGCAGCACCAAATGGCCCAGTTCCTGCAAGAAATGATTAAACAACAGGATAACTTGCAAACCTCTCGACCTCCCCTAATTTAACAGTAGTTACACCCGCTTCTGTGTCTAAAAATACGGTGTACAGGATATCTCCTTGGATACATGTTCCTATGCCAAGTAAATTTGATGGCAACCCCAAGCTTTGTCGGGGGTTCCTGAATCAGTATGATATACATTTCACCAAGTGGCCTACATCATGTCACTGTTGTCTGGCTCAGCCTTGGATTGGGCTTCCCCACTCTGGGAGCATTCAGATTCTTTGCTGGACAACTATACCAACTTTGTGTCATCATTCAGGAGGATTTTTGGTGAGCCTGGGTGTACCGTATCGGCCTCATCCAGTATTATGACATGGAAACAGGGAACCCGTCCTGTCAGCCAGTATTTCAGATTTTAGCATCAGAGCTCATGTGGAATGCTTAAACCCTCACCTCAGCTTTTTGGCATCAGCTTTCGGATCGACTGAAGGATGATCTAGTCACCCATGAACTACCTACTAATCTGGACGATATGATTTCTCTCTGTAACAAGATCGATCTATGCTTCAGAGAACATCAAGCTGAAAAGCATAGAACTGATCGGCAAAGGTCATTTACTCCTCCCTCCACTACCCATCCATCCCCTCCTTCTACAGATGAGGAGCCTATGCAGGTGAATCACACATATCTCTCCAAAAAGGAATGCCAGAGAAGAATATTAAAAAACCTTGGCCTATACTGTGGAGACGCGGGTCACCTGGTGTCCTCCTGTTCCCGTAAATCAGGAAACTCACGTTCCTAACTGACCCTGGGGACATCAAGTTAGGAGTAATGAGTCCGTCCCCAACCTGTAAAGAGTTTGTATTAAACCTAGCCTTAGATTTCAAGTTGAAACCTGTCTTTGTTGCTGCTTTATTAGATTGTGGAGCAGCCAGGAATTTCATGACTTCCAGTTTAGTTGACAAACTGCGGATTCCTTGTTCCCCCCTCGAACACTCAATTTCCTTGACCACTGTAGATGGGCAGCCTCTGACTAATGGAGTTGTCAACAAGGAAACTCAGCCAGTTCTGGTCTGCATTGGAGCACTGCATTCCGAGTCTCTGAGATTCCTAGTGATTCCTGAAGCCTCCCAAGACATAATTTTAGGGCTACCCTGGTTACGCCAGCACAATCCCAGGATATATTGGTGCTCAATGCAAATCCTTTCATGGGGAGCTGAGTGTCAGAAATCCTGTCTTCCTAAGATACGACCTGTAAGGAAAACAGTCTCATTAAAACCACCAGCAATTCCTAAAGAGTATCAAATGTTTACTGATGTTTTTTCTGAACAGCAGGCAAATATATTACCTCCTCACAGAGAATGGGATTGCCCAATCAATTTATTGTCAGACAAGATGTCTCCTTGTGGTCGCACCTATCCTCTGTCCTTGCCAGAGACCAAAGCTATGTCTGAATACATCCAGGAGAATTTGGAGAAGGGGTTCATCCATCCTTCCGCATCTCCTGCTGGAGCTGGGTTCTTTTTTGTTGCCAAGAAGGATGGTGTCCTAAAACCATGTATAGACTATCAGGGTCTTAATGATATAACGGTCAAGAATCGTTATCCACTTCCTTTAATCACAGAGTTATATGACAGAGTCAAAGGATCCATCATATTCTAAAATTAGATTTGCGAGGGGCCTATAATCTCATTCGTATCTGCGCAGGCGATGAATGGAAAACTGCTTTTAATACCAGGGATGGTCATTTTGAATACCTTGTGATGCCCTTCGGATTATGTAATGCCCCTTGCTGTCTTTCAAGGCTTTGTAAATGAAATTTTTCAAGATCTACTATATGTCTCAGTAGTTGTCTATTTGGACGATATATTGATTTTCTCGTTTTCTCCAGAAGAACATCATAAACATGTGAAGGAAGTGTTAGCCCGACTAAGGAAAAATCATTTTTTCTGCAAACTGGAGAAATGTGTCTTTAGTGTACCCATTGTGCCATTCCTTGGCTATGTCATCTCTGGCTCCAGTTTAGAAATGGACCCCAAGAAGGTTCAGGCAATCCTGGATTGGTCCCGACCTCAAACTTTGAAAGCCATTCAGAGATTGCTCATATTTGCCAACTACTACAGATGTTTTATGAAAGTATTTTCCACTTTGTTGGCTCCCATCACAACCCTGACTCATAAAGGCGCTAATCCTGCTCTATGGTCACCTGAGGCAGAGACAGCCTTCCAGCTTTTGAGGCAGGCATTTATTACAGCTCCTGTTCTAAGACAACCAGACCTGGAGAGACCCTTCTTGTTGGAGGTTGATGCATCATCAGAGGCAGTGGGAGCCATCCTATCCCAGCGCTACAAAGACAACTGAGTTCACCCCTGTGGATTCTTTTCCCAAAAATTTTCTCCTGCAGAGAAGAACTACCCCATAGGAGAAAAAGAGCTCTTGGCAGTAAAGTTGGTGCTAAAGGAATAGATATACCTGTTAGAAGGGGCTAAGTTTCCCTTTACTGCCTTCACCGACCATAGGAACCTCCTCTTCCTCAAAAATATCCAGTGTGGAAGTCCTCACCTGGCCCGGAGGGCAATATTCTTCGCTCACTTCCAGTTTACTCTTACCTTCCGTTCTGGAGCTCTTAATCAAAAAGCAGATGCTTTGTCAAGATCCCTCTCCTGCAACAATAATTCCAAAATTCTACACAGCACTCCCTTGTTGTATCAAGGGTGTTTGCCACCATACAATTGCAACCACCTACTGGGAAAACCTTTGAGGCCCTGGAGTTAAGGAAGCAGCTTCTCACCTGGGCTCACTCCTCACACTTTGCAGGATATTCTGGTACTTGGATGACTCTGGAGCTTTTGAGGAGAGCCTATTGATTGCCATGGATGAAAGCTGATGTATTGGAGTTCATATCATCATGTACCTCATGTGCCCTCGCATAAAGCCCCAGCTGGTGAGTTGTTACCCCGCCTATCCCATTGCATCCGTGGATGCATCTCTCCATGGACTTTGTGACTGATTTGCCAAGTTCCCAGGGTTATACTACCATCTGGGTCATGGTAGACAGATTTTTGAAAATGGTCCATTATGTCCCCCTAAAGAAACTTGCTACTGCTTCGGATTTGGCTCATCTGTTTGTCCAACATATTTTTCGTCTCCACGGTCTTCCTACAGAAATAGTTTCTGATCGTGGAGCTCAATTCATGGCAAGATTCTGGAGAGCTCTGTGTTCCGTTTTGCAAGTTAAATTGAATTTCTCCACAGCTTACCATCCGCAAAGTAATGGAGCTACGGAAAGAGTTAACCAAGACCTTGAGACCTTCCTAAGGATCATCATGTCATCCTCTCAAGACAATTGGTCTGAATTATTGCCCTGGGCTGAATTTGCACATAATGCCTCAAATCATTCTTCCACAATTTAAACCCCGTTCCAAATTGTATACGGTCTCCATCCCCGAGTCCCTGAGTTCCAAAGCCTTCCTGTCTTTGATGTTCGAGCCATGGATGATACTGTATGGAAGTTTGCATCAAATTGGGCTACGTGCTGATTTGGAGAAGGCGTCCTCTTGTTACAAACTTCAGGCAGACAAGAAATGGAGAAAGGTGCCCTGCATGCAAGTTGGAGATCAGGTGTGGTTGTCTACCCGGAACCTAAGGCTCAGAGTAGTCTCGATGAAGTTTGCTCCATGTTTCATTGGACCCTTCTCCATTACTGAAATAACCAATCCTGTGGCTTATCGCCTTCAGCTGCCTTCATATTTGAAAGTCCCAAATTCTTTTCATATTTCCCTACTCAAACCTCTGGTCCTGAACAAATTCCGTAAGATTCTCCCTGTTCCTCCTCATGTCCAGACAGAAAGAGGCATGGAATTTGAGGTCTCCCAGGTCCTGGATTCCCGTGTCCGTAGAGGTCATTTACAATACCTCCTGGATTGGAGGGGTTACGCCCCGGAAGAATGCTGCTGGACTGATGCTCAGGACATCCATGCTCCCGCACTCATCAGGAAGTTTCATGCTGCTCATCCTGAAAAGCCTGGTGAGTGTCCTGAGACCACCCATAAGGGAGGGGTACTGTCACAACCAGGGTTTCTCGGCATGGTGGTCAGCGGGTGTTACCTGTGAGGATGCTATGGCAGGGGGCATCTGGTGGTGGTGCAGGTGCCTGGCGGGGAGCATTGGCTGTGCATGGTCCTGTATGGGCATATTGTCTGTGCTGGTTAGGCCTGGCAGTGCTTCCATTCCGCTCCGGCATGGGCGCCGCCATCTTGCTTTCAGCCATGTGTCCTAGTTCCCCAGTACTGGTGTGTTACATGCTCACTCTCTGACCAGTCACGGCTGAGCACTGGGTATAAAAGGGAGTTCAGAGCTCCCTTGCATTGCCAGTGCAACCTGTTTCTCAGCGCAAGCTGCGAGAGAGTTCCTGAGCTTGTCCACCTGCCTGTTGGATCTCTGCTAAGCCTGCTTCACCTAACCTGCTCATTACCCTGCTGGATTGCCCTGCCTCCTCCTATTGCTTCTCCCATTACCTGAGCTCCTGAGTCTGCTGTTACCCTGCACCTTGCCTCCACTTGCACCTCTCCAGATTTTACAGCTTCAAGCCTGCACTTATTTCAGCCTCATAGCCTGGAATACTGGACAGCCCCTGCCTGTCACTTTCTGGACTTTTTCCTATTACCACACTACAGTTACCAAGAGCACCTTAGTATTGCCTGGACTTTTATTTCTTCATACTCATGTCTACTAAACCACTTATTTAAAGTTCCACATTTTCTTTTAAACCCGCTTCAGTGTCTGCTCCTATTACCACCCCTGGTCCACAACAAACCCAGAATCTCACATCCTGCATACCCCTTTAATTTTTTTTTTACAATTGCTGGACCACCACAAGAGCTCAACTGGGGCAAGGACTGATATGATTGAGTCAAATATTATTTTTTAAATGACTCCCCATCTCCCTCCCTTATAAATTTGCTTTGGAATCCAAAACTTAAATTCAATTTACTATGAATCAACCCTTCCTTTCTCTGCCTTCAACTACATACATATGCCATCTCCTGCAGACCTCTTGATTAATGAAAACATATGTTTCCTTATGTGCTATGTTGGAAGTTGAACTGCCCACTGCTGCCACTTAGCTTAGTCAGCCAGCTAGCTTGGTGCATATTATGGGCCTAAACTGGATGAAAACAATATTGTGAGCTGTGAGGTGGTCAAAATTGACTGGAAACAAGTGGAAATTAATGTTATTGAGGTGAATAATACTGTAGGAACAAAAACAGGCTCAAATTATGTGATTTTAACTGTTTTTATGATGTTTTAGAAAAAATACAGATCCAAAACCAAAACACACAAAGGGTGGTTTTGCCAAAACCAAATCCATATCCAAAACATGATGGAGATGCAGATCCAAAACCAAAACACGGGGGTCGGCGCATATACCTAATGGAAACAGAACCCGCCTAAACTTACCTTAACTGAGTCAATCTGAGCTGCCATTTTCAAATTTCAAAATGAGGTATAACTTCATCTTCCCAGCATCAGGTCTAGTGTGTTTTTGATCTGATATAATTCCCTCCCATGGTGATTCAGCGTCATCAATCTCAGAACCACTGGAGGGGAAGGAGGTTAGTTAGTTAGGAGTTCGGAGGAGAGACTGAGACAGACAGTCCAGGTTCAGGGATACTGTCTTTGATGGAAAGTGCAGCCACATCAGTCCCGAAGGTAATACTGGTTATTTTTTATGATAGGCAGTCAGCAAATCATTGTTTGTTTGTTTTTACAGTGCAGGAACATTGTAAAGTAATTAGTAATTATAGTAATAAAATATTTACAGCTGTGGGTGGTTTAAAAAATTAGTTTTTCTTTTTGTTAAAAAAAACTTCAGTCTGTCAGTAGGTCAAGGGGTGCTTCCTTAATTTTATCTGCGCAGTGTGTCACAGTCGGTGGGCAGTTTGTTTTTTTTGGGTAAAAAGAGTGTTTTTTTTTTATAAAAAACTTCAGGCCGTGATACTGTGAAATTAACAGTAATGGTCAGTAGGTCAAGGGCCACCACCTTTATTATTATTTGCGCAGTGTGTCACAGTCAGTGGGCAGTTTTTTTTTTTTTTAAACCACTTAACTGAAGAATTGTTTTTCCAAAAAATGCTCCGAAATTGTCGGGTTTTTTAATGATTGAATTAGGTCAAGAACAGCTTTCTAAAACTTATCCAACACAATAAAACATTTTTAAATGCCGTATAGCATAAAAATTGCATTTTTTAAGGGATATAGTAGTGATAGCCATCGATAGAGACCATCGATAGAAACATTGATTAATACCATGGCTGCTGATGTTTCATTAACATCGGTTAGGAGGGCTGCCATCTACAGTATATATGTGTGCAAAAAATATATCTATATATATCTATACAAACATATACTGTACACACGCATATATATATATATATATATATATATATTTATAGTCAGGGTAGGGGTCCCTCTCCTGGGGTAAATGGACACCTCCTTACACACAGCAGACAGGAAACAGCACACCAGTCCAGGGTTTTCATGCAAGCTGGTCGGAACCAGTTTTACTGTGCAATGTAAATCACAAAATAAACAAAACATGAAAATAAATCCTAGCCCATCTGGGCACTAACTAGACATGGTATTCCCTCTCTACAAGTGGCAGGGCCTACTGCGTTGCCACAAACACAAACACAGCACTTCCAAATATCACAGTGTCTTTGAACAAACCTCAGTGTCTGTTCTCCCAAGGGTATGTGAGACACTGAACCAAAACCTAACACAGCCTATCTGAGCCACTTCCAGGTGCAACTACTAATCAGCCTGCTCTTAGACTGAAAGGCCCAACACCAGGAATGGCCTGTGAATGGAGCCCTCCCTTCTGTTCTCACATCCATACCCCTAGGACCCATTATCCGGCTTTTACAAAAAGCCAACACTTCTGGTCTGTTTGGCACAACAGACTTTTCCTAGGGTTTTTTAACACATATGACAGGAATATATGCCATCCCAGACACACATATATGCCATCCCAGACTATACATATATATATATATATATATATGCACACAAATATATAGATATACATATATATGCACACACATATCTATATACACAAACAAACACATATACAGTCAGGTCCATAAATATTGGGACATTGACAGAATTTTCAGATTTTGGCCTCTATTCACCACCACAATTACTTTGAAAGGAAAAACAAACAAGATGTGATTTAACTGCAGACTTTCAGATTTAATTTGAGGGTAATTACATCCAAATCATGTGAACGGTGTAGGAATTACAACAGTTTCAATATGTGCCTCCCACTTTTTAAGGGGCCAAAAGTAATGGGACAAACTAAACATTCCTAAATTTAACTTTCACTTTTTAATACTTTGTTGCAAATCCTTTGCAGGCAATTACAGCCTGAAGTCTGGAATGCATAGATATCACCAGACGCTGGGTTTCATCCCTGGTGATGCTCTGCCAGGTCTCTACTGCAAATGTCTTCAGTTCCTGCTTGTTCTTGGGGCATTTTCCCTTCAGTTTTGTCTTCATCAAGTGAAATGCATGCTCAATCGGATTCAGGTCAGGGGATTGACTTGGCCATTGCATAACATTCCACTTTTTAGCCTTAAAAAACTCTTTGGTTGCTTTTGCAGTATGCTTCGGGTCATTGTCCATCTGCACTGTGAAGCGCTGTCCAATGAGTTCTGAAGCATTTGACTGAATATGAGCATATAATATTGCCCGAAACACTTCAGAATTCATTCTGCTGCTTTTGTCAGCAGTCACATCATCAATACATACAAGGGAACCAGTTCCATTGGCAGCCATACATGCCCACGCCATGACACTACCACCACCATGCTTCACTGATGAGGTGGTATGTTTTGGATCATGAGCAGTTCCTTTCCTTCTCTTCTCTTCCCATCACTCTGGTACAAGTTGATCTTTGTCTCATCTGTCAATAGGATGTTGTTCCAGAAATGTAATGGCTTTTTTAGATGTTGTTTGGCAAACTCTAATCTGGTCTTCCTGTTTTTGTGGCTCACCAATGGTTTGCATCTTGTGGTGAACCCTCTATATTCACTCTTGTGAAGTCTTCTCTTGATTGTTGACTTTGACACATATACATCTACCTCCTGGAGAGTGTTCTTGATTTGGCCAACTGTTGTGAAGGGGTTTTTCTTCACCAGAGAAATAACTCTTTTGTCATCCACCACAGTTGTTTTCCGTGGTCTTCCGGGTCTTTTGGTGTTGCTGAGCTCTCCGGTGCGTTCTTTCTTTTTAAGAATGTTCCAAACAGTTGATTTGGCCACACCTAATGTTTTTGCTATCTCTCTGATGGGTTTGTTTTGATTTTTCAGGCTAATGATGGCTTGCTTCACTGATAGTGACAGCTCTTTGGATCTCATATTGAGAGTTGACAGCAACTGATTCCAAATGGAAATGTCACACCTAGAATCAACTCCAGACCTTTTACCTGCTTAATTGATAATGAAATAATGAGGGAATAGCCCACACCTGTCCATGAAATAGCTTTGAGTTGATAGTCCCATTACTTTTGGCCCCTTAAAAAGTTGGAGGCACATATTGAAACTGTTGTAATTCCTACACCGTTCACCCGATTTAGATGTAATTACCCTCAAATTAAATCAGAAAGTCTGCAGTTAAAGCACATCTTGTTTGTTTCATTTCAAAACCATAGTGGTGGTGAATAGAGGCCAAAATCTGAAAATTCTGTCAATGTCCCAATATTTATGGACCTGACTGTATATATAATATATATGCACACACACACTAATATATATATATATATATATATATATATATATACACCCACCAGGAAACAGCACTCGTAGCCCATATATCCAAAATAAATGCGGTGTAAAGCATATTGGTGAATCAACTTTTCAATATATTATTCCATATTGTCATCAGGATATACATGAAACAAAACAGCGTACCTTATATACCTCTGTCCACCACGTGGATGTCGGACTGCAGGGAGGGAGTTCTCACCCATCCTGCTGCCGCGCACTCGACTGACGTCATCCAACCGGAGCGTTCAGTCACATATTAATGCAAAGTGTACCATCACCATAGTTACCAAAGACGGACCTGATAAAAATGAAACTAATCACTATAAATTGTAGCAAAAAACTATCAATCACATAATATTTACTGCTTACTGTGCAAAAAATGAAACACTATCATATGCAACAAATGTTGCCAAAACTGGTTACATATTACATATCCAAAAACCTAAGAACAAACAGCTCTTACAGTATACTATACAAAAACAGCAGAAAATAGCAGAAAATAACAACAAGTTTAAAGAACATTACTAGACGACACTAGAATTACCATAGACTGTTTATACTTTTATCTAAAACATGAATATGAAATGTTATCATTGAGGCCTCTAGGGTGGATAACATCTAATCTATGTATCCATCTGGCCTCACATTGTAACAGTTTCTGTGCCCGGTTACCACCCCGAATAGATGCGGGGATGCAATCAATCATTCTATAGCGCAAGCTATGTAATGGATGGTTAAACTCACAAAAATGTCTTGCAACCGTAAGGATACTGGACTTCTACCTCTATACGCACCTACCTATACCTTCTAAAACCTGCCTATAAACCTTTAATATTGACGCTATTTGCGTACGCAGTCATACAGTAAAATAAAGACTTCAGACCTTGAACATGTGTTTCCAAAGCACAAAGTATTATTCAAGTAAAGTACAGTCAGTTACACGCTGTGATCTAAGTACAATTTAACGCAAAGAATTATACAGACCCAAGATACAGTCATACATATGCATGCGTTCTGGACCAGATCTCGGCATCAGCAAGAAACCTCCGTTAATCAGCAATCAGCAAGAAGACTCCTGACTGGGGTCACAACACACACACTTATACCCTTACAGAAATAGACAACACAAT
The DNA here is from genome assembly GCA_031769625.1 of Taudactylus pleione. NCBI lineage: Eukaryota > Metazoa > Chordata > Amphibia > Anura > Myobatrachidae > Taudactylus > Taudactylus pleione. The sequence goes on from JAUIMM010000975.1 coordinate 6,659,224, forward strand.
AGAGAAGTTTGTTGCTGATCCCATTGGTTCCCCATCGTGGTGCGTTTGTTACAGGGCATTTAACAGGTTGATTCAAATGGACACAGATGGCCTCTAACAGCTTGCTGCCTCTGTTTCCCCGCCTCATGCAAATCTTGGCTGTTGGTTTTACAATGTACATTCTGGTGCTTTAAGTCTCTACGGTCCATAAGTTGCGAATGCATGTTCCAATCCTCTCACCGATGATACCGGAAAGCTGTTGAGGAAGTGCAGATCAGTACAATGCCAAACACGGCTTACTTATCACGTATTAAACCTTAGAAACCAAAATAGTCTTTATTTCACAGCATTTGTAATCAATGTATAAAACTTGGATCTTTTACTTTATAGCTATGGAACCTTTTGTGTAAGTGTGCATTATGTAAGTATTAGGGATATGGGAAAAGACGCTAGCTAACTTCGGGCAGATGCGTGCGCACTAAGCTAATGAATAGCGTTTTCATACTGGGCCTTATGCATTCGCTAATATGCGACATGTTAACAGCGTAACTATGTGTATTAATGTGTGTATGAGGTATGGAAAAAGATGCGATCGCTTAATGCTAATAATAGCATCGCCATATGTACTTAAGTGTGAGTTTAGCCAAAATGGCGCTGAGCAGCCATTCGCAAAATGGCGTCTTGCCGATCTCGTTTCCAAAATGGTGTCTTGCGGCCATTCACAAGATGGCGTAGTTTCGATCTTATTTTGAGCTGATCTTGTCTCAGCCAATTATCCAGCTTCGACAACCGGTTGGTCACTCATTTTTGATATTAAAGCTGCACGTATGCCTGCCCGATGGTGGGCCATATGTTCTTTAAATTTGCACTCAGTTTGACCGATGTAATTTAACCCACAAGGGCACACAATCTGATAAACCACAAATGTGGAATTACAATTAAAGTAATGTCTTATCTTATAGACTTTGCCTGTATGGGGGTGTCTAAACGTGTCTCCTGTCAGTAAAAATTGGCAGGTGACGCACGTACATTTAAAGAATCCCAGTCTATTGTTAGTCAAAAAAGAAGAGAATTGTTTCTTTTTCTTGTCACTAGAATTAGTTCTGACTGATAAGTCAGGTTACGACCTCTCCAATAACAAGGCATGAGTTGTTGGTATTCTAATGATAAAGCTTCATCACCTTGTAAAATAGGCCATAGTTTTTTTGCTGTAGTATGAATCATAGGCAAAGCTACATTAAATCTATTAACCCATGGGAATCTAGTTCTGGTCTCTTTAATAGATTTATCTTTTGATAACATAAGAGTAAACTGCATTTAGAGGATCCTCTCTCTAGAAATCTCTGTATAAGAGAATCAATCTGGCTTTCAGCAAGAAGGGGATCATTATTGATACGAAAAATCTGTATCATCTGGGAGTATGGGAGGCCCTGTATCAAAGACTTAGGGTGGCAACTTTTTGCTTTCAGCAACATATTCCTGTCAGTCGGTTTAGAAAAGACTTTGGTATTAAGACAGTAACCATGTATCGAAATACTGACATCTAAGAAATTAATGGTCTGTTGGCTATATGTAAAAGTAAATTTGATGGGGTTATCTGTCAAATTATGATCTTCCAAAAGCTTAACTAATAATGAAATATAATTTTTCCAAATCAGAAATAAATCATCAATATACCGAGTAAAAATAATAATGTCATTAGAAATTGAAGAGTCTGAAAAAAACAAAACTGTTTCAACAGAAAACATAAGGATGTTGGCATAAGCAGGTGCCACTGAACTGCCCATGGCACAACCCTTAATCTGCAAGAAAAATTCATCATTCTAAAGGAAAAAATTTGTTATTCAATAATAAATCCAACAGTAACAGGATAATCTCAATTTTGGTAGAATCAAAGTCACTTTTAGCTTCCAAAAATTCCTTAACAGCCCTGACAACCAGAGTATGCGGAATGGATGTATACAGATTTACCACATTGATAGTTACCAACCAACTGTTATCAGGTATAAAATCAATACCATCTAATTTATTAAGCAAAGAGGTCATATCTAATAAAAAAGTACTTTCTTGCTTTTGTATAGTATACTGTAAGAGCTGTTTGTTCTTAGGTTTTTGGATATGTAATATATAACCAGTATTGGCAAAATTTGTTGCATATGATAGTGTTTCATTTCTTGCACAATAAGCAGTGTATGTAAATATTATGTGATTGATAGTTTTTTGCTACAATTTATAGTGTTTAGTTTCATTTTTATTAGGGCCGTCTTTGGTAACTATGGTGATGGTACACTTTGCATTAATATGTGACTGAATGCTCCGGATGGAAGACATCAGTCGAGTGCGTGGCAGGAAGATGAGTGAGAAGTCCCTCCCTGCAGTCCGACATCCACGTGGTGGACAGAGGTATATAAGGTACGCTGTTTTGTTTCATGTATATCCTGATGACAATATGGAATAATATATTGAAACGTTGATTCACCAATACACTATCCGCAGCATTTATTTTGGATATATGGGCTACGAGTGCCGCACCCTGGTGGGTATGCATGGTTCTTCATTGTGAGGGCACCAGCCAAAGCTATTGTGGAGTAGGGAGTGCCATACTTTGGACATTTTATATATATATATATATATATATAAAAGTCCACGATCTGGCACTCACTGGTACTTCTGACAACTGTGGCGGGTGCCGTCCACAATGCAGTCTCCTATAAGAAGGTGCACTGTCACACAATCCACTCCGTGCAAATAAACACTAGGAACACAGAGCTATCATAGAGACGTTTCAGCGCCTTTAATCGGCGCTTTTATCAAGCTTAAAAGACAAAATAAATGAGAAATAACAGGCATAAATAGCTATCCCCATGTGGACCAACCCTCCGACACACCTCGTGTGCACTGCCAAACGGCAGTCGCAAAAGAAACACGTCATGATCGGCTCCATGTGTAACCATGGTGATACAAACAACAATAACAATGCAACCACAGCTGCTAACTTGAAAAGGACAATCTAAAATACAACGTGTGAGAACACACTACATAAGATCAATTAAATGAATAACAGAATGTGATGCTAGCAGCCAATAGGAGACACTTAATATACTTAAACTCAGATACACCAACGGTGCCAATTAGCAGAAATATACATGACAAATATACATACTTATTGCATAAAAGGACAAACACATAAAATACACATATCATCAAGGACAAACAAATACACAAAAGATCTACACTAAGCAGGAATAACGATGTTATACATTACAATGAAATCATGCGTATGGTATATTGAAACAAGGTCACAATGCTGACGACTCCTACGATGTAATATCAATCTATAACACTGCTATATCAGACTCCCAATTTATATAAATGGTGCAGCATCTTGATGCATTGCACCAAAACTAGAGCCCTACACATGACTATCACTAGACACCACTACTTGTTGTGTGACACTATCAAAAATCAAAACACTACCTAGTAAAAGCTGACATAACAAAAAGCTGGAGAATTAAACAAAACAATGTAACCCCAATGCCTCATTTAGGCCATGGGGAGACAATGTATCTAGTCTCATAATCCAATTTGCTTCACATTGTAATAATTTTTTCTTGCGAACACCCACTCTCATCAGAGGCGGCACGTGATCAATAATGCGATACCTAAGTGTAGCAAGATTGTGTTTAGCCTCAGCAAAATGTCTTGCCACTGGCTGTTCACCAGTACCAGTGGCAATCGCTGCCCTAATGGCTGATCGATGTTGGGCCATGCGGACTCAAAGGGTACATTCTATTTTCCCTATATACATCATAGAGCAAGGGCATATTATAGCATAAACAATAAATGAGCTCATGCATTTCAAATGAAACTCTGAACCTATGCAATGTGATACTGCTCATGTCAACTGCAGGATGTCTTTCTTTGCACAGCCAGCCTGTACTGCTGACCGGCAGGCTGAGACATATAAGCACATGTGTGTACTCGCTGTAGAAGGCAACCGAGTAGAGGCTCTGTTTGATTCTGGTAGCCTAGTTACACTTATGAAATCTGAACTGGTTAACCCCTTGAAGCGTAAGGGGAAAACTGTTGGTGTAACCTGCATACATGGAGATAACCGGTATTATGTTACTGCAGAAGTACACATAGAAACACCATGTGGTTCCGCGGTAGTCTCTGTGGGTCTGGTACATGGCTTAATGTATTATGCAATATTGGGGAGAGATTTTGCTCACTTCTGGAAGTTGTGAGAAAGCCGATTCTTTACAGAGGTAAATCACCCTGACCCATTTGAGAAGGTTACTGATGTAGTAGCAGAGGAAGCTTCTTCGGGGTTGGAGATGTTCCCTATTTCTAGTATGATTGGCAAACTAGAGAATGCGGAGTGTGATGGTGGCTCACCAAGTGATGTGCCTCCCACTGAGGTAGGAAGTGTTATTAAGCCAGTTGATCGTCTGCCAGATTTAGTGGTCAAAAGAGAGGTCTTTGCCATTGAGCAGTTAAATTACTCTACTCTGGTAAAAGCCAGGGAGAATGTCAAAGTGATTGATGGTAAACCCATAGACCCCGATAGTCCATTGTCATATCCTCACATGGCAGTATGTCAGGATTTCTTGTATCAGGTGACTAAGAAAGGGGAAGATATTGTGTAACAATTAGTAGTTCCCAAAGCATATAGGAGAACAGTGTTAGATCTGGCTCATGGTCATATAACGGCAGGTCACCTAGGGTTAGAGAAAACCACTGAGCAAATTTTGCAGAGGTTTTTCTGGCCCGGGGTCCATAAAGAGGTATCTGACTATTGTGCATCCTGCCCTGAATGTCAGTATCATGCTCCAAGACCACATTTTAAAAGTCCACTAGTCCCATTACCCATTATTGAGGTGCCATTTGAAAGAATAGCTATGGATCTGGTTGGACCCTTAATGAAGTCTGCCCGGGGCCATCAATATATTCTGGTGATAATGGATTACGCTACCAGGTACCCAGAAGCAATACCATTGCGCAATGCGTCTACAAAGACCATTGCTAGACAGTTAGTCCATGTCTTTAGCAGGTTGGGAATACCTAAGGAAATACTGACTGACCAAGGTACCCCATTTATGTCAAAAGTCATGAAAGAATAATGCCGCCTGTTTAAAATTGAACAGTTAAGAACTTTGGTCTGGGCGTGGTCTGACTGCAGAGCTGATCAGCAGCACTTGGGAAGAGCTCCAAGGAAAAACCCGGTTAAACCCCTATTTTATACATAAGAGAGGCGCACACAACCTCTTAAACTACAGCTTGTGACCTGCTGTACCCTGTGAGCGCCGACGGGAAGTTTATTTGACCCCAGTGAGTGGCTCCTGGACTCCGGAATATCTGCGGCCTACACCCCGCCAAAAGCCACGGCCTCAATTGCGGGTGATACCCGCCGCCATCAGCAGCTCATCGCGGACTTCACAGTGACGTCGCAGACAATACCGCAACATCGCGGACCCCACAGACACCTCAACTACCCTCCCAACAAACCCCGGAGAGCCCCAGGAGGTCGCCGCTACCTGTCACATCTAATTGGGTGAGCGCGGGGAAGTGAGTGCAGTGAAGCGGGCCGCTGGTCTTAATCACTGCCACTTACCTGCAGCCGCTGTGGTGTGTGCCGGTGCCCTTCTCTTCCCCTCTGATTACCCTGGGGACCTGCGTTACTCCAGCTTTACATTCCACACACTGGAGGGATAGGGGAGGGGCACTATCGGTAATACACAGCCTCTCACTGTGTCCAAGGCCCTGGCTGGATTCCCCTATGTCTGGCTGGATTGTCTATTGACCCACTACTATAAAAAATGTATAGACAAATATCTGTAAGAAAACTAAAGGTACTCACAAAGTACGCATTGCTGCTACTAATACCTTACATCACTGAATACTTGGTGTGGGGCTCCCTCCTGTGGACACTAGTGAAATTACAAATAACAAACTCCAAAAATAAAATACTGGACACTTCTTATCTGCTACATAAGCACCAGGAGCCCTCCGTAGAATCTTTATACGATCATTCATTAGATCTGTGGTGACGTTGGGAGATTCCTGTTTGCAATAAATTTCGCAGGGAGACATATCGTAAAGAAACACCAGTTTAGATGGCCCCAACAAACCAGGACATAACAACTAAAAAAAGGCTCTGAAAATTCTTTAAACAACAAATACAAGAGGACCTCCAGTGGGTGGTTCAGATTGACTGGCCGCTTTTAAATAAGAGTTCCCTGCAGGGCACCTGAGTCAAACCCGCTATCGGACAGAAATATCATTACTTGGCTCTCTCGAATCAACAAAAGCCCCCGGGACATTGCCAGGAAAGAGTGGCTATAGCCCCGGCTCCCTGTGCAACATACCACTGGAGTCTAGCTGCACGTAAGAGCAGCGTCACTCATAGCCGCAACTTTGAGTTTGTGGCTGAGCATCTACTTCCACATTAGCCCCTTGTTCTAAATTACTATAAAAAACAACATTTTTTTGTAATAAATCTGAACAGTTACTTAAGCTCTTGGTGATTATGCACAACATTATAGGTGCAGTTGTCCCATTGAACCCCAGATAGAGAGATCAATCTTAACCTATCATGGAGAAGTTTGTAAAGTCCCAGAGAGGCCCCAGAGGCTCTCAAGTAACAAAAAATAAGGAGAAAGCGACAATCCCGGGACCCTCTTCCTCTCCGACCTCCCCGTCTCCATCTCCTGAGGATCCTCTAGACAATCTGTTGGATTCAAGTAAATACAGTACGGTTTCCATTCAAAAAGCTAAAGAAATAGCTGACATAATTTCACCTATACTACACCAAAAATTAGCCCCATTGACGGAAGCTAAAAATTCAGCTGTTACCCAACTACCGCAACACTCGCTGAGGCTGACGGAAGTGGAGGAAAGAGTGTCGTTGCTAGAGGATGAGTTACATGAGACCAAAAAAATGGTACAAACCCATGAATCTACTATAACGGTGTCGAAACCGAATAATTGGGTAAGACAGCAACTGTTTGGCAATCAAGAAAACCTGCACGATGCCATCTTGTGAATGGCAGCAAGACTCCATTTTAGAAAAGAAAGCTTACACAAGCGCCATTTTGTCAAAAATACATAGTACACAATCCACAGTGCAAAATTGATAAAAGTAGCAATTTTGCTACTCACAACGCAAAGTTGCTAAAAAGTAGAACGAACAGCTTTTTAACAATCTTCCCCTAACACCTACCGACGGTGTTTAGCAGACATAAAATAACTTTCCAACACATTAAAATCACCACAGACTTATATTTGAGCAGTAGCAAACTAGTGATATTTTCCCCTGCATTCACATTAACACATACGCAATGTAGCAAAAAGTAGCAAATTAGTGGTGTTTTCTCTGCACTTCATGTTAAACATAGGACAATGCAAAATAGCTATTGAGACGCACAGCCAGCTTTTTAGTGACCTTTCCCAAACCCATACTGGCATGCTCACACACATACACATAAGCCTTTCCAACTTAGTGCTGGTCGCTAAGTGCCCCACAGCCCTTCAAACACACAACACAATTTAGTGTAATTTTTCCCCACATACACATTTAAAAGCAATGGTCCCGCAGTGTGAAAGGAATGATTATTACTTGGTTTAATAGCAGTGTCAGCATATAAAGAAATGAATGTTTTCTGTAACTATAGCTTAGTAAATGACAATTGGACCGTGTTTGGTGCTGTACTGATCTACTCTGTTCCCACAGCGTTCCGGTGGCATCGGCGAGAAGATCAGAACATGCGGCTATGAAATATGAATGTTAGAGAGAATAACTTCTTGAAATGTTGTATGCCATAGTTAGATTAGATTTATTATGCAGCGGGAAGGTGAACACAATCAGGCTGTTAGAGGCTGGGTTGAGTCTTTGCACTGACCTATGAATTGTACCGTAATGGAAGAAGCAAGAAGAGGAACCAATGAGAACCTGCCAACGTATTCTATTGTATTGCTTATCCCAGTACGGGTATATATGTGAGTGCTCTGAAACAGGATGCCAGTCTGTGGTGTTCCTGTTATGCTGTTTGACGAAAGGTCTCATTATTGATGCCGGTATCTGGTCCCTGAGCGCACGCGTATGTATTGACTGTACCTTATGACCTAATGTTTGTACAATTTATTTAGCGCTCAATGTTAGATCATCGCGTGGTAACATCTGTACTTTTACCTGAATAATAATCTTTAGCGCGTTGGACCGCTATTCAACCGTCTTAGAGTTTTATTAATGGTATAATTAAACACAGCGCTAATTAGCGACATCTTGTGTTTTTAGAAGGTATAGGCAGGTTTTGTCTTAGAGGTTCTAGGCAGGTGAATCTTAGAGGTTTATAGGCAGGAATGTACTAAAGGTTTATTTACGATTCAACAGTTGGGGGCTCGTAGGTTTATCATGTTATCTGATACACGGTAACACTCGGTCAGTTCTCTCTCAGCAAAAGGGTGGAGGCGCCTTTTGAGAGACGCATTAGTCTTTCATTACCACAGTGTTGCTGAGAGCGTACTGCCGGTTATTGTGTAGAGGAAGCGCTGATCAGAATCCAGGGACAAGGAGAGAAAAGTAATTTTCTCTCGTTGATAAAAGTTTAGAGGGAGTCGCATAATAGCGTTAAGGTAATACCACGTGGGCCTGGTCACATCACTGTGTATGCGACTAGTTGCACAATTGCTTACACGTACTTCCAGTTGTGCTGCCACATGTTTGAACAAAGCCATTGAGGTTTACATTTTTTTTTCTATTACCAATATCTGGGTTGACGTGTATTTTTCTGCACAGGAAAAAAGTGTGTAACAGTGAATACTTGTTGAACAAAGTTAAGGGTATCGTATGATCCTTAAGGGCTAGGTGCAAGGGTTAGTCTAGCCACTCGGTAAGCAGCTTTACCATTCTATGCACAGTAGCAGGTGTACATGTTGTCTTTGTTGTATAGAGGTGCGTGAGAGTAGCCGACATATAAACTCTCATAGGTTTGGAAGTTGCCTTACTAAATCTTATGAGGGTGTGGAAGTTGCCTTTTTCAAATCTTATCCAGGTGTGGAAGTTGCCTTACTAAACCGTAACCAGGAGTGTGGGCGCCTCCGACTTAAATCGTCCACAGGTAAGTGAAAGTATCTTGATTGTCTTTCACCGGTTTAAATTTTTATTGGAAAGCGTAGGAGTTGTCTCAGAATGGGAGCCATGCAAACAGTAGAAATGTTAGGCAATGATGTGCTGCTAATGGAGGCGCCGATCGGATCGGCCTGTCGTATCATGCATACCAAGTACGGTACTTATGCAATAAGGTATTGTGATTTATGGTTTAATATGACGAGGAAGAGTGCTAGACCGTTTCCCAGAATTGGTAGTTTTGATAAAAATGTGTTAGACTATGTCCGGGATCACATCAGTTTGATGCGCTCCCGAGAGAAAAAGGTTAAATACTTTGAATGTTTAAAACTGTGGCAGCACGAGGGGGAAATGTGGCTGAAGAATGTACCCGCGACGCAAGCAGGCATCGCGGGCACAGTCTCGGGCAATGCACCGGTGACACTAAATAGCGCCGCGGATGCATCGCTTGATAGCGCGCACGCACTGCAAGGTAGTGTCACAGAAGGTAGTACAGATGGTTCACGCGCACCACCACCACCCTATGCGGATGGGGGTGTAGGTGCAGTCAATGTAAAAAAAAAACATAAAAATGTAACAAGCAATTTGTACCCTCTCTTAAGCAACCATAAAGAAAATGTTTATGATGTGGATGATGAGCCTATTGTAATGTCTGCCATTTCCCATGCTGTGCAAATGATAGATGCTGCATCACCACAATCACAGGTGGTGCCGCCATCTCCATCGGTAACAGCAAGGGAAGTGTTAACACACTCTGCACCCGTAGAGGAAGTTGTTAATACTATACGCAGCAGCAGCAGATTAAATCCCCAGACAGGTAACCAGGTCAAAGGTAGCAGCGCTACCGGTCTGCATCCCATTCGGACAATAACTGTTCCAAATGGAAATGCAGATGCAAATGGCAGAGTACCCACGAGGGAAGTAGTAATGCATTGTCCTTGGACAAGAGCAGAACTAAATTCCATCATAAATGATTTCCCCAATCCCAAAAAGGAATTAGCGAAATGTCAAAGATTTTTGAGAAATTTGGGTAGTTCACATGAACTCACTAATAAAGATTGGCATGTGGTGTTAAGGGCCTGTCTGCCACGCAATACTGACGTGACAAAATTTATCACGGAATGTGTATTGGATGGTGACATCCCCTTAACAAATCAAGTAAACCAAGGTAACATTTCCCGCATTGTAACTTAAATTGGGTATATATTTTCCAGTAGTAGTTAACTGGAACAAACTTTTCACCATTAAACAAATAGAGAGTGAGACTGCAGAAGATTACTGCGATCAGGTTCTGCAGGCTATCACCCAGTACACTGAGATAGAGGATATTAAAGATAGCACTCACCACCGGAGAATGATAGTCACAGTACTTGTGGATGGTCTGAAAGAGAGTTTAAAAACTCGGGTACAGACCTCAGCCTGGCTGGCGGGGACTCACAATAGATACCCTCATAGAAACCGCCATTGAACATGATAAGAACATCTCCAAAAAGAGAGAAGCCCAGAGCGAGAAACTAATGGCTGTCAGCATACAAGCTCTGGAGGGACTGACGGTAACATCATAGCTAACAGACACACTTGCACTTGCACACACACTCACTCTCACTAACCCCACTCAACAACAAACGCAACTCTATCCCACTAACCTGATGCAACCACAGATCCCAGGCTATCCACCAACTTCTTATCCCCCACAATACCCTTACCCTCCCTATCCTTATCCATACCCACCACCTTTACCCTCTGCACAAACCTCACAACACCACATGTCTTCACCCGAAACATGAACATGCTTTAACTGTAAACAAACAGGACACTTAAGTAGAAACTGTACAGTAAAAGGAGTAGGGATCCCACATCAGGGAAGACCTAGATATCCCCATAAGGGATATGCACAAAGGCCAGGAAATGTTCAGCAGGCACCAGCTCCAATTGTAGCCGTAAATGCTTTATTGGAGAATGGTAGCCAACGCTAGGGGTCAGGTCATACCTGTAGTCTACAGATAGTCAGGTTAACAGGAAGTACTAGGGAAGAACCGGTCATGATGGTTGATGTAGCTGGTGCTGAATATCCTTTTCTTGTAGACACAGGGGCGACCAGGTCAGTGATGAAATCTCCCATTAATTTACAGGTGACCAACGAGACAGTACCAACAATGGGTGTAACAGGTAAAGTGGAATGTTATCCTTTAACAAAGTCCACAGAGGTTACTATTGGGCCGTTGCATACAAGACATTCTTTCCTTCTGGCTGCTGCGGCTCCTACTAACCTACTGGGCAGAGACTTGTTATGTAAGATGGGATGTGTTATATATTGCACCCCTGATGGTGTATATATGTTAGACACTCCTCAAAGGATAATGCATCACTCTACAGTTTTAAATGAAACTCCATCACAAGTAGATCAAATGTTGCCCCTAATTCCAGATTCCCTTGGACTAAGGATGGACAGGACACTGGATTAATAGGAAATGTAAGCCCTGTAATGGTAAACTTAAAAAGCGGTAGGCAAGCTCCAAAAATTCAACAGTACCCACTAAAACAGGAGGTAGAATTAGGGTTTTTTCCAATAATTGAGCGATTGTTACAACAGGGAATTTTAGTCCGTACAGCTAGTGTAGCCAACAGTCCCATCTTCACGGTAAAAAAGAGTGGTGGGTGGGGTTATAGGCTGGTACAAGACCTTATTGGTGTTAATAAGGTAGTAGAGAGCCAATTCCCCGTAGTGCCAAATCCAGCTGTCATTTTGATGCAGATCCCACCAAATGCAACCCATTTCACTGTCATTGACCTCTGTTCTGCTTTCTTCTCTGTGCCTCTCCATCCTGACTGTCAGTATCTATTCGCATTTACATACAGAGGTTTACAATACACATGGACACGATTACCCCAAGGTTTCATAGACAGCCCCAGTATCTTCTCCCAGGCATTGCACGACTGTTTACAATCTTTTCAACCTGCCAATGGATCTGTTCTAATTCAATATGTGGACGATTTATTGCTATGTTCTGACTCGTTTATGTCATGTTTGAATGATACTAAACTTTTGTTACTTCATCTATCACAAACAGGACACAAGGTGGCTAAGGACAAACTACAGCCGTGCCAATCCAGAGTAAAATATTTGGGACACTGCCTAACCCAGGGGTTATGACACCTTACAACAGATAGAATCCAAGCCATACAAAACATGACACTGCCGCAGAATCAACAGCAAATTCGTACCTTCTTGGGAATGTGTGGATATTGCCGAATATGGATCCCAGGTTTTTCTATTTTGGCCTTACCTTTACAGGAATTAGTCTCTTCCTCGAAGCCCGATTGTGTCATACACACAGAGGAATCAGAACAGGCTTTCCTTAATCTTAAGGATAGTCTGACAAGAGCTCCTGCATTGGGAATACCTGATTATGAAAAACCTTTTGATTTGTATTGTATGGAAGCCGATGGTTGTGCTGCAGGTGTCCTTACACAAAAACATGGTGATGCCAGTAGGCCCGCAGCATACTACAGTGCCCAATTGGACACGGTAGCAAGATCACTCCCCACTTGTTTGAGAAGTGTAGCAGCTACCGCTCTATTGGTGAGTAAAAGTGAGGACATAGTATCGGGCCATGATATGATTGTCTACACTCCCCATGCTGTATCTGCTCTGTTGAACTCAGCTCAAACCAGACACGTCTCCTCGGCTAGGTTCACCAAATGGGAACTAGCCCTAATCGCTCCTGCAAATATTACTGTTAAACGTTGCAGTACGCTGAATCCAGCAACATGCCTACCATATGTACAACATGATGTACAAAGGGTGGAAGGAGAGGAGTTGCTGGCGGGAGGTGAGTTCGGCAGACATAATGATACGCACGATTGTATGACATATCTGAATCAGACCTTTACTGCTAGACCTGACATACATGACACACCTTTAGAGAATGTGGATGAAACTTTTTATACGGATGGGAGTTGTCATAGACAAACAGACACAGGTGAGTTATGTACAGGTTATGCTGTTATAAATGACACAGACATCATAGAAGCTAAACCTCTTGGTCCTCCTCAGTCAGCCCAGGTGGCAGAGTTAGTAGCACTGACAAGAGCATGTGAACTGGCAGCAGGCAAATCTGCTAACATTTACACTGACTCGAGGTACGCGTTCGGGGTGGTGCACGATTTTGGGGCTCTATGGCGTCTGAGAAATGTTATGACGGCAGCAGGCACACCAGTTGCACATTCCCGACACATAAAACATCTTTTAGAAGCTATCCAACTGCCCAAGGCAGTGGCAGTAATTAAATGCAAAGCCCACACATGTGAGGATGATCCGGTGTCACTGGGCAACAACAGAGCTGATGAAGCTGCAAAATGGGCAGCAGGGCTAAAAATGTTTTCTCCAACTGAAACAATTATGTAATTCCAAACCGTTGATATGCTGAAATTAATTGAGATGCAAAATTTGTGTTCAATTCAGGAAAGATCCATTTGGAAGGCCAAGGGATGTGGGCAAGAGTCCTCTGGGCTCTGGAGGGACAGACATGGTAAGCCAGTAGCTCCCAAGGCATATTACCCCAGCCTGGCTGAGGCAGCGCACGGTCTAACTCACCTGGGTAAACAGGGTATGTGCAAGTTGGTGAGGGCATACTGGTGCGCACCAGGTTTTTCTTCACAAGCAGAGAAGATAGCAATGTCCTGTCTGACCTGCTTGAGAAAGAACATAGGGAAAGCAATCCCTACCGAACCGTCCCACATTCCACCAACTGATGGACATTTCCAGGTGATACAAATTGATTTCATTCAATTACCACCCTGCAGGAACCTTAAGTATGTATTAGTGTGCACAGACGTATTTTCTAACATGGTTGAGGCCTACCCAGCGGCCACTAATACTGCTGCATTTACTGCCAAGAAAATAGTTCAGGAATTTGTATGCAGGTACGGTATCCCTAAAATCATCGAGAGTGATAGGGGTACCCATTTCACAGGTGATGTTTTTCAAAATATGTGTAAGCTGATGGGTATTAATAGTTGACTTCACACCCCGTACCGACCGCAAGCCAGTGCAAAGGTAGAGAGGATGAATGGGACTATTAAAAATAAGCTAAGCAAAATCATGGCAGAGACTGGACTAGGATGGCCAGAAGCGTTACCTTTGGTCCTACATAGCATAAGGACCACTCCTAGACCTCCTCTAAATCTGTCCCCATTTGAAATATTGTTCGGTAGACAACCTCAATTGATTATAAGTCCACAGGAAGATCTAAAGGGTAACAACGAGATAACTGTGAAGTATCTTATATCAATGAGTAAGCAGTTAAAGCAACAACAGCAGAAACTGACATTGTTGTCTAATGATGTGCCTGGAGCGAACTGTCATGATGTTGAACCAGGAGAATATGTAATGATCAGAAATTTCTTGCGTTCAGGTTGTTTGACTGATCGGTGTGAAGGTCCGTACCAGGTGCTGCTGACGAATACTACATCTTTGAAGGTGGCCGAGAGAGATACCTGGGTCCATTCCACTCACTGCAAAAAGGTCAATCAACCGGAGGAGAAACAAGTCGGAGACGAGGCTGATAGTGTGGACCTGTCGCTCGCGAGCTTGTTCCGGGAGGATTGAAAAGGTTGTAGTGAGATACCTGAACTGAGAGAAATTTTGCAGGACTTGTTGTTAAAATGGACGGGCCTGCTGTGTTCATTTTCATATTCTCTTTTAGAGTGTTCACCATCCTGGTCAGTTTGGGGATATCCAGTGGCTGTGATGGGGGACCGATTGAGGAAACGGGAGCTGATGGCAGTGCTGATGGAGTGGAATCAGGAGGAGTGCAATGCCAATCAGGGGAGTGTCTTCATAATCTTAGTACTGTTATTGTTAAAAGAGCTGTCATTCCGGATACTAGGGGAAGGTGTGGAGGTTTATCGTCTAAAGATTCCTGTATTTGTGAGCTTTGTGGGTCCCTAGTTGATGAGAACTGTATCCAACGGTGCCAACCTAAATATAATCCGTACTGGGTATCCTCTAGAGGATTATCATAGCATGGTAGGCAAAGTGTTAAATCAAACTGATTGCTGGGTGTGTTCACATGTGCCCCATGGACAGCATAACGTAGGGTTGGTGCCATTTCCGCTGAATACCATGGAAATTTTAGAATTGCAAAAAGGGAAAACATTGGATGGAAAATTTCTGTCATCCAAACCACCTCATTTCAAACTCTATCAATTCCAAGTAGATAGATCACTTTTGTGTCTAAACATAACCAGCCCCAATAAACCCGGGAGTTGTCAAGTGATGGGGAATAATCAGATGATGACCTTCTCACAAAGAGCTAATAATGAGTCTATAAACCATGATCTTCTGTGCTCCATTAAGTCTGGTGGGAAACATTTTAGGTATCGGTATACATTGAGTTCCACCAAAGAAATTATTGGTAAGGTGCCAGATGGTTATTGTGCTAAAATAATACAGCCAGAGACTTGCATGAACCAGATGGAAGACCCAGAAATAGGATTGTTTGTAAGGGAAAGATAATGTAAAGTCTCAATTCCCCTGCAAGACTGCTTTTATAACACAGGTGCATTCCCACACCTTTCACATGATCTTCCAAGATCCGTGGTGTGCGTATAATAGTAGTTTTATGTCCCCACCCAGAGACACATTATTGATGGATTAAGAACCACCTTGTGCCATCCCATAATAACACTAAATAATATATAAATGTAAGCCTAAATTAAATTCAAATAGCAGGTTGTGATAGCGCTTGATTGGCTGTCAAAGGGTGGACTGTTGAAACCGAATAATTGGGTAAGACAGCTTCTGTTTAGCAATCAGGAAAACCTGCACGACACCATCTTGTGAATGGCAGCAAGACTCCATTTTAGAAAAGAAAGCTTACACAAGCGCCATATTGTCAAAAATACATAGTACACAATCCACAGTGCAAAATTGATAAAAGTAGCAATTTTGCTACTCACAACGCAAAGTTGCTAAAAAGTAGCACGAACAGCTTTTTAACAATCTTCCCCGAACACCTACCGACGGTGTTAAGCAGACATAAAATAACTTTCCAACACATTAAAATCACCACAGACTTATATTTGAGCAGTAGCAAACTAGTGGTGTTTTCCCCTGCATTCACATTAACACATACGCGATGTAGCAAAAAGTAGCAAATTAGTGGTGTTTCCCCTGCACTTCATGTTAAACATAGGACAATGCAAAATAGCTATTGAGACGCACAGCCAGCTTTTTAGTGACCTTTCCCAAACCCATACTGGCATGCTCACACACATACACAGAAGCCTTTCCAACTTAGTGCTAGTCGCTAAGTGCCCCACAGAACCTCAAACACACAACACAATTTAGTGTCATTTTTCTCCGCATACACATTTAAAAGCAATGGTCCCGCAGCGCGAAAGGAATGATTATTACTTGGTTTAATAGCAATGTCAGCATATAAATAAATTAATGTTTTCTGTAACTATGGCTTAGTAAATGACAATTGGACGTGTTTGGTGCTGTACTGATCTACTCTGTTCCCACAGCGTTCCGGTGGCATCGGCGAGAAGATCAGAACATGCGGCTATGAATTATAAATGTTAGAGAGTATAACTTCTTGAAATGTTGTTTGCCATAGTTAGATTAGATTTATTATGCAGCGGGAAGGTGAACACAATCAGGCTGTTAGAGGCTGGGTTGAGTCTTTGCACTGACCTATGAATTGTACCGTAACGGAAGAAGCAAGAAGAGGAACCAATGAGAACCTGCCAACGTATTCTATTGTATTGCTTATCCCAGTACGGGTATATATGTGAGTGCTCTGAAACAGGATGCCAGTCTGCGGTGTTCCTGTTATGCTGTTTGACGAAAGGTCTCATTATTGATGCCGGTATCTGGTCCCAGAGCGCACGGGTATGTATTGACTGTACCTTATGACCTAATGTTTGTACAATTTATTTAGCGCTCAATGTTAGATCATAGCGTGGTAACATCTGTACTTTTACCTGAATAATAATCTTTAGCGCGTTGGACCGCTATTCAACCGTCTTAGAGTTTTATTAATGGTATAATTAAACACAGCGCTAATTAGCAACATCTTGTGGTTTTAGAAGGTAAAGGCAGGTTTTATCTTAGAGGTTCTAGGCAGGTGAATCTTAGAGGTTTATAGGCAGGAATGTACTAAAGGTTTATTTACGATTCAACAACGGCAATGTTTGATAAAATAGAGGACCTGGAGAATAGAAGTAGACGTAACAACCTCAGACTAATCGGACTTCCTGAATCGATCAAACCAAGGGAACTCCTGTCGTTTGTCTCCTCATGGCTACCTACTTTAGGTCTTGAGACATCAGCGAATCCCATCCTGGTTGAGAGAGCACACAGAATTGGTCCACTCCGACAAGAAACACAACAGCGTTCAAGACCGGTAATCTTCAAGATCCTGAATTATGCTGACAAGATGCGAATTATGGAGGCATATCGCAAAAATAATTCTCTAACCTTTGAGGGCCACAAGTTGCTCCTATTTCAGGACTTTTCATTTCAAGTCTCATCTCAACGTCGAGAATTTTCTCCTATCTGCAAGGAACTATTTACCAAAGGAATACGCTTCACACTGATGTACCCAGCAAAACTACGTATAATGCACGAGGGCAAGCCTGTATATTTTGATTCACCTAAACCTGCTCAGAACTTTCTGAAATCTCTGGACACTAGTTCTGCTTCGCCTCGCCCAATCCGAAATGACAACGACTGATCCATGAAGGAGATATGTTTCTGATAAGTATTTTTGATATCAATATGTTGAGGAAAATGTATTTTCTATTACTCCATGTGATGTTTATATTGTGCGCTACATCTAATGTTTCGGGGAGTAATGCACCATTTGGTTCTGATTTATTATCTCAGCTTTACTACACGTATTATATTCGATACCTTTTAGGGTTGTTTTACTGGAATCATTACTTATGTATATTTCATAGTAATTATGAGCAACTATTTTGGTTGCTCTCCTGGGTTCTTAAAATTAAAAATGTTGTTAGGATTTTATGGATAATTGCGATTAATTGCTACCAAAACACAGTTTTTGTTTCTAACTTACGCATCATGGTAATTGGATTGAGTTACATGATCTTTCTCCCTTGTCCGGCTCGCTGGGACCAGACGGGAGAAACCGATAGGTATAGATACGAATACTTGATGCCTAAGACTGGTATTGGATGATGACTACTTCAAATTCAGGGGAGCCATTAGTTAAGAGTACATTGAAATTCCTCACATGGAATGTTGAAGAGCTAAATACCCCTATAAAGAGGAAGAAAATATTGCACCATTTAAAACGTTTCTCACCAGATGTGGTGTTCTTGCAGGAATCCCACTGGAAGCAGGTAGACTCAAACACTCTTAGAGATAATTGGGTAAAGGAATTTAAAAGTGCATCTTTCACTACTAAAACCAGAGGGGTCATCATTTTGTTTAGTAAATTTATCACCTATGAGATATTAGATGAAAAAGCTGACCTAAATGGTAGATTTTTATTTTTGAAATTGCAGATAGAGGGAGACATGTTTACTTTTGCATGTGTTTATGCTCCTCCTGGCCCTAATGCATCTTTTTTTTCTGACATATACTAAAATTTACAGGTTTGGGTAGAAGGGACTCTAATATTAGGGGGCGATCTTAATGTGACTATGGAACCAGCTGTAGATTATTCGAGTAACTCAGGGAGGGATGGGACTTGACAAGGTGCTCCACCCACTCTATCGTTACTTATAGACACATTACACTTGATAGACCCTTGGCACCATTTACATCCTGTATCCAGAGAGTATACTTTCTTTTCCCATCCGTATAACTCATTTTCTAGGTTGGACTACTGGTTGATTCCTGAAACTTTATTACATAGAGTGATAGACTCAGAGATAGCAGATATCCTGATATCTGACCATGCTCCAGTGTGGTTTTCTCTCCGTTTGCAATCCCCTACTCTCTCTTCTTATAAATGGCGTTTCCCAGACTATTTGTCCTCCTCGGAAGAGTTTAAACAGCAATTAATAAGTAATTTTCAAAACTATATAAGTGATAATCTAATTCATAAACAGGATATAAATCTTCTTTGGCAAGCCTCTAAACCAGTTATGAGGGGCCATGTGATAGCCTATGTCTCATACAGGAGAAAATCTTTTAAGCAAAGATTCTATCAGGCCAGTACTTCGGTAGCCACAGCTTATGCCAAAATGTTACAAGATCCTTCCGATTCTCATTCTAAGGGATATAGGGATGCTAAGGCTTTATATGACCAGATATGTACCGAACAAGCCCAAACAAACCTCAATTATCAAAAAACAAATACTTTCATTGGGGAAACCATCCTGGCAAGCTTTTGCACCAGAAGGGTTGTTTCAATAATGTTGCCCATTGGGTTACATGGGGCACCGGCTACCTTTCAAAGAATGATGGATAGGATTCTAAGGCCCCATAGGCAGTATGCTGCTGCTTATCTAGACAAGGTGATCTTCCATAGTCCTGATTGGCAGTCTCACTTGCCCAGAGTACAAGCAGTGTTGGACTCCATTTATAAGGCAGGTTTGACAGCTAACCCAAAAAAGTGTTGCCTAGGGATTGAAGAAATAAAGTATATTGGATACAACATTGGCAGAGGTTTGATAAAGCCACAGCTTAATAAAATTGAGGCAATACAACACTGGCCACAACCCCTGAATAAGAACCAGGTGAGAGCCTTCTTAGGGATTGCTGGGTATTATAGGAGGTTTATACATAATTTTGCCACCATTGCCGTCCCACTGACTGACCTTACCAAAGGAAAACAGAAAGTCATGGTGGAATGGAGTCCTGAAGCAGAGAAGGCTTTTCAGGAGTTAAAAATAGCGTTGTGCTCCCAACCAGTTCTGATGACTCCTGATTTTGACAGGGAGTTTGTTGTGCAAACTGATGCATCAGAAGTAGGTATAGGAGCGGTCCTGTTCCAGAGTAAGGACAGTGAGGAACACCCTATATTTTACCTAAGCAGGAAATGAAATGTACATGAGAGAAACTATGCTACAGTTAAGAAGGAAGCGTTGGCCATAAAATTGGCATTAGAAACTCTCAGGTACTATTTGGTCAGAAGGAAATTCAGTCTGGTCACGGACCATGCCCTTTTGAAGTGGATGTCAGAGAACAAAGAGAGCAATGGGAGAATAATGAGGTGGTTCTTGGCATTGCAAAACTTTAAGTTTTCAGTAGACCACAGGCCAGGAAGCCAGCTGGCCAATGCAGACGCTTTGTCATGCATTCATTTAGGGGCTGCTGTTGTTCTGCACCACAGATCAAAACAAAGTGGGGGGATATGTGATACAAGCACTGGAGAAGTGCTGAATGGCTTCTATGTGTGTCCCTGATTCCTGTCCTATGTGTTTTAAGACCCCCAGGAGAAGTCTGTTTGTAAAAACAGACTAGAAATGTTGGCTTTGGAGAAAAGCCGGAATGGGTCCTGGGAGTGTGGATGTGAGGAGAGGGACAGCTCCATCCACAGGCCACTCCAGGTCTTGGGCCTTTCAGCCTGGAAACAGGCTCATTAGGGCTTGCAGTTGGAAATGGCTAATATAAGCAGGCTTTGTATGTGGCTGAGTGTCTCACACCTGGGGAAGTAGACATGCAGGCTAGCATGTCCAGAGACACTGTATGATTACCCTGTAAGTACTGTGCACGTGCTGTTATTGATGGTGAGGACAGTAGGCACTACTGTTCTGGTAGTGAGGGTACCCATTGTTTAGTTAGTGCCCAGATGGGCTAGGGTTTTGTTTATATTTTATTTTGTTTATGCATTTGGTACAATAAAGACTGGCGCCGACCAGTTTGTACGAGAACCCCAGACTTGTGTCCTGTTTCTTCCGGCTGCTGTGTTTGTAAAGAGGGAGTCCACCTACCCCAGGAGAGGGACCCCTATCCTGACTGAGTCACAATTGGTGGAGAATGCGGGCAATCACACACTGAAGTTGCAGCAAGGAAAAAAGTTTTCCTTTAAATTTTAAAGGGACAGACACGAAGTTGTGAAATCCATGAAGGTGGCATCAGCAGATGCTTAGAGAAGCCAGATTCAGCTTCCAACCTGCACCTAAAGACAACATGGAGGACATTGTTAAGGCCTTGCTTCAAGCTATGGCAGCTGAGCAAGAAGCTACCAGAGCTCAGCAAGAAATTCCAGAGCTCAGCAGGAAATGAACAAAATTCAGCAAGAAGCTACCAGGGCTCAGCAGAAAGCTATGGGAAAGATTCCTCGACTGCACACCCTGATTATATATATAATGGGAGGTGCTACCTAATGAGACTAATTGCAGGCACAAAAACAGAGAAAATCTCAGGTGCACAACTCCAAATTAT
The DNA here is from genome assembly GCA_031769625.1 of Taudactylus pleione. Classification (NCBI taxonomy): domain Eukaryota; kingdom Metazoa; phylum Chordata; class Amphibia; order Anura; family Myobatrachidae; genus Taudactylus; species Taudactylus pleione. Next base: position 6,680,700 of record JAUIMM010000975.1, read on the forward strand.
TGATAATATATAAATGCAATTAAGTTTTGCAATCAATAGAGGTTTTTAGCATAATCTTGGCCAAGGTTATGGGCCTACCCACCATATCCAGGTAACCTCTTTAGGGTAGGTCCCTAACATACTAGGACTCAAATCCAGAGCGCAGGACACCCCCAAACTAGCCCAGCTAAGCTGCCTCAGGGCACCGCCATTGTAAGAAAAGTGCAGTGTAAAAGAGATAGTTAAGAGCAGCCACAGCTGCATATAAAGAATGAAAATAAAAAAGTGAAGTACATGTATAATAAACAAACAGTGAAGGGTTAAAATGTGTTATAAAAGAAAAATGTGTTATAATGCGATGCCCTGAAATAGATCAACCAAAGCAATGCAGGGGGACCCACGCCCGAAAAATGAACCAAAGTTGCACTACAGTATATAACTTGTAAGACTTACCTAGAATTGTGCCTAATACCAGTGTGCATATTCATTACCAGACTCCATGATTTTAAACCAATAAGGTAGGGGTGCTAATCCAGACACCCTCAGTCCACAGAAAAGCTAGTTGAACTGGTGGAGAGGTATGTGGCGGCTGAGTAGCTGATGAGTGTGCCCCACCGAGCCCCGATGGCGCATCGGCGAACTCCCATTGACACTGGTAAGACTGTTCCAGGGGAGAAGGGTGCTGGGCAGTGGAATGTACTCAAGACTGGGGGTGTGGAACCTGGAGACGAGCCAGCCAGGCCAGGAAGGTTCCTACCCCGTAAAAGACTAGATAATAGTGTGATTCAGTGTTTCCGATGTGGTGGTTTCGGCCATATTGCGGCTAATTGTTCACTTACCTCTGAATCTATGCAATGTGATACTGCTCATGTCAACCGCAGGATGTCTTTCTTTGCACAGCCAGCCTGTACTGCTGACCGGCAGGCTGAGACAGATAAGCACATGTGTGTACTCACTGTAGAAGGCAACCGAGTAGAGGCTTTGTTAGATTCTGGTAGCCTGGTTACACTTATGAAAGCTGAACTGGTGAACCCCTTGAAGTGTAAGAGAAAAACTGTTGGTGTGACCTGCATACATGGGGATACCCGGTATTATATTACTGCAGAAGTGAACATAGAAACACCATGTGGTTCCGCGGTAGTCTCTGTGGGTCTCGTACATGGCTTAATGTATGATGCAATATTGGGGAGAGATTTTGCTCACATCTGGAAGTTGTGGGAAAGCCGATTCTTTACAGAGGTAAATCACCCTGACCCATTTGAGAAGGTTACTGATGTAGTAGCAGAGGAAACTTCTTCAGGTTCGGAGATGTTCCCTTTTTCTAGTATGATTGGCAAACTAGAGAATGCGGAGCATGATGGTGGCTCACCAAGTGATGTGCCTCCCACTGAGGTGGGAAGTGTTATTAAGCCAGTTGATCGTCTGCCAGATTTATAGGGGTATTCAATATAAATGCATTAACTTCGCCGTTTTGACGGGTGAAGGTAATGCCGCACATCGCTTTTTTAAATTGCGTTAAAGTAACGCGCGCGCCATCGCTTATCCCCGTATTCAATTTGAGAAACTCAAAACGCCCAAAAATGCGGAAAGTAGCCAATAACGCGAATCGGGAGGTGGAGACTTTTCGATGGGGACTTGTACGTCAGGCGGGATTTGCAAGGGGGTGGGTAACTGGGGGCTGGCCTGGCGCCCTTTTCCCCAGGGACTATATAAGGCTGTGATTGGCTGTTGGTCAGCCACCATTTTGATCAGCCTGCAGTGTGGAGAGTGCAGTGTCCCTGATCAATTTGGCTTGCTGACAAGGGCACCTGTTGGTGAACGAAGTTGGCAAGAGAAACAGCAGCAGCAGTGACCAGCAGTCCAGGACCCAGAGGAGAGAAGACAGCGACTGGGAGCAGAGGAGCCAGCCCGTGGAGGAAGAGATCTGTCCTATTTCTGTTTGTTTTAGGTAAGTGTAATCTGTCCCTATTCCCTATACTGCTTTACTTAGCCACACCTTGCCCCTTTTGTTAAAATTTATTTAACTATTAGACAATCGCCCCCTCTCCTCTCCACCCCCCACCCCCCCTCCAGCCTGCATCCCCCCTTCCCCCCCACGCGCTAGATGGCAGGGATCTTTAAACTATGGCCCTCCAGTTTTTGTAGGACTCCTGATCCCATGATGGCCTGCCATAGTGTTAGCATGGTGTTATGTTAAAATTGTTTGCAGGGCATGCTGTGATGTGTAGTTCTACAGTAGCTGGAGGGCCATAAGTGTTTAGTATTTTAAAGCCATGCGCACTAACAGCACCCTGACCCTGGCACTGTTGTACTAAACGTTAATAAATAGTAACATGTTGCCTGAAAGCCCATCCAGACCCATTAACTATAATATTTTATATTTAACAGCAGTGCCCTAGTCACTATTAAACACAAGTACATTTACATCAACTTTGATCCATGTAGTGAAGCCATATTAGCCTTGTCCCCTGTAAGTACATGTACTGCAATACCAAACTGTCACCTGCCCCATGCACTCATGCAGTGATATACATCTATAATGCCCTTTTCCCTCCAAACATATGTACACTTTCATGTTTTAAAATGTTTATAATGCTATTTTTTTTTTTTTTTAAATGGTATTAATGTTATAATGTTTAGTTTAGTTAAGCAATTTTTTTTTTTGTGGTTGTAAATGTGGCCTGCCATTAATGTACTTACTGTGGTTTGTTACCATCAGGGCTGTAGCTAGGGTAGTGCGGATGGTGCCATGGGACAGCGCACCACAGGTACTGGGGTGCTGTTTGTGCCTGTGAAATTTCAGATTATTATCATTTTCTGTTATAGCTTCCACTTGTTTAATTTTTTGCATCCCCTGGCCTCCCATATCTCTTCCTTGACTCTTTCCCATGAGGCCATTTTCCTTTGTACTTTGTGCATTATGGCCCTTTAAAAATTGGGGGTGCATCTATGTTTTTTCATGCAACAGGCCACCAGAAAGTTATGGTACAAACCATGTTAAACACAGCCATACTTCTACATTTTGGTAGCCTGTGTCAGAAAAAAATATAGACGCACCCCCCAATTTTTAAAGGGCATAATGCACAAAGTACAAAGGAAAATGGCCTCATGGGGAAGGGTCAAGGAAGAGAGATGGGAGGCCAGGAGATGGCAAAGATTAAACAAGGGGAAGCTATAACAGAGAATGATAATAATCTGAAATTTCACAGGCACAAACAGCATCCCATTACCTGTGGTGCGCTGTCCCATGGCACCGGCCGCACTACCCTAGCTACAGCCCTGACAGTAACAAACCGCAGTAAGTACATCAATGTCAGGCCACATTTACAACCACAAATAAACAATTTTACCCTAACTTAACTGTATATGATAACATTTGATACCATTGAAAAAATTGGAGGGGTGTATTTTTAACCTCTATTTTTTACATTCTTACATGTCTGTCCATAGTTCGCTCACTTATATTTAAAATTTCGGTGTACACCCTTCTAGTTTTGTTAATTTCTTTTAAACCGTTAGGCAGAGAGCAACAGTTCCAAATGTATTTGCATATAATATCCTTGAGCAGTAAAAAAAAATTAGTAATTGTTTGTCATTTCAGGTACCAAAAAGAAGAAATGTCAAGGGAGAATAGAGGCGGAGTACCCCTCTCGTCCTCATCCTCTGAACAGAATCCGGACACCGGTGACGAGTGGCAGGCGTCACAGGAAGATGGGTCAAGACAGAGGGAGAGTGGTACCGTGGGGACAACGACGTCACAGGACCGTGGAGATCAGCCTTCGGAGGTAATTTTTGTTTTTACACACATTGGTATTCAAAATGAAAGGTAAACTTGGCTGTTGAAGTTTACGTTCCATTTTTTTTTTTTTTCTGGGATAAAGTATCTGGCGTGCACCTGCTGTATCCCAGTATTCAGATTACAAAATCTAGGGTAAGGGGAAGGTGTTTTTTTTTTTATAAGTATTGCAGAAGAGCACTTAGGTTTTTTTTTGGTTTTTTTAAGTGGTCTCATCAAATTTGGGGTACATGAAAATGGGTACTAGCATATTTTTAAGTCCCTAAATTAAGTTTTTTAAAAATCTGCATTTGTGCACCTGCTGCAATAATTATAATCTTCAAAACACCTGCCGCATACTTGCAGAATAGCCCTGAACCTATTTCCTTATTGTTTATCAATCTTTTCCCATTTTTTTTACACTCCAATTTTTAAAATAATTTTTTGGGGTGTCCCTTTTTTTTTTTTTAAAACCCAAATTTATTTTTTTAAGGGTGTCCCGATTTTTTGTAGGACATTTTTTTTGAACATTTCCTTTGAAGGGGACATTCCCAAAACTACAGGCTATTTTTTTATAAGCCTACACCCCTAAACACCAATTCTGCACTTTTTTTCACCACATATTCAGTGTTGCGAAGTTATCCCCGTTTATTTTACAATACTTTTTAAACCAGTGAAAAGCCTTTGAAATTGAATACAGTGTTAAACCCAAAACATGTGCAATTTTAATATTTTTTTTTTTTAATGATATACAGGTTGAGTCTCCCATATCCAAAATGTATGGGACCAGGGGTATTTTGGATATCGGAATATTCCGTATTTTGGAATAATTGCATACCATATTAAAATGTCTTAGGTATAGGGCCCAAATCTAAACACAGAATGCATTTATGGTTTATATACACACTGTCACGACCAGGGGTGACAGACTGCTGAGATCGCGGCGCTTACCGCTTCGGGCGCTGTGGCATGGTGTTTACAGCAGAGGTGCAGGTTCCTGGAGAATAGCGCTGGGTGCTGTGAGTCTCCGCAGACCAAGGGCTTCCATCTGGAGGCAGGTGAGAGGGGCTGAGACTGGCAGTGCTTCCATGCTGTGACCACTGGGCGCGGCCATCTTGGATTTGGGTCACATGTCGTTTCTGGCCAATCAGGTTCAGTCTGGGCTGGGGAGGCTAGCAACCAATCCTGCACTACCTGAGGGTACTAAAGGGCTGTCCAGAGGCTCTTTAGTTGCCAGTGCAACGTCTATCACAGCGTATGCTGTGAGCTAGTTCTCTGTGCTCCTTTGCTCATTTAAACTGTCAGTACCAGTGTGTGTCTGCAGACTCCCCTCTCAGCCTTGGTGCAGTTTGCTCCTGTTACTACCTGTCTCCTGATCCCGTCTACCTGCTATACCCAGCCTACCCCGGGTCTCTAAGTTCCGCCTGTGTCTCGCAGCCTGGTTCTGATCCCGTCGCGTGCCACTGCTTCATGAGTCATACTCCCCTAAGGCCGGCTGCCTTCAAGGACCAGCAAACAAGTCCTCATTCCTCATCCGACTCCACTCCGGGTCCAAGCGCACGCCAAGCCGTGACAGTTTGCACTGGCCAGATGGATTCGGCCAGTGGACAGGATCTGAGGGCCGACTTGCTCCAGGGTTTCGCCAGTCGCCTAGAGGGACTAGAGGCGTCTCAGCGCCAAATGGCTCAGTTCCTGCAGGAAATGTCTCTTCGTTAGGATACGCTGCAAGCTTCCCTGGTTACTGTTAATTTGCCTGCCGCCACCAACCAGCCAGCAGCTCCAGCTGTCCCTGTTCCACCTGCACCATCTCATTTGCACCTTCCGACTCCCAATAAGTTTGACGGGAACCCCAAGTTGTGCCGAGGGTTTCTCAACCAGTGTGACGTCCACTTCACACTACAGCCTGCGAACTTTCCATCTCCAAAATCCAAAGTGGCATATATAGTGTCTCTACTGACCGGTTCTGCCCTGGACTGGGTTTCGCCTCTCTGGGAGAGGTCCGACCCGTTACTAGACAACTACTCTGGATTCCTCACGTCCTTCCGGAGGATTTTCAACGAGCCCGGCAGAACAACCTCCGCGGCGACGGAAATCCTGCGACTTCGCCAAGGGAACCGACCAGTCAGTCAGTATATCATTCAATTTCAAATGCTGGCTTCGGAACTAAAATGGAATGAAGAAGCCCTGACTTCCACCTTTTGGAATGGATTGACAGATCGCATAAAAGATGACCTCGCCACTCGTGATCCGCCGGCTACCCTCAATGATCTTATCTCCCTTTGCAATAAAGTGGATTTGCGGTACAGAGAACGCCAGAGGGAAAAAAACTAGGGGAGATCGCTTTAGGTTCCGGCCGACCACTACTCCAACCCTCCCTCCGTCTGAACCTGCGGGTGATGAACCCATGCAGATTAACCGGGCCCGCCTCATGGTAGAAGAACGGCAAAGATGCCGATGAGAAAATCTATGCATGTACTGCGGGGAGACCAGTCATATGGTTGCAGCCTGCCCACGTCGTCCGGGAAACTCCCGATCCTAATCTGTGCCGGAGACACCAGGTTAGGAGTGATGTCTCCGTCTCCGTCAAAAAATGAATCTACCCTCTCCATTACTTTTGAGATCTCCACTGGTTCTAAAACTGTTCTTTCTCTCCTCGATTCAGGGGCCGCTGAAAATTTTATCACCGCTGAACTTGTCCAGAGGCTCCGGCTTCCTGTCTCCTCTCTCGACCACACCATCACTCTATCTGCTGTAGATGGCACTCAGATTACCAAAGGAATCGTCTCTCAACGTACCCTTCCTGTGCCAGTTCGTATCGGAGCTCTCCACACTGAAACTATCCGATTCCTAGTAATTCCCAAAGCCTCCCATGAGGTCATCCTTGGATACCCCTGGTTACGCAAGCACTCCCCCAATATTGATTGGGGCACCATGCAGATCTTGTCCTGGGGAGAAACTTGTCAAGTATCCTGCCTTCCTCAAATCAAACCCGTCAAAGGTAGTTACATTGCAACCACTACTCCAATTCCCTACCAGTATCGCTCCTTCTCCGATGTCTTCTGTAAGACCGGAGCCGATATTCTGCCTCCTCATCGGGAGTGGGACTGTCCTATTGAGTTGATTCCTGGCAAAACTCCTCCGCGAGGTCGTACTTACCCACTCTCCCTACCCGAGACTGAAGCCATGTCAGCATACATCCAGGAGAACCTGCAAAAGGGGTTCATTCGACCATCCTCCTCACCGGCAGGGGCAGGATTCTTTTTTGTGTCTAAGAAGGATGGAGGCCTGCGTCCTTGCATCGATTACAGGGGCTTAAACGATATAACCATCAAAAATCGCTACCCGATACCCCTCATTACCGAACTTATCGATCGAGTAAAAGGTGCTACTATTTTTACCAAGCTGGATTTAAGAGGGGCCTACAATCTCATTAGGATACGAGCCAGGGACGAATGGAAAACAGCATTCAATACTCGAGACGGGCATTTTGAATACCTGGTAATGCCTTTTGGTCTCTGTAACGCTCCTGCTGTGTTCCAAAACTTTGTGAATGAGATCTTTCGGGACTTACTATAAATCTCTGTGGTAGTATACCTCGATAATATTCTGATATTCTCCTCCAACATTGTCAGACATCGATCCCAAGTCAAGGAGGTGTTAACTCGCCTACGAAAGAACCACCTGTACTGCAAAGCTGAAAAATACGTATTTGAAGTTCCCTCAGTTCCCTTTTTAGGTTACATCGTTTCAGGTGCCGGCCTTGAAATGGATCCCAAGAAAGTTCAGGCAATATTGGACTGGTCTTGTCCGAATTCTTTGAAGGCAGTACAAAGATTTTTGGGCTTCGCAAATTATTATCGAAGGTTTATCAAAGGATTTTCCACTCTCATGGCACCCATTTCCGCCCTAACTTGCAAGGGGGCAAATCCATCCCGATGGCCTCCAGAGGCTGAAACTGCCTTTCAACTCTTAAAGCAAGCCTTCATTTCCGCCCCCGTGCTGAGACAACCCAACATTAACTACCCATTCTTTCTTGAGGTAGACGCCTCTTCTGAAGCGGTAGGGGCAGTACTATCCCAGAAACTTGAGGATAGCAAGTTTCATCCCTGTGGCTTCTTCTCAAAGAAATTTTCCCAAGCAGAAAAGAATTATCCCATTGGAGAGCAGGAATTATTGGCTGTGAAACTAGCTTTTGAAGAGTGGCGTTATCTTCTTGAGGGCGCGATGTATCCCATCACCGTTTATACAGATCATCGGAATCTCCTATACCTAAAAAATATTCAGTGTCTGAGTTCCCGCCTGGCTCGATGGTCAATATTCTTTTCTCGTTTCAATTTTACTTTAACTTTTTGAGCAGGCTCACTAAATCAAAAAGCAGATGCCCTCTCTCGATCACTCTCCTCCGACACATCTTCCGAAAGTCATAAGGAAACTCCAGTTCTAGACTCCAGAGTATTCGCTACCACTTGCATTCAACCTCCTCCCGGAAAGACATTTGTGGCCTCAGATATGCGCAAGCAGCTTTTGAAGTGGGCTCATACCTCTTGTTTTGCCGGACACCCGGGCATACGCAAGACCTTGGAATTCCTGCAACGATCATACTGGTGGCCTGCTATGAAGTCGGAAATTGAAGCTTTTATCGCCTCCTGTCCACAGTGTGCTCAACATAAAACATCCAGACAGGTTCCTGCCGGCACACTCCTACCTCTGTCAGTACCAACCCATCCTTGGACACACCTTTCCATGGACTTTGTAACGGATCTACCTGTTTCTAATGGGTTTACCACCATCTGGGTAGTAGTGGATCGTTTCTCCAAAATGGTTCATTTCGTTCCCCTCAAGAAGTTGCCGTCTGCTCCAGAGTTGGCTCAGTTATTCGTCGACAACATCTTCCGTCTCCATGGACTTCCAACTGAGATTGTTTCTGATAGAGGGGTACAGTTCGTAGCCAGATTTTGGAGAGCTATATGTTCTATCTTTCAAATCAAACTGAATTTTTCAACAGCTTACCATCCTCAGTCTAACGGGTCTACAGAGAGGGTCAATCAAGACCTTGAGACTTTCTTAAGAATTCACATGTCTTCATCACAAGACAACTGGGCGGACACCTTACCCTGGGCCGAATTTGCCCATAACAGCTCCTATCATTCATCTACGGGGCAAACCCCATTCTTTATAGTTTTTGGACTGTATCCCAGAGTACCAGAGTTTCAAGAATTGCCAGTCTTCGATGTACCAGCAGTAACCTCCACCCTACAGAAATTCTCTCAGATTTGGACTCAGGTCCATTCCTCCTTACAAAAAGCCTCTCTTCGATATAAATTAACAGCGGACAAAAAAAGGAGAGCGGTGCCCAACCTAAAAACAGGTGACTTAGTATGGCTATCCACTCGTAATCTTCGCCTTAAAGTGCCGTCTATGAAATTTGCTCCTCGTTTCATCGGTCCTTTTCCCATCGTTCAAGTGATCAATCCAGTAGCCTATAAATTAAAACTTCCATCCTACCTCAAAATACCAAATTCCTTTCATATTTCCCTGCTGAAACCTCTCATCCTGAATCGCTTTTGCAAGACTCTGCCACGCTCCCCCAAAGTCTTGACTGAGAGGGGTGTAGAGTTCGAGATCAAACAGGTCCTGGACTCTCGTTTTCGTTATGGGCAACTCCAATATCTACTGGATTGGAAAGGTTACGGTCCCGAAGAACGTTGCTGGGTGAAAGCTGAGGATGTCTACGCTCCTCGCCTAGTGCTTAAGTTTCACTCTGAGAATCCTGGTAAACCGAAGAAGTGTCCAGAGGCCACTCCTAAAGGAGGGGGTACTGTCACGACCAGGGGTGACAGGCTGCTGAGATCGCGGCGCTTACCGCTCCGGGCGCTGTGGCATGGTGTTTCCAGCAGAGGTGCAGGTTCCTGGAGAATAGCGCTGGGTGCTGTGAGTCTCCGCAGACCAAGGGCTTCCATCTGGAGGCAGGTGAGAGGGGCTGAGACTGGCAGTGCTTCCATGCTGTGACCACTGGGCGCGGCCATCTTGGATTTGGGTCACATGTCGTTTCTGGCCAATCAGGTTCAGTCTGGGCTGGGGAGGCTAGCAACCAATCCTGCACTACCTGAGGGTACTAAAGGGCTGTCCAGAGGCTCTTTAGTTGCCAGTGCAACGTCTATCACAGCGTATGCTGTGAGCTAGTTCTCTGTGCTCCTTTGCTCATTTAAACTGTCAGTACCAGTGTGTGTCTGCAGACTCCCCTCTCAGCCTTGGTGCAGTTTGCTCCTGTTACTACCTGTCTCCTGATCCTGTCTACCTGCTATACCCAGCCTACCCCGGGTCTCTAAGTTCCGCCAGTGTCTCGCAGCCTGGTTCTGATCCCGTCACGTGCCACTGCTTCATGAGTCATACTCCCCTAAGGCCGGCTGCCTTCAAGTACCAGCAAACAAGTCCTCATTCCTCATCCGACTCCACTCCAGGTCCAAGCGCATGCCAAGCCGTGACACACACAGCCTGAAGGTAATTTTATACAATATTTTCAATAATTTTGTGGCTCAAACAAAGTTTGTGTACATACATGAAATGTATTTTTGTGTCATATACACCTTATACACACAGCCTATAGATCAATTTATACTTTATTTTTAATAATTTTGTTCCTTAAACAAAGTTTGTGTGCATTGAACCATCAAAAATCAAAGTTTTCACTATCTCAGTCATGCTAAAAATAATCCGTATTTCGGAATATTCCGTATTTCGGAATATTTGGATATGGGATACTCAACCTGTACTACTTTATTAAAAGTAGGGTAATGTTACTTTGTAAGGATACTTTTTGACATCTCAGTTTCAGATAACGTCATTTTTCAACTATCACAAAGTACATGCATGTTTATTTTATTAAAAAAAATTCCCTGTATAATTGTATTAAGAGAACATGTACATCACCACAATTTTAATCTTGTTTTTTTATTTTTAGCGCCGGACACAAGAGACAAGGAAGACTGGAGAAAAAAGCGTCAAAAGAAGAAAAGTCCGATTCAGTGAGGAGGAAAATAACACCCTTGTTGAAGGCGTGCACCGTAACTACGCGAAGATCTTCAGCGACCGAGCCCAGCGAACCACTGGAAGGGAGAAGAAGGCAATCTGGGATGAGATTGCCTCCAGGGTAACAGCAACATCTGGCCGTACACGTGATGGAGGCGTGTGCAAGAGGAGGTAAAGTTAAATGTTTTTTTATTTGGAATTGATTCTCTGATTGTAGCATTTGACAACATGTGATGTACACACAACCCTAGTCTTTCTCTGATTTGAATGAATTTTGTTTAATAATTTTCTTACCAATGTAATAATTTTGAATTAAAAGTAATTATTTTTGGATGATGCATGGAACATTGTTTTGATGGTTAAATTTTTTGGAAAAAATTGTTTTTCCACCTTTTTTTAATTAAATTTATAGATATGGAGACTGCAAACGGCAAACAAAGGAGAAGATGAAGAAACTGAGACAGCACCAGAGAGCAACCGGCGGTGGACCAGAGCTCAACATGCATTGGCTGCCATGGGAAGAAGAAATCCGGAAACAGATGAATCCGATAATGGTTTCTGGAGTTGGAGGCTTAATAGATAGCCGTGATAGTGTAACTCGTCGTGTGGACGGTAATTTCCCTGTTAATTTTTTTAATAAATGACAGTATACATTTATATTATTTTGAAGATTATTTATACTCCAAAAAAAAATTGAAACAGTACCTCAAAGAAGTCAAGAGAACGCAGAAGTTAGAACAGAAGACACAGGAGCAGGACCCACAGTTCGGAGGACAAGTAAGATTGGTCTAGATGTGCCCAGAGGGACCACAGTTGAAATAATGTTTTTTTTTTTTTAATTTGTTTATGAAAATTTAAAAGTTTTGGGTTCTAATGTTAATTTTTACACTAAACTACAGGTCAAAAACCACCAAAGAAGATCCGGTGCACCTCAGCACCCAAGACCGGCAGGATCAGAGGAGCAGAAGAGGAAAGAACAGACGTCAACATCAGACAAACGGTGAAGCAAAGACCCCAAACTGTCACAAGGATTGAGGGTAAAATTTTAACATTATGACTAAAAAAGTTGATTACTTACTAATAGTGAGTTGTTTGTTTAGCTTAGAAATGATGTTGTTGTTCTTTTTTTTTTATGCATGAGTAAATGTATAATTAATATTACCAAATTTGATTTGCTCAAGGTTTAAGGTCTCCTTGGAGGAGCCTGCAAAGTGAATCGTAAATCATATTTTTTTATACTGATTTGTGTAGAATGCATATCTGTATTTTATTATATACCCGTACAACCTCTAGTTTTGTTTAATTGTAACCTTACTTTAAATTAGAAGAGTCGACTTTGGAAGAAAATTCAAGAGGACCTAGATTGGAAGATACCCTGGAAGATCGTGAACAACAGCAAGTAGATTTGGGCATAGGTGTGCAAGACTCTTTGGAAACTTTGGATAAGATGTTTTTGGGGTAAAATGTATGTATTTGTACAAATTTTTTTAATTTATAACCTTTTTTTTTTATATACTTATTGGACATGTTTTTATAAAAAAAACAATATGGTTATTATAAATGTTTAAATTATTCTTCAAAAAAATTGTCTTTAACAAAAAAAAATAAGTGCAAACTTTTTTTTTTTTTTTAGAAAACGTTGGACCATCAACAAGTGGAGGACTTGCGTCAAATATTGGACCATACTTCAGGCCGGATCTACTGGAGTCACAGGATGAAGAGGATGTGGATGTTGAACAAATAACACCATTGAGACCAATAGCAGTTGGTAAGTTCTAATCATATTTTGATATTGTAATTTGTTTTTTTTTTAAATGTATATCTTAACAATTCAAAGCTAACCCTTTTAACTGGGTTACAAATTAGCCACACAAAATACCTATGTCAGGGTCATTGTAATTTTTTTTTTTTTTTTTTTTTATGTTAAATTAGCCTTAAAAAATTGCACAGGATGGACTTTATTGTCAGCCGCTTGCGACCGCATAGCACTCTCAAGCGGTTCCAATTATGGTCACTGAGCAGGCGTAGCCTACTGATTATGTGTGGAAGCAGTTTAGCTAATGGTTTTAAAACTTTCTGTGCGACTAACTGCAAGATGGGAGGCAGGTTTGCCTTTCAGTGTTCACCACCTGCTTTTAGGTCATCTAGCTTGTGTAATTTTGCCTTTTCATATGAAAGTTCTTTTTTCGGGGGGTGTTACCTACTGACATCACCAGAGATGTCAGTAGAGATTTCCCAGCACTATTACAACACGAAGTTCACTCGGGGTTGCGGGTGACAATTCCCTGCCACAAGGTTGTTTTTTTTCCCCAAAAAAACCATTTTGATAGTGATAAACGTGACTATGGACAAGAAGGGGCTTAATGTTCTGGGATGTAACCGACATGTTACCGTATAAGGGCTCATGGCCATACGTGTATCTAAGTGAGCCACCTTCACTTACAGTGACGTTTTTTTTTTTTTATACTAACAGTTGTTTTTTTGGGGGGGGATTTCAAATGTTGTTGTAATGTGTATATACTCTGCATTTTTCTAACAATTTATCTATTTTACATTTTTAATCCTAGTTCAACAATTTCAAGTAGTGGCTGAGGTTCAACAGACCCTTCCACCCACACAAGTCAACTGGATTGTGGAACTGGCTCAAGACATGGAAGATCGCCAGAACTGCTTCAGGGACGTCGTGGACCGAAGACTGGAACAGTTGGATGCAAGTGTTCAAAGACTTTCGGAAGCTTATCAAGAGGATCAAAGACAGCGAAGACAGGAACATCTAGAAAGCCTGGAGCGATTTCGTGGAATTGAACATCAGCTGTCTGTCATGACCACCACACTCAATAGGATGGCTGAAAACGCAGAATGCCAAGCAACATCACAAAGAGACATCACCACGAGCAACAGCCTCATCGCCACATCACTTCAACAAATCACACAGAACATGATGATGTACCTTCGAACACACAGGACCTCATTTCATGGATCACCTTATCCCTATGCCCATTCTACGCAACATGGCATGGTCAGGAGGCCCAGCATTTTCAACAACCAACATATTTCTACCAAAGTGGAGCACCGGCACGGCCATCAAGACCACGTCGTCCACCAATGCCCGACCCACCAGGAGCTATTGTCCGAAGAACAGAACAGGAGGATGAAGGTCCCTCATGAAGATATTATCTTCCTAAAAAATATCAGGTTGTATCACTCTTTATTTTTTGAAATGTGTTATTTTAAATAACATGTAATTTCCTTCCAAACCTCCCCCCCTCAAAACAGGTTAAGTAATGGGAGTTTTGGGCGTTCCGAAAACATACATGGGATTGTATGTGAAGTGGGTAAATGATGACAGCTCCCAAAATTTTGACTTTTTATCAAAATAGTCATAAACTTGCTTTCTGAGCCCACTTATTTTTTTTTTTTTATTTTTTTTTTTTATCCTATGATTGTATGTTCATTGTGTTTGAGTATATTTTTGTAATCAAATAATTTACATTTTTTTTCTTTGTTTTTTTTGTTTTATTCCCCGGACACCATATTATGTGAACAGTCTTTCAAGTACATTATTTGGGGAGAACTTCAAGAAAACACCCATTTGGAATATTTAAACACTGATGAGTATTAATTTACATAATCATGATATGTTATGCTGGCCATACACTACCAGATAAAATGTCTGTCAGACCGACATACATTTTATCTGTCCGGCTGACAGTCACAGAAGTCGCCGGCTTATACTGTGAGTTTTCTCCCACAGTGTATTCGGCACACATCTGCGCACCGCCCCCAGGGGTGGAGACATTTCCCTATTCCTTTCGTAGGATGGAACACAGGAAATGTCTGTTTGTCGGCTGTGCTGGGCATACACTACCCGATGCGGCTGACGGTTTAACGGGAAAGATTGCATTGGATGGCCATGCTGGACAATCCAGCATGCCCGACCGAGCAATATTTAACCCTCGGGTGCCCCCCCACATGCTACAATTATCGTGGCGATTGGCCGATATCGGGCGGATCATCCTGAGAATAGTAGCGTGTATGGGCAGCATTAGTGTTTCATGCAGATGTTAATTTGTAAAATGATGTATTTAAAACTTCATCATGTGATTTTTTTTTTTTTTTTTTAGACATTACTAGCTGTTCAGAATAAAAACAGACCCCCAAGAAAGACAACCTCTTCAAGAAAGTGTTTTGAAATAAACGTACTAAATATGATCCCTAAATGTCTCTTTAATTATTTTCTTCATGCTCATTGATGATTCTTTTTAAAAATAAAAATCTAATTTTTTTCAATACTGTTTGTTTTATTGTATTCCAATAGATTTTTAAAAGTAATTTATGGGTGTTTTTTCAGTTATGAGATATTTGTTTTTTAAACTGTAGTATGTGGTTGTTGTTTTTTTTCTTTTTATTTGGAGGCACACATCGGTCATTTGTATGAGGCTTGTGTGCCTCCAAATGTTAAGGGGATGTATGCAAAATCAGTCACAGACTACAGTGTTGTATTAAAGTCCTTTAATTGTGGTAGACAAGACATAGGGGGTCACTTATTAAAATATCTCTAATGTAATGTCCCCAAAAGCACCTATTTTGCATTGTGTATTTCAAATTTTTAGTATCCCCCCGCATGTATGAAAGAGGGACCGCAGCAGGTATCTCCGAAACCTACTGTGATCCCTCCATTACAGCCAGCAGCCCCATCCCCCATAGGTTTATATGGGGGATGTGATGCTGGAAAATTGATCCATATTGGGAATGCAAAGCATTCCCAATATTGTCCCCAACATTTAACGCCATCTCAAGATAGCATTAGCCGCTGTAGTCTGTGGGTACATACGGCATTTCAGCTGGGGGGGGGTCCTAGATCCTTTTGTTGGCATTTGGGGGCCGCTCATGTGCAGCCCGCAGGACTGTGCATGCGCTGCAGTCCCACATGTACTCCCAACACATCGCAGGGACGGCCTCCTTTCGGAGCTGGTATCCCTGAATGTGCAGGATAGTACATAATGCGAACAAGGCTGGTACTGGATGCACTGATCCAATTGTAAAATGAAATCATTATTATATGTTTTTTCAGGCCTGTAACTATATTCAATTACCTGTTATTTGGTAATAACTAGAGTGTACATGGTGCTAATGTGTGTGTTTGTGTGTAAAATATATACACACACACACACACTCTTGTAAGAAAGGTAATGTTCTTTAAGGTCTATTTTGTAAAAAGATTATTTAGAAAATTACATTTAAAACAACCTGACCCTGTTTGCTTATGAAGTGAGTATTTTTAAATATATATCTATATATATATATATATATATATATATATGTATATATATATATATATATATATATATATTCACTTTGCCTCGCCACTCCTGATTCCCTTCAACAGCTTAGCTGTGTGCCCTCCTTAGTAAACAACGAATAGCAAATGAACGAGGCGGCACTAGAGGAATATATCCATGTTTAACGATTAAACATGGATATATTCCTCTACTGCCGCCTCGTTCATTTGCTATATAGAGATATATATACATATATATATATATATATATGCACAGACCCAATATCAGTTTTGGAATATACCCAAAATTTTTATTTTTAAATTTGGTAAAGTGTACATTTCAATTTAAAACTAATGTTAATATCCTGAACATGCTTGCTATTAACCTGTGATAGATACAGATATATAAATATATATATGTGTGTGTGTATATATATATATATATATATATATATGTATATATATAGTACTGTAAATACTTGCCACTGACACCTATATATTAGTATTTGGAGATGACTTCCCATTATACAATCAACAGACAAGCAGCAAGAGCGGGTGGCACTCAAATCAGTGCCTGAAGTGTGCCGGTATGCAACGGATTAACATACCGCCTCTTCCTGCATTTTTATTTAAATTTTTCACATGTCACTATTGCACAGCTGAGTGCCGAGGTGTGCCTTCAGTGCAGAGTGACACACTTTCACTCAGGCATGCTCTGGAGCACTGCCGTGCCACCCGCCACCCTGACAGCATATGTTAGTGGACACTGCGGCACAGTCTGGATATGGCTACCTTTGCCCATATTCAAAAACTGTTATCCATGTTGCAGGGACTGTAGCATACTGCTGCTGGACTTTATGTGTGTGTATCATGCAGTGTTCCGTGGACGACCTGTTTGCACATCTTCCCCTGCCGGACGGCTGTGCCTCACTGAACCACACAGCAAATCCCTCCACAGTGCCGCCTGTGTTGCCTTTGCACCAATGCTGACAATGAAAGCTGGTCAATAAAGGTCCACCATTTAGACTGTTGCTGCGGATGGATGAGCCCTGGAGTTATTCCTGATGCAGCGGCCTCTTAAGTATAGTATTTGCTGCCACCCACTGTCACCTGCACTACTCCCTGCTGCCCTGCAAGTCCTGCACAATCTTCCGGATGGATATCTCTCCACTCCACACCATTACAGGCCTCAATCAAAGCAGTGTCCTCCATTGGTCTGTTTCAAATTAACTGCTGGCTAATACCACAATACACACTTCTGTAGAGTGTACCCTACCATCCCTTGTGTACAGTGCCAGATTAAGGCCCAAATGGGCCTGGAGCTGAAATTTATGGAGGGCCTATTGTAAGCGGCCGCAGTGGTGTGATCAATGTCACAGGGGTGTGACTGATGATGTGGGGGTGTGACCAGTGTGTTGGGGATGGTCTGTACAGGGGATGTGGCTAGCACCATTTTGGGCGTAGCTAGCGCCTACCTTCAACCACCCCAAAGACCCTCCCCTCTTCGCATATATATTAGTGTGTACCCACCCACACACACACATATTTTGGTAGGCTGATAGTAGTCACCTATCGCACAACCTTTAAGGCACAGGTGTAAGTATTGCTGCTTATACTACACTACCTTACCCACCACCCACTGAAATACCTTTCACCCATCAATCAATGCTGTATACAGAAACTTTTACCCACTACCACTCATACAGACCATCTCTCGAACACTGAAATACCTATCATTCAATATCACACACTGACCCCATGTTTCACCAACTTTAATTCCTCTCGCAACCACTCCCTGACCCTAATGCTGAAACACTGATATACCCCTCACTCACCATCATGCCCTAACCACATAACAGACACACAAATACCCCTCACTCACATCATGCCCTAACCACATAACAGACACACAAATACCTCTCACTCACATCATGCCCTGACCAAATAACAGACACACAAATACCCCTCACTCACATCATGCCCTGACCACATAACAGACACACAAATACCCTCACTCACATCATGCCCTGACCACATAACAGACACACAAATACCCTCACTCACATCATGGCCTGACCACATAACAGACACAAATACCCTCACTAACATCATGGCCTGACAACATAACAGACACAAATACCCTCACTAACATCATGGCATGGCCACATAACAGACACACAAATACCTCTCACTCACATCATGGCCTGACCACATAACAGACACAAATACCCTCACTCACATCATGCCCTGACCACATAACAGACACACAAATACCACTCACTCACATCATGGCCTGACCACATAACAGACACAAATACCCTCACTCACATCATGGCCTGACCATATAACAGACACACAAATACCCTCACTCACATCATGCCCTGACCACATAACAGACACACAAATACCCCTCACTCACATCATGCCCTGACCAATTCACAGATACACAAATACCCCTCACTCACATCATGGACTGACCACATAACAGATGCACAAATACCCCTCACTCACATCATGGCCTAACCACATACAGACACACAAATACCCCTCACACACATCATGGCCTGACAACATAACAGACACACAAATACCTCTCACTCACATCATGGCCTGACCACATAAAAGACACACAAATACCTCTCACTCACATCATGGCCTGACCACATAACAGATGCACAAATACCCCTCACTCACATCATGCCCTGACCACATAACAGACACACAAATACCCTCACTCACATCATGCCCTGACCACATAACAGACACACAAATACCCCTCACTCACATCATGGCCTGACCACATAACAGACACAAATACTCCTCACTCACATCATGCCCTGACCACATAACAGACACACAAATACCCCTCTCTCACATCATGCCCTGACCACATAACAGACACACAAATACCCCTCACTCACATCATGGCCTGACCACATAACAGACACAAATACCCTCACTCACATCATGCCCTGACCACATAACAGACACACAAATACCACTCACTCACATCATGGCCTGACCACATAACAGACACAAATACCCTCACTCACATCATGGCCTGACCACATAACAGACACACAAATACCCTCACTCACATCATGGCCTGACCATATAACAGACACACAAATACCCTCACTCACATCATGCCCTGACCACATAACAGACACACAAATACCCCTCACTCACATCATGCCCTGACCAAATGACAGATACACAAATACCCCTCACTCACATCATGCCCTGACCACATGACAGACACACAAATACCCCACACTCACATCATGCCCTGACCACATAACAGACACACAAATACACCTCACTAACATCATGGCCTGACCACATAACAGACACAAATACCCCTCACTCACATCATGCCCTGACCACATAACAGACACACAAATACCCCACACTCACATCATACCCTGACCAAATAACAGACACACAAATACCCTCACTCACATCATACCCTGACCACATAACAGATGCACAAATACCCCTCACTCACATCATGGCCTGACCATATAACAGACACACAAATACCTCTCACTCACATCATGCCGTGACCACATAACAGACACAAATACCTCTCACTCACATCATGGCCTGACCACATAACAGACACAAATACCCTCACTCACATCATGGCCTGACCACATAACAGACACACAAATACCCCTCACTCACATCATGGTCTGACCATATAACAGACACACAAATACAACTCACTCACATCATGCACTGACCACATAACAGACACACAAATATCCCTCACTCACATCATGCCCTGACCAAATCACAGATACACAAATACCCCTCACTCACATCATGGCCTGACCACATAACAGATGCACAAATACCCCTCACTCACATAATGGCCTAACCACATACAGACACACAAATACCCCTCACACACATCATGGCCTGACAACATAACAGACACACAAATACCTCTCAGTCACATCATGGCCTGACCACATAACAGACACACAAATACCTCTCACTCACATCATGGCCTGACCACATAACAGATGCACAAATACCCCTCACTCACATCATGCCCTGACCACATAACAGACACACAAGTACCCTCACTCACATCATGCCCTGACCACATAACAGACACACAAATACCCTCACTCACATCATGCCCTGACCACATAACAGACACACAAATACCCCTCACTCACATCATGGCCTGACCACATAACAGACATAAATACTCCTCACTCACATCATGCCCTGACCACATAACAGACACACAAATACCCCTCACTCACATCATGCCCTGACCACATAACAGATACACAAATACCCCTCACTCACATCATTCCCTCACTACATAACAGACACACAAATACCCTCACTCACATCATGCCCTGACCACATAACAGACACACAAATATCTACACTCACATCATACCCTGACCACATAACAGATGCACAAATACCCGTCACTCACATCATGGCCTAACCACATACAGACACACAAATACCCCTCACACACATCATGGCCTGACAACATAACAGACACACAAATACCTCTCACTCACATCATCGCCTGACCACATAACAGACACAGAAATACCTCTCACTCACATCATGGCCTGACCACATAACAGATGCACAAATACCCCTCACTCACATCATGCCCTGACCACATAACAGACACACAAATACCCTCACTCACATCATGCCCTGACCACATAACAGACACACAAATGCCCTCACTCACATCATGCCCTGACCACATAACAGACACACAAATACCCCTCACTCACATCATGGCCTGACCACATAACAGACATAAATACTCCTCACTCACATCATGCCCTGACCACATAACAGACACACAAATACCCCTCACTCACATCATGCCCTGACCACATAACAGACACACAAATACCCCTCACTCACATCATTCCCTCACTACATAACAGACACACAAATACCCTCACTCACATCATGCCCTGACCACATAACAGACACACAAATATCTACACTCACATCATACCCTGACCACATAACAGATGCACAAATACCCGTCACTCACATCATGGCCTAACCACATACAGACACACAAATACCCCTCACACACATCATGGCCTGACAACATAACAGACACACAAATACCTCTCACTCACATCATCGCCTGACCACATAACAGACACAGAAATACCTCTCACTCACATCATGGCCTGACCACATAACAGATGCACAAATACCCCTCACTCACATCATGCCCTGACCACATAACAGACACACAAATACCCTCACTCACATCATGCCCTGACCACATAACAGACACACAAATGCCCTCACTCACATCATGCCCTGACCACATAACAGACACACAAATACCCCTCACTCACATCATGGCCTGACCACATAACCGACACAAATACTCCTCACTCACATCATGCCCTGACCACATAACAGACACACAAATACCCCACACTCACATCATACCCTGACCACATACCAGACACACAAATACCCCACACTCACATCATACCCTGACCACATAACAGATGCACAAATACCCCTCACTCACATCATGGCCTAACCACATACAGACACACAAATACCCCTCACACACATCATGGCCTGACAACATAACAGACACACAAATACCTCTCACTCACATCATGGCCTGACCACATAACAGACACACAAATACCTCTGACTCACATCATGGCCTGACCACATAACAGATGCACAAATACCCCTCACTCACATCATGCCCTTACTACATAACTGACACACAAATACCCTCACTCACATCATGCCCTGACCACATAACAGACACACAAATACCCTCACTCACATCATGCCCTGACCACATAACAGACACACAAATACCCCTCACTCACATCATGGCCTGACCACATAACAGACACAAATACTCCTCACTAACATCATGCCCTGACCACATAACAGACACACAAATACCCCTCACTCACATCATGCCCTGACCACATAACAGACACACAAATACCCCTCACTCACATCATTCCCTCACTACATAACAGACACACAAATACCCTCACTCACATCATGCCCTGACCACATAACAGACACACAAATACCCCACACTCACATCATACCCTGACCACATAACAGATGCACAAATACCCCTCACTCACATCATGGCCTAACCACATACAGACACACAAATACCCCTCACACACATCATGGCCTGACAACATAACAGACACACAAATACCTCTCACTCACATCATGGCCTGACCACATAACAGACACACAAATACCTCTCACTCACATCATGGCCTGACCACATAACAGATGCACAAATACCCCTCACTCTCATCATGCCCTGACCACATAACAGACACACAAATACCCTCACTCACATCATGCCCTGACCACATAACAGACACACAAATACCCTCACTCACATCATGCCCTGACCACATAACAGACACACAAATACCCCTCACTCACATCATGGCCTGACCACATAACAGACACAAATACTCCTCACTCACATCATGCCCTGACCACATAACAGACACACAAATACCCCACACTCACATCATACCCTGACCACATAACAGATGCACAAATACCCCTCACTGACATCATGGTCTGACCACATAACAGATGCACAAATACCCCTCACTCACATCATGTCCAAACCACATACAGACACACAAATACCCCTCACACACATCATGGCCTGACCACATAACAGACACACAAATACCTCTCACTCACATCATGGCCTGACCACATAACAGACACACAAATACCTCTCACTCACATCATGGCCTGACCACATACAGATACACAAATACCTCTAACTCACATCATGGCTTGACCACATAACAGATGCACAAATACCCCTCACTCACATCATGGCCTGACCACATAACAGATGCACAAATACCCCTCACTCACATCATGGCCTGACCACATACAGATACACAAATAACTCTCACTCACATCATGGCCTGACCACATAACAGATGCACAAATACCCCTCACTCACATCATGGCCTGACCACATAACAGATGCACAAATACCCCTCACTCACATCATGGCCTGACCACATACAGATACACAAATAACTCTCACTCACTTCATGCCCTGACCAAATAACAGACACACAAATACCCCACACTCACATCATGGCCTGACCACATACAGACACACAAATACCCCTCACTCACATCATGCCCTGACCACATACAGACACACAAATACTCTCACTCACATCATGCCCTGACCACATAACAGACACACAAATACCCCACACTAACATCATACCCTGACCACATAACAGATGCACAAATACCCTCACTCACATCATGCCCTGACCACATAACAGACACACAAATACCGTTTTCAAAATCTGACATAAAAAGAAAAACACCAATAGAAAATTTTATAACATTTTTAATATCTTAAATGAAATTGTCGTACCTCTCAGTGGCCCGTTGTTATTTGCTTCTCCTCCCGCTGGATGCATTACCAGAAGCTTCTCTGTTGCTGTCTTTCTATCACTGGTCTGGGTCACAGGGGTAGCCCGTTTTAGAGGGGGTACACAAAATGCAAAGGAAAAAATGGCACAAATACAGTATATACATACTGTATATACACAGGTAAACAGACTATATATTATGATTGTAATAATAATGTTAGTGTAAAGGCTACCTATTTAAATATATTAGCCTTTATTCTAATATTACTATTGCAGTCATAATATACATTATATTTAGATTATTCTTTCCATCCTACATGTTTTTCTTTATGTTGTCCTCCATCCTTTGATATGTCTGATTGTACCACTCTAGGTCTGTATGTCCTGTATTGTTTGCCCCCCTCATCTGTATGTTCTGTGTTGTGCTACCCCCTCATCTGTATGTTCTGTGTTGTGCTACCCCCTCATTTGTTTGTTCTGCATTGCGTTCCCCTTTCCCTCCTGTGTGTCCATTATTATGTTCTCTCTTCCTGCTGTGTCTTTTATTATGCCCCATGTCCATTAGTATGTCCCCCTCTCTGTGTCCATTGTTATGTCCCCCTCTGTGTCCATTATTATGTCCCCCTCTGTTTCCATTATTATGTCCCCCTCTGTGTCCATTATTTTGTCCCCCTCTTTGTGTCCATTATTATGTCCCCCTCTTTGTGTCCATTATTATGTCCCCCTCTTTGTGTCCATTATTATGTCCCCCTCTTTGTGTCCATTATTATGTCCCCCTCTGTGTCCATTATTATGTCCCCCTCTTTGTGTCCATTATTATGTCCCCCTCTTTGTGTCCATTATTATGTCCCCCTCTTTGTGTCCATTATTATGTCCCCCTCTGTGTCCATTATTTTGTCCCCCTCTTTGTGTCCATTATTATGTCCCCCTCTTTGTGTCCATTATTATGTCCCCCTCTTTGTGTCCATTATTTTGTCCCCCTCTGTGTCCATTATTATGTCCCCCTCTTTGTGTCCATTATTATGTCCCCCCTCTGTGTCCATTATTATGTCCCCCTCTTTGTGTCCATTATTATGTCCCCCTCTTTGTGACCATTATTGTGCCCCCCCCACTGTGTCCATTATTATGTCCTTCTCTCTGTGTCCATTATTATGTTCCCAACCCTGTGTCCATTATTATTCCCCCCTCCCTCTGTGTTCTTTATTATGCTCCCACTCTGTGTCTATTATAATGTGCCATCCCCCTTCTGTATCTATTATGCCCCCCCTCTGTGTCTGTTATTATGTCCACCCGTCTGTGTGCATTATTATGTCCTACCCCCTATGTGTCCCTTAGTATGTCCCCCCCTGTGTCCATTATTATGCCCCCTGTGTCCATTATTATGTCTCCCCCTCTGTGTCCATTATTGTGTCTCCCCTCCCTGTCTCCATTATTATGCCCCCTGTGTCCATTAGTAAATTCCATCCCCCTGTGTCCATAATTATGTCCCCCCCTGTGTCCATTATTATGCCACCCCATCTGTGTGCATTATTTTGTCCTCCCCCCTATGTGTCCATTAGTATATGCCATCCCATTCTGTGTACTTTATTATGCCCTCTCTCTGTATCCATTATGGTGTTCTTCCCCTTCACCCCTCTCTCCATCCCCCCATTCCCCTATAGTTCACTTACCTTCTTCTTTCTTGTCTGTTCTTCTGCCTCGGCTCCTACTACAGGCGTACATCTTTCACGGCTCTTCTCCCCACTGGAACTGATAGGAAGATCAGGTCAGGTGCTGTTGGTGTCAGGTGCGTCTCCTCCTTAGTCCACAATTATGTCAATGGCTGCAGCCACTATAAGAGCCCCGGGGCAGCGGCGGCTATGTGACATCACGTGGCGTGATGTCACATGGCATAGAGGAGGAGCTAAGGCACACTACGCGGCGCAGGGAGGGCTTGTGAAGCGAAGCCTTCCACTGCGCTGCTCTTTCAGTTTATATATGTAAGGTGGACAGGAGGTTCTCCAGGGTGGGCAGGAGGGGGAGGGGGGTGTGGACAGGAAGTTGCTGTTGGGAGTGCAGTTCAAAAGGGCAGGACTTCGGACGGCCATTAGATCTGACAGGAAAAAAAGTTGTTCCTGTGACTGTCTCCAGCAGATTCTCCTTGATAGTGCGGGCCTATTTTCATGGGTGGGCCTGGAGCTGCAGCTCCACCCGCCCCATTGTTAATCCGGCCCTGCTTGTGTACCCTGCCACCCATGTCCCAGGCCTCCTCAGAGTCCCTTGCCACCCCTGTGTATCCCATGACTCCTGTGTGCCTTATTACCTCTGTCTACCCCACTACATTTTCCTATCCATCAGTGGTGGCGTATGTATTTGTATATTTTCCTATCAGTGCCAATGTGTACATTTATTATAGGCAATGTCTGTAGGGGGAAATTCACTTCTTCAGGGTGTGTAAAGTACCAGGCGACCAAGAGAGCAAATCTAAATTTTTCTGCCCCATTATTTTTGTAGCAAACAAAAGCAAAATATGAACGACTAAACTTT
Source organism: Taudactylus pleione (assembly GCA_031769625.1). Classification (NCBI taxonomy): domain Eukaryota; kingdom Metazoa; phylum Chordata; class Amphibia; order Anura; family Myobatrachidae; genus Taudactylus; species Taudactylus pleione. Next base: position 6,706,735 of record JAUIMM010000975.1, read on the forward strand.
TTTAAACTAATTGTTTCTACACCCAAACTACCATTTTGCAAAAAAAACCTTCACACTTTCCTTCGCACTATGTCGGGCTACTGCGTTGACAAATGTGTCTTCGAGAACTAATGGGAGCCCGAAAGAGCAGCAATTAAAATGCTCCATCCGACAACCATTAGCATAGACGCCATCCCGAACAATTGAATTCACTCCATTTCTGTTTTATTTGTGGTTGTTTTTTTTTTTACTATGGGTGCAAAGGGTAAGAGAAGGATGTTGACACCCCCATTTTGAGTAGCCACTCTACACAAAACAGCCATAAACATTTTTGCCTTATGCCTTCCCGGCGCACATGCAGACTACCTCCATACCCCTCTTCATAATTGCCATTTTGACCACTGACTCAATTGGTTAATGAAAAACCACATGGGCACAAACACGGTGTGTTCGTGTTTGTGTTCATTAAAGTGGCACCCGCTACTGCTGCCTTTAAACATTGTTGAAGGAATTGTACTGCGAAACCTAATGGTTAAAAACACGTAGATAAATGCTAAAACATTACATTTTAGCAGCTATTCGACCTTTAAGTAATATTTATATACAATAACTGACAAATGTCATCCCAACAGATGTTTTTCAACTAATAAAAGACAAACAAATTTAAAAAAAAAAAATCTTGATGGTTTATTGTCTCTTAAGTTACACACAGTGGAAATTAAGCATATGTTGTAGTTTCGTATGTAAATTTCCAAACAACTGTTTGTTTTTTGGTAGAGAAAAAGTTTTTAATTTTTTTAAAAATAACACCAGTACAGTTGTTTCTTCATCCAATTCTTCTAATACAGTTGTTTAAGGTGGTCTAGGAAAAAGCAAAAAACAAAAATATTAACATTTCTCCAAAAAAAATACCCCAAAGACAGCTATATTGCCGCGTACACTATGTAAACACAAAAGTTTAGCAAAAAAAAAAAATAATAATAATACCTTTACTTGCATCTAAGAAATCCGATTATCCAAAAGTCACAACCAGGCACTGTCTCTTTATTGACCATGACACATGACATGGATTTGTTCTTTAAAGTTGTAAATTGATGGTAAATATGTTCACAAGGTATTTGTTCCATTCTTAGAGGAAAAATTAAAAATTGCAAAAAAATAAAATTATTTACACTGTAATAATAGTCTACAATACCTTTAAGTTAACCCAACATGAAAAATAACATACCAATATTGAAGATCCTCATTTACATACTGAGAGGAGAATTCATCATAGAAGCGATGTGGCATAGATATTTTTACGGTACTACACAAGAATGAGGATACTTACTGGCAATATTTGAAAAGGCACATTTTTATTTCAAATAATCCAATGACTTTCTTTGTCCAAAGGGCGATGGCCACGAAAACACCAAAGATTTAGGAAACAAATCCCATAGGACATCAGGCATAACTCCACCATAAGAAACAAAAAAACACATACATCAAATTAGAGTTTAAAATTGCACATTTACTAAAAACCAAGAACTCCATGCCTCTATTTGACTTCAGCTCCCCAACATTAGTCTGCAGCGACTTAAGTGCTATTAGCATCGAGCCAGGAAACATAGAAGCAGGGTGCAAGTTCTTATATGATTGGTGTAGCAAGAAATACTTACGGTATCAGAGTTAGTAAAGTGGATTTTCCAACTGCATAGGCTTAAACAAACTTTCACCAAACGCACCATTGCCTGCCATGAGATTCTTCAAAAGTCCTGAGTGTGACTTTCAGAGGGTGGGTTTTCAAAGGAGGTGGTGTATTCTGGAATACATTTGAATTGGTAAAAAATAAAGGACAGTGATTAAACTAAATTACAATAAAAAATATCACAAATTGATTTACAACATCAGCCATCAAACCTATTGGACACTATAGCATATGCATAAGACTGCTGCATCTTTGTTCTACTTAGCACCGAGGCTTAGAAACAACCCTGCAGGCTGAAGTCCTTCATTTGGGATGGTCAGACAAGAGGATGTCACGGAAGCCGAGTGGATACGGTTAGCTTGGGGGACTGCAGAGGCCTCTGGATACTTTCTCCCAACGCACTCAAGCCAGGCAGGCCATTGTTGGACTCTGGTGCCATGCACTCTCCATGGGTAGGTCCTCCAACGACAGCAGGATTAACTGAAATAGAAGAACATAGGAGTAGCAGGGAAAAACAAAACGCAAAAAAACAAAGGCTGATACATGTAAAAACCAAAAAAAAAAAAAAAAACCCCACAAACTGAAAAATTATACCACATAAAAAACACTGCAACTCACCATGTTGAAAGTGCTGCGTCTTTGTTCTACTTAGCACCGAGCCTTGGAAACAACCGTGCAGGCTGAAGTCCTTCATTTGGGATGGTCAGACAAGAGGATGTCATGGAAGCCGAGTGGATACGGTTAGCTTGGGGGACTGCAGAGGCCTCTGGATACTTTCTCCCAATGCACTCAAGCCAGGCAGGCCATTGTTGGACTCTGGTGCCATGCACTCTCCATGGGTAGGTCCTCCAACGACAGCAGGATTAACTGAAATAGAAGAACATAGGAGTAGCAGGGAAAAACAAAACGCAAAAAAACAAAGGCTGATACATGTAAAAACCAAAAAATAAAAAACAAACCCCCACAAACTGAAAAATTATACCACATAAAAAACACTGCAACTCACCATGTTGAAAGTGCTGCGTCTTTGTTCTGCTTAGCACCGAGCCTTGGAAACAACCGTGCAGGCTGAAGTCCTTCATTTGGGATGGTCAGACAGGAGGATGTCAGGGAAGCCGAGTGGATACGGTTAGCTTGGGGGACTGCAGAGGCCTCTGGATACTTTCTCCCAATGCACTCAAGCCAGGCAGGCCATTGTTGGACTCTGGTGCCATGCACTCTCCATGGGTAGGTCCTCCAACGACAGCAGGATTAACTGAAATAGAAGAACATAGGAGTAGCAGGGAAAAACAAAACGCAAAAAAACAAAGGCTGATACATGTAAAAACCAAAAAAAACAAACAAACCCCCACAAACTGAAAAATTATACCACATAAAAAACACTGCAACTCACCATGTTGAAAGTGCTGCATCTTTGTTCTACTTAGCACCGAGCCTTGGAAACAACCGTGCAGCATAAACACCCACATTTTGGAGGCATTCACAAGTAGTCATGGAAGCCGAGTGGATAAGGTTGCTTGGGGGACTGTAGAGGCCTCTGGATACTTTATCCAAACGCACAAAAGACATCAACCAACCATCCCAAAATAATAACTTGAAACAGGAACAGAACTAGAAAAATGAAAACATTTGTTAAATTATAAAATACGACACATTGTACATGACATTTCATGTTTTGTTAGTTTTTCAACATCAAAACGTACCTTAAAAAAACCGAACTTCCACAACTGGTGGAAAAAACCAACTCTTCCACATGAAACAAAAAAAAAGAGCGGCAACAAATCTAAATGAAACAATCCCAAAGGACCATCAAGCTAAACAGCAAGCGAGACAAAATTAATACAACAATATTAGTATATGAAATTAGCCCATTTTGAAAAAAAAACATTTCAAAAATAAATTAATACTTACTATTAAAATAATCCTCGATGAGGCCTTGGTGCGAAAAGACTCCGTCGTCCATACCTTCCGGCGGTGCTGAGGAAAGGTCAGCATCCTGGCAAACCTCAGGATCAATATGCACCGGAAAACGGTTTGCAACACAAATATTATGTAATATGCAACATGCATTAACAATGCTGCAAACCTTTTCCGGTGAATAAAGCAACACACCGTCACTACGGTCTAAGCACCGAAAGCGGCTTTTAAGTACACCGAAGGTCCTTTCTATTACACCCCTCGATGCTATGTGTGCTGCCTGATACCTTTTCTCAGCATCACTTTGGGGATTGGATAATGGGGTCAAAACCAGCTTTTATTGGGGTAACCTGCATCACCTAAAAGACAAAAAAAACAAAAAAAAAAAACGATAAAGAGTAATTAATGGCAAAACATGATTTAAAAAATATCACCACATACATATAAATCTTTTACCAACATAAATTATTTGGATCCAATTTCAAATCAATAGCGTAAGTTTTTAAATCATTCCCAGACAATGTTTAACACATTTTTCATTACAATAAAAATAAAGGCTACTCACCCAACAGCCAGCCGTTTTGGAATTTGCCGCTCTCAAAGTCCCGAGCTAATGACGACTGGCTTAAGACGAAGGAGTCGTGGGCCGACCCAGGAAAGCCCACCAAAAGATCGGTTATTCTTAAGTTGGCATCGCATACCATTTGGACATTGAGGGAATGGAAATGTTTTCGGTTACGAAGACATTCCTCCGAATGTCTGCGTGGTTGGACAGCCACATGGGTGCAGTCTATCGCACCCAGAATGTTGGGGAACTGAGCAATTTGAAAAAAAACAAATTTGGTCTCCCTCCATTCCCTATCATGATCAGGAAATTTAATGTACTGGGTCGTCAATTTGAGGAATGCCTTGAGGACCTGCGATAAAATACGCGAATATGTTGGTTGGGAAAAACCGGCGACTTGGGACAGGGTTGGCTGGAAAGTGCCTGACGCAAAAAAATGCAAGGCAGCCAGGAGCTTGGACATGCCACTGACTGCCTTGTTTGAGCACTTCCGAGGTTGCAGGTCCGGCTCCATTTGATCATACAGTGCATAGATTAACGAGCTAGATAAGCGATAAATCCTTATCACTTCTACCTCGGGGAGACCGTCCAGCTCATGTCTAGTGCGAAACTGATGCGGGCGTGGAATTGACTCACGCACCAACTCACACGATGGAGCTGCCTCCTGATCACCACCTTTGTCCATGGCCAGACGAGACCCCACTGATGCACGGACCATGAACATCCAGATGGTGTCAGTATACTGCTCCATCTTTGTAGTTGGTGTAAAAAAATTTACTTTTCGTAAGTAAAATACCTCAAAAGTGTTGGAACACGCAAAGTTTATACAGCTGACTGCACAGATGCTGCTTCTCCCTAAATGTCCCTACCCAGGAGTGATTGACTTCCTGTCAGTGACAGGAAATACTCCTGAGGTAAAACCAGGAAGTGTGCTGAGGTAATATTAAAAACGCTGATTTAAGAGTCCCAAAAGCTCGTTTTGAAAAAGAAAAAAAACACCCATTACTGAAATCCCTCTACCACCTTAATACCACAGGTGAAAATCATCCCAAATTTTTTTTTCGATTTTTTCACCAACCTCCGATTGACGGAAAAAAAACGGCGATAAATCACTTCAAAACTCCGATACTTTTACGCATTTTTCATATTGAATACGGAAACGGCGTTAAACAATTAACTTCAATAGGAGACGTATCGGCCGCCGAAAAGTCATAGCGCCGAAAAGTTTACGCATTTTTTTTTTTGCGGAAACTCGAAATTGAATACGGTGTAAAACTAAAACCAGTGATATTAACGCAAAAACGTTAAAAAATGCAATATTAACGCAAAAACTGACTTATCGCACCCATATTGAATACCCCTGTTAGAGGTCAAAAGAGAGGTCTTTGCCGTGGAGCAGTTAAATTGATGGTAAACCCATAGACCCCGATAGTCCATTGTCATATCCTCACATGGCAGTATGTCAGGATTTCTTGTATCAGGTGACTAAGAAAGGGGAAGATATTGTGGAACAATTAGTGGTCCCCAAAGCATGTAGGAGAACAGTGTTAGATCTGGCTCATGATCATATAATGGCAGGTCACCTAGGGGTGGAGAAAACCACTGAGCAAATTTTGCAGAGGTTTTTCTGGCCTGGGGTCCATAAAAAGGTATCTGACTGTCGTGCATTCTGCCCTGAATGTCAGTATCATGCTCCAAGACCACATTTTAAAAGTCCACTAGTCCCATTACCCATTATTGAGGTGCCATTTGAAAGAATAGCTATGGATCTGGTTGGACCCTTAATGAAGTCTGCCCGGGGCCATCAATATATTCTGGTGATAATGGATTACGCTACCAGGTACCCGGAAGGGATACCATTGTGCAATACGTCTACAAAGACCATTGCTAGAGAGATAGTCCATGTCCTTAGCAGGTTGGGAATACCTAAGGAAATACTGACGGACCAAGGTACCCCATTTATGTCAAAAGTCATTAAAGAGTTATGCCACCTGTTTAAAATTGAACAGTTAAGAACTTCGGTCTATCACCCCCCAAACCGATGGGTTAGTGGAGAGGTTTAACAAGACGTTAAAACATATGCTAAGAAAAGTAGTCAACAAGGATGGTAGAGATTGGGATTACTTGTTGCCTTATTTATTGTTGGCCATAAGAGAGGTTCCCCAATCCTCCACCGGGTTTTCACCTTTCAGTTTGTTATATGGGAGACACCCAAGGGGGTTACTTGACATTGCCAAAGAGACATGGGAGGGGCAGTCCAGTCGGGCCGCAAAATCTGATCGTACGGCTGTTCGATCGTAAACAAAGTGACGCCCATTCGTTAGCATTGCACCTCCTCTAGCTACCGACTGATCTGATCGAACGAACGAGACAGTCATAGTCAGGTGCTGTCAGTCGCTGTATGCTGTGTTGTATTGATGGTCACATGTCATGTTTACATGGACTATTGATCAGCTTGTTATTAGCTTGTTGTCAATTATCTAATTAAGAGTGTTTAACTCTTGCTGTTCTTTTTAATCATTTTTTTTCATGTGTCAATAAACTTTATTGTTTTTTTTGTTTGCGTTTTCCCCATTCTCGTTTTTTTAAACAATTGCCAAAACAAAGTAATGTTTATTATCTGTGAATGTACTGTTGCTAATTGTGTTTACTTTAATAATGCATGTGCATTTTGCGTTAGGATCATTTGCACTCTTATGTTTGCAATTGCACACCGTGTTTTATCCAATCAAATCTGACCTTATTTTTCGGGTCACATGATTAAAGGATTGGCCGATAGTGTTTTTTTTAAGGAAACTGAGCAAATATTTTAGCCAATCATCATAATTTTACCCCATGTATATTTCATGTTTTCTGTAAAATCGGCCATTGCCATCATGAGAGCCGCGGCCTTTACCCGTCGGGAATTGATAATTTTGGTCAATATTATGGACAGGCAGCTTACGAACGCCCAGCCTCCAATTTCCAACCGCATAAAGCGTGCGGCCTATGCGGAGGTGAGGAGAGCCCTTCCCAGTGTGGGATTTAGGCGCAATATAGTGCAACTCGAGAGGCGGTGGTCGGATTTGCGCCACCGGTCGCCAGTCCTTTTGGGAAATTTATGGGCGCGATTACGCAGACGTAAGTATGCACTTGTATAAATGTTATAATTAGTGGACTTTTAAAAATGTCTGTTCCTTTTCCAATTCTTTTATTAAATGTAAACAAACCCTCCTGTATGTTGTCCCTATTGTCCTGAATGTGTAAAGTGTACTTGTATTATGTAGCCGAAAGTGAAAACTAAACTTAGATTTTTTTAATATCTTTAAATTTTAGAAACACAGTGGAGACAGAGAAGGGCCCGCAGATTTGGACGCAATGCAGGTCCCAACCTGCAGCCCTCCCCCTCACCTTCCCCATCCGCTCAACCCAGCCCTCCCTCCCCACCACCATACTCCCCCAGTAACCCTCCCTCCCTCTTCCAAAACTCCCATAGTATTCCTCCCTCCCCTGCCCACTCATCCCAAATTTCCACTCCCGTGCCCGAGTCCTCAACCCAAATTTCCCCTCCCTTTGATTTTTGCCACTCCATTTCCCCTCCCACCATTCCCCCAACTCCAACTTACTCCCCATCTGTATCTCCAGCACCATCTCCCACACCATCTCCATCGGGTGCTTTGTTGCAACGCTCTGATGGTATGTGTTTTTTAATCTTTTTTTTTTTTTTTTTTTGAGTGTTGTTGTTATCCATGTTTTTTTTAAATTTTTGGGCTGTGTGTTTGTTTTCTTTTTTACAGTATGGGTGTCATAATCATTGTGCAGTAATGCTGTTATTCAATATTTTGTGCTTATGTTTTGTGCCCGGGCCCTTTTTTTGGGGGGAGCCCAAAAATGTATGCCTTTTGGGGTTTCCCAAATGCTTTTTATTTGGTGTAAAAATTTATTACATTTGTAGTAGTATTTTATATTTAAATAAAACATGTCACAGAACTTGGGAAGGTGATAGGAACCAGACTAACCTTGTTAATGTTGTGTACACTGTGTTTAAAATGTACTAAGATGTAACTTCATTAGGAAAAGTGATGTTTGCCATAGCAAACACATTGTATTTTTGGATTATCAAGAACATTCTAGAAGTGAATACGTGCAGTGTGTTTTAAGGATATGGCCATCATGACTTAAGAATACACCTCCCAGTTGTTTTTTAAACATCCTAGGGGTTTTTTGGTTATGCCACATAGTTAGGGTTTCTAATTGTTTTTACACCATAAAAGTTTCTACATATTAATAATGTTGTGTGGAGGAAACTTTCGAACACACCCTAACATCACTTTTTGGGACATTGAATATTGTTTAATGTTCAAATGTTGGACATTTTTTAGATGTTTTTAACCTACAAATACATTTTTCTGTCCACAGATCTAACCAACATCATGGTGGAAATTCGTGAGGAGATCACTCGAACAAGTGGACATTTGTTGGAGGCCTACTGCTGCCTACAGCGGATTGTGGGGAGGCTTGAGAGATTTTAGTTTTTATTTTCTACTTTGTACATTTTAAAATTGTGCTTATTCCAGTAAAGTTTTTGTTTGAAAAACATTTGTCCTCTTTTTAAAAAAAAATTAAATTGTGTAATTCTGCATTTCAAATAGTTTGTGAACAAAGCTGGGTGCCTTTCCATAGTGTAACTAATTCAAAAATGTTTATGTAAACCTTAAGAACATTTGCAGTAATGTTTGGGGTTGCCCTACATTATCCACCTCAAAATGGCTTTCCAAAAACATTTACACCAAACCTTTTTTTTTTTGGAAAAACATTTATTAAATAACAAACATGTTGCCAACATGCTTTTAATCCTATAAAGCATTTCATCACAGAATCACACATAAAAAATGTCCTCAGGGTTTTCAAAATTAAAATATCTTGCTTAGTCAGACATAAACAACAATAGGCAAAAACAAACATAATATTTCTTTTTTAACAGACAAATTAATAAAATAAAAGGCAAATTAACATGTTGTGGTATATTTGGGCAAATTTTGTTAGTTGTCCAAAAACAGTACAGGGTATTGCCAATGGGTTCCATTAGTTTTGCAGTTTTGGAAAGTGTTGTGATTTTTGTGGAAGAAAAAATAAATCAAAAATTAGGTACACCTTAAAATACATTTGCTCTAAGTGTAAAATTCAAAATAAATGTAAAAATTATTACCTAAAAAATCTGGAAACAACAGAATCATGTCTGGCCCCCCCGACAGCATCACAACACCTTCCTCCGGGGGGCCATCCTCTGGCAAGGTATCCTCTGGCTGCATGGGTACTCGACTCCTTATTGCAGTGTTGTGTAAAATCCCACACAGGACCACAATGCGAGAAACCATATCCGGCGAGTACATGAGTGCACCACCAGAGTGATGGAGACACCGGAACCGGCCCTTTAAAAGGCTGATACAGCACTCCACCACCTGCCTGGTGGCAGTAAACGCGGCATTATATTGAATTTGTGGCCCTGGTGTGGGAGTCAAATAAGGAGTCAGCAGCCAGGGCATGCAAGGATATCCACTGTCACCTGATGGAAATGGGACACCAAAAGATACATAAATTGACCATGAAAACATGTTTACACTATTACTATAGCCACATCCTGGATTTATACTTACCAAGAAGCCACGCATCACCAGCTTGCAGTGTGCTTCATTTTGACCAAATCCCTGAATGCTGGATCACGTATGCATCATGGCTGCAGCCTGGAAATTTGGCATTCAAGGAGAGGATCTGGAGGGAGGCATCACATAGCACCATTACATTTAGCGATTGGAAATGTTTACGGTTCCTATATATTTGTTCCCTGCATGCAGGGGGCTGAAGTGCTATGTGAGTGCCTCCACTACCCCTATGACGTGTGGAAAGCCTGCAATCTCAAAAAACTTCTGCTTTACTACATCAAGGGCTTCTGTATCCAAAGGCATACTAATAAAATGTGCTATATGATTGAAGAATGCATCTAGCACACGCCTCAGGATCCATGAAAATGAGGGCTGGGAGAGGCCACCCACCAGCCCCACAGTGGTTTGGAAGGACCCTGAGGTGCAGAAATTTAACACCGCCAACAACTGTGTAAGTGGTGTGATTGCTGTAGGAATGTGAATCTGACTTTCTAGATCATTCTTTATTATTGAAAGAGTGTTTAGGATAATATTTGGAGGCAGACGATAAGTGGTTACAACCACATCATCAGGCATTCCAAAAAGGGGGACACGTGTTCTATATATCTTGGCCCTTGCATGCCTCCTATGCCTACGCCCAGGAGGAGGCTGAGGAAGGTTGGTGGGGGACAACATGGCCACTATTAGCTGGCCCACATCGTTCTGTAAAGTTAAAAAAAAAAGTGTTTTTGAGAATGAATTTTCAATATTTTACAAAAAATACTTAGCTCAGTAATAAGGGTGCATATTCTTACAGGGTCAGGCAGTGCCATCTTCAGGAACCCCTACAGGTGTATTTTGTGTACGGGGTTTTTTTTTAGGGAAGAAAATGAAAATAATATTGTATTGTAAAAACACCACTATTACTACTATTATTGTTAAAACAATCCTTAACTTTGAAATTGGCCAATATTAAAATTTGAAAACTTAATTATTGTTTTATCAATAAAAACCATAAATGCATTTTTAAATGTAAAAAAATCTGCAAAAAACACAAACTTTTAGGTTTGTAAAAATAGACACTTACCTGAATCAAGTACAAACTGGACTGTTAAACACCTTAAAAAAAAAAAAAGAACATGACAAAAATTGTTTGAACAATGTTTTTTTTTGTTTTATATACCAAAAAAAAAACACCTTGCAGTAGGCTGGCACACTTACTGGAGTCTTCAAATAACATTGTAATTTTGATCCTCCAAAAACACAGCCACCTGAACACACAAAGTAGCTGGGTTTGGGAAATGTATGGATAAAACAAAATAAAAATTTTAACCACCACCCAAATAAAAAAAAAAAAACCACCACCCAAAAAAAAAAAAAAAAACACCCAACTAAAAAAAAACCACCACCCAACCCAAAAAAACAAAAAACAAAACACACAAGCACCACTCAAACAACACACACAAGCACCACTCAAACAACACACACAAGCACCACTCAAACAACTCCAAACAATGTAAACACTAGCAATCCCTTCCTGCACCACAAATCACTCCAACTACAACCCACAAGTAAGGGAACATTTGGCTTTGCCTTAAATAAGGAAAAAAAACACAATGATTGAATCATGCAGGCAAGGTGTGCATTGTACTTAGGCAAATAGGGATGCACAGGTAACCAATCCAGGGATGCACTCACATCTAGCCCAACCCACGCAGTGATTACGGAATGCAGGCAAGGTGTGCATTGTACTTATTCAAATAGGGATGCATGGGTAACCAATCCAGGGATGCGCTCATATCTAGCCCAACCCACGCAGTGATTACGGAATGCAGGCAAGGTGTGCATTGTACTTAGGCAAATAGGGATGCACGGGTAACCAATCCAGGAATGCGCTCACATCTAGCCCAACCCACGCAGTGATTACGGAATGCAGGTAAGGTGTGCATTGTACTTAGACAAATAGGGATGCACGGGTAACCAATCCAGGGATGCGCTCACATCTATAAAAAAGTCTTCACAAGCACTATTCTTCATGCTCTCTCACATGTTTGGAAAATGTCAAGCGAGGAGCATGGTGGGCAGAGGCCAATTGAGGCAGGTGTGAAACACATTTTGATAAAAACACAAGAACAGTTCATATTTCCAAAAATTTTTTATTTTATTTTATCTAATTTGAAAAATATTGTAGGTGCTGGGAATCCAATACCACCACTAGAGGAGGAGGAGGCGGGGCCAAGCAGGTCAAGGCCAAGAAACCCTCCGTTTTCAAGGATAGAGCTTGAGATATTGGTGACCATGACAATGGATAACCTTGTCCATGCCCCAAGAAATATGGGGGCTGGAGCCAAAGACAGGATTTGGGAGGAGATATCCAAGGCTGTTAATGCTGTGGGGACAACCCACAGAACTATGAAAGTCGTGAAAAAACGGTAAGAAAATGATATTGTGAGTGTACTGAAGTCAAAAGCGAGATCTTATTCTAAAAAAACTAACCCTTAAAAAATGCAAAATCACATTGTCAGATGGACCAATTTCAAGTAACACACTACCCCATCTACCCCATCTGTGTCAACCCAGTTTTGTCTTCCCCCACCTTTTTAGAATGTAAGCTCTCACGAGCAGGGCCATCTACCCTCTTGTGCTTCTCCTTACTATAGTGTCATTTACTTCTTACTCACCACTAGGGCACCTAACACTTGGTTGCTTATGCTCTGTTGCTTATCTGGGTGATATGGTCACTAATGTAGCAATATATATTATCCATGTCCTGTATTGTATTGTTCTGTAAGTCACTTGTATACAATTTGTTTTTGTACTTTGTAAGGCGCTGCGGAACACTTGTGGTGCCATATAAATAAATGCTAATAATAATAATAATAATAATAATAAAGTACCAGTTGAAGAGGAAGCTACGGAGTAGGGTGGACCATGCTGCGGGGACAGGTGGTGGTCCCATCCCTGAGGAGCTGACCTTGACGAGGTTGGAGACGTTGGCTCAGGGATGTGTGACGGAAGAGGAGATAGTCGGCATGTCCACTATGGACACTGACATTGCCGACTTCAACGCTCCACATGTGCAAGAATGTAAATATTTTCAGGACTCAAAAAAGTATAAAGCTAAAACGTGTATGCGTTTTTTTGTTTCAAAAACTACAAATGATTTTTTTCTATTTTTTCCAGACTCAGAGGAGGTAGTGCCTGCTGCTGAGGTCAGGTCTGGGTCCAGCACAGATGGAGACTCTGCAGGGGAGGATCCAAGTACTCCATCTGGGGACCCTGTGGAGTCTACTCCAGGGCAACCATCGGACCGAGCAGTGCCTCTCCTCACCAGGTTGGTCTCCCAAACTCAGGAGAACAGATGTGTTCTTCTGAGGATGGAGACCACTCTGGGGAGGGTGGCGGTGGCCCTGGAGACCATTGCTGGGGCCATAGATCGTTGGGCCAATACCCAGGAGCAGGCAAACCCACCTGCCGTGATGGAGTGAGACTCCCTTCCTCCCAGGACCACCACCTCTGGCAGCCCAACAGCCACCCCCGCAAGTATGGAGAGCCCTATGCCTAGGCCTGAGGAAATCCCATCTACCTCTGGCCAGGCCAGTCGGCGTGTTACACGCCAGTTGGCTGTCCGTAGCTTACCTCTTCCTCCGAGCCGGCCCAAATGACGAAAGTAGCCCTGGATATCTCCTCCCTCACCTCTTGTCCAGTCCCCATATTTCTTGTAACCAATGTCTCAAGCTCTTTTTTTGTTTTTATTAATTTATTTTTAGAATTGTTTTTTTTTTTAATTTATATGCAAATGTTGCCCTAACAATTGTAAGTTAAATTGTGATGAAAGGCTAATTTCCTAAAAATAAAAAAATTTAAAAACAAAATGTCTATATTTAACTATATCAATATATACATGGTTTAAAAAGTATGGTATCTGAAAAGGCTGCTACACAAAACACAATGCTAGATGTTTTAAAAAATGTCCGAACAAAATAAGTTTAAAAAGCATAAATAAACATTTGTGTTACGAATTCCCTAATGCACACGCAAGTGAAATCAGTTACAAGGTAATTAGCAGTGTTAATAGTTACAATGCACCAATCTTAGCTGCTTGGTTTGTGTGGTTCCAATTAGAAACATCACAAGTAACATCGGATTAACGATTGTACTGTTGTGGCTTACGGACGCTTCTTGCCTACCTTAGCCTGGACGATCATCCTGTTCATAGAGTGACGTTGTCATGCATCCGCAATTCATGGTCGTACGAAGCAGATAATTTATGCACTCCCCTAAAACGCCTGGAAACGCTGAAGAATGCCTCCGTTTGCAGACCACCACCCCCGTATACACCCACAAATGGACTTTCCTGTCAATCAACTTTAGCAATCCACTTCCGTTTCGGAAGCCCTACGACCGACAGTATTTTGCATCGGTAGAGCTCGCACGCACATGCGCACAGCTAGCCGTGCGCAGGCGCAGAAAAAGAAACATCGGATGCGTATGACCGTGCGGCCACTACGACCAACTATGAATGAGATCCAGAGTGTTGGGTCCCACAGTAGAAAGTAAACTTTTGGCTAAGTGGCAAGGGCCCTTTGAAATTTTAGAAAAAGTGGGGGAGGTCAATTATAAAGTTTACCAGCCGGGGAAAAGAAAGCCAGAACAGATATACCATGTAAATCTTATAAAACCCTGGAAGGATAGAGCAGCTCTGTCAGCCATCCAAGCCCCTCCAGTAAACCCAGGGCCCTTGGTTCCCGAAGTGACAGTAGCAAAAACTCCGTCAGCAGTTCAACAGCAGGAAGTTAAGGAATTTCTTATCAGAAATAGGGTGTTGTTTTCTGACATACCAGGAAAAACGACGGTCATTAAACATGACATAATCACTGACCCAGGGGTTAAGGTTAACCTAAAGACCTATAGGTTACCAGAAGCCCAAAGGGAGTCAGTATCCAAAAAATTAAAAAAATGATAGAATTGGGTGTAATTGAAGAGTCACATAGTGAGTGGTCAAGCCCCATTGTGCTTATTCCAAAGCCCAATGGGAGTGTGCGTTTCTGCAATGACTTCCGGAAATTGAACAATGTGTCGAAGTTCGATGCCTACCCAATGCCTAGGGTGGATGAACTAATTGAAAGGCTAGGGACAGCCAGATATTTAACCACTCTTGACTTAACCAAAGGGTATTGGCAAGTGCCGTTAACTGAGAATGCCAAAGAAAAGACAGCTTTTTCTACACCAGAAGGGTTGTTTCAATACAAGGTGTTGCCCTTTGGGTTACATGGGGCACCAGCTACCTTTCAAAGAATGATGGATAGGACTCTAAGGCCCCCTAGGCAGTATGCTGCTGCTTATCTAGACAATGTGGTCATCCATAGTCCTGATTGGCAGTCTCACTTGCCCAGCGTACAAGCAGTGTTGGACTCCATTTATAAGGCAGGTTTGACAGCTAACCCAAAAAAGTGTTGTCTAGGGATGGAAGAAGTAAAGTATCTTGGATACAACATTGGCAGAGGTTTGATAAAGCCACAGCTTAATAAAATTGAGGCAATACAAAACTGGCCACAACCCCTGAATAAGAAGCAGGTGAGAGCCTTCTTAGGGATTACTGGGTATTATAGGAGGTTTATACCCAATTTTGCCACCATTGCCGTCCCACTGACTGACCTTACCAAAGGAAAACAGAAAATCATGGTGGAATGGAGTCCTGAAGCAGAGAAGGCTTTTCAGGAGTTAAATATAGCGTTGTGTTCCCAACCAGTTCTGCTGACCCCTGATTTTGACAGGGAGTTTGTTGTGCAAACTGATGCATCAGAAGTAGGTATAGGAGCGGTCCTGTCCCAGAGCAAGGATGGTGAGGAACACCCTATATTTTACCTAAGCAGGAAATGAAATGTACATGAGAGAAACTATGCTACAGTTAAGAAGGAAGCGTTGGCCATAAAATGGGTATTAGAAACTCTCAGGTACTATTTGGTCGGAAGGAAATTCAGTCTGGTCACTAACCATGCCCCTTTGAAGTGGATGTCAGAGAGCAATGGGAGAATAACGAGGTGGTTCTTGGCATTGCAAAACTTTAAGCTTTCACTAGAACACAGGCCAGGAAGCCAGCTGGCCATGCAGACATTTGTCATGCGTTCATTGTTTGGGGGCTGCAGTTGTTCCATGCCACATGTCAAAACAAAGCAGGGGGATATGTGATAGAAGCACTGGAGAAGTGCTGAATGGCTTCTATGTGTGTCCCAGATTCCTGTCCTATGTGTTTTAAGACCCCCAGGAGAAGTCTGTTTGTAAAAACAGACTAGAAATGTCGGCTTTGGAGAAAAGCCGGAATGGGTCCTGGAGGTGTGGATGTGAGGAGAGGGAGAGCTCCATCCACAGGCCACTCCAGGTCTTGGGCCTTTCAGCCTGGAAATAGGCTCATTAGGGCTTGCAGCTGGAAATGGCTAATATAAGCAGGCTTTGTTTGTGGCTGAGTGTCTCACACCTGGGGAAGTAGGCATGCAGGCTAGCATGTCCAGAGACACTGTATGATTACCCTGTAAGTACTGTGCATGTGCTGTTATTGATGGTGAGGGCAGTAGGCCCTACCGTTCTGGTAGTGAGGGTACCCATTGTTTAGTTAGTGCCCAGATGGGCTAGGGTTTTGTTTATGTTTTATTTTGTTTATGCGTTTGGTGCAATAAAGACTGGCGCTGACCAGTTTGTATGAGAACCCCAGACTTGTGTCCTGTTTCTCCAGCTGCTGTGTGTGTAAAGAGGGAGTCCACCTATCCCAGTAGAGGGACCCCTATCCCGACTGTGTCACAGTATATATATACTAGGGATGTGCAGGCTCGGTTCTACTCGGTTCCGTTCGGTTCTTTTTACCGAATCTTATTGGCTATCCAAAACTCGTGACAGCTGAAACCCAATAAGATCCGGTAAAAAGAACCGAACGGAACCGAGTAGAACCGAGCCTGCACATCCCTAATATATACTGTATATATATAGGGCCGAGGACAGAGGCAGATTTTGAATGGGAGGGAGGTGGTATGGGTGACACCGGCTATAGACAGTTGTCACACAATTGCAGCCACTGGGGGGAGGGGCAGAGGGCTGGGGACACAGATCAGCAGCTGCCTGGATGAGAGGACTGGCCGAGCAGCTGCACTGCCGGAAGGAGAGGGTGGGTTCGGACGGCCAGGGACACAGAGACTGCAGCCTCCCAGATAAAAAGCTGCAGCACTGTCAGGATCCATCCACATTAGCCGCCGAATGAGAGGGCTGGCCGAGCCACCGCACTGCCAGGAGGAGCGAATGGGGAGATGGCCAGGGACACAGTTCAGCGGCCACCAGGATGAGAGGGCTGGCCGAGCTGCTGCAGCATCATGAGGAGGGGGACCGCGCTGGGAGAAGATGTGGCGCTGGCTACCCGATCAGTGCTGGCCACAGTGTTCGGGACACTACAGCAGCCGTGGCTGCCATGGGTGCAGAGGGACCGGGAGGTCCCCCTGATGTAGACAGCTGCAGGAAGATTAGCTTTTTGCAGCCACCTAGTGGGCATTTCTGACTGGTCGTATCAGATATGACAATGTCAGGTAAAGCGCAGTCTGGTATGGTCATATCTGACACGACCGTGCCATGCAAGTGGTTAAAAAAAGTGTTGCTTTTTAAAAAAACTTCAGGCCGTGATACTATGATATTAACAGTAATGGTCAGTAGGTCAAGGGCCACGACCTTAATATTATCTTTGCAGTGTGTCACAGTCGGTGGGCAGTTTGTTTGTTTTTTTGTCAAAAAAAACTTCATGCCTTGGTACTGTGATATTAACAGTAAAGTATGAGTTCAAAAGTGAAAAAAGGAAAATACTTTTTTTGGGGGGGCACACTAGAAGATGAGGTATGAAATCATCTTTAAACGTAACTTTTACTTAATAATTTAAGAAAAATGGCCATCTGCCCTGATGCTCTGGGCAGTGGAGGGGGTATACGCCACTCACCTGATCTAGCGGTACAGTCCCGAATATGGAGGTGTAGAGATAGAGCCTGTGGTATTTGGACTTGCTGCTGGAATGACTGAGGGCCTGATTCAGCAAGGAATGCAAATGTGCGCATTCACACACTTGACCAATGGTTTCGCACAGCGCATGCAACATACTGCGCATGTGCGAACTAGCCAGTGTGATAAGGAAAGGGTATGCAGAGCAGACGCAGTATACATGCAGACCCCTCTAACAGTGATTGACATGGTGCCATTTGTTGGCGGTGGTGGGGTGCGGTCATGTAAACGCAGGTGTGCCAGTGCGTTTCAATGCTGTTGCA
Organism: Taudactylus pleione; assembly: GCA_031769625.1. NCBI lineage: Eukaryota > Metazoa > Chordata > Amphibia > Anura > Myobatrachidae > Taudactylus > Taudactylus pleione. The sequence continues at coordinate 6,724,798 of JAUIMM010000975.1, forward strand.
GAGGTGTGCATAATTTAGCCATTGTAAGACCCTACGCAGCCTGAGCTCTCAGTATGTTCAGGAGATGTAGCAAAGTTTGCGGGAGGGTCAGTTCAACCACTATTCTGCTTATGGGTCCGATGGTTTGTGGTGAAATTGATGTTTCCACTATCTTGCAGACTAAGGCTGTGAGTAGAGGGAGGTGGGCAGCATAATGTATTGCTGGGTGTCTGCATCTTATGCTGTGGTTTCCGTGCGTATGCACTGATTAGCATATATATGCAGCGGCCGAATGCATGCATGCGCACATTTGCGTTCCTTCCTGAATCAGGCCATGAGTCACATGTGCACACCACATGACTCGGAATTGCAGACGCACATTTTGCCATTAAGGGGCCTGGTCACAGTCACAGCCTGCTCATTTTTCTTAAATTATTAAGTAAAAGTTAAGCTTTAGTAATGTTTTCATCTCATCTTCTAATGTTCCCCCCCAAAAGAGTTCTTTCCTTTTCTCTTTTTTAAACTCATGTGTTTGATTTTGACTCTGGGGATCACCACTGGCTTACCAAATGACATGTCATGACTGAGGTCACACACAAAATGGGAATATTATTGTATTAGTAATATAATCTTGGTCAGATAGAGATATATTGTGTATTTTACACATACCATATTCCTATGCGCTTTTCCTTTCTCTACCTGTTTTTGTGAAATAAAACAGTAATGGTCAGTAGGTCAAGGGCCACCACCTTAATATTAACTATGCAGAGTGTCGCAGTCGGTGGGCATTTTCTTTTTGGTTACGAAAGAAAAAAGTGTTTTTTTGGTTGAAAAAACTTCAGGCTTTGATATGACACACGACAATCAATCAACAGAACAGCAGGAGCAGCAAAATAGATGCTGCAACCACCAGTCATGACGATACCACTTTAATGTCATCCATTAAGGACGATGCTCAAGGGCATAGATTTTCAGTCAGGGCATCTAAAATTAAAAAAAAAACATATTTTACATTGCTAAAGAAAAATCACCTTTAATAAATAGAAAGTTTCCTGTAGAAAAAAAACATAAAATTGCCATATTGTCATACACCACACGCAGTGGCAAGAAAAGGTTCAGGCCTTCGCCTTTATTTCTTAGTAGAAGTCAAGGCATCATCTTCTGTATTAATACTCCTAAATCGTTATACCCAAATGTCGATATTTAGCGCTACAAGTCGCATAAGAAATAATTGCTTTCCAGACTTTGATTGTGGTTCCAAAGCAGAAAAAGTTCTTATTGCAATAAAAAAGTAAGTTACACGCTTTGATCTATCATAATTAGCGCAAAAGACAATTACATTTAAAGGTACAGCCTATACATACGCTAGCACTCTGGATCCAGATTCCTGGCATCAAACATGAAGCCTCCATCAAGAAAGAAGATGACTGACTATAGGACAGAGAGCGCTAACATATATATTCTACAGAGAGTGGACAACACAATAGAAATGAGCTGGCATAATTCCATTGGTTCTTGCTCTTGGTTCTTCTGGTACGATGCAGGTCATAGGTCAGTTTGTCCAGCGATAGTTCAGCCCTCCAACGGCTCTTTGTGTATCTTTTCCCGCCGAAGAACAAGTTCAACCTAGTTTAGATACTACATTACAGAGTATACATTCTAATCCATAACTCTCTATATTCCATAACGTGCAGACACATGTTCCGATCTCCTTGCCAATAGAACCGGAGATCTGCAAATAAACAGTGATTTAAAATGGTACCAAACATGGTCTATCTATTATGTACTAAACGTCCTATCCAATACATTCAGCAGATGGAGGAACAGCAAAAAGCCATCCAAAGCTACACAATGAGCTGTGACATAGGGAGAATGTGCCTTACTCCAGAATACTTTCCATGTTGTGCAAGATGCTGAAACCCTTCGCAGTAGTCATATGTGAAGTGAGTTCAGACACTGTCAGCTTGAGTCAGATGATACCCCTATTTAGACTTTTGGAAAAGCAGCTTGAGAAACTGAAGGATGAGATTAAACAAAGCTACTTCCTCAAAATGTGTAAAAGATGAGGTTCATCAATATGAACTACAAATTCCATGAGGAATACCAGCAATTACATCAAAGTACGGAGGCTTCTGTAATGTAATGTAGTTAATTCCAGTGGGGACAAATTTATATTTTGTACACACTGATGAGAGTGAGGATGATAATGATGATGACATCTTGCCTCTGTAAAGCCAATCTGTAGAGATCATTGCCAGCAATGTCAGCTGCCCATTGGTAGCTTGTTTTGAGGGGACCCAAACAAACCAATCACATCAGCCACAAGTGTCAGTCCCTGTTGCTGAAGTGATTGGTTTGTTAAACTGTGCATGTTCTTTTTAATATACAACATATTCCAAAAACAATTCCATCTTGCACCTCTTTTACCACTATTCTATGCATTATGCTCTGTTTGGGACATTGATGACTGTCTTTTTGCATAGAAGACAAACATTTTTATAGTTTATTAAACTGCCATCCTGTCTGCCACTGCTGTGTGGCAATGTTTCATAGATGTCCTATATTCTTTTTAAACTGCCATGTGTTTGTGCCACTGCTCTGTCGCTTAGTTTAGCCAGCCAGCTTGCTGCAGCCTTTGGTACATATTGGTGAACAGTGAAAAGAATATTGTGAGCTGTGAGGTGATCAAAATTGACTGGAAATGACTGGAAATTATTGTTATTGAGGTTAATAATACTGTAGGAACAAAAATAGGCCCAAATTATGTGAATTTAGTTGTTTTTATCAATTTTTGAAAACATACAGATCCAATACCCAACAATGAATTAGAACCAAAGCCAAAACCAAAACACATCTCTAATTTATTGTTAATATATATTATATTCTGTCTACAGCACCACTACACTTAGGGATAAATTTACTAAGATTCGAGTTGTTCCTGATTTATCTTTGGAATTCGCCAAAATTTAAGTGATTTAATCACTTTTCTTTTACCAAATTTCTCAACAGGCGATTTGAGGCTAAACAAGTTTGCCGATGGTGAAGCAGAACGAGATATCTCTCCCGAGTAACTAGTTTTGCAGGAGATTACTCACTCGAGATTGCAGTGTTTTCTCTCTGCAAATCTCTCCCGAGCTAGCAGCCAGCACATATCAGTGAGATATGTGCTTGCTGCTTGTTTGTTAAGCCTTTTAAAAATTAGAAAAAAGTCTAAAAAAAAAAATTACATGAGGTCCCCCCCAAAAACACTATCCAGCCTCGGGCTTGCCGGCCTGTCCAGTTTCTTAACATTACAGGGAAAAAAATGTGTAAGGATCCCCTGTAATGTAAGAACCAGCACAAGGCAGCAGGGACAGAGCTGGTTTTAAATATATGGAGAAAAAAAATTATGTGAGTTCCACCGTATATGTAAAACCAGCCCTGGACCCTTTCTGACAGGGGACTGATGCCACAGCCAGGGCCCCCCAGCATCAGCCCTGACGATTAGTCAGCCCAGGCCACGGATCCTTGGGGAGTTGGTGACCCCCCAATAAAGGGGTCACCCTCTCCAGGGCACCCCTGGCTAAGGCTGATCGCCCGGGGCTATCTCTGCCACCCCTTGGTGGTGGGTGGCAGGTTGATAGTGTTTGGTGTAGTGTAAAAAATAGATTTATCATCATTGTCTTTACAGTAGAACTACAAGTCCCAGCAAGCCTCCCACCCATTCTGGTACTGGGAGAACCATAAGTACTCTGCGCTACTGTCTGCTCGTTGGAACAAGCAAACTTAAGTCTCGGGACGCCGGCCAATCAGCGGTGGCTCACATTAGCGGGCGCTCATTGGCTGGGACCCACGTGGGCTTAGCCAATAAGCGGCACCTCCACGTTTAGTACAACTTTAAAAACCACAATATACAATCTGAATTTTTCAACAAGTGCATAAAATAAAGTCATATGAATAACATTAGACTAAGGCCCGTATTCAATTTGGAGTGAAAAGTCTGTGGCCGGATTAGCCCTGCTGAAGGTATTTGGGGTCTTTGAATGGTATCAATATGCGCTAATTAGCGTCTTTGGTGACAGTGGTGAAGAATAGCATTTAGCCATTTTTTTGGGGGAAAATAAGTATTCCCATCAAATTTGGGGTACATGAAAATGGGTGCAAGCATATTTTAAAGTTGCTAAAGAAAAACATTAAAAAGTGCCAAAAACGCACCTTCAATCCACAAAACACCTCCCTCATACTTTCAGACACCCCCCAAAAAGCTATTTCACTAGTTTTTTATTTTGTACCCACACTTTGATTTTTTTCACCCATTTTTTCAAAGTGCTTTTTGGGGTGTCTTTTGTGTTTTTTTTAAGTTTTTTTATGCAATTAGCGTCAAGGGGGGTGTAAAAAGGGTTTAGGGGTTTGCTGCAATTTTGCACCCCAAAACCCAGTTTCTGCACTTTTTCATGATGGGTATTCATAGGCGAAACTTTTTCGCTGGTTACAATACGTAAACTTTTTGCACCAGCGAAAAGTCCTACAAATTGAATACAGGGATAAATGGATTCGGTGAAAATTACATCATCTGCAAAAAAGTTTCACTGAAATCAGCTTTTTGCTCCAAATTGAATATTGCCCTAAAGGTATAAAATGGGGTATATTAAAACACCAATCCATGTTTGCAGAAACACTGTATAGTAATAAGATGGAGGATCCAAGTAGAGTTACTGAGTGCCTGCTCAGTCCTTTAGGGTGCAATTAATAAGGTCCAGCAGGGTTAGAATAACCTGCATCCTGTGCAGTCCCTTGGCTGTATAGTGCCCCCAATCAATTATGTTCCAGAGTGGCTTGACTTGTATTCATCCGTTTTTTTGATGGAAAAAAAAAGAAAGGTCTTAATCCAAAAATAGTACACAATGGGTAGTCCAACAAATGAAAAGTATTCTCTGGTAATAAGCCTAACATGTTTCCCTGTCAGCAGATAGCTTTTTCAAAGGCCTTTGAAAGGCCCATCAATTGCGTTTTATTTACACTCTTTATTTCCTCCTTGAGGGGGTCCCTGGTGAATACCACCGGCAGTTTAGACTCTGCGCCTCAGTACTGGGTCTCAACAATCATGAAGTACGGGCTAGCATCCACTATCCATCCATGAGTTGCAACAGAATACTCTGGCCTACACATGGATACAGCTGGTAATCCCTCGCCAATCGCAATTTTATCACAGCCAAGAAAGTTCAGGAGTTGGGAATTACTAGTGTGCCTTTATGGGTTCCACTCTGCACTATCGGAGTGGATGGGAATAAACTCCATATGGCTACCATCTGCTCCAGGACTTCAGATGCGACCATGCATATGGGCGCTCTCCATAAGGAGTTGATCTCATTCTATATATTTCCATCAGCTGTGAGTCCATCAACTGGGTCTTCCATGGCTTTGCAAGCATACGCCGACTTTAGATTGGAGTGAACCTCAAATATTGTTGTGGGGATCTCAGTGCCATCAGACTTGCTAGCCATCTATCAAACCTCCACATCGTGCCATCTGAAGTTCAGTCATCTCTCCAGAGGACCCTCTTCCAGCTCCGTACGAGTCCTTCAGGGATGTATTCAGTAAAAGGGCCACTTAGATACTTCCAGCCCATTGGGACTGCTCCATAGATTTACTCCCTGGGAAAATGCCTCTTCAGTGAAGAGTGTTTCCTCTCTTGCTTCCTGAGACCCAAGCAGTATCCAAATACATAAAGGAGAACCTTGAATATGGGTTCATTGCGGAGTCTAAATCATCCACAGGAGCTGGTTTATTGTTTGTCAAAAAGAAGGATGTGAGCTGAGACTGTATGTTGGTTACCAGGGTCTTAATGCCATCCAAATTCCATGGGTCCTATAATGAGGATTCGAGAGGGAGATGAGTGGAAGACGGCCTTCAACATGCAGAATGGTCATGCCTTTTGGTTTAAGCAATGCCAAAAGTACATGAATAACATCTTTCGGGACCTGTTATACAAGTTTGTAGTGGTGCATCTGGATGACATACTGATTTTCTCTAAAGAGATAGAGAGTCAGTGTAAGCATGTATGTGAAGTGCTGTAATGACTTCAGAATAATCAGCTCTTCTGCAAATTAGAGAAGTGCTCCTTTGAGCCAAAGAAGCTGGGATTCCTGAGTTATATTATTTCAGGCTCTAGTCTTCAAAATGGACCCTGAGAAGCTTTCTGACATTGTCAACTGGCCCCTTCCAGTGGGCTAAAGATGATACAATGTTTCCTGGGTGTCTGTAACTTTTGACGGTAGTTCATCAGGAACTACAGTATTAGTCTGTTGCAGCTCCTATCATAGCTCTCACCAAGAAGGGCCAGCACACATGGGAGTGGCCTCCTGAGAGAGAGCATTCAACCACTTAAAGCAGTATTTCATCTCTGCTGCCATCCTGAGGCAACCCGATTGTGACCAGCCTTTCTTTCTGGAGGTAGATGCCATAATAGTTGGGTTGGGGTAGTGGTACTCGTGTTATCAAGCTAGCCCTGCAGGAATAGCGATACCTGTTGGAGGTGGAAAACTTCCCTGTGACAGTTTACACCAACCACAAGAACCTTACTTACCTCAAGACCGCTCACTGTTTAAATTATCATCTATCTAGATGGCAGCTGTTCTTTAACTTACCCAAGTGATCACCTACCGGCCAGGTAGCAAGATTATCAAAGCTGATGAATTGTCCCTGGCATTCAGTTCCACTGAAGGGAATGAAGTGTGAGACGATAAGACTATTTTGAACCCGGCCTGCTTTGTAACGGTAACTACTAAGGTCAAAATTCTCCCAGAAGAGACATTCGTAGCACCTGAGCTAAATACCAAATTGCTATAATGGGCTCATGGTATGCATTTCACCGGTCATGTGGGTATGATAAGAACACTGGAGCTAATTCTTAGGGGGTATTTGTGGCCAATGGTCCATCAAGATGTTAAGGACTTTGTGGCACCCTGTTCTACCAGCGCTCAACACAAGGTTCCACCTCACTCACCCATGGGTCCCCTACATCCATGCTGACCATCCTTGGACCGGCATCATTATGCAGGTAATATAATAAGACCATGCATCTATAACATAGTGTGCTCACATTTATACAGTGGTAAAGCCTGAGCCCCTTATGATCTAAAGTGCTATTAACTGAAGTTAGGTCTCCAGAATTCTTTCCTAGTTATATTTACATAAGATATTATATCAAATTAGTTCAGAGGTATCATTGTGGTGTACAATCATGTGTCAATTGACTACAGAGACACCACTAGGATATTGTATCACTGTACCCTCTAAAATTATGTATACTCACAGACCATGTATAGATACCACACTATTCACATAGATGTCTCAAAATTCTACTGGTTACAGTAAGTAATCTGGTCCCTTAGATCATAGCTATTATTGCAGTAAGAATTCAGACATCCACATATCATACCAGTGTTAGTTAGTGCTCAAATCAGACTGCTTATTACAGTTAGAGGAGACATCAGTCAAGCATAGATAAAGACAGACACAGCAGTCTGGGTAGAGTGATACAGTTACCCTCTTGTAGATCACAGGGAGGGATAGTGGTCAGCGTGTGCACCAGCCAGATCACGTCCGTATGTTGCTGCCGGATGCGCATTTTGCCCATTACTAGGCTTGTTCACCATCACATACAGTATATAAAATATTGTATCCCCCTCTTCTCCCTTTTTTTTTCATATCTTCTACAGAAATATATTTTAACAAACTTTAATAAAAGTTATATTTAATTAAACAATAATACAGATAAGAGTGCCCCAGGAATAGAGCCTTCTTTTTCTCTCTTTTTTTGAATATGCCTGTGTGCAGTATCAGCTGCTCATTAATTGTTTTGTCTGTGTGCACAGGCCAGCTGCACACTGGTCTGTCATTAGGGAGGCTTGCAGGGCTTCCTCTGATTGGACCTTGTATCTGTTAAATTACATCCAGCCCTTCACTCCATGCTGGTGATAGAGTTACTCGTGTTTCCGGTTGTTCCAGTCTCCTGTTTGTTCAGTCGAGTACCTGTATCCAGTTTGAGTATAATTCACTGCCGTTTGTTCCATCCAGGTGGTACGGTTCCACATTCCATCTGCTGTGTGTTGCTTTAGTCATCTAAACAGCACATTGTGTATCTCTGCCCTCAGCCTCATGTGTCATCCCAGTGTTTCATAGACCACCAACGGCCCGGCAGCTTCTGTCAACTTGGCCTAAAGCTGCCTGACGGTGGCACCAGCCCTGTTGATTATGTTTCATGTGTTTAACCAAATTTATTTTGCAGGTTACTACAAAAAAACTGATATTGAATGTGTAACATGGTGAAGCTTGTAGTGTGGGTAGGGGTGTTGAAAGTGGATTACTCTGCTGCTCAAAGTCCATCATACTGTCCCTCCAGGAAGGCTTTATTCCCTGTACCAATATGGCCACTGAATTTAGTATAGCGCATGTGCTGCACCATCTTGCCACTTTGTAGAGTGACATTGTCACAACTCACGGATGGATAGTGGATGCTAGCCCATACTTAGGGATATGCGAGATCCAGTACTGAGGCATGGAGTCTAACATGCTAATGGTATTCACCAGGAACCCCAGCAAGGAAGCTTGGAACTAGCTGCGCCTGACATGCAGATCGCGACCCTCAGACTCGGTTCCCTTGTACATGTGCTGGTGTTCTATGGATAGAACTGAGTATAATGCAGACATAATACGTAGTCAACAAGCTGGGTCAGAACCAAACAGACAAGGCGGTACCAGGGAGCAGACAAGAACAGGTCACAGAGGATAGCCCATTTCACAACTGGAATACAAACACAGTACTAGGGAGGAGATGGAATCAGGTCACAACAAGCTGGGGTCAGGAACAAGCATTAGTAGTCACTGAGAATGCTGGAGTATGGTTTGGAAGATTTCAACCCCACTACCCACAATGACATCACCTTTGACCATGCCTGCCCCTTTAAATTACTTCTGAGTGTTGTGCGCAGGCCTATGGGAGCCGTGGCTGCGGAAATACACTGCCAATGGAGACAGAGAGGAAGCCAGGGAATTAAGCAGCCTGCAGCCCATATACTTGACTAGACTTGGAGCCTCATTTATCAACAAGTTTATCACTCAAAACTAGTGATAAATATCACTTTTTATGATAAATGGTGCTCCAGCCAATCAGCTCCCAACTGTCATTTTTATAACAGTTGACAGTTGGGAGCTGAATTGGCTGAGCACCACTTATCATAAAAAGTGATGTTTATCACTAGTTTTGAGTGATAAACTCGTTGATAAATGAGGCCCTTGGTTATCTACAATTATGCTGTTCCAGGATCCTGCTTCACTACCCGATGGTGAACAAGCCTGTAGCGGGCAAAACGCATCGTCCATGCTCTGGCTAGTGCACATGCAGACCACCTTCTCCTACTCCGATACTTTCTAAGAGGTAATTCTATCACCCAACTCAGAGCTCTGCGTCTGCTCCTAATGCATAGTGTGCTTTCATGTTATCTCCCAGATTTGGATCTGTAATTTTCTGATAGAATATACTGACTGGACATAGCAGGATTATAAATAATTATATATTTCCCTGCATAAATCTTTATATAGCAGCTGCATGGCAGACATATGTGTGAATACATATGTAAAGGCACAAAAAGACACAATAAAAAAACTGTGTTGGAGGTGATGCACAGCGCTATTTTAGGGTATAACAATGTGTTGCTAGACACATTCTTCAAATGTGGTCAGACAATTGAGTGACTGTTGTTGAAACTGACAAATAGTCCTGCACACACATTCTACAACTGAAATCTAATGTTATAGCAAACTAGCGTCATATTGTTTTATATGTGCATGGTTATAGTACAGGTAGATACAGCGTGTATCTGATATATACTGTACTTTTGTATATCTGTCTACAGTGGCGGGCTGGGCCGGGTGCCATGTGCCCCCCGGGCCGCAGCGTCATGCGGGCCGCGGGCAGTCTGTGTCACTGTGACACAGACTGCACCGCATGTGTAGCGCTGACCGGACGGAGTTCGGTCAGTGCTACACAAGTGACAAACACACAGCCGCCGGCTCCGGCAGCTGTGTGTTTGTTTTCATCAGCAGCCAATGAGAGTCTGTCAGACTCTCATTAGCTGCTGCTGCGCCCACTGCAGGAGCCGCTCCATCTTCCGGCTCCCGCAGTGGGCAATGGGAGAGGCGTCATGACATCATATGACGTCTCTCCCATAATGCAGAGTGGCCCGGCCCGGGAAGGACAGACGGAGGAGCGGATGGCGACGGCGGGAGCGGGGATTCAGGTAAGTGGTTTTTTTTTTTTTTTTTTACTACGTGTGTCTACTGGGGGGGGGGAGGCTGGCACTACAAGGGGGAGACCACTACTGGGGGCACCACAAGGGGGGAACTACTACTACTGGGGACAATGCAAGGGGGAGACTATTACTACTGGTGGCACTACAAAGGGGGAACCACTACTGGACTGGGGGCACTACAAAAGGGAGACCACTACTGGGGGTACTACAAGGGGGAGATCACTACTGGGGATTATAACTGGGGGCACTTCAAGGGGGGACTACTACTGGAGGCACTACAAGGGGGGGACTACTATTACAAGGGGGGACTACTACTACTAGGGGAACTACAAGGGGAGGGGACAACTACTAGGGGCACTGCATAGGGGGGAGGGGACTACTACTAGGGGCACTACATAGGGGGGAGGGGACTACCACTGGGGGCACTGCATCGAGGGACCACTGCTGGGGGCTCTATAAAAAGGGCAATCCTGGGGGTACTGCATAGGGGGGAGACTACAACTGGGGACACTATTTAAGGAGCACTGCATAAGGATTACCACTATTGGGGGCACTGCATGGGGTGTGGACTGCTACTGGGGGCACTATATAAGGAGCACTGCATAGGGGGTACCACTAATGGGGGCACTATATAAGGGGCTTACTACTGGGGGCACAAGGGGCACTGCACAGGGGGGGCCACTACTGGGGGCACTGTATAAGGGGCACTGCATAAGGGGATCACTACTGGGGGCACTACTGGAGGCCTGCATAAGGGGGTCCTCTCCTGGGGCACAGGGGGGCACTGCATATGGGCACCACGATGGGGCTGTTCCTAATCTTTATTTTTACTTTACATTAATCCCATATGGACCCGCCTCCTCCCTGGAACACTTGAGGGGGGGCGCCGTATAACACACGTTCTTCGGGCACCCTGGCTATACGCTACCCCTCTGCCAGGGCCGCCTGCATGCATTTGCCCCCCAGGCTAAAAGTTGCCAGCCAGCCCCTGTCTGTCTGTCCTTGTATAATAACTGTTTTGAAACAACAGGAATATTATAATATATTATTGAGATGTCTTGTATAAGTTATTTTTAAGATACCCTTCATTGCTGAGTTTTTTTCTACCCTACGTACCATGTAAAGCATTGCATATCGGAGATATATTTACACCAGAACAAATGCTCTGTGCTATTACCTGATAATATTTTCGCTCTTCACTTTTATATTTGCTGTGATTCTTGTGTGAAACTGTGGAAGCAAATTGAACAAACCTATGAGAGGATTTATCTCTCCCTGACCCCTGATGCTACATGTCAGACATCATGTCTATCTGTCTATTTGCTTAAAAATCTGACCACATGTTGATCTTAGGACACACACAGAACTATTGTATTGTAATTTGTTTGTTTTCATACCTCCTAGAGATTTATTTTAAGTGACTATATTAAAAGTAATTTTTTAATTTGAATTATATACATAAGAGTGCCCCAGAAAAAGAGCCTTCTTCTCTCTCTTCCCACATATATCTACAGACCAGTGCCGCCAGACCCTGTAATTGAACACCTGGATCTGGTGAGTTGTGCCAGACATGGTGGGAGTCGGATGTATCCTACATAGCTTCTAATAAGAGACTTAGGGCCTGATTCAGACCTGCTCGACCAGCTTGTTGACTACATTGTGTGCTTTCATCTTACTCTGCTCCAATCCAGAGTACACCAGCACCCGTACTAGTTCCCAGTTTGAGGATCGCGACCTGCGTGTCAGACACAGCTAAATCCAAATCTACTTGCGGGGGTTCCCTAGTGAATACCACCGGCACATTAGACTCCATGCCTCAGTACTGGGTCTTGCCAATCCCTAAGTATGGGCTAGCATCTATCTATACGTGAGTTGTGACAGAATATTCTGGCCAAAAACATGGATGCTTCTGGCAATCCCTCACCACGGTAGTTGCTGGAAAACCAGATTGGAGAAGCAAGAGCATGATCAGGCCCAGATCATGCAGTGCCATCTACTGTGGTACCTGTTCCAGTTACCGGAGCTTCCGCCTCCCTATGGATTTCGAATCATTTGAAGTTTGATGGTGACCCCAAGAGCCGTTGGGGATTTTTGTATCAGTGTTCGTTCCAGTTCAAGATCCAGGTGGCAAATATTCTTCTGAGAGAACTAAGGTGGCTTATATCATCTCCTTGTTGTCTGTGCAGGCCCTAGCTTGGGCCTCTCTGTTATGGGAGAGAAACAATCTGTTGGCCAACAGTGTAAAATTTCTGGAAGCCTTCAGAAACGTGTTCAACAAACCTGGACAGGTGTCTTCCGCTTTTTCAAATATTCTGCAATTGAAACAAGGCAACCAGACCGCGGGCCAGTATGCAGTACAATTCAGAACTCTTGCCTCTGAGCTGGGCTGGAATAATGAAGCCCTGGTAGCTGAATTTATGTATTGGTGTCTGGAGAGCAACCAATGTCCCTGGATGACATAATATCCTTATGAATTTGGGTAGACCTTTGTCATAGCCAAAGGGCCTAAGAGAGTGAACAATCATGGTGCTTCAGCTTCAATCTCACTTCTCATTTCATGGCTCTTGTTGAACCTCCTGAAGACCCCATACAGATTGGGAAATCACGTCTTCCTGCTGCTGAGAGGGAAAGAAGGTTCAAGAACAAGCTGTGTCTCTACTGTGGTGAACCACGTCACCTTCTTAATGGCTGTTCCAAGCACCCAGGAAACGAGAAGGCCTAACTGATCAAGGGGTGGTCAGATTCTGCGCATTTCAGCACACCCCAAAAGAAAATGCTTCTTCCCAGTTCACTATTGATGTGACTCTGCTTCTAATGGAAACACATGAAACTCTTAAAGCCTTTTTAGACTCATGTGCAATGGCATTTTCATCACAGTCAAGAAAGTCCAGTCATTAGGAATTTCTAGTGTGCCTCTACAGACTCCACTCTGTATCATTGGAGTGGATGGGAATAAACTTCCAATAGCTACCATCCACTCTAGGGGGTACATTTTCTAAGATTCGAGATTTGGCAAAGTTACTTTGAGATTAATCTTGCTGGAGCTTGATAGAACTCGGGTGATTTTTTAATTATTTAAATTTACCAAAAGGCGATTTGTGCCAAACCCAAGATTGCAGAGTTTTCTCTCTACCTAACTCTCCTGAGCAAGCAGCCTGCACATATCAGTGTGATACTGTATTTGAAGGCTGCTTGTGTGTTAGACCTGTAAAAGAAGGGTTAATTTTTATTATAAATGACGTAGGGTCCCGCCCCAAAAGCATCACCAGACCCGGACTGAACAGCCAGTCCTGGTTCCAAAAATTACGGGGAACAAAATGAGTAGGGTTCCACCGTCATTTAGGAACCAGCACCTGGCTGCAGGGCCAGTGCTGGTTTTAAATATAGGTGGAAAAAAATTGCGTAAGGTTCCCCTATATTTAAAACCAGCACCAGACCCAAACCGACCGGGGTGTAATGCCACAGCCAGGAGACCCTATCACCGGGGCTCCATGGTCAAAGTATTAACACCCCAAGCTGGTCAGGCCAAGCCGGGGATCTCAGGGGAGGTGGGGACCCCCCAAGAAGGGGTCCCCCTCCTCCAGAAAGCCAAGGCTTGGTCTGAAGCCCGGCTCTTCCCCGCACCCCTGGGCTGTGGGTTACGGGGGTAAAAAAGTGTTAAATAGTAGTAAACTATTATATTTTACAGTGGAACTACAGGTGCCAGCATGCCTGCCATTTGGCACTTGTGGAACTACAAGTGCCAGCAGGTGGCCAGCACCCATACCCCCACTGTAAAAGAAATAGTTAAAAAACCACAGTACACACACACACCGTATCTTGTAAAACTTTATTTCATACATCTAACCCACTCACACATACTTATGGCCTGTTCACACAGGATGATCAGACAACAATCAGATATCATTGTTTGATCATCCTGCATGTGCTGGATGTTCAATATCGAACATCCAGCACATGCACCAACCCCCAAACCTCTATAATGACCCACGAATTAACTTTAGTAAACAGGTTAACCTGGTCGATATCGGCCAGGTTGGCCTGCACGCATGGGCGATGGTCGATAACAACCATCTGAGCCCACGCATCAATGGTCGTTTGGTCGTTGGAAGGGGCTAAAATATGGACGATATAAATGATCGAACTATAAACTATATCGTTATCGTTTATATCGTCCTGGTTATCTAACCGTGTGTATGCACCATTACCTGTACCAGCCAGTCGGTCCTCTTCTCCCATGTAGAATCCATGATTTCCCTGGAAAAAAGATCCCATACTCACCTCCATCCTTGTGCCGCTCTTGGTAGCATCCACGATCTTGGCAAAACAAAAAAACGACTTACGCAAACCATGCTAAACAGGTGTAAGTATATGTTGTTACATATACTTACACCTCGCGAAATGACAGATGTTTTTTCTCACCGGCCGCTAGCCAATCAGCGGCCTGTATGCATGGGCGATGGTCGATATCAACCATCCATGCCCAAGCATCAATGGTCGTTGGAAGGGGCTAAAATATGGACGATATAAATGATTGAACAATAAACTATATCATTATTGTTTATATCGCAAACCATGCTGAACAGGTGTAAGTATATGTTTTTACATATATTTACACCTCACGAAATGACAGATGACCAAAATCATCCTTTATTTCTCACGGCCTCTAGCCAATCAGTGGTTGCTTTACATGTAGCGGCCGCTCATTGGCTGGGACCCACATGGAACCAGCCAATGAGTGTCCGCTACATGTAAAGCAGCCACTGATTGGCTAGTGGCTGGTGAGAAATATCATCTGTAATTTTGCGAGGTGTAAGTATATGTAACAACATATACTTACACCTGTTTAGCATGGTTCGTGTATAGAGGGCAAAATTTACTAAGTGGCGGGTTCTAAACCCCAGTGGTTTGGTAGCGGTTTGATGGCGGGTTCTATTCTGTTCTAAACTCCGGGGGATTGGTGGCGGTTTTGCAGTGGTTCTAAATGACATCCCTGTTCTATTCTATTCTAAAATGTGTTTTGACTGCGGTTTGGCGGCCGTTTTGCTATCTGCAGATTTCCTAAGGCTAAATCCGCTGCAAAACTGCCATCAAAACACATTTTAAAATAGAATAGAACAGGGCTGTCATTTAGAAACTGCTGCAAAACCACCACCAAACCCCCGGCATTTAGAACAGAATAGAACCCGCCATCAAACCGCCACCAAACCGATGGGGTTTAGAACCCGCCGCTTAGTAAATTTTGCCCAGTGTCTGGTTATCAACCAAACATCTGCATCTGAAAGCATCCACCATGAAATTCGCTCCCAAGTACATTGGTGATTCAACCAGTGGCATACCAGTTGAAGCTTCCTGGCACACTCAGGATTCCTAATGTATTCCATGTTTTTCTTCTCAAACCAGTGGTTATCAATCAGTTTTCATCACCTGATAATCCTCCTTCGGCTATTCCAGTAGACCACCAAGAAGAATATGAGGTGAAACAGATTTTGGACTCCAGTGTTTCTTGAGGTACAGTCCAATTCTTTGTGGACTGGAAAGGATATGGTCCCGCGGAACGTTGTTGGGTCAAGGCATCAGATATCCAAGCGCTTTGACCTTGGTCTGGGTCGCCATTGAGAAATGGACGGGGTGTCTCTGACGCCCACTGCTAGTGTTCCGGCTCCCAGCGTCTCCTCTCCTCGGTGGCTGTAGTGCATGCAACCACGGCTCCCCTACGGGTGCTTTGACCTGCATGGAAATTAAAAGAAAGGTAATATAAAGAAAAAAGTTATTCCTTTGTGGGACACTCATGGACCAATTGTTCTTACAATTTGACAAACTTAATGTTAACTACATAGAGGAGATTGTTGCAAATATTAAAAAATTACTTTTATTATTATTTGAAATAAAAAATGTCCGTAAAATATAACTTTAATCAATGTACATTCAAATATAGATCAACAAAAATATGATCCGAAAGAAAATAAATGAACGAATACAATTATAGAACCACTATATGTCTCGTGTATATTTTATTTCTTAAGTATATTCCATAAAAAATGGTAAATGTATTAATCGGGTGTCTGTAAATCTGAGGACATATCATATTTCTTTTAGTAAATAGATATCAAATAGTATCCAGGGGTCTTGTCCTTAGACCCTCACTACTACCTAATATTGTCAATAGATGAAACTGTGTACTCAGGTTCCGGGATATTTTTATCAAACATATGTTACATTGCCTTAATAAGTGCCATATATATTCATATAGGATGAACCATGTCACTATCTAAAATTGACAGGTTAATCTAAACCAAAATATGGTGTAATTCATAATATTGGTTCTTGATGTATAGAAAAGAACACCGTGCTCACTTAGGAATTATTGCAAATCCCAAAATATATATGTGACTTATGGTGTATTGACAAATTCTGTATCGTTTCTACAAGGAGACATAGACAAAAATTATCTCCCTGTATCAGTTGATAGAGGTCAATTTTAGGAATTTAGCAAATCCCATAGTGTCTACAAATAGTAAATTTTCTAACAATGACATCCTTCAAGGTCAGTTTTGATTGTTGGTTTATGCAATGAAAACCTTTTTAAGGAATTTATATAAATCCCACAGATGTCCCAGTTGACGAAGAACTTGTAATAGAGTTGATATATTTATCCTCTTATTCAGTCATGGGTCATTCCCTTATTAGTCTGCACCATTTTTTCTTCCCTTTGTTGATGTACTGTAACCAGCAAGGGAAAACATCAAATCATTATGGCGTATAAACAGACTATTATAATGAGCAGCAAGCCACAAATGTGAAATGAGATACTAAGATGATAGTGGTAACCTTTGATGTGTTAACAGGCTACACACATTATCTTCCCATGTGTGTCTCCTAGTATATTTTTGTGCAGCTTCACAAAAACAATGTGACTAATAGAATTTATAAAAAGTTGTTAATAATAACAATATGCTGCTGATATAAACTAAGATGATCGGGTAGTGGTGATCACCCTTGGTAGGCTAACAGGCTAGGCACGTGATCCCGCTATGTGTATCTTACCAGATATTATTATGCAATTAAATAGAAATAGATGTCACATTTGGCGTGAGAATCGAACTCCTCCCTATAAAAGGGAGTCCTTGGCTACTAGGCAGTTGCTAGAGTATAGGCTCACAAACCTTACTCCAGTGTTATCACCAGTGATTTTACTGCCCATTACTGACCTTTCTTTTGCTTGTGATCTGTCTCCGTCTTCTCCCTGTAACTGCCCTTGGTAATCTTAATCTGACCTGGCTTGTCAACTATGTGCTTTCATCTTACTCTGCTCCAATTCAGAGTACACCAGCACCTTTTACTAGGGAACCTAGTCTGAGGGCTGGGACCTGCGTGTCGGATGCAGCTAAGTCCAAACCTCCTTTCGGGGTCCCTGGTGAATACCGCCGCCATGTGAGACTCTGTGCCTCAGTATTGTGTCTCGCCAATCCCGAAGTACGGGCTAGCATTTACTATCTATTTGAGAGTTGCGACAGTCTGATTTCAATATTAACATACAAAACACCACTTGTTTTGGGGAGAGAAGAAAGGCCCACCAGCACCAAATGTATTAGTATACTGTAAAATTTGGCCCAGGCTTGCCTACTCTCCCTGTTTGGCTGGTAGCCTCCCGAATATCGGGAGCCGCTCGAAAAGCAGGCAAGCCTCCTGGCGGCAGCCGATCCTCCCTTCCACTCCCCAGATTAAACTAGAAACCCCCGCAGCGAGGGGGCTGGTGACACGATTTGCACTGAATTGCTTCATCGTGGCCCCTGCTTCACAATGACAGTTTTTCGTGATTGTGATGAGGGGGCGGGGCCATGGTGACATGATCACGTGGCTCTGCCCACTGCCCCACCCCGAATGGAGCATCATTAGCCCTCAGCTGTGCTGTGCGCAGACATTCAGCTCCCTCCCGGTAGAATTTGGCCCCACTTAGTAAAATTTACAGAGAGGAAGTTGCTCCAGAATCCTCTTAGTCAATGGCTGCTGTACTTGCGTGGCCAGTAGACTGCACATGCGCAGGAGTCCTGGCACAGGAGTGGAGAGACTGCTGATGCTCTTCCTTTCGGAGACCTGGTCTGTGGACTGTATTTGGACTGTATAATCGCATTCTGCAATGTGATTTTGGGCACTAATAATGTGCCCATACTAAATTACAAATGTGATTTTTTATTAAATGGGCTCTTTAATTTTTTTAAATGAATCACAGTAAAGATCTAAACAATAGGGATGTGCGCCAACCTGTATGTTTTGGTTTTGGATCTGTATCTCCTTGTGTTTTGGATCTGGATTTGGTTTTGCCAAAACCGCCCCTTGAGTGTTTTGAATTTGTATTTTTTTTTTTTTAAATTGATAAAAAGTGCTAAAATCACATCATTTGTTTTTTTGTTGTACCTACTGTATTATTAACCTCAATAACATTCATTTCCACTTGTTTCCAGTCAATTTTGACCACCTCACAGCTCACCATATTGTTTTCATCCAGTTTAGGCCCAAAATTTGCACCAAGCTAGCTGGCTGACTAAGCTAAGCAACAGCAGTGGGTGGCACAAACACGTGGCAGTTCAACTTCCAACATGGCACATAAGGAAACTTATGTTTTCATTACTCAAGAGGTCTAAGGGAGTTGAAGTATGTATGTAGCTGAAGGCAGGGACAAAAAGGGTTAATTGGTAGTAAATTTAATTTCATTGTTTTATTCCAAGGCAAATTTATGAGGGAAGAGGGGATAGTATGGGTTAACAATATGTCCCATGTTTGCCCACAAAATCAACTTGGTCATTCAGAATATTTTTTCAAATTAAAGGGGCATGTAGGAGATGCTGTCTGTGGCTATAAACATTTCTGGACATTGTTGTCATTCAGCAATCACATGTCAAAGATTGCAGCAGCAGTTCAACTTTCAACATGGCACATCGGGAAACAAATGTTTTTATTATTCAAGAGGCCTGAGGGGGTTTGAGTATGTATGTAGTTGAAGGCAGAGAAAGGAAGATTTGATTAGTAGTAAATTTAATTTAATTTTTTGATTCTGAAGCAAATTTATGAGGGAGAAGGGGAGGCATTTACAAAAAAATATTTAAATCATTCACATCAGTCCTTTCCCCAGAAGAATCCTTGAGCGCTATGCCTGCTGCTGCTGGGAGTGGATTTACATCCCAGAAGGGGACCAGGAAGATTACTAGTAATACTTTAAAATACAATTGACTGTTAAACAATCCTTTGCAAGGGGGAGCAAGTATGACAGCATTCACCCAGTTGCATAGCGGGTCACTGACGCCATATTATTATTATTATCATTTATTTATATGGTGCCACAAACAAACAGGGGTGACGCAGATAACATCTATGCTGGTATTAGATGTGCGTCCAGTATCTGCCAATAATGCAGTGGGTTTTAGACAATTAATTGAGGTTCTGTGTACCTGCTACCAAATCCCATTAAGATTCCACTTCACTAGAAAAGCAATTCCCAACCT
Organism: Taudactylus pleione; assembly: GCA_031769625.1. Taxonomy (NCBI): domain Eukaryota; kingdom Metazoa; phylum Chordata; class Amphibia; order Anura; family Myobatrachidae; genus Taudactylus; species Taudactylus pleione. Next base: position 6,744,572 of record JAUIMM010000975.1, read on the forward strand.
GCACAGGAACATTAAAAAAAACTTATTTAGTAACCTTCAAAATGCCGTTTTACCCACAGTCCACTTAACCACAGATATGTGGACAAGCTGAACAGAGCAAACACAATATTTAAGATATAAGGTTTAAGTCATACATTGTGTCTTTCTTTCCAATGGACAGAGATCTGAAGAGGTGCAAACAGCTGTTGGTAAGCAAACTGTCAGCTCAAGTGGCACATGATGCAGCAATGGCTTTTCCTTCAGTTTCTCCCGCAAGTGCATCTGCCAAGAAAAACTAAACTCTCCCAAAAGACCCACTGGTGATGCAGATGAATCAACACAAAACACAAAAACTTTTTGGAGGGATGCGCCGCAGATCACATAACAGGGAGGAGATTCCTAGATGGTTAAGGTTCCTACCTCTACTTACTCTGGCTTTATAAAGGGCACAGATAACTTGACAATTGTTGTCCGGATTTAGGTAGAAATAAGTCCACAGATAAGAAGTGGATTTTTTTGTTGACAAAGGGCTTTTCCTTATCATGGGCAATAACTGTTTCTTCCACTGGTGCCCGATTTACACAAACAACATCCTCATCAACATCCTTATTAGCGTCAACTACACAAATATCCTGTTTATGCTGGTGCACTTTCACAGAAGCATCTTCGATTTCTATGTCAGCATGTTCACTTGTGCTTACATCATCATAAGAGTCAGAACCAACAGTCATAAATAAAGGCCAAGCCCTTAGCCTTTCCTTGCCACTTCATGTGGTGAAAGGCATATTGCCACTTTTATGTCTTTCTGCACCTAACTTTCCCTTTGATGTTTTTATCTTTAACACTGTAAAAGATTGGTTCTTGATTTTAGATGCCCTGACTTAAGCCCTGTATGCCTTTGGGTATTGAATTTAGTAGATGATGTAGATGGACTATTATCGTCATGACTGGAGACACTGGCAGCAGCTACAGCACTAGTATGTGGTTCCTGCACTCCTCTTAACTGATCGTTCTCCATATCAACAAACATGAATGAACTGAAGTGGGGTACAGAACACACGTCAATTTTTCCAATTTTAAATATTACACTGCGGTATCAATGACCTACAGAGTCACAAGATTTTTTATGAACAAGAAAAGAATAACACACTGTGCTACCACTTAGTGTCACAAGATTTTTTTATGAATAAGAAAATATTAACACACTGCAGTGCCAATTAGTGTCACAAGATTATTTATGAATAAGTTAAGAATAACACACTGTGCTGCCACTTACAGTGGTCATTATGTTTTATATATAATGTATATTTTTTAGCACTTTGTTGTGGTCTTGTAGTTGGCACGTAGACTAATAATTTATTCACGATTGAGGAATGAAGTCAAAAGTTGAATATTAGACTGCGCTACCACTTACAGTGTAAATATTTTTTTATGAAGAAAAGAATAACACACTGTGCTGCCACTTAGTGTCACAAGATTATTTATGAATAAGAATAACACACTGTGATACCACTTAAAGTGTCACAAGATTTTTTATGAATAAGAAAAGAATAAGACATTGCGCTACCACTTAGTGTCACAAGATTTTTTATGAATAAGAATAACACACTGTGATACCACTTAAAGTGTCACAAGATTTTTTATGAATAAGAAAAGAATAACACACTGCACTGCCACTTAGTCTCACAAGATTACACTGCACAACAATGAAAATGTTTCCGATGTGAAAATAGTTACTTCTAATTGATTTCAGCATGCAAAGAATGAATATGACATTTAAAACTCTCAGTTAGCTCTGAGTTCTGAGATATAGCCCATTATGACGATGTAGGGGTATTCCTAGTGAAATGGGCAGAATGGAGCGAATCTTACCAGCAATCTGCGTTCCGCGCAGAGGGGGTGGGGCCTACTGACCCAATTAAATTAATCAGTTATTTGTTCCCTCCCCTATTCAAATATATGCGATTCACGGGATTACCCACACAAGATAACTGTGGTGCACTGAGTGACAAGCATAGTGAGCGATTCCACCAAGACATTTCAGCAATGGAACAAAGATATCAGGGTAGGTGAATCACTACTGTTGGACAGTGACAAGAGATGCCCCAGAAGAGGAGTACAAGCTACAAGCAAAGAGAAAGCACTCCCATGAATAGGCCACTATATTAGATAGTACTTTCGTATGCTGTATGTTTGTTTCGTATGCTGTATGTTTCTTTCGTTTTGTGTTCTTATTTTTGATTGATTGAATTAAAACAACTGTTATTTATTTTTTTATCAAGAAAATATCAGATTATTTTAAAATAGCTTTTCACTATGACTATATTACTAATGTACATACAGTATAGTGCAAGTAGTGTAGCTCAAAAAATAGAGCTAGTAAAAACATTCTGAAATCATTTTAGTTTTTCTTGACCTCAAATTAGTAATGTATGACTATTTTTAGAAAGGAAACAAATTAAAAGAATTAATTTGATGCACAGTGTTATTAATTATTATTACCAGTTATTTATATAGCGCACACATATTCCGCAGCGCTTTACAGAGAATATTTGTCCATTCACAGTGGAGCTTACAATCTATGGCCCTGATTCAGAGCTGGACGCTCTGACCAGAGCTCTCGCTCTGAATCAGGGCCCTCCTCCATTAAAATGGAGCGTCCTCCTGGACGCTCGTATAGCTGTGGGTCACCACCCACAGCATATACGAGCATGCAAAAAGATGGTCGTGATGGTCTTGACCATTGCGACCATCGGACTTGCGAGGGAAACCCTGCGGTCGGGTTTCCCAGCCGCAAGGCCAGGAGTGATTTTGCCAAAATCACTCCCACTGACATCACTAGTGATGTCAGTGGGGCCGGCTTCAGACGGTAGGCGTTCCCATGGGAACGCCTCCGTCTGGCAGGCACGCCCCCGGCACGCCCACCAAAGGGGGCGTGCTGTCAATCAACATCGACAGCACGCCCCCTTTGGTGCGAGACCCCGAGCGATGGAAAGCCCGTCGCTCGCCGGGTCTCGCGCATGCGCACGACAGAGCTCCCTCCGTCGTGCGCATGCGCAGTGGGGAACATCGACCCACTTGCGAGCATACTGCCGCTCACGAGTGGGTCTGAATGACCCCCAATGTTCCCTATCACATGCACACACACATACACACTAGGGTTAATTTTTGTTGGGAGCCAATTAACCTACCAGTATATTTTTTGGAGTGTGGGAGGAAACCGGAGTACCCGGAGAAAACCCACGCAAGCACAGGGAGAATATACAGGTTGAGTCTCCCATATCCAAATATTCCGAAATACGGAATATTTTTGGCTTGACTGAGAAAATGAAAACTTTGATTTTTGATGGTTCAATGTACACAAACTTTGTCTAAGGCACAAATTATTACAAATATTGTATAAAATTACCTTCAGGTTGTGTGTATAGGGTGTATATGAAACATACCTGAATTTTATGAATGTACACAACCTTTGTTTGAGCCACAAAATTATTGAAAATATTGTATAAAATTACCTGCAGGCTGTGTGTATAAGGTGTATATAACACATAAATGCATTCTGTGTGTATATTGTGGTCCCATTCCCAATATATTTAATTATGATATGCAAATATTCCAAAATACGGAATATTCCGTTATCCAAAATGCCCCTGGTCCCAAGCATTTTGGATATCGGAGACTCAACCTGTACAAACTCTGCACAGTTAGAGCCATGGTGGGAATCGAACCCACAACCTCAGTGCTGTGAGGCAGTAATGCTATCCATTACACCGTCTGTGCTGCCTATTAATGAATAAGAATAACACACTGTGATACCAGTTACAGTGTCACAAGATTATTTATGAATAAGAAAAGAATAACACACTGCGCTGCCACTTAGTATCACAAGATTTTTTATGAATAAGAAAAGAATAACGCACTGTGCTGCCACTTACAGTTATGTTATTATGTTTTATATATAATGCATGTTATTTAGCACTTTGTTGTGGTCTTGTAGTCAGTGTGTAGACTAATCATTTATTCACGATTGAGGAAAGAAGTGAAAAGACGAATATTAGACTGCGCTACCACTTTCAGTGTCACAATATTTTTTCTGAATAAGAATAACACACTGTGCTACGACTTATAGTGTCACAATACGTGGACAATAAACTGCGGTCTAGCTGGCAGTGTCACCAAACAATAATTGCGCAGCTAATTTGCTGATGTACACACACAAGAAAAACTTTTATTTTTTTTGACACTGGGGAAGAGCACCCCTGAATGAGACAGCAGCTCCTTGATGAACAACACAGACAGCACCCCTTCTTTATGGACAACAAAGCACCCCTGCCAAGTGAGGACAGACCACCTGCAGTGCAGAGTCACAAATACATGGACGATAAACTGCGGTCTGGCCGGCAGTGTCACTAAACAATAATAGCGCAGCTAAGTTGCTAACGGACACACACCAAAAAAAATATTTTTTTTTTGTGCATTGAATTTAATTTAATTTCACTTTTATTTTTTTTTACACTGGGGAAGAGCACCCCTGAATGAGGCAGCGGCACTTTGATGAACAACACAGACAGCACCCCTTCTTTAATAACAATGATACACCCTTGCTGAGTGCGGACAGACCACCTGCTGTGCAAAGTCACACATACGTGGCCGATAAACTGCGGTCTGGCTGGCAGTGTAACTAAACAATAATAGCGCAGCTAAGTTGCTAACGCACACAAATTATTATTTTTTTTTTTTTTTGTGGATTGATATTAATTTAATTTCAATTTGTTTTTTTTTTACACTGGGGAAGAGCACCCCTGAATGAGGCAACAGCCCCCTGATGAACAATACAGACAGCACCCCTTCTTTATGGACAACAAACCACCCCTGCCGAGTGTGGACAGACCACGTGTACAGTCACAAATACGTGGACGATAAACTACGGCAGTGTCACCGAACAATATTGCCAACTCTCCCTCATTGTCAGGGACACTCCCTGAAACAGTAGAAATCTCCCTCTCTCCCTGAAGAGTCTAGCAATCTCCCTGATTCCACCTTACCCCCATTATGAAGCTGTCATATTAAAAAAACACAGAGCTATATACATTCAAATGGGATCATTAGTATAATTTCCCTGCATTGGTTATAAGGTACAATGATCCCTAAGGCTACATGCATTTTCTGAAAAGTATAAGTGTGTTTTCATCAACATATAGATCTTACTAACTGCTTTTGGGCTCGTTTACATCTGGATTTAAGTCAATTTTATGACACGCCTCTCAGATGTAGCAGTACACGGCCACTGTAACGTGCGCCAATAGGTGTTGCTTTCACAATCTCCCTGAAATGCTCTTTCAAAAGTAGGCAAGTATGAGCTAAGTTGCTAGCGGACACACACAGGACAACACAGCAGCAGCCACTGTTAATTGACAGGTCAAGTGAAGTGACAAAGAAGTTGCAGCACCCACTGAAGGAAGCCCCCCTTTATATACTGCAGCCTAAGTCTCTTTATGGACAACACAGCAGCAGCCTTCAGCCCAAGACTTCGACTGGACACACATACTGAGTGACTGACAGTGACTGACTACACGTCTGCTAGCTTCTCTCTCGACAGCCGAAGTGAAATTGCGGGGACCTTTAGAGAATCCGACAGCGGTAGGATGAAATTTTGCCTCGTTTGTGGTCCGAGTTACGCGGGAAACTTTGAGCCGCATTCGGATCTCAGTCCAGATCTCTAAGTTCTCGGAGTACCGGCCCGCTCATCTCTACTAAACAGTAGGCAATTCCCGAAATACTTATAATAATTGGGACTTTATACGAATTCCAGGCCAAAATGAGCCATCATTTTCTCTGATAATAGTGTTTTCACCAGTCAATGGCTGCTTTCTATTGGCAGGCACCATCAAATCGTGTGGAAGCTTCAGCTGTTTAAAATTAAGACCAACTGCATACTGTTATTACTATAATGTAGTTTTTTGCACTTGCTTGACCCATTGCAATGGTTTTTTAGAGGTATGTGGTAATTCTTCCATTTTTTTAATTAATTTTCTTTCAGATATTTGAATTTCTGTCAGAGTGAGGAATGGAAGTACTGCTTTTATTTGAGTAGTTTCTCTGTGAGTGATAGTATTGTTTACACTTGTGGGGTCTTATGTAATAACGTGCAAGCTGCAGCTGCTGTGGGAACTCCTGCAAATCTTCCCGTATTTTTAAAGTGGCAATTATTTTAAAGGCACCCTATTACATAAGCCCCATGGAGTGATACTGCTGTGGCTTTGTGATTAGCGGGTCTATTTACTAAGCTGTATTAGGAGATAAAGTGAACGGTGATAAGGTACCAGCCAATCAGCTCCTAACTGCCATTTGCCAAACTGTGTTTGAAAAATGGCAGATAGTAGCTGATTGGCTGGTACCTTATCACCATTCACTTTATCACCTAAAACAGCTTAGTAAATAGACCCCTATGTTTTGATCACACTTAGTGAGAGGTACTTCAAGCAGGTGGTCATGCTGGGTGGTGTGCGGCTGTTGGGCTATAATGCACTGTGACTGTGTGCCCAGTCATGTTAGTGGGATTTCTCCACTTGCTCTCGAGGGAAAGCTTGCTGGACCTTTGTGTCCAACAGCTCAGATGTCAGGGGGAGGATTCTGGGGGGTATAAATCCAGGAAGCCGGCGGATGCAATGCCGACCGTCGGCTTCCCGACTGCTTAATCCCGGCGAGGGTTAAATGACAGGCGTCTAAATCTAGACGCCTGTCATTTTACCAACGCCGTGAGACCGGCGCCCGGCATCACGATGGAAGGGATGCTGGGCGGGGACAGCCGTGGGGGGGGAGGGTTAGGTTTAGGGCTCCCGGGGGGGCTGAGGGCTAGGCAGCCCCCTGGGAGGTTAGGGTCAGGCTAGGGGAAGGGGGGGTAGCGTTAGGCACCCCCGGGGGGTGGTTAGGCACCCCCCCGGGGACTTAGGTTTAGGCGGCGGGGAAGAAGGGGTAAGGTTTAGGCACTTAGAGGGGGGATTAGGGTTAGGCACAGGGGGGGAGGTTAGGGTTAGGCACCCTAAAGGAGGGTTAGGGGCTAGAATTAGGTTAGTTTATACTTACCTTTAGGACGATCGGGATTTCCTCCTCTGTCGGGCTGCCGCTGCTGGGATTTGAGTTGGACAATGGGGCGGGCGCGGCTGAAGGTGTGGGCCGGCGTGGGGCTGCGCAGCGTGACATCTGATGTCACGTCACGCTGTGCACAGCTGGGCTGCTGGGTTGCGTCTGAGTGTTGCAGGTGCTTAGCGCTGCCCAGCATAAAAAAATAAATTAATAGCGCAAGCTCCAATCCAGGAATTCAAATCCCGCCAATTTTAGGCCAAAATCCCGGGATCCTGCCTCCCTAATCTGTACTGGGCCACACAATTTCTGATGGCAGCCCTGGCTGCAACAACGTGCACCATACTTTTGTATATGGTGAGGGAGTGTTGCCATGGTTCCTCCAGTGACTGTGCTCCCCCAGCCCTTGGCCCATCTTAATTCTTTGCGGTCCTGCTTTTGGGGTGCTTGTTTTGTCCTAACGCTACTAAGGTGGTAACCTATGGGTATAATAAGATGTCCATGGAAAGGAAATCAGCAAAATTTTGTATATATAGTCCATTGGTGTGTTGTTACATTTTATGTTTAATTCCTACATAAAGTCAGCCAAGATGGGGCATGTGCAATAAAATTAAGAAATAATAAAAATAGAAAAAGGTCATACACATCAGAACTAACATGAAAATGTTTTTATGCCTGAATTAAAGTGTGGGTAAATTACCGATATTATTATTAGCCATCGTATTGTACATTACACGTTGTTACTGGTACCCTGCCAGGAAGAAAAATGGCCGCAGTGTCTCAGTACCTCATGCAATGGAGCTTCTATCCTCTCTATGGTACTGTGTATCAGTGTATCCGGTTCCGGTCTTAGTTTTTCTCACGTGTGCTGTTGGGGATTTCAAGTGCTGGTGTCAGTGTGTACTGAAATAAAATGGTGACCAAGAACGAAGTTCGTGTTGTTCAGTTTGGCGGAAGCCGGGTTACTTACCGGAGACCGGTCTTCTCTGCGGATGCAAAGTAAGATAGTCTCGTATTACGGTTGTTCTCTATGAAAACATCACGATCCTATTCACATTTATAGTTTACGTCTAATTACGTGTCTGGGATATTTCAGTTCAGAAAACTGTTTCAGTGCAATGGTAGAAATGCACATAGTAATTATAAAATGCAATTCGATGCATTTAAATATAATTTAGGGTAGGGATGCTAATAAAATATGCTAATATCTAAATAACCTTCACGGAGAGGACCCTGATGTCATCAGCCAGTGTCCAGCGTCATTCCCTACCATCCAAGTGGGCATAGAGGGGACATATAACTTTGTGGCGAGCGTAGCGATGCGAGCGGACAACTTTCTTCTTTAGGTGGCCTGAATGGGCATGGAACTGCACTTCCGCCCTCACTCACGTCACTTCCAGGTCCCTAGCATGAAGGGGAAATAAGCTCTACCAATAAAATACAGGTTGATGCTAGATCCAAGTTGGCAGAGGGATCTATGACGTCACAACCTTGTGACCGCTGCATCAGGGCCGATCAGCTACCACTTTTTCTATCCACGTAGACTTAGAGGGGGAATATAAACCTGTGTTGAGCCAACGGAGCCACCATTCACGTTGCCCACTTCATTTTAGATCTAGCCGTGTTAAACGTCCTGCTTTGCTGGGAACCTATTGGTTTTGGTTGGGCGTCCTGAAAATATTTTTTGGGATGACCAATTTTCCAAAATTCAGGGGAGGGGTGGGGGAACTGGAAGGGCAGCTGCAGTGTGTGGGCAGAAGATGGGTGCTGGCCCGGCAATAAGGTGAGGGCGGAAGAGAGATCAGAAGATCTGTCTTCTCGTAAGCCTACATAGTCTTAAAGCAGTTTACAGAATCTGAAGATTGTTGACATTAATGGTGCCAAACTCTGAAAACTTTAGCTTTTTGGAGTTTGTATAGAGGCCTGAAATCGTGGCCCCCATTGATAATAGTGGGGATTGAGATCTGTGGTGCTAATTAACTCTCTGACTGAGATTTCTGAAGTCTCCTGAATTGTTCTTTTAGTACATATCAACAATTCATCAAATTATGCAGAAATGTCTGTTTCTTCTTCAGGGTCCATAGGGCTCCACAGGGAGACCTTGGGGTGTAGGTGATGGATCTGGATCCGGGCACAAGGCAGTTAAAAGCTCCCAGGATGCACTAGGTCCACTCTCCCTATACCCCGCCCCAGAGCCACCTCAGTTTTGTTGGTGTCTGGCCGGAGTCGGTCACCATTACACAGGGGGCTGCTTAGACAGCCCTTAAGCTTTACTTTTATGATTTCTTTGTTTTACTTTTACAATCTTAGAGAACGCAGCAGCAGACTGTACTTGGGACCTCTGTGCTACCGCTCCATCACCCCTCTGGTGCCTTGACGCCAGTACTGAGCTGGGGATCAGCACTAGCCAAGACCCCCGTGGAGGGCCCAGACTGCAGCCAGATACTAAGGGGACAGGTAAGGTGGGTCACCGCTCTTGGTGGCCTGTGCATTAAGGCAGTCGATACCTCCGGTCTCAGGGGACAGGCCGGAGGTGGCTGAGTGTGGATGCAGGCTCTAGCCACCACGATCCACTAGACCACCAGGTACAATAGTGCGGGAACCAGCGTCCCGGGGGGTTAAAAATCAGCAAGGGGAGACACCTTCCCCATTTCAAGCGGCTCCTCCCCTCAGCTCAGGGCGTTGAGGTCTGGATTCTCTGATCTGCTCTCCTCCTCCGGCCACGCCCCCTCTGAGGTCTCCGGCAGCCGTTTTCTTCAAGTGGTACAGTCGCAGCTCTCTCAGGACAGCGCGAGGTACGGTCCCCCTACATACCTATCCCTTGGGTTAGTGTATGTAGCGCTATATCCTATCAGACACTGAGTCTGTGTAGTTGATTATTGTGCCAATTTGCAGTGTGTATTCTGCATTGGATGTGACTTATGCTAGTGCTGCCTGTTTGTGTCTTTTTTTTTCCTAACTTTCAGCATATATCTATACCTTTCCTCTCATCTGCCCTAATTCAGGTGTAGTTAGGGTGGTTCCTATACCTCACATATATACAAAAAGAGAATATTTGTGAGGTCTGTCACATACTGTTATGTGCTGCACTGTGCCATATTTAGGCAAAGGTTCCTGCAGGTTACCCAGTCATCAGACAGGACCAGTGGTTAGCATATTTAGGCACATATTTAGGGCTCCTGCAGCTTATCCAAGCATCAGTCAGGACCAGGGTTGTGCTCTCAGACTAGTATTCTATATACTTGTGTAGTGTTCACTCTAGCTCCGGCGGCAGGCAGGGCGCCGGAGCTAGAGAGGGCAACCTTGTGCGCGCGCCCGAAAAGGGGGCGTGGTCATGAAAAGGGGACGTGTCTATAAGACGCGTCCCCTTTTCGTCATACTTGGGTGCGTGCCCGGCGCTTACGGACATGCCGGGCAGCCCCCAAGCGCTGCAGAAAGGGAGAATAGATGCCGGGCACATTCGCCCGGCGTCTATTCTCCGGCGGTGACCGGGTCACCGCATATTTCACCACCCGCGGGACACTGCGTCCCGCGGGTGAGAACGGCACCCGCAGGCTGTGAGGGCAGGGCGCTTTTTGCCCTCCTCCTGGAGGGCATGGTGCTTTTTGCCCTCCAGAAGGAGGGCAGGGCCCGCGCCCCGCTAAAACAGCCTAGCGGGAACGCTACTTGTGATTGCACCATACCCAGTGCCATATTGTGTGTCAGACATGTCTGCACCCATTCTGCTAACTTGCAGGTTATGTGCTGCAGGTTTAAGTGAGGAGGATTTGGTTCAGGAGGGATTATGTGTGAAGTGTTATAATCCTCCAGACACTTCTTACCCTCCAACTGTACAGGAGCCCCCTTGGGCTGCCTTTTCTCAGGTCCTGGCCTCCGTTGCGGGACGCCTGGCGGTCCCTGCTGTTTTTCCCCAGATGTGGTTATCTCAGCAGACCATTATGCCCTCTCAGGGTCTGTCTCAGATTATGCATCTACTCCTGTACCTCGGCAGTCTATCATTCCCTTACAGGGATTACCACAGGCTATGCATCCACCATGGGTAGATGCTTTCTCTACTTCAGTGCAGAGCCTGGCGACTTCCTCTACTGCCCTTCAGTCTATATTGCAGGGTGAGAAACCCCTGAAGCCAGCTAAGCGTCCTGTGGTGTCATCTCAGTCCACTAAACTCTGAGATGTCATCTGACGACGTTTAGATTGCTGATGCCTCTAACCCTGGCTCACCTTTGCAAGAGGCGGAGACTAGATCAAATATTAATAATCCTGTTTTGGTGCGTGCTGGCATATTGGTAATAAAGGATGATGAGCCAGCCCCTCAGTCCAAAAACACCCTCAATTTAAATGGGTCAAGGTGACTTCGGCAGTATTCCCTCTATCAGATCACGTAGTGGATCACATGGCTGCTGCCTGGCAATTGCCTGGTAAGAGGTATCAGCCTCAGAAGCATTTGGCCTCATGTTACCCATTTCCTGAGGCTCATTGTAAAAAATGGGAATCACCCGAAGCAATGGATTCTCATGTTACACTTTTAATAACAAGTGCTACACTGTCTATGTCTTCCATTTCTTCCTTAAAGGATCCTATGGAGAGGAAGGTGGAAACTTGCCTGAATTCGATTTACTCTTTCAGAAGCTGTTGCCTGTCCCTCCATGGCTATCTCATGGGCAGCTAAAGTTATAGAGAGCTGGGCCGATGCACTTGAGGACTCCTTCCCCTCGGAAGCTCCTGAGAATCAGGTGTCATTGGTTGGTTGGCCACATTAGGGATGTGGCTGCATATATTGGTGAGGCTGCTCTGGATGCCAGTCTACTGACCTTCAGAGTCGCGGCCGTGTCTGCTCGCCGTTCCCTGAGGGCGGATAGGGAGATCTTGTTTGGTCCAGACCTAGACAGGATTGTTGACACAATGGCAGCATCAAAATCTGCATTTCTGCCTTCAGCATCTGCCCCTTTAAAGTCTAGAAGCTCTTCCTTTCGGTCCTTCTGTCCCCAAGGAAAACCCAAAGAACAGTCCTTTCCTAGACAGCCAGCTGCCAAAAAGGCCGCCAAGCCTAAGAAACAGGCCTGGAGCACAAGGTGCCCTGATCCCAAACTAGAGGATAAACCCTCAGCCTGTCGGGACAGGTCTCCCACTGGGGGATCCCATAGCGGGAGGCCGATTTCTTCAGTTCGCCCAGTGCTGGTGTCAAACCACCACGGATGCTAGGGTAAGAGAAGTGGTCTCTCTCGGGTATGCCATCTCATTCCTTCGAAGACCTCCTCACCAGTTTTTCTGCACAGGCCCTTCAGACAAGAACAAGGCCTTACGGATCCAGAAAGCGATAGTCTTTGCTGCAAGCAGGGGTAATTGTGCCAGTTCCTCTATCCCAGCGAGGGACTGATTGTTATTCTACTCTTTCTGGTGCAGAAGCCGAATGGATCTCATCGGCCTATCCTCAACCTCAAAACCCTGAACAAATTCCTCAGGGTGCCCAGGTTCAGGATGGAAACCCTACGCTTCATCATACTGGCTATGTAACCTGTGGATTTTATGGTATCACCGGATATTCAGGACGCATACCTACATGTCCCTATAAAGCCAGCTCCCCAGCATTCTCTCCGGTTTGCTATACTATAGCAACACTTCCAGTTCAGGGCGCTACCCTTTCGCCTGTCCACAGCTCCAAGGGTGTTTACCAAAGTTATGGCTATCATGATGGCCCATCTACGGAATCAGGGTGTTCGGATACTACCATACCTGGTCGACCACCTCCTGTAGGCAGGCTCTCCAGAAGGGCTTTGCCACCAACTGCAACTGACCATTGCCTTTCTGCAGATGCAGGGGTGGTTAATCTATTGGAAAAAGTGTTCCCTGAATCCATCGCAGGGGATGATTCATCTGGGGGCACTACTGGATTCTCAAGCGCAGAGAATTTTTCTGACCTCGGTCAAGATCTCCGCATTACAACTACGAATATACAGATGCCTCCACAGTCGCCGGGTGTCAATTCACTCGGCGATGCAGGTTCTGGGATCCATGGTGTCCACCTTTGACACGGTGCAATATGCTCAATTTCATTCCAGACCTCTGCAGGGGCTGATCCTCTCCAGATGGAACGGATTGGCCCACCGGATCAAAACTCAGACAATAGTGCTCTCTCCCGAGGTGCGTCTGTCTCTGTCTTGGTGGCTACTGACGTGTCATCTAACTAAGGGTCACCCCTTTTGGAACCTGGACTGGGTACTCCTAACAAATGACGCCAGTCTCCGGGGCTGGGGTGCAGTGATCGGTCCGCGCTCTTGGATAGCAGTCGAAGCAACACTCCCAATCAACATATTGGAACTTTGGGCCATGTACAGGGCCTTCAAGATGTCCAACACCTACTTCATGGAAAACCCGAGCAGGTTCAGTCCGACAACACCACCACGGTAGCTTACTTCAGCCATCAAGGAGGCACTCTAAGTCGGGAAGCAATGACAGAAGTGTCACGAATTCTGACATGGGCAGAATCTCATCTCCCGGCCATTTCAGCGGTGTTCATTCTTGGAGTTCTCAATTGGGAAGCGGACTTCCTCAGCCATCACAACGTGCATTCAGGGGAATGGTCTCTTCACCAAGACATGTTTCAACTCCTAGTGGACAAATGGGTCCTCCCAGAGGTGGACCTCATGGCCTCCCGACACAATCACAAATTACCAGTGTACGGGTCCAGAACAAGAGCTGCCGAGGCAACCTGGGTGGATGCTCTATCAGTAAAGTGGGCCTTCCAGTTTGCGTACCTATTTCCTCCAGTCTCCCTTGAGTTCTTCGGAAGTTAAAACAACTCTGAGGCACTGTCCTGCTGGTGGCCCCAGCCTGGCCCAGACGTGATTGGTACTCAGATCTTCGAAGTCTCTCCATCGACGTTCTGCTTCTATTGCCTCAACGTCCGGACCTGTTGTCTTAAGGTCCTTGACTTTACCAGGATCTTGATCGTCTGTCTTTGACGGCGTGGCTCTTGACACATCCCTTCTAAGGTCCAAAGGATTCTCTCGCTCTGTCGTCAACACGATGCTTGCAGCACATAAGCCAGCTTCTGCTAGGATCTACCACAGAGTGTGGCATAAATATTTCCATTGATGTCGTCCCAGAAATTATGACCCTCAGGTGTTTTGGATTTCCAGAGTCCTGGCCTTTCTTCAAGCTGGATTGGACCTCTGCCTCCACCTGGCCTCGTTAAAAGTGCATGTCTCTGCTCTTTCAGTATTTTCAATGGAAACTTACACCGCTTCCGGATAGCCACACCTTCCTCCAGGGTGTACTCCGGATTCAACCACCCTTTGTCCCCCCAGTGGCTCCTTGGGATTTAGCGGTAGTTCTTTGGGCCCTCCAGGGTCCTCCGTTTGAACCACTAGATTCAGTGGAGCTCAAGTGGTTAACAGTTTAGACTCTCTTTTTCTTCAGGCAATTGCATCCGCCAGGAGAGTTTCAGAGTTGGGGGCGCTTTTCTGTCGCTCCCCTTTTCTGATATTTCACCAGGACCGGGTTGTGCTTCGCCCTCTCCCTGGGTTCCTTCCTAAAGTTGTTTCTAGTTTCCACATTAATGAGGAAATTAAAGTGCTGGCCTTTCAGTCACCGGACCTCTTAGCAGGTGAGGCCACTTTGGATGTGGTCCACGCCCTCAGGATTTATGTGGACTGTACCAGTTCCCTGCGAAAATCTGATTCCTTATTTGTGCTCTATGGATTTCAGAAAGAAAGGATGGCCAGCCAATAAACATACATTGGCTATATGGCTTCGTAAGACTATTTCAGAGACCTACACGCTGGCTGGCCTTCCTGTTCCGGCTTCTGTTAATTCTCATTCCACCTGGTCTGTGGGTCCCTCATGGGCTGCTGTGTAAGGCGGCCATGTGGTCTTTTGTACAGACCTTTCTAAGGTTCTATGCATTTGATACCTTTGCCTCTCAGGATGCTTCCTTTGGGCGCCGGATTTTCCTCTCAGCGCAGGAGCATCCCCACCCTTAAACATCCCCAAGGTCTCCCTGTGGAGCTTTATGGACCCTGAAGAAAAAAATGAGAGCTATGGTAAGAACTTTCGTTAACTCTTTCTTGGAAGTCCATAGGGTCCACAGGGCACCCGTCCTGACACGCCTGGAATATCTTGCTGGTCACCGGTTTTAGTCTCCTTCTCTGTGAGAGTTTTTCTTGTGTACCAGTTTTCCTTCTCTTATCCTCCTCCGGCCTTTGGCTTTTTACCAACTGAGGTGGCTCGGGGGCGGGGGTATAGGGAGAGTGGACCCAATGCATCCTGGGAACTGAAAGCTTTAACTGCGTGGTGCCTGGATTGGTACCCATCACCTACACCCCAAGGTCTCCCTGTGGACCCTATGGACTTCAAAGAAAGAGAGTTAACAAAGGTAAGTTCTTACCATAACTCGTTTTTTTTCTAAATTATGTTAATGTTTCTATGGCCCAAAGTGGTTAAAGAGAACCTAACACATTAACACAACTGAGCATTAAGCAAATATCTAACTAGACAACACATACTTAAATATGTATTATGTTTACTTTGTTACCGCTTTTGTAGTTTACATATTTTGATGTGTGCATGAAGTAGAGATGAGCTGTTTGGTTTTGTCTCTGATCTTCCTGTCAAGTTCGCATCTCAGAACAAGACAAAACGTCATCTCAGGGCTCGACAAATCCCAAGGGCCAGGTCGCCATGGCGACCAGATTTTGCTGCCTGGCGACCAGCTTATCCAGGGAGGCAGGACCCACTTTTAGTAAACGAGCTGGTCTGCCCCACAGGACGTGCTATGATCTAGATGTGTGCACTATGCTAGGAGCCCATGCAGCAGCCAATCACCGCTTGCAGTGTCTACCCAGCCAGACACCATGCTTCCTTGTTTCTCCCCAGCCAATTGTTATGCCGCCTGCAGTGTCTCCCTCCCTGCCCGCCAGATTGCTGCTCTGCTATTCAAATCCAGCAGCTCTTCACCAGCACCTCTACATCCTCCTCCTCGGGCTCTGCACCTCTTCCCTGACAGCCACGCTATGACTCCCGGCTGCAGCATTGTTGCCCCCATCATGTTGTTGGTGCCGGGACCCTCCAACTGTGTGCGCTCCTTCCTTGACTCCTTGAGCTAGCTCTCCGCGCACAGGAAGCTGGAGGTGGACACTGCACAGGCCAGGAGGGAGCTAAAACTGTACACCCTGGTGCTGAAGGACAAGCGGAGGCTGCAGCTGATGCTGGGCTCCCAGCAGGAAGAAGGAGTTAAATACTGCACTGAGTACTGCCTGCCCCTAACTTCCTCCTTGGCCCCAGTACTGCCCCACTGTAATTCAATTAATAAAACTCCTGCACCTTGCTCAACAGTCAGGGATAAAACTCCTGAAGGGGTGCCTCTCCCTCCATCCCTCCCCAAGTTACACATGTATCATCCTACGTACTTCTATAACTCATCATTCCACATGTGTATGAATTTGGTCATACTGTGTGGCATACTATGTATTCTGGTTATACTGTGTGGAATACTATGTATTTGGGTCATACTATGTGATATACTATGTATTTGAGTCATACTGTATGGCATACTATGCATTTGAGCACTAGGGTGTGGCATAATATGTATGGGCATGTGGCAGAATCTGATAACCATTGAAGGGGCATTTGTGGTGGTCTGTTGGCATTTGGGGAGGTTGAGGGACATTGAACGGTCATGTGTGGTGGTTTATACAAATTTTTATATATTTCGGCCATGGATGATGATGGCTCCTAAATTTTTAAGTTGGTTTCTAGATTTTACAAAAATTTTTCAAGCCCTGCATTATCTTTCACAGACAAAGATGTTTTGTTAGTGAAAATTTGTGTTTTGCCTCGCCCTTGGTGGGAAGATCCGAGCCAAAACCAGACATCTGTAACATGAAGTTGGCCATCTTCATGTGTGTTAATAAGTGAACATTCCGTGTACACTCAGGATCATGAGAACTATCCTGTGACATAATCAAGCTGGCATTTTTCAGTATAGCTCTGTCATTGGACAGTGCTCACAGCATCTAATTTAAATACTGATATTTATAATTCATACGGGCTGATTTATCAAAGGGTGAAAAGATTTATTAGCTGTGAAACGGTATCACCAGAGATGGGCCTTTTTTTTCCACATTGCTTTGTACATAAAGCTTTCTAGTATTCCATGTCCTGTTTTTTTTTTTTTTAATTTAAGGATGGTGATAAAATAAAATGGCACATAGTAATTTAGTTTGTTTCGTTCTTTTTCATCGTCAGATACCTTCTTTGTGTCTCTGGTGACTTCATCAAAGTCTATAGCACTGCTACAGAAGAATGCTTTCATGTACTACATGGGCACAATGGTTTGGTGACTGGCATTGGTCTTAACCCAAGGAATCCCCTACAGGTAAGTCATATTGCCATGGCTATATGAAACCTCAAAGCAGTCTATCATTTCCATAGCTGTTTCATTTTGGTAAACTTTGAGGAGTATTGCTCGTCAGAGTTAACCGAACTTCTGCTGAGGGCTTGTCAAACTTCTGCATATTGAATTTTGGCTTCCTAAAGTTTACATAAGATACGTCTCTGGCACCCCCTTAATCTATTACTTTAGTCACCCAGTCAAAAAACTTAATAAGATTTGTTTGACACGATCTATCCCCCCCCCCCCCCCCCCCGTGAAAACCCATCCTGTTTGGAATTCTGAAAGTTGCTAGATTTGCAATATTTTACCATTTTCTTTTAAGAGTGTTTTGCTACCCTTGATGTAGGCTATGGTAATGGAGATAATGGTGATTCTGCACAGGACTAGCACATCATGAATAAATATGCCAAAAACAACGTATTCTATGTATATCTTAGGGAAATAATTTCCTATTTTGAAATAAACAGAGTTGGTGGTGCTCCTATTTAGTAATGCAATAGACATATAACCATTCGAAGAAGCCGTATAGAAAGAACAAAAAAATCCTTTTCAGGGCACACATGAAAAAATTATTTAAAATTTTACTTTTAATGGAAATATATGTAAAATTTAGGGATGTGCAGGCTCGGATTTACTCGGTTCTTATCGCCACTTTACCGCAAATTTGGATTTATTATATTGTCTATCCAAAACACATGATAGGCGATATCCAATAAAATGCCGTTTTGAGATCCGAGTAAATCCGAGCCTGCACATCCCTAGTAAAATTAGTAACAAAAACTTCTAATTATACAGAAAGCTGGTGTTATTGCAAAACTAAAGTCTTAACACACTGTATAAAACAAATATTAACATTGGCTATATTCTTAAGGTATATCAAATCCTTACAAATAGCCGGAAAGAATGGCAAAATATTGATAGGAATTTTTTGAAACCGCAAAAATAAATATAAGGTTATAATGGGATAATCCCTAGTGTAAGCTGTAAGATCATATCTGTTGGCATAACACAAACTTTATGTAACAATGAGTCCTAAATCGAATATTTTAGGTTTGTATTTCAAGAAAGGAAATAATTAGTGACAGTTACAAAGAAAAAAATTCCTCTGGAAATAGATACTGTTTACATATTTCACTGTAACTGTGTAAAGAAGCTAGCGTTTAAATAAATGAAAAAAAAAACCCAAGAAGGTACAAGAAAATGTGTCTTGGATCATTTAAACACAAATGTTTTTTTAGTCATCAGACTAAAGGCCCCCATACATCAGAGATGGATTGCAGCCATCGTGGAATTTGCAATCGATTGTGTATAAAAATCTGTAGTGTATGGGCTTCACAGATCGCAGATTGCAACCAAAAAGTGATTGGAATTGTTAAATTAGATTGTCCAACATGTTGGATTTCACAGATCGATTGGGGCTGTAAATTGCTAGTGTATGGCCATGATCAGCAGATTTGCAGACCGTTACCAGTAAAATGATGGGCCTTTCGAGATTGTCCGATCTGTGTTTTCTGCAATCGATCTGCAAATCACTGAAAAAGATCTGTAATGTATGGGCGCAGATTGCTCGATTGGGAAATCTTAAGATTGGGCAATAAATCTTCAAATTGTTTAATTGTGGTTTTCAGATTGCTTATGTATGGGGGCCTTAAGCAAGAAAGTTGTACCTGACAGGAATTTTGTGTGCATGATTCCCCCCCCCCTTGTGATTCTAGGTGCTGGCTGGAGGTCCCACTGTGCAGAGCTGAGACCCCCCACTTGGATGCACATTTCGCTTGTGGGCTTTTTAAACTGGGACCGGCAGGCGAACTACATGTCCACGTCTTTCTACCCTGCTTCTTTCTTTGCATGATAGATCCCTGTTCTGTGTACTGACGTTAGGCTCAGTATTCAGTAGTTGCTTGCCTCTTCCTTGCTTCCATTTTGTGGAGTGGGACTACATTTGCTCTTTTCCAGTCCTCTGGAATTATTCCTGTAGCTAGTCAATAATTCTGTTAATGGTGCTACTAGCACCCCTTTTAACTCTTTCAGTATCCTTGGATTTATCACATCTGGCCCATTGTTTTATCCACCTTCAGTAAAGGGAGTTTTGTTGGGACCTTCTCTGTAAATGTACTTGTATCTACCTCATGTTCATGAATATACTTGCAATTTAACTGTGGTCCCTTTCGCTCTCTTTCTGTAGTGAAAAGTGGGCAAAATAATTAAGATCTACTATTACTTTCTCCCTCAACAAGACTAGCTCTCACTGTCTTAAGTCTTATTATTCCTCCTTTTTTTTTTCTCCTTTCATGTATATACCTAAAAAACATGCTGCTGCTAACGAATCATTGACTTAAAATTTTGTTTAATAATTCCATATGACCTTCTTCCGGTCTTCAGTAGACCACTGGCAGAGCTTCATGGCCCAGGCAGCTACAAACAGCTGCAAGTTCTTAACACATTACTTGTTCCCTGTAAAAGGTTTTTTTTTTCTTTCTTTAATATAATTGTGAAAATCACATTAGTTTTCAGCAGTTGCCAACCTAAACCTCTTTATTAACCTCTAGCAGTTTACCACTTACCTTTTACAATTTCAGGTTATTCACTGGACTTGCATTGCTAAAATTTCAATACAAACTGGAAAAATTAAAACTTTTAACTTTTACAGTATATTTGTATATGGTATTTCAAACCCTTTTACCTCCATAGATATGGCTATATATACAGTATGTAATGTGTGACATGCCATTACTGGATTTTGACTTGTTAGGTTTTTTGGCTTACCTTTTCTCGTTTAGATCCCCTCTTTCTTCATAGCTAATGGTCGAGGTACCTGTGATAACATGAATACCTCATAGACAGGTTGACTTAACAAAAACAGAAATTTACTATAGCGTTATGTTGCTACACAAGTAAAATACATGTATTATTGTGTATAATCATTTCACAACCACTATCCTTTACTTAACGTCTTGGTTATGGCCGCAACTGATGCAATGTCTTCTACTCAGAAAATGGTTGTTGGCAGCAGACTTGGGTTTCAGTGAAGCAATCTGGAATCACTCCTTTCTTCAGGGTCCATAGGGCTCCACAGGGAGACCTTGGGGTGTAGGTGGTGGTTGAGGACCGGGTTCCACGCAGTTAACGTTTTCAGCTCGGTCCTTCCCCCTATACCCTACCCCCGAGCCAGAGGCGCCTCAGTTTCGTCGGTGCCCAGCCACAGTTGGGTCACCATTCTGCAGTGGGCTGCTTAGGCGGCCCAAATAGCTTTCTTTTTATGACTTTATTTAGTTTTAGTAGTTTATCTGCCGAGCGGGTAGCAGAAGACTTGTCCGCAGGACGTCTGCGCTGCCGCTCTGTCACCTCTCCAAGCTCCGCAGCGCCAGCTGCCGCTGGGGATTTCGGTCGCCATCCCGGGGACCTTGCTAGTCGGCCCCGCGGACGTACCCAGACTGCATCCCGAACATAAGGGGACAGGTAAGGCAGTCTTACCTCCGGTCTCAGGGGACAGACTGGAGGTGCTGAGAGTGAACACAGGCTTTGTTCACAGTGATCCACTAGACCACCAGGGTACATACTGTATGGATCGGGGTTTATAATCAGCATGGGGGGGCAGCTTTCCCCATTAAAGCGGCCCCATTCCTCTGAGGTCTCGCTTCCCTGAGCTACTCGCCCCCTCAGAGGTCTCTGGTGGCCATTTTCTCAGGCCCGGCCACAGCTCTCTCAGGGAAACGCTGTGTCCGGTCCCCCTACATAACTCGCCCTGGAGTCAGGTTATGTAGCACTATATACAATATAACAAAAAAGGTTTCTACCCAATCTGCGCACAGCCGCCAATAATGGGAGTTCTCAATGATAGTGAGTGTCGCCATACTCACAAATAATCAGTATTATACACTAAAATCAAAAAAGAAATACACCTAGGCGCTATATAAATGTGTTATATGTTTAGAGGTAGATACATCCCTTTTCAGAGTTGAGAACTTTACTCCTTCTCCTCTTCCTTTCTTTATTTGGACAGCAGATTGATGTTAAATGACTTTCTCCTCACAACCAGTTGACATGTGGAAAAATATATCCATGTATCAATATTTAAAAATCAATTCCAATCTTAGTTCATAGAATAAAAGAGATCAGTGTCCCCAAATTCCTTGTGACACACCAGCGTACCCCACTCACAGCAGAAATATGATGTGTATTCCTCAAAAGGTTTCTTTTAAAGATCCCATCACCCGGAAAATTTAGCGATATATCAACAATATCCTGCGTACCATAACTCACAAACACTTATGAGTGTTTAATCACCATTTTTACTGTGAGTTTCGGTACGCCTATTATGTCTTTCTACCAAAGAAACCTTTATATATGGTGTCTCTGTGAGTTATGGTACGCAGGATATTGTTGATATATCTCTCTAAATTTTCCGGGTGATGGGATCTTTAAAAGAAACCTTTTGAGGAATACACATCATATTTCTGCTGTGAGTGGGGTACGCTGGTGTGTCGCAAGGAATTTGGGGACACTGATCTCTTTTATTCTATGAACTAAGATTGGAATTGATTTTTAAATATTGATACATGGATATATTTTTCCACATGTCAACTGGTTGTGAGGAGAAAGTCATTTAACATCAATCTGCTGTCCAAATAAAGAAAGGAAGAGGAGAAGGAGTAAAGTTCTCAACTCTGAAAAGGGATGTATCTACCTCTAAACATATAACACATCTATATGTAGCACTATAGCCTACCAGTTGTTGAGTATCTGACCACAGAATCTGTGTAGTTGATTGTAGTGCCATTCTGCAGCTCTATTGTATTTTTGCATTATACAAGAATTATGCTAGTGCTGCCTGTCTGCATATTTCTGTATACTGTCAACATATATCTTTCCCTTTTTTTTCCTTCCTTTGCTCTAACATAGAGATGTGTTCAGGGTTTTCCTGTGCATCACATCTCTTGTATTAGTGAGGGTTGTCATACAGTAGGTTACTACACTGTGCCATATTTGTGCTGTGCACTCCTGCAGCTTGCCCAAGCATAAGACAGGATCAGTATATTGTATTCCTACTTGTATTCTACATACCTAGTGGTTGCATTATACCCAGTGCCATATTGTGTGCTGTACTACTCTACAGCTATGTCTAGCAAGGGCAAGAGTAGAAAGCAAGCATCTGCAACCATATTGCTATCATGCAAATTATGTGCTGCAGGCTTAAGTGAGGAGGATTTGATACAAGATGGGTTATGTGCTAAGTGTTATACCCATCAAAACCCCCAACTCCTGCACAAGAGCCCCACTGGGCTTCCTTTTCTCAGGTGCTGGCTACTATTGCGGACCGCCTAGCGGTCCTTGCTGTAATCCCACAATGGGGTTGCCACAACAGGCTGTAATTCCCCCTGTAGGGTTGCCACAACAGGTTGACTGTACAGGTACCTCCTGTTCCCCCTCCATGGTTGACGTATTTTCTAGCTCAATACATAGGCTGTAGGAGGTAACCACCAGACTATCAAACTATGTTGCAAGGTGAGAAACTCCTACCCAGTAAAACGTCTAAAGGTGCCTACACACAAGGCAATATTTTACACGACCTGCCTGATTCCGACTCATCGGAGCGAGAGATCGTGTAAAATATGTCCTAATCGTGAGTGTCCACTCACGATCACAATGCTGATGTGCGTACCCGCTGGTCGTACATCGCATCTTCAGATCTTGCCTGCTGCAGGCAAGATCTGACTATCTCAGTCACGATGCACTGGAAATAGTTAAAATGCACGACAGATCGTGGGTCAATTTGGACAGAATTTAACACCAAATCGTGCCCACGACTACCGGGGAGCTTCCGGGGGAGAGTTCAAGGGAAATCGGACACGATATCGCATCGTGACCATATCACTTAGTGTGTAGGCACCTTAAGCATCCTGTGTTATCCTCACAGTCCACACAGGTCTCAGACTCTGAGGTGTCATCTAAGGAGGCAGTAGATGCTGATCTCTCTAACACTGACTCCCCTCCGGGGAAGGAAGAGAGTCCAAAATTAATATTCCTGCTTTGGTGCGAGCTGTTGGATCCATCTTGCTAATAGAAGATGACGAACCAGCCCCTAAATCAAAGCACCCACTGTTTAAACGCCAGAAAGTGGCTTCAGCAGAATTCCCTCTATTGGATCAACTAGCCGAACACATGGCAGCATCCAGGCAGGCGCCTGACAAGAGGTTTCAGCCCCAAAACCTTCTTCTGTTATCCATTTCCTGCGGCTCTTTGATCAAAATGGGAGGACCCCCCCCCCTGCGGTGGATTCCCATGTTATGCAATTAATTAAGAGCACTACATTGACTATCCCTACAGTATCCTCTCTGAAGGACCCTACAGATAGGTGGAATCTTGCCTTAAATCGATGTACTCTTTCAGGGGCTATTGCTCGTCCGACCATGGCTATTGCATGGGTGGCTAAAGCAATAGATAGCTGGGAAGACGCACTTGAAGACTCTCTTCCCTCAGACACATCTAGGGATCAGATGTCTTCCATAGCTCCCATACGAGATGCAGCTTCCTATATTGCGGAAGCGACATTAGATGCCAGTCTCCTAACTTCTAGAGTTTCAACCACGGCGGTGTCTGCCCGCCGTACCCTATGGCTACGTTCATGGAAAGCCGATGCGGATTCTAAGAAGGGCATAGAAGTATTGCCCTACAATGGGGAAATCTTGTTTGGCCCAGACCTTGACAAGATTGTAACCACATTGGCAGCATCAAAAACTGCATTTCTTATTCAGAGTCCATAGGGGGTCCACAGGGTTGACCTTTGGGTATAGGTTGGGAACCAAAATCCGGGCACCACGCAGTAAAAGCTTTTAGCTCCCAGGATGCACTGGGTCCACTCTCCCTATAACCCCGCCCCCAAGCCAGAGGCACCTTAGTTTTAAGTTGGTGCCTGGCCGGAGTCGGATCACCGTTATTGCAGGGGGGCTGATTAGCAGCCCCATAGCTTTATTTTATGAGTTACAGGTTTTTTATTTATTTACTTTTGGACTTTGCAGAGCGGCACTGTCAGACTGTCCATAGGACGTCCAAGCTGCCGCTCCGTCACCCCGCCAGCGCTGAGACGCCAGTACAGATCTGGGGATCTCAGCGGGACCCCAGAGTCTGTACTAGCCGGACTCTGCGGGCGCCCAGGACTGCTGCCGGATCGACGGGGAGCAGGTAAGGTCGCGGGTCACCTTTCTGCACAGGAGCGTCCCCACCCTTAAAGAATACTGCTTTGGGACATCCCCAAGCTATCCTGTGGATACCCTATGGACCCTGAAGTAGCAAATATGAAAGATGGTAAGAACTTACCCTTGTTATCTCTATTTCTACGAAGTCCATAGGGTTCCACAGGACTCCTGCCCTGTCGCACCCGTACTGCAGATGGGCTTTGATCTGGTCATCGGCTTTTCTGTCTCCTTCTGGTGAGAATGTGATTCTTGTGTGTTCCAGACTTTCTTCTCTCTCTTCTCCTCCTCCGGCCTATGGCTTGTTACGTAACTGAGATGCCTTGGCTTGGGGGCGGGGTATAGGAGTGCATCCTGTGAGGCTGAAAACTTTAACTCTGAGGCGCCTATAACCCAAGGTATCCTGTAGAACCCTATGGACTTCGTAGAGATAGAGATAACAAGGGTAAGTTCTTACCATATCTCATATTTTTGGGGAAAATTGGTCTGTACCCCTAATTAAGCCTAACTGACCCTGATAATCATTATAGAAGTGTATTAATAGCTGTATTCAAAGTATTTTGTGCTCTTGAAGTTTGTCAAATGGCTGTTATATGCACTTTTGCATTTGTGTGAAATAACATAAAGCTATTTCTTTGTTGAAAAATAATTGCTGTAGTTAAATTGGGGGTACATGTAAATGGATAATAGTATATTTTGGGGTTTATAAAGTGTTTTTAAAACTTTTCCAATAACCGTTGCTGCAGCAGCCCCCTGCAATCCTAAAAACACCTGTCCCATCCATATAGCCCCCCAAAATAGCTGTCCCATTACTTTAGACACATTTTCCATCACTTTTTTTTTTAACTTTTTCGCCTTAATTTGGTGGGTATTTTGTAAATTTTTAAAGTTTTTTTTTTTTTTTGCCATAATAGTCATTAGAGGGGGTGTCCTAAGGGTTCTGAATCAAGTCCCCCCATTATTAGCCCAAAAATAGCATATGGCATTAATAAATGCTACTATGTATGCAATAAGTGTTGGGATGTATCGCATTCAAAATGCGATGCTTGATACATCCCGCCCTATGACATGTTATGCCAGAGATGGAAAAGCTCATGTTGTTTTGTGCTTTTATGGATGTTAGATGTCGTGCTGGAATAAATGTTGTCATTTATTATATATTCACAGACGTATTAAATGTATATTTTATGTAGAGTAAAATTTTGATATTAATGTAAATGCTTCTTATTTCACAGCTCTACTCTTGCTCATTGGATGGTACTGTTAAATTATGGGACTTCGTGGATGGTATACTGATAAAGGTATTTTTATTTTCCACTTTATCTAGTTTCTAATATACATATTGATAAACTTTATGTTCACAAATACATGAAATTTGCACCTGAATTATATTTTTTTGCATTTCAGACCATCCTAATAGGACTGAAAATGTTTGGTTTTTATACGACTCCCAGAGAAGATTCTGTGTATGTTATAGCTCTGCAAAATAATAATAAAGCTTCAGGTTTGTGTCCTTCCATTTTTTTTCTATTACTCTTATTGTTCAAATTGCACATCCATCCCTGCCTCAGTAGAACTTTACAATTTATATTCCCTACAACATGGACACAGACACAAGATTTTTTTGGGGGTGGTTCGGAGCTAATTAACCATTTAACCGGCTAATATTTAAAAAAAAACTCCCCAAAATTGTCTCTTTTTATTTTATTAACAAAGAGCTGTTTAAACCTGATTCTATATAATTTTTTTACACAAGAATGCAAAATCATGTTTAAATAGCTATTAATTACATAATGTGATAATAAAATGACCATTGTGGGGACGTTTAAAAAAAATAAAATTGGATTTATATAAAAGAAATAAAAAAGTTAGCTGGGAGGATGGAGTGTATGTGTGTGTATGTGTTTATTACACACTGCCTGATCACTGAGGCCAGCAGTGGTCGGGCACATGGGGGTCAGAGGCGGAGCTTCGGTTTCTAGTGCAGATTCACCTGCACAGAAGCAAACCGAAATTTTGCGTCCATGGCCAGACCTTCAACCCTTTGAGAACTTGTGGTCAATCCTCAAAATCTGCAATTTTTAAACCCCTTTTACACTCAAGTCCCGCGTTTGACCCGGGAGTTGAAACACCATTCCAATCCAGGACAGACCCCGTTCACATTTCACTCCTGACCCGGGTTATTCCTGGGTCAGGCTGTTTACACTGCAAACAGGTGCAGTGCTAAAATATCTGCTGGCGCTTAGCGAATACATAATCTCCAATCGCTGGTGAGCCGGATGTTTCTATGTTGTAAATGTGACCCGGGTCCTTCCCGGGTCCAACCCTGCTCGCTATCCGGGTAACTGGACCTGGGTTATTATTCGAGGACCCTTTAACACTGAGCCACGACCCGGGTTAACACAGGAATAAACTGGGTTATTTGTTTAGTGTAAAAGGGGTGTAGGTGTTTTAAATTTGTTTTTTTTAGGAACATTTTATTATTGCTACATTTGTCCTAAAACGTGAACATAAAGGTATGAGCAAGACTTTTGTTTTTTTTATCAGCCTTGTCTCTAATTTTTTTTCTAAAACCCTTTATTTTTAGAAACTTTTCAGCTAGTTTCTGTAAAGCTACCAAAGTCAATGGAACAAGAATCTGAAGCCAAAGAAATGGCACTAATATTTGAAGATATAAATCAGTCACCAAAATGTACAGCAGTTGGAAGAGACGTGAGTAATATTGTATGACTATTTTCTTGCAATTTCTGGGAACAATTACTTTGAAAAGCGCTTTCATGCAAGTTTGAAGAACTTTTTTGTAAAGCTTGTGGGAAACCTTTTATCTACAAAGATTTAACTTAAACACGCATACAAATCTATTTAAAATGAGTACTTAATACTGTATTATAACCTAAAGAAACTCTGTACACTTGCCTTCAATGTGCCAGAACAGCATGTATTATTCCTATCAGATGAAAATACCCATTTCATTGCTTAGTGTTCATTCTAGGTCTGGTGTGGGGCACGGCGCCGGACCGTAGAACGGGCGCACTCACAGGCACGCTCGCACATGGAAAGAGGGCATGGCCATGAGAAAAGGGGGCGTGTCTTTAAGATGCACCCTTTTTTTTTTTTTTATCACTCTTGGGTGTGTGCCTAGCACTTAGACTTGCTGGGCTGCCCCTGAGCGCTTACCTCACTGCGAATAGATGGCATCTATTCAACGGCGGTGAGCGCTGCACCGCAATCTCCCCCTTCCCCGTGGGTGGGGACGGCACCCGGCAGGTTCATCCCAGCCAGCGCCTGATGATCCTCACATGCTGACACATAGAGATGCAGTAGATGGAGAACGGTGGACACAGAGGAAGACCGGATTGCTCACCAGGAGGTGAGCGTAACAGGACACCAGGGTAAGTTGTGCACCTGGGGGATACGGGACGCTGCCCCACCAGACACAGGTTATACACCCGACACTAACTATTTCTGAACATCGCAAGTAATTAATCTTTCTCAAAGAGATCCTTTTCAATCAGAGACACTGGATTTATTAATCTATACATTTGGATAGCTAACCACCCTCGTGGAATTATTAGTGGTTATATTGAGTGACTATATATTAATGCTGAGTGGGAGCACTGTGACCCCCAGTGATACTCCGTAACTTCAATAAAGGAATATATGTAAGATTAATAACTGGTTATATATTTTTATATCTCTCACCCATAATTAGTGCCTACACAGGCCTGTACCCTGTACCTATATTAGCACTGACCTCCCCTACTGTATTGGTGCTACTCATAGGGTTGGGTTACCCTATGTAGGTCCTGCAGCTTTATCCATACCTGAGAGAAGCCCCAGCACCTAGCGCAGCGCAGGTCCCCACCCTGATTACTATTGCAGCTGCGATCCTTACTGATTCAGGACCAAACTTACTCAGACTGTGATATGATCTGTGACACAAGTTTTTGACAAATTAAATTGTTTTTAGGTACTGTCATGTGGTCCAAAGTTACTATTTCATTGCATGAACGTTAACTTTCATTACTTAATGGATATTTGTTCCTGGCCAGACTATGGAGTACTTGCAGACCTTTAATAATAGGTCACTGTGTAGAACCTATGACTTTAAAACACTGTACATACAAAGTTATGTTTAAGTTGTACTTTGTGACCAATCCAGTTTAGTTCAAAGCTTTTATATTGAGTGAAGGCTCAGTCAGCCTGCATTTTACTTTAATGTGGTGCCTGAAATGGAGCTAAACTTGACCAGGTTGCTTGTACAGTCAAGTTGTGTTATGGAAAAATTAAAAAAAATACACCTATAGATTGATTGCATCCGTACTGCCGCTGTTTTAAAAGTACATTAGTAAAATTTGTGCATGTAGTCTTGAAGTATGCAAAAATTATAACATTTGAATTTGGTTCCCCACTGGTGGGAGTGTTGTGTTAATGTTTGTTTTATATTAATTGCAGTTTGAATTGATCTAATTATAGGAATTTGAACTTTGTCAGATGTGTTTTGACAACATGCTAAGGGCAGTTATCATGTATAGTCAATGCCTAAAACACAGGTACATAGCTACTCATGTGGATTATTAATCGAGATACCTTTTGACTATTCTCCCATTTCAGAATATTCAGTATGCATACATCTGTCACACTGAGAATGTGCTCCAATTAAATTAAAGTATATTTTAAAAACTCCGGCGCTTATCAGTTAAGATGCATACACACACAACGATTTTGTTTCCAACGATTTCATGTACGATTTTCTGTCAGACTTTTTAAATTGTAATGAACGATTTTATTGAACTACAAACGATTTTTGTAACTTCCCTTAATGAAAATCGTTAATTTGGTCAGTCAGAATGAACTACAAATGGGAACGCGCATGTACAATAATCGTTCATCGTTATAACTCAGAAACTGTACGATTTTTTGAACGATAACGACGTCGTTATAGTTAAATCATTCAAAAAATTGTTACGTGTGTATGCACCTTTACAATTGAATGAGTTGATATCAAATATAATTAACATATAAAACCAGCTGCAAAGACTTAAATGAGCCTGTGAAAACTCATTCTAAAATCAAACACTAAGAAAAAAGACAATCTCTCTGCGCTAATGAAAAGTGGACACAGTATGTGAGATGGCAGACAAAATACAAACATTTTTTATATAAAATATTCAGGTCTCGATCAAAAATTAATATATACAAATTTTAATTAAAGTATAGTACATACATAAAGATATATATATATATATATATATATATATATATATATATATATATATATATTTGGATTTAGACCGTCATAATGCCTCTAATTGGCTTTCATCAATCAGCTGAAATGGGTGAAATAATTTGAAACACAGTGTCAATGTGTAAAATGAGTTGAAGATCTCTCAACTCCTTGGTACTAGTGTCAAATCCAGTTATATTGGCTTGATGTAATCCGCAGATGTTACAATGTAAGTCCCACGTGTAGTATACACTACATATATATGAATTGATCATGCAGATTTTCCAAACAATTACCCTCTTCAAAATGGTGTATAGGGTTGAAGTCCTGTGAAGGTAAAGAACAATAATAGCCTGGGGTATGACTAAGTCTATAATGATGCTCACCCTGCAGGTTTGCTCTGTGTCCTGGAAGCGTTTTGCTGTGACCTGCTGCAGTAGCCTTCGATGTGTATCTCGGCACCAGCCTTCACTCCGCTGGGTCAATGTCTCGCACTGTGTCAGCAACCACAGCGGTCGCCACGTGATAATCGTGGTTTCGCCAAATAGAAGTCTTAACCAACAAGAAATAGCTGTGTCCATACTGTGTCCACTTTTCATTAGCGCAGAGACACATTGTCTTTTTTCCCAATTAAATTAAAGTTGCAATTTTTATATCCATTTCTGCACTGCTGGATTACTACAATTGGATTTATACCTGTCTTCTAAATCACGTGACTTTTTTACTGTACAACCTTAGGAGTTACATTTTTGACCCTTACTGGTTTTTGTTTGGACTATTTTTTACTCACATATTTTCATTGTTAATTTTTATTTTTTATTTTTCATTATTTATTTTTTGTCTTTCATTATTTTTTCCATGTGGCCACATTGTTTATATTCAAGTCTTCCAGCTGTATTAACCACTTACGTGTATCCAGGTCCATCAGGTCAAGGAATTTTTTTATATAATCTTGTACCCATAGGATCTGTTTTATTTCATTTTGTGTTTTCATTGATATTTATCTTTTGAATTTTAGATATTAAATACATTTTATATTGGTATTACAGCGCTCCCATTTTTTTCTTTTTTCTTGTATCTGGTAGGGGTTTGCCACCCCCATTTGGTGAGCTGCAGTTTTACCCAACACTAGATTAACATTGAAGCGCCGATCCTTTTTCTCCTTTAAAACAGCAGACTGCCTCTTGTATAGATGGCTGTGATTTCTATTTTTAAATCTGTTCAAACTGGTGTTTACCATAAGAATAACAGTGGATGCTGAGAGAAGGAAATCTCTGTGAATACACTAGAAATAAGAATTCAAACTTGCAGTAATAAAACATTTTTATGATATGAGAGACCTTTATTTCTGACTTTTTATGTTTGTTTGTTTCCACTTGAATTATTATAAAATGTGTATTAAGTCTTAAACTATCACTTTCTTAAGGGTGAATATCTTACCACGGTGAAAGGATTATGCCTCTTGGTGTATTACTTCAGAAATAAAAAGCATTTTAGGTAAGCATTTATACACAAAGCATCCATTAAAGTTAAGTGTGTTGTTATGTTAAAAGAAATGTCATTTGTTCCTTGTTAATATGACTATCTCTGACTGGATGGGAATGAATGGGTAATTGAGCAGAGG
This sequence comes from Taudactylus pleione, assembly GCA_031769625.1. Classification (NCBI taxonomy): domain Eukaryota; kingdom Metazoa; phylum Chordata; class Amphibia; order Anura; family Myobatrachidae; genus Taudactylus; species Taudactylus pleione. The sequence goes on from JAUIMM010000975.1 coordinate 6,776,071, forward strand.
GGCAAGAATTTCAATTTATAGGGCTCAATTCAATTAGGGGCGAGGGGGTTAGTTGCCGTTGCAATGGTGTAGAAACTAGTGTTCACTTTATGGAAGGCAGGGAGCAGGGCAGCTATCTAAGAAGGGTACTTATGCGGGTGCCCGAAAAGGGATGTGGTCACTTGAAAAAGGGGTGTGGCTTTGAGACTTTTTCAAGTGACCACATTTTCATTATCATCAACCATTTTCATCACTGTAGTGGCGTGCTCAACACCCACGGAGATGCTGGGCTGCCGAATAGATGCTGTGATTGTGTAACCAGAACACCCTACCCGTGATTGTTTCGAACTCCCCACCCCTCGCGGCACACTGCGACCAGCGGGTGGAGACTGCTGTTTCAGCGAGGCACTGCCATAAGAGCAGGGCACGTTTTAGCACTTTCAAATCGGGCAGGGCGCGGCGCCACGCTAAAACCAGCCTAGTGGGAACAATAGAAATGCCAGCAACAGCAGTGGAACGTGTCCCCCTCACAGCCAATCTCGCCTTGGATCGGCAGATTTTTGTATGTAGCTCTATGGTGGTTGCAAGCAGGAGTCCTCGAGCCCAGAGCTACTGTAAGTGCAACTTACAAATGTGTCTTCATACACTATTGTCACAGTTGTACCAAACAGCCATGTCCCGTACGAATTGGCTTGCGCCATGTTTGTTGGTTTTTTTGCTGGAATATGCAACGTGATGCAACAAAATTGCTTCACAATTCTACACTAATTAATTAGATATGCAACACTCCACCAGTGTGCAACTGGGTGCAGGTATGTGTAAAACTGCTTTTACCAGTTTAGGATCAAGTCAATATAAACAAACTATTATTAGGCTATTATACCATATTAATTGTTTTCGACTAATACAGGTTACCGAGTCCTAGCTGCTATCCGGCTTATAAACAATGTCCTGGTTGACGTCTCAATCTAAAGTGTAGTTGCAGCAGTAGGTATTAAACACTGTCAGTGGGAAATTTAAGACTGCCGTCACTGGATGTCAAAGTATGGTACAAAATACTTTGATAAAGAAGTGCGTCTTGAGAGCCTGTTTGAAGTTTTGTAATGAGGTGGAAAGTCTGGTAGGTAGAGAATTCTAGAGGTAGTTAGCAGCATGTGCAAAATTTGTTGTGGGAGGAAGTAATCAGTTGGCAGGAGAAACTACATTAATTTGCAGAGGGAATAAGGCAGGCGGTAGTGTGAAGGGAGAATAAGGTCAGAGATGTAAATGGGAGTGGAATGGGTGAGGGCTTTGTAATTGAGTGTGACTCTTGAATTGGGATCTGAAGGGGAGCCAGTATAAGGCTTGTAGGAGAGGGGATGCAGATGTAGTACAGTACGTTTGGAGAGGAAGATGAGCCGGCAGCAGCATTGAGGACATATTGGAGTGGAGAGAGGCAGAAGTCAGGGAGGCCAGATAGGAAGGGGTTACAGTAGTCCAATCTAGAGATGACCAGTGAGTGGATGAGGGTCTTAGTAGCAACCAGGGTGAGAGAGGGTATGATACTGGAAATATTTTTGAGATGGAAACGGCAGGACTGCAAAAGGTACTGAATGTGTGGTTTGAAGGAGAGAGAGGAGTTAAGCATAACTTCAAGACAGCGCACTTGGGGGGCTAGAGGAGATTGTTTTTGTGTTGCTAGAAAGGAGTTGCTGGCTGGAATGGGTTCTGGAGCACGAATCTGAATACTGGATGGTCCTATATAGTTACAGCTCATGAGATGTAGTCTGAGGCTGGAGGAAGCTGAACAGTACTGGGGAATTGGCTGAGACCCTGATCAGATGTGTGGAGTCTAGCACGCCGGTGGTTTTCAACAGGGACCCCCGCAAGGGCGTATGGGCTTAGTGGTGCAGGTTGCAGTCCTCTGCTTGGGTTTCCCTGTACTGGCAGTTGATTGAATCTCCGGGATGGAACAGATGGTGCATGATCTCCAGGATGGAACCAATGGTGCAGGATCACCGGGATGGAATGGGGTACTGGATCAAATGGTGCAGCAAAATGATAATCTGCACTGAAGTTCAATAGCCGGAATAACCGTAGAAACTCGCATGAAATTACATAGGCTGAGGACAACATAGCACTGGCAAGTGCTCAGAGAATCCTTATATACCCCAGGGAGAGCAGGGATTGGCTGCAGACATCTGGTGACAGCAAACTGGCCGCCTGTAGGTGGATGAATTCAGACTGTCATGGCTATGCTCAGCAGCCAGCACTGGAGGGAATGCTGCACATGGAAGCCGGGGAGACTGAGAAGAAGCTGCAGCTCGAGGGAGTCTGTCACAGAGTCAGATCATGGAGCATGGAATCAGGTATGTGACCTGGCTGCTGCAACAAGCTTGTGACAGTACCCGCCTTTTAGAAGTGGCCTTAGGACGCTTCTTTGCCTTGTGATGGTATTTGGCATGAAAATTCTAGATCAACTGTGGCGCATGTACAGTGCATCCGGAAAGTATTCACCGCGCTTCACTTTTTACACATTTTATGTTACAGCCTTATTCCAAAATGGAATAAATGAATTTTTGTCCTCAAAATTCTACACACAATATCCCATAATGACAATGTGTAAAATTTTTTTTAGATTTTTGCAAATTTTATAAAAAAAAAAAAAAAAAAAAAGCTAAGAAATCATAAATATTCACAGCCTTTGCTACGAAGCTCAAAATTGAGCTCAGGTGCATCTTGTTCCACTGATCATCCTTGAGATGTTCCTACAGCTTAATTGGAGACCACTTGTGGTAAATTCAGTTGATTGGACATGATATATGAGGTCCCACACTTGACAGTGCATTTCAGAGCACAATCCAAGCATGGAATCCAAGGAATTGTCTGTAGACCTCCGAGACAGGATTGTCTCGAGGCACGTATCTGGGGAAGGGTACTAAAAAATATCTACTGCTTTGAAGGTCCCAATGAGCACAGTGGCCTCCATCATCCATAAATGGAAGAGGTTTGGAACCACCAGGACTCTTCCTAGAGTTGGCCAGCCGTCTAAACTGAGCGATCGGGGGAGAAGAGTCAGGGAGGTGACCAAGAACCCGATGGTCACTCTGTCAGAGCTTACAGTATTCCTCTGTGTAGAGGATAACTTCCAGAAGGACAACCATCTCTGCAGCAATCCACCAATCAGGCCTGTATGGTAGAGTGGCCAGACGGAAGCCACTCCTTAGTAAGAGCACATGGCAGCCCCTCTGGAGTTTGCCAAAATGCACCTGAAGGACTCTCAGATCATGAGCAACAAAATTCTCTGGTCTGATGAGACAGATTGAACTCTTTGGCGTGAATGCTAGGAGTTATGTTTGGAGGAAACCAGCCACCACTCATCACCAGGCCATTACCATCCCTACAGTGAAGCATGGTGGTGGCAGCATCATGCTGTGAGGATCTTTTTCAGCGGCAGGAACTGGGAGACTAGTCAGGATAGAGGGAAAGATGAATTCAGCAATGTACAGACACATCCTGGATGAAAACCTGCTCTTGACCTCAGACTGGGGTGACTCTTCTTCTTTCAGCAGAACAACGACCCTAAGCACACATCCAAGATATCAAAAGAGTGGCTTCAGGACAACTCTGAATGTCCTTGAGTGGCCCAGCCAGAGCCCAGACTTGAATCCGATTGAACATCTCTGGAGAGATCTGATAATGGCTGTGCACCGACGCTTCCCATCCAACCTGATGGAGCTTGAGAGGTGCTGCAAAAGGAATGGGTGAAATTTCCCAAACGATAGGTGTGCCAAGCTTGTGGCATCATATTCAAAAAGACTTGCGGCTGTAATTGCTGCCAAAGGTGCATCAACAAAGTATTGAGTAAAGGCTGTGAATACTTATGTACATGTGATTTTTTTTTTTTATTTTTTTATTAAGTTTGCAAAAATCTCCAAAAAACTATTTACACATTGTTATTATGGGGTATTGTGTGTAGAAGTTTGAGGACAAAAATGAATTTATTCCATTTTGGAATAAGGCTGTAACCTAACAAAATGTGGAAAAAGTGAAGCACTGTGAATACTTTCTGGATGCCCTGCACATCTATGGAGAAGACCTAGGATCTTTCCTCCGGTCCGTACCCTTTCCAATCTATTCGATATTGGAAATGACTGTAGCGGATACGGGAATCCAGAATCCTTTCTTCCTTGAACTCCACTCCCCTCTGTGGACTTTAGGAGACTTCAGGAGAGTAGCTATGAAATGAGTTTGGTATTTGGAGGGTTGGGGGTGATTTGAGTCTGATTGCCACCAGATTGATGACTTTGATGATGGGAAAAGGTCTGATGAATTGAAGAGCGAATTTCATGGATGGCACTCACAATCCAAGGCTGGGTGTTGACAACTGTCTCTGACTTTTAAATTGGGAAAATTTCTTGTCTGTCCACAAAGATCTTGTAACATAAGGATGACTTCTTCAGAGCACAGTGCACCTCCTTACAAATTTTTGTAAAAACTCCTGAAGACGTTTTAGCTGCTGGCACATCGAAGGCAGGAAGAGGTTGGAATTCTGGTACTCGGGGATGATGTCCATAAACTGTGAGGAGGTGTGGAGCCAGAAGAGGAATGATACGAGTCGTTATGAGCAGGCTTTTCCCCAAGACCAGAACTGCATGGAGGACCACTCAATCTAGGGGTCATGTTTTTGTAACCAGGGAAGCCACAGAACCACAGGGTGTGAGTAGCATTCGGAATGACTAAGAAGGAAGTTTCCTCCCATGTAGATAGCTTCAACGCAGAGTTTCAGAGGAGTGGTCTTGGCGGTAACTGTGCCTTGGGAAATTAGGCTGCCATCCACCGCAGATAAGGAAATGGACTGTTAAGGTCTCTGCGGAGATTTGATGTTGGTGGACCTATTCAGCAGTGATAAATTTCTTCGCTGTACCAGAGTCGTGATGTGCTGATACGATGTCAGACTTAGTGTGCATCAGGTTTATGTGGAGAGTGGTTGAGTAGTCCTAGTCTCGTCTCTCCTCTGGAAACGAGGAACATTAGTTTCCTGGCTGTTTGGGGCAGGAATCCAGGACGTGATCGGCTGCACCACAATACAGGCAAAGGTTGGCCAGGCGACATCTTCGACACTCCTTAGGAGAAAATTGAAACCGGTTCATCTGCATAAGCTTTTCCTCAGACGGAGGTGAAGGAGGAGGAAATGGATGTGATCTTGGTAGCTCATTCTTGCTCTTCTCCTTAGATCGCTCCCTGAAGCAAAGATCGATCTTATTACAGAGCAAATTCAGATCTACCCTAGCAGGCTGATCCCGGGTGTCTAGCTCATCCTTTAACTTATCAGACAGACCATTCCAGAAGGTTATTAATACCTCCTCATTCCACCGTAACTCAGGCGGGTGTCTGGTACTGCACAGCATACTGCCCGACCATCTTGCTACCTTGACCTAGCCTCATGATCTCGATGGAAGCTGATGTTGATCTCCCAGGCTCGTCGAAGATGAAAAGTGATGAAACTGGAATAATCGGACAGTAGTGGGTCTGACCTCTCCCACAGCGGAGACACCCATTACAGAGCTGGGCCGGTAAGCAGCGACACGATATAGGCAACCCGCGTCTTGTCAGTTGGAAAGTTAGAGGGCTGCAACGTGAAGTGCACATAGCACAGATTTAGGAAGCCACAGCAAAGTGAGTGAGTTAATGCGGGAGGGAGTTTAATTTTAGACATGTTAAGTTTAAGAAAGTGCTGGGATAATCAGAAAGAGATAGTAGAGAGGCAGTTGGAGAGAGATCTGAGTATTATCAGAAAATAGATGATTTTGGAGGCCAGAAGAGCTGTTAAGCTCACCTAAAGAGGACATAGAGGAAGAATAGGAGAGGTCCAAGAACAGAGTCTTGGGGGGACACACCTATAATTAAAGATAGTGGGGGGAAGTGAAGTTATGAGAGGAGACAGAGGAGTTAGGCAGAGAGGTTGGAGGACAGCCAGGAGAGGGCAGTATTAACGTAGACCAAGGGAGTGAAGGATTTGCAAGAGGAGAGGCTGGTCCACTGTTTCAAAAGCAGCCGAGAGGTCAAGAAGAGTAAGTAGAGAGTAATGGCCCGTGGACTTAGCAGCAAGGAGATCATTGGGCAGTTTGAGTGGGGTGGAGAGGACAGAAGCCAGGCTGAAATGGGTCAAGCAGGGAGTGGGAATAATGAAAGGCGTTAAGACTGTTAAAAGAATACGCTCAAGGAGTTTGGAGGCAAAAGGGAGAAGAGAGATGGGTCGGGAGTTGGAGAGTCTGTTAGAATCCAGGGTAGGTTTTTTAAGAAAAGGTGAGACAAGGGCATGCTAGAATGCAGAGGGGACAGTGCCTGATGAGAGAGAGCGATTGAGCAGGTGGACAAGATGAGAACAGGCAGAAGGGGGAGAGAGGTGTAGCGGAGGAGGTGGGAGGGGTTAGGGTCAGGATGGGAGGAGAAGTGGGGGAAGAAGACAGGATGAACAGCTGTGACTTCTTCTCCAGATACTTGGATGAAAAAAGGTCAGTTGGTAAGATGGATGGGGTAGGCTAGCAAAGGAGGGGGTGGGATGCTTAGGGTCTGGTGGGATAGTGTTTTGATGAATGGAATCAAATTTAGAAGTGAAGTAGTTGGCAAAGTCAGGAGCAAAGATTAAGGAGGGGAAGCGATGAGGGGGGAGGGCAGAGAAGGGAGTTGAAGGTGGCAAAGAGACATTGGTGGTTTGAGGACTGGGAGCAGATGAGGTAATTAAAATATGACTGTTTAGATAGGGAAAGGGTAGCACTGTAGGATGAAAGCATACATTTGAAATTGAGTACTGTAGCTCTGCAGTACTGGAACATTTTATAGGTATATAGTGCATTTAGAATGCCAGGATTGAGATGTGGATCTTCGAGAGTGAGTAGTGATTGCAGGAGCAACAGAGTCAAGAGCCGAAGGAAGGGAGGCATTGTATAGCGAAGTGGCTCGTTGACGGCAGGACAGAGGGAGAATAGGGGAAAGTGAGTTGAGCAGGGAGGATAAGGAAATCGTGTTTATAGCCTCAATGTTACATTTAGTGATAGTAGCTTTAGTAGGCAGAGGTGGAGAAGGTGTGAGGAATTAAGAGAAAAGGGTTGGTCAGATAGGGGAAAAGATGAATTGGTGAAATCAGAGATATCACGATGATGAGTGAAAACCAGGTCAAGTGAGTGCCCACTCACATGGGAGGGTGACTTGGTCCATTGGGATAGAACAAACTATGATGTGAAAGTAAGGAGTTTAGAGGCAGAGGATTCTGTGGGGATATCGATAGGGATATTTGTCACCTAAGTTAATTGAAGGTAGATCTGAAGAGGGTATGTAAAGGGAGCCAAGAAGCAAAGTTGTCAAGCAATTTTGAGGGAGAGTTCCAGCTACTTGAAGGTGAACAGGTAGGTTGGAAGAGGTGTATAGCATGAACCTCAAATGTAGAGAATGTAAGGGATTGTTAAGAGGGAATCAGTTGGTGGGAGTAACTGGAGAAGAGAAGGACCCCAACACCACTACCATGACGTCCCCCTGGCCAGGGGACTTGAGAGAATGTGAGGCACCCAGAGGAGAGAGCATCGGGAGAAGTGGTGTCAGAGGGGGAAATCCAGCTTTCAGTAATGGCTAGGGGAATCGGGGATTTGGAGATGAAAATGTCATGGGTGGGGGACCAGTTTGTTAGACATATCTGGCATTCCAGAGTACACAGTAGAGGGTTTGAGTTTGTAGGAGAAATAAGAATGAGATTATCAGGTTTCCTGTAGCGTGAAAGTGTGATAAATTTGGAGGATTCAAATGAAGAGTGTAGTAATGGTGACTGCAGGAGGAAGGCAGGGAGTGAAGCAACGTGCTTCTATCTGGTTTTTATACTTAAGTTTCAATAGATGTAACTTGTTTAATTACTGTAACTTCTAAATAGAATTAATTTGATGAAGGTCAATATTAAATGTAAATTTGACCAGGCTTGCTTTATTATGTTTCTTTTATCCTTATGAAGTTCTCTGTGGTACCTGACCATATAAGAAAGAGAGGTAATTTATGAAACAGGTGTAAACAAAGTTTTGGAGAAAATATGGGGATCTGTAAAGAAAATATCCTCTCCAGCATGTACATTATCTTATGATGTGGATATGTTCGACTCATCCATGGGTCAAAATAAGTTCCAAAAGGGTCCTTTATAATGTACATTATTCTGTATCATAACATGAATTGGAGGGGCTTCAGTCAAAGGGCACTACTAATAACGTCAAGAAGAAAAATAAAATATAATACAATACGTCCCTTTTTCCATGAAGTCAGTGTTGATTATAGTCCTTATTCCTCCAGATTTTTGTTCTTATGTGCTTGATTTCACGTCACAGATCATAGAAGAAAAGGGCATAAGAGAAAATATGGAAATGTGTAGTACAGTTTTAAATGTGGTGTGAAGCTATACACCAAATAATGTTTGGGAAAAAGGGTGTGCTATAGTCGATAGTGTACCCAGATTCACATTAAGGATAGGCACAATTCACATCAGGGTTTCTTTTATATGGAGATTCTTAAAGATATCACAAACTATCACCTCTTTATATAACTGTACCCCAATATTAGATGGGCGTACCCCACTCACTGTGAGTGCAGACAAGGATCAACATGTAGCAGTTTCTTTAACATACAGGATAATCCCCAGGATAGAGCAGCATACCCCATTCACTGTTATGTGATTCGATGCCCATAAAGGTATCTTTGGGCTGTTACTCTACACAAAACTCATATGTCCAGATTATATCATCCAGTTGACGTAAAAACGAAAACATTTATTCCAGAAAGGGCAACAGGACGGTTCCCAAACAATTGGGACGAAAAAACAAAATCGAAAAATAGTTTTATAAAGTTTAACACAGTTCATCTAGAGAGAGTTTCCATCAGAACGTACCTCTGTAGAAAATAATAAAAATGGCTGTTCACACTCCTTGTCGACGCGTTTCGGTCACCAAACTTACCTTTATCAAGACATGGGGCCATTTTCAATTTGGAGCGAAAAGTCCGTTATCGGCGATAATTTATCGCTGATGACGTAATTTTCGCCTTTTTCAGTTATCCCCATATTCAATTTCAAAGTCTTTTCGCCGGTGCGAAAAGTCTTGTTAAAACACGGTGATAAGTTTTCACCATGTAATAGATGGCAAAAAAAAGTGCAGAATTGGGGTTTTGGGGTACAAAGTAACAAAAAGTAACCAGCATCCCTTGTAATGTCCCCCTAAGGTATTGTGTATAAAAAAAAAAATCTCTGGACACCCCAAAAAAGGAACTTTCATTTTGGAGGCAAAAAAAAAAATATTGGGGGGACAAAGTTCTAAATTAGCGAAATTGACTCCGGCGGGGTTCCTAAGTATGCGGGAGGTGTTTTCTAAAATGCAGGTGTATTTTTGAAGAATTTTCAAAGTTCACTTTAGGGACTTAAAAATATGCTTGCACCCATTTCATGTACCCCAAATTTGATGGGACTAGTTGTTTTTTTTATTTTAAAAAATGAAGGAAAATGCTATTCTCCACTTCTACAAAGCCGCATTTATGCACCTGCCACGGCTGTTTAAAACCCCCAATTACCTTCAGCAGGCCAAATCGGGGGTACCCCATGTCAGATCAGCTTTTTGGGGGTGACAGGCTGATTTCCCCAAAAACTGACAGGACTTTTCGATACTTACCTTTCCGCCGGGTCCTGTTTTCGCCAATTCCTAATTGAATACGGGGATAAGCGGGCACGCGCTCGATACTTTATCCCCTGCAAAAACGTCGATGATGGCGAAAAGTCCGACCTCTGACTTTTTGCCTCAAACTGAACACAGGCCATAGTGTGAGTGTGAAATGCCTCAAATTTAAATGCCAGACCAGCCAGTGAACTATAGGAAGTGATATCAATAAAGCAGCAAGTATTTATAAAATAACGTATACAAAACGAACATTTGTTTAAAATGTACAGTCTCTGAAGATAATGACCCAATCATAAATTACTTTCAAACAGAATAAAATTATATAATCAAGGAACGTTTCCGTTACCTTGGCAAACCCGCCCGCTATCAGACCAGTGTAGCATATAGGGCTTGATTCAATTCAAGTCGAAGAATGCCGGTTCTCGCGACTTACCCTGGGTATTTAGTTGCAAGTACCAGTATTCTCCATCTAAGCTGCCGGCCACGAGGCTGTTAGAGCCACGCTAAGCCGGAAAACAGCCTCTCGGCCGGCACTTTTGTCTGATTTTTCATCGCACCCACACGGGGGTGCGAGAAGAAATCCTTTAGACGGACTAAACAGTGCGCTGAATTGAATAGCTCACGGAGCTCCCTCAAGGGGCTCTTCAGCATCATGCTGAATTTAATCAAGCCCATAGAGTCCATCTAGGTATTTTAATTACATCAAAGTTCCTCAATCAATGTGCCACTAGATCAAACCTTAAACGATCAGTCACGCTTAGGTGGGGTAAAATGTACAAAAGTCTGTTAACATTGCGGGACGCGTCTCATCCGAAAGCGGTTTTCCCCGGAAGTGACACCGCGCCCTGTTGGATGCATGCTGGAACGCATGCAAGGCTGATTGCATTCTGGATGGACCTTGTTCCCTCTTCGGGAAGTTGTCTGCTGGAAATTACGCGGCGCCCGGTGGGGTATTTGATGGACCAAATCTCCTCTACCCGGAGTTGACGTCTTTTGAAAATTGCTCGGTGCCCATTCGAAATAAGTTGAACACATGCGGAGTGTTTCCAAGGTGACATTGGCTGAGTGAGATGTAACCCTCCAGGACAAGTTGTCATGTCAGCGGAGTGGTTTCACAATAAGTGATTATGCAATCTGTGATTTTATCATTGAATGGAGATCGCTCAAGTTCTTTCAAAACACATACATTTTTGCCTGCAATAAACTAGACCACAGGTTCTCAAACTCTGTTCTCAGGACCCCAAACAGTGCATGTTTTGCATGTCTCCTCACATAATTACTACTGAAATAGTTAGCTGCACCTGCAGATCTTTTAAAATGTGTCAGTGAGTAATGAATACACCTGTGCACCTGCTGGGCGACCTGCAAAAAGTGAACTGTGTGGAGTCCTGAGGACCGAGTTTGAGAACCACTGAACTAGACCATAAAATAATCAAATTAATGACAAAAGTGATGGTATACATTTATTGATCGTAGAAAACCTATACAAATTACAAGAACCATTTGACCTCAAAATCACTATTGAGCCCTCCTGGGATTAAGGGTCTTCATCTCTGTTTTAGCTAACAAGACTTGCATTATCATGTCACCTTTTGTTTCCTGTAATGGCTTTAATACCACAAAAAGTTGATATGCCTGATACAGAACACCCATGTATCTCTTTGAAGTGGGCCGAGAGTCCATGGGTTTCTAACCCGTTTTTATATTGCGCAGATGTTCTACTAAGTGAACTTTTAGCGGACGCGATATCCCTCACTGTGATAGTTGATGTTCATGCAGCAGGGTTGCAAGCATGACAAAAAGTGTAAAATTTGTGCTTGCAAGGCCAACCAAATGAATCATAACTTTGCTTCTAGTTTTGGTAGAACTTTCATGTTGGTCTTATTTTGAAGGGACCATAGTTTTCATAAAAAATTGTTTTATATTTAAATATCACAAACTATTTGATCACTATTGACATGTGGCAGTATTTCAATCAACCATGGTAGCACCTTCCTTGTTTTCTATTGCTGCTGTGTCACTTAATATCAAATGGGTTGCGGTCCATACATTGTGTAATTTTTTTTATATACACGATTTGGCAGTTTTTGATCATTCGCAACGACCAATCGTCTAAAAAGTGGTGTATTCCAGTACGATGCCGATGCGCGTCCCCGGTCTTGTGTATTGGCATCGTAGATCAACTGAGCCTGCAGTAAAATTTCCACCTATCATGTATGATGTAACAAATATCGTACGGCGTTTGTGCACATCATGCATGATAGTGATGCATGTAGCGCGGACCAGGGAGATCATGTTACAGGCATCTGTGTCATTGACACAGATCACAGACTGGATTAGAGAGACCCGTCTGTGCGCTGAGATGTTAAAAATGAAAAAAAAAAAAACCTGTGTAAAAAAAAAAAATATATTAATAAAAAAAAATGGCATCCTGGTTGCCTTTTAATACGGGGGACAAAAGACGTAGGGGGTCCCCCTTATTTTGCGCAACCAGGACTGGGCTCTGATCCGGTTCTGGAAATACAGGGGGTAAAAATTAGTATGGTCCCCATGTATTATCCAGAACTAGCACCGGACTTTTTCTAATGGGGGGGCTAATGCCACAGCCAGGGGAGCCCTTTCACTGGGCCCCCCAGCCGAAGTATTAACCCTGACCACTAGTCAGCCCAGGCCGGGGATTCCTGGGGACCCCTCCAATAAAAGGGTCCCCTTCTCCAGGGCACCCCAGTACTAGGCTGATAGCCCGGGGCTATCCCCGGCACCCGTGGGCGGTGGGTGCCAGGTTGATAATGTAGTGTAGTGCATTTCAAATAGTTAAACATATTATCTCTTGCTGTGGAACTGCAGGTCCCAGCAAACCTCCCTCCACATACTGGTACTTGGAGAACCACAAGTACCAGAATTCCGGGGCATTATAGGCCCGCTGGTACCTGGTAGATCCACTGCAATAGCAATATTAAAATAAACACAGGACACACACACCATACAAAGTATACGTTTATTAAACATACATGCACTCACACATGTACACACATTCACCTATGAATCCCTGTAGCCATTGCATCCCTTCTCCAGTAGAATATCCATAGGGTACCTGGAAAAAATATCCATACTCACTGTCTCCTATGCGAAGTTCAAGGTCCTCTTCGGTCCAAAGTAGGCATCCCGGACTTGGCAAAATAAAAAAATTAATATCGCGGACCCACGGACTTAAATACCCTCCTATAAGGATGGTACTTCCCGAATGAGAGATTAGTGGCGGAATTTTACTATGGTAACCCTGCTGCTGAGCGTTCATTGGCTGAGAGAGGCGAGCCCTCTGCCTCCCAGCTAATGAACGGTTTCCACCATTGAAGTGAATGGTGAGAACCGCGAAAGTAACCTACGTCGTTTGTCCCCTGTATATAAGCACAACCAACACTGGGTCACTAAAAGCCTGGGGCTGGTTGCTCTTTGGGGAAGGGCACACCAATTTTGTTTAATATTTTTTTTTTTACACAGGTTTTTTTTTTTTAACGCAGCGGCACAGACTGGTCTTTCTGATCCCGTCCGTACTCTGTGTCAATGACTGATCTCCCTGGTCCGTGCTACATGCATCTGTGTCATATCACACTCGATCTAATGATGATGCAAATCATTAGATCATGCACGATAGATTGGGTGAGCATCATGTAGCTTTTGCTGCACATCGTTCACTTCAGCTGCCGGAGAGAGTTCAAGGGTGATTGCATGCTAGATCGCATCGTATGAAAATCGCACTGTGTATGGGCCTGCTTTTATCTACTTATCCAATTGTCACGCTCTTGATCAAACTACCACTATTCACTAATAAAACTGTATTAGATAAACAGTCTTAGGGGGGAGATATACTAAGCCTTGAAAAGTGATAAAGTGGCGTTATATAGTACCAACTAATCAGCTACTGTCATTTTTCAAATGTAACACCCTATCTGTGGTGACGGTGAAGTATTAAGGTGTTGCTGGAAGAATCGCACCTACTTCTGTACTCATAAACAATAGATAAAGGAATATTAGCTTTATTATGCTGAATCACTTCATCACTAGGACTATCTTCAATAAATGTTGGAGTATGTAATAACGATACAATACAGAATATACCAATAATTACTACCATCAAAGAAGCATTCACAACAGAGGTTTTAGGTAAAATTATCATTAGTTTAAAACATGTGCCTAATGCTTATCTATAACTGGATATATAGTAATAATCTTAACCACTGCAATCTGCTGCACTGGTGAGATCAGTACAATGGACACAAATCAACAGCGTGGTCCTACTGTGGTTGCAATAGCAACGACGAATCGATCTGGATGGATCTCAAATCCTGACAGTAGTCGTTATGTGGAGAAAATAAAACATGCCTCCATAGTGCAAATCGGTTGTCATCGAGTCAGAATAATAGTAAATAATATCCTGCTCGCCTTATTCCAATTGCATAAGCGCCTTAGACATTCATTTTAAATCCCGATGTCCGTCGGTAATGAAAAACTATATATATCTTAAAAATAATTTTATTTAACTTCCATTCAAATTTCATATATGGCCATAAAAAAAAAAAATCAATAAAAATATAATATAATTATAGATTATAACATAACCATAAATAGTGCCAAACCATAATGTAAAAAATGTGAAGGCACCAATAGCAACAACGCGTTTCACAGACCCTGCGTCTGCTTCCTCAGGGTGAGGAAACGCGTTGCTGCTATTGGTGCCTTCACATTTTTACATTATTTACATTATTTACATTTTACATTAAAGGACCAACAAAAACACTATTTCTTCTTTGGGGTCCATAGGGATCCACAAGGATATCATGGGGGATATTATGGTTGGAAGACCAGGCACTAATCTGTTAAGGCTTCTACTCCCAGAATGCCCCGGGTCCTTCCCCATATATAACCCGCCCCTAGCCAGAGGACTTCAGTTGTTTGTTTGGTGCGGCAGGATCAAGACGCACCTTTGTAACGGGACAGCTCTGGCAGTCCTAAGCTTTTTATTTTTATGTTTTATTTTATTTTCTTAAGTTTAAATCAGCAGTACTCAGCGTCTGTATTCGGACGCAGATAATGCGACTCCATCTACCTCTGCCGAGCTGCAACTCAGTAACTGAGCTGGTAATTTGGTGAGTTGCGGCTGAGCTTAGCTAGCAGCAATGCTGGGACCTGGACTGCACCAAATGTTCGGAGATGTTAGGTAAGGCGATTCCTCACTTGCAAGGAATCGCGCGCAGCAGTTCTTGCTTTTGGTGTCAGACACGCATCAGAAGCCGCTGCTTCCAGGGCCCGGGATTGACCGTGTCCTCACTACACCAATCCGGGGCCTTATCACCTGACCCCGGGGAACGGCAGCAGACGCTTTTGCCACGAGACCAGCGTACCTGGTTGGTTAACGGAGCCTAGGGGAAACAGGCGCTCCCCCATCGACCCAGACCAGTCCCTACAAAGGGTTTTATGCGTCTGGGTTGCTCCGCCTACCCTACACGTGTAAATGAGACGCTCACAGTCCACGCTCAGTATGCCCTGTAGTTGTGTTCTCAGGAGGATCTAGGTCAGTCTCCCTGTATACCTCTTCTTTGGTTAAGGTATATGGTGCTCTATGTCCTACCATTCCTTTGCAATGCTGTAGTTGATTTAGAGCAGATTGTAATTATATTACATATGCATTGTTTGTGACTGTTTGCTAGCTGCTGATTGACACTGCCTTTTATTTCTAAAATCTGTCAATTATAACTCACAGTTGTCTCTCCATCCTCATTGGGTGGAGGTTTCATTCTGAGTACTTCACATTCAATTAAGATTTTGTGAAGGCTCTCACATAACATTGCAATTATTGCCTTTATTGACCATGTCAAAAGATAAAGGGAAACAGGATTGGGAGCAGCCTGTGCTGGTTCCATGTAAGTCATGTACGACTTGTGTCCTCTCATGACGTAAAGGATGGTTTGTGTGTTGTCTTTTATAAAAGAGTCGCCTCACTAATCCAGTTACTTGTCCCTGGACAAGAACCATCTTGGGTTTCCTCTTTGTCCCAGGTTATGATGAAGGTTGTCCTGCGATGCCTCCTTGGATGGGGTGTCCACAGTATACTTTGTTTGACTAGAATTGCCATAAACATCCTTCCATGAAGGATGCATAGGAGGTACAGAGTATGGCACAATCTAAAGTTGATAACAGACCGGTAGTTACCAAAGTGCCTAAACGCAAGTTATCTTTTTGTCAGTCTGCCTTACATGTGGATTCAGACACCTCATCAGGAGAATCAGATGATACACAGGGTTCCTCTCAAGGATCTAGCTCTGGGGAGGAGGATCATCGGTCCACAGTGAATGTTCCTCCTTTGGTAAGGGCTGTTAAATCAGTCCTAGATATTCAGGATGATGAACCAGCTCATAGTATGAAGGCTCCAATTTTTAATCACCACCGGAAGGTGGTCAAAACGGAGTTCCCTGTATCTGATCAGCTTACAGAGCTTATCGAGGAGGCATTGGGTAATCCTGATAAACTGTTTTATGTGAATAAAAGAATAACATAATTGTATCTGTTTTCACCATCTGTATGTACTAAATGGGAGGTACCTCCTACTGTGGATTCTCATGTAACACATTTATTTAGAAATGCTACATTGCCTATTCCATTAGCGTTTTCACTGAAGGATTCCACAGATAAAGATTGAAGCCTGTCTTAAGGGGCCTATCCATTAGCAGATAAATTTGAATGATGAACAAAATATCGTTCAGTCGTTCAATTTATCTGTCATGGATAGGCCCTGAACGATGACAGATGCGCACTCCCGCGGCTGACAAATTGTGTCTTTCGTCTCTCCAACATGTTGGTCAATTATCGCTTATAGCTGACAGATATTAGAAATATCTGTCAGTTTATAAGCGGTGAACGACTAACGATATTTTTAATAAAAATAATAGAAACATAAAAAAAAATCCATTCCCTGAATGTCGTGCAATATTGTTCGTCGTTTGCTAAAATCTGTCATGTACATGAGATATCTGTCACCGCAGACCCAGGCATTTCAAGGGATAAATCTTTTGTCTTTCATCGTAGAGAGAGATCTTCTAATGGATAGGCCCCTTTAAAGCAATATTTTCGTCATCTGGAGTGGATACACGTTCACCTATGGCTGGGGCCTGGATATCCAAAGCTTTTGAAGAATGGACAAGGGCATTGGAGGATTCGCTACCAAATGCTACCAGAGTACCAGAGAACAGATGACTAACATCTTCCACATATGGGAAGCAGCTTCCTATATGGGAGGTGCTGTAGTGGATTCTGGCCTGGCAACAAGCCCTCTCCTTGATGGAGCGGGCCTTCTCTTCGGGGATCCTAGGTGGGAGGCCGACTTCTTCAGTTTGTGGATTATCGTCCTCAGACAACTATAGATGTCTGGGTCCAAGAAGTGGTCTCTCAGGGGTATGCCCTCACTTTCAGGAGACATCCCCACCAGAAGTTTTTTTGCATAAATCTTCCATCAGATACGCTCAATACCTTTGCCCTTCAGGAAGCCATTCACTCCCTGCTGCAAACGGGGGTAATAATCCCAGTTCCTGTGTCTCAACATGTAAGGGATTATTATTCCAATCTGTTCCTTGTTCTGAAACCGAATGGGGTTTATTGTTCTGTATACTAAATCTAAAAACCCTCATTAGGTTTATCTATGTATCTAAGTTTCGGATGGAAACTCTCTGGTTAAATATTTTGGCAATGGAGCCGGGGGATTGCATGGTTTCTCTGGACATTCAGGATGCATATCTGCATGTTCCTATTATACCATCCCACCAACAATTTTTACGGTTTGCTGTCCTTCAGCAACATTAACAATTTCAGGCTCTACCATTTGGCCTATCCACGGCTCCCCGGGTATTGAACAATATAATGGCAGTCATGACTGCCTATATCAGGTTTCAGGGAGTGAGACTTCTGCCATATCTGGACAACCTTCTGATATTGGCACAGACTCCGGTTATTCAAAAAATTGAGTACAATCGCGCTTGAAAAATATCGAGCAGTTCAGTATGCAGACTCGGGTTATGTTACAAAACCATCTTCAAATGACCATAGCCTGCCTACAAGGGCACGGCTGGATCATTAATCTTTAAGAAATCATCACTTTCTCCAACACAGCAGATGGTACATCTGGGAGTGTTTCTGGATCTCTGGCGCAGATTGTTTCTTCCAGAGGACAAGATTGCAGATCTATCATTGCGAATATGCAAGCTGCTACACGAGAAGGTATCCACCTTCGACATTGTGTGGTATACTCAGTTCCATTCCAGGCCTCTACAAAGATTGGTTCTCTCCAGGTGGAATGGACAGCATCATCTTAGAAAATCTCAGAGGATCCTTCTCACTCCAGAGGACAGGATCATCTAAACAAAGGGCGTCTATTCTGGATTCCTAATTGTTTGCTTCTCACCATGGACGCCAGCCTTCGTGGATGGGGGAGCAGTGTCAGGCCATCACACCTTTCAGGGAAGGTGAACAAATCAAGAAAGTCATCTGCCAATAAATATTCTGGAACTACGAGCAGTATACAGAGCTCTTGTTATGGCACAGAACCTGCTCCAGGGCAAGCCGGTCCAGATCCAGTCCGACAATGCGACTACAGTGGCCTACCTCAATCATTGCGGTAGTCTGATAACTTGTCTGTTTTTTATTGTGCTGCTAATTGTTTGATCTGCTTCTGGAAAAAGGTCCTAGTGACCGTACGTTGCGCAGCCTCAGTAGGAGCAATCAGCAGGTCTACTCACTGTGGCTTCACTTGGGTGCACCAAGATGGCTACCTTTGCGGGCGTTGGCGGCAATGCGGGCGGAAGAGTTGGTGGGGACACGGCGGTGGTTGGACGTCAGCGGCAGTGGTGGAGCTGCCGGGTGTTGGTGACAGGCCTGGATCCGATAGGATCCAGTCCCTGCCAGCCATTCTGCTGAGTTTGGCAGCGGTCCCCATTTTTGAAATTCAAGGATGGCTGCAGCGAGCCAGTCACAGCTTGCGATGTCATCGCACTGCCCCCTCAGCTGGCTTATATAAGCCAGCACGAGGCGGCGGCGTGGGACTCTGACGGGGGAGAGGGAGCTGTCAAGATCTCCCGAAGAAATATAATGCCGGAAGTCCTAGTGGGCTGCGGCCATGCAAAAGGGCTTACACAGGCTGCCGCCCACTAGGTGAAGAGGACACCAGAAGCCCTAGGGAGGTGACAGCCGCGCAAAATAGCTAATTGGCTGCCACCACCTAGGTGTAAACGCCGAAACCCTAGTGTGGCAGCGGCGGCCACGAAAAAGAGATTAAAGGCCGCGCCCCCCAGGTGAAGGTGCAGAAAAAATAAATTATTTTTAAAAATTGGTGTAGTCTGTTCATTTTAATATTTCTTTAACAGGTGTAGTACTTTACTAAAAGTACCAGTGGGCCATAAATGCCCCGCTTGCTGGTACTTTTGGTTCTCCAGTTGCTGGGACCTATAGTTTGCCCACAAAAGACAATATTCTTTAAAATGCGCCACATTACACAATTAACCCGGCAACCAACGCCCAGGGGTGCCGAGAATAGCCCCGGGCTATCAGCCCAGGACTGGGGTGTCTTGGAGAGGGGGACCCTTTTATTTGGTGGGGTCCCAGCTCCCCAGGGATCCCCTGGCTGTGGCATTAGAAAGTCCAGTGCTGGTTCTGGACAATACAGGGGGAAACTACGTATTTTTCCCCCTGTATTACCAGAACCGGCTCAGTGCCCAGTGCTGGTTGTGCAAAATACGGGGGACCCCTACGTCGTTTGTCCCCTGTATTTTGGCAACCAGGGCGGGCTCTGATTAGCCTGATGCTGGTTGTGCTTTAGGGGGAGGCACTTACCGCCCTGGGTTGCTGGGGGCTATCAGCCCAGGCCTGGGGTGCCCTGGAGAGGGTGACCCCTTTATTTGGAGAGTCCCCAGCTCCCAGGGATCCGGTGGAAGTGGTCCCCTGGCTGTGGCATTATGATCCTGCTAGAGCTTGGTGCTGGTTATGGATAATACAGGGCACCCCCTATGCTTTTTGTCCCCTGTATTTCCAAAACCAGGATCAGCTTCGGGTACCCTGTATATTAACAACCAGGAGTGGCTCTAAAAGCCCGGTGCTGGTTGTGCTAAATGCAGGGGCAGGGGACCCCTGCGCTTTTTGTCCCCTGTACTTGAAAAGTGAAAAGCCTGAGGGTGCTTTGTTTGTGTGTGGGGGCGGGGGGGGGGGCATGTCCTTGTTGTTTTTATTTTACACATATTCCATTTTTAACATAGGTCTATAGATAGATCTCACTGATACATACGTGCATCTGTGTCTTGTTGATTTTATTTTCTCAGATACATGCCCAGTGCCTGTGTGCACCTCTGTTGCCCCTGTGCACTGCCCCACTGCTGCAGCAGTCTCTACCTGTGCACCCCGCCCAAAACACCACCTCTGTGCTGGCCTTCCTCCACCTGCGCTAAAGTACCATTTTGTTGCCCTTCTCCCCTTCAGATGGCCCAGTTTGCTCCTCCAAGCCCTGATAGTTAATACATTTTAAAACAGCAATGAAATTACATAGATATGAAACCTTACGGTTTCACATGCCCCATTAAGGCTTCGTTAGACGTGATCTGAAATTTCACAAAACCTACTAAATTTGTGACATTTAAACTTAAAAAAGCAATGAAATTCTGATCATTAAGGCTGACTCCTTAACGGACGTGTTTCTTGCGCAATACAAATATGGTATTCCATCACACCATGTGGTTAACTGCAGATTCAGCACTCTCACATAGTGAGATTGCTTTCACTCACAGAATTGTGTGCTCATTGGAATACACACACGCAATATATGCAACTGAGTTCTGAGCAGAAGATAGAGCTGCACAGATGGAGTGGAGTGGATGGGTGAGACAGAAAGGCGTGTAGAGGGGGGGAAGATAAAGCAGTACAGAGTGGGGGGAGCCAAAGTGATGCAGATGAGAGGAAAACAAATTTATTTCTGGCAGCTGACACTATATTACGAACAGCAGAGTGCAGGATTCGTGGATGGAGACGGCGTCTACAAGCTAGTGGTGAGCGGTCTCACCGAAGCCTATATTGGCAGGACGCAAGCCGGTTCCGCTGATCTCCATAACCAGTGACCAGAGGGGAGCAAATATATTGGAACTTACCTGTCCTGCAGTTTGTCAACGAAGACAGCGTCTGGAATTAGCGGTGTGTGTTCACCGGAGCCCACATTGACAGATCATAAGCTGGTTATACCGCTATCTCAAACTTGATATTTATATTGGACTTACATTATTGGAGAGGGGATTGAAATATGGACAGGGAGATTTGAACCCCGGTAATAACATATATACAACCCGGCAATCTGTGAGAAATGGCCCTTTTTTGTTTCAGGTGTAAATCTTACCAACGTAGTAATCATTGCAGATATATAAATAATTGTGGTACTGTTAATCGAAACAAAATACTCATTCAAATTAAAATTAGTCGTAGATCAATAAGGAGCTATCTGTAGAAGGTTTTATAGCATATTATTGAAGTGTGTTAATATATTAACTTATACTGTGATTTATGCATATGTTTGCTTTAATGATATTAGTGAGATGTTTTAAAGATATTCGAATATATCAGTGTGTAAAATAAATTGCTAGGTAAAAAAGTTACTGTGTTTTATTTTCCACTATAGCGAGATGTTTTTAAAAATATCTTTTGGTGCGGATAGGGGCAGCAACAAAGTGATGCAGATGGGTGGAAAACAATGGTGTGTGGGGGGGAAACAGTGGCACAGTTTTGGGGGACAGAGCAACGTGCATGGGGGCTACAGAGTGGCATGAATATGAGAAGACAGAGCAGTGCAGATGGGTAAAGACAGATTGGTGCGGATGACGGAATACACTAGCACAAATGGAACACACAAATGGAACACACAACAGTAGGGATTTGGAAAGACAGATGGGAGCGGATGGGGAGGAAGACCGAGTGGTGCGGTTGGGGGGGGGGGGGGACAGAATGGTGCAGATGGAGAAAGAAAGAGTGCCACAGATGTGAGGAAGGCAGAGCGGCATGGCTGGGGGCATGGCAGTGGTGCAGAAGGAAACAGAGTGGCACGGATGCAGGGCGGTGCGGCTGGGTAAAGAGAGTTTGGTGCGGATGAGGGAACACAGTTGGGAGACCACACAGCAGTATGGATTGGGGAAGATATAGCAGCATGGAGGCGTGTAGGGGAAGAAAGTGTGCATGCAAAGACAGAGTATGATCGTTTTAGCAATTAGGGAGCTGAATGTGTATTCTGAATAAGATGAATGTATGGAGTGACAAGGATGTTGGAACCCAGTGAGATTGTTGTGGTGATCCATTGGGAAGATTGTGGGCACTGAGTCTGATGTGGGAGCCAAATAACTGCTCAGACCTCAGTTGCATAGACTGCATGTGTGTATTCCAATGAGCACACTGTGAATTAGCAGCTCCACCATTTTGTGAGTGATCGCAATCTCTCTCTGTGAGAGTGCTGAATCTGCAATTAACCATCGTGTTTGATGGCATACCATATCTGTATTGCGCAAGGAACACGTGACTCCTTAATCAGAATTTAATTGCTTTTTTAAATTTGAGTGTCACAAATTTAGTAGGTCTTGTGAAATTTTAGATCATGTCTAAGAAGCCTTAATGGGACAAAATTGTAAGGTTTTTTGTCTATAGAATAGACTTTAGTGCTACTTGTGGGCATAGTAGTCTACTCACACAATGTTAAATGTTTCTTCATTCAGGTTCACTCTAAGTGCAACAAGCAAAAAAGGTGGAAACAACATTTTCACAGTGATAACATGTCATCCTGGAGAAGACTGTATAGCCACAGGCCACAAAGATGGCAAGATACGACTCTGGTGAGTTCTTAAAATGTTAGAAGTATTTTTATGCACGTTTCTAGATCAAGATATTATCTTACATTCAAAATGTGAACATAATTTATTTAAAACACTTGTGTAAGCTAATTTTATCAAGTTAATCACTAAAATGACAATAATGTATCTACGGAATATATAAAATATGCGCCTATAGATAGATTTCTAATAGACTGGAATGGATATAGAAAGGGTGTTGTGCGTTTCCTTTTTTCTTTTAACAAAACAAAAGCTGATATGAATAATATTTGTACACCCAAATAATTAATATTTAACTTTGCACGCAGTGTTTCCACTTTCAGATTTAATATACCCTGGTCTTCAGTTTTTTTTTTTTTTTTTTTGTAGGGTTAACATATCAAATTACCTTGCCAAGATTTGTACTTACAATTCTGTGGTCCATACATAAAATAATTTAATATAAAATCTATTCAAACTAATTTACCGCTATTTTGTTTGTTCTTTCAGTGTGCAAATAGCTACAGCAGAGATGTTGAACTCTGCTGTGGGACTACACCTCCCAGCACTCCCTGCCACAGGTTTGCTTTTAGGGCATGCTACCACTGAGGCAGGCATGCTGGAATGTGTAATTTCTTCTTCGGGGTCCATAGGGATCCAAACAGTTAAAGCTTCTGCTCCCAGAATTCCCCGGGACCTTCTCAATATATTCCCCGCCCCTAGCCATAGGACTTCAGTTGTTCGTTTGGTTCGGCAGGATCAAGAAGCACCTTTGTAACAGGACTGCTTAAAGCACAGATTCTCAAAATCTGTCCTCGGGACCCCAGACTGTGCATGTTTTGCAGGTCTCCTAACAGAATCACAAGTGAAATTGGCTCCACCTGTGGATCGGCAGCAGACGCTATCTACTGCCACGAGGTCAGCATACCCGGCTGGTTAATGCAGCTTAGGGGAGGTAGGCGATCCCCCGCCTGCTCCTCCCCCGACCCAGACGCAGTTCCTACGAAAGGTTTCACGTGTCTGGGTTGCTCTGCCTACCCTCCACGTGTATGAGAGGCTCACAGTCCACACTTAGTTCGCGCTGTAGCGGTTAGTCTCAGGAGGGTCTGGGTCAGTCTCCCTGTATACCTCTCCCATGGTTAAGGTATATGGTGCTCCGTCCTTCCATCCCTTTGCGTTGCTGTAGTTGATATAGAGCCGATTGGAATTATATTTGATATGCATTGTATGTGACTGTTTGCTAGCTGCTGATTGACACTGTCTTTTATTTCTAAATCTGTCAATTATAACTATCACTGTTTTCTCTCCATCCTCTTGGGGTGGAGGTTTCTTTCTGAGTATTTCACATTCATTAAAATTTTGTGAAGGCTGTCGCATTACCTTGCAATTATTGCCTTTACTTCGAACATGTCAAAAAAATAAAAAATAAACCGGAGGGCTGGAGCAGCCTGTGCTGGTTCCATGTAAATCAAGCTTCCCACGTCTGGGTTGCTACTCCCATCCTCCCGCTATATGAGTCGGCCAGAGACCACACTCAGGTGCTCTCGGTGGCTGTGCACTCAGGAGGTTGGGTAAGTCTCCCTGTATGCCTCTCCCACAGTGACTGGTAATACACAGCTCTATATCCTACTAGGCCTGAGGCTGTTCGTAGTGAACAGAACTTAAGATGCATATACTCATATAAGGGGATATATTATGTATTGCATGTGACTTTGAAAGCTGCTGTGTGTGGTGCTGCCTTTTAAGTCTATATAACTGTCAGTCTGTTAACCTATCACTGCTGTTTATTTATTTATTTTATTTATTAACAGTTTCTTATATAGCGCAGCAAATTTCGTTGCTCCTTATAACCCTCTACTACTGGTGTGTGGGGTAGTTGGGGTGAAACTTTGTCACGTGTGCTCAGATCTTTGCATAAAGAATCATTATGTCTAAAGAATCTGAAAGACAGGTGGCGGAGGCCCCTGTGCTGGTGTCATGTATGGCCTGCAAAGTGCGGTTATCCCCATAGGATTTCATACAAAATGGATTATGTGGTCACTGTTTTAAGGAGTCACCAGATCAGTCAAGCTTACCAGCCTCTGGACAAGAGCCCCCTTGGGTTTCTTTTTCCCAGATCATGGCACAGGTTGCGCGGAACGACTGGCAGCCCCAGTGTTGATATCCTCAGCAGCTGCAACCCGCTATGTTTATGCCGCATACATGTCCATCTTGGATGGACATGTATGCGCACTCTGGTTAGGGTATGGCCTCGTCTTCATCAGCTTTTCAGCAACAGCTACAAACAGCTAGTTCAGTGCAGCCAAAGACCAGAAGGCGTTCGGCCTCGCACGCAGGCCAGGTCACAGACTCCGGTATGTCCTCTGATGAGGGTGAGGAGGCGCATGATTCCTCTCAAGAATCTCTCTTGGGAGAGGATGGGGATCATTTTCCATTGGCAGATGTCCCTTTTTTAATTAGGGCAGTCAAAGCTGTGTTGAGCATAGATGAGGGAGAGCCACTGCAAAGAAAGGCGCCTGTATTTAAGCACCAGAGAGTGGTGAAGGCTGAGTTTCCCAAATCTGAACATTTGTCGGAACTTATGGGGGAAGCATGGAATGCTCCGGATAGGAAGTTCCATCTTACTAAAAAGGTTGCGGCCTTATACCCTTGTCTGTCGGAGCAGTGTGCTAAATGGGAAACTCCGCCATCAGTAGACGCGCATGTGGCAAGGAGTGCTACATTGCCCATACCGTCTGCATCTTGTCTTAAAAATTCCACGGATAGGATGATTGAAGCCTGTCTCAAGGCAGTCTTCTCGCTCTCAGGTGCGGCCACTCGCCCAGCTATGCCTACGGATTGGATTTCCAAAGCCATTGAAGAATGGATGAGGACACTAGCGGAATATCTGCCAGAAATGTCCAAGGAACAGCTGGAGATTATTTCCTATGTCAAGGAGGCTGCATCCTATTTGGGAGAGGCAGCATTGGATGCCTGGTATATTATCTTCTAAAGCATCGGCTGTCTCGATTGTGCCGTGCAGAGCCCTGTGGTTTAGGGATTGGAAGACAGATGCAGGGTCCAAGAAGGCCTTAGAATCCCTTCCGTTTACGGGAGGTATTCTGTTTGGCACGGAACTGTACAAGATTGTGGCTACAGTGGCAGCCTCTAAAACGGCTGGTCTACCGTCAGCATCTGTTGCCCGACCTAAAGAGTTGTCCTTTGTGCCGCAGGGGAAGGTTAGAGGTCCCAGGATAAGCCTGTGGCCTTATGGGGCGGGCCTACCCCTGGGGGATCCCAGGGTAGGAGGCCGAGTAGTCTTCCGGGGATACACCCTGACATTCTGGAGAAGTCCTCCCCAGAGGTTCTTTTGCATAACTTCGGCAGTAGGTTCTGCAAAGGCCTTGGCCCTCCAACAGGCTATACAATCCCTGTCAGGTGTGATTATCCCGGTTCCAGGGAATCAATTACGGAAAGTTAATTATTACAACCTATTCTTGATTCAGAAACCAAATGGGTCCTACCTGCCTATTTTGAACCTAAGAGGGCTCAGCACATTTATTCAGGTGCCCAGGTTTTGTATGGAAACACTGCGGTTGATTGTGTTGACAATGGAAGTGGGGGATTTGATGGTATCTTTTGGATATCCAGGATGCTTATCTGCATATACCAATTACACCATCCCACCAGCAGCTTCTGCGGTTTGCTGTTGGGCAGAAACACTTCCAGTTTCAGGCACTGCCTTTTGGTTTATCAACAGCCCCTCAGGTGTTTACCAAGGTTATGGCAGTAATGATGGCATATCTCAGGCGCCAGGACATCAGAATTCTGCCATACCTGGACGATCTCCTGTTATTGGGGCAGTCTACACAAGAGTTGCAGTATCATCTTGGACTGACAGTTTCCTGTCTACAGTCACGGCTGGATTGTAAATTGGAAGAAGTCATCACTTCTTCCAGTGCAGCAGATGGTACATTTGGGGGCACGCCTGCTGGACTCCTTGGCGCAGAGAATATATATGCTTGAGGACAAGATTGCGGCCCTTCAGTTGCGGATATGCAAATTGCTTCACAGCAGGCTGGTATCTGTGCAGTCAGCAATGCGGGTGCTGGGTCGATGGTGTCCACCTTCAGCATTGTGGAATATGCCCAATTTCACTCCAGACCATTGCAGCAGTTGATCCTCTTGCTCTGGAACGGGGAGTACCCTCAATAAAATCTCAGATGATCCTTTTCTGGTCGTGGTTGCAGATGTGCCGTCTCAGTCAGGGTCGCTCATTTTGGATTCCAGATTGGGCACTCCTCATGACCGATGCCAGTCTTCACGGCTGGGTGGCGGTGACAGGTCAGCACACTTTTTAAGGAAGATGGACGAAGGCAGAGAGTCTTCTGTCCATAAATGTCCTAGAACTCAGTGCAGTATTCAGAGCGCTGGTGCAGGACCAGGGAATACTGAAGGGCAGGTCTGTACAGGTACAATCCGACAATGTCACTACAGTAGCCTACCTCAATCATCAGGGAGGCACACTGAGTCGGGGGGACATTGCAGAAGTATCAAAAATTCTCATCTGGGCAGAACGTCCCCTTCCGGCAATAAAAGCCGTGTTCATACCAGGGGTCCTAAATTGGGAAGCGGACTTCCTGAGTCGGCAGGATATAAATGCCGGGGAGTGGGCTCTTCATCCACATGTATTTCAGAGCCTGGTGGACAGATGGGGTCTGCCAGAAATAGACCTCATGGCCTCAAGGCACAACCACAGGGTGCCCAGGTTCGGGTCCAGGACCAGGGATCCCATGGCCGAATTTGTAGATGCTTTGGCAGTGAGGTGGAATTTCAGACTAGCATCTCTGTTTCTGCCTTTGGCGGCTCTTCCCAGGGTCATCAGGAAGGTCAAGCAGGAAAGCGGTACGGTAATATTGATAGCTCCTGCGTGGCCCAGACGCCATTGATTCACTGATCTACAGAGTCTCTCCATAGATACTCCGTGTCCTCTTCCCCTAAGGCCGGACCTGTTAATACAGGGTCCTTGCTTGTACACAAATCTTCCTCGTCTGTCTTTGACTGTCTTTCTTCAGACTGGTTTAGAGTGGTGGGGTCTCCATCTGGCCTCCCTGAGAGTTCAGGTTTTGGGACTTTCGGTTTGGTTTCAGCGGAAGATCGCCCCGCTGCCTGATGTAAGGACAAAGGACATTTTTTCAGGGTGCTCTGAGGTTTCCCCCCGGTAGCCACGTGGGATTTGACATTAGTTCTTAGGCATTACAGGCTCTCCCATTTGAACCCCTGAAATCAGTAGACCTTAAGTGGTTGACAGCAAAGACAGTTTTTCTTCTTGCTATCGCCTCTGCCCGTAGGGTCTCTGATTTGGCAGCTCTTTCTGTCCGCTCTCCTTTTTTGATATTTCATCAGGATAGAGCGGTACTGCGTACTAAGGCGTGATACCTTCCTAAAGTGGTATCACGGTTTCATATAAATGAAGAAATTGTGGTTCCAGCTTTTCAGACTTCAGACCTTTCGGTAGGTGAGGCTTCTGTGGATGTTGTCTGTGCGCTACGTATTTATGTGGATCGCACCAACAACTTCAGGAAGTCCCATTATCTTTTTGTGCTGTATGGCTGTCATAAGCGTGGCTGGCCAGCCAATAAGCAGAGACTGGCCAGATGGCTTCGTATGGCAATTTCTCAGGCATACACTCAGGCCGATCTGGTGGTGCCAGACTCTGTAACTGCGCATTGTACACGGTCTACACGGTTAGTGGGACCTTCGTGGGTGGCTCGCTGGGGAACAATTATGCAAGGCAGCCACATGGTCTTCCGTCCACACCTTTGTCAAGTTCTATGCATTTGACACCTTTGCCTCTCAGGATGCTTCCTTCGGGCTTGGTTTCTCCTTCTACTAAGACACAGGAGCATCCCCGCCCTTAGGGGAACTGCTTTGGGACATCCCCAACGTATTTGCTGTGGACCCCGAAGAAGAAAATAAAAGTTATGGTATAACATACCTTCGTTAACTCTTTCTTTGATGTTCTTGGGGTCCACAGGGGAATCAGATGATGCACAGGGTTCCTCACCAGGATCTAGTTCTGGGGAGGAGGATCATCCGTCCACGGTGGATGTTTCTTTTTTGAGGGCGGTTAGATCAGTCCTAGATATTCAGGATGATGAACCAGCTCATAGCAAGAATGCTCCAATGTTTACTCACCACCGGAAGGTGGTCAAAACGGAGTTCCCTGTATCTGAACAGCTTACATAACTTATCGAGGAGGCATGGGATAACCCTGATGAACTGATTTATGTGAATAAAAGAATAACATCATTGTATCTGTTCCCATCTTCTGTATGTACTAGGTCGGAGGTACCTCCTACTGTGGATTCTCATGTAATACATGTTCAATCAAAAATGCTACATTGCCTTATTCCATCAGCATCTTCGCTGAAGGACTCCACAGATAAAGATTGAAGCCTGTCTTAAAGCAATATTCTCATCATCTGTCTGGAGCCTTGGTAGCCAAAGCTGTTGAAGAATGGATAGGAGCATTGGAAGATTCACTACCAAATGCTACCAGAGAACAGGTGATGAATATCTCCCACATACGGGAAGCAGCTTCCTGTCTGGGAGGGGCTGCAGTGGATGCTGGAATTTTTGCTTCTAGGGCATCAGCAGCATCAATAGTGGCACGCAGGACCCTTTGGTTAAGATCAGAGGGCCCTAGAAATCCTTACCTTTCTATGGAAAGGTACTTTTTGGAGCAGAGTTGGTTAATATAATCACTACTCTGTTGGCTTCAAAATCTGCAGGTCTGTCATCCAAGTCAAATACTAAATCTAGACCGTTTTCCTTTGTCTTTCCGTCCTCAGGGACGAGCAAAAGAACGGTCTTCCTCTAGGCCAACTAGTTTTTGCAAGTCTAAGCGACAAACTAATAGGTCTGGCCTGGCAAGATGTCAAACCTCTAAGCTGGATAACAAGCCCTCGGCCTGATGGAGCGGGCCTCCTGGGAGGATCCAAGAGTGGGAAGCCGACTTGTTCAGTTTGCGGATTGTTGGCGTCAAACAACAACAGATGCCTGGGTCCGAGAAGTGGTCTCAGGCGTATGCACTCACTTTCAGGAGATATCCCAACCAGAAATTTTTCGCACAGATCCTCCATCAGATGCGGACAAGGCCTTAGCTTTTCAGGGAGTCATTCACTCCCTGCTACAGGCAGGGATAATAGTCGCAGTTCATGTGTCTCAACAAGGAATGGGTTATTATTCCAATCTGTTTTCTGATTCAGAAACTGAATAGGGTTTATTGCCCTTTACTAAATCTAAAAACCCTCCATGTACCCAAGTTTCGTTTGGAAACTCTGGTCAATTTTTTTGGCTATTTGGACGACCTTCTGAATTTGGCACAGACTGACTCTGGTTATGTTACAAAACCATCTACAAATGACCATAGCCTGCCTACAAAGGCATGGCTGGATAATCAATTGAAAGAAATCACTTTCCCCAACACAGCAGATGGTTCATCTGGGAGCGTTTCTCTATTCTCGGGCACAAAGGGTGTTTCTGCTAGAGGACAAGATTGTGGATCTGTCATTGCGAATACGCAAGCTGCTACACAAGAGAAGGG
This sequence comes from Taudactylus pleione, assembly GCA_031769625.1. Taxonomy (NCBI): domain Eukaryota; kingdom Metazoa; phylum Chordata; class Amphibia; order Anura; family Myobatrachidae; genus Taudactylus; species Taudactylus pleione. The sequence continues at coordinate 6,806,190 of JAUIMM010000975.1, forward strand.
TATCCATTCTGTTAGCAATGCAGGTACTGGGATCAATGGTATCCACCTTCAACATGGTGGGGTATGCTCCGTTCCATTCCAGGTCTCAACAAAGATTGATTTCCCCCAGGTGGAATGGACAGCATCATCTGATAAGGTCTCAGAGGATCCTTCTCACTCCAGAGGTTCGTCACTCCCTCCTGTGGTGGCTGAGAGAGGATAATCTAAACAAAGGGCGCCCGTTCTGGATTCCAAATTAGTTCTCACCACGGGTGCCAGCCTTCGCGGATGGGGGCAGTGACTGGTTGTCACACCTTTCAGGGAAAATGGACAAATCAGGAAAGTTATCTGCCAATAAACATTCTGGAACTGCGAGCAGTATACAGAGCTCTTGTTATGGCACAGGACCTGCTCCAATTCAGGCCGGTCCTGATCCAGTCAGTCAATGCGACTACAGTGGCCTACCTCAATCAGGGAGGCACAAGAAGTTATACAGCCATGAAAGAAGTGACAAAGGTTCTGATTTGGACAGAAAGTAATCTTCTGGCCATCGCTGCTATTTTCATACTGTGAGTACTCAGTTGGGTAGTGTCCCGTTTTCATGTGAATGAAGCTATTATTCCAAATTTTCACGCTCCAGACCTTTCTGTAGGTGAAGCGTTCTTGGATGTAGTTCGTGCTGTCCGTATCTATGTGGAGCGTACAAACTCTTAGAAAATCAGATGCTCTTTTTGTATTATATGGTTTTCAGAAACGAGGATGGCCAGTTAATTAGCAAACTGGCGAGATGGCTGCCAATGACACTGTCTCAGGTGTACACACAGGCTAATCTTCCTGTCCCAAGCATGTTAACAGCACATTCTACTCTGTATGTAGGGCCATCGTGGGCATTTAGCCGTGTTGCCTCTGCTTAGCTATTGTGCAAGGCAGCCACGTGGTCTTCTGTCCACACCTTTTTTTTTTTTTTTTTTTTTAGGTTTTATGCCTTTGATACTTTTGTCTTTCGGGATGCTTTTTTTGGGCGACGAGTTCGCCTTTCTACTCGGAGCGTCCCCCACCCTAGGGGAACTGCTTTAGGATATCCCCATGGTATCCCTTTGGATCCCTTTGGACCCCGAAGAAGAGAATTAGTGTTATGGTAGACTTACCTAGATAACTCCTATTCTTCGAGGTCCATAGGGTCCACAGATGCACCTGGCTTCATTGTTATATTCTTACACTGACATATTCCCTCATCTTATGTAAGTGTGTTTCTGGTGTACGATTTGTTCTTCCTTTTTCCTCTTTCCTTCTCCTGCCTTGAGGCTTGTTAACTAAACTGAATTCCTATGGCTAGGAGTGTTCTGCTCCCAGGGCATTCTGGGAGCAGAAGCTTCAACGGTTTGGTGCCCGGTCTTCCAACCATAATATCCATGTGGGACCCTATGGACCTCGAAGAAAAGGAGTTATCTAGGTTAGTCTACCATAACCCAAATTTTCACAACACCTGAAGTGCTACAAGTGTCCTACCTCTGTGCTACAGTAAAGCTAGGTACACACCTTAGCGATGTGCTGACGCAGCAAAATGTCACATCACCGTACACACTACACAACAGTGGCGGGCTGGGCCGGGGGGCAGGGTGCCATGTGCCCCCCTCGCCGCAGCGTCATGCGTGCCGCGGGCCGGTGCAGTCTGTGTCACTGTGACACAGACTGCACCGTGTGTGTAGCGCTGACCGGACGGAGTTCGGTCAGCGCTACACTGACAAACACACAGCCGCCGGCTCCTGCAGCTGTGTGTTTGTTGTAAGCAGCAGCCAATGAGAGTCTGTCAGACTCGCATTAGCTGCTGCTGCGTCCACTGCGGGAGCTGCTCCATCTTCCGGCTCCCGCAGTGGGCAATGGAGAGACGTCATGATGTCATATGACGTCTCTCCCATAATGCAGAGCGGCCCGGCCCGGGAGGACAGACAGAGGAGCAGATGGCGGCGGCCGGAGCGGGGATTTAGGTAAGTGGGTTTTTTTTATTTTGTTTTTTATATTGTCTCTCTACTGGGGGGGGGGGGGTCTGGCACTACTGGGGGCTCTACAAAGGGGGGGACTACTACTACTGGGGGCATTACAAGGGGGATGGGGGACTACTACTACTACTGGGGGTACTACAAGGGGGAGGGGACTACTACTACTGGGGGCACTATAAGGGGACTACTACTACTACTGGGGGCACTACAAGGGGGGTGGGGGACTACTACTACTGGGGACACTACAAGGGGGGGACTACTACTACTGGGGACTACTACTGGGGGGCACTATAAGGGGACTACTACTACTGGGGGCACTACAAGGGGGGTGGGGGGACTACTACTACTGGGGACACTACAAGGAGGGTGGGGGACTACTACTACTGGGGGCACTACAAGGGGGAGGGGACTACTACTACTGGGGACTACTACTACTGGGAGCACTATAAGGGGACTACTACTACTACTGGGGGCACTACAAGGGGGGTGGGGGACTACTACTACTGGGGATACTACAAGGGGGAGGACTACGACTACTGGGGATACTACAAGGGGGAGGACTACTACTGCTGGGGACACTACAAGGGGGGGACTACTACTAATGGGGGCACTACAAAGGGGGGGACTACTACTAATGGGGGCACTACAAAGGGGGGGGACTACTACTGGGGGCACTGCAAAGGGGGGGGGACTACTACTAATGGGGGGCACTACAAAGGGGGGGACTACTACTGGGGGCACTGCAAAGGGGGGGACTACTACTACTGGGGGCACTACAAGGGGGGGACTACTACTGGGGGCACTACTGGAGGCCTACATAAGGGTGTTCTCTCCTGTGGCACACGGGGGCACTGCATATGGGCACTACGACGGGGCTGCCCTAATCTTTATTTTTACCTTACATTAATCCCATATGGACCCGCCTCCTCCCTGGAACACTTGGGGGGGGCGGGGGGGGCCGTAGCACGCATATTCTTCGGACACCCTGGCTACACGCTACTCCTCTGCCAGGGCCGCCTGCATGCATTTGCCCCCCAGGCTAAAAGTTGCTAGCCAGCCCCTGCTACACAAACTGCTGAACGACAACACAATATATTACATGCTTAGTGTAACTACACCATGTCATCTGTCGCATCATTCCATCATAAGTGCTGCATAACGTATTGGAAGATGTGGCCACATCATGATCAAATGATGAATTAGGGGTACACACAATATGATGGATGTTGCGAACCATCATGGATCGCAAGACTGACCAACATATCGTATAGTGGGTACCCAGCTTAAGGCTTCTGTATGTACGGTCCAACACCAACCTGCTCCCTATTTTAAATGCAGTCTCCTCCTCCTCCCTTTCCTCACCCATTCTAATCTGTTTTGTGAGGATTTTAATACATGTGGAGTGGTCCAGCCCTGGTTGCTTGACCATTTTTAAAAAAAATTTATTTTTTGTGTGTGATGACTCCTGTAAGTTGGTAGTCAGAAACAACCATTACTTTATTTTTATTTACCTTCAAATGAAGATGGCGCCCATTTTTGTATTATGGTATATGAAATTTTTCACTGTTTGGGGTAAATGCAATATCTCGGCTCAGAAAAGTCATAGAAAGCTGGGATAAAAACCATTATTTTCAGCATATTTCAAGCTACCTACCTCACTTCCTTTTGACTGAAATTTAATCCCAAAGTTAATGGTCAGATTTTAAAATTAGTCTGTTTTTTGGATTGTATTTCAGTGGGAAGGAATACAATTTCAGAGCTGTAATTTTTTTGGGGAATAGCTATTTTTTCAAAGATTTGCCAAACAAATTTTGAGTTATCTATCTTGTCTACTTTTTTTTATTAGAGCACATTGAAATTGCTTGTTTCTTCTTCACGTTCCATAGGGTCCACAGGAACTACCTTTGGGGTATGTAGTTGGCGTAATCCATTGCACAAAACAGCTACAGCTTTGAGGCTCCCAGCATGCATAGGGACTCCTCCCATATACCCCAGCCACAGACATTGTTTTTTTGTTTGGTGCTCGGCAAGTATCCAGACGCACTTTTTATAATAGCAGGCCTGCTTAGGCAGTCCTAGGCTTTTTTAATTTTTGATTTACCTTAGTTTTTATATATACTGGGTTGTTAGTACTAAAAGGCGATTCCTCGCTTGGTGTCCAAAAGGACGCATGTACTACGACTCCTACTACCTCCGCAGATGCCGAAACGCCAGCTCCTGAACGGGCCTTGGGTATTTCGGCTGGTCTCAGTGAAGTTTAGCTAGCAGCGACGCTGGGGCTCAGACTGCAATCAGATCCAAGGAGATGACAAAGTAAGATGATTCCTCGCTTGTGGGGAATCGTGCGCTGCAGTCCTCTCTTCCGGTGTAGGAGCTGCATCAGAGGCTGCTGCGGGTGAAGGGCTCGTCAGAGTGCCTCACTAAGGCAGCCGGGACCTTATCATCTGACATCGGGGATGGGTAGTAGACACACTAGCAGCGCACTAGTACGCGTCTGCTACTGGGAATCCAGCATACCCGGGTGTCAAAATCGCAGTTATGGGGAGATAGGCTCTTCCCTGGCCGCTTCTCCCCCAACACAGACGAAACTTCATGTGTGGGTTCCCATGTCTTGTTTGTTAAGTATGTCCACCTCGTGTACTGAGATGCTCGCAGTTCACCTACCATGCGCTGCTGAATGCTACTGGTTCTCAGAGGTGTGGGTCAGTCTCCCTGTATGCCTCTCCCTTGGGTCAGGTATACAGTGTTCTATATCCTACCAAGCCCCTGGGGGTTTGGTCAGTTGATTCAGAGTCCATTTGAATTTACATTTGCTTTGACATATGTATTATATTTGAATTGTATGTGACTTTAATGCTAGCTGCTGTAATGACACTATCTTTTTATTTTCTGAACTGTCAGATATATCTATCACTGTGTTTCTCCTCATCCCTCTGTACAGGTGTGGAGTTTTACATAGTCTTGCACATTTACTTGTGAAGACATTGCATTTATACCTTTTACCTGTGATACATGTCTAAAAGTACGGGAAAGGAGGAGGTTGAGCCTCCTACGCTGGTATCATTATATCCTGTTTGGCAGGCTTGTCAGAACAGGATTTAGTGCAAGATGGTTTGTGTAGGGCCTGTTGTAAACAGCCTCTTCTCCAATGTGGTACACCAGCACCTGCACAAGAACCATCTTGGGTGGCCTCTTGGTCTCAGGTCCTCTATGGGGTACCCATAACATTTACATCCTTCTAAGTACAATGCATCCAGAAAGTATTCACAGCTCTTCACTTTTTCCACATTTTGTTATCTTACGACCTTATTCCAAAATGGAATAAATTCATTTTTGTCCTCAAAATTCTACACACAATATCCCATAATGACAACGTGTAAAAGGTTTTTTTAAGATTTTTTGCAAATTTAATAAAAAAAAATATAAAAAAAAATACGCACATAAGTATCCACAGCCTTTGCTCAATACTTGCAGCAAAAATTGCTGCCAAAGGTTGATGCACCTTTGGCAGCAATTACAGCCTCAAGTCTTATTGAATATAATGCCACAAGCTTGGCACACCTATCTTTTGGGCAGTTTCACCCATTCCTTTTGCAGCACCTCTCAAGTTCCATCAGGTTGGATGGGAAGAGTCAGTGCACAGCCATTTTAAGATCTCTCCAGAGATGTTCAATCGGATTCAAGTCTGGGCTCTTGCTGCGCCACTCAAGGATATTCAATTCACAGAGTTGTCCTGAAGCCACTCCTTTGATACCTTGGCTGTGTGCTTAGGGTAGTTGTCCTGCTGAAAGATGAACAGTCGCCCCAGTCTGAGGTTGAGTTCTCTGGAGCAGGTTTTCAAATCTGCAAAAATCTCAAAAAAAATAAATCTTTTTTTTGTTTGATGCTTATGCTCTTATAGCCGGTCAGCAGGTAATGGAAGCGAATAGTCCAGTGGTGGTGAAGCAAAAGCATGAGAGTATCCTTCAGGCATTGCCTCAGGATCCTCACATGGCGGCATCATTGTCATCAGACTCTGAAACTCAGAGTTCTGGTTCTTACTCGGTTGAGGAATACCACCAATCCTCAGATGTCCCCTCTTTGGTGAGAACAGTTAGATCTGTCCTAAGTATAGAGGAAGAGGAGGTTCCTCCTTAATCTAAGACTCCGGTCTTTAGGTGTCAGAAGGTGGCAAAGGATTATTTCCCTCAGTCTGAACAACTGACGAATCTCATACTCCAGATAGGTGTTTCCATGTGACAAAGAATTTAACTTCTCGGTACCCATTTTTACCTGATGAGTGTAGCAAATGTGAAGTTCCTCCAACGGTAGATGCTCATGTGACAGGATTGATCCAGAGCTCCACATTACCTATCTCTGCCGTATCCCATCCTAAGGAGGCTACAGATGGAAAACTTAAACTATTTGAAATAATTTTTTTCATTCTCTGGAACTATTACCATGCCGACTATGGCCGAAGCCTGGGTGACTAAGGCTATGGAGGAATGGACAATGTCTCTGGAAAATAGTATGCCAGATGCTACTAGAGAACAGCCGTGTTCTCTGCCAAATACTAGAAGCAGCTGCGTATGTTGGGGAAGCAGTTTTGATGCAGGTATTCTGGCATCTAAAGTATTGGCAGCCTCGGTGGCTCCTCGGAGGACCCTTTGGCTAAGGACCTAGAAGGCGGATACAAGGTCCTAGAGAACCCTTGAGTCTTTATCTTCCCTGTTAGGGAAGTGGCGAAAATTCTGGTTTGGGCAGAATGCCATCTTTCAGCAATCTCTGCAATATTCGTCCCAGAAATCCTCAACTGGGAAGCGGACTTGCTAAGTCGTCAGGACATACACGCCGGAGAATGGGCTCTTCATCCGGGGACTACCGGACATAGACCTCATAACATCACGTCATAACCACAAGGTCCCCAGGTGCGGGGCCTAAACAAGGCGGTGAGGTGGGACTTCAGGTTGGCAAACCGGCTTCCTCCAATCCACCCTCCCAAGGGTTGTCTGAAAATTCAAGCAAGAAGGCAACAGTATGATACTAATAGCTGGCTGGCCCAGGAGTCACTGGTTCACGATCTGACCTATGTCTATCCATGGGTCTTGAGTCTTCCATCTTAAGGGCCAACTGTTTTTCTACTTCTGTGATCCAGACGATGCTTAGGGCAAGGAAGCTCGCTTCGGCCCGCATCTATCACAGGATTTGGCATTCATATTTTCATTGGTGTTCCCACAGAAATTATGACCGTAAAATTTTCAGGGTCTCCCGAGTTCTTGCTTTTTTTGACGCTAGACTAAACTTAAGCCTTCGTCTGCCTACCTAAAGAGTTCTGGTTTCTGCATTGTCAGTTTGGTTCCAGAGCAGAATTGCCACTCTGTCAGATGTTAAAACATTTTTTTTTAGGGTTTCCTCCGTCTGCAACCTCCGTTTGTTCCTCCGGTGGCACAGTGGGATTTATCCTTGGTTCTCAGGACGCTGCAGGCTCCATCCTTTGAACCCTTAGACACAGTGGACCTCAAATGGTTGACAGTGAAGACTCTTTCTCCTCGCTATCTCCTCAGCTTGCAGAGTTTCTGATTTGGCAGCACAGGTTACCTTCCAAAGGTGGTATCCCGTTTTCATATAAATGAGAAAATTGTAGTCTTCTAGCCTTTCTGTAGGAAGCTTCTCTGGATGTGGTTTGAGCTCTTCGTATCTACGTGGATTGCATCAGCTCCATCAGAAAATCAGATGCATTTTTTGTGTTATATATGTCTTTTATAAGTGAGGCTGGCCAGCTAACAAGCAGACTCTGGCTCGGTGGCTGCGTATGACTATTTCTCATGTGTATACTTGGTGACAGAACTCAGTCTGTGGGACCGTTGTGGGCATTTAGCCATGGCGCCTCTGCAGAACAATTATGCAATGCGGCGACTTTGGTCTTCGGTCCACACTTTAATCAAATTTTGGCCAAGCAAGCATCCAGCTGCTGGCTGATGGGGCAGGCCTCCTCCTGTCAGGTTGGGAGGCTGACTTCTGCAATTTTCCCGGGCCTGGCATCAAACAATCTCGGATGCTTGGGTAAGGGAGTTGGTGGTTCAGGGCTGTAAACAAAAAGTATGGTGGTCGCTCATATCAGCTTAATGACATAGCACAGGTGCTACTATTATGTAGCAATAATTATTTTGGGGTGAGCGTTTGGGAGTGGGGCCTCCGGAGTTGTTCTGGCTGGACCTTTTTCAGGACATCACCTAATTCACATAGATATTTTTTATCACTCTTCTAATTGTTTATTATTTGTCATTTTAATTCTTTCTTATTTCATTAACACTCATTGATTTATTTTTACCATTCTATTCTTTACACTTCACTATCGCCTTTTTTCCCCTTTGCATGTGATGCCCTGGGGATGGTCCTTGGCTGGAATTTTTTGGGGTACCTTGCTTCTCGGACGTGAACCCGTAAATGTTAGGGACGCCTGTATAGAGGAGCCTTGACGATGGCCTGGCGCTTATTCATATATTTGCAAATGTATGTAACTAATACCTCTGAATCTCTATTATCAGGATTTAAGTATATTTTGTTGACATTGCTGCAGTGTGCTGGAGGGCAAATTCCTTTTTTTTTTTTTTTTCTGGTTCAGGGCTATGCCATAACAATCCAAAACCACCCCCCTCGAAGTTTCATGGTTACGGATCTACCGGGGGATTCGGTCAGAGTTCGGGGCCCTTCTGAATTCAGGGGTTGTTATCCCAGTCCCTATGATGGAACAGGGAATAGGTTACTATTAAAACGTATTTTTGAGCAGGAAACCCAATGGGTCCCACAGACCTATCCTAAATCTGAAATCCTTCAACAAATTTGTCAGGATCCTGAAGTTTCACCGAGACGTTACGGTCAATCATGCTGGCGATGGAACCAGGAGACTTTATGGTTTAGTTGGATATACAGGATGCATACCTGCATGTCCTGATTACAGAATCCCATCAGAGGTTTCTCAGGTTTGCAGTGAATCACCAACATTTTCAGTTCCAGACTTTACCCTTCAGGCTGGCAACAGCCCCAAGGGTATTCACAAAGCTAATTGCATTCATGACTGTCTGTCTCAGGAGTCAGGGAATCAGGATCCTGCCATACCTGGACGACCTCCTGATATTAGCTCAGTCTCAGGATACATTACTGTGTCACCTACGGATGACTGTGGTTTCCCTGCAGGAGCATGGGTGGGTGATCAATTGAAGAAGTCTTCCCTGTCACCAACCCAGAGGATGGTGCACCTAGGGGCGATACTAGACTCTAGACAACAGAGGGGCTTTTTGCCGGAGGACAAGATTGTGGCACTCCAGGCGCGAGTACGCAGGCTACTCAACAGCCAGGTAGTGTCTGTCTACCGGGCCACATTCGATATGGTGGCTTATGCATAATTCCACTCCAGAGTCCTACAGCGGTGGATCCTGGCGCGGTGGGATGGCCAACATCATCAGATAAAAAAAACAGATGATTCTGAGGGGAGGGGACTCATTTGGACAGGGGTCGTCCGTTGTGGATCTCGGAATGGGTACTCCTCACCACAGACGCAAGCCTGAGGGGGTGGGGAGCAATAATGGGTCAGCACACTTTCCAGGGAAGTTGGACGGACCTAAAAAGCCTTCTACCGATAAATGTGTTAAAGATTCGGGCAGTGCACAGGGCACTTCTTCTAGCGCAGGACCTTCTTCGGGGCAGTCAAACGCGACGACAGTGGCCTATACAAACCATCAGGGATGCACACGAAGTCCAGCGGCTATGAGAGAGGTGGCAGAGATTCTGTTATGGGCAGAGAGCCATCTTTCAGCGATAGCAGCCGTGTTCATCCCAGGAGTTCTCAACTGGGAAGCGGACTTCTTAAGTCGCCAGGATATACACGCCGGAGAATGGGCTCTTTATCCGGAGGTGTTTCAGATCCTGATGGACAAATGGGGGCTACCAGATGCGGACCTTATGGCAACCTGTTTCCTCCAATCTCCCTTCTCGCAAGGGTCATCAGGAGATTCAAGCAGGAAGGCGGCAGGGTAGTGCTAATAGCTCCTGCCTGTCAGTAGACAATCCGTTTCCACTGCCTCTGCGACGGGACCTGTTAATACAGGGCCCATGTCTTTTACCAGGATTTACACCGACTGGCTTTGACTGCTTGGCTTTTGAGTCTTCAGTGTTAAAAGCCAGGGGCTTTTCTCTGTCAGTGATAGACAATGCTTAGAGCAAGGAAGCCAGCTTCTGCTCGCATATATCACAGGGTTTGGTGGTCGTTTTTTCCGTGGTGTTACAACAGGAAATATGACCCTAAGGTATTCAGGGTAGCTAGAGTGCTGGCATTTCTCCATGCCGGTTTGGACTCGGGTCTCTGCCTCGCCACCCTGAGAGTGCAAGTGTCTGCTCTGACGGTGTGGTTTCAGTGCAAAATTTCTAATCTGCCGGATGTCAGAACATTCATGCAGCGGGTGTTGCGACTGCAACCTCCGTTTCTCCCACCGGTAGCATCGTGGGATCTGTCTCTGGTTCTTAAGGTGCTACAAACGCATCCCTTTGAACCCTTGGATAAGTGGACTGGAGATGGCTGACGGCAAAACCGTTGTTTCCCCTGGCCATCTCTTCAGCTCGAAGGGTGTCTGATCTGGCAGCTTTGTCCTGTCGCTCCCCGTATTTAGTGTTCCATTAGAATAGAGCTGTCCTCTGCACCAAGGCGGGCTATCTCCCAAAGGTAGTTTCTCCATTTCATATTAATGAGGAAATTGTGGTTCCAGCCTTCCAAGCATCAGGCTTGTCTACAGGCGAAGCTTTACTCGATGTGGTCCGGGCTCTTAGGGTCTATGCGGACCGGACCAAGGCCATCAGGAGAATAGACTCATTGTTCGTGTTTGTATGGATTTCACAAAAGAGGTTGGCCAGCCAACAAACAGACCTTGTCTCGCTGGCTTCGTATGACAATCTCACAGATCTGTACGCAGACTGGTTTGCCTGTACCAAACAAGGTGACAGCCCGTTCTACTCAGTCAGTCGGACCGTCATGGGCTGTAAGGCGCCTCTGCTGAACAACTTCCTGGTCTTCTGTGAGTACGTTCATAAAGTTCTATGCTTTTGACACGTATGCCTCTCAGGATGCTTCCTTTGGGCGGCGGATTCTTCTATCTTCTCAGGAGCATCCCCACCCCTAAGAACTGCTTTAGGACGTACCAAGGTAATTCCTGTGTACCCTATGGAACCCGAAGAAGAAATACAGAATTATGGTATAAACATACATGTTGATGATTTTTTTTCTTCGAGGTCCACAGGGCACCCACCCTGACACACCTGGCCTCACATGGACCCTGTTCTTAAAGCTGTATATCACAAGATTCCCTCTTCGTATGTGGAGTGTTTCTGGTGAAATGTTTCTTTCTTCTCCATTCTCTTGCCACGAGGTTTAGTCACTAACTAAATGCCTGTGACTGGCGGCGGGGGATATAGGGAGGAGGACCAGTGCATGCTGGGAGCTCCGAAGCTTTGCCGTTTGGGGCAATGGATGCCGTACAACTATATATCCCAAGGTAATTCCTATGGACCTTGAAGAAAAATAATTATCAACAGGTATGTTCATACCATAATTTTGTATTTTCCCGTACATTGTAAAAATGCTTGGCTCAAAAGTAGAGCAACGTGTTAACTTGAACGCAACGAGTTAAATTAAACAAAACTTCCACTGAATCTTTCCGTATGCTAAACGAGGCTTAAGTGGCAGATTGTGTCATGTGCACATGTGTTTGAGTGACACACAAGATTTAATGAGGGCTGTGGGGATACCGAAGATGTTGAACATCCCGGAAGGACTTCCACATCAGAAACAAATAAAATTTTCGAAAAAATTAGAAAATTGTTTCAATTGACTGTTGGCTCAGTATCCGAATGACAGCAGAATTTGTAAACACAGATGAAAAAACTAAAATTTTGCTTCAATATCTTAATATGACAAAGGTTTGTGCTAAGATGGTTCTAAGGCTTCTCACAGTCGAGCAGACAGAAAATCGAAAGCAAATTTGTACAGAATTTGTATTTTGGAACAAATTATAGCGGATTCACAGTTTTTGAAACATGGATCTTCGAGTAGGATCCTGAGACAAAACGCCAGTCCATGCATTGGAAAAACCCGCCAAGAATGAAGAAAGCACGTCAAAGCAAATCCAAATTCAAAGCCATGTTAATTGTTTTCTTTGATAGCAAGGGTGTTATTTTGGAAGAATGGGTAGTAGAAGGTGAAACAGTGAATCGACACTACAAAAAAAATGTGCTAGCAACTTTGCGAGAGAGAATCAGAAGCGGTGCTTTGCTTACTCATTCTTATCTTAGAATGGGTGTACATAGAAGGGGTACGGAGTAGAAATGTACTTTAATATAATTAAAAATATATCAGTCTTGTTAATAGCCACACCTCGTAGTTACATACAGGCAGGGATGGTCACACACAGACACAACCAGACAGACTGAGGTACCTTCCACCTTGATATGGAGCCAGCAACTTCTTCCTCCATGATACCAGGACATTCCGCTGTATTCCCACCCTCTGCTTGGATCAGAGGAACATGTGCCGGGCTCCACTAATCAGGGCTCAGCACACAATCCTCTGACCCTGGAGTCTCACCAGAGCAACAGAAAGGAAGGACTGGAGCTGCTGGTCTGTAATATCTCCACCCGGCCCTTCTCTAATGCGGTTCTCCCTAAATCTGGAGAACTATAGGGCTACAGAGACTGGGCTAGCTCTCCAAAGATGTTCTAAAAAGACGCCTGGTGGTGGATGGGCCCAGCACCCCTGTAAGTACGCTGCGGCACACAGTTTGGGAAACGCTATAGTATACAGTATTATCTTTTATATATGGAGGCAAATACTAAAGTACATATATTAATTGTTTAATCGGGTTCATCACCTTAATTGTAGCTTCCACCCCATTGGGCCTTTAGAAGGCTGATTTTTTTCTTTAATTTTTTTTTTTTTTTAGATCTATTTAAAGTAAAAAAAAAAAAATGTTGCCTGCTAAGAAAATTTCCAGATCTTCCTATTTTAGGAATAAAAACTTTAATTTGAAGCACTGGTTGTACCACAAATCAGTGGAGCTCTGTAAAAAAAAAATTACAGGACAGGCTCTTATTAACAATTTTGTATGCCATTTTAGCAACAATGGAGGTGAAAAGTTCAAATGAGAGTAATATTGGAAATGGAAAGTTGTTTCCAACTATGGGCTGTATTCAATTTGTTTCGCAACCGTGATACTTTTTCAACTGCTGGACTTTTCACCTGCATCGCGTATTTTAGCTGCGGAAACTTATCGTGCGTGTACCCGCGATTCACCCTATTCATGTCAGAATACTCAAAAAGTGGTGTCAGAATCGGGGAAATACGCCTGAACCCCCCCCACCCCAAAAAAGATGCAGAAACATTGGGGATCAATGTAGTAGTGATTATTAGCCCCAATGAAGCAGTATGATGTACTTAAGTTTGCACAATTGCCACTAATTAGCGTCTTTGCACAAGTGGTGAAGAATGGCATAAAGCAGTATTTTTTGAAGAAAATAAGTATACCTGTCAAATTTGGGGTACTTGAAAATGGGTCTAAGTATATTTAAGAGTTGCTAAAGTGAAGTTATAAGAAACGTAAAAAACGCACCTTTAGCAAACACCTGCAGTCAAAAAAACACCTCACCCATACTTGTAGACCCCCCAAAAGTCTTTCGCTACTTTTTATGTTTGTACCCCCACTTTGCCTTTTTCACCCCCTTTTTCAAAGTGCTTTTTTGGGGTGTTCATTTTTTTTTATTACGCAGTTATTCTTTGGGGGGGACTACCCCACGGTGCAGAGTTGGTTTCCCCACGTTTACACCCCAAAATAGCGATTTTGCTTTTTTTTTCTCTACCTATTCATAGGCGAATCTTTTTTGCCTATTACATTGCGTACACGAAAAGTGTTTGCAATTGAATACAGAGAAGCTTCCGCCTGGCGAAAAGTCGCAATCGGCAATACTTTTTCGCGGATCTCGGCTTTTCACCTCGAATTGGATACGGGCCAATGTTTACAAATTGAGTAACTGTTACATCTTACATATAAGTGTGATTCAAACAATTTGTTGTAAATACATTTCGCCTTTTATTCATTTGTATTTTTTATATATTAAATTAAGTACTGTAGCACATAGCAGGTGAAATTACCTTACATCAGTTTGATTTATGCACAGTTGTTTCCTATTATTTGTAGGAGAAAATTCAGCTGCCAAAAAGAATATACTTATTCTACCCTACACTGGCACCATGATGCAGTTGCAGATCTGTCTTTTTCTGTACAAGGTTTGTATAAATTGATGCACACAAAATGGTTTACTGCTGTAGAGATTGACTGTCACTTTTGATTGATCATAATCTTCTGTAGTTAATTACCAGCCAAAGCTCATTATTGTGTGTCAGATCCTTGTGTTGCAGAGTACTCTGGAAAGGTAATCAACACACAGCCAGTATGGTGTTCAAAGATCCCTCTGACTATATTTGTGTCATTCAATAATATAAAGCACAGTATTCTCACATTTGCAGTATATGTGTATTTTCACACTACATTCCAACACAGCAGTCATTGTTAGTATTCATTACATTATTATCTATACACGAGGGAGTGAATTGTTAGGGATGTGAGCATACATAGGCTGACAAACATCTGCACATTTCAAGCTTCTCTGAAACTCAAAGGCTAGCAAAAATCATTCTCTATAATATTCTGCAATTCAATGCTTATGAATAACTTAGACACACACCATCTTGTAACAAGATGGAGTCTAATGTGGATAGCTTAATTTCAGATTTATCACTTTCCATATTCCACTTTAGGTTTTATAGTAGGCTTTTTAGTACTTGATAAACACTTCTGTATATGAGTAGTAGAAAAGTCATGGGTACAAAGGTACATTATTTAGAAATACTTGGTTATGAAACGGGGTGTTTATGATTATTGTGCAAATTCAAGCATTCAACTGATAAAACTGCACAACAGTGAAAATATTTAAGACATGATTGACTTCCGCATGTGAAGAACTAATATGACTTTAAAACGCTGTTAGCTCTGTTCCATTTATGATATAGGAGTATTTTGTTAAATACTAAGGAATTTTGGCATCTAGAGAATATATATAGGTTGGCAAACCTGAATACATGAATGCTTAATCATTGTCAGCCATGTAGTCAATGTAGGATGGAAAATAATGTCCCTCACAGTCCTCTGGTCCTCTGGCAGAATTTTTCTGCCCCATTTACACATCAAACTCAGACTTATGAAGAACATTATAAAGGGGATGAGCGAAGATGAAGCTTTCAAGTACCTGAGAAGAAAACTTCCACTTCTGAGTGATGCTAAAGTTATGGTAGGTTTGGTTTCTTGGCACGAAAGGCTGTAGGATATGGTCCTTTTCTCTCCTGCTGTAATTCTACATAAATTCTGTTTTTATTGGAGTCCCCTGCCTGCATCCAGCTTTAGTGTGAAGTTGAGGTTACCCTGCCTCTCCCTGAACCAGATTACCTCTCTGGCGGTGTTTCTGGCTGCTTCGTCTGCCTTTTCTGAATCTGCTGGAAGGTGCTGGCGTCTCTCCTCCACCGAGCAGTCTTGCAATGCTAACATCCCTGGCTGCTGCGGTGCCTCAGGCTGAGCTGACACATCTCTGGTCAGTGTCTGGAATCCAACTGGCTTTTCTCTTTTCCATTGGATTCCATTGTCTGCTGAGGGTCCCGGCCGGCTCCCGGTGTATTGTATTTCACCTCATCTACATGCAGCTTGTCTGGGGTGTTGCACAACCTCCAGCTCCTACACTGCTGTCCTGGTTGTGGCAGCCTTTCCCTCTGTGTGTACCCGATCCCTGCATTAGTTCTCCGGTTGGCTGTGATCATCTTGCTGCTGAAGGGCAGCCGCCATCTTGGATCCACTGACTGGGTCCTTGGGAGCTGCACTCTCCTGATAGTTATCACTCCGATCCTGTAAAGCTTTTCTGGATTCCTTTATCTGCTTAGTGGAGTCTGTGCCATCTGCCATCCTGGTTACTGTGTAATCTTGCTGGATTCTGATCCTGGAATCTCATCATGGGCGTTATCGGGCACGCTGCTTCTGAACTGGAAATGTATACCCACTTTTTACCAACACCGGTCCTGGCGGCGGTTGACCCCCGCAGCCCCCCCTACATCTTTGAACACTCCCCCTGTTTTTGAGGGTCCATGGATTATGTCAGAGGTGCTTGAAGCTCTGAATAACGGTGAGGAGTGGATCACGGCGGAACTAGAGAAAATGCAGTCTGCTCTCTCTCTTTTGCGTCCAGATTTGCTGTGGGTTCATGTACCAGTTGTCCAGGTGATTTTTGTCTTTTGTTGAGCATATTCTAAAACCACAAGAAAATAATTAGGCAATAGACCTTTGTGTATCCACTGCAGATGATGCTGTAACTCCTGCACATTCTGTCCCATTTGTGAGGACTTTCAAATGCTGGGCAGTTTCCTGTGGACGAGCTTATCATCCACCTATCCGAGGGCTCCTTCCAGGCGGTCTTTAAGGGCATTTATGGCATCACTCCCCTACTTTATAAAACCTGATGCTGTTTTGCACCTTGCTAGAATCAAGGAATCTTTGGACTTTATTAGACGATGGATTGTTGTGATGGCACAGTGGTCTCTGGTCTGGCTTTTACCAATTCATCCTCTACTCCATGATTTCCTACCTCCCTCTGCCATGCTGGTGACTGGCATTCACGTTCGTCCTTCTGATACATTCTGTGACATTCCTACCCGACTGGCTATTTGACTCGTCTGAACTCATCCTCCTGACTGACTCTGGACCCATTGAATATCTATGTGATGCTGAAATTACTGTTATATATTATATTTTCTATGATTTGTCTGTGCAATGTGTGCTTTTATACTTTTAGAACAAAATTTCCTGAGTGTAGTTCTACTACTATGCTTTATTCTTTTTTTTCTTATTTTCATTTGTTTGGATTCATATCTCTGCTATATTTTAATATTAATTGTATCCGGATGTGGTGCTGATGTGGACCTTGCCTTAAGGGGCCTATCCATTAGCAGATAAATTTGAACGATGAACGATTTATCATTCAGTCGTTCAATTTATCTGCTAATGGATAGGCTCTGAAGGATCAAAATGTGCACTCCCGTGGGCCGACAAATTTGGTCTTTTGTTTCTCTAACATGTTGGTCAATTATCGTTTATCGCTGACAGATATTAGAAATATCTGTTGCGGTAAACGACGAACGATTTTTTAATGAAAATGAATAGAAACATAAAAAAAATCCACTCCCAAAATGTCATGCAAAATCATTCGTCGTTTGAAAAAATCTGTCATGTACATGACAGAAATCTGTCAAAGCAGCCCCAGGAATTTTCAAAAGATAAATCTTTTGTCTTTCATCTTTTTTTTAAAAGATCTGCTAATGGATAGGCCCCTTTACAGCCATTTTGTTTTTTATTTTTTTGATGACTCATCAGCTTATCTGCTTTTCATGGTTATGTGCTTCCTTGTATTGGTTTATTTTCTAGTCTGTTTTATTGGGCTCTGGTTTGGCTGGAGGGTCCCTTATCTTATTGCATTTCTGGTGCATATTCTTGTCTGCACTTTTCTACTTATTACTAGCCCTGTAGTTCTGTAGGTAGTTTGCCCATGTGTGTGGTCTTATCTGTTTTTCTTTTATTTTCTTCTTCAGGGTCCACTGGATCTACCTTGGAGGGGGGGGTTAAGGGGGTGTGTGTATGTATTTGGAGAGATCCATTGCACCAAACAGCATACAGCTTTAGAGCTCCCAGCATGCACTGGTCCTCCTCCCTATATACCCCAGCCACAAGCATTGTTTTTTGTTTGGTGTGCAGCAAGTATCCAGACGCACCTGTTTAACAGCGGGACTGCCCAGGCAGTCCCAGGCTTTTTCTTTAATGTTTTACCTTAGTTTTTTGAGCTTCTGAGTTGAGCGGTACTAAGTGCTGAATAGGACGCAAGTACTGCGGCTCCATCTGCCGATGCCGAAACGTCAGTACCGCTATATGCCCTGGGGATTTTGTCGGGCCTCAGCGTGGCTTAGCTACTGTCGTCGCTGGGGTCCGGACTGCGATTGGATTCATGGAGATGGCAGGTAAGCGATTCCTCGTGAGGGGAATCATGTGCCACGCAGTATAGGCATCCGGTGTAGGAGACGCACCAGAGGCGGCTGCGGGTGAAGACCTCGTGTAACGTGTACTCATTAAGGCGGCCGGGGTCATATAGTCAGTCGCCGGGGATGGGTAGTAGACGCACTAGAGCGCACTAGTTAGTCTACTACTGTGAGGCCAGCGTACACATGCCGTCAAAATCGCAGCTTAGGGGAGATTGGCGCGATATATATAAAATCTCTTTAGTTTTTCAAACTGTCAGTTCTATATATCACTGTGTTTCTCCTCATCCCTCTGAAAAAGGTGTGTGGTGTTTTTTTCATATGTGAAAAGAGTCATATTGCATTTATACTGTACACCTTATACCGGTCACTCATTGGTCATGTCTGAGGGTAAAGGTGAAAAGGATGAGCCTCTGGTGCTCAAGTCATGTAGATCCTGTTTGGCAGGCCTGTCTGAACAGGATTTTGTGCAAGATGGGTTGTGTAGTGCCTGTTGTAAGCAGCCACCTTTTCTATCTTGTTACATCTGCACCTACACAAGAGCCATCCTGGGTTGCTTCCTGGTCTCAGGTTTTGTCGCATTTGGTGGACAAGGCCACAGCATCACGTGCTCCTGCCACGATAATGCCTCCTACTATGGGATACCCATAACAGTTGCATCCTTCTATGTACATGTCCCCTATGAATCCCTATTGGTTTGATTCTTCTGCTCACTAGTCAGAGTATGCTGCAGTCTACAACCCCTCAGCAAGTGGTACAGGCGAAAAGACCAGTGGCAGTAAAAAAGGGACACGAGAGGTTTTCTTCAGACGTTGCCTCAGGGTTTTCACTCATCCTCCTCATCACACTCTGATACTCAGAGTTCTGGATCCTATTCAGTGGAAGAAGACCATCAATCCTCTGTGCATGTCCCCTATCTGGTGAGAGCGGTTAGATCTATCCTCGGAGGAGGCGGTTCCACCGAAATCTGAGACTACGGTCTTTAGGTGGCAGAAATGTGGCTAAGGATTATTTTCCTCAGTCTGAGCAACTGACGAATCTCATGTCTGAAGCATGGTGTACTCCAAATAAACATTTCTTCTTCGGAGTCCATGGGGTCCACAGCAAATACGTTGGGGTATGTGGTTGGAGTGATCTAGGCACCAAACCGTTAAACAAACTCTCAGCTCCCAGGATACACTGGGTCCTCTCCCATATATACCCTGGCTACAGGCAGTCAGTTCTGTTTGGTGTTAGCACAGTATACAAAAGTAAAATTTTTATTATTTTTGGTATCGGCATAAGGCTGTGGAGGTGCGCATGCGCGATCCCCTTTACCTTGGAAAGCGCTACCTTGCGGAGCGTGCCCGCCTCCATGCGGCGCGTACACAACGCTGTTTTACGTTGTGTGCGTGCTCCCTTGCGTTGCGTGCACATGGCTCTTTTGCATCGCGTGTACGCACCCTTACGTCGCATGCATGACGCTGTTTTGCGTCGTGTGCACACCACGCAACCACGTGTTCACCTCGTGCTGCCACAACTTTAAACAGTCATTGTATTTTACACGTTTCTTCAGTGATTTGACTATGCATATACTATCACTTAAATTATTCAGTACCTCCAAATCGAATATGCCAATTTTAGGGAAAGATTTTACAAAACCTTTGGTCATCTTGACCCATTCATCACAGTACAAAGTAGCATACGCACCATACTTAGTATACAGTATGTACCTGGCCGACCCTGTCGGCCCTTCCATGAGCAGCACATCATCGACCATTACTAGCGTTTTCTTAGCCCCCATTCCGAAAATTGCTTAGCAACTTATCACTAGAGAATTTTGCACTTGTGAACAATTTCTAAGAGCTACGTTCACGCACTCCTTCCCGTTATGTACGGCTGGCCCGCTAAGCGTTTCGGTCAGCTTACACAATGAGGAACAGAATAATGCCTATTGCAATCTACCCTGCGTGTGGCGAATTTATACCTAAGCTTCGTCTGCTCGCTTCCTACTTTGAGTTACTCTCCCCTGGTAGAATTTAACTGTTCCTATAACACTTACCCTTGCCAGTGATTTCCTCCCCACAACTACCCAAGTCACAATCACAGTTTACGCAACTGTGCGGTCTGATCGCATTGCCCCAGAGAACCTAACTGATCAATGGACTTTGCGATACTATTGGGTGTTGGACCGAAAAACTACCACTGATTTTTCGCACCACAATATACCTGCTTTGTATACTGGCCCGGTAGCAGTTTGCCTCGTCAGACACCTGTTGAGTTACCTTCTGTTACTTTGCAACAGTAACCTTTTCACATCACAAACACACATTCATATACCTTTCGTTTTCTGCACAGAAAAACTTTTACCCAACTCTGGCAATGCAATTTGGAGGTTTTACCAAGTAATCACGCTATGGATATAAGAAGACTGTCTATCAAAATGATTGGTTAAACACGTGGCAGCAGTACAGGAAATACGTATTCGCTATTGTACGAATCGCACTTTAGTGCCAAAACTACAATAAAAGAAACAAACTTTCCTCTGTTGTCCCCAGGTCCCTAATCAGCGCTCCTTAAAATCACACAATAACGGACATCTGTTCCACAACACTGAATGGTTACAGGCTTTGAACACAGGCCCTGATTCAGAGCCGGACGCTCTGTCAGAGCGCTCGCTCTGAATCAGGGCCGGCCTTCCAGATTTTTATAGCGGCCTCCTGCCCGCTCGCATAGCTGTGGTTGACCACAGCTATAGCAAGCGGGCAGGAAGATGGTCGCGATGGTCAAGACCATCGCGACCATCGGGCTTGCGACGAGACCCTTGTGGTAGGGTCTCGTTGCCGCAATCCCTGGAGTGCTTTCGGCTCAACCAGAGCCGAAAGCACTCCCACTGACATCACTTGTGATGTCAGTGGGGCCGGCCCCAGACGGTAGGCGTTCCCATGGGAACGCCTCCGTCTGGGCAGCCACGCCCCCGGCACGCCCACCAAAGGGGGCGTGCTGTCACTCACCATCGACAGCACGCCCCCTTTGGTACGAGACCCGGAGCGACTGCTTGCCCGTCGCTATCCGGGTCTTGCGCATGCGCACGACGGAGCCGGCTCCGTCATGCGCACTGGGCCACCATCGACCTGCTTGCGAGTGGTCAGCGCTCGCGTGCGGGTCTGAATCAGGCCCGTAGTGCATTCTATTAATACCCCTAAATCGCTAAACAGAAATAATTGCTTTCCAGACTTTGATTGTGGTTCCAAAGCACAAAAAGTTCTTATTGTAAAAAAATTATTTTACATTCCTTGATCTACAACAATTAGTGCAAAAGACAGGATCCAGATCCCCGGCATCAAACGTGAAGCCTCCGTCACAAGAAAGAAAGAAGATGACTCGCTATAGGACCGAGAGCGCTAGTTTATATATTACAGAGAGTTTATAATGCAATAGAAATGAGCTGGCATAATTCCATTGGTTCTTGCTCTTGGTTCTTCTGGTATGGTGCAGGTTATAGGTCAGTTTGTCCAGTGATGGTTCAGCCCTCCAACAGCTCTTTGTGTATGTTTCCCGCCGAAGAACAAGTCTAAACTGGCTAAGACACTTCATTACAGAGTATACATTGTAATCCATAACTTGCAGACGCATGTTGTGATCTCCATGCCGATAGGACCGGAGATCTGCAAATAAACAGTGATTTAGATTGGTACCAAACATGACGTGTACACTATGGGCCTGATTCAGAGCCGGACGCAATTAGCGCTCGCTCGTCCAGAAAATAGGGGTGGCTATTCAAATGAACCGTTCGCTCTTTGCGGTCTGTTCACGCCTCTAGGTCTGAACGAGCGAACAAAACTTGCGGTCGTTTTTTGGGAAACTACGCCCCCTGGCCGCTCGCATCCTATGTCATGTCCGCTATTTATTAGATTAATCGAGTACATCGAACAGGGTATGAGCTGCTCGCTATTCTTGTGGTTGGTTTTTGCTACCACAATTTTGCGAGCAGTTCTGGCTATAAAATAACCCAGTGACGTGGTCAATGACGCTGCTGTTTTAATTATGCACACCCATAAAACGCCCGTTTTGACCTTTAGGCATGCCTGCGTTCTGATCTCCACTACCCGTTTTCAAGCACCTTCCCCTGTTACCACCCACATACGCCTCAATCTGTCACTCAAATTATCAGGCATTCGCTATTTTGCGAGCACATGAATTTCGACCGCACTGACTGGTTCGCGCATGCGTATAACGATCCGTACGCATGTGCAGTTGGGCAAACATCGCTCGGAGCGAACGAGCGGCCGCTTACGAGCGGCTCTGAATCAGGCCCTATGTTCCAAACCTTAGATGACAAATACATTCATTTCACAACATAATTGATAGCGAATAAAACCTCTAATATTACGCACGACGCTAATAATCATAACATAGCGCCGTACACAAAGGTAATATGTAGATGGTGCAAAATGGCGTTGTGCAGATATAATTTTTACAGATTTGGTCTAAGCCAACCATCCGCCTTCAACAGTTCTTATCTGCGTATGGTGCGCCTTTCCACCCTTTGTTGAGGAACCGAGATCCGTACGCTATTGTGCGACTTTCGGTAACGTGATCTCACAGCTGACAAGCCCCCGTCTATGGATACCCCTTAATTGCTATACCCAATTGTCGCTATTTAGCGCTTCTAGTCGCTTAAGAAATAATCGCTTTCCAGTCCAATCGTGTGGTTCCAAAGCACAAAAAGTTATATTATTCAAGGAAAAAGTACAACGCTCTTTGAGCTAGACAATTAGCGCAAAAAGCAAGTAAATACAAAGGTACAGCCGATTCATACGCTAGTGTTCCAGATTCCAGTTGTCCGTCATCAATCTTGAAGTCTGCGGTCATCAAAGAAGGGAAATGACTCCCTTCTGGTAGCCAGAGCAGTAGCCTATATACCTCACAGATCACAGATAGAACAATAGAGACAAGCTGACACGATTCCATTAGTCTTTGCTCCTGGTCATTCTGTTCATTGAATAGTTCATACGGTGTCATCAGGGGTATGTCCCAATTCTCCCAACAGTTGCTTTGTGTAGTTTCCCGCCGAAGAACTAGTTAAACTGGCTACAGACAACTACATACAAATTGTTAACATGTTAACCAATAACTCCCTATAATTCATAACTTGCAGACGCATGATGTGATCTCCTTGCCGATAGAACCGGAGATATGCAAATAAACAGGGATTTAATATAATACCAAACATGACATGTCTACTATGTTCTAACCCTTAAATCTTCTTTACATACATTTCATATACAAATACTAATTAATAATACCTTTAATAACTATCTTATTATTAGGAACCATTATATACATATGCTTTCACGCATTGATGTAAGAAAGGTTCGTATGTATGTATGTGAGGATGCACGTGGGCGTCTGTGTACGCATGTGGATACATACGAGCGTCTGGGTGTAAGCATACAAGTCTGTGTTTGTTATGTAAATCAGTGTATGGATGTGGTGGCTACGCAGTTTTGCGCATTGGATTGTGCTGATGCAAAGTAGCGTCCGATTCGCTCTTTAGCAGACAACAGACGACTAGATCGTCAGATGATTGCAAACGATCATAACCAATTATTTGACTTTGACAATAAATTTATATGTATGTATATAAATGTGTGTTTGCATGTGTATGTATATCTATATATATCTATATATATATATATATATAATACACACATACAGTCAGGTGCATAAATATTGGGACATTGACAGAATTTTCATATTTTGGCCTCTATTCACCACCACATTGGCTTTGAAATGAAACAAACAAGGTGTGCTTTAACTGCAGACTTTCAGATTTTATTTGAGGGTAATTACATCCAAATCAGGTGAACGGTGTAGGAATTACAACGGTTTCTATATGTGCCTCCCACTTTTTAAGGGGCCAAAAGTAATGGGACAAACTAAACAATCCTAAAACTAACTTTCACTTTGTAATACTTTGTTGCAAATCCTTTGCAGGCAATTACAGCCTGAAGTCTGGAACGCATAGACATAGATGACGCTGGGTTTCATCCCTGGTGATGCTCTGCCAGGCCTCTACTGCAAATGTCTTCAGTTCCTGCTTGTTCTTGGGGCATTCTCCCTTCAGTTTTGTCTTCATCAAGTGAAATGCATGCTCAATCGGATTCAAGTCAGGGGATTGACTTGGCCATTGCATAACATTCCACTTTTTAGCCTTAAAAAATTCTTTGGTTGCTTTTGGAGTATGCTTCGGGTCATTGTCAACCTGCACTGTGTAGCGCCGTCCAATGAGTCCTGAAGCATTTGACTTAATATGAGCATATAATATTGCCCGAAACACTTCAGAATTTATTCTGCTGCTTTTGTCAGCAGTCACATCATCAATATACATGCCCACACCGTGACACTACCACCACCATGCTTCACTGATGAGGTGGTATGTTTTGGATCATGAGCAGTTCCTTTCCTTCTCCATACTCTTCTCTTCCCATCACTCTGGTACAAGTTGATCTTTGTCTCATCTGTCCATAGGATGTGGTTCCAGAACTGTAATGGCTTTTTTAGATGTTGTTTGACAAACTCTAATCTGGTCTTCCTGTTTTTGTGGCTCACCAATGGTTTACATCTTGTGGTGAACCCTCTATATACACTCTTGTGTAGTCTTCTCTTGATTGTTGACTTTGACACATATACACCTATCTCCTGGAGAGTGTTCTTGATTTGGCCACCTGTTGTGAAGGGGTTTTTCTTCACCAGGGAAATAATTCTTCTGTCGTCCACCACAGTTGTTTTCCGTGGTCTTCCGGGTCTTTTGGTGTTGCTGAGCACTCCGGTGCGTTCTTTCTTTTTAAGAATGTTCCAAACAGTTGATTTGGCCACACCTAATGTTTTTGCTATCTCTCTGATGGGTTTGTTTTGATTTTTCAGCCTAATGATGGCTTGCTTCACTGATAGTGACAGCTCTTTGGATCTCATATTGAGAGTCGACAGCAACTGATTCCAAATGCAAATGTCACACCTAGAATCAACTCCAGACCTTTTACCTGCTGAATTGATAATGACATAACGAGGGAATAGCCCACACCTCTCCATGAAATAGTTTGAGTTGATAGTCCCATTACTTTTGGACCCTTAAAAAGTGGGAGGCACATATAGAAACCGTTGTAATTTCTACACCGTTCACCTGATTTGGATGTAATTACCCTCAAATTAAATCTGAAAGTCTGCAGTTAAAGTACATCTTGTTTGTTTCATTTCAAAGCCATTGTGGTGGTGAATAGAGGCCAAAATATGACAATTCTGTCAATGTCCCAATATTTATGCACCTGACTGTATGTGTGTGTAGATTAGGGGTGAGCGGGTTCGGTTTTACTCTGTTCTTATCGCCACTTTACCGCAAATTTGGCTCGGTTTTATTCGCTATCCAAAACACATGTTCGGCGATAGCCAATAAAAAGATCCGGGTAAAACCGAACCCGCTCACCCCTAGTGTAGATATATATATATATATATATATATATTCTAGTGTGTATAGATATATCAGATTGTATATCTGTGTGCATTGCATGTGATTTATGAAATCTGCTGTGTTATGCTGCCTTGTCAGTCACAACCTATCACTGCTGTTTCTCCTCATTAACCCTCTACGACAGGTGTGTAGGATATATTGGGTGTGAAACGATTGTCGCATTGATACTCAGACTTTGGATAACTTTAGCGATGATATGTCCAAAGAAACAGAAAGACAGGTGGCAGAAGCCCCTGGGCTGGTGTCATGTATGGCCTGTAAGCGTGGTTGTCCTCACAGGATTTCATACAAGATGGATTATGTGGTCACTGTTTTAAGGATTCACCACAAATCTACCAGTTTCTGGACAGGAGCCTCCTTGGAACTTCAGACTGGCGTATTTTGTTTCTTTCTATTTTCCCTTCTTCCAAGGGTTATCAGGAAATACAAGCAGGAGAGTGCAACAGTAATACTGATAGCCCCTGCTTGGCCTGGACGCCATTGGTTCACCGACCTACAGAGCCACTCCGTAGATACTCCGCCGTCTTCTTCCTCCAAGGTTGGACCTGTTAATACAGGGTCCCTACCGGTATCCAGATATTCCTCGTCTGTCTTTGATGGCGTGACTCTTGAGACCTCTATCTTAAGGTTTTTCCAATTCTGTAATTCGTAGGCACAGAAACCTTCCTCTGGCCGCATTTATTACAAAATTTGCACTTGTATTTTCAGCGGTGTAAACCTAGAAAATGTGACCCTAGGGTGGTTAGGGTTTCTCGAGTGTTTTCTTTTTGTCAGGCTGGTTTAGACCGGGGTCTCCATCTAGCCACCATGAGAGTTCAGGCTTCTGCACTTTCAGTTTGGTTCAGCGAAGGATCGCCCCATTGCCTGACATTAGAATATTTTTTCAGGGTGTTCTTGAGGGTTCAGCCTCCCTTTGTCCCCCTGGTAGCCCATGGGGTTTGACATTGGTTCTCAGGACTTTGCAGGCTCCTTCATTCGAACTTCTGAAGTCAGTAGACCTAAAGTGGTTGACAGCGAAGACCATTTTCTACTGGCTATTGCTTCTGCCTGTAGGGTCTCTGATTTGGCAGCCCTGTCTTTAAGCTCTCCTTGCAGATATTTCATCTGGATAGAGCTGATCTTTGTACTAGGGCCGGGTACCTTCCCAGGGTGGTATCCCGGTTTCATGGGAAATGAAGAAATTGTGGTTCCGGCTTAGCAAGCTTCAGGCCTTTCGGCTAGTGAAGCATCACTGGATGTTGTCTGTGCATTTCGTATCTATGTAGATCACACCAACTCCATTAGAAGTAAGGTTCTTTATTTGTGTAGTATGGTTGTCATAAGCGAGGCTGGCCAGCTAACAAACAGACTTTGGTCAGATGGTTGCATATGACAATTTCTCATACGTACACACAAGCTGATCTTGTTGTGCCGAACACGGTCACAGCACATTCTACTCGATCTGTAGGACCATCATGGACGGTGCGTTGTGGAGCCTCTGCTGAACAAATATGCAAAGCAGCCATGTGGTCTTCCGTCCACACCTTTGTCAAATTGTACGCATTTGACACATTTGCCTGTCAGGATGCTTCCTTCGGGCGTAGGATTCTCCTTTCTACTGAACACAGGAGCGTCCCCGCCTTAGGGGGACTGCTTTGGGACATCCCCAACGTATTTGCTATGGACCCCGAAGAAGAAAATAAGAGTTATGGTATAACATACCTTTGTTAACTTTTTCTTCGAGGTCCATGGGGTCCACAGGACACCCACCCTAACGCATCTGGTGTTATTGGGTAATCTTTTTGTATCTCTGTGATTTCCCTCTTCTTTGAGAGAATAGTCTAGAGAACAAGGGTTCTTCCTTCTTATCCTTTGCCTTCTCCTGCTTGGGCTTGATAACAAAATGACTGCCTGTAGCCTGGTATGGGGTATATATTGGGGAGGACCCAGTTTATCCTGGGAGCTGAGAGCTTGTTTAACTGTTTGGTGCCTGGATCACTCCAACCACATACCCCAACGTATTTGCTGTGGACCCCATGGACGTCGAAGAAAGAGTTAACAAAGGTATGTTATACCATAACTCTTATTTTCCATACTACAAGGAATTTAACCTCTCGATTTCCATTTGCTCAGGGTGAATGTAGCAAATGGGAAGTTCCTCCATTGATAGATGCTCATGTGACTAGATTGATCAAGAGCTCTATGTTATCCATTCCTGCAGCATCCTCGTTGAAAGAGGTTTCAGATAGAAAACTTGATAACTATTTAAAATCAGTATTTTCATTATCTCGGGCAATTACCAGGTCAGCTATGGCTGTAGCCTGGGTATCCAAGGCTATGGAAGAATGGAGATTTCATGGTCTCCCTGGACATACAGGATGCATATCTGCATGTTCCGATTGCACAATCCCACCAAAGATTTCTGAGATTGGCGGTAGATCAGCAACATTATCAATTTCAGGCTCTACCCTTCGGACTGGCCAAAGCCCCTCAGGTATTTACTAAGATAATGGCAGTTATGATGGCTCATCTCAGACGACAAGAGGTCAGGATATTTGGACGACATCCCGATATTAGCACAATCGCTGGAGGAGTTACAATGTCATCTTCAGATGACCATTGTCTGCTTACAAGAACACAGCTGGATAAAAAATTGGAAAAAGTCCTTTCTCCAACTCAGCGGATGGTGCACTTGGGGGCGCTGCTGTACTCTCTGAGCCAGAGGATTCTCCTACCAGAGGACAAGATTGCGGCACTACAGTCTCGTGTGCGCAGGATACTCTGCAAGCAAAGTGTCAGTTCACCTGGCAGTGCAGGTGCTGGTCTCCATGGTATCCACATTCGATATAGTGGCTTATGCCCAGTTCCACTCCTTGTCCGTGCAGCAATGGATTTTCTCATTGGGATGGTCTGTATCATAGGATAAACTCTTAAATGATCCGCATCTTGCCAGAGGTTCAGTTCTCCCTCTCTTGGTGGCTGGACTCATTTAGACAAAGGTAGTCTGTTATGGGTCCCAGATTGAGTACTCCTCACCACAGATGCAGGTCTGCGAGGATGGGGAGTTGTGACCGGGCATCACACCTTTCAGGGAAGGTGGACGACTCGGGAAAGTCACCTACCGATAAATATCTTGGATCTTCGTGCAGTGCACAGAGCACTGTCTAGCGTAGGGCCTTCTTCATGGCTGGCCTGTCCAGATTCAGTCCGACTGGTGCATCCACAGTGGCCTGCATCTATCATCATGGAGGTGCACAAATTCCGGTGGGCATGAGGGAATTGGCGACCATTCAGCTGTGGACAGGTACGGTTCCAGAAGGAGGGACCCCTCAGCCACCTTCGTGAACGCTCTGGCGGTGAGGTGGAACTTCAAGTTGGCATACCTGTTTCCTCCGATCTCCCTCCTCCCAAGAGTCGTCAGAAAATTCAAGCAGTAAGGCGGCACGTTAATACTAATAGCTCCTGCCTTGCCCAGGAGACATTGGTTCACCGATCTGTCATGTCTATCCATAGACAGGCCACTTCCACTGCCTCTACGACCGGATTTGCTAGTGCACGGACCCTGCCTATATCCGGATTTACCTCGCCTGGCTTTGACGGCATGGCTATTGAGGCTTCCGTCTTACAGGCCAAAGCCTTATCTGCTTCTGTGATCTAGACGATGAGGGCAAGGAAGCCTTCTTCAGCCCGCATGTATCACAGGACTTGGCATTCATATTTTCGTCGGTGTTCCCAAACAAAATATGACTCTAAGGTTTTCAAGGTGTCAAGAGTACTTGCTTTTCTGCAGCCTGGATTAAACTTAGGTCTTCGTCTGGCTACCTTGAGGGTTCAGGTTTCTGCTTTGTCAGTTTTGTTCCAGTGCAGAATTGCTCCCCTGCCAGATGTAAGAACATTTTTGCAGGGGGTTCTCCGACTGCAACCTCTGTTTGTCCCTCCAGTAGCACCATGGGATTTATCCTTGGTTCTCAAGTCGTTGCAAGCTCCCCACTTTGAATCCTTGGATAAGGTGGACTTAAGATGGTTGGCAGCAAAGACCCTTTTCTCCTCAGCTCGTAGAGTTTCTGACTTGCCTCTCTGTCATGTCGCTCTCCATATTTGATTTTTCATCAAACTAGAGCTGTCCATCGTACTAAGGCGGGTTACCTTTCAAAGGTGGTATCTCCTTTTCATATGAATGAGGAAATTGTAGTCCCGGCTTTTCAGTCTTCAAACCTGTCTACAGGTGAAGCTTCCCTGGATGTGGTTCGAGCCCTTCATATCTATGTTCATCGTACCAACTCCATCATAAAATCCGATTAATCAAATTAGGAACCATGATCGCGCTAAGCGAAAAAAATTGCGGGTCCCAGGGACCCCTTTCTTTCAAAAATTGGGGTCCTACTCCACAGTTTCTGGGTGCCATCACATTTTATGGTGGGTGAGGGCAGGCAGCAGTTGGGTCAGTGCTGGGGGCAGGTATCAGTTGGGGTAGAGCTGGGAGTATAGGCAGGGAGATGTTGGGGTAAAGCTGGGGGTAGAGGGGAGTAAGGGTTAGGGGTAGGTGCAGACAGCAGTTATAACAGTGCTAGGGGGCAAGGAGGGGACTAGGGGCAGGCAGTGCTAGGGGTAGGGAGGGAGCAATGATAGAAAGCAGCTGGCGCTGCACTGGGGGGTAAGAAGGTTAGGGGAATGCAGTACTGGGGGAATGGAGTGGGCAAAGGTAGCTAGGGCAGTACTGGGGGCAAGGAGGGGGCTAGGGTCAGGCATTGCTAGGAGTAGGGACGGAGCAAGGGGAGAAAGCAGTCAGAAAGTAAAGGGGAATTAGAGAGAGGAGTGATGTGTGACTGAAGCAGGAGTGGTGGTGCTGTGCAGACAGGTGTACTGAGCTTTCCTACCTTAGGTCTGTTCAACAAACTTGTCAGTGTGGGCAATGGAGTAGTGCCGCTGTTGTGGGCTCAGGGGTGTGTTACCCGGACTTCCTCTGGTCGCCGTGCTGTGCTCCGCTCCCGGCTCTCACCTGCTCTGAGTCCACTGCTGTGGGCCCGGGAGTGTGTGACCCGGACTTCCTGTGGTCACCATGCTCTGCTTTGAGTGCTCTGCTCCCGGCTCTGACCTGCTCTGAGTTCAGTTCAGCCTGGGGGCGGGGTTGCAAAGCTACAAACACTGCCTTGTGCAGTGGGCGAGGCTTGGCATTCCACAGACGTTGCAGCTGCTCCCAGGGAGTGGGCGGAGCCGGGATGGTGGGGCAGCCGATGCCCATGGTTAGCTCCGCTCCTGGCTCTCACCTGCTCTGAGTCCGCTGCTGTGGGCCCGGGAGTGTGTGACCTGGACATGCTGCGCTGAGTGCTCTACTCCCGGCTCTGACCTGCTCAGAGTTCAGCCTGGGAGCAGGAGCGGGGTTGCAGGGCTACAGACGCTGCATTGCTGCTGCTCCTGTGCAGCGGGCGTGGCTTGGCATTCCACGGACGTTGCCCCTGCTCCCGTGGAGTGGGCGCGGACGGGGTGGTGGAGCGGCCGATGTCCGTGGTTAGTTAGGAGATGCCGGCGGCTATTGGGTGAGGACACGCCGCCTATAGCAATTGGCTCCTGCACTGCACATATCGGGTCCTGCAGGACCCGCTTAGTTTTTAAAATCGGGTCCCCAAGTACCTATAGCGCGTAAAAACGCGCTATAGCGTGTATTTTGCGAACCCTGTTAGGAAACACAGTATTGCATGCGCTCATACAAAGTAAAAAAAACGACCAATAAGGGTGACATGGGCGGAAGGCCATCTACCAGCCATATCGGCTATGTTCATTCCAGTAGTTCTCAATTGGGAAGCGGACTTCTTCAGCCGTCACAACGTGCATCCCGGGGAATTCTCTCTTCACCAAGAAGTGTTTCAGCTCCTAGCGAACAGTTGGGGCCTTCCGGATGTGGACCTCAGGGCCTCTCGACAAAATCACAAACTGTGGGTCCAGGACAAGGGACGCCAAGGCTCTCTTGGTAGACGCTCTGTCAGTCAATCTCCCTTCTTCCTCGAGTATTTCGGAAGTTTAAATAAGGAGGCACTGTCCTCCTGGTGGCTCCAGCGTGGCCAAGACGACACTGGTACTTAGATCTTCAGAGTTTCTCCGTCAACACTCTGTTGCTGTTATCTCAACATCCGGACCTGTTGTCTCAAGGTCCTTGCCTCTACCTGGATCTGGGCCGTCTGTCTTTGACGGCGTGGCTCTTGAGACATCCCTCCTAAGGTCCAAGGTTTTTTCTGGCTCTGTGTTTAACACCATGCTCAGAGCACGTAAACCTGCTTCTGCTAGAATTTACCACATGGTGTGGCATACCTATTTTGGATGGTGTCGCCCAAGGGGTTACGACCCCCTGGTGTTTAGAATATCCAGAGTATTGGCTTTCCTGCAGGCGGGTTTGGACCTGGGTCTCCACCTTGCTTCACTGAAGGTCCATGTTTCGGCCCTTTCAGTGTGGTTCCAGCATAGGATTGCTCTTCTCCCTGATATTCGCACCTTCTTTCAAGGGAACCTTCGTATCCAGCCTCCTTTTCCCTACTGTAGCACCTTGGGATGTGGCTGTTGTCCTTAGGGCCCTCCCTTTGAACCACTGGGCTCAGTGTGCCTCAAATGGCTTACTGCCAAGACTGTGTTTCTTCTGACCATTGCTTCGGCCAGAAAGGTGTCCGATTTGGGGGGCTCTTGTCGTTCCCCATTTCTGGTTTTTAATCAGTACAGGGCAGTGCTTCAGACTCGCCCTGTTTTCCTTCCAAAGGTGGTCTCTAGTTTCCACATTAATGAGGAAATTATTGTGCCGGCCTTTAATTCTCCGGAAATCTCGGCAGGTGAGACCTCATTGGAGGTGATACGTGTCCTCAAGTTTTATGTGGATCGTACCAGTTCCCTTTGGAAATAAGACTCCTTGTTTGTACTTTATGGTTTCCACAAGAAGGGATGGCCAGCCATTAACTTTGGCTAGATGGCATCGCATGACGATCTGAGGCTTACACTCATGAGGGCCTTCTAGTGCTGCCTCTGTTACTGCTCATTCTACTTAGTCTGTGGGCCCTTCATGGGCAGCTCATTGTGGTGCCTCGGCTGTAAGACGGCCACATGATCTTCTTGTCCAGACCTTTTTGAGGTATTACGCTTTTGATACCTTTGCCACTCAGGATGTTTCCTTCGGGCGGCAGATTCTCCTTTCTGCACAGCAGCATCCTCCCCTGCCCTTTAAGGTTCTGCTTTGGGACATCCCCTAGATCACCCTGTGGACTTCTATGGACCCTGTAGTAGAAAAGTATAGAGATGGTAAGAAATTACCCTTGTTATCTCTTTTTCTACGAAGTCCATAGGGTCCACAGGGCACCCGCCCTGACGCACCTGTGCTTCAGTTGGGCTTTGCTCTGGTCACTGTTTTTCCATCTACTGTGTGATTCTTGAGTGTTCCAGACTTTCTTCTCTATTTTATCCTCCTCCAGCCTTTGGCTTGTTACGTAACTGAGGAGGCTTTGGCCTGGGGGCGGGGTATACAGGGAAACCTGTTGCATCCTGGGAGAAAAATTTTACTGCGTAAGGTGCCTGGATGACTCTGCATCACCTATACCCCAAGGTCACCCTGTGGACCCTATGGACTTCGTAGAAAAAAAAGAGATAACGAAGGCAAGTTCTTACCATGTCTATACTTCTCTTCCTACTTCTGATTACTCTTCCTATGCAACCAAGCATCTGACTTCCCTTTCTCATTGCTTTGTTACAATGCTTACCTGCCTTTAAGTCACCTGAAATAGTGACTCATAGATCCCTTTCCTCCTCTTTAGTTTCCATTAGAGTACCCTTAATATTATTTCTACTTCACAGTCCATAGGCTCCACAGGGAGACCACAGGGAGACCTTAATATTATTTCTACTTCACAGTCCATAGGCTCCACAGGGAGACCATAGGTGATGATGGAGTCATCCGGACACCCAGCAGTTAAATTCTTCTCCCAGGATGCACTGGGTCTCCCTCCTATACCCCGCCCCCAGACCAGAAGCACTTTTTTCATTGGGTGCCCAGCTGGAGTTTTGGTCACTGCACGCAGTGGGGCTGTTCCAGCCCCTGAAGATTTGTT
This sequence comes from Taudactylus pleione, assembly GCA_031769625.1. NCBI lineage: Eukaryota > Metazoa > Chordata > Amphibia > Anura > Myobatrachidae > Taudactylus > Taudactylus pleione. The sequence continues at coordinate 6,839,886 of JAUIMM010000975.1, forward strand.
ATTTTAAAAGAAGATTCTTCGTTCTTTTGAGCAGACAGCGCTGACGTCCCCTGGACTGTTGCTCCGTCACTCTGCCAGCGCCGAGACGCCGGTACTGATATGGAGATTTAGATGGCTAGCAGGGACCCCGCAGGATCCCGGGACTGCGGCTGGGCACTACGGGGATTCAGGTAAGCGGCGTGTCACCCCGTAGGTGACACATCGAGACGCAGTGGGGAATGACAGCAAGTGGAGCCAGGCACTGAGTCCTGCACTTCCACTAGGCCACCAAGGACAGCGGACTGCAGCGTTAAGGAATATGCTCCAGCGTCCTGGGGGTTAAACGCTGCCCTGGGAGGCTGCCTTCCCTGTTCAACAGCCGGCTCCTCCCCTCTGCAAAGCGCACCTTTGCACTGCGGTCTAGCTAAGCTGAAGCAGCTCTCCTAGGGCAACGCCCCCCCTCTGAGGTCTCCGGCGGCCATTTTCTTGGTGTCACAGTTTTCTCTGGCCAGCAGGCGTCCAGTCCCCCTGCATACCTCTCCCTTTTGGGTCAGTGTATGCAGTTCTATTGCCTACCAGACACTGAGTCTGCGTAGTTGATTACCAGATTTTGCTGCCTGGCTACTAGATTTTGCAGTGAGGGAGGAAGCAGATCCTCGTCAGCTCCGGCGGAGATTCATGCCTATAGTATTGAGGTGTTTATATCATGCACAGGAGTGCATGTGCTGAGTGTTGCCTGCGGTGACTGCTGTGCCTCTGTCCATCCTCCTCTCCATCCTGGCCTGCTCTGATCCCTGCTATCTGTCCCAGTCTATGCTGATCCTCCTGTACGTCCCGGCTGGCTACTGTCTCCTATCTCTGGCTGCATAGAGCTCTCTGGTAGTAGGGTCTATGCGTGGCCGCTGATTGCGGAGCACTTCAGAGGGATAATGGTGTGACCACGAGGACAGGGGGGTTTGTTGTACTTTCTGGCACCATTATTTTATGTGAAATGTGGTCCGTTATTACTGGAGGGTGGGGGGTGGAGCAGGGGAGCTGTGCAGAGCAGTCAGCGGGCCTCCATTTTACTGTATCCATTCGACTGTGACCATTTTGTGGACTAGTATAGTGTGTATAACCATTGCATAACACAGAGCTGTGCTCCTCACTCATGCCTGTAATTTTTTGGGGGGGACAGTGGTCTGGTTCCTACACTTTCATCCTGGCTCCTAGATTTTAGAGAAATTTGTCAAGCCCTGGCCTAGCTAATTCGACTGTAATTCCCCCGAGGGGGTTATCACAGCAGGACATAATGCCCCCTTTGGGGTTGTCACATCAGGTTTTGGAGATAACAGGTACCTCCTGTACCCCCACCATGGGTACTTGTACTCTTTAACTCGGTACAGAGTCTGATGGCTACATCTCATGCCTTTCAAACCATGTTGCAAGTGGGAAACCTCTACCCAGTAAATCCGTTACACGTCCTGTGTTATCGTCACAGATGCTAACCCTTACTCCCCTCTGGAGGAGGATGAGAGTCGCTCAGAAATTGTTGTTCCTGCTTTGATGCGAACTGTCTGAACAATCTTATTAATAGAAGATGACGAGCCAGCCCCTAAATCCAAGCACCCTCTGCTTAAATGACAGAAAGTAGCTTCAGCAGAATTCCCTCTAACGGATCATCTAGCTGAACTCATGGCTGCAGCCTGGCAATAGCCTGGTAAGAGGTTTCATACTAACCTCATGTTACTCTTTTCCTGTGGCTCATTGGGCAAAATGGGAACACCCCCTGTGGTGGCTTCACATGTTAAGCGTTAAAAAGCGCTAAGTTGCCTATTCCTACGTTTACTTTCTTGAAGGATCCTACATATAGGAAGGTGAAAGCTTGCCTGAAATCGATATACTCTTTCAGGGGACGTTGCCCGTCCAACCATGGCTATTGCATGGGTGGCTAAAGCCATAGAGAGCTGGGCTGACGCAAAGACTTTTTTTCCCTCAAATGCTTCTAGGGATCAGATATCTTTTGTTGCTCACATTCGAGATGCAGCTTCCTATATTGGAGAAGCGACAGTGGACGCCAGTCTACTAATCTCAAGAGTCTCGGCTGCGGCTGTGTCTGCCCGCCGTACCCTGTGGCTATGTTCATGGAAGGCAGATGCGGATTCCAAGAAAGGCCTAGAAGATCTCCCCTACAATGGGGAGCTCTTGTTTGGCTCAGACCATGACAAGTTTTTAACCACATTGGCAGCATCAGAAACAAAATTTCTGCCTTCAGCAACTACTTCTATTAGGCCTCGGACTACATCATTTAAGTCCTTTCGTCCTCAGGGATAGCCTAAAGGTCAGTCCTTTCCTAGGCAATCGCCTTCCATTAGGGCCGCCAAACCCAGGACCAAGCAGACCTGGAACACCAGACGCCCTGCTTCAAAACCAGAGGATAAACAATCAGCCTGACGGGACGGGCCTCCCTCTGGGATATCCCAGAGTGTGAGGCCGACTTCTTCAGTTCGCCCAGTGCTGGTGTTAAACCACCACGGATGCTTGGGTAAGAGAAGTCTCTCACAGGTGCGCCCTCTCGTTTCTCAGACGGCCTCCCCACCAGTTTTTCTACACAGACCCTCCTTCAGACCTGAACAAGGCCTTGCAATACATTTCTTGCTGCAAGCAGGGGGAATTGTGCCAGCCCCTTATCTCAGTGAGGGACTGGTTGTTATTCTCTCTTTATAGTTCAGAAACTGAATGGGTCTCATCAGCCAATCCTCAACCTCAAATCCTTGAGCAAATTCCTCAGGGTACTCAGGTTCAGGATGGAAACCCTACGCTCCATCATCCTAGCTACAGGTATGGAGCATGGGGACTTCATGGTATCTCTGGATATTCAGGACGCGTACCTACATGTACTTATAGCGCCCTCACATCAGCGATGTCTCCAGTTTTGCTATACAGCAACAATTCCAATTTCACAGCTCCACGAGTGTTTACCAAAATTATGGCTATCATGGCGGCTCACCTACGTGGTCTGGGTGTCCGACTGTTGCCATGTCTGCATGACCTCCTGCTTATAGCAGGATCCCCAGAAGTGCTTCACCGCCATCTGCAGTTAACCGTTGCTTTCCTGCACAAGCACGGATGGTTAATCAACTGGAAAAAGTCCTCCCTGAATCGCTCACAGAGAGAGATTCATCTGGTAGCCCTGCTGGATTCTCGGGTTCAGAGATTCTTTCTGACTTTGACTACGAATGTGCAGATGTCTCCACAGTCGCCGAGTGTCGATCCACTCGGCAATGCAGTTTTTTGGGATCCATGGTGTTCACCTTCGACAGGGTGGAATATGCTCCGTTCCACTCTAGGCTTTTGCAAAGGCTGATCCTCTCCAGGTGAGACGGGTTACCCCATCGGATCAAAGCTCAGACGAGGGTGCTCTCTCCAGAGGTGAGTCTATCTCTATCTTGGTGGCTACAGACATCTCATCTAACCAAGGGTCGCCCCTTTTGGATCCTGGACTGGGTAATCCTTACATTGACCATCAAGGAGGCACTCGAAGTCGGCCAGCAATGACAGAAGTGTCACGCATTTTGGCATGGCCCGAGGGTCACCTCTCAGCCATCTCTGCAGTGTTCCTTCCGGGAGTACTCAATTGGCAAGCAGACTTCCTTAGATATCACGATGGGGGGCGCTTCTCCAAGAGGTGTTTCAACTCCTAGTGCACAGATGGGGCCTCTCAGATGTGGATCTCATGGCCTTCCGACACAATCACAAACTGCTGGTGTACGGATCCAGAACAAGAGATACCGAGTCAACCTTGGTAGACGGACCAGTAATGTGGACCTTCCAGTTGTGTACCTGTTCCCTCCAGTCCCCCTTCTTCCTCGAGTTCTTCAGAAGTTCAAACAAGACCGGAGGCACTGTCCTGCTGGTGACTCCAGCTTGGCCCAGATGTCACTGGTACTCAGATCTTCGGAGTCTCTCCATCGACACTCAGTTCCTACTGTCTCAATGTCCGGACCTGTTGTTTTATGGTCTTTGCCTTTACCCGGACCTGGGTCGTCTGTCTTTGATGGCGTGGCTCTTGACACATCCCTCCTGAGATCAAAAGGATTCTCTAGCTCTGTAGGCGGCACTATGCTCAGAGCGCGTAAGCCAGTCTCTGCTCAGATCTACCACAGAGTGTGGCATACATATTTCCAATGGCGTCGTACCAGAAGCTATGATCCTCAAGTGTTTAGGATCTCCAGAGTCCTGGCCTTCCTTCAAGCTGGATTGGACCTTGGATTTTGCTTTGCTTCACTGAAAGTGCATGTTTCTGCTCTATCCATGTGGTTCCAGCGTAGACTTGCTCCACTAGCGGATGCCCACATCTTCCGCCAGTGTCTCCTCCGGATTCAACCTTTCTTTTTCCCTCCAGTGACTCTGTGTGATTTGTCAGTAGTTCTTCGTGTCCTCCATTTGAACCCCTGGATTCTGTAGAACTCAAGTGGTTCGCAGCGAAGACACTTTTTTATTTTTTCTGGCTATTACATCTGCCAGCAGGGTGTCAGAATTGGGGGCGCTCTCCTGTTGTTCCCCCTTCTAATATGTCACCATGACAGGGCTGTGCTTCATACTTGCCCTGAGTTTCTTCCTAAGGTGGTTTCTTATTTTCATATAAACAGGAAATTATGGTACCGGCCTTTCAGTCACCAGAACTCTCGACTGGTGAGGCTTCATTGGATCTGGTCCGCGCTCTCAGCATTTTTGTGGACTGTACCAGTTCCCTTCGGAAATTGGACTCCTTGTTTGTGCACTATGGATTTCACAAAAAGGGATGGCCAGCCAATAAACAAACATAGGCCAGATGGCTTCGTGTGATTATCTCAGAGACTTACACACAGGCAGGCCTGCCTGTTCCGGCTTCTGTTACTGCCCATTCTACTCGGTCTGTGGGCCCCTTGTGGGCGGCTCGCCGTGGTGCCTCGGCTGTTCAGCTTTGTAAGACGACCACGTGGTCTTCCATTCAGACCTTTCTAAGCTTCTATGCATTTGATACTTTAGCCTTTCAGGATACTTCCTTTGGGCATTGGTTTCTCCTCTCAGTGCAGGAGCGTTCCCCACCCTTAAAAGGACTGCTTTGGGACGTCCAGAAGGTCTCCCTGTGGAGCATATGGACCCTGAAGAAGAGAATGAGAGTTATGGTAAGAACTTACCTTTGTTAACTTTCTTTGAAGTCCACAGGGCACACGCCGTGACGCACCTGGCTTCACATGGGCTTTATTACTGGTCACCGGTTTCCCGTCTCCTTCTCAGTGAGTGTGATATTCTTGTGAGTGCCAGTCTTCCTTCTCTATTATTCTCCTCTGGGTTTTGGCTACTTAACAACTGTGAGGTGCCTCTGGCTCGGGTGGCGGGGTATAGGAATAATGGACCAGTACGTCCTGGTAGCAAAAGCTTTAACTGCATGGTGCCCTGGATCCAGATCCAACCTATACCCCAAGGTCTCCCTGTGGACCCTATGGACTTCAAAGACAGAGTTAACAAAGGTAAGTTCTTATCATAACTCTCATTGTTTCAACCGTTATAGGTAACATGTATTAATGCAGATATTGTACTTTGAATGTGTGTCACATCCTCCTCTCATACTGCAGATTAGTACATTCCAGGGTGAAAATACCAAGTTAAAGAAAATAGCAATCCATAATTTCATGATTTCACAGTGTTAGCAGACTGAATGTAAAGTGATTTGTGCAATTCTTGGCTTGTCATACACTGGGTCCAGAGACCACAACAGCATTATATACATTGGCTTACAGACACTGTAACTGCTAATCTTTAGAAAGATCCATTGCATACACAGGTATCTATTGTATGTAAATTGCAAGAATATTGGTTGATTAGATATAAAGTGCAGCCATGGACAAAAGTTTTGAGAGTGACAAAAGTATTGGTTTTCACAAAGTTTTGCTGCTTCAGTGTTTTTAGACCTTTTTGTCAGATGTTACTATGGTATACTGAAGTAAAATTACAAGCATTTCATATATGTCCAAGGCAACTTCTGGGCCACATACTGTCTGACTGGCCGCCCATTGTTGCCTAATAAATGCTTGGAGTTTGTCAGAATTTGTGGGTTTTCGTTTGTCCATCCACCTCTTGAGGATTGACCACAAGTTCTCAATGGGATTAAGGTCTGGGGAGTTTCCTGGCCATGGACCCAACATTTTTATGTTTTGTTCCCCGAGCCACTTAGTTATCACTTTTGCAAGGTGTTCCATCATGCTGGAAAAGGCATTCTTCATTACCAAGCTGTTCTTGGATGGTTAGGAGAAGTTGCTCTTGGAGGATATTTTGGTACCATTCTTTATTCATGGCTGTGTTCTTAGGCAAAATTGTGAGTGAGCCCACTCCCTTGGCTGAGAAGCAACCCCACACATGAATGGTCTCAGGATTTACTGTTGGCATGACACAAGACTGATGGTAGTGCTCACCTTTCCTTCTCCGGACAAGCGTTTTTCCAGATGCCCCAAACAATCTGAAAGGGAATTCATCAGAGAAAATAACTTTACCCCAGTTCTCAGCAGTCCAATGTCTGTACCTTTTGCAGAATATCAGTCTCTCCCTGTTGTTTTTCCTGGAGAGAAGTGACTTCTTTTCTGCCCTTCTTGACACCAGGCCATCCTCCCAAAAGCCTTCTTCCTGTGTCATATATAGGATATATGTCATACTTCTAGTTGTCAGTCCCAGTTAGTTACTACCTCGAAGATTTTGTAATTCGAGATACTGTGCATCTTAAAAGTGACGGGGGTAAAATTTGCATGGTCCATATAGGAGGAATGTTATGAATCAATCTGTTCTATTGAGCAAATGTTCTATTGAGATTCATAAATAATGTGTGCAATCTCCCCTATAGACCAATCTGAGTACAACCGGATGTACAGTGAGTAAGCAAAAGGAGAAAATATGACCATATTACAGGGGCCTACTGTCCTTGGAGAGTGTATGCAGATCCCTCGAGTGGTGTTTGTTAGTCATAAGAAAGGGGTATAGCTGTAGTACTCATTCAACCCTCCAAGTGTGAGGGTACCCAATCTGAATATCCACCATTTCTTTTCTAAAGCTGGGCATACAGGTCCAGATAAAATGCCTGTCAGACGATAGACATTTTATCTGGCAGCCAGCCAGCCCGCCCTCAAATGTCCGCGGCATACACTGTGAGATAACTCTGTGTATTAGCCCTGACATCTACGCTTTGCCCCTGCGGGAGGAGACTTTTCCATGTTCCTTCCATGGGAAGGAACATAGGAAATGTCTGTCTGTCGGTCGCGGCTAGGCATACACCGCCTGATGCAGCCGTCATTTTAACTCCTAAACATTGCATCGGACGGGCATGCTGGACAAGTCAGCATGCCCGACTGAGCAATATTTAACCCTCGGTCGCCCACACACATGCTACAATTATCGGGGCGTTCCACGGATATGGGGTGGATCGCCCCGATAATTGTAGCGTGTATGGGCCAGCATTAGATGGGTCGTACTCATGTCTCCTCCTCTGATGCCCATTTTGATTTTCTCTAGACAAGGCTTTTAGTTGTCCCGGGTCACTGCCATGCTTATGTAATAAGTGCCTGGCTACTGAAGTGACTTTCTTCATTCTGCTCACATCGGATTTCGCCTTCCTTATGTTACTAGCATGTTCCAATAGTCTGCGTTTAACAGTACGTGTCGTCATTCCCACATATCTATATTCGCATTGTAAGCAGTACGACCCCTGTGGTGTTGCAGTTAAAATAATCTTGTATAAGCACATTCTTGCCATATTTGTCTTGGATCATGGTAGTTTTGATAATATAGCCTCAGGCCTTACAGTTTCCACACGGATATGTTCCATCTACTTTGGGTTTCTTTCTAGGTAACTGTTTGAAATGGCTATGGGTGAGAATATCTTCCAAATTTCTGGCTCTTTTCCAGCTCATAGAAACATCTGTTTTGAGAAGTGTGCTCAGATCTGCATCCAAAAAGAGGACCGACCAATGTTTCTGTATAATTTCCTTTTAGTTCTCTCCACTACCTACAGTAATCTGACAAACTTAATCTTTTTGTTCTCCCTTAGTCTTCGGTCTGGGAAAGACTAGGCTATCTCTATTGATTTTAGATACTTGGTACCTACTGTAGCCTTTTTGATTGCTTACTGTAACCCCTATTTCAAGAAAAAAGAAAACAAGAAGGGCTTATCATTGGGGCAAATCGTTACAGACCAACCATATATTATCTCAATACTTATTTTGTATTATAACACTTTGTTGGTGATGCTCCCAAAGCCCAAAGTATAACATGTACCAAGAAAAAAGAAAAGAAGGGCTTGTCGTTGGGGCACTCTTAAATCCAAAGTTTTAAAGTTTTAATATATTCCTTAAAATTACACAGATCTCCTTAGCAAAATAGATTAAGTGGATGTGGCGAAAATATTTAGAAATGTTCTAGGTAGTCAAACTCCTACAACATAGTAATGAATTTCTGAATAGTGTATTCATAAATACAGTGATTGTGTAGGATAATGACTTCCATAGTAACCCTGTGATAACCAGACTCTAAAGCAGTGGTTCCCAAACTGTGTGCCGTGGCACTCTGGGGGGATACCTTGGGACACTTGCAGGGGTGCCTCAGGTTGGTGGTTCAGCACCAAATCAAATTATTTATGGTCAATGTAATGTAAATATATGAGTAAACAGAAGTGCAGACCTGTCCATCACCACATAACTGAGCCTAAGGATGACAGGTAAGCACAATTTACTTCACTTTACTATTTTACTTAATTTTTTTCTGAATTTCTTAATTACAAACTTTAAACTTAGGGGTGCCATGAAAACAATGCTGATACTCTAGGGCGCCGTGATTCAAAAAAGTTTGGGAATCACTGCTCTAAAGTATTATCATATGAACACTATGCGTTAGCCACTGCGTCCCAATCCACCTCTGGGACTACCTACAGCACCTAGTATTCCCAGGTGGTCACCTATCCAAGTACTAACCAGGCCCAATACTGTATAGCTTTCAAGATCAGACGAGATTGGGTATATCCAGAATGATGTGGCTGTAGGTTTAGTATTATTTGAGAGAGTCTGGATGCACTGGTATGCACACAGCACTGGTGTTTCTAGGACTATCTCGAATGAGGAGTCCACTTTGATTTTCTATTATTTAGAATAAAGAAAGTATTGCACAAGTGTACTTTATTTGTATCACAAGTAAATCTCTGTGCTTATGCTTGGTCCAAGTATCACATATGCAAAATCTAATATTTTTACGGTTCGAGGTTACATTTCGTTTGTGTTTCTATATAATACAACAAAATTATAATTAAATTAGTCAACATTGCTTATACAATTCCATGTCTAGGCGGACATCAAAAGTTTTTAATCTATTGTTATATCATGTGGGTATCACAAATCAAGGTCAAATGTCATCACCCACTTATATGCCGTATATGTAATATTTCTATCCCCTCTAGGAGTTAGGTTTGCTAAAACCATCGGGGCAGGGATTGAACAATATGTGAAAAAAATGGTCTAACAACCCTCTTGATAAGTGTAAATTACAGCAAATGTTTATGAAACATTTTCCAAAGGATATACTAATTTCTCCAATGCATTGGTGACCCCAAAGGGGTTCACACCTATTATAGTGAATAGTCTCTGAATAGTTAAACCAGCTGTGAAGCAGAGATAAGGACATGCTGCCAATAATGCTTGCGTCACAGTTATTCCATATAGTGCAAATGGAAAAGGGTATAACACTTCTAATGAGAAGAGATGCACAAATGCCAGCTAGTATACCAGTACCAATATCAGTTGTTCCATATAGTGCAAATGGGAAAGGATATAACACTTATCATGAGAAGAGATGCACAAATGTGAGCTAATATACCAGCACCAATATCACATGCATGGTTTGTGTTTTCAGTATCATAATGTAAAAATAGTGACAAGAATCTGTACATCATTAAATTAAATCTTCTCATAAAGTTAGGGTCTTTAGGGTAATATTAGACACTGATCATTAAACTATCAAATTGATGAACAGAATGAGCAAGATTACAGAAAAGGAGGGTGTGACCCTCACTCTGTTTTGTCCAAGCAGAAAAATGTATTGACTATATAATAGCAATAGGGTATTACATCAACATGTAATCTCCACAATAATGTGGAGCTAGGCACCTGCCTCCAAATCGAATCAAGTTCCCAAAAAATCACCATGTTAAGACTGTAGACCTCGGCAGCTGCACTGACACAGCGGTCAGTCAGCTGTTATACATACGGTATCCGGGTTACATGGCCAGGAGTCTGATCCGTGCTCTGACCAGATCTCTGTCGGTATGCAGTGTGTGGGATGCGCGTTTCGCCTCTAAGGTTGCCACCTTAAGTGAAGCATTTTTTCCACATTTTGTTATGTTACAGCCTTATTTCAAAATGAAATAAATTCATTTTTGTCCTCAAAATTCTACACACAATACCCCATAATGACAGCGTGTAAAACTTTTTTTTGAGATTTTTGCAAATTTAATTAAATAAACCTAGCAAACATTATATAGAAACGCAGAAATGAAGTGTAACCTCGAACCATACAAATATCAGATTTTACATATGTGATGCTTGGACCAAGCATAAGCACCGAGATTTACTTGTTATACAAATAAAGTACGCTTGTGCAATACTTTTTGATTTTGAACAAAGCAGACTCCTCATGCGAGATAGTCCTAGAAACACCAGTGCTGTGGGCACACCAGGGCATCCAGACTCTCAAATAATACTAAAATACTAAACCTACAGCCACACCATACTGGATATGCCCAATCTCGTCTGATCTTGGAAGCTATACAGTATTGGCCATGGTTAGTACTTGGATGGTTGACCACCTGGGAATACTAGGTGCTGTAGAGGTAGTCCCAGATAAGAGGTGGATTGGGACGCAGCATAGTGTTCATATGATAATACTGTCTGGTTATCACAGGGTTACTATGGAAGTCATTATCCTACACAATCACTGTATTTTATGAATACGCTATTCAGAATTTCATTACTATGTTGTAGGAGTTTGACTACCTAGAATATTTATAAATATTTTCGCCAAATCCACTTATTCTATTTTGCTAAGGAGATCTGTGTACTTTTAAGGAATATTATTAAAAGTTATATTTTATATATTTGGATTTAAGAGTGCCCCAACGACAAGCCCTTCTTTTTTCTTGGTACATGTTATATTTTGGGCTTTGGAGCACCACCAACAAAGTGTTATAATACAAAATAAGCATTGAGATAATCTATGGTTGGTCTGTAATGATTTGACCTATGATATGAAAAGGTTCTGTGCGGACCCTCCCTGTTTGTTGTAATGTAACCCCTATACGCTATAGCACGTATTTTACCCATTATAAGGACTTGGGGCTCACTTTAAAAAGAAAAAAAAGCCTGAGTTTCCAGGGAAGTGCTGTGCCGCTGCCAATCCCTGTCAGCGGCTGGAATATCTGCTGTGGTCTCCTGTAAATGCAAGCCAGTAGTTTTTAATATTTATATACCACCTCAGAAAATGGTTGCCTTCTAGGATATACCACATATGCTTCTTATTACCTAAAGCGTTATTCATAGGCTAACCATACTATCCCTATAAAACGGGACACTCATGAATTAATTACACAGGTTCTGTGGCTTGTTGAATTCATGCCTGGATTTCACCTGGTTTTAATGAGCCACAGAACCTGTGCAGTCCATGAGTGTCCCAGTTTAAAGGGATCATATGGTAAGCCTACTTATTCACTATGGGTTTTGTGTACAGGCAAGTCATATCAACTGTAAGATCATGGAGGCATTAAAACATGCATTTAAGGGGTAGGTGAGGATATCTGATGCTGTTGGGGGTATCAGATGTCATTTTAGGGGCATGAGGGGATGTGTGTTGGCATGTGGGGAAGTCTGAGGGGCATATGGGGAGCTCTAAAGCATAAATTATGATGGGACCCAGAAATGGTCAGGTTGGACCCCACTTTTTTTTTTTTTTAAAGTGGAGGGTTCCTGGGACCCACATATTTAGTCACTCAGCGTGATCACTGTTCCGTAATATTAAAGAAGACCTCACATTGCTTGGTGAAGTCCACTTCATTTGAACAGTTGCACCTCAGATAGAGGAACTCTCCCTTGGGGAGATTAGAAATAGTAGGTGGAAAGTGGTGACATTCTTCATGTAAGAGGCTATTGGTTGCCGTGGATTTCCTAAACAGATTTGTGGTGATTTCACCATCAGGCTCTTTACATACTCCCAGATCCAATAAAAAGATACTTTTGTTACTGGTCTCCCACATAGCATGTGGCACAATGGCTATGATACATAGATTATATTTTTGTCATCTGGGGAGGAAGTAACTTTAAAGTCTGTTATTTTATTATTGTGATGGTGGCCACTTGGATAGTCGGCTATACTAATGTCATACTAAAATAATGTTTTCCTTTGGAGATATGGGAAGCTGAATTCCAGGAAAAAATTTACACTACAGACTTTTTGGCCTACTTTGGCCTCATCCTTTACCAAAGTTAGTTCTACATACAGATGTGTCCACATACATCTAGCCTCCTTGCGTGTAAAACAGCCCTTCTAATCGTGCCATGTTGTGGCGTGACTTGGTAGCGCTGAACATCTTTTTGTGCAACTTTTTACCTTCAAATGTGTCTTATTCACACAGGGATGCGAATATCTACCTCAAACAGCTTCTGCTGATTAAAATTATATGCAGCATGCCTGTGTTCTCATCTGTGGGTGTATTTGTATGCAAAACGCTTTGTTACAGTGTTACAGCCACTGACACTGTAACGTAGAATTTCACATGCAGTTACACCCGCAGTTGCACAAAGAACATGCTGCCTATCATTTTAACCTGCAGAAGCTGCTTGTGCTAGCTATTCGCATCACTCTGTGGATAAGACGCATTTGAAGGTAAAAGTCGAGCGAAAGATGCTCAGTGTTACCGAGGCACACTGAGCTTTCACGTTGTGTGGTGTGACTTGTAGCGCATTGAGGATTTATGTGGACACATCTGTTTATACCAACCTTCATGCAAGATTTCAACAAAAACGGAGATGGTCAATTTGGAGGGGCCCCTGGTCCACTTTTCATGGAATGACACATCGGGACTTCCACCATCTGCACACGCTATCGGGATACTGACCGCCACATTATCAGCACTGGGATCGCATACACAACACGTTTCACTGCCTTTAATTCCAGCTCCCACAAGAGAATGGGTTAATTAAAATCATGGATCTGTCTGTATCTTGTATAACAAAAATTATTTTTCTTTTGTAATCAAAAAGCTTTGTTGATAGTGTAGTATATTGCTACCATCATGAAGTATTAAGTGAAAGGTGTACTTTAAAAAAAAAAAAAATATAATTAGCATTTGAAAATCAAATAATTGCATATTTCTATCTAACCTTTATCTTGTAACCACCCCAACCATCCTTTTTTTTTTTTTTTTTTTTTATTATTATAGGTACCATGCTTTTTAGTGGTGGTGTGGAGTCTGTGCTTGTGCAGTGGTCCTACGACTTGGAACATGAGAGAGAATTTCTACCTCGTCTGGGGGCTGCTATTGAACACATATCTACATCCTCTGATGGCTCTTTGTACTGCATCTCTCATATAGATAACCGTAAGCTAAAAGCGTTTTAGCTATTGTTGTTCAAGTTAGCATTACATATGTCTTATTTCTTCAGACTGTTAAAATCTTCTCTAAAGGTGCGTACACACCAAATGACATGTATACACAGTGATGTGACCAGCGACCCCCCTGGCGACAGGCTGACATATCGGGTGGCCCGTACACACGACGGTGCCCGATATGTCAGCCCCTGCCCGTTCCATGGGGTCGTCAGCCACATCATCAGGTCGGCCCTACATGCAGGCCAACCTGACTATGTGACTGACTGACCCCACGGGAGCATACACCCTAGACTATTTTGATCAATGTCGTTCCGATGTGTTGGAATCGGGCATATCGTTCCAAAAATCGTCTAGTGTGTACGCACCTTTTGCGGCTAATGACATAAGGCCTGTCCAAATGATTTCCTGTACTAGGGAGGTTTCTGGGTTAAAATACATATGTTATGCACATTTAACTATATTCCTTTTTACGGAAAATTAATAGGTGGCGAGAAATAGGTGGTACCTCAAATATGGATCTCAAATGCATACACATCCTTAAAAAAGCTTGGATAGGACAATAGTTGTGAGGACAAGTATCAGGATGCTGATGTCATTATAGAAATTTAACGCAAAAAGACATTACTCTCTTGGTTATGGCACTAATCCACCAAAAAAGTAAATCTAACGATTATGACACATAATATAAAATCACATTTGATGCAAAAAACAGACGGGGACCAAAATAACACAGATTGGTAATAGCCCTAATAAAGAGTCCTATAAGTGAAAGAATTGCAGATCACTATAAAATATTATAATACACTGCTATACTGGGAACTAGCGGGCACATATACCATATTGTAGGATAAAAACTATTTCAATAAATTAACTGTCCCATTTTACATATATTCATGTTGATAACAATTTTTAGGAACAATAGACAACTGTACAATTCATATGGACTTATAGTATAAACATCCACCAATTAGGCCCGGCAGCCGCTGCTGATTGCCCTGATTGGCTCGTGAACTGGGCTTATTTGAATGACAGCGCTGTGTTGTTTTTTCCCTGCAAGGAGGCTGTGCCGTGTCTCCAGGGATGCGCTGCGGCCAATCGCTGACAGCCTGTCAGGGATTGTCCGCAGCGCAGCGCGTCCCCGGGAACCCAGACACTTTATAAAAGTGAGTTCCCGGGCTGCAATACAGGGTAAAGTACGCGTATTTGCGAACACTGGCCATTAAAAACGGGGGAGTGGAGGTGCAAACGCAGGTGTGCCTGCATAATTTCAAAAGCGTTTTAGAGGTGTGCATAATTATAAGACCGCAGTATAGTACACGTCACCTGGCTTGTTTTTACACTGAAGTGCTCTCAGTGCTTACGGCAGGGTATGGTCAACCTCAAGCGCTGTGATAGCATCTGATGTACCGATGGTTGCATTCACTTCCTGGACATGACGTGCACAAGTGGGCATCTTAAGACCGGCTGGTGGGTCTCTGCATACACTATGTGATCGCTCTCTTAAGAAATACTGGGCGTGCTAATGCATTGCTAAGCGATAGCACTGCCTACGCAATTTGCATACACATCGTGCGAGCGATCGCATCTAGCGAGCTGCTTTCAATCAGACCCTCTGTTCCAACATCTGAGGATAATGCTAGGATGGTAATTGAAAAATTAATGCCTTTAATTGAAGATCTTCATACCAGGCTTGAGGCTTTTCTAACAAAGACAGACTAATACTGCTCGCATATTCACTTTGGAGCAACATACAAGCGACAGTGAAGATTCAGTCCATGCTCTGCAGGCCACCATAGATAATCAAGCTCAAACTATACAATTCATGTCATGTCGGCTAAATTGGACGACTTGGAAAATAGAGATAGGAGAAGCAATTTGCGTTTTGTTGGTATATCTGAGTCAATAAAAAGCCCTCAATATAATTCCTTAGTGTCAATAAACCCCGAGCTCTGGGGATTTATGACGAGTTCTCTATTGTGCAGATTGAGAGGGCTCACAGGCTAGGCCTTGATTGCCCAGACCGGGACGGCAGACCTAGTCCCACTATTGCTACATTTTTGGATTATACGGCAAAAGAAAAAATCCTAGCTGCTTACCGGACCTCTCAGTCCCTTATGCTGGATGGTCAGAAAATCATTGTATTCCAGGACTTCTCGGTACTTGTTTCTCAGAAAAGGAGGGAGTTCTCTGATGTATGCAAAATGTTGATAGCTCAGAATAAACGATTTGCACTAATGTATCCGGCTAATGAGATCCTCTGATGGTTTCGGTGGACTGTTTCCACCTTTTTCAGAAGAAAGAAAAAGAAAAATACTGA
Source organism: Taudactylus pleione (assembly GCA_031769625.1). Lineage (NCBI taxonomy): Eukaryota > Metazoa > Chordata > Amphibia > Anura > Myobatrachidae > Taudactylus > Taudactylus pleione. Next base: position 6,855,838 of record JAUIMM010000975.1, read on the forward strand.
TCACCGTGTTACAATTCTTTGATTACTGTATCTCAAATTTTTTTTTTAATGTCACTTCTTATAACAATGTTCCATATGTTTACTTTCTTCAAATGTATGTTTTCAGGGATGGGAGGAGAGGCAGGCCGGGACCTGGGTAAATCTCCTTTTCAAATGTTTATTTTTGCAATATTATTCAATGGTTGCTGTTACTCCTTTTTTCAAGTTTCATGCTTCCTCAGATAGATGCTATGACTGATTCAGTGACTCCTCCTTGTCTAAAGATGGTGTCTTAGAATGTGGATGGCCTTAATACCCCAATCAAAATGAAGAAAATTGTAACGCATTTATGTAGGCTACACTCAGATGTTGTCTTTCTACAGGAGACCCATGGGGTACATGGAGATGATTCGACACTTAGAGCTAGATGGATAGGAGACTATTTTGGCCTCATTTACATCCAAATCTCGGGGGGTGGCTATACTATTCAATCAGAATCTCCGTTATTCAGTTCTGGACTCCCTTTCAGACCCTGAAGGGAGTTTTTTGTTATTGGATGTAGAAATTGAGAGACAAAAATACACGGTTAATAATCTATACGCAACTAATTTATTCCCGGGTCGATTTTTATCTAAATTGACACAAATTTTAGCCCGCTGCACACTATACACTTTAATTATGGCGGGTGACTATAACACGGTAGATGACCCGGCCATAGATCCCCCTCCTACTACAAGGCCTTCTAATTCATCCTGGCATCATATTCATACTTTAAAGAATACTTTACAATTAAGTGACCCTTGGAGGCTATTAAATGACAATGACTGATCATACACACATCTTTCTAGGGCACAAAGCTGAAATTCTTTAATGACGCAGTTGAGAGCGATAGACATTAAAGAAATAATCATTTCGGACCATGCCCCTGTAACTTTGGATCTGTGGTGCCCCTCTTCTTCCCCATCTGACTGCTTTTTCCAGATTGCCTCTCCAAATCAGAGGATTTCAAGCACTTCTTAACCAGCTCCTGGGCAATTACCAGGATGATAATCTGGAACATTGGGAGGACCAAATCCTCTTCTGGGGGGCGTCGAAAGTGTTCATGAGGGGTCACATCATACAATATGTTTCTAAATTTAACAAACAATATCAGACGCTCCAGTCATCGGTAGCTGAGGCCTTCCGCCATTATAGTTCCCGTCAGTCTGATGAAACCTTGTGGTGGTCTTTACAAAATAAAAAACTTTTGTAATCTTTTTTTGACGTCACAGGCTCAATCTAAACTTGACCATACTAGACAAAATTTTTACAAATGGGGTAATAAATCAGGGAGATTGTTGTGATGTCAAAACCATGGCAAAAACGTTCTTTTATAACAGCAATAAAGGACCCAGTTACAAATGGGATTTATTGACACACAAATGAAATTGTATCTAAATTCCAAGAATTTTATACTCATTTATATCAATCTTTTGAAGTAGATCATAATCTTCAGGAACAATTGCCCTCTGAAGCAAATCTTCCTGCTTTAACACAGGAACAAAATCTTTTATCCTCTGAGATTACTGCTATTGAAATACAAACGGTAATTTCAGGGTTAAAACCAAATAAGTCTCCTGGGCCCGACTGGTTTACCGGGAGATATTTTAAATTATTGCAACCCGACTTGACACCTACACTGTTGGAATTATGTAACAAAATGTTAATGGATCATCCTGTATTCCCTTCTTTTACAGAGGCATATACTATGCTTTTTTTAAAATCGGGTAAAGACCCCCTTTTAGTTTATTCTTTTCTCGCTCTTAAATTCTGATTTAAAAATTTTATCTAAAATTATAGCTAATCGGTTATAGTCTATATTACCAGATTTATTAACACCTCATCCTGATGAGTTTCATGTGTGTGTGACACAATACAGTGATAGCACAATACCAAAGTGATAATCCTGAATTGATGCTATTAGGATTAGACACAAACGAGGGGTTTGACAGTGTGTCGTGGTCACATCTTTCTACTTCAGGGTCCATAGGGTATCCACAGGATACCTTGGGGTATAGGTGTGACGTCAGTCATCGGGCACCATAGAGTTAAGCTTTCAGCCTCCCAGGATGCACTAGGGTCCCCCTCCTATACCCCGCCCCCGAGCCAAGGCACCTCAGTTTAGTTTGGTGCCCGGCCGGAGTCGGGTGCACCTGTTGGAGTGGGGGCTAAGAAGAGCCCCTGAAGCTTTCCTGCATGCAGCTGTGGCTGCACATCTGGATGTACAGCATGGACAGTCAGTCCTGACGTCCATGCTGTCTTCCCTACACCCCCGCCAGTACCAGAACGCCGGTACCGATCCGGGGATGCTGGTGAGCATTTGGGGTCACAGCTAGCGGTGACCCCAGATGTTCCGGACCATGGCCGGATTCAAGGGGGACAGCAAGGTAAGCAGCGGGGTCCCGCGGTGGTTCCCCGCTGTTACATGGTCCAGAGTCCCCAGGCAGGGGGCTCCCTGGGGACTGGCTGCAGCGTGGAGCCAGGTAAGAACCTGCGCTTCCACTACCCCCCTGGGACAGCGGACCGCAGCAGAGCGGTAGCGCTGCGGCGTCCCAGGGGTTAAATGCATGCCAGGGGAGCGCGCCTTCCCTGTCTCACAGCCTGCGCCTCCCCCGCTGCACACAGCCCTCTCTGCACTCTGCCGACTGGCCCTGTGGCAGCGCTCCTCCCCCAGGCCAGCCTCCTCTCTGCTCCTCGGCGGCCATCTTCCTGAACGCATGGTGAACGCTGCTGGAAGCCTGGAAGGAAGCATCTTGGTCTGGGTCCCCCCGCATACCTCTCCTCCACTGTGGTCAGGTCTGTGTATGCAGCGCTGTGTCCTACCAGACTCTGTGTCTGCGTAGTTGAGTGATCAGCGCTGGTTAGTGCAGGAATTGATTTTCTTTGCATTGTATGTGACTGTGCTAGTGCTGCTGCCTGTAACTTCTTTTCTGACTGTCAGCTTTATTACTGTCCCTGCTCTTTCTGCTAAGCCCTTGCGGTGCGGTGCTGCAGGGTGGTCTCTCACCTCTTTAAAATACAATTGGTGAGAGGGGTCACATACTTAGTACCATCATGTCTGAAAGTGATTTTCCTCTCCGGCTACAGTGTACTACGTGTAAAGTACCGTTAGCGGAGGGGGAGGGTAGCGCGGAGGGCCTCTGCTGGCAGTGTTTGTCAATGGCGCGGCCTATTACGGTTACAGCACTGGTACAGGAGCCGCCCTGGGCTTGTTTCACTCAGGCGCTTACAACCTTAGTGGGTCAGTTAGCTCCGCAGCCCGCGTTTACACAGATGGGTTTGTCCCAGCAGTCAATGGTGTCGTCACCCATGCAGGGTTTCCCAAGACAATTGGTGGTACCCCGCAGTCTCCCTATTTCCCCTCTTCCGGTTTCTCAGGAGCCGGCGTGGGTTAACTCCCTGACGAGTTCTGTACAGCACTTGTCGGATGTGTTGCAGGGGGAGGCTGTGATGCGGCCACATAAACGACCGGTGGCGTCTCTGTCGGCTCCTTATGAGGATGACGAAGGGACGTCTGATGATGGGGAGATTCTGGATCCTTACGATCAGGAACCTCTCCATACTAAGGACGCTGACGCTAGGTCCAAGGTATATATTCCTGGACTTTTTCGGGCAGTCCGCACAGCCTTGGTGATTGAGGAAGAAGTTCCCCCAGCTGCTAAATCCAAGTATGCCTTTTTTAAGGATGTGAAGGGTGACGCCACAGTCTTTCCTCTTTCGGGTCAGTTAATGGACCATTTAGAGGAGGCGTGGAAACAGCCTGGCAAGCGATACCAGCCGCAGAGGCGCCTGGCAGTGGCTTATCCGTTCGCGGATAATTATTTTGCTAAGTGGGAATCCCCTCCACAGGTGGATTCTCATGTGTCACGTCTTGTCCGTAGTGCCACATTGCCGATGCCATCCATGTCCTCCCTTAAGGATGCTACGGACCGCAAGGTGGAGATCTGCCTGAAGTCCGCTTATTCCCTTGCGGGGGGGGCAGCGCGGCTGGCTATGGCCATTTGCTGGGTTGCCAGAGCGATGGAGCGCTGGGCGGATTCATTGGAGGCGTCCTTTGATTCCGACTGTCCGGCCGAACAAACGGAGTTGATTGGTAATCTCCGTGATTCGGCCACTATCAACGAGGCGGCCTTAGACATTAGTACACTGGTGTCTCGAATTTCTTGTGGTTGCGATCCTGGAAGGCGGACGCTGACTCCAAAAAGGGTTTGGAGGCGTTGCCGTTTAACGGAGAAGTTCTCTCCGGTCCAGATTTGGACAAGATTGTGGCCACGCTGGCGACAGCCAAATCGGCATGTCTCCCGTCGGCCGCGGCTCCTTCTGGTTCAGGACCATCGTCCTTTCGGTCTTATAGGGCCCAGAGCAGGCCCAAACCACAGTCTTTTCCCCGACAGGCTGGTCCCAAAAAATCGGCCAAGTCCCGGAAGCAGGCATGGAGTACCAGACGTCCGGCCCCTAATCCTGATGACAAGCCTGCGGCCTGACGGTCCGGGCCTCCCGTTGGGGGATCCCAAAGTGGGAGGCCGCCTGCTGCAGTTCGCCCGTTATTGGTCGGTCACCACGACAGACACTTGGGTTCTCGAGGTGGTCTCCCACGGGTACACCCTCTCTTTCCGGGACAGACCCCCGACTCGATTCTTCACCACGGGTCTACCATCAGGCCGGAACAAGGCCACGGAGCTGCGGAAGGTCTTGCACACAATGCTCCAGGCTGGAGTTATAGTGCCTGTTCCATTCTCCCAGAGGGGCCAGGGTTTCTATTCAAATCTTTTTTTGGTGCAGAAACCCAATGGGTCGTATCGTCCGATTCTCAACCTCAAAGCTCTCAACAAGTCTTTGCGGGTGCCGAAGTTTCGGATGGAGACCCTACGGTCCATCATTCTGGCGCTGGAACCTGGGGACTACATGGTGTCATTGGACATACAGGACGCTTACCTGCATGTCCCTATTCTTTTGCGCCATCAACAGTTCCTCAGGTTTGCAATCCGCAGCGACCACTTTCAGTTCCGGGCGTTACCTTTTGGCCTGGCGACAGCACCGCGTGTGTTCACCAAGGTGATGGCGGTCATTGCGACTTCTCTGCGGCTGCAGGGAGTCCGCATGTTGCCGTACTTGGACGACCTGTTATTAGTGGCAGGATCTCCAGAGCTCCTTCTACGCCACTTGGACCTGACCTTTGCGCTGCTGCAACGGCACGGCTGGTTAATCAACTGGCAGAAGTCCACTCTAATCCTGTCTCGGTGGATTCTGCACCTCGGAGCCTTATTGGACTCGGTACAGCAAAGGATCTTTGTGACGGTGGAAAAGATCTCTGCTTTACAGTCGAGGGTGCGCAGTTGTCTGCACAGCCGCCGGGTGTCTCTACATTCGGCGATGAGGTTACTGGGCTCCATGGTGTCGGTGTTCGACATGGTGGAATATGCCCAGTTCCACTCCAGACCTCTGCAGCACCTGATCCTGTCCAAGTGGAACGGGCTGCCTCAGTCTCTGAAGTCCCAGACGATAGTGCTCACCCCGGAGGTTCGCCTGTCCCTTGCCTGGTGGTTGCAGACGACCCATCTCAACAAGGGACGTCCGTTCTGGGTACCAAATTGGGTTCTGTTGACAACGGACGCCAGTCTTCGGGGCTGGGGGCAGTTTCGGGTCCACACTTGTTCCAGGGCAGGTGGACGCCGACAGAAGCGGAGCTTCCAATAAATATCTTCGAACTCCGTGCGGTCTTCAATGCTCTCCAGCAGGCTCATCGGGTTCTCCAGGGTTGTCCAGTGCAGGTCCAGTCGGACAACGCTAGACGAAGAGGCGTCTCTGGTGGATGCTCTGTCCGTCCGGTGGACGTTCCATTTCGCATACCCGTTTCCTCCGGGTTCCCTTCTTCCACGGGTAATCCGGAAATTCAAACAGGAAGGAGGGACGCTCCTGTTGATAGCTCCCGCGTGGCCCAGACGGCACTGGTTCTCAGACCTTCAGGGTCTGTCCGTGGACAGTCCTCTGCGGTTGCCGCTACGACCGGACCTTCTGTCGCAGGGTCCTTGTCTTCACCCGGACCTGGCTCGGCTGTCTGTGACGGCGTGGCTGTTGAGACAGCCATGTTGAGGTCCAGGGGGTTTTCCAACTCTGTGGTGCGTACCATGTTGCGAGCTCGGAAACCGTCGTCCGCGAGGATATACCATCGCGTGTGGCATACGTTCTTCCAATGGTGTCGACCGAGAGGTTATGCACCGCGGGAGTTTCGTCTGTCTAGGATACTTGCCTTCCTACAAGCGGGACTAGATCATGGGCTTCGCCTTGCTTCTTTGAAGGTACAGGTTTCGGCCCTGTCTATCTGGTTTCACCGTAGGATTGCTACAATCCCGGATGTGCGCACCTTTATGCAAGGTGTTCTCCGCATTCAGCCACCCTTTGTTCCACCTGTGGCGCCTTGGGATTTGGCTGTGGTCCTGAGGGCTCTCCAGGGACCGCCGTTTGAACCACTGGGCTCAGTGGATCTTAAATGGCTAACAGCTAAGACTGTTTTCCTTCTGGCCATAGCTTCGGCCAGACGTGTTTCTGATTTAGGGGCTCTCTCTTGTAGACCCCCTTTCTTGATTTTTCATGGGAACAGGGCAGTGCTCCGCACTCGGCCTGAATTTCTTCCCAAAGTTGTTTCCCAGTTTCATGTTAACGAGGAAATAGTTGTTCCGGCCTTTAACTCACCTGGTCTTTCAGTGGGTGAGGCCACTTTGGATGTTGTGCGGGCCTTAAGGACTTATGTTGACCGCACTTCTTCGTTTAGGAAGCCGGACGCCTTGTTTGTCCTCTATGGCTTCCGTAAAAAGGGTTGGCCTGCTTCAAAGCAAACTTTGGCAGCCTGGATCCGTATGGCTATTTCTGAAGCTTATCTTCATGAAGGTCTGCCGGTTCCTCCTTCTTTGAAGGCTCATTCCACTAGGTCTGTGGGTCCTTCGTGGGCAGCTCGATGTGGTGCCTCTGCAGTCCAGATCTGCAAGGCTGCTACGTGGTCCTCTGTCCATACCTTCGTGAGGTATTACAGGTTTGACACCTTCGCCTCTCAGGATGCTTCCTTGGGGCGGCGGATTCTCCTTTCAGCACAGGAGCGTCCCCACCCTTAAAGGATACTGCTTTGGGACATCCTCAAGGTATCCTGTGGATACCCTATGGACCCTGAAGTAGAAAATGAGATATGGTAAGAAATTACCTTTGTTATCTCTATTTCTACGAAGTCCATAGGGTTCCACAGGACTCCCGCCCTGTCGCACCTGTGCTGCAGATGGGCTGTGCTCTGGTCACCGGTTTTCCCGTCTCCCTCTGGTGAGAATGTGATTCTTGTGTGTATCCAGATCTTCTTTCTTTCTATTCCTTCTCCTCCTCCGGCCTATGGCTTGGTAACTCACTGAGGTGCCTTGGCTCGGGGGCGGGGTATAGGAGGGGGACCCTAGTGCATCCTGGGAGGCTGAAAGCTTGACGTCACACCTATACCCCAAGGTATCCTGTGGAACCCTATGGACTTCGTAGAAAGACGAAATTTTGGTCCCACATTTATCTATTTAATCCAATATTTTACTCACAACCAATGTAAACTTTTCTGGTAAATGGGATTCGTGGTGACCTGTTGCTGATGTTTAGGGGTACACTTCAGGGATGCCCGATGTCCCCCCTCCTGTTCAGTCTATCTATTGACCCGCTATTTTGTCTACGTTCTTACATGGCCTGAATTTAAAGGGATCAGGATAGGTGGGGCAGAAATGAAACTATTCGCGGACGATGTACTGTTCTATATCTCTAATCCCAGGGATACTCTGGAGTTGATGTTGGACAGGTTGGGGGATTTTGGAGCCATATCTGATTATACTGTCAATCTGTCTAAATCCGTTGGCCTTTATTTGAACCCACGCATACACACCATCATTTACCTGTCACTTGGGCCAAGTCTTCTATTGAATATCTGGGAGTCCAGCTTCCAAAAAGGCCGTCAGAGATATATAGTTTTAATATATCTAGAGCTATTTCACAAATTTCTAATGAATTAGGGGGATGGGGTAGTCTCTTGCTATCTTATATGGGCCGAGCAAGCTTGATTAAACTGGTGACATTTCCTAGGTTACTATATTTAATCTGATCACTTGCAATCTTACTATCTCAGCGAGATATAAAATGTTTGAATACCTTATTCCGTACATTTATTTGGGGGGCAAAAAAAACACGGATTAGTCTTATTATGTTGCAATAAACCAAACATAATGGGGGGATTAACTTCTCCAATGGTATTGCATTATAATCATGCAGACCTACTCAGGTACCTGAAGGATTAGCTACATGGACAAGTTATGCTCAAATACTTCGCTTGAACAACACTCCCCCCCCCCCCCCCCCCAGCATCTAAACATGCTCTATCCACCTATTATTCTTTTTTTTTTTTGAGAACACAAATTGATCATGCCGTAATACGTACTGGCATGAGTAAATGGACAATATATATTCCCTCTCTCTCTTGTGAAACTTTAAATACAATGCTGGCCACCTCTAGGAAAATACTTAAGTGATGTTTTTGAGTTTATTTCACAGGGCATACTTTTCTCCCCATAGACAATTCAGGGCAGAAATGGTGGCATTGCCCTCATGTCCTTGATGTCAATCTCCATTAGCTGACTCATATCACTATTTTTGGAAATGCCCACTTTCTTTGAATATTGTGGTTACAGGTGCGTAAATACGCTTTAGATAATTTGGTGAATTATGTGCCTTTCTACTTAAGGGTCCATAGGGGGTCCACAGGGTTGACCTTGGGGGTATAGCTGGATCTGGATCCACGGGCACCACGCAGTTAAAGCTATTGCTGCTCCCAGGATGCACTTGGGTCCATCCTCCTCTATACCCCGCACCCGAGCCACAGGCACCTCAGTTTTAGTTGGTGCCCGGCCGGAGTCGGGTCACCCTGAAGCGGTGCGGCTGCATAAGCAGCCCCTAAGCTTATTTTTATTTTTTAATAAGAAGATTTTATTTCTTAAATTTTTTCTTCTTCAGAGCAGCAGCATCAGACTATCCGTTTGGATGTCCACGCTTCCGCTCCAACAACCCCACTGGCGCTGCGACGCTAGTACTGATCTGGGGATCGCAGCGGGACCCTGCAGTCAGTACTAGTGTGGCTCCGGGACCTCCCACGGACTGCTGCCGGAGTCACGGGGACAGGTACGCCGCGGGCAGTGCATCACGTTGCCCGCGTGGTAATGCAGTGTCTGGGGACAGACCGGCGGCGCTAGTAGCGGCGGCGGGCTCCCCCTTCAATGGACTACCCCGTGTGACCGCTGGACCACCAGGGTATAATGGCTGGAAGGGAACCAGCGTCCCTGGGGTTAAGTACTAGCCAGGGGAGGCAGCCTTCCCTGGTTTACCGGCTCCTCCCCTCAGCCCAGCGCGCCTTCTCTCATGCGTTCTGGCGTCGCTGGGCTGTTCCTGCTTCAGCCACTCCTCAGTGCTCTCCGGTGGCCTTTCTGTGGCAAACGCAGATCTCCCAGGCGGTGCATGGACCGGTCCCCCTGCATACCTCTCCCCTGCAAAAGGACTGTGTTCGCAGTGCTATAGCCCTCCGACACTGAATCTCGGAGGTTGATTGTAGCTAAAGGTGCAGTGAGTATTATCTTCTTGCATGGTATGTGACTTTTGCTAGTGCTGCTGTCTGTGCTAATTTTTCTAGCTGACTGTCATCTTATCACTATCCCTTTCCTTCTCCTACAGCCCGCAGGTGTGTGGGGGAGGGGCGTTCTTTCTGTGTACCTCACTTATATAAATCTAAGTATTTGTGAGGTCAGTCACATACAGTAGTGTGCTACTCAATTTTGCCTATTGGTATTCGGAAACATATCAATGCATCATTTAAGAATACTCAATGGTATATTCTCCGTGAAATATCCAATGACGCCCCAATTACTCTGGAATCCTAATACCAGGTCATAGTAGAGAATATTAAAGCACTCTTGTATTCAATATGTGTTTGTGGATATATCAACATCAGAATATGTATTTATATTCATTTATTTTATTCTGGGGGGGGGGGTGCGCTGACTTCTCTCTTTTGCCACATGACTCCCACCTCATTTTTGACAAAATTGTAATGAACATATTATTGAGACCATTGTCTCAGTGTGGGAGATTGATTTAATAATTTATATTTAGCTCCATGTTATGAGTATATGCTATTATTGTGGTGATTTGAAACAATTTTGTTTTTGATTCTGCTCTCAGATATTGAACGGACATGTAACAATTATTCAATAAAAAGAAACATTTAAAAAAACAAGTGTTTTTTTTTATATTTTTGCAAATTTAATTTAACAAAAACTAAGAAATCACATGTACATAAGTATTCACAGCCTTTGCCATGTAGCTCAAAACTGAGCTCAGGTGCATCCTGCTTCCACTGATCATCCTAGGAGATGTTCCTACAGCATAATTGGAGTCCACCTGTGGTAAATTCAGTTGACTGGACATGATTTTGAAAAGCATAAACCTGTCTATATAAAGTCCCACACTTGAAAGTGCATGTCAGAGCACAAACCAATTATGACGTCCAAGGAATTGTCTGTAGACCTCAGAGACAGGATTTTCTCGAGGCACAAATCTGGGGAAGGGTACAGAAAAATATCTGCTGCTTTGAAGGTCCCCATGAGCACAGTGGCCTCCATCATCCGTAAATGGAAGAAGTCTGGAACCACCAGGACTCTTCCTAGAGTTGGCTGGCCATCTAAACTGAGTCATCGGGGGAGAAGGGCCCTAGTTAGGGAGGTGACCAAGAACCCGATGGTCACTCTGTCAGAGCTACAGCATTCCTCTGTGGAGAGAAGAACCTTCCAGAAGGACAACCATCTCTGCAGCAATCCACCAATCAAGCTTGTATGGTAGCGTGGCCAGATGGAAGCCACTCCTTAGTAAAAAGAACATGGCAGCCCGTCTGGAGTTTGCCAAAATGCACTTGAAGGACTCAGACCATGAGAAACAAAATTCTCTGGTCTGATGAGACAATGATTGAACTCTTTGGCGTGAATGCCAGGTGTTATGTTTGTAGGAAACCAGGCACCGCTCATCACCAGGCCAATACCATCCCTACAGTGAAGCATGGTGGTGGCAGCATCATGCTGTGGGGATGTTTTTCAGCGGCAGGAACTGGGAGACTAGTCAGTATAGGGGGAACGATGAATGCAGAAATGTACAGACACATCCTGGATGAAAACCTGCTCCAGAGCGCTCTTGACCTCCGATTAGGGTGACTGTTCATCTTTCAGCAGGACAGCGACCCTAAGCACACAGCCAAGACATCAAAGGAGTGGCTTCAGGACAAATCAGTGAATGTCCTTGAGTGGGCCAGCAAGAGCCCAGACGAATCTGATTGAACATCTCTGGAGAGATCTGAAAATGGCTGTGCACCGACTCTTCCCATCCAACCTGATGGAGCTTGAGAGGTGCTGCAAACAGGAATGGCCGAAACTGCCCAAAGATAGGTGTGCCAGGCTTGTGGCATCATATTCAAAAAGACTTGAGGCTGTAATTGCTGCCAAAGGTGCATCAACAAAGTATTGAGCAAAGGCTGTGAATACTTGTGTACATGTGATTTATTTTATTTTTTTTTAATTTAAATTTGCACAAATCTCAAAAAAAACCTTACACGTTGTCATTATGGGGTATTTTGTGTACAATTTTGAGGACAAAAATTAATTTATCCCATTTTGGAATAAAGCTGTAACATAACAAAATGTGGAAAAGTGAAGCACCGTGAATACTTTCCGGATGCACTGTACATATCTCATTTGTATTGCAAATATAATCAACATGTGGTTATAATATAATTAGAACCAATGCATGTAAACTGTTATTGGCTTATGTATCTGATTTTTGAAATTGAGATGTATTTTGTTCTCTTTAGAGATTACAATCATTGATGTGAGTTTAAAAGTCTCAGGGATCATCCAGGGCCTGGTGAAAGGTATGAGTCTTATCTGAGGTCATTTCATTTCGTTTAACAAAAGTATTTCAATCAATTAAAATTACTACAAATTAAAATGCTTTTCCAACTTTTTTCTGCATGTACATATCTTACCTTGGAACCCACCAGTCAATCCTTTCATGTATACCAGGGATATTCAACTCAGGCTCTCCAGCTGTTGAGGGACTACACATGCACTGCCACTGTACTATCATGCCCTAATAGTAAAATTAATGCAGGGCTGCTGGGGTATGACAGCTATACCCGTCATGTACATAGTAAATATGTTGCCCAAAAAAAGCAGAGTGGGAAATAAGTGGTGCATTACAGATCAATATATCAGTTCAATATCTGTGTGTATGCATAGTGAGATTCATACACAGATACATACAGTGGAATGTACCAGAGGCAGTATAGTACATATGGATGCTTATTCATTGGAATAATAATATTTTTTTTTTGCTTGCTATGATTCAGAGCTTTAGGTACATATAGTAAGAGTTTTATTGCATGTAATTAGTTGTGGTGCTTGCATGTGTTGGTGATTATTGTAATTTTTAATTACACATGAAATATATGTGATTCATAGAATGGTTGCGTAATCCATTTATCAGCCCAACACAGGTGTGTGTAAGGGAGCGGTTGATCTAGACAAAAAAAAATAAAAAATCCCCCAGCAGACTGCAATAGGCCAGAAAAGGAAACTTGCTTCCTGCATAATAAAATGCAGGAGACTTGGTTACATATATTTGCAAACATATGGTAAGCCACCAGTCACGTCAAGGTGTTCCTGCTTTGATGGCCCTACACTACATAATAATAGCACCACTTTGGTATTCCATACATGCACCTGTGATGGGCCAAAAAAGTGATTAAACAACTTCCATTCTGTGTGTCACTCTTCTGAAAGGCATGTATGGGATCAGTAACTGAACGGTATGTTTTGTTCCTTGTAGTGCCATATTGGAGACTCCTGGGGTGTCTCCAAGTGAGTTGGCTCTCAATTTTGAAATACATTAATATATGACCCAAAGTGGTGGTATTTTTATGTAGTGTAAGACCACCAGTGCAGAGACGCTTTGACGTGGCTGGTGGCTTACCATATTTGCAAATGTATGTAACGTGATTTATGTGTAGCTGTTGATGTGTGTCATTATTATTCAAAGCTCTTTCTAATACAAGCTTCCAGGTTTTAACTGGTTTGGTGATGTTAGTAAATTTTTTTATTATTTTCTAATATCTTAAACCTTTCTTTTATTGCTTTCTTGTATTGGCTCAGATATACTGTATACTGAATTCATATATCGTCTTTGAGACTTATTACTGGTAGTTTGTATTTCTAGAATATCATATTAGCCAGAGTTTATTTTAATGTTTGTTTTCACATACAGATGTGTCCTTGCTCATATCACCTCAATACGGCAGGCAGAGTGATATGCCTGGCGTGAGTGAACCATCGGGTCCCGCCTAACTCTGCTAGCGTTGGGCAACTTTTTTGCCGGAAATGCATCTAAATTGCAATGTGATGTGATTAGGATGCACCCTGAGACTGTGCTGATTAATTTGATATGTGACATTTGTATATTTCTGTGCGACTCTAAACTGAATTTGGTGTGTAAAAAAGCTGTGGCCGCTGCATCGTAGCACTTTGCATGCTGATTGAAAGACGTTAAGTCGCACATCAAATTTATCAGCACAGTTGCACCACCAACCTTGGGGTATGTGGTTGGAGTAATCAAGCTTTAGCTCCCAGGTTGCAATGAGTCGTCCTGGCTACAGGCAGTTAGTTTTTTGTTTGGTGCGAGAAGGCACCTTACTGACAGTGGAGACTCACCGGAGGACGCTGTTGTGAGGAACCATGTGCAGACTGCCTCCAACACTAGATCACTGGGACATGAGGGATCCTGACAGCCAGGGGCTTGATGGTAGCGGCCATGTCAGTGCGCCTGGTGGATCCATACAGCAAAGTACAGCCAAAAACCAGAAGACTGTCAACCTCACACGCCATCCAGTCCTCAGACCCAGTTACATCTTCTGACATGTATTGGGATACACAGGTCTCCTCTCAGGAACCTATCTCAGGAGAGGAAGACCATTTCCCAACAGCAGACGTCCCCTCCCTAATTAGGGCCGTCAAAGCTGTGCTAAACATAAATGATGAGGAGCTGGTGCAAAGAAAGGCTCCAGTATTCAAACACCAGAAAATTGTGAAAGCCGACTGTCCCAAATCTGAGCACTTTTCGGAACTTATGGGGGAAGCATGGAGTTCGGAGGACAGGAAATTCCATGTTACGGGAAAGGTTGAAGCCTAATACCCCTTTCCATTGGATGTGTGCACCAAATGGGAAGTTCCGCCAGCAGTAGATGCACATGTGGCACATCTGGTTAAGAGTGCCACATTGCCCATACCATCTGCATCCCCTCTTAAATGTTCCACACATAGGAGACTTGAAGCCTGTCTCAAGGCAGTCTTCACTCTATCAGGAGCGGTTACTCGCCCGGCCATGGCTACGGCCTGAGTTTCCAAAGCCATTGAGGAATGGATGAAGATACTGGAAGATACTCTTCCAGAAGCTTCTAAGGAACAGCTGACAATCATATCCTATGTTAAGGAGGCAGTATCCTATTTGGGAGAGGCAGCATTGGTTGCTGGTATATTATCCACTAAAGCATCAGCTGTCTCAGTTGAGGCTCGGAGAGCCCTTTGGTTAAGAGACTGGAAAGCAGATGGCAGGTCTAAGAAAGCCCTGGAATCCCTTCCATTTACGGGAGGCATTTTGTTTGGCACAGAGTTAGACGAGATTGTTGCTATGGTGGCAGCCTCTAAAATGGCTGGTCTACCTTCAGCATCCACTACTAGACCTAAGCAGTCGTCCTTTTGGGCCTTTCGGCCGCAGGGTAAAGGAAAAGGTTAATCTTCCTCTAGAACGAGTTCTCTCAGGAAACCACAGTCGAAGAAATCCTGGCCAAACAGACATCCGGCTTCTAGGACTAAAGATTAACCGGGAGCCTGATGGAACGGGCCTCCCCCTGGGGGAACCCAGGGTAGGAGACTGACGACTTCAGTTTTCAGATGCCTAGCATCGCACAACGATGTATGCCTGAGTTCGGGAGGTGGTATCCCAGGGGTAAGCCTTCACTTTCTGGAGAAGTCCCCCGCAAAGGTTTTTTTGCACAACTTCGGCAGCGGATTCTGCGAAAGCCTTGGCCCTCCAGCAGGCTATACACTCTCTGCTGGTGTCAGGGATAATAATCCTGGTTCCAGTGAATCAACTAAGAAAGGGATATTATTCCAACCTCTTCTTGATTCAAAAGCCCAGTGGGTCTCACCGGCCTATTCTAAACCTCAAGGAGCTCAACACATTTATCCAGGTGCCCAGGTTTCGTATGGAAACCCTGTGGTCAATTGTGTTGGCAATGGAACCAGGAAATTTCATGGTGTCCTTGGATATTCAGGATGCATATCTTCATATACCAATTACACCATCCCACCAACGTTTCCTGCGATTCGCAGAGCTGCAGGGGTAGTTCCAATTTCAGGCACTGCCTTTGATGTTTACCAAATCATGGCAGTAATGATGGCCTGCCTCAGGCGCCAGGGAGTCAGGATCCTGCCATACTTGGATGATCTCTTGATATCAGTTGCAGCATCATCTCAGACTGTCAGTGGCCTGTCTACACAGACATGGATGGATTTTAAATTGGAAGAAGTCATTGCTTTCAGTACAGCAGATGGTGCATTTAGGGACACGCTTGGATACTCTGGGCCAAAGGATATATCTGCCATAAGACAAGATTGCGGCCCTTCAGCTGCGGATATGCAGGCTTCTTCACAGCTGATCAGTATCTGTTCATGCAGCAATGCAGGTTCTGGGATCCATGGTGTTGACCTAAGACATAGTGGCGTCTGCCCAGTTCCACTCCAGACCGTTGCAGCAGTTAGTCCTCTTGCACTGGATTGGGGAGTACCATTCAATAAAGGCACAGACGATCCATCTCTCGACAGAAGTGTGACTGTCCCTGTTGCAGACATATCATCTCAACAAGGGTCGCCCATTCTGGATTCCATATTGGGTACTTCTCATGACCGATGCAAGCCTCCACGGATGGGGTGCAGTGACAGGTCGAGACACGTTTAAAGGAAAATGGATGACAAGGGAAAGCAGTCTATCCATAAATGTCCTGGAACTAAGGGCAGTGTTCAGAGCGCTTGTTCATGCTCAGGAAAGCCTGTCCAGGTACAATCCGACAATGCCACTGCAGTAGCCTACCTCAACCATCAGGGAGGCACGCTGAGCCAGGCTGCCATGATGGAAGTATCAAGCATTGTTGTCCGGGCAGAATGTCACCCTTGGGGTTCAGGCTTCTGTACTTTCAGTTTGGTTTCAGCGAAGGATTGCCCCATTGCCTGATAGAATATTTTTTTCAGGGTGTTCTGAGGGTTCAGACTCCCTTTGTCCCCCTGGTAGCCCCGTGGGATTTGACATTGGTTCTCAGGGCTTTGCAGGCTCCTCCATTCGAACCCCTGATATCAGTGAACCTAAAGTGGTTGACAGCGAAGACTGTTTTTCTTCTGGCTACCACTTCTGCCCGTAAGGTCTCTGATTTGGCAACCCTGTCTTTTTGCTCTCCTTGATATTTCATCAGGATAGAGCTGTTCTTCATGTTAGGACGGGTTACCTTCCTAGGGTGGTATCCCGGTTTCAGGCTTAGCAAGCTTCAGGCCTTTCGGCTGGTGAAGCATCACTGGATGTTGTCTGTGCACTACGTATCTATGTAGATCGCACTAACTCCATTACAAAGTCAGATTCTTTATTTGTGTTGTATGGTTGTCATAAGCGAGGCTGGCCAGCTAACAAACAGACTTTGGCCAGATGGTTGCGTCTGACAATTTCTCAAGCGTACACACAAGCTGAACTTGTTGTTCCAAACACGGTCACAGCACAGGCTACGAGACCTGTGGGACCAGCGTGGGCGGTTCGTCGATGTGCCTCTGTTGAACAAAAATGCAAGGCAGCCACGTGGTGGTCTGTCCACACCTTTGTCAAATTTTATGCATTTGACAAATTTGCCTCTCAGGATGCTTCCTTTGGGTGGAGGATTCTCCTTTCAACTGAAGCACAGGAGCGTCCCCACCCTTAAAGGGGACTGCTATGGGACATATCCAAGGTATTTTCTGTGGACCCAATGGACCCTGAAGAAGAAAATAAGAGTTATGGTATAACATACCTTTGTTAACTCTTTTTCTTCAAGGTCCATAGGGTAAACAGAGCACCCACCCTAACGCACCTGTGTTATTGGGTAATCTTTTCTTTTGTATTTTATATGATTCCCTCTTCTTAGAGTGTTTCTGGAGTACAAGGTTCCTTCCTTCTCATCTTGTTTTTCCTTCTCCTACTTGGGCTTGATAACAAACTAACTGCTTGTAGCCAGGGATGGGGTATATATGGAGGAGGACCCAGTGCATCCTGGGAGCTAAATTTGTTAACTGTTTGGTGCCTGGGTCACTCCAACCACATACCCCAAGGTATTTTCTGTGGTCCCTATGGACCTCGAAGAAAAAGAGTTAACAAATGTATGTTATACCATAACTCTAATTTTTCGTCAAAAAAAATTACTTAAAGAAAAGACCGGCCCTAGCTGAGTTTCAAGGGACCAGGTGCACCAAGAGGGGCTGTTTGACGCCACTGCAGCAAAGATGAGTGAGGACACATTTGTAATATCAGTAACAGTACTGATATAATTGGACTTGTCATGCAAAGTTGAAGCTTTTTGTTTCAAAATGTAATAGTACATTTTAATTACAGTGTCCAGAGAGTAACACACATCATATGTAGAAAAATAAAACAAAACACTGTTTCATCTTCAGAGTCCATAGCAATGGCTTGGAGGAAATCCGGCACCAAACAGTCAACTATTTCCGGTTCCAGGATGCACTGGGTCCTCCCCCATATATACTCCTGCCACAGGTCCTCCATGAGTTCAGCAGCAGGGCGTATAAGACACCTGTGCTGCGACTCCATCTACCCCGCAGGCACCACAGCGCAAATAACCTGTGTGGTCTGGTGATTTTTGCAGATTCCCGGCGGAGCTTGCTAGCTGTGATGCTGTGACTTCGACTGCATCTGGAGGACACGGGGAAGTCGATTAAGAGCGAGGCAGTCCTGGCTTCCATCATGGGAGATGCAATGGAAGCTGCTGCAGTGAGGGTCCCGTTAGACCACCGGGGCCATATCACCTGGACGAGCTTCAGACGCATTCTGTTGCTGGGAGGCCGGCGTTCCCGATTGGTTGTGCAGCATAGGGGAGGTAAGCGCTCACCCCGGCAGCCCCTCCCCAGACCCAGGCGCTGGGCTATGGAAGTTTCGCTGGTCTGGGTTGTTTGCCCTCCTCTGTATATGAGATGCTCACTGACCACGTTTCTGTGCTCTGTGAAAGCGGTTTGGTCTCAGGAGGTGTTCGGATCTCCCTGTATACCTCTCCCCCTTGGGCCAGGAATATAATGCTCTATATCCTATCAATCAACTCTATTAAGTTTTTTAGTAGTTGATTAAGAGCCCATATGCAACTAAAGGTTGTATTTGCATTTTCTACTTCAGGGTCCATAGGGTATCCACAGGATACCTTGGGGTATAGGTGATGACGTCAGGCACGGACACCACAGAGTTACATTTTCAGCCTCCCTGGATGCACCAGGGTCCCTCTCCTATACCCCACCCCCAAGCCAAGGCAATTCAGTTTCGTTGGTGTCCGGCCAGAGGTCGAATCACATTCACAGAGGGGGCTGTAATAGCCCCAGAAGTTTTCTTCAGAATGCAGCTGTGGCTGCACAAGATAAGCCTTACAGCATGGACAGTTAGTATTGACGTCCATGCTGTCGCTCCTACTCCCCGGCGGTACCAGAATGCCGGTACCGATCCGGGGATGCTGGTAGGTAGCTGGGGTCACAGCTAGCGGTGACCCCGGCTACCTGGACTGTGGCCGGATGTACGGGGGACAAGGTAAGCGGCGGGGTCCCGCGGTGGGCACCTGCCGGTAACACAGTCCTTTTTGGTCCCCAGGCAGGGGGCTCCCTGGGGACCGGCTGCGCGTGGGGCCAGGTACTGATCCTGCGCCTTCCACTAGACCACCAGGGACAGCGGACCGCAGCATGTGCGGTGTAGCGCGGCGTCCCAGGGGTTTATAGCAGGCCAGGGGAGAACACCTTCCCTGTCTCACAGCCAGCGTCTCCCCCGCTGCACAGTGCCATTCCACAGCGGTCTGAGCGGGCTGTGTCAGCGCTCCTCCCCCGGTCCTGCCTCCTCTCTGCTCCTCGGTGGCCATTTTCTCTCTGCATGTGCTGGGGATGGCAAACGCTTCTGGAAGCTGATACAGGTGCCATTCCGGTCCGGGTCCCCCGCGTACCTCTCCTTCAATTAAGGTCAGTGTATGCAGCACTGTTTCCTACCAGGCTCTGGTCTGTGTAGTTGATCGCAGTGCTTATAATGCAGGATGTTATCTGTGCATTGTATGTGACTTAAATGCTAGCGCTGTTTGCCTGTACTTTCATTTCTGACTGTCAGCCATTTTCCTATCCCTGTTGTTCTTCTGCTACAGCCCTTGCGGTGCAGTGTTGCAGGGTGTTTATTACCTCACAGTAAACATGGTTTTTCTGTGTGGGATGTCACATACGCTCCGTTCACATTCCTCATGTCGGAAAGTGAACGAGGATATCCTCTTCCAGCTATAATGTACTGATATAATGTGCAGTTAGCGGAGGGATATGTAGACGCTGAGGGTTTATGGAGGGCATGTTGTATTATATATCATGCCCCATTTCTGTCACTGTGCCTGCACAAAAAGGGACCGCCTTCGGCTGGCTAAGATGCTTACAGCCCTTGTGGGCAACGCCCCCTGCTTTTCCCCATAGGGGTTATCGCAGCGAGTGGTGGTCTCATCACATGCAGGGGTCCCTGGGCAGTTGATGGTACCCCAGTGTATCCTGTTTTTCGCCCCCCCCAGGTCTCGCAGGAGCCTGTGTGGGTGAATTTATTGTCCAAATGGTATAGCACTTGATGGACGTTTTACAGGGGGAGTCACCATTTCGGCCTTCTAAACGGCCTTTCGGGTCTCAGACGGCTAAGGATAATAAGGACATGAAGTCTGATGACGGTAACATTATTGACTTTTTCAGACACGAGCCCCTTAGTGAAAAGGAGGCACAGTCTGGGTCTAAAGTCTATATACCTGGCCTTATACGGGCAGTCCGTGCGGCTTTGGTTATTACATATCCCCCGTGGCTAAATCCAAATATGCCTTCTTTAAGGATAAGGGTGTTGCTACTGTAATTCCTCTATTTGGTCAAGTGGATCATTTAGAGGAGGCGTGGAAAATCCGGGTGAGCGGTTCCTGCCTCAAAAACAGTTGACCTTTTGCATACCCCTTTGCGGATAATAACCTTTCCAAATGGGAGTTACCTTTACGGGTAGATTCTCATGTTACACGCCTAGTGAGGAGTGCTACGTTGCCCATGTCCTCCGTGAAAAATATATCTAAAATCCAATTATTCCCTTGCTGGAGGGGCTTCCAGGCCGGCTATGGCCGTGTGCTGGGGGGCCAGAGCCATGGAGCGCTGGGTAGGTAACTGGATCTCTGCACACTGACTCTCCAGCAGAGCAGGTGGATAGTGGCAAATTCTCAGAGACTTAGCCATGTTCATAATGAGACAGTCTTACATAGTCTACTCCTTTCCAGAATCTCCTCGGCAGCAGTAGCGGCTCGCCGCTCCCTGTGGTTGCCCTCTTGGAAAGTGGACGCAGATTCCAATTAGAATGCTTTACCTTTTACGGGACAGGTCCTGTTTGGCCCTCATCTGGACGCAATTGTGGCCCCGCAGACAGCAGCTACGTCTGCGTGTCTGCCATCGGCTACAGTCCCATTGGGGTCTGGGACTTCGTTTTTTTGGCCCCGTGAGGCCTGGGTAAGTCTAAAATACAGCTTTCCAAGACAGTCAGTAGCCAGGAAATCTGCTTAGCCATAAGAACAGGCTTGGAGTACAAAACGTCCTATTTCCAAGTTGGACTATAAGCCTTCAGCCTCACGGGACGGGCCTCCTCTTGGGGGACCCCAGAGTTGGAGGCCGGCTTCTCCAGTTCGCCCAGTGCTGGTGTCTGGCCACCACGGACACTGGGGTAAGGGAAGTATTTTCTTGAACGTATGTTCTCTCCTCCTGGTAAAAGCCTCCCAGATGGTTTTTCGTTACAGGTCTTCTGTCAATTCAAGACAAGGCCCTGTAATTTTTGAGGGTGTTACACTCTATGCTCCAGGCAGGAGTTATAGTACCTATTCTGTTGCCCCAAAGGGGAACGAGGTATTACTCCATCCTCTTTCTGGTATGTCTTACAAGGACATCCTCAACCTCGAATCCTTCAATAAATTCTTAAGGGTTCCTCGGTTCAGGAGGGGGACCCTGCATTCCATCATTCAATGGAGCCTGGTAATTTTGTGGTGTCGTTGGATATATTCAGGGTGACTACCTGAATATCCCTCTTTTCTTAGCACACCAGTGTTTTCCTCAGGTTTGCAGTGGTCGATAAGCATTTACAGTTTCTTGCATTGCCCCTTGGTCTGGCCTCCACGCCTCACTGTTTACCAGGGTCATGGCAGTTATGGCAACCCACCTGCGGATGCAGGGGGTCCACTTGTTACCCTATCCGGGCGACCTCCTGTTGTTACCAGGGTCTCCAGAGATACTTCAGTGCTATCTGCAACGGACAATATCTGTGTTGCTACGTTAGGGCTGACTAATAAACTGGAAATGGTCCTCTCTGATTCTTCAGAGGATGCTCCATATCCCAACATCTGTAGATCTTTGTGATTGAGGAAAAGATCTCTGCATTACAGGCAAAGGTACGCAGTTGCCTGCAGAGTCGCCGAGTGTCTATTCACTCGGCAATGTGGTTCCTGGGTTCCAGGGTGTCGCTGTTCGACATGGTGGCGAGTACCCAGCTTCACTCTAAAGAACTTGATCCTCTCCGGATGGGATGGGTTGTCCCATAGGATAAAGTCAATAGTGCTTTCCCCGGAGGTTTGTCTCTCTCTGGCCTGGTGGCTGCGGAAAGCTCACCTAAACAAGGGGCACTCCCTTTGGGATTGCGGATAGGGTCCTTCTGACGACGGACCGCCAGTATCAGTGGCTGGGAATCAGTGACGGGTCCACACTTGTTCCAGGGCAGGTGGACACCAGTAGGTTTTGCGCTCCCCATAAACATCTGAGAACTCTGAGCAGTATTCAAGGTTCTCCAGCATGCAGGACAGGTCCTCCACGGAAATACCGTGCAGGTACAGTCTGACAACGCCATCATGATGGCTTATGTAACCCACCTAGGAGGAGGTTCCCGAAGTCTGGCGACACTAACAGTGGTGTCCCGAACTCTGGCTTGGGTGGAAGGCTATATCCCTGCCGTCATCGGCAGTGTTCATTCAGGAATCCTCATATGGAAAGCAGGCTTTCTCAGCCGTCAAGATGTGCATTCAGGGAAATGTCCTCTTCATCAGGAGGTGTTCAACCTGCTGGTGAACAATGGGAAGCCTTTCAGAGATGAGACTCTTCTGGTAGACGTATGTAGGTCCAGTGGACCTTCCAAGTTGTGTACTTCGTCCCTCCATTATCCCTTCTTCCTCCAGTAATAGCAAGAAGGAGGCACGCTCCTGCTGATAGCTCCAGCGTGGGCAAGACGGCACTGTTACTCAGATCTTCGGAGCCTCTCAGTTAACACTCCAAAGCTGTTGCCGCTACGCCCGGACCTGTTGTCTCTGGATCCTGGCTGATACCCAGACCTGGGTTGTCTGTCCTTGACGGTGTGGCGGTGGAGACTGCCCTCTTAAGGTCTAGGAGTTTTTCCAGCTCTATAGTTAACAGGGGCTCTGTCCATGCTAAGAGCTCTGAAGTTTTTATCTGCAAGAATTTACCATTGGCTTACGGCTAGGACTGTATTCCTTCTGGCTATTGATTTGGCCAGTAGGATCTCAGAATGGGGGGCTCTGTCATGTAGACCTCCCTTTTTTTTCTCATCTTTCCTAGGAACAGTGCAGTGCTTCGCACTTGCCCTGGTTTTTTACCTACGGTGGTGTCTAGTTTCTGCATCAATGAGGAAATTATAGTACCGGCCTTTACTTCCCCAGTCCTGTCTGCTGGTGAGGCCTCTTTGGATGTGGTACGGGCTCTAAGAATTTAAGTTGACCGTACCAGTCCATTTAGGAAATCAGACTCTCTGTTTTGTCCTTTCTTGTTTCCATATAAAGGGTTGGCCTGCCACTACGCTAACTTTGGCAGGATGGATTCACAGATCTTCCTGTTCCATCTTCTATTAAAGCTCTTCCACTAGGTCTGTGGGTCCTTCATGGGCAGCTCGACGTGGCGCCTCAGCGGTTCAGCAGTGATGGCAGCCACGTGGTCATCTGTCCATATTTTTGTAAGGTATTATGCTTTTGATGCCTTCGCCTCTCAGGATGCTTCCTTCGGGCGGCGGATTCTCCTTACAGCACAGGAGCGACCCCACCCTTAAAGGATACTGCTTTGGGACATTCCCAAGGTATCCTGTGGATACCCTATGGACCCTGAAGTAGAAAATATGAGATATGGTAAGAACTTACCCTTGTTATCTCTATTTCTACGAAGTCCATAGGGTTCCACAGGACTCCCGCCCTGTCGCACCTGTACTGCAGATGGGCTTTGATCTGGTCACCGGTTTCTCCGTCTCTTTCTGGTGAGAATGTGATTCTTGTGTGTTCCAGACTTTCTTCTCTCTCTTTGTTCTCCTCCTCCGGCCTATGGCTTGTTACGAAACTGAATTGCCTTGGGGGTGGGGTATAGGTGAGTGACCCTGGTGCATCCTGGGAGGCTGAAAATTTAACTCTGTGGTGTCCGTGCCTGACGTCATCACCTATACCCCAAGGTATCCTGTGGAACCCTATGGACTTTGTAGAAATAGAGATAACAAGGGTAAGTTCTTACCATATCTCATATTTTATGTGACTTTGTGCTATCGCTGCTGTGTTCTATCACTGTTGTTTTTCCTCTGTACACGTGGTGGGGTTGGTTTTCTATAAACTTTTACTTTTTACTAATATTAGTATATCAAAGAGCACCTTATATGTCTAAGACTAAAGGGAAACATGAGACTAAGGCCCAGTGCTGGTATCATGTAAATCCTGTCAGTCAGGCCTGTCTCCTCAGGATTTCATACAGGATGGGTTGTGTATTTCTTGTTATAAGATTCCAAAACATCAACCCAGTGTACCAGCTCCTGTGCAAGAGCCACCGTGGGTGTCCTCTTTTTCGCAGGTTCTAACGCATTTAGTGGACCGTTTGATGGCACCTATACTGCCTCCTACTATGGGATTGCCACAACAGTTGCTACCTGCTATGTGTGTACCCCCTATATATCCATCCTGAGTGGATGCTTATGCTCATTCTTCAGAGTATGGTTCAACAGTCTGTCGCTTGTCTAGGTTGAAGAGTGACAGATTGCTAACCACTAAGGTTCAGGGATGGAAGAGGCATTCTCATCATTCTGCCCAGCCTTTAGACTCAGATGCATCATTAGATGAATCGGATGTTGCACATGGTTCCTCCTCGGGATCTGTATCTGAGGAGGATCGTCATGCTTCCGTGGATGTTCCTTTTCTGGTGAGAGCAGTTAAATCCATGTTAAATTTAGAGGATTAGATCTAAACCTCTGCTCTTTAGATGACAGAAGGTATTTAAGGATGACTTTTCCCCAGTCTGAACAGCTTTCAGAACTCATGGCTGAAGCATGGAGTACTCCGTATAGAGGGTTCTATGCTGCAAAGAAGTTATCCTCGTTATATCCATTTCCAGTAAGTGAATGTGATAAGTGGGAGGTCTCTCCTACAGTGGATGCTCACGAGACTCATTTAATTAAGAGTTCCATGTTGCCCATTCCATCCGCATCCTTAAGGATGCTACTGATAAAAGATTGGAAACCTGTTTGAAATATGTTTTTCTTTATCTGATGCAATCATGTGGCCGGCTATGGCGGAAGCCTGGGTAGCCAAGGCCATGGAAGAGTGGACAGCGGCATTAAAATAGATTATGCCAGATGCTATGAGAGAACAATTAACTTATTTCTCTCTTATTCGGGAGGCAGCGTTTTACATAGGGGATGTGGCAATGGACGCAGGAATTATGACATCTAGGGCATCAGCAGCCTCGATTGTGGCACGCAGAGCCCTCTGGTTAAGGTCCTGGAAGGCGGATATCTGTTGCAAGAAATCTCTGGAATCCCTGCAATTTTCGGGTAAAAGGTTTTTTGGTCCAGAGTTTGATAAGATAGTGGCTACGATTGCAGCTTCAAAATCTGCTGGGTTGCCAGCAACAATCACTTACAAGAGGCAGTTTTCCTTTCGGTCCTTTCGCCCTTAGGGCCCTTTCGCCCTTAGACTGCCCTTTTCCAGGCAGTCTAATTCCAGTAGGACTACCAAGCCACAACAAGGGAAATAGTCATGGTCAGTCAGATGTCCAGCTGCTATGCTGGACGAAAAACCTTCATCCTGATGGGACAGGCCTACCCCTGGTGTACCACAGAGTGGGGGGCCGACGACTTCAGATTTGCGACACCTGGCATCAGACAACAACAGATGCCTGGGTCAGAGAAGTGGTCTCTCAGGGATATGCAATCACCTTCCAGGGACATCCTACCCAGAAATTCTTTTGCACAAATCCCCCATCAAGCTCTGTCAAAGCCCTGGCTCTCCAGGGAGCCATTCAGACTTTGCTGGATTCCGGGGTTATCATTCCGGTTTCCTTGGCTCAACAGGGAAGTGGATATTATTCAATCTGTTCTTGATTCAGAAACCGTATGGGTCACATTGCCCTATCCTGAATCTAAAGCATCTCAACAAATTTATTCATGTACCAAAATTTCGTATGGAAACCCTACGATCAATTTTGCTGGCAATGGAACCTGGGGATTTTATGGTTTCCCTAGACATACAGGATGCATACCTGCACGTGCCCATAGCACTATCCCATAATGTTTCTAAGATTTACTGTTAATAAGCAACATTACCAATTTCAGGCTCTACCATTTGGTCTGTACACAGCTGAGTGGGTACTTCCAAAGATAATGGCAGTCATGACGGTTCATCTCAGACGACAAGGGGTCTGAATACTGCCATACTTGAACTATCTCCTAATATTGGCACAGTCTCGAGAGATGTTTTACATCATCATCTCCAGCTGACAGTGGCCTACTAAAGGAGCATGGCTGGATTGTCAAATGGTCCAACTCAGTGGATGATACATCTGGGAGTGCTCCTGGATTCTCAGGCGCAGAGGATCTTTTTGCCAGTAGAAAAGCTTGCAGCTCTACAGTTGCTGGTGCGCAAGTTGCTCCACAATCAAAGAGTATCAGTCCATGCAGCAATGCTGGTCCTGGGGTCCATGGTTTCCACATACAGCATGGTGGCATATGCCCAGTTCCACTCCAGGCCCTTCTCGGCTATTGATTCTGTCTTGTTGGTGCAGTCAGTATCAGTGGATCAAGTCTCAGATGATCCTTCTTTCCCCAGAGGTTCGTCTCTTTCTGGCGTGAATGCTTCTGACTGCTCATCTAAACAAAGGCCACCATCTGTGGATCCCAAAGTGGGTACTCCTCGCCACTGATGCCAGTCTTCGAAGATGGGGTGCGGTGACAAGTTTTCGCACTTTCCAGGGAAGGTGGACGTCTCAGGTAAGTCACCTGCTCATAAATATCTTGGAACTACAGGCAGTATACAGGGTACTAGTTCTAGCAGGAGCCCCTTCAAGGCAGGCCTGTCCAGATCCAGGCCGACAATGCAACTGCAGTAGCCTACTTCAACCATCAGGGAGGCACATGAAGTCGGGCAACCATGCGGGAAGTGGCAAACATTCTGACTTGGGCAGAATGTCATTTTCCGGCAATTTCCGCAATATTCATCCCAGGAGTCCACAACGGGGAAGCAGAATTCCTGAGTCATAAGGACATACATCCCGGGTAATGGGCTCTCCATCCAGAGGTCTTCCAGCTCCTAGTAGACAAGTGGGGACTACCAAATGTGAATCTTATGGGCTCACTGCACAATGACAGGATCCCCAGGTATGGGTCCAGGACAAGAAACCCTTCAGCCGCTTTTGTGGAGGCACGGGCAGTGGGGTGGGATTTCAGGTTGGCTTACAGGTTTCCTCCATTCTCTCTTCTACTAAGAATTCTCAGAAAATTCAAAAAGAAAGCGGTAGGGTTTTTCTAATAGCTCTGGCTTGGCCCAGGCACCATTGGTTCACCGACCTGATGTGACTCTCCATTGTTACTCCGCTCACACTTCCTCTACGGCCAGATCTTCTAGTGCAGGGTTCCTGTCTACATCCGGACCTACCTTGTCTTTCTTTGATGACTTGGCTCTTGAGACTTCCATCTTAAGAGCCAAAGGGTTTACCAACTCTGTGATTCATATGATGCTTGCGGCAAGAAAGCCTTCCTCTGCCCGCATCTATTACAGAATTTGGCATTCCTTTTTTCTATGGGGTTCCCATAGAAAAGTTGATTCTAACGTTTTTAGTGTCTCTCGAGTTCTGGCTTTTCTCCAGGCTGGATTAGACTTAGTCTGCGCAGTCAGTTTGGTTTTAGCGTAGAATTGCTCCCTTGCTTAGAACGTTTTGCAAGGTGTTCATTTGCAACCACATTTTGTTCCACGGGTGGCACCGTGGGATTTGTATTTGGTTCTCAGGGCACTACAGGCTCCCCCTTTTGAAGCTTTGAATACAGTGGACCTCAAGTGGTTGACAGCGAAGACCCTTTTTCTCCTTGCTATCTCCTCAGCTCGCAGAGTCTCTGATTTGGCGGCACTTTCATGTCGCCCCTCAGATTTACGCAGGCAGGCTATCTTCCAAAAAGTGCTATCCCATTTTCATATAAATTAAGAAATTGTTGTATCGGCTTTCAAGTTTTCAGGCCTTTCTACTGGTGAAGCTTCATTGGATGTGGTTCGAGCCCTTCGGATCTACGTGGATCGTGCCAACTCCATCAGGAAATCAGATGCACATTTTGTTTTGTATGGCTTTCACAAACGTGATTGGCCAACTAACAAGCAGACTCTGGCTCAGTGGCTGTGTATGACTTTTTCTCAAATTTATACGCAGGCTGATCTCCCGGTTTCCAGCAGGGTGACAGCACATTCAACTTGGTCTGTAGGACCTTCGTGGGCGGTTAGGCATGGCGCCTCGGCTGAACAGCTGTGCAAGACAGCCACTTGGGCTTCTGTCCACACCTTTATCAAATTCTATGCATGCTACTTTTGCCTCTCAGGAAGCTTCTTTTGGGCGGCGGATCCTTCTGTCGGCTGAGGAGTGTCCACCCCCCCTTAATGGAACTGCTTTAGGACATTCCAAAGATAGTTCCTGTGGACCCTGAAGAAGAAAATAAGAGTTATGGTAGACTTACCTTTTGAGCACTCTTTTTCTTCGCGGCCCATAGTGTCCACAGGGCACCTTCCCTGACTCACCTGTCTTCAGTGGGATCTGCTCCTTGTCACTGATTCTCTCTTTATTGTATGAGTGTTTCTAGTGTAATGTGTACTTCCTTCTCCACTTTTTCTCCTGCCACTGGGCTAGTTTACAAACTGGGGACCTGTGGCCGGAGGCGGGTTTCACACTGTATGGGGGAGGACCCAGTGCATCTGGAAAGAGTTGACTGTTTGGTGCCAGGTTTCCTCCAAACCACATATTCCCCAAAGTAGTTCCTGTGGACCCTATGGGCCTCGAAGAAAGAGTTTTCAAAGGTAAGTCTACCATAACTCTTTATTTTTGGAGTGGATGTAGGATCCACGTATATACCACACTCTCATTGTAGTGTTGGGTACTGTGATAAAATTAGATGAAAATATCTTTAACTTTCGGTAACTTTTTATTTAAGGGGAATGGCTGCACCTCTTTGGGGGGGTGTCTAGCTGCAGCATGTGAGAAGCACCTACTCACAGGAGCATGGCATAGCACTCAGCAGTTTGGACAAAAGTATTAACTATTATGACGACTGGACAGTCCCATAAAAGCTGCATATATAGTTGTATGTATTAAGATGTTATAATGAAGCAGACAAAAATGAAAGCGCAACAACTTTATTTTATACATTTCTTACGTATATAAGACCTAAAAATAATTTTTTATAGAGGTAGCTGGATGATGAACTTTATACAGATGTTGCCACATGCATCTATCCTCCGAGCGCTACAAGTCGCGCCAGACAACGCAGGTGCTCCATCTGACTTTATAGCGACAAGCGACTTTTGTGCAACTTTTTACCTTCAAAAGCTTCTTATTCACAACCAATGCGGATAGCTAACACAGGCAACTTCTGCTGGCTAAAATGATATGCATCATGCCTATGTTCTCTGGGCGTGTGCTGGTGTATCTGTATGCGAAACACTACATTAGTGTGTTATAGCCGCTGACACTAACGTAGTGTTTCACATATAGATACACCCGCACTCGCTCACAGATCATAGACATGCTGCATATAATTTTAATCAGCAGAAGCTGCTTGTTCTATCTATTTGAAGGTAAAAAGTCACACAAAAGACACTCGGCACTACCACCGAGTCACGCCACGACTCGACTAGAAGGGCTTTTTAAGGCACAAGGAGGCTAAATGTATGACCTTACGGTTTCACATGTCCCATTACGGCTGCTTAGACATGATCTGAAAATGTACAAAACCTATTGATTTTCTGCCACTCAAACTCCAAAAAGCAATGAAATTACGATCATTAAGGCTGACGCCTTAATGGACGTGCTCCTTGCGCAATACAGATATGGTATGCCATCACACCCTGTGGTTAACTGCAGATTCAGCACTCACAGAGTGAGATTGCGGTCACTCACAAAATGGTGGAGCTGCTAATTCACAGAATTGTGTACTCATTGGAATACACACATGCAGTCTATGCAACTAAGGTTTGAGCAGTTATGTGGTTCCCACATCCCACTCAGTGCCCGCATTCTTCCCATTTGATCGCCACAACAATCTCACTGGCTTCCAACATCCTTCTCACTGCATACATTTATCTAATTTAGAACACACGTTCAGCTCTTATTTTTAAAAATATCATACTCTGTCTATGCATTTACACTTTCTTCCCCTATATACCTCCATGCTGTTATATATTCCCCAATCCTTCTGCTGTGTGGTCTCCCAACTGTGATAGTCTGTGTTCCCTCATCCGCACCAAAGTTTTTCCCCAGCCGCACTGCCCTGCATCCGTGCTTTCTCCACAGCCACGTTGCAGTCTTTCTCTCATCTGTAGCACTTTTTTTTTTTTCCCTCCATCTGCACTACTCTGGTCCCCCAATCGAGCAACTCTGTCTCCCCCCACCACCCGCACCACTCTGTCTTCCTCCCCATCCACACCAATCTGTCTTCCCCAATGATTGTAATTCTTAGTGGCAGAAAATCAATAGATTTGGTGAATTTTCAGATCATGTCTAAGCAGCCTTAATGAGACATGTGAAACCGTAAGGTTTTTTCAGATCATGTCTAAGCAGCCTTAATGGGACATGTGAAACCGTAAGGTTTTTTGTCTATGGAATTTCATAGCTTTTTTAAAATGTATTAACTATCAGGGTTTGGAAGAGTAAACCGGGCCACCTGCAGGGGAGAAGGGCAACAAAATGGTACACTAACACAGGTGGAAGAGGGAACAGCACACAGGAGGTTGGTTTGGGAGGTGCAGAGTGCGAGACGGCTGAAGGCATGTGGGGTAGTGGCAGCAGCGGTGGTGCAGAGCAGTGGCAGCGGTGCAGTGCAAAGGGGCATCAGTGGGCGACAGAGGGCTCACTGATAGTGGGTATGCACCTGAGAAAATGAAATCAATAAGTCACAGATGCACGAATGCAGCAGTGAGATCCATCTACGCATCTGTTAAAAATTGAATGTGTAAAAGAAAAAAAAAAAGCGTAGCCCCGCCCCCTAGAAGACAACCGGCACTGGGCTTTGGAGCCTCAGAACTGTTTGTGCTACATACAAGGGACAAACGACATAGGGGTCCCCTGTATGAAGCACAACCAGTACCAGGCTTTTGAGAACCAGTCCTGGTTGCCGAAATATGGTGGGCAAATTACGTAAGGGTCCCCCCGTATTTGGCGCAACCAGCACTGGGCTCTGAGTCGGTCCTGATTCTGGAAATATAGGGGAAAAAAAAATGCACAGGGCCCCCCTGTATTTCCCAGAGCCAGCCCCGGACCATTTCTAGCAGGGGGGTGATGCCACAGACAGGGGAGCCCTTTCACCGGGCCTCCCCCCTGACTGCTAGTCATCCCAGGCCGGGGATCCCAGGGAACTTGGGGACCTCCCCAATAAAGGGGTCCCCCTCTCCAGGGCACCCCAGGCCCAGGCTGATAGCCCGGGGCTATCCCCAGCACCCCTGGGCGGTGGGTGCTGTGTTGATTTGTGTTTTGTATGAATGAATATAAAAATATTGTCTTTTGCAGTAGTACTACAGGTCTCAGCAGGCATCCCCCGCATACTGGCACATGGGGAACCACAAGTACCAGCAGACGGGGCCCTAAGGGCCTGCTGATACCTATAGTACCCCTGCAAAAGAAATATTAAAATAAAACCGACACCGTTTTTTAAATATTTTATTTAGCGGGACCTTCACCTGGGGGGCGGCAGCCTTAAGCTCTTTTACATGGCTGCCGCTCCCCCAAGACTTGTATGGCGTGTTCACCTAGAGGGCGACAGCCTTTAAGCTGTTTTTCCTGGCCGTCGCCCATCCAGGGCTTCTGTGGCGTTTTCTATCTTCTGTCTCCGGCAGCTCTTCACTGCTGCCTCCCCGTTGCTGACTGAGTGCACGGCAACTCGCGCTAGCAGTATTTAAGCCAGCCGAGGAGGCAGGGCGATGACGCTGAGGCGCCATTTTTGGAAAGGACACGCTCTGTTCTCACCATTGAAGTCAATGGTGAGAGCAGCTCATTGGCTGAGAGGCGGAAGGCTCAACCCTCTCAGCCAATGAGCGCTCCGCACCCGGATTTATGTACTGAAATCTCGGGGCGGAGCTGTCATTCGGGTAGTAGTGTTCTTAGAGAACACTACTAATGTGCGCGCTTCCAGGTATCTCATTTTTTTTTTTACAAGATTCTGGATTGTGTGAAAAGGACCTGATCCACGCATAGGAGGAAGTGAGTATGGAATTTTTTTTACAGGTACTCCCCATTGGATTATCTACTGGAGAAGAGGACAGAATGGCTTAAGGGATACTAGGTGAGTATGTGAGTTAAGTTGTGCATGTGTGAGTACATGTGTGTGTGTGTGTGTGTGCATGTATGTTTTAATAAAATTGTACTTTTCTATGGTGTGTTTTTTTAATATTGCTTTTGCTGTGGAATTAATAGTACCAGCAAGCCCGTAATGCCCCACATGCTGATACTTGTGGTTCTCCAAGTAACAGCATGCGGGGGAGGCTTGCTGGGAACTGTAGTTCCACAGCAAAAGCCAATATTTATATTTTCATATGCACCGCACTTTACATAATCAACCCGGCACCCACGTCCCAGGGTGCTGCGGATAGCTTGCGCTATCAGCCTGGGCCTTGGGTACCCTGGATAGGGGGACCCCTTTATTGGGGGGTGGGGTCCTCAGCTCTCCAGGGATCCCCGGCCTAGGCTAACTAGCGTCAGGGGAAATTTTTTTCCCCCTGTATTTCCAGAACCAGGACTGGCTCAGAGCCCAGTGCTGGTTGCGCTGAATACAGGGGACCCTTACGTCATTTGTCCACCGTATTTTGATAACTAGGACGGGTTCCTAAAAGCCTTGTGCTGGTTGTGCCTCATACGGGGGACCCCTACGTCATTTGTACCCTGTATTTAGCACATCCAGTACTGGCTTTCCAAAGCCCAGTGCTGGTGGTTGTTTTTGGGGAGGGAGCCACACCATTTATTTTTTTGGCATACTTTTTTTTTTTTAATTAAACACAGAAACAAAGACGGGTCCCACTACCCGTCCCTGCTTCTGTGCTTGTTTTTTTTTTTCAAACACAGATGCAGGTTTTACAGATATTCCAGATCCGCTCCTGCATCTGTGTGCTGCTACCTCCTCCGGGTCTTAACGTCTGCTATACCACCGCCCACACTGCCACCGCACAGCCGCCACTAACGTCCGCTACCGTCCCCGGTTCCCGGCCGCTAACCCCTACCCCCTCTCCCTCTCATCCTCATCCTGGCCACAGCAGACGCCGGCTTCCTTAACCCCGGCCCCCGCTTCCGCCCGCAAAAGGCAGCCATCTTCCTGCACACAAGTCAAGCCATAGTGATTACACCTGCTGAAAGCACCTACTGCGACTGCGCAAGGATTTGAAACTTCCTATCTATATAATGGCGGATTCGTGAGGTAATAGTTTAAAAACTGTAAGTTTCTCAATTACCTGAACCCCAAACGCCCTATTCTGGAACAATAGCTACCTAATAAAACAAACCCCGTCTAAATTCGCCCCCTACCCTGAGTTATGCCTTCCCAAAAATCCCACATAGAGAACAGCAGAAAAGTTGTCCTAATTGAGAATGTCAGAAGAAAGTGAAAGTTAAAACTTTACATTACTCCCAAAGCCTCATTTTTTTATGTTTTTGCCCTGAAATTTGCACGCAGCACCGAGCGACAGTTCTACCTGTCAAATTTCAGCCCGGACCCTCCGATAGCTTGTGAGATGTATCCCCTTAAACACCCTGCCCCTTTCCCGCCCGTGCGGGCTTCTCTATGGAGATTTCAGTTTTTTTCTATTCAGCCTTAATATAAGGGCGCGACCGTGCCCTTATAATGTATATAAATAAAAAATATCATACAAACTCGGTACTCACTCTTCAAACTGTAATTCCTTTGAATACAGGGAATGTTAGTTCCAAAGTATTGCAGTAATTTGTCAAGCTGACCAACCACTTCATCCCATATTTCATACCTTATTTACGCCTAACTTCCCAACACTTGGTTGCTGACGCCCTGCTGCGTATTTTAGTGTTATGCAGCAGTGTCTATAAACCATGTCCTTGTCCTGCATTGTTTTACACTGTTAACTGTTTATCTTGTGTACTCATTTATGTACTCTGTAAGGCACTACGAAACCTTTTTTGGCGCTATATAAATTAAAAATAATAATAATATAGTGTTTTCATTTCTTTTGCAGAAAATAAGGTTAGAACTGGCTTGCTTTTTGATCCTAGAAGCAAATCCTTGGTTCTCAATGGCAAACCAGGACATCTCCAGTTCTATTCACTGCATGATGACAAACAGCTATATAATGTAGGTACTAAGATGACTGCAGTATTTTTCTTATACACAACCTAAACAAAAACTACAGTATGCAACTCAGTTCCAAAATGTATTATTTTACTCGTACTGTTATTTTTTTCTACTTCTCGATTATCCTTACAAAACAGTTATTTCCTTGCATTTTCACGTTAGCATATCTAATGTGCAATACATTTGTGGTGCCCTGCATACTTCCTAAATATATGCTATTTGTAAGCTGCAACATTAGGTTTTAAATAATGCTCATAATGGCAGAAGTGACTTGGAATCACAATTACGAATTCAGTTGTTTACAAGCCTAAATCTCTGAGTAAAAGATGTTCTGCAGGGTATGAAGTTAAACATGCTTGTATAGAAGTAGAAATAGAGGAACACAGGGCTGAAAACAGCCAGAAAATATATACACAACACCACTTGATGTTGAAAACACAAATTGACATTTAATAAAGCATAAATAAGCATTAGTATAACAAATAAGGACATATAAATATTAACACTTGTCAAATAAAGCATTCTTACAAGCTATTGGGAATTTGAAGGCATTCATACAATATTAATGAATAGATGAGATGCTTGTAAAACTAGAAGTCACAAGGTTGCAAAGATAACATAAACTGTTGCATATAGAAGGGGGGGTAGTGCCCGCGCTTGCCCACAGATGATTGGTATGGTAATAAGTATAGAATTCGGGAATACGCTCAAAACACTGAGGTTGTATTCAAAAGGTATATTTAATGAAATTATTGCTGTAACCTTGTGTATTACAGATATTAATAAAATCAATGGTGTTGTTAGCAAACATACAGACACTTTTACTAGACAAGACAACACATAAACATATATACATACATGTGTGCAGATGCACAATAAGACCAGAGCAGACTGGCAAAGAGGAAGCGGGGGGAAGGGAGAAATAAGAGAGGGGGATTGGAGAACCAAAAATGCTATGATGAAGCACTTGCGTACTGCTGCTGTGTAGTACTTTGTATAGTGGTGGATGGTCACCCACAGCTGATGGTTATGATTAGGAATAGACAAATAGTTAATAAATGTTCCAACTATAAGGTGGTTCTGTGTGTGATCCACTGTTAATCACTGGGAAGTATACGTGGTATTGTGACCATGAGATGAAATAACGATGTGCAGTTCCAGTGGTATGCAGGGCCTCAAGGTGCGGCGTCCCGTGACCCCACGTCCACACATTCTACCGGAGTGTGTGGACGTGGCGCACTCCGGCTTGGTCCCTTTGGCAGCCTCGTGGATTTCCTGTGTGTTCGCGATACTTCCGGGTGCGGGTCTCGCGATACTGGAGGATGGTGTGGTACAGACGGCCATCTGTGTTACCTCCCAACGGAGGTATCTGTGCAGCTCGTGCACAGCTTGTGCACTTCTTAAAGTGTTGATGATGGCTCCGACGCGTAGCGGCCTGTTCAGCCTTCTTCAGGGATGCAATGTGGAATGTCTGGAGGGATTCCTTAAATGTCCACCTCCTGTGACGTCACATGTGTGAGCGGAGTCCCGGTTGTCATGGTAATATACGTGTCATTGATAGGATTATGCCGGGAAAACCTTTCTGATGTTACTGTGATTCCTATGATACACAGTATATCTTGTGAAGGATGCGGTGTGCCACTGTGAGTGGTTCCACTGTGGAGGATATGAGTAACTATCAGATGCAGACCACTATATTAAATAAAATTGATTGTCCGATGTGATCTCTCTATCATTGTATACATAGGGGACCTCACAGACAAATGTCATGGGTCACTTGTGTGTACCACATGTACACATAAAAACATGATCCATATACATATCTAAATGCACATATATCCACGTGCGCGAAGTCACACACACATACATATGTGCATATACACAAACATGTACACACACATACATATCCATAAACATAGACATAACGACTATATACATATGCATGCGTGTGCACACATATACATAGACACATGCATACACATACACATTACACACATATACACATAAAGAAAAGAGTTTTCACAAATAGGGATATAAATCTAAACCTTGTGTGAATATCCATACATGTGTGTACATACATATACAAACATGTACGTAAATCATCTAGTCTAAAAGGTTAGATTTGGAAGATATTGGTATGCCATAAAAGGTGTTGGGTATCTATCCTTTACTTCTATTATGGTTGATATTTTTTAATGGAATAAGTGCTACCGCCCTCCTAAATGTATATTGTTGAAGCTAGGAATTGGTGATGGTATATAAATATTGAATATTAATTAGTAATCACTATTTTCACCTCATCTATATTGAGGCCTTCAGGTTCAAATGTTTTTAGATCGAAAATCCATTTGAGTTCTTCCTTGCATAACTGGTGCTCGAAATTCCCACCTCTCCTGTTGGCTTTTATTTGTTTGATACCTATCACTTTCAGTAGTTTTG
Source organism: Taudactylus pleione (assembly GCA_031769625.1). Classification (NCBI taxonomy): domain Eukaryota; kingdom Metazoa; phylum Chordata; class Amphibia; order Anura; family Myobatrachidae; genus Taudactylus; species Taudactylus pleione. The sequence goes on from JAUIMM010000975.1 coordinate 6,892,573, forward strand.
GATTGTTGTTATGATGGTTCTTGAAGTGGTTTGAGAGACTATGGGTTTCAAGACATTTGCGGATGTTATTCACGTGTTCTGCCATTCTTACCTTTAATTTCCTTTTTGTTGGTATATTATGTGTTTTTGTCATAAATTTTTCTTTATTGAAAAAAAAAAAGGAAAAAGAGGAAATACAAGCCACAATATAAGACAGATAAGTCACCAATATATAAGAAGTTGAATTTAACGTATCAACAATTTATGACAAAAATACATAACAATATACCAACAGATATACCAATTCACGATTATAATGAAGAAGAGGAACAGTTCTCGATTGTGAATACAGATACATCACTGGATACATCATTCTCCACATACAGTATAGAGGAAGACAACTCATATGAAAATATAGCAAGATTATCCTTAGAAAGAGGCTTCTCATTGAGTACTCTAGCAACAACAGAACAAATACATAACAAATCTGAAGGAACATGTCGAAGATTAGAAAAGAGCAACATCAATACCAACAATTTTTTAGGATTAGCAACGGACTGGGGGGGCACAACAACAACCGATCCTGAATGTGAAACACAAACGAAAACTAGAATAGCTAGAAGAGGATGTAGAGGAGGCACCAAACACACCAAAAAGGACCGCTCCAACAACAAGTCCATCAGAACACAAGAAGAATCAGGCATCTTTAATTTAAGCAGTATCCAACTCAATCAAAATCAAATTACATTACTCCACAAAGGACTTAAGTTCGCCCCAGAAAAGAAATTCAATAAATTTGAGACATGTCTGGACCTTCACCGGTTCATAAGGAAATTAACTTTGAAGAAATACCATTCAACAAGTTTACAGACGGAATATAAACCAAAAGAAGAACCGACATTCATACATTCAACACTGAAACCTAGATCAAAATTTTATCCACAACACCTTAAAGGATCCTTCATCAACACCTTTGAAAAATTAGTGATGAAAGACATAGAGAAGATTGAAACATAAGGGAAACATTAAATGAACATATCCAGAGCTGAGGAAGTAGCCCTGAAAGAACTTAGCGGAAATAAAAACTTGATCATCAAGCCAGCGGACAAAGGAGGAGGGGTGGTACTGCTTGGCAGAGCAGACTATGAACAAGAGTCTAACAGAATCCTTAGTGATGAACAAACTTATGAAGTCCTAAATGGAAATCCAACAGGAAAGTATCAAAAGACCTTAACAACACTCTTAAATGAGGGACTGACCAAAGGAATTCTCAACAAACATGAATTTGAATATCTAGACACTAAAGAACCAATAATACCAGTGTTTTATTATCTTCCAAAGGTCCATAAGAATCGAACACAACCCCCAGATAGGCCTATCATATCAGGGATTAATTCCCTAACATCGAATTTGTCATCATACATTGATTACTACCTTTAACCCTATGTCACACAACAAAAATCCTATGTAAGAGACACAACAGATATATTACTCAATATACAGAATATTAAATGGAATGAGGAGAACTGGCTTTGCACAAGTGACGTTACTTCTCTATACTCAATAATCAAGCATGAACAGGGATTAGAAACAGTACGTCATTTCTTACATGAAGATATCAACATGAAAAAAGAACAGGCAAATTTCATAGACCGGGGAATACAAAACATACTGAATCACAACTATGTGTGGTATGACAACAGATTCTGCAGGCAAACCACTGGCACAGCCATGGGCACCAAATTTGCCCCTAGCTATTCCAATCTATTTATGAGCAAATGGGAGATCGATACCATCTGGACCCAACATAGATTTGGGGCAAATTTGGTCCTCTGGCAACGCTTTATTGATGACGTCTTCTTCATATGGCAAGGGAACGAAACAACCCTACTAGAATTCATAAATTATATCAATGACAACAACAGTAAGCTAGTTTTCACCACTGACTACAGTAAGACTAAAGTCAATTTTCTTGACATCACAATTTTTATAGAAGGAGGAAAAATCAAAACATATCAAAAATCGGTTGATGTCAACAGCTACATCTCCTCTAACAGTGGACATCATCCCAGTTGGTTAGGAAACATCCCAATGAATCAATTTTGCAGAATCAAGAGAAACTGTACGAGACGAGGATTTTGAGGAACAAGCACTGGAAATGAAGACCCATTTCATCGAGAAACACTGCGATCAAGCTAAAGTGGATACAGCTATGAGAGAAGCCTCAAAACTAGAGAGAGATACACTTCTACAGACAAAAACAAACAAATCTGAAGAACCGAACAGTAAAGACCAAATTCGATTTATCACAGAATATAGTAGGGATGCTCCGAAACTTCAGACGATCCTAAAGAGACATTGGCATATATTATTGGGGGATGAGTTACTCAATGATACACTGCCAGCCAAACCGCTAGTAACATACAGGAAAGCACCAGATTTGAAGAAGAAATTAGTTGTTAATCACATCAAGGATAAGGAATCCACACAAACCACACTATTTGGAACAAAACAATCCAATGGTTTCTACTACTGCGGAACTTGCAGCAGTTGTAGAACAATGACCATCACGACGAAATGCATCAAAACATTTATCTCCAAAACAACCAAGAAGGAATACAAAATTGAAGAACACATCATGTGAAAGCAAGGGGATTATATACTTGGCAGAATGCCCGTGCGGCTACCAATACGTGGGGAGAACAAAAAGGAAATTAAAGGGAAGAACGGCAGAACACGTGAATAACATTCGCAAATGTCTTGAAACCCATAGTCTCTCAAACCACTTCAAGAACCATCATAACAACAATCCAAAACTACTGAAAGTGATAGGTATCAAACAAATAAAAGCCAACTGGAGAGGTGGGAATTTCGAGCACCGGTTATGCAAGGAAGAACTCAAATGGATTTTCAATCTAAAAACATTTGAACCTGAAGGCCTCAATATAGATAATGAGGTGAAAATAGTGATTACTAATTAATATTCAATATTTATATACCATCACCAATTCCTAGCGTCAACAATATACATTATGGAGGGCGGTAGCACTTACTCCATTAAAAAATATCAACCATAATAGAAGTACAGGATAGATACCCAACACCTTTTATGGCATACCAATATCTTCCAAATCTCACCTTTTGGACTAGATGATATACGTACATGTTTGTGTATGTATGTACACACATGTATGGATATTCACACAAGGTTTAGATTTATATCCCTATTTGTGCAAACTCTATCTTTATGTGTATATGTGTGTAATGTGTATGTGTATGCATGTGTCTATGTATATGTGTGTATGCGTGTGCATATGTATACAGTCGTTATGTCTATGTTTATGGATATGTATATGAATGTGTGTGTACATGCACATATGTATGTGTGTGTGACTCTTCGCGCACGTGTACATATGTGCATTTAGATATGTATATGGATCATGTTTTTATGTGTACATGTGGTACACAAGTGACACATGACATTTGTCTGTGAGGTCCCCTATGTATACAATGATAGAGAGATCACATCGGACAATCAATTTTATTTAATATAGTGGTCTGCATCTGATGGTTACTCATATCCTCCACAGTGGAACCACTCACAGTGGCACACCGCATCCTTCACAAGATATACTGTGTATCATAGGAATCACAGTAACATCAGAAAGGTTTTCCCGGCATAATCCTATCAATGACACGTATATTACCATGACAGCTGGGACTCCGCTCACACATGTGACGTCACAGGAGGTGGACATTTAAGGAATCCCTCCAGACATTCCACATTGCATCCCTGAAGAAGGCTGAACAGGCCGCTTCGCGTCGGAGCTATCATCAACACTTTAAGAAGTGCACAAGCTGCACAGACACCTCCGTTGGGAGGTAACACAGACGGCCGTCTGTACCACACCATCCTCCAGTATCGCGAGACCCGCACCCGGAAGTATCGCAAACACACAGGGAATCCACGAGGCTGCCGAAGGGACCAAGCCGGAGTGCGCCACGTCCACACACTGCGGCAGACGGAACCGAGAAGAAGCCAGGACGAGCATCACCCCGCACCCATCGCTCCCAACTCCGGGGCTCCGGTCGTGGAGAGGTGAGAAAGACTGGGACTGAGTGTTTTGGAAGAAGAGTGTGGGTAAGTAGGGTACCTGGGGTCACGGGACGCCGCACCTTGAGACCCTGCATACCACTGGAACTGCACATCGTTATTTCATCTCTTGGTCACAATACCACGTATACTTCCCAGTGATTAACAGTGGATCACACACAGAACCACTTTATAGTTGGAACATTTATTAACTATTTGTCTATTCCTAATCATAACCATCAGCTGTGGGTGACCATCCACCACTATACAAAGTACTACACAGCAGCAGTACGCAAGTGCTTCATCATAGCATTTTTGGTTTTTCCAATCCCCCTCTCTTATTTCTCCCTTCCCCCCGCTCCCTCTTTGCCAGTCTGCTCTGGTCTTATTGTGCATCTGCACACATGTATGTATATATGTTTGTGTTGTCTTGTCTAGTAAAAGTGTCTGTATGTTTGCTAACAGCACCATTGATTTTATTAATATCTGTAATACACAAGGTTACAGTAATAATTTCATTAAATATACCTTTTGAATACAACCTCAGTGTTTTGAGCGTATTCCAGAATTCTAAACTTATTACGATACCAATCATTTGTGGGCAAGCGTGGGCACTACCCTCCCTTCACTATATTTACTTAAGAGCCAGAGGTTCCTCTTATAAGTCCCTGCTGCTGCCTCGAACAGATCAGGTGAGTGAGCGCTGAGTGAACTATTCCCCCCTTTAAATGTTGCATATAGAACCATCTGTGGAGATCCGGATGAAAGATCGACATGGTTAATGTGGGAAGTGCTTGATATAAAATATTGTTGTGCAAATGTGTGTTTTTTTGTTTTTTTTGTTTTGTGACTGAAACCACTTTCGTAAGCATTAAATGCTAAGAAAATGAATATAACAGTACCAATGAAAGAATTAAATAATGTAAAAAGAATGAAATAAATAAAAATGGAAATAAAGATAATTATGTGAATAAAATAAAACAAAATGCTAACAAACTTAAACAATAAAGGGTGTTAAAAAAATTTGCAGCATGTAATGTTTAAGTTTTTTCTGTGTGAATTGGGTGCAGTTGTTACAATGATAAAAACCTTTTGTTTCCACTTATCCCTTCAAGTGGAATATAGCTAGAAGTCAATGATGTTTGTAAGGTCACAAAATGATCGGCGCTTAATTTAATCACATTATAAAAGGCTTATATTCAGGATAGTCATTCCCATATTCATGTCTCATTGGAATCAAGAAAGTCAATAGTATCGGTGCGGACTGCAGACAATATAGTTAACAGGGTTAGAGTGTGCAGATTGTTTTTTTTAGAAAAAGCAATAATGATCGGTTTCTCCGCCTACACAAAACCTGTGGAAGCCGCCAATTTTGTGTAGGCGGAGAAATATGTAGAGGAGATTGGTGCAGGACTACACTAACTACCATAAGAAGTCCAGCTGCGTTGTCAGGCGACTGAAATCCTGTCCGGTGACACGGATGCTCAGGAGCCAAGTGTAAACATCACACACAGTTTGTGCGGCTCACGGAACGCATGGGGACGCCCAGCATATAGGGACTTCTAGCCAGCAGCAATAAGGACTTTCGGGCTATAGTGTGAGTTTCACTCGTGCACATTATTGCTTTTTCTAAAAAAAACAAATCTGCACACTCTAACCCTGTTAACTATATGGTCTGCAGTCCGCACCGATACTATTGACTTTCTTGATTCCAATGAGACATGATTATGGGAATGACTATCCTGAATATAGGCCTATAAATATGTGATTAATTGCATATGGAAACAGCACTGATTTCTATTCTAATGAGACATGAATACGTGGATTAAACACTCTGAATATAAGCTCATGTGTGTGATTTAATTACACACAGTAACATGTGCTGTTGTGACTATATTTTTTCAACAAACTTTAAGTTGCAATATCTTATCCCAAATGCAATTCTAGGTATTGCTAATATTTGATTACTGGAGGATACATTGTTTTTAATCATTATATGCCAAATGGTCAGTATGTTTCACAAAGGACTGTGACTGAACATTCTTTTTTTGAATAATAGAGATTATCACTACCAAGCATCAGAAAAAGTTTTTTCTACTTCAGGGTCCATAGGGTATCCACAGGATACCTTGGGGTATAGGTGATGCCGTTAGGCATCGGGCACCATAGAGTAAGCTTTCAGCCTCCCAGGATGCACTAGGGTCCCCCTCCTATACCCCGCCCCCGGGCCAAGGCATCTCAGTTTAGTTTGGTGCCCGGCCGGAGTCGGATGCACCTGTTAGAGGGGGACTATGTAGAGCCCCTGAAGTTTCTTCAATACAGCTGTGGCTGCACATCTGGAAGTACAGCATGGACAGTCAGTTCTGACGTCCATGCTGTCTTCCCTACACCCCCGCCGGTACTGATCCGGGGATGCTGGTAGGCATCTGGGGTCACAGCTAGCGGTGACCCCAGATGTTCAGGACCATGGCCGGAATCAAGGGGGACAGCAAGGTAAGCAGCGGGGTCCCGCGTGGGTCCCCGCTGATACATGGTCCAGAGTCCCCAGGCAGGGGGCTCCCTGGGGACTGGCTGCAGCGTGGAGCCAGGTTCTAACCTGCGCTTCCACTACCCCCCTGGGACAGCAGGACCGCTGCAGAGCGGTAGCGCTGCGGCGTCCCAGGGGTTAAATGCATGCCAGGGGAGCGCGCCTTCCCTGTCTCACAGCCGGCACCTCCCCCGCTGCACACAGCCCTCTCTGCACACGCCGACTGGCCCTGTGGCAGCGCTCCTCCCCCAGGCCGGCCTCCTCTCTGCTCCTCGGTGGCCATCTTTGCTGGAAGCATGGTGAGCGCTGCTGGACGCTGAAGGACGCGGTCTGGGTCCCCCTGCATACCTCTCCTCCGTTGAATTAAGGGCTGTGTATGCAGCGCTGTGTCCTAGCAGGCTCTGAGTCTGCGTAGTTGAGGATCAGCGCTGATAGTGCAGGAATTGATTTCTCTGCATTGTATGTGACCTATGCTAGCGTCTGCTGCCTGTACTTAATTTTCTGTCTGTCAGCATTTAACTGTCCCTGTTCTTTCTGCTAAAGCCCTTGCGGTGCGGTGCTTGCAGGGTGGCCTCACACTATACTAACGAGTAACAGTGAGAGTTGTCACATACTTAACATTATGTCTGAAAGTGATTTTCCTCTCCAGCTTTTATGTACTACATGCAAGGTACCTATAGCGGAGGGGGACGGTAGTGCGGAGGGACTGTGTCGACGGTGTTATTCGTTGACGCGACCGATTACGGTCACGGCTCCAGTACAGGAGCCGCCCTGGGCTTGTTTTGCCAAAGCGCTTACAACCCTCGTGGGCCAGTTAGCTCCGCAGCCTGCCTTCACTCAGATGGGTTTGTCCCAGCAGTCAGTGGTGTCGTCACCCATGCAGGGGTTCCCGAGACAACTAATGGTACCCCACAGTCTCCCTGTTTCCCCTCCACAGGTCTCTCATGAGCCTGCATGGGTTAATTCGTTAACAAGCTCTGTACAGCAGTTGTCAGAAGTGTTGCAAGGGGAGTCTGTGATGCGGCCTCACAAGCGGCCGGTGGCGTCTCTGTCTGCTCCTTATGAGGACGACGACGGGATGACCGACCATGGGGAGCTTCTGGTTCTTTCTGACCAGGAACCTTCCCGTCTTAAAGAGTCGGACGCTAAGTCTAAGGTGTATATACCTGGCCTTATTCGTGCAGTCCGTTCTGCTTTAGTTATTGAGGATGAGGAGCCTCCGGTATCAAAGTCCAAATACGCCTTTTTCAAGGATGTTAAAGGAGATACCACAGTGTTTCCTCTTTAGTTGACCACCTAGAGGAAGCGTGGAAACAGCCAGGTAAACGATATCAGCCTCAAAGGCGTTTAGCAGTGGTTGTCCGTATTGCCACATTACCCATGCCATCCATGTCCCTTAAGGATGCTACGGACCGCAAGGTGGAGATCTGCATGAAGTCCGTCTATTCCCTTGCGGGGGGGGGGGGGCAGCGCGGCCAGCTATGGCCATTTGCTGGGTTGCCAGAGCTATGGAACGCTGGGCTGATACGTTAGAGGCGTCCGTCGATTCCGACTGTTCGACTGAGCAGACGGAGTTGATCGGCAATCTCCGGGATTCGGCCACTTTTATTAACGAAGCGGCCTTGGATATTAGTACCCTGGCGTCTCGAATTTCTTCGGCAGCTGTGGCTGCTCGTCGCACCTTGTGGTTGTGATCCTGGAAGGCGGACGCTGATTCCAAAAAGGGTTTGGAGGCGTTACCTTTTAAAGGAGAAGTTCTCTTCGGTCCGGACCTGGACAAGATTGTAGCCACGCTGGCGGCAGCTAAATCGGCATGTCTCCCGTCGGCTGCTGTTCCTTCTCGTTCAGGTACTCCGTCCTTTCGGCCTTATAGGGCCCAGGGCAGGCCTAAGGCACAGTCCTTTCCCCGACAGGCTGGCCCCCAAAAATCGGCCAAGCCCCGGATGCAGGCCTGGAGTACCAGACATCCGGCCCCTATGTCAGATGACAAGCCTGCGGCCTGACGGTCCGGTTCCTCCCTTTGGGGGATCCCAAAGTGGGAGGCCGCCTGCTGCAGTTCGCCCGGTGTTGGTCGGTCACCACGACAGACACTTGGGTTCTCGAGGTGGTCTCACACGGGTATGCCCTCTCCTTCCGGCACAGATGATTCTTCACCACGGGTCTACCATCAGACCGGAACAAAGCCACGGAGCTGCGGAAGGTTTTGCACACTATGCTCCAGGCTGGAGTTATAGTGCCTGTTCCATTCTCCCAGAGGGGCCAGGGTTTCTATTCCAATCTCTTTTTGGTGCAGAAACCCAATGGGTCGTTTCGTCCGATTCTCAACCTCAAAGCTCTCAACAAATCTTTGCGGGTGCCGAAGTTTCGGATGGAGACTCTACGGTCCATCATTCTGGCGCTGGAACCGGGGGACTACATGGTGTCATTGGACATACAGGATGCTTACCTGCATGTCCCTATTCTTTTGCGCCATCAGCAGTTCCTCAGGTTTGCAATCCGCAGCGACCACTTTCAGTTCCGGGCGTTACCTTTTGGCCTGGCGACAGCACCACGTGTTTTCACCAAGGTGATGGCGGTCATGGCGGCTTCCCTGCGGCTGCAGGGAGTCCGCATGTTGCCGTACTTGGACGACCTTTTCTTAGTGGCAGGCTCTCCGGAGCTCCTTCTCCGCCACTTGGACCTGACCATTGCGCTACTGCAATGGCACGGCTGGTTGATAAACTGGCAGAAGTCCACCCTGATCCCGTCTCAGCGGATTCTGCACCTCGGAGCCTTTGTTGGACTCGGGATAGCAAAGGATCTTTGTGATGGGGGAAAAGATCTCTGCCTTACAGTCGAGGGTGCGCAGTTGTCTGCAGAGCCGCTGGGTGTCCACTCAGCGATGATGTTACTGGGTTCCATGGTGTCGGTATTCAACATGGTGGAATATGCCCAGTTTCACTCCAGACCTTTGCAGCACCTGATCCTGTCCAAATGGAATGGACTGCCTCAGTCTCTAAAATCCCAGATGATAGTGCTCTCTCCGGAGGTTCGTCTGTCCCTTGCCTGGTGGTTGCAGACTACCCATCTCAACAAGGGTCGTCCGTTCTGGGTGGCGGATTGGGTCCTGTTGACAACGGACGCCAATCTTCGGGGCTGGGGAGCAGTTTCGGGTCCACACTTGTTCCAGGGCAGGTGGACTCCGGCAGAAGCAGAGCTTCCAATAAACATCTTGGAACTCCGAGCGGTCTTCAATGCTCTCCAGCAGGCACATCGGGTTCTCCGAGGTCGCCCAGTGCAGGTCCAGTCGGACAACGCTACCAGCGTGGCCTACATAAACCGGCAAGGAGGAAACCGAAGTCGGGCGGCTCTCGTGGAGGTGTCTCGGATCCTGGTATGGGCGGAGCGCAATCTTCCGGCCATATCAGCTGTCTTCATCCCGGGAGTGTTAAACTGGGAGGCGGACTTTCTCAGTCGCCAGGACGTTCATCCAGGGCAATGGTCCCTGCACCCGGACGTTTTTCAACTGCTGGTGGACAGGTGGGGTCTTCCAGAGATCGACCTCATGGCGTCCCGGCACAACAACAAGTTGCCGGTGTACGGGTCTCGCACAAGAGACGAAGAGGCGTCTCTGGTGGATGCTCTGTCCGTCTAGTGGACGTTCCGGTTTGCTTACCTCTTTCCTCCGGGTTCCCTTCTTCCACGGGTAATCTGGAAATTCAAACAGGAAGGAGGGACGCTCCTGTTGATAGCTCCCGCATGGCCCAGACGGCACTGGTTCTCAGACCTTCAGGGTCTGTCCGTGGACAGTCATCTACGCTTACCACTCCGGACCTTCTGTCACAGGGTCCTTGTTTTCACCCGGACCTGTCTCGGCTGTCTTTGACGGCGTGGCTGTTGAGACAGCCATGTGAAGGTCCAGGGGGTTTTCCAACTCTGTAGTGCGTACCATGCTAAGAGCTCGGAAACAGTCTTCCGCGAGAATATACCATCGCGTGTGGCATACGTTCTTCCAGTGGTGTCGACCGAGAGGTTATGCACCGCGGGAGTTTCGTCTGTCTCGGGTACTTGCCTTCCTACAAGCGGGACTAGACCATGGGCTTCGCCTTGCTTCTTTGAAGATGCAGGTTTCGGCCCGTTCTGCCAGGTTTCACCGTAGGATTGCTACAATCCCTGATGTGCGCACCTTTATGCATGGTGTTCTGCGAATTCAGCCGCCATATGTTCCACCTGTAGCGCCTTGCGCCTCGCTGTGGTCCTGAGGGCTCTCCAAGGACCGCCGTTTGAACCACTGGGCTCAGTGGATCTTAAATGGCTAACAGCTAAGACTGTTTTCCTTCTGGCCATAGCTTCGGCCAGACGTGTTTCTGATTTAGGGGCTCTCTCTTGTAGATCCCCTTTCTTGATTTTTCATGGGAACAGGGCAGTGCTCCGCACTCGGCCTGAATTTCTTCCCAAAGTTGTTTCCCAGTTTCATGTTAACGAGGAAATAGTTGTTCCGGCCTTTAACTCACCAGGCCTTTCAGTGGGTGATGCCACTTTGGATGTTGTGCGGGCCTTAAGGACTTATGTTGACCGCACTTCTTCATTTAGGAAGTCGGACACCTTGTTTGTCCTCTATGGCTTCCGTAAAAAGGGTTGGCCTGCTTCAAAGCAAACTTTGGCAGCCTGGATCCGTATGGCTATTTCTGAAGCTTATCTTCATGAAGGCCTGCCGGTTCCTCCTTCTGTGAAGGCTCATTCCACTAGATCTGTGGGTCCTTCGTGGGCAGCTCAACGTGGTGCCTCTGCAGTCCAGATCTGCAAGGCTGCTACATGGTCCTCTGTCCATACCTTCTTGAGGTATTACAGGTTTGACACCTTCGCCTCTCAGGATGCTTCCTTGGGGCGGCGGATTCTCCTTTCAGCACAGGAGCGTCCCCACCCTTAAAGGATACTGCTTTGGGACATCCCCAAGGTATCCTGTGGATACCCTATGGACCCTGAAGTAGAAAATATGAGATATGGTAAGAACTTACCCTTGTTATCTCTATTTCTACGAAGTCCATAGGGTTCCACAGGACTCCCGCTCTGTCGCACCTGTGCTGCAGATGGGCTTTGCTCTGGTCACCGGTTTTTCCAACTGCCTCTGGTGAGAATGTGATTCTTGTGTGTGTCCAGATCTTTCTTCTCTCTCTTCCTTCTCCTCCTCCGGCCTATGGCTTGGTACCTAACTGAGATTCCTTGGCTCGGGGGTGGGGTATAGGAGGGGGACCCTAGTGCATCCTGGGAGGCTGAAACCTAACTCTGTGGTGCCCGATGCCTGACGTCATCACCTATACCCCAAGGTATCCTGTGGAACCCTATGGACTTCGGAGAAATAGAGATAACCAGGGTAAGTTCTTACCATATCTCATATTTTTATTATATTTTATGTATTATGTGTTTTTGTTTTTACTGTGTTTTTTCTAACAACAGTATTGGATATAGATGCGTATATTTCGATAGAAGACTATTTATGTCCCAGATAAAGTGCTCTAAGCGCCGATCATTTTGAGAGTGTTTTTCGGTAATTTACGGTTAGGGGAGATCCAATTTCCCCTGACATTATCGGCTGCTGGTAGTAACTTGTGCTAAGAGTGAGAAGAGATTATTTCTGAGTTAAAAAGGCCTTAAAGATCAGCACTTATCTGTTGTGTTTTTTATGTTTGTAAGGTGTTCGCTCTTCTGTTAATCATAACTGGTTTTGTTGGGATGATTTCTTTCAGAAGGGGGTCTGTTTTGAGAAGGTGCCAGTGTTTTGTCAGAATTCTTTCCAGAGATCTTATATTGCTATTGTATTTTGTAATGAAAGGTATCTGAGGTATACTATTTTCTTCCATTTTCTTATATTTGATAAGATCATTTAATTTTTTCTTTCTTATTGCTGTAAGGCTGTTTTCTAGTAATTTTTTATTGTAGCTTCTGTCCTCAAACCTCGCCTTCAGTTTTTCACTCTGTGTGATGAAATGTCAGACATCACACATAAGTCCAAATATGAACTCAGACAAGCTATACAGAATAAATACAGCGAAGCAGTCCTTCCTAAATGGGAGAAAAGAAGCAAATGACACTCACATATAAACTCAGACAGAGACTTACTGAAGAAAAGAAAGACATCATGCAAGAAGCAACAACTTCGAAAAAAGGGAATTAGCACTAGAACCAACTCGGAGGAAGATATTTTTAGAGTTTCTAGAGACAATAGGGGAACCCAATCTCTTGACACCATACACCAAGAAAAAGAAATAATGCACACAAGAAGAGGAAAGAGAGGAGGAAAGCAAACAAAGAAAAAAAGCAAACTTAAACAACAAATCTACAATAGGGGAAGGCATATTTAGTCTGAGTCCCGCTGCACTCACCGAAGGGCAACCAGTTTATTAAGCAAGGGCTTGAAGTTTGCACCTCAATCAAAACCAAATAATTTGAAATGTATATTGACCTGCACAAATTTATACGGAAAGTCTGTATAAAAAAGTTTTGCAAAGGAACCAGCCCTATGGAATGAAGCACAAACCCTGAAGAACACAAATCAAGAATTCAAACACAAATCTTAGACCACAGTCATTTCACTCCTTATCATGTAAAAGGAGCAGGTCTTGAAACATTTCAGAAATTAGTTGATTGAAAAGGATATTGATATATTACCAGACACCCAAAATCAAAATGAATTTAACAAAGGAAGAAAAGAAGGCCCTAGATGAATTAAAAACGAACAAAGAAATCATAACTAAAACCGCAGACAAGGGCAGAGGCCTAGTCATTATGAACACCACAGACTACAACACAGAAATGGAAAGACTCCTCTCAGACGAAATTACATACCTAAAATTGGAAAGAGACCCAACTGATACATATACAGTCAGGTGCATAAATATTGGGACATTGACAGAATTTTCATATTTTGGCCTCTATTCACCACCACAATGGCTTTGAAATGAAACAAACAAGATGTGCTTTTACTACAGACTTTCAGATTTAATTTGAGGGTAATTACATCCAAATCAGGAGAACGGTGTAGGAATTACAACTGTTTCTATATGTGCCTCCCACTTTTTAAGGGGCCAAAAGTAATGGGACAAACTAAACAATCCTAAATCTAACTTTCACTTTTTAATACTGAAGTCTGAAGTCTGGAACGCATAGACATCACCAGACGCTGGGTTTCATCCCTGGTGATGCTCTGCCAGGCCTCTACTGCAAATGTCTTCAGTTCCTGCTTATTCTTGGGGCATTTTCCCTTCAGTTTTGTCTTCTTCAAGTGAAATGCATGCTCAATCGGATTCAGGTCAGGGGATTGACTTGGCCATTGCATAACATTCCACTTTTTAGCCTTAAAAAACTCTTTGGTTGCTTTTGCAGTATGCTTCGGGTCATTGTCCATCTGCACTGTGAAGCGCCGTCCTATGAGTTCTGAAGCATTTGACTGAATATGAGCATATAATATTGCCGGAAACACTTCAGAATTCATTCTGCTGCTTTTGTCAGCAGTCACATCATCAATAAATACAAGGGATCCAGTTCCATTGGCAGCCATACATGCCCACGCCATGACACTACCACCACCATGCTTCACTGATGAGGTGGTATGTTTTGGATCATGAGCAGTTCCTTTCCTGCTCCATACTCTTCTCTTCCCATCACTCTGGTACAAGTTAATCTTTGTCTCATCTGTCCATAGGATGCTGTTCCAGAACTGTAATGCCTGGGTGATGACGTCAACGCGTTTCGTCCCGCAAAAACCGGGACTTTTTCAAGACTGTCATGAAAAAGTCCAGTTTTTTGCGGGACGAAACGTGTTGACGTCATCACCCATGCATCTGAGGTTCGTTCACAGCAACATTACCACTTGCTGTTGGGCATCCTGGACGATTTTCATAGAATTATCCATCTGTTACGGGAGCACCGCCAGCCGCACACGGCATTTACTTCACAGACCTATTTGGTCTCCCGCTGCATGGCCAGTCGGCCCCATTCAGCCGCGACATCCTAGCGAACAGACAAGCCAGGACGGACGATAGTGTGGACACAGCCACTCACGGCCAACTACCTGTCCCTGGATTACTACTAGCCGGAACACGCTGACCGCCTCACAGGCATTTTTGGTCTCTCACTGCACGCCAGCTGATATTACTCAGCTGCGGCTACAAAGCAAGCAGACAATCCAGGACGGACATCAGTGCGGACATGGCCATTCAGGGTTAGAGGCACATGTTATTTCCACCCTTCCACTGTTCACTCTTCAATATAACTACTTCACTCTGGGACGCCAGTAGTGATTGTAATACAGTAGCGGAATTCAGCTGTTTTGACCATCTTCACTAAGATCTATTTGTTACTTTTTAGCCACATTGTTACAACAGTGGCTCCCTCTAGAATGGTATGCTGTGAAACCTCAGTCAAACGATACCTTTTTTGCATTTAGCAATATATTACAGCCAAAGAGTTACTTATTTGCCTTATGTATTTATAGGATTTATTCCTTCATGTGCACATGATTTTATATGTGGATTATATTGTGTTGATGAAAATATCAATTTTATTTATAAATAAGGCCTCCTGTTTATTAACAGACAGTAAACCTATTATAGACATCTTCATTCATCAAATTACCAGTGCATAGCGCAGTATTGATTTGTTGTTCCTCTGCTTTTTGCTATAGAGACTATTGTCTCTGGGTTATTGACCAAAGCCCTAATACTCGCAGCTGGCACTGATTACCATACTCATTTTTGAAAATAGCGCTTGGATTTTTTGCAGTTTCTTACTGCAAACTAGTTTTTTCCTATTGCAAAAGATGTACCACTTCAGAAACCGTATCCACCAAAGGAATAACAAACTTTTAATCAAATGTCACTAACAAAGATTATACAGTGAAAGAACATTTGACATGTAACACAGAAAGAGTGATTTATCTACTACAATGTGAATGTGGATTACAATATGTAAGATGCAAAAAAGAAAATTCAAGACAAGAATTAACGAACATATTAACAACATTAGATAAGGATTAAGAACACATAGTGTCTTTGACCATTTTCAACTGCAACATAAAAACAATCCTAAAGTATTAAAATTCATGGCGATACAACTAGACTGGAGAGGTGGAAATTATATACAACAGATGTAAAGGAAACAAACTCAATGGATTTATGAGCTGAAAACCCTACATCCAGGGGGCCGTAATTTAGACTTTGAATTAAGTTCATTTTTGAAAAACGCACAAAATCATTGCGGTATACAGTACAACAATTGTTTAGTTTTATATTAGTTTATATCTCGTGCATTCCAACAACAATCAAAACCTGATAACCACTATCTTTAATTCATTTTTATTTATTTTTATTTTAATTTTATTATTATTTTTATTTTATTATAATTTTACCCTAACGAAATATCCTGAGTGGATACATGCAGCATGTGCTATATCCTTATTGCTTACACATGCTTTTTATTGCAATTAGCAACTAAAGTTTAGCAAAGCCATTTTAAAAGTATTTTATCAATAAAGTGATGAGTTCACCTAATTAATTACATAACACCTGTGGAATAAACCCAGTTAGCCAATCACAACAGATCTCAGGCTACTAAAAGAATCAGCCATTGACATTCTTGCTTCCTTGATAAAGTCCAGTACATGGATGAAACGCGTTAGCCTTAACTACATACCTGCCGAAGGCTTTTCCCTATTAGAGCTACAAGCCAGAAAGAATGCCGGAGGCAAGATCAAAACTGACTGGAGGAAGCTACAACCCCCGCACAGAAGACGGAACACAGCGCTAGTGTCCATCAACTGCAGAGCGGCGGCAAGTAAATACCGGCGCCGGGGGGAGGTCCAGGCAAGCTACTCCACGCCCGACAAGGTTCAGGGTAAGATAGGGAGAGTCACCTGCAGCATTGCATCTCAGCAGCGGGCACCCAATTCACCCAGAAAAAGAGCTTAAACATTACATGCTGAAATTTTTTTTTAACACCCTTTATTGTTTGATTTTGTTTGCATTTCATTTTATTTTATTCACATAATTATCTTAATTTCCATTTTTATTTATTTCATTCTTTTTATTTTATTTCACTCTTTCATTGGTACTGTTATTTTCATTTTAATTTTATTTGCATTTAATTCTAACGAAAGTGGTTTGCCACATTACAAAAAAAACCCCACATATGCACAAAGATATTTTATATATTTTTCTTTAAGCGCTTCCCACATATTGCATTATCATTTACTTCCCATTGAAAATAAGAAGCACGGAAGCAGCTAAAAAACTCTAGGTGCGCTATTATTATTACTTTATCTGTAGGGTTAAAAGGTTGACACAAAAATGATCGATATGCTTTTTTATGGGGTTTTTTTCAACATCTTTAAGGTTAGGGTTAAGCACTTGGGGGAAGGTTAGGGTTAAGCTGGCCACACATCTGATGATCTGTCCAACCAGCCAACTAGTTGATTGATTGGAGTGAAAATCTGGTAACGTATGGGGGTAAATGATGATAAGCAATTGTTCCTAAATGCCAGAATACAGATGAAAATGGTCGTTCAGACAAGTTTGCTAAATGTTTGATCCAAACAATTTGCTCAAACAACAGTTTTTGTCCATTTTCTGGCATTTGCGAGCAAATTGCTGATTGTCATTTGTATTCATACCTTACTAGATTTGCATTCCAATCAATCAACTAGTTGGCAGGTTGGACAGATAATCTTTAGATGTGTGGCTGGCTTTAGGCTCCCGGGGACGGCAATTAGGATTAGGCACTAGGGGGAGGGATAGGGTTAGGCTTAGGCACTAGGGGGAAGGTTAGGGTTAGGCACTAGGTGGAGAGTTAGGATTAAAATTAAACGTGTCAACCATTTTTGTGTTGACCATTTGAACTGGTCGACATTTTAACCCTGTTTACCTTTTGCACCGTCATACTTTTGTCAGTCGACCTTTTGTAACAGTCAACCTTCTTACTGTTGCTATATTATACCATACCCCCAGCTGTGAGGGGATGATAGTATTTTTGACCTGACAGTGAGCCAAAATTTAGCAAAAATAAATTACTAGTGAAAAAAAAGTTTCAATTTGTCAGAATTCTGTAAATGTTATACTTTGTGTTTTAGTTTCTTATATGGTAAACTATTAATAAAGGGAAGTTTTTATAATGATGAAAAATATTCTATGTGGCTGCTGCTTATACTCAAGTACAGTAACCCTGTAATAGACTTGTATTTGTGTGACATTTATGTGATTACTCGAAAGTCAAGAAATTTGGATGTCACTGTTTTAACATGTTGGTTGTTCTGCAGTGAATACGGTCCATTCCATTGCTTCATGGCTATATCTGATCAGCCATGGCATGGTTGTGGTCAAGTATAAGCTTTAAACTGATAAATGATCTACATAGCATGTATTTGCTTGTGTGTTTAGATTTTTGTCTTTTATTATATTCATAATTATGGTGCATTTTTTGGTCACAGCTGGATATTATACAGCAAGAGTTTGTCAATCAATTTGGGTTGCAGTATATGGATTTGGTGAAGGCTGCATTCAATAGCAATGGCAACTGGCTAGCAACTGTGGAAGAGTTACAGGGAAAGGACGCGGTTGAAGTCCTGATGAAACTCTGGGAGTTCAGTGAAGAGCTGCAAAGGTAATAGATGTTTCCTCTTACGTTTCTTGCTTAAGTCGCGCCATACAGGCTTGTAAGGCGCAGTGAGACTTTACAGTATCCATGGCATGCAATACACAACTGCACTGGGTGGCCAGTGCTCCACTGATTTAAAACTACAGTGCTGAATAATAAAGCAGTGGATGGGTATGGCACTACAGAATCCAATAGTACAGTAAGCCCTGACAGGCGGGCCAATCACGTACAGTACTGCAGAGTGTAAAGAGTGTCTTTAATAAGTATACAGTGCTGTAGAATACTGCCGGTTGGGCTATTTTATGAAAGACTGCCCGTGCGATTACTTGTGCCTTGCATATTGTTCTGCAAGTGCCTAGCGTCAATTTCAGCAGTGATGTGCGGCACTCGCACAGTAATGGCACGCCTTAAAATTGAGCAGTGAGGTTTGAGTCTGAGCCCATAAAAAATGGATGACAAACTGTCTGTGTATCTTCTGCAGCACACTTGCGTCAATTTTGGCACTGCTGTGCCGCTAGGAGCGTTTTGGACATGACGCTAATCGGTACACATCACCAAGTGCCAGTCACTGTGGCAATGTTGACAGTGGTGTGCAGTGCTCACACAGTGATGGCATGCCTTAAAAATTAACAGAGCAGTTTGAGCAGCGCTGTTTGAAACACTTACTCAAATACAAGTCTCCACCTAGAAAAAGATGTCTTTGGATGACAAACTGACTTTGTATCTTCTGCAGCACACTTGCAGCATTTTAAGACTGCTGTGCCGCTAGGAGCTTGAAGCTAATCAGTACACATAACTAAATAGTGTCATAATTCCAGCATATATAGCAATCACAGTAAGCCAATAAATGCTGCAGTAGGGCCATCCTGAGCTGGATGTTTTTATTTCAGATATGGGCACCACTGCAGATCATTGGAGCAGCAGAGGAACCTAACACTGCCCTGGATATATATGTACATATTGGTCTCATTATGCACTAAATAGTGTATTATTAGACAGTATTAATAAAGCAAGCACTGTTAGGGGAGCACTTCTATAGGGTTGATGATCTATAGAAGTGCTCCCCTAACAGTGCATGCTTTCCAGATCTCCTAGTTGGTGCACAGGTGTATTTATTACTGGCTGACACATGTTAAAAGATCCACAGGTGGTGGTGGTTTTTATTTGTGCTGCTGAGAAGAACATGCAGCACTAGTAAAATTATATTACATTACTACTTTTTTTGTGTTCATGGTGTGGGTTGGAGAGGGGGCTTTCCAGGTAACTAGAAAATTCCCCCCCTCTCCGCTCAGTGTAAGAATATATTCTCTAACTCTTTAATTACCTTTAGTCTCCTCATCCTCCTAATTTTTCGAACATTTGAAGGGGGTGTCGTTCTGGGCCTGTGGGAAAAAAAAAAAATAACATAGTTTCTTCTTCGATCCTCCATGGCTGCCTTACCTTGGGATATAGGCCTTGTTCAGACAGGAATTTTTTTCAGTGACTACCCTTCCTGCTGTATATATTCTGGGCCCATCCTCTTTTTCTTCCTGTGTCTTAACAGTGTAGTTGTAGAGTGGGGAAGTAATTCTTTTTTTTTCTCTAAATAAAAGTATGTTTCCCAGTGTGCTCGCTTTGCCGCGGGATGGCACCCTGGGGTGGTGGTCATGAAGGCGGATGGCTGAGAACCGGTTCTATACCGGCCTTTGATGGGCTGCGCTTCAGTCTGGTCAGTCCTTGGAGCCGGTGGAGAATTTTCCATCTTAGCTCCCCGGTTAAGTACAACCAAAAATGTGTCCGCGGCTTGGAGCTGGCCGAAGTGCACAGGCGCGCATCAATAAGTCTGATGATGCGTGGACCAGAATGTAGTATGGCTGTCACTGCGCATGCGCCCGACCCCCCGGCAAAATGTCAGAGGGCGTAAAATGGCACCAATCACTGAAAGTAGAGAGTGGTATCTCTTCTACCTATCCACTTATCTGCCAAGTCTGCAGCCTGAACATGGATTCTGAGCCTGCACCCCAACAGCCAAATAGCACCCAGTTGAGGTAAGTCCTTATTGTGTGCATAGGTATGCAGGTTGTTAGTGTTAGATTAGTAATAGGGTGTTTTAATTTCTAGTGTGCCTTGGCCTAACATGAGAGCTTCTGATAAGCCTTTTTCAGGGACACAGGAGATGGTCTTTTATGAAAGATGTGTTCAGAAGAGTCCCACACCTGTAATTATTCAGCAGCCTAGGACCAGTTTCAAGAGCTAATGGACTGGATGAAAATATTATTTGTATCTAGAGGAGTTTTTAACTATGCATATGTCTAAAGGTGCGTACACATGGGTTGATTTTATTTTTTTTGAATGACTGAATCACATCATTAAGACTCTGGAGTGCATCCTTGCATACAGATATTGAAGAGAAGATCTCAAAGCAATATCTTTTAAGAAACTTTTAAGAAAGTCCACTAGCAGACATAGAAACGACTGGACAATTACAACATTGTAATTGTGCGGTCATTTCACATTCTGGTACTGTGCCTTCAGTCGTTCAGTGTAGGCACATCAATCATCCCCTAACATGCTCAACCTGACGTTTATTGTCAGGTTGACCAGCATGTTCGGGAGATGTCGGAAACGACCGGCAAGATCACGCATTGCTGGTCGTTTCTGGCATTTGCATCCCCGATGTGTGCCCGATTACTGAACGATTGCATGATTACGATGTCGTAATCGTGCAAACGCTCGGTTATCTGGTAGTGGTTACGCGGCATTAGAGATTATGCAAAAAGCTATTGAATACCTTTTGTGAGGCCTCTTTGGATGTTGTATCCTATGCTACTAGGTCTATGGCTACTGGAGCGTTATGATTGCAGTCTTGGATGGTGGCTGCCAATCTTTTTTTTTTAAATTAGCAACGTTACCGTATGAGGGCTCTTTCCTTTTTGGGAGCAAATTAGATTCCCTTATACACAGGATGACGGGGTAAATCTTACTGACTAATAGAGGATGGGAGAAACTGGTATCCATTTCCCTCGTCAAAACAACAGTACAGAGAAGCTAGGACTTATAGACCAGGTCACCACTATAACAGAAGCTTTTCTTCAGGGATGACCAGACAATGCTTTCGGCAGAATTTTAGGAGAGGTAATTCCAGACAGCATTGACTACAATGCCCCCAGAGAACTAGCAGTTGGTGGTAGATTGTCCCAGTTTACTAGCAGAAGGACACACTGTGTCCAGGACAAATGGGTATTGGATATAATATCCACAGGATACCGTAGAGTTTAAAGAAATACCAGAAAGAGACTAATTTGTACAATAAAGGATGCCAGTTGTGAGACTGGAAAAGATTGCTATGGCAGACATTTTGGAAAAAATAATCAGACTTCAAGCAATAAACCCAGTACCCATTGTGGAAAGGAAAACAGGTTTTTACTCACCTATTTTTCTGGTACAAAAAGAGTCTGGAGATTTCAAGACTATCCTTGAATTTAAGAGAATTGAACAAGTATGTCTTGACAAGAGAATTTCATATGAAGACACTAATATCTATTCTAGCAGGCATATCGAAAGGGGACTTTCTAGCATTGATCAATTTAAAAGATTCTTATTTTCACATACTAGTAAACATAGATGATCAAACACACTTCCCGTTCACATGTCTTCCCTTCGGCCTATCAACTTAGCCCAGGACATTTACCAAGGTTCTAGTAACCATTATAGCTCACCTAAGAACTCAAGGAATAATGATGTGGCCATACTTAGACGACATTAATCGCCAGAAGGACAAGGGAAATTGTGCAAGACAAGTTCTACAATTTCTAGAAAGACCTGGTTGGATCATAAATTGGGAAAAAAAAAGTTGGTTGAATCCAGTATGAAAAATTAAATTTCTATGGTTGATAGATGCACAGAATTATTCGGTCAGCCTCTCAGAAGAAAGATGTATGAAAATATGCCAACTGACCAGATATGTGCAGAAATGCAGCACAAATCAATTCAGGATGAAATTGAGACTGCTTGGTATGATCTCGTCAATTATAGAGGTGGGCAAAGTGGCACATGTGGAAATTGCAAGGGAACATACTAAAATTAATTTACAGGAAGGTGCCTCTTCTCCATCCTGTACAACTAAGACGAGCTGTAAAAAGATCTCTGTACTGGTGGAAAAGTGTAGATCTGGGAAAAAGATCAACACCATTGTCTCAACCACAGTACATAGTGCTTACAACAGAGCAAGTTACTTAGGATGGGGAGCACACTTGTCACAAATGGTGACACAAGGTTGATGGACCGCACAAGAAAAGTTATTTTCTTCAAACAAAAGAGCGATT
This sequence comes from Taudactylus pleione, assembly GCA_031769625.1. Classification (NCBI taxonomy): domain Eukaryota; kingdom Metazoa; phylum Chordata; class Amphibia; order Anura; family Myobatrachidae; genus Taudactylus; species Taudactylus pleione. The sequence continues at coordinate 6,915,101 of JAUIMM010000975.1, forward strand.
AGTGCGGTATGGAAGGCAATATATTACTTCCAAGATCATCTGAGAGGAAGTCATTTAAGGATATTTTCGGACAATATGACAGTGGTAACAAATATAAATAGTCAAGGGGTACCAGAAGCAAGACCCTGATGGAAGAAATTTACAAAATTATGATCTGGGCGGAGAAACACCTCCTTCCTCTTTCAGCACTCAATGTGTAAACACAAAACTGCCTCAATTCTTTTCAAAACACCATATACCAGGGACAAGGGGGAATATATGCTTTGTTTTCAGCTATGGAATTTTCACCTGGGATATGTTTTCCCTCCTCAACCATTGATATATCGCGTATTGAAGATGATCAAAAAGGAACATGTAGATATTATAGCAATTCTACCCTATTGGCCCAGAAGGGTGTGGTTTTCAGCAGCGCTAGGAATGGCAGTGGAGGAACCATGGTGCTACCAGCAAGGCCGGACATACTGACTCTGGGTCCATTATTGCACCAGAATCCAGCAGTCCTCAAATTAGCGGCATGGCGATTGAGCCGGAAATGCTAAGGAAAAAATGGCTTTCAAACCAAGTGGTGCAGATTTTACTACAAGCAAGATTTATGACAGGATTTGGAAAACCTTTTGTCTCCTTTGTAGGAAGTGAAGTTAAGGCAATGACAGGAGACATACCCTGAATATTGCAGTTCCTATATAAAGGTTTTAGCAAAGGCCTAGCAGTTTCAACAATTAAAGTACAAATATCAGCTCTCAGTGCACTACTGGATAGGAAATTAACAAGAGAGGAGTTGTTGAAGAGATTCTGCCAAGCATTCTAGAGGATACGTCCACAGATCAAATCTTTCATAGCCCCATTGGATCTAAATTTAGTCCTGAAGACTTTAATGATGACGCCATTTGAACCATCAGAAGTTTCCTTAAAGCATCTAACCTGGAAAGTGGTCTTCCTGAGCACAATAACATCAGCAAGGAGAATAAGCAAACTACAGGCCTTGTGGTCAGAGAAGAACCGTACCTGAACATTAGGCCAGACAGTTTTATTGAGGACAAATCTAAAATTTGTTCCGAAGGTAGTCCCGTCCTTCTATCTCAATCAAGATATTGTACTTCCAGCCTTTCTTCACTTCATGGGGGACAAAGGCAGAGACTATGGGTATAGGGTGGTGGAGCAGGAGGAGTCCGGGCACCAAATATTTAAGCTGCTTCTCTCAGCAGTCCCGGCTCCTCCCCCTATACCCCGCCCCCAGGTAGGCCAGCTGCGTTTGGTGCCCTGCAGGAGCAAGTTGCATTTCTAGACTGCTCAGCAGCCTTTATTTAATTTTTTATTAAATTTACTTTTTTATATGAATGGGCAGCGCTCCTGTAGGGCCCCCGCACTGCTGCTCCTCCAACACCCTGCGCAGGCGGCCGCAGCACTGGCGAGCAGGTCAATGACTTCGGCCGATCCGCCAGCACACTCCAGGGACCTGCAGCCAGACGGGAAGGGAGCACAGATGGTGCCCAGAAGGTAAGAGCGGCTCCCTATAACAGGCCTCCTTGCCACAGCCTTTGTAGGAGAACACCGGCGGTGCTGACAGCAGTCGGCCAGGTCGCCTGACGCCTCAGGTAGACCACCAGGGCACAGGCAATGGGGCACTACAATAGAAGCAGCCATTGCCCTGGAGGATCTTGTTTAACAAGGGGGAGGTAGGCTCTCCCCATCAGCCCCTCCCCTGCTCCCTCACTGCAGAAGCCATGCCACAGGGATTCTCCCTCCTCTCTCATCTCCCAACTGAAACACTGAGCAGCCATTTTACCATCTGTTTGCTTCAGTCAGTCTCTGGAGAGCAGTAAAGGGCTCCTGTCTCCCTGTATACCTATTCCTCTGTGGTCAGGTTATATACTAAGCTCCTTCCTACCGAGTGGGGTTTGGATTGTTGAGTATTAACTGCCCATTATTACAGCATTTAATGTTTCTGTGTGTATGTGTTTCTGTGTAGGTGTACAGTTTATTTCACACCTGTTCGCTTTAGAGCGGCTTAGTAAGCCCTCGTCTGTAAGCCTACTTAGTGATCGTGAGGTCACATTCATTGCACTCCCCAATTTCTTGCACACAGAAGTTTACCTAGCTGGTGTGCAGGGACTGCCCTGGATTGCGGTACCATGTCTTTCAAGGGCTAAGCACCCAGGGATGGGGGTGATTCAATATTGCTTAACTGCAGGACTTGTACCACTGTACTTTCTTCTCAGGCTCAGGACCACAATGGGCTCTTTGTCCGGTATTTCACAGATTTGCAGCCAGAGGGTCAGACTGCCATGACTTCCACTTGGAACCACCTTGGGCTATCTCTCAGGTGAGGTTGCAGTCGGCTAACTGACTGGGAACCCCAGGGCCTGCCCCCCCTACTAGTATCCATACAGGGGCCCAGCTGTCCTTAGAATGTAAGGATGTAGTTTTTCTCGCATTTAGCACAGGTGTTTGTACCTTTCCTGGAGAGGCTGGACAGGGAGCGCACTTCGGGCGCAGACGCTCCAGTCATCGAAATAGTTCTGCACCCCTTTCCTGTTATGGTTCGGAGTCTAGGTTCTTCAGCTCACTAGGACATTGTCTAATATTTCAGATGCAGAGTCCTTCGTCTATCCTGGAGGATACCCTACCGCAGATGGATATATAGCGGTCCTGTTTAATGTGGTGAGAGTTGATAATCCGCATCAAGAATGCCGAGCAGGCCCCTAAGGCTAGCGCTCTGGTTTTCAATTGTCAAACGTTTTCTGCAGAATTCCAGTCTTCTGCGCAGTGTTGGGACCTTCTAGGGAGGCGTGGGCTCACCCTAAAAGAATTTCTAAGCGCATGGTCTCCTTCAATTCTCTACCTGCTGTGGACCAGGCATATTGAGCAGCCTCTTCAGGTGTATGTTTACGTGGCCCGCCTTGTCACAGGCACTACCCTACCCTCCAAACATGGCATCCCTTAAGGATCCGACGGACAGGACTTTGGAACTTCCCTCAACAGGGATTTAATTCTGCAGACGCTATTGCATGTTTAGCCCTGACTTCCACTTAGGTAGCTAAAGCCATTGGAGGTTGGACAGACACACTTCAGGAGAGCCTCAGCACAGGTACCCTTAGGAATGAGCTATTAGTGTTAGGAGGCCACCCTCTGATGTGCTCCCCTATCTAGAAGAGACAACAATAGATACGGTTGTCCTAGCCTTCAGGGTGTCCATATCCTCGGTGGCTGCTAGGCGAGCCCTCTGGCTTTGCTTCTGGTGCTCTGACTCAAACTTTAGGAAGGCCATAAAGGCTCTTCTGCATTCAGAGGGCTTTCTTGGCGGTTCTGATTTGGACACAATTGTAGCTTCAGTGACGGCGTCCAGGATGGCCTTCCTCCCTTTTGTGACCTAGGTCGCAAACTTCTAATTTCTGCTCCTTTCACCCGAAGGGAAGGGCCAAGTGGCCAACCTTTCTTAAGGTCTCCGGGTTACTCTTCCAATTCTTCCAGGCCCGAGCTAAGCAGCCCAGGTCTGCCAGTTATTTTACCTCCAGGCCTACTGGCAAGCTTGCTGCTTGGCAAGGCAGACCTCCACCTGGGGGGTCGCAGCGTGGGATGCCGACTTCTGCTGTTTCCAACACCTGTATGGAGACCAAGTTAGATGCCTGTGGGTGAGGTTTTCTCTCCCTAGGAATGGCCTCAACCTATTTCCCACAGGCTTTCCGGTGGATCCAGACAAAGCAGAAGCACCGGGGGAGGACTCTATTCACTCCCCACTGGCCTTCAGAGTACTTGTTCCAGTACAGATGTTATCCCAGAGCTTTCCTCGGGTTGTGACCGTATTATTCACCAGCCCACAGGTTACTGTTTCCCCGGGACTTCCATTAGGTTGAGACCGCTGGCCTTCCTTCACTCCTGTTCACAGCGTTTGCCCGCCGCTGACTCTGCTGTCGCTCAGCTCACTGAACCACACTTCAGCCCGGCTTCTGGCGTGTAACATACTGCTGACAATTCTGCTCACCCGGCTTACCAGATCAAACCTGTGCATTCTGTACGTTAAAAATATTCACGTCTCCATTTGCTGCCGACTTGTTTCTACCCTGGATCAGGTCTTTTTCAAGGCACCTGTGCGCCCCTGTCATAATCGTCGCTGCTATCTACAAGATAGCAGCGCCGATAACCTGGGCAATGTATGAACGGTCAGTTCGCCTGACCTTTCCGTCAGCTACGGCTATAGATATATCGACAGCTGCAGCTTGGCGTTGCACTGCTACCGCAGCATGGACAGCACTGTCCTTGCTGTGGCGACTCTGGGGGCTGCACATGGGATCTTACATGCTTGTGAGATCCTGCGCATGCTCAGTGCAGTTGGCAGGGTGTGAGACACATGCTAATGCGCTGTGTGCTCTATTAGGGATCGCCGGAGGGGGGAGTTTTCACTTCCCCGCTCCGGCAGTTGAGCTGTTCATACATATCATCTGTAATGCTTCCTGCTTCGCCTCTGTAAAGAGGCGAAGCAGGAAGTGTTATAGTGGCACGATAAGTGGTGATATGATACATCTGCCCCAATGTACTGTATAGTACTTACTAGACTGGGGAGGGCTACTGATCCCTGCTGGCCCTGGTCATCTCCTCCTACGAGCACATAGGCTCTTCAATTATTATTAAGCTTGTGTGTAAAAGGAAAAAAAAATATTGTAAAATCACAGTAACCGTACACTAGCTTGTCCATAACCGTAATAATCATTACCACTATCTGACTTCTCCTCCTCTTCCTCCTCCTCCAGGTGGTGGTGGTGGTGGTGGTGGTGGTGGTGGGGCAGTTCTGGGACTATGAAAACAACAAATAACCAATGTAAGTTTGTATCTAAATAATAGTTAAAAAAAAAAAAAAGTGTACTAAAATACAAGTCTGCAGTGTATAAGTTTTAGCGATACATTCTTAAAAGGAAGAGAAGTACAGTAATAAAACCCAATCTACTGTACAGTACTTGGCTAAGGGAGAGCTGTTGGGCACAGCTACTCGGTCCACTGCCTCTGCCTCCTCTGTCTCACGGTGGTGGCGCAGTTCTGGGCCTGTGAAAAAAAAATAACTAATGTAATTTTGCCTCAAAACAATTTGAAAAGTTTAAGTAAATCACCCTTGATTGTACTATTATTATTCTTACACTTAATTTATAGTAATTATTTTTTATTATTATTTTATTTATATAGCGCTTTTCTCCCATAGGACTCAAAGTCGCTTTACAGACATCAGAAAACATGGTACATTATACAAGGATTTGGTGTTGCAAAAAAATAGAAAACCACACCGAGATAATTAAAATCAACCGAAACCTAGAGAGCACAATAAGCATATTGCAGGGATGGTGCAGACATTTTGGGGAATAACTTCCATGGGTTATATATTCCACCCACAAAGGTACCAAATGAGGCAGCCGTCTTGGGCGCACTACGTAGGATTACCCTGGGTGGAATAGGTTACGCCTAGAAGAGATGAAACAAAATGGGTCGTTGCAGCATCCGGATGCTAGGAGTAGGGTCCCAACATAATAGTCAGGTCCATGTATTTTTCATCCCATCTACAAGTGTACCAGGTGAGGCAGCCATGGTGGGCGCACTACGAAGGTTGCACTGTGGGTGATAAGCCATACAAGGAATATAGTAAGTAGGAAACTACAGGTTAAACAGAACATTACTGCACAAGTAACAATTACAGATGTGCCCACATAAATATATCCTCCGTGCGCTACAAGTCGTGCCACACATAACGTGGGTACTCAGTGTGACACTGTACCGCCAAGCGTCTTTTTGTGCATCTTTTTTACCTTCAAATGTGTCTTATTCGCACACTGATGCGTAAAGATGGCACAAGCAGCTTCGGCTGATTAAAATTATATGTAGAATGCCTATGTTCTCTGAGCGAGTGCAGGTGAAACTGCATCTCGAAATTCTACGTTATGGTGTCAGTGGCTGTAACACTGTAATGTAGCATTTTGCATGCAGATACACATGCAGACTCACAGAGAACATAGGCATGCTGCATATCCTTTTAATCAGCAGAAGCCACGGCATGGTGCGACTAGAAGGGATGTTTACCACGCCAGGAGGCTAGATGTATGTGGACCTATCTGTCCTATAACAAGAGAGGCGCCAGTCATGGGCGACTGGAGAGGGCAGGAGGGAGTGTGTTAAGAAATAAGGTTGGAGATGTAGGGAGCAGTGAAGCCTTTGGAGTACAAAAAGAGTACAGCCAGTACTTGGCTGGGGAGTGTTGTTGGGTTCGGGTTCTGCCCCATCCTCCTCAAAGGGCAGACAGCGGATGAGCAGTCGATGTACTACTGTGAAACAAAACACTAATGTAATTTTGCCTCAACACATATGGAAAAATAAATATAAAGTGCCCCACATGTAAAAAAAACAACACATTGGTCCAGCCTAGAAACACAATGGGGAAGATCGTGCCGCTATAACTCTTCCTGCTTCTCCTCTTTAGTGAGGTGAAGCAGGACGCACTACCAATGAGATGTATTAAACCTCATTTGCTGGAGTGGGAGAGTGAAAACTCCCCCTCCGGTGATCCCCGCCAGAGCACACAGTGCATAAGCCTAGCTGCAGCTGTTGGAACCTAGTGATAGCTGCAGCTGTCGGAACGGTCAATGCAACTGGTAGATAGCAGTGCTGATAATGACGGGTGAATATCGCTCCTGTAATTTACCATCCAACCCCTCAATAATACATGGGGGAGAAGTGGTATTGGCTCACATAACGTGTGCTGATTCCACTTCCTCATATCGACACATAATACATCTACCCAATGTACTGTACTTACTTTGCTGTGGAGGCCCTGCTGCCTCCTATGCCTGCTGCAATCTCTGGTGCTGTTGACGTACTGTAAGAAAAAAAATACTCTAATGTACAGTATAGGAAAATGTGCCTGAAAACAATAGTGCCTTTTCTTCACGTTATGTCACACAGTAATGCCGCTGCAGCATATCCTGTTTGGCTACACTTAACCAATGTAACTGTACAGTAATACTGTACTTACTACGCAGGAGGCGCTGTTCATTTCAAAAGCATGTTATAGCTATGTGAGCGCCACATAACACTGCTGAACTTGCTGCAAGTGTGCAGATGAAGACGCACAGTCAGTGTGTAATCCAAAGATACCTGAGCTGAGACTTGTAGTTCAGTGCTGATTTCATACAGAACCCTCCATACCCCACTGCTCATTTCTAAGGCATGCCATCACTGTGTAAGCACTGCACACCACTGTCTATATTGTCACAGTGTGACAAGAAACACAAATAATATCCTGCACAGGACAAAAATGTAATTCCATTTATAGATCAGCAATATAGTACATTCTAATAATTTGTTACCAAATTTTGTATATAGCTGGAGGTGCTCCATGGAATCGAATATCAAGTACTCCGAAAAAAACCTTCCATTGGCCTCGGCCAATGTGCGGCAAGTGATTCCTTTTGTGAGGCACTCTTTTATAATTATATGATATATACTAACTGCTAAACCTGCCTATTTTACCCATTAGGTGATACATTGTTAATGATTAAATAGGATCACCACAAGATAATTATTTCATACACAATTACAGAATGTCTAATATTTGTGTGCTTATTGATGAGGGTGACTATCATATTTTCATAATCAGTCATAATAATTCCAACTTTCTTTTAAAGAAGGATCCGATTAAAAGTTATGTTTTAATTATTTTCTGATATCAAATATACGGTATTTATGGGTATTTATTGATGGGTGACTCTGTCATATTGTCACACTCAGTCAAAATAATCCCCAGTCTCTTTAAAGAGATTAAGTTATATTGTAATTATGTATATTTCCTGATATCAATTAATTTATTATAAAAGATTGTCCCACAAATGACTCACTTGCTGCACATTGGCCGAGTATAGGGTCACAGTGACCAGCACTTAGTAATGTCTACCAATTAGCATTATGTTCAACAAGCTCCTAACAGTGGCGAAATCGCTGTAAGTGTGCTGCAGAAGACTCAGGGCCTGATTCAGACCCGGACACTATATGCGGACGGTCGTTCCAAAAAAGGAGCCGGCTATTTAAATTGTGCGCTCGCTCATTGCGGTTTGTTGACGCCTCTATGTCTGAGCGAGCGAATGAAAAATGCGCTCGCTATTTTGTAAAGACACCCCTTTGCCGTTCGCATCACACATCATCTCCGGTATTTAATTAATCGGGTACATCGAAAGGCATCTGAACTGCTCGCAGTGCTTGTGGTAGGTTTGTCCTACCGCAATCACTGCGAGCAGTTCAGGCTAAAAGACAACCAAGTGACATGGTCGATGACGCTCCTTAACTAATTATGCACTCCCATTAAACGCCCTTTTTACCGTTAGGCACGCCTGCATTTGGATCTCCACTCCCCCGTTTTCAAGCACCTTCCCCTGTTACCACGCAAAAATGGTACATTCTGTCAATCAAATTAGCAGCCCCTCGCTGTTTTACGAGCGCTCGATTTCCGACCGCAATGACTGGTTTGCGCATGCGCATTACGACCCATACGCATGCGCAGTTGTGCGAACATCGCTCAGAGCGAACGAGCGGCCGCTTACGAGCAGCTCTGAATCAGGCCCTCAGTCAGTTTGTCATCCAAAGAGACCTTTTACTGAACTGAGACTTGTAGTTGAGTGATGGTTTCATACACTGCTACTCAAACCTCACTACTAATTTTTAAGGCATGTCATCACTGTGTCGCACGGACTGGCACAGACATTTCTAAAATGAGGTGTTATCGTGCTTATATGTGAATTTAGCATAATATACTGTAATAATGATGGCAGAACACAATTATAAATTGTTTTTCTAAAAGTGTACTCGAGACTCGCACACTGATTTAATCCTTTATAACACTAAATGACAGCTCTTGATTATTAACAAACACACTGTTCTATAGCGTACTGAATGACAGGTTCAGTCAGCCAATCAGCGGGTGGTGCTACAGAGAGTGCATTGTCTTTTTCTTCTTTGGGTTCCATAGGGTCCACAGGAATTACATTGAGTATGTAGTTGGATAGCATCCAATGCATCAAACAGCAAAGCTTTGGAGCTCCAAGCATGCACTGGTCCTCCTCCCTATATACCCCGCCCCCAGCCACAGGCATTCAGTTGTTTTGTTTGGTGCGCAGCAAGAAGCACCTGTTATGCAGCAGAACTGCTAGGCAGTTCTAAGCTTTTTTATTTTATGATTTACCTTTAAAGTTTTTTGAACTTCAGAGTTTAGCGATACCAGGCACCTTGAAAGACGCTTGTCCTGCGACTCCTACTACCTCCAACGGCACCGCCATCACCAGCATCCGCTTTATGCCACTGAGTTTTTGGCAGGCTTCGGTGTGCCTTAGCTAGCGGCTCTTGCTGAAGCCTGGGGCCATGTTCGTGAAACGGAGATGTCAGGTAAGCGGTTCCTTTCGAGGAATCGTGCGCTAATCGATCTTATACCTCTGGTTTTGAGACGCATCACAGGTGGCTGAGAGGGAAGGTCTCGCTCTTCGTTTCCTCACTAAGGCAACTGGGTCCATATCTGTTGCCAGGGATGAGTAGTAAAACGCACTAGTCAACGTCTTGCTACCTTGTAGTTCAGCGTATCCGTCCGTCAAAATCGCAGCTTAGGGAAGATAAGGTGCTCCCTCGGCAGCCCCTCCCCGCCAGTCACAGACTCCGAGTGGAGTCTGGTTTACTATTGACCACCTCGTGTGTGAGACGCACGCAGTTCAGCGTTTGTCCATGCACTACTACTGGTGGTCTCAGAGGTTTGGTCTGTCTCCTTATATACCTCTACCTCTCAGGTCTGAAGCATTTTTTATGCTATCTGGAATATAAACCTCTCGCTACCCAGGTTGTTTCACCAGGGGAGTGTAACAAATGAGAAGTTCCCAAAAGATGCTCATGTAACGAGATTGATCAGGAGCACTATATTGTCCATTCCTGCAGCATCCTCTTTATAAGCGGTTACAGATAGAAGACTCAAGGTTTTCGTTAGGTAGAGCTACTACCAGACCAGGTGCGGCTGTAGCCTGGGTGGCCAGAGCTATGGTGGATTGGACAAAGTCTCTGGGAGTAACCAGAAAGGAGTAGTTTTCTCTCAGGGGATGAGAGAGTAACTGTATATGGGGGAAGTGGTTATTTACAAAGTTTTTTTTGTCCAAAGACCACTATGGCTACTGGCACCTTGCTCTCAACCCAGATGGTAAGCTACTGTCTGATGGGGTGTAGGTCCTGTGCTGCAGGCTGTGTCTGAGCAGGTTGTTAACTAGGATGGATTGTGTAGTACTGTTGTAACAGTTACTTTATGTCTCTGGTACACCTGCACCAGCACTGGAGCCTGTGTGGCCGCTTGGTCTCAGATTTTGTCGCACTTAGTGGCCGAAAGCCACAGAAGCACGGGCTCCTGCTGCAGTGCCTCATGCTACTAGGTGTTCACAGCATTGGTGTCCTTCTGTGTAAATTCCCCTCATGATTTCCTGTTGTGTTTATTCTACTCCTCTCCGCAGGCAGTTAGATCAGTAGTGGCAGGCCTTCTCCTGGAAGATGTCGGAATAGAGGCCGACTTTTGCAGTTCGCTCAGGCATGGTATCAGATGCCTGGGTGCTAGAGTTGGTCTCTCTGGGTTATGCCATCTTGTTCTGGAGGCTTCCTCAGAGGTTTGTGGGCACGACCCTTCCTGCAGACCCGGTCAGAGCCTCGGTCTAACGGGAGTCTATTGGGGCCCTCCAGGCGTTATAGTCCTTGTGACGCAACAGAGAAGGGATTGTTATTTGATTTTGAATCAGAAACCCAATGGGTCACACCGCCCTATACTGAATCTGAAGTCAACAGATTCATCCAGATGCCCAAATTTTGTAGGTAAACCCTTTTTATCAGTTATGCTGGCAATGGAGTCTGGGGACTTCATGGTCTCATTTGACATACAGGATGCATTTCGGCATATCCTGATTGCAAGATTCCACCAAGCCTTTCTCAGGTTGGCAGTAGATCAGCAACATTACCAATTTCAGGCTCTACCCTTCGGTCTAGCCACACCCCTTCGGGTGTTTAGCAAGATAATGGGGAGTTAGGATACTGCCATATCTAGATGACCTCCTGATATTGGCACCATCTCAGGAGATGTTAAAATGTCATCTACGGATGGCCATTGTCTGTTTACAGGAGTACGGCTGGGTAATTCGGAAAAAAAATCGCCACTTTTTCCAACGCAGCAGATGGTGCACTTAGGGGCACTGCTGGACTCGCTGGGTCAGAGGTTTCGACTTCCAGAGGACAAGATTGTGCACACGAGTCTGTAGTGCTACAATCTACTTTGCAAGCAATCAGTGTCAATTCACTTGGCTATGCAGATGCTTGTCTCTATGGTAGCCACTTTCAACATGGTGGCTTATGCCCAGTTCCACTCCAGGTCCCTGCAGCTGTGGATCCTGGACCAGTGGGATGGTCAGTATCATCGGATAAGATTCAAGATGGGTTGCATCTCACTAGAGGTTCACCTCTCCCTAGCCTGGTGCTGGAGACGACTCATTTTGGACAAGGGTCTTACACTATGGATCCTGGAGTGAATACCCTTCACTACAGACACAGGTCTGCGAGTATGGGGAGCAGTGACAGGTCCTCGCACCTTTTCAAGGAAAGGGGTCGATACACGAAAGTCATCTGCCAATAAATGGAGCTTCGGGCAGTCCCCAAAGCACTCATCCTGGCACAGGACCTTCTACAGGGCAGGCCTGTCCAGGTTCAGTCCGACAGTGCGACAGCAGTGACCCACATAAATTATCAAGGAGGCACATGGAAGTCTGGCAGCCAGGGAAAAAGTGGCAAGGATTCTGCTGTGGGCAGAATGTAATCTTCCAGCGGTCTCTGCAATATTCTTCCCAGATGTTCTCTACTGGGAAGCAGACTTCCTAGATCCCTGGGACATACACGCTGGATAATGGGCTCGTCATCCGGAGGTGTTTCAACTCCTGGTGGACAGGTGGGGGATACCAGACGTAGACTTCATGGCATTACATCACTACCACAAGGTCCCCAGGTATGCGTCCAGGACAAGGGACCCCTCAGCCGCCTTCGTAGACGATCTGGCAGTGAGCTGGAACTTCAGGTTGACATACCTGTTTCCTTCAAATCTCCCTCATCAAGAGTCATCAGAGAATTCAAGCAGGAGGGCAGCAGGATCATACTAATAGCCCCTGCTTGGCCCAGGAGGCATTGGTTCTCAGATCCGACTCGTCTATCACTAGACAGTCAATTTCCACTGCCGCTACAGCAGGATCTGCTGATACAGGGTCCCTGCCTATACTAGAGTTTACCTCGGCTGGCTTTGACAGCATGGCTCTTGAGTCTTCCGTCTTAAAGGCCAAGGGGTTTTCTCCTTCAGTGATACAGAGAATGCTGAGGACGAGGAAGCCTGCTTCTGATCGCATCGATAACAGGGTTTGGCAGTCATTCTTTTTCTTTGGTGTTCCCATAGGAAATATGACCCTAAGATATTCAAGGGATCACGGGTACTTGTTTTTTTTTCATGTTGAATTAGACTTAAGCCTTCGCCTGGCTACCTTGAGTGTCCAAGTTTCGGCTTGGACTGTTTGGTTTCAGCGCAAGATGCTCCTTTGCCGGATGTTAGAACATACAGGGGGTTCTGCGACTGTAACCTTCATTTCACCCATCGGTGGCCCCGTGGGATTTGTCTATGGCTCTTAGGGCACTGCAGTCGCATCCCTTTGAACCCTTGGAAAAGGTGGACTTGAGATGGCTGACGACGAAGAAGTTTTTTCTCCTTGCCATCTCTTCAGCTCGCAGAGTATCTGACTTGGCAGCACTGTCATGTCGCTCTTCATATTGGGTGTTTCATCAAACTAGAGCTGTCCTCCGTACCAAGGCTGGCTACCTCCTAAAGGTTGTTTCCTGTTTTCATATAAATGAGGAAATTGTAGTTCCGGCCTTTTAAGTCTTCAGCCCTGTCTACAGGTGAAGCTTCCCTGTATGTGGTTCCAGCTCTTCGTATCTACGGTGAGCAGACCAGCTCCATCAGGGAATCAGATTCTCTTCTTGTGTATATATGGTTTTCACAGAAGAGGTTGGCACACTTGGCTCACTGGCTTTTTAGGGCCATTTCTCAGGCCTATACACAGGCTGATCCCCCCCTGTTATTAACAAGGGGACAGCAGGTTACACTCTGTCCAAAGGACCATTGTGGACGGTAAGACGTCCCTCAGCTGAACAGCTCCGCAAGGCAGCCACTTGGTCTTCTGTTATGTTATCAAATTTATGCTTTTGATATGTATGTCTCCCAGGATGCTTCCTTTGGGTGGTGGATTCTCCTCTTTGCGCAGGAGCGTCCCCATCCTTATGGGAACTGTTTTAGGACGTCCCAAGGTAATTCCTGTGGACCCTATGGAACCCGAAGACGAAATACAGAATTATGGTATAACATACCTTTGATGATTCTTTTTCTTCGAGGTCCACAGGGCACCCACCCTGACGCACCTGGCCTCAGATTGGATCTGTTCCTAAGCGTTTTTGTCACAGATTTCCTCTTGGCTTGTTGAGTGTTTCCTGTGTACATGACACTTCCTTCTCCACTCTCCATCTCTCGCCGCAATGCTTGGTTACGAACTGAATGCCTGGAGGCGGGGTATATAGGGGGAGGACCAGTGCATGCTGGGAGCTCCAAAGCATTGCTGTTTGGTGCATTGGATGCTATCCAACGACATACCCATGGTAATTCCTGTGGACCCTATGGACCTCGAAGAAAAATAATTATCAAAGGTATGTTATACCATAATTATGTAATTTTACAAATGCTCAGTGCAGTTTAGGAAAAGCAACATCTGGTGGACAGAAATTTGTATTATGCTCTCCGACTTTTCCAGTGCCTCAGTACATTACGATGCGACTTTACCTACCGATGTGTCCTCATACACCTAGACTCAATACGCTATGCGGCGCGAGTGGGCAGCCAGGTCCCAAGCGACACTGTTTGCGCAGAGTGTCTTTTTAGAGTTTTTTTTTCACCTGAAAATGTATCTTTGTTGGGACAATATGCTTCATGAGACTTTACTGATTATATTGATATGCGACACTTGTATATCTGTGTGCGCCTTAATCTGTATACGAAGTACAACAGAACTTGGTGTGGAAAAAAGCATCGGCCGCTGCATTGTAGCACTTCGTATACAGATTCAGACTCAGTCGTCGTCAGATATACAAGTGTTGCATATCAAGTGAATCAGTGCAGTCTTGTAAAGTGGTTTCACACATCCATTTGTGAATAAAACGCATTTTTGGGCAAGAACGGGAGGCCAGTTGCACGGGACTTGTTTGGCGCGACTGCAGCAATAGTGTATGAGGAGACATCTGTATTACTACTTCGGTTTTTGCACTAAATATTTCAAGATTTGCTAGATGGTATGTTTGGTTTTAATATGAAAACATTTTTGTTACTTTGTAATCTTTTGTTTCGAAGTCATAAAGAATGTTCTGGGAAGTGTTATGGAATATTGGATTTTTTTTTCTCTCTGTTTATTATTCTGCCTCGGATTAGTGAAACATTTAATGTCACACTGAGAATAGATATATTGAGATATATTTTAGAGCAACAGACAGATTTAATTGACAATTAGAGAGTTTAAATAGTTTTAGGTTTAATCTCCATGGTACTAATTGTGCAGTTACTTTTTGTTGAAATTGGCATTGATAAATAAAAGTCATTTCATTAGTTTTTCTATTTATTGCTTTTTCCCCTTATTTCAGCTTTGTACTAAACACCATAATAAACAGTCCACATGAAGACAAAATCACATCCATAACCTTTCAGAGTGGATGTGACTCAGAGAAAGATGCTTCAAATTTGGTGTCTACAGGAAATGATGGCCTCTTTAAAGTCTGGGTTGTAAGAGACAACTCTGATATTCATAGTAAGTTTAAATATAGAACTCTTTATCTGCTTACCTAATTTCGATAAGCATTTAGGGATGTGCTTTTATGTTGAAATTTGCATGTATCTGTTTTGCTTTTGTCTAAAAATTGTATTTCATATTATGTGCTTACTTGTAAATTATCTTTACACTGAAATTACTTCTGTACATTATAAGACCATATGCTACTATTTTGTGTCTAGATGCCTTGGACTCTCCAATGTAAGAATTTTATAACTCTTCCGTGTAATTTTATTCTTTTGGCTGCTGACAATAATTGCATTGGGATTTAAATAGTTGGTGCACAGAGCATCCATTATTAAGTGGCTGTGTCAGTACTGCTCATATGACTCCAGCAGCTAGTGAATGTTTTCATCATTACAATATTGTGCAGTCAACTGATATAAAACATATATGTACAGTACGCTGTTTGGCCACGTGAGTTGAAATGTCTGGTTGGTCAAATTTAAAAAACGTGTGTGTGTGTTTGTGTATATATTGCTTTAGGTAACCCAAAATATGCAAATTAGTCAATGATATTTCTGTGGTATCCTATGTGGGGAAACTGGATACCATGGGGTGTAGAGGTCACTGTTCAAGGGGCTGCCTCCTCCCCCTCTACGTCTCATAGTTCAATGCACATTATTTTCCCTTTCTTTTTGTGCCCAAGGAGTGGGCACCATTTTCCCTTAGGCTGTGAATATTTTGTTTTATTTTAAGCAATGCTTTGCATTGCTCATGCAGTGTTTATCTGTGAACTCTTTATACTATTGTCGCTCCTGTGCCTGGGATTGGGGCCAGCATGGCGTGGTCCTGGCTGAAAAAGTGTGGGAGGAGCTGCTTGTGTTCCTACACTCAGCTCCTCTCTGTTTGCCTGTCTAGTCTGTGCTGCCTAAGCCCAACCCCCTCAGGAGGGGGAACTGCAGAATACAGTATTGTGCAAAAGTTTTAGGCATGTGTGGAAAAAATGCTGCAAAGTAAGAATGCTTTCAAAAATAGAAGTGTTAATAGTTTGTTTTTAGCAATGAACAAATTGCAAAGTGAATGAACAGAAGAGATCTAAATCAAATCAATATTTGGTGTGACCACCCTTTGCCTTTAAAACAGCATCAATTCTTCTAGGTACACTTGTACACAGTTTTTAAAGGAGAACTAACATGTAGGCTTACTCATATCCTTCTGTCTCTTCATGTAATCAGACAGATTTGATGACAAAGTTGAGATCAGGGCTCTGGGGGCCATTTAATCACTTCCAGGGCTCCTTGTTGTTATTTACCCTGAAGATAGTTCTTAATGACATTGGCTCTGTTTGGTGTCGTTGACCTACTGCAGAATATATTTGGAATCAATCAGATGCCTCGTTGATGGGTAATGCATGATGGATAAGTACCAGCCTGTATTAAACAGCATTGAGGACACCATTAATCCTGACCAAATCCTCAACTCCATTTGCTGAAATGCAGCCTCAAACTTGCAAGGAATCTCCACCATGCTTCACTGTTGCCTGCAGACACTCATTTTTGTACCGCTCTCCTGCACTTCAGCAAACAAAATTGCCTTCTGTTACAGACAATTGCACAGGTTACTGTGCTCACCCCTTTTTGTATTGTGCGTATGGCTAAGTGGGGAGGTCTAAGTTTTGGTATTGATCCCACTGTAAGTTGAACTACAGTGTTGACTGTATACCACAGCGTTACTATAAAAAAATCTGAATCTAGTTGGTGGAAACGTCAATGTAATGGTTAATCACAGTGTTAACCTAATCATACAGAAAAACATGGTGCATACATAATAAACAAAATATGCAATATTTGTAGGTAGGAGTAACATGCAGTATATTGCTAGAGTTATACAACAATCGGCATACAGTAGGTCAATTGTAAGAAGGGTTTAGATACTGATAAATTGTGCTAATTAAGAACAGTCAGTGTAATTTCTGTACAGGTTGTACTGTGAAAGTCTGTAGCACAGAGCGGCGTCCTGCTCTGCTGCTAGGGGTTCCCAGTTGTAGGCTGGTACTTTGAAATGGATAGGGCGGCCAACAGTGGACCTCAGAAACAGTACCTCAGTCTACTGATGTATTGGCGCTCCGTCGGTGGTTCTGTGCTGTAGTTGGAGGAGTTACCGCCTTCCCTTGCAGGGAATGCTGTTGATGGCATACCTATCTGAGGCGAACAGTTGGGCATCGACCTCTGGTGGGCCTGCTGGTCAGATTGGTATTGCAAAGCGTGTTTTGGGAGAGAAAGGACACACTCATCGGGGGCACTCTTTAAAATGTTTTATTTTTTTATTTTATGAAAACATAGCATATATTAGGGATATGTTAAAAATAAGAAAATAAAGGAACTACCACAGATATACAAACCAAGGGCAGATACTTTTTTTAAAAACACCAAAGACCAAAAAATCATATTCACATGAGTGGAAGAAGCTAGTGAAATATGAACAGATAATCATTTGACAGTGATCATTTGATTGAATCTTGAGTATACCACAGTCACAGTTATAAGGTTAAATGTAACTTATATTGATGCTGTGACCTAATTAGTACTGCAACAATCTTTCAAAGTACAATGGTCAATTGACAATCAAAAAATATATTGTATTCACGGTACCATAGTTAAACGTCATTAGGTGTGTACAATAATTAGAGGAACCGTGACTCCTCAAAGACTGGCAATAGCTGAGATATAAAATACATATCAATTCACATATATATAACAATTATAGATTGCTGTACTAGTATATCAGAATGTGAGTATTTATTGTATCCCTTGATACCCAAAATTGGTCATAGGAGAGGGACACCAAAACAGCCATATATAGTATCTTCCTCAGGTACCCTGAATTAGACAGTATATAGATAGTTGGAATCAGTCAGAAAGTAAAATGCTACTCCCTTTGCGCAGTGGTCAGGCAGTAGCTGCTGCATATCATTATAGTAATTAGTGAATGATATGTGAGCGTACTACCTGCTCACCAAGGGGTGATAATAAGTATATTGAGTCTCTTCTTTCAGTCCCAGCTAGAGGAAGGAGCCTGATAATACAGTACAATGCAGGAACCTACCCTAACAGTGGTCTAATGAGAGTACTCATTGTAGCATAGTGTAAGATAAATAACACAGTATAGAATCAGGATCTGAGCTGCTGCCAATCACACACCATGTTGTTTTGGTGAGTTGTGAGAAGCCAGGTACCGTACACAGTGATGAGAAAAAAGATAGACAATAGCTGCATAGGTAACACTATTGGTAGATAAAGGCTCTGTTACTTTGCTAAGTATTGCATTGACACAATCTTTCCCAATATGTTGGTTACACAGAGCGCTAGAAAGGGGAAAACGTTTAGTCTAGAGTGGGTGTCACGACCAGGATTTCCCGGCATATGGGACGACGGGTAATACCTGTGAGGATGCTATGGCGAGGGGCGTGTGGCGCTGGTGTCTGGCGGGGGGTGCATTGGCTGCGCATAGTCCTGTGCGGGCATACTGGCACTCTGGTTCCGTTCTAGCATGGGCGCCGCCATCTTGCCTCCGGACATGTGACCTAGTTGCCCTATCCTGGTGTGTCACATGCTCTCTCTAGCCTGTCAGTGCGGGACTGGGTATTTAAGGGAGTGCAGAGCTTCCTTTCATTGCCAGTGCAACGTGTTTCTCAGCGCAAGCTGAGAGAGAGTTTCTGAGCTTGTCCGCCTGCCTGTTGGATCTCTGCCTAGCCTACTTCACCTAACCTGCTCCTTACCCTACTGGACTTCCACTGCCTCCTCCTATTGCCTATCCCTTGCCTGAGTACCTGTGTCAGCTGTTACCCTGCCTCCACTTACAATTTCCTCTGGACAATTCACTCCAGCCTGCAATTCACTTCAGCCTGCAATTCATTTCAGCCTCACAGAACCTGGAATACTGGACTGCCTTCTGTTGTCACTGCCTGGACTTTTTCCCATTGCATCACTACAGTTCCCAAGTGCACTTTAGTGCTAAACCCGGACTTTCTGTTTTGCCACATTCGTGTCTGTTAAGCCACTCATTAAAAAACTCTACGTTTACTTTTAAATCTGCTTCAGTGTCTGCTCCTATTATCACCCCGGGTCCACAACAAAACCAGAACCTAACAGTGGGTACCTGATTGCACTAATCGTGAGCAGGCAGTGGCTGATGGTGTACGTTGGTTAAAGGTAGATCACAGCATTGCCAGGCAGGTGTCCCGCTTGTGCACAGCGGGAATCAGTGATCCAAAACACGCGTTTCACTGACGCTTCCTCCGTTGGATTCAGTGAGATAACCCATATAGGAAATCTTTATCCTGTGTGTGGACCAATGACAGTGCGAGTAGGTAGAGTGATCCATGTAACAGGAAACCTTATTGGTTAAAGTGTTACTCACACTGGTCTAATATTGTTAGGGGGAGGACTACATTAGTGTAATGAGGTAGCTCCACGATGCTGGATTAATGGATACAAGGGTAGAGATAAATAGGGCCATTTAAGAGTAATTACTGGAAAGCAGGTAGCTGGCAGGAATCCTAGTGACTGTTAAGAAGACAGGATTACATAGAATGATGTTGAAATGGGATACAAGAGGCTTTATTGTTTAAAAGATCAAATAGTTTAAAATATAAATATTGGCTAATTATAATCTAATCGCTGTGCACTCAGTGTTATCTTAGAAAAAGAAGGGGTAAAATATTGATATTCTATTACCTTCGGGAGTGATAACATTGTGTGAAATATATGTGTTGTGAAACTGTGTAGTGTGTAACTCCGTGGAGTGTATGAGCGCTTAATATGAAAAATGACTTGGAATAAAAGTGATGTGGTTCTGTGCTGTAGTTGAAGTTGTTACTGTCGTCCCTTGCAGGGAATGCTTCTGACGGCGTACCTATTTGGGGCGAACCGTTGGGCATCGACCTCTGGTTGGTGGGCCTGCTGGTCAGATTAGTATTGCCTCGGGTCGCTCTGTTGGAAACTAGCTGCAGTGTTACTTCTCCTTCCTCTCCGGATGTGTGTGTATAGTGTTCACTCTAGGTTCGGTGCCGGGCAAGGAGCTGAACCTAGAAAGGGGCACTACTGTGCGCTCCCAAAAAGGGGCGCGGCCATGCCTAAAGGAACATCTTTAAGACGTGCCCCCTCTTCATCACTCTGTGGGGCATGCCCGGCACTTACGGACACACCTCCTGTCTCTGTGAATAGATGCCGAGACACTTGCTATTTTTTCCCACCTGCAGGACACTACGGCCCATGTGTTGGGATGGCACCCAGTAGGCTATTTTAGCGGAGCGTCGCCAAAAGGGTAGGGCTCATTTTGCCCTTTTGAAATCATGCAGGGTGTGGCGCCCCGCTAAAACAGCCTAGCTGAAATATATATATATATAATTTCCAAAAATCCGGCACTCGGTAGTGCTAGTGCAGCTGAGTGTGCTCGTGCAATTGCTAACATTTAGTCGTTAAGGTCCTGAACAAAACAAGTCCCAACACGGCACTACTAGTACAAGGTTTTGTATTAATGATAGTTAATACAGGTCAATACTTGCATCAAATCTTCAGCATGATAAATAATGCATTCACAGCATAGTGTGCAACGTGACGTTTCGGGATCAAAAGACCCCGTCCTCAAGCTGCTGTGGTCTGTAAGTTGCAAATAGCTAATGAACAAGTCACTACCATTAATACAAAACCTTGTACTAGTAGTGCCGTGTTGGGACTTGTTTTGTTCAGGACCTTAACGAATATATATATATATATATATATATATATATATAATTTAATATAAGCTCTCCATCCACTTCTTGTCTTCTTGTTTTTACAAGGTAGAAATTTCAGCCAGCACACCATTTAAATGGTATAAATAAAATGTATTAGCAGTGTCCCATTCCAGGGTGTAAAGCCATAACAGTAAACACTGACAGGGAAAACAAGTCAAATACTTAGCGTGTATTTTCCCATGTAATCACTGGGGAGTCATGCTCTGAACCCAGTCAAAAACGTCCCAACAGCCGTTTCGGTTCCTCCTTCCTCAGGGAACTGCTGTAGATTAACATATACAGAAACCGGCTTATATACCCACATTACTTAAAAAAGTAACAGGACTCACCTGTGAGACAAAACACCCGCCATACACGTCACCAGGTGCACACGGAAACAGCTTCCCCCGGAAGCACGCCGCAGCCACACCAGCCGCCAAATGCCAGTCAGCATGCTGGCAAGTGGAAGCAGCGCGACCACAGATGTTCCCCGGGGAAGACTTCAAAGTTCCCTGTAACTGGAAGTAAAGTGGCGCTACTATCGTGATCATAAAATATCTATTAAACATTATGTTCATCATTGAGGGGGTCTGTTGTTACATCATTACTATGGTGCAGGGTCACCTGCACACTGCCTACACACTGTCCGCTAACTGCCTGATAGTGTACTGGCCTGCGGAACCCATATGGACACTCGTGTTTCCGGGGGAGGGCATCAAAGTCCCTGAATCCCGGATGTGATGTAATATAACCATAGCAACCACCTAGATACACAACAACCCTTAAAACCGTGTCACACTCTATTTTGATGCTTGTCCTAAATCACTGGCCTTAATAGAGGGTAACACAAAATAATATATATGTCAAAATAAAGAACAGCAACCAATTCAATAAGTTGCCCAATAGATAACTTATAGTAAGACCCTCTAATCTTATCCAGCCAGTGGTGCACCGGTTAGAGCAACTATATAACTATGACACAGAACTGTCTATCAAAATTACAAAATATGGCTATATCTACCCTACGTGATAACTCTGACATTGTGATTCGCCCCGCCGATGAGGGCGGGGGGTATAGTCATCTTAGATCGTGAGTTAACTGACACCTTGCAGATGGTACCTGCTATAAACAATTGTCACATGATCCTACTAATCAATTTAAAAGTAAAATTGATTCAATTAGGTGTATCCAACTCCTGGATTGACGACCACACAATTTTTGATACAGGAATATCCAAGGGTTCCCCTACTATACATGCTACCTGAAATTCACAAATCTGACTCGCACACATCTATACTTTACACTGCACTGTCACTCTCTTTCCATTTTCGTGTGATGCCCTGGGGGGGTCCTGGGCTGGATGTTTTTTGGGGTGCTCTGTGCCCCGGACGTGAACTCATTAGTGTTATGGTGCATACACACGGTCAGATTTGTCAGATCTGTCAGATGAACGATTGAATGATTTGAACGATTTTACCAAAGATTTGAACGATTTTTGACTGCATTAAAATGAATGGAATCGTCCAAGTCTGACTGCAAACACATCAGATGTCAGATATCGTTATCTGACCATCATCGGGAACGCGCATCGTTCAAATTGTTCATCTGACAGTCCCTAATGGAGCATACACACGGTCAGATATTCCTTCAGATATGAACGATTGAACGATTTTTTAAATCGTTATCGTTCAGATCTGAAGACAAATCTGACCGTGTGTATGCTCCATTAGGGACTGCTAGTGTCAGAGAATCCGTGACGAGGTCTAGCAGCTTCCCATGTATTTGCAAATGCATGCAACCAATATCTCTGAAATTCTATTACCTTATAGTGTTCATGTATTGTTGCTAGTATGATTCGGTGTGCTGAGGAACAATAGGGGGTTAAAACCCCCTCTCTTTTCTACTTGGTATGACCCCTCCCTTTCATGCACCTGTTTTATTTGTATTTATTGTTTGTGCCCTGATGAAAAGGCTGGTAAGCCTTGAAACCTCGGCCTAATAAACCACGTTTACACATTTAACAGGTCCGGATGAATGCCGCCTGGTCTATTGTTTATCTATACACCCTGCGTTTATTGGTATATTTGGTAAGGCACCCCGGCTGTTAATTTTTTTTCCGTACCAAGAGTGCCATTCTACGTGTGTGTGTGTGTGTGTGTGTGTGTATATGTAAGTATATATATATATATATATGTATATATATATATATATATATGTATATATATAAAAGTTGAAAAAAAGAGGATTATTGTGATCCCATATGGGTGTGTCACCCCAGCAATTTATTATTGAAGACGAGAGTGTGGACCTTTTTGGATTATGTGTGTGTGTGTATGTATATATATATATATATAACGGCAGAAGGACTGGCACCCAGAGTATAGCAGTGTGACTTTACCGGGTGCCTCCACGGCAAATTTGTAAAGTTCCAAAGAGGTGCGGCACTCACGGATGAATTGTACAAGCACTACAGGTCTTTTTAAAGACCTGTTGTGCTTGTACAATTCATCCGTGAGTGCCGCACCTCTTTGGAACTATATATATATATATATATATATATATATATATATATATATATATATATATATATATATATATATTCATTCCAAAATACCAGCACTCCACAATCGAAGACATGCCAGGGTGCTCAGTCCCAAACAAGCGTATTACAGGAGAACATGCGAACGGCACTCCGTGGACTTGATTCTCAATAAGAAATGACACACAGTCAGATCACTCCATATTGCAACGTTTCGAGGTTTATTACCTCGTCTTCAGGCAGTGTACAAAAAATAAAGATATAAAGCTTACCTATTTGTAGCCACCTTATGAAGGTTAGACGCTGAGCAGCTTCTGGCTTCCTCAGTCATGTGTAACGGACTTCCAGCTGGAGACCCGCCCTGCATACACAGGAACACTCCCACTGTTGCCATGGCACTGCAGTGTCCAACAGAGCCAGTGACAGTCCCTCCATCAAGATTAAAATACTAGATAATAAAAGATATGTCATAAGGAAACAGCAAGAAAATACCATATAAATCATTATTCAAGATCAACTTATATCAACATATGTCTTAGAACATTACTCAGCCTTTAATGGAGATTACAATCAATTAATTGCTAGAATAGTCTGATATAGCATATAGTTATACATGTGCAAACTGTGTATAATAAATATATATAAAAGTGTTTATACATATAGTCAACAGATCCATAAGGTAACCATACATATAGGGACTATAAGAAAATTCCCATTGAGATGATCATTAAGTCCCCTTGGTTTTACAGTATCTAATGTGTATATCCACTTAGATTCCAATCTAATCTCTTATGTCTATCTCAACCTCTCTTATCCTCCCGGATATGATCAATTATAATGTGCCTAAGGCTGTAAAGGCTATGTCGTGCCTCTACAAAGTGCCTGGCTACAGGCTGCTCAGATAATTTACCATTCAATGCGGCTCTAATAGTCGACCTATGTAGGGCCATATGATTAAAAGAGCGTATGGTTTTCCCTACATAGCATAATCCGCACGGATATTTAATAAAGTACACAACATATATACTACTACATGTCAGTGCAAAATGAATATAATATTTGCGTTCAATGTGTGGATGAAAAAACACTTGCTTATCCAACATGTGACGACATATAGTGCGCCCTATACATTTATAACAACTTCCTTCCTTTCTTTGGGTCATCATATTCTCATTTAAATGTTCCGTAATATCGGAATGCAGTCCAGTCCCGAATATTTTTACCTCTTTTATAACAAGCTCTAGGCTTAATTCTTTTTAGACACTTCAGATCTTTATCCGTTTGAACAATAGGCCATAAGTTCTTTAGTGTAGTTTGTACAATTCCAGAAAAAGTATTAAATTGTTGGACCCAATTTAATGTATCCTGTGTTGTTTTATCAGGTATAATCAATGTATCTCTTCTCGGAATGTTATTCACTTTACTTCTAGGTGTTTTAAGAATAGACTCGCTATACCCACGTACTTTGAATTTGCTAGTCACCTCATTTAGATTTTCCTCGAGGAGTTGTTTCCAACTCGTAATCCTTTTAACTCTTAAGAATTGGGAAAAAGGAAGGCCCCTGTTAGTAGCATTCGGATGATGACTCTCTGCTCTAAGGAGGGTGTTGGTTTGGTGAACAAAGATGTGGAAATTTTGTTGTCATTGATGGTAATACATGCATCCAGGTAAGTGATTGTTTTCACACTCATATTGAAGGTAAATTTAATAGGGCAATCACGTCCATTAATCCCTTCCATCAAGTCATGAAATTCACAAAAGTCACCTCTCCAAAAGAGGATAATGTCGTCATCTATATAGTGCTTATAATAGAGAATCTTCTCTCTAACCTCTCTAGAGAAGAAGAATTCTCTTTCCACATACAGTAGAACATGTAAGTATTTGCATATGTGGGGGCCACATGTGACCCCCCCCCCCCCCATTGCACAACCATTACATTGTAAATAATAATCCTCATTGTAATAAAAATTGTTTTTGAGAGGACCAATTCTAGGAGTTTCAGGAAAAGAGATATTAGGACCTACATAGAGAGGATTCTCCTAAATCAACCTTCTAGTAGCCCAAACCACCTCCTCATGAGGTATATTAGTGTATAAACTAGTTATATCAAGCGGAAACCATCCATAAATTAGGTAATTCACCCAATTCTTCCAGTTGTCTAATTAAATCTGACGCATCTTTAAGATACACTGGTTCCGCCACGACACAGGGTTGTAAATAATAGTCCAGATATTTAGAAATGTTACTGTATAACGTGTCTATAGCCTAAATGATTGGCCTTCCCGGTGGATTATTTAGATCCTTATGGATTTTAGGCACACTATATAGTAGGGGAACCCTGGGAAAATCGGTTTTAAGAAAATTATTAGTTTTAGCATCGATAGTGGTATTCTGCAACGCTATTTCCAGAATCTCATCTAATTCCCTTTTAAAGCAATCTGTGGGGTCACTATGTAGTTTGCGATAAATCTTAATGTCACTTAATAATTGTTGTAATTCAGCATGGTATTGTGTGATATCCTTGACTACCACTCCTCCCCCCTTGTCCGCCGGACGAATGACAATGTCTCTATACTTATTAATAATTTTGAGAGCAGTCTACTCTTTAGATAAATTATTTCTATAAGCATTAGATGTTTTTTGAGCATTGATGCATTAGATGTTTTTTGAGCATTGATTACCTGTACATCAAGGGCTTTCATAAATCCAGTAATAGATAAATTATGCGTCGGTGGGTCAAAACTAGATTTCTTTTTGAAGGTCTTCATCATATCAATATTCCGATTTATATCTTCTTTATCTTTAAAGTAATCCCTTAATTTTAATTGTCTATACAGATGACATTGATCAATTTTCCATTTAAATTCTTTGAATTTATTGGTAGGTCCAAAACCCAAACCTTTGTTCAGGGCTGAAAGTTCTGATCCTGTTAAGATTCTTTTAGAGAGATTAAAGACTAGATTTGTTTCTTCCGTCCCCTGCCTCTTGTTGTATTTGTGACGCCACTGTCCGCCCCTCCTCGTTCACTTCTTGAATCTCCTCAGCCAGCACAGGTTTTCACCCCTAAAGGGGGTCTTTGTGTAGAAATATTCATAGAGGAACTTTGTGGTGAATCTCCACCTGATGTGGTTATAGCCTCACTAGAGGAATGCATTACTCTATTAGTTTTAGGATGACTTTGATCTGGTCTGAAATTACGATTAGAGTATTCATTTGGTCCAGATATTCATCTGTATACGCGTTGTTCTGCGTAATCTTTATTCACCTTATCAAATTTCTGTCTCTTAAATTTAATCAAATCTTTTTTATAAACAGCAATTTGGTGATTCAGGCGTTCCATCCAATTAGCGTTTGTTCCTGTTGTAAGGTCAATTTATTAAGTTCTTCAAATTCCCCGATCTTTGTTCTTATGCCAATTCCCGAGCAGATTCTTAGATTACGAGAGTCATCAAATCATAGGAGCATTTATTTAAAACTGAAATCCAGCGGCGACAGAAATCTATATTAAATCTTCCTATCGTGGCCACATTTTTCACATGGAAGCCTCTCAGTATCTTTTTTTTTTTTTTTCCGTGTAATATTATGATGTGATATGGTGTAGTAAGAAGTCAGTTTCCTTTTTCTTATATTTTAGCAAGATGTTAAATAATTCATCAGGTGTACTTCCATTGTATCCACAAATCTTTCTTTAATAGTGCTGCTTCCGACTCACTCTCAGAGAAACTTAATGTTTCTCCTACAGGTAGACCCATTCCATTAAATCAATCCACTAGCTTCATCCATTATAGTTGTGTGAAAACTCTTCAAGACAAAACAAAAAGATACTGTTCAAATCTTACATGAAACCACCGCAACTGTGTTTTATCAGACACAGACGAGTTGTTTACCAGGTGGGTGCAGAGATGTATCACCGTCTCAAAGGTATAAATAGTTGTGCTTCAGGTCTAACACTGCTATTAGAGGCACACATAACCCCGATGCAGTGTATTGTATGCAAATTCAATCCAAAATACCGGCATTCCACAATCGAAGACATGCCAGGGTGCTCAGTCCCAAACAAGCATATTACAGGAAAACATGCGAACGGCACTCCATATTCTCAATAAAAAATGACAGTCAGATCACTCCATATTGCAACGTTTCAAGTTGTTCAAAAAATAAATGACACAAAGCTTACCTATTTGTAGCCACCTCGTGAAGGTTAGGCGCTTAGCAGCTTCTGGCTTCCTCGGTCATGTGTAAAGGACTTCCAGCTGGAGACCCGCCCTGCACACACAGGAACACTCTTGCTGTTGCATATAGGGACTATAAGAAAATATTTCAATTGAGACAATCATTAAGTCCCCTTGGTTTTACAGTATCTAATGTGTATATCCATTTAGATTCCAATCTAAGTAATCTCTTATATCTCCACCTCTCTTATCCTCCGGGACATGATCAATTATAATGTGCCTAAGGCTGGAAAGGCTATGTCGTGCCACTACAAAGTGCCTGGCTACAGGCTGCTCAGATAATTTAACATTCAATGCGGCTCTAATAACCTTGAAACGTTGCAATATGGAGTGATCTCACTGTGTAATTTTTTATTGAGAATAAAGTCCACGAAGTGCCGTTTGTATGTTTTCATATATATGTATATGTATGTGTGTATATATATATATATATATATATATATATATATATTTATATTAGGGGTGTGCATCGGCCACTTTTCGTGTTTTGGATCTTTCTTCGTGTTTTGGATCTGGATTGGTACTGCCAAAACCACCCTTCTGTGTTTTGGGTTCTGGGTTTTGTGTTTTGATCTGGATTTTTTTGGATAAAAGCATAAAAACAGTGCAAATCACAGCATTTGTAGGTTTTTCTGTTCCTATGCTATTATTAACCTCAATAACATTAATTTCCACTCATTTCTAGTCTATTCTGAACACCTCACAATATTGTTTTTAGGCCAAAAGGTTGCACCAAGGTAGCTGGATGACTATGCTAAGCGGCACAAACACGTGGCCCATCTAGGAGTGGCACTGCAGTGGCAGACAGGATGGCAGTTTGAAAAACTAGGCCCCAAACCGTACATTATGCAAAGAAAAAAAAGTGCAAGATAGAATTGTCCTTGGGCCCTCCGACCCACCCTTATGTCGTATAAACAGGACATGCACACTTTAACATACCAATCATTTCAGCGCCAGGGTCTGCCACACAACTGTGGCTGAAATGATTGGTTCATTTGGGACCCCACAAAACAAGCTGGCAATTAATCTGTCCCTGCTCTACGGGGGCAAGATGTCGTCCTCATCCACCGATTCTTCACCCTCTTCAGTGTTGTGTACATCCTCATCTTTACAGAGTATTAATTCATCCCCGCTGGAATCCACCACCACAGGTCCCTCTGTACTTTCTGGGGGCTGGTCTCCCTGGAAGAATTGATAATTAATTTTGTGGAAGCAACCTCCTACGCCTTTCGCTTACAAGGTTCATGGCTGCACTAAACACTCTTTCGGAGTACACACTGGGAGGGGGCGGGGGGGAACTTATGTAAAATAGAGCCAGTTTGTACAGGGGCTTCCAAATTGCCTCTTTTTCCTGCCAGTACAGGTACGGACATGCCTACTTGGATGCTGTCACCGATGTAATCCTCCACCATTCTGTCAATGGTGGCAGTATCATAAGCAGTGACAGTAGACATGTCAGAAATTGTTGCCAGGTCCTTCAGTCCGGACCAGATGTCCAAACTTGGTCCTGCATCACTGCCAGCGGGTTGCTTAGGATACCTAAGTTGTTTCCTGGCAGCCCCAGTTGCGGGAGAAAATGAAGGAGCTGTTGACGTGTCACATTCCACTTCAGCTGACAGTGTTTTCACCAGCAGGTCTTTGCACCTCTGCAAGCTTGTGTCGGCCGGAAAGAGAGACACCACGTAGGCTTTAAACCTAGGATCGAGCTTGGTGGCCAAATTGTAGTGTTCTGATTTCAACAGATTGACCACCCTCGAATCCTGGCAAAGCGAATGAGGGCTTCATCCACAAGTCCCACATGCCGAGCGGAATCGCTCCGTCTTAGCTCATCATTCATTTTCTCCAGCTGCTTCTGCAAAAG
The DNA here is from genome assembly GCA_031769625.1 of Taudactylus pleione. Lineage (NCBI taxonomy): Eukaryota > Metazoa > Chordata > Amphibia > Anura > Myobatrachidae > Taudactylus > Taudactylus pleione. The sequence continues at coordinate 6,944,392 of JAUIMM010000975.1, forward strand.
CCTAATGAGGGGAATGACCTGACTCAAGCTGGCAGTGTCTGAACTGACTTCACGTGTAGCAAGTTTGAAGGGCTGGAGAGGAGAACCTTGCACAACACGGAAATCATTCTCCACTGCGTTTGAGTCAGGTGCATACCCCCTCCTTTGCCTATGTCATAGGTGGATGTATAGGCTTGAATGACCTTTGGCTGCTCCTCTTTCCACTGAAGCATATAGAGAGTTGAGTTCCACCGCGTCACAACCTCTTGCTTCAGGTGATGGCAGGGCAGGTTCAAGACTGTTTGCTCGCACTCCAGTCTTCGGGCACGCAGTCGCTGAATGACAAAAGTGGCCAGAAATTTTTCGGGCCACCTAAAGCGTCTCCTGCACGTCCTTGTTGTGTTTCAGAAAATTCTGCACCACCAAATTTATTGTGAGAGCAAAACATGGGACGTGCTGGAATTTGCCCAGATGTAATGCTGTAATATTGGTGGCGTTGTCAGATATCACAAATCCCCAGGAGAGTCTAAGTGGGGTAAGCCACTGGGTGATGATTTCCCTCAGTTTCTCTAAGAGGTTGTCGGCTGTGTGCCTCTTACTGAAACCGGTGATACACAGCGTAGCCTGCCTTGGAACGAGCTGGTGTTTCTGAGATGCTGCTACTGGTGATGCTGCTATTGTTGCTGAGTAAGGCGATACATCTACCCAGTGGGCTGAAAGTCATATAGTCCTTAATCTGCCCTGTTACACTTGTCCACATGTCCGTGGTTAAGTGGATATTGGGTACAACCACATTTTTTAGGACACTGAGGACACTTTTTCTGACGCTACACCAATATCCTCATCCTGTTGTACTTCAACACTGACATCTTCAATTTGAATATCAGCAACTGGACTGTGTGTGCTCTTTCCAGCACTTGCAGAGGGCGTGCAAATGGTGGAAAGAGCCACCTCTTCCCGTCCAGTGTTGGGAAGGTCTGGCATCGCAACCGCCGCCACACTTGGACTCTTTTTGGGGATTTGTGATATCTTCTTAGAACGCACAGTTCTTTGCTGTGCTTTGCCAGCTTAACTTGTTTAATTTTTGTAACGGGAGGAGGGCTTCCATCGTCATGTGAAGCTGAACCACTAGTCATCAACATAGGGAAAGTCCTTAGCCGTTCCTTGCCACTCTGTGTCGTAAATGGCATATTGGCAAGTTTACGTTTCTCCTCACACTGTTTAAATGGACTTTTTAAGGTAATTTTCCTGAACTTTGTCATTTGGAATTTTATATGCCCTCTACAATGACATTGGGCATCGGCCTTGGCAGACGACGTTGATGGCATTTTATTGTTGATGTCATGACTAGTGGTAGCAGCTTCAGCACTAGGAGGAATTGGTTCTTGAACTTTCCCTATTTTATTTTTATCGGTGGGGAGATGTTCGGATTTCAGAAATCCGAACCCGCTCATCCCTAATACACACACACACACACACACACACACACACACACACACACACACACACACACACACACACACACACACACACACGTAAATATTATATAAATAAATATTGGGACATTGACAGAATTTTCATGTTTTGGCCTCTATTCACCACCACAATGGCTTTGAAATGAAACAAAGAAGATGTGCTTTCAGATTTAATTTGAGGGTAATTACATCTAAATCTGGTGAACGGTGTAGGAATTACAAAGGTGGGAGGCACATATAGAAACCGTTGTAATTCCTACACCGTTCACCTGATTTGGATGTAATTACCCTCAAATGAAATCTGAAAGTCTGCAGTTAAAGCACATCTTGTTTGTTTCATTTCAAAGCCATTGTGGTGGTGAATAGAGACCAAAATGTGAAAATTCTGTCAATGTCCCAATATTTATGCACCTGACTCTATATACACACACACACGAGGCGGCACTCAGTCCATTTATGTAAGGTAAAGCAGTGCTGTAGTTTATGCAGTCATCATTTCATCGTTGTTTCGTGGCCACATGCCCCTTCAGGTTGTCATATGGCATGTGGCCCCGAAACATCGATGAAATGATGATTGAATAAACCACAGCACTGCTTTGCCTTCCATGAATGGACTCTGAGTGCCACCTCTTGTGTATGTATATGGTGGAAACTGGGGTGTTTTATTAGCCAACATTTCGGGGATCGGATCCACTTCCTCAGGACAACATTCAAACACACTGTGAACATGACCGTGTTTAAATACAATACATGAAGTAATCACCACACTTACCCTCTCCCCTGTGGGTCCAAGTCCCGACGGCTAGCACACCAGAGCAGCACCCACCGGCAGCGGCGCCTCCGTTGCGCCAGAAGTGACGTCACTCGGAGCAGCCACTGGATCCTGGCAACCACTAAACAAAAACAAAGTAGTGGCAGATGACACAGTACAGAATACATCAGGCAGTGTCCATGCATAGACCCCTGCATACTAGTGCACAAAACTTGCCAATCAGTGTTAAATTAAGATGACATATCATAAGTATATGTCAATATAAACATGTGGCATATTACACTTTAAAATCACCTGTGAAAAAGATACAACATAATCTGCAAAAATATAAATAAATATATGAAAGTGATGGAAAAATCTTCCAGTCAAACCTACCTAGTGTCTCTAAAAAAAATAAAAAACACAGAATAAAAATGTTACGCCTTACATAAACGAAATTACAGAACACAACAGACTCCTGTATAAATATAATATAATATCCCCATCTAGTGGATAAATATAGGTAGTACAACTGCTCAGACATATTCAAATAAAATTCATGAGGCCCAAAGATTCATTCAAACCTCGAGGGGACAGGGTATCTAAGTGATTAATCCATTTGGATTCTAGCAGTAAAAGTTTTTTTTAGCCCGGTCTCCCCCTTCCCCCTAATCGAAATGGGTACATGATCAATCACTTTGTATTTTAAAGTCGCTAAGGTATGGCGAAATTACACAAAATGAAATGCCACTGGCTGCTCACTCATGCCAGACTGCATTGCTGCATGGATTGCTGGACGGCGTTGTGCCATACGAATTTTAACCTAGCACTCATTCTTCCCAACATAATATAAACCGCATGGGCAAAAAATTACACATACAACATGATTAGAGCTACAAATCAAAGGCCATTTGATGGGAAATCTAATGCCAGAATGAGGATGTGTTATGTAATCTCCTACGCGCAAGCTGATCTTCCTGTTCCAAACAGGGTTGCAGCTCATTCTACTCTGTCTGCGGGACCCTCATGGGTGGTTCAACATTGCGTTTCTGCTGAATAATTGTGCAAAGCGGCCAAGTGGTCTTCCGTCCACACTGTTCTTAGATTCTATGCCATTGATACCTTTGCCTGTCTGGATGCTTCCTTTGTGTGTCAGATTCTCCTTTCTGCTCAGGAGCATCCCCACAATTAGGGAAACTGCTTTGGGACATCCCCATGGTATCTCTGTGGATCCCCTATGGTCCTTCAAGAAGAAACTAACAGTTATGGTAGACTTACCTTTCTTAACTCTTTCTTCAAAGTCCAAACGATTCACAGGGTGCCCACCTGGCTTCAATGGGTTTCCTCTTGGTCATGGAGTCCCTCATGTGTTGTGAGTGTTTCATGTACTTATTGTCCTTCCTTCTCTCTCCTGCTCCTGCCTTGGGCTTGTTTACAAAACTGCCTGTGGCTGAGTGTGGGGTATATATGGAGGAGGACGGGGCATCCTGGGAGCTAAAACTTAACTCTTTGGTGCCCGGATCACTCCAACCACACACACCCCCATGGTATCCCTGTGGGACTTCGAAGAAATAGTTAACAAATGTAAGTCTACCATAACTCTTATATCTCTTCATGGAACTTATTCACAGTTCACGCCAAACAAGCCATGCAGATGGAGTTGAGGTTCAGACATGTACATTATAACCCATTTAAAAGCAATTTTTCCATTGGAAACTGATATATTGTCAAATTAAACTCAACCAAACCTGGCACAAACTATGATTTCCACATTTTAAAGAATTGATATCACAGAGTGAATCTTCTCCTCCAGTCTTGGGTCTATTCATCAAATCAAATTGTTAACGGTTATATATATCATTCAGCCTTTAGTACTTTAAACTTGTCAAAGGTTGTCTTTATCGAATCCAATCAAATTGTTGCTGCACTGTTCACGACCACTGCTTATGTCTTAAGGTACTCTTTTTTTTTTTTTTTTTAATTTGTTTTGTATATTACATTGATATAAATCAACTTTTCTTAGCTGTTAAGGTCAGGCTATTTTTTTTTAGTTCCTAATTTTTAGATAAATAGACTATTAAAAGGACAGCTTTGAACAGACATTACTAGTTTTCCTGCATCTTGAAGGTTTATGTTGTGTTTCATGTAGTGCAATAAGATTCTAAAATTACATGCTCTGAAATACATTTACTCTACTGATATGGCTTTGGAAATAACTTCAAATAAATTACAACTGTCCCTTTATTGTACACATACAATATGGATGCTTAATTGTCACTATAGCGGCGCAGAAAATATATAGGAGTGCTATCTGTGCAAATACTCTTAATAATAATAATAGTAATAATATATTTTATTTATATGGTGCCACAAGGGTTCCGCAGCGCCTTACACAGTACATAAACAAATGAGCACACAAGAAAACAGATATTAACAGTGCATACAATGGAGGACAAATACATGTTTTATTCATTGCTGCATAACATTTGGGGCGGGGTGCTGTTGTAAATTAGAGTATAATTAAGTGAAGGAGAAGCACATGAGGGAAGAGGTCCCTGCTTGTGAGAGCTTACATTCTAAAGGGGAGGGAGAAGACAAACATGGGTGACACAGATGGGCAGGATAGAAGAATCACAGTAATATTATATCTATGGAGAGGTTAGTCTAAACTTAAGAGGAAAAAACAATGAGTTCAGCAAAATTGCACCAAGCCTCATGATTTGGGAGCCACAACCGAGGTCCATTTGAGGGGTCATCTTGCTGCATCGTTCGGTATGGCATAGTTGGAGTGGATAAGCAGATTGCATGGGGAGATCAGGAGGGATGCGGGCTGCATTGGAGATCCAGGTGCAGGCACAATCCATAGGCATGATGGAAATGTGGTGGTAGATAAAAGCAGTCCTTAATAGCAGAAATAGCTGATTTGTTAAATTCTCATTCTGTTCTCCTCCTGAATAACTCCGGCTTCAATTTAAATGTTCTATTAACACTTTAAACTAAGCACTTCAAATCTAAGCACACTTGCTGGAGCAGCCTCGGCTAAGGCAGCCAAAGGCTGCTCCAAATAAGTGTGACTCAATCCAGGTGTCCACACTGATCCCACCCCCACCCCTAACACCCTCCTCACACAACAAAGGGTCAGCAGTAAAATAAACAAATGGTGAGAGGATAATATACCAACACAGATACAGAGTAATTTCCTGCCTTGATACAGATTTTAAAATCGGTACATGACTAAACATTATTTCATATCGGTTTTAAAGGCTGTGCAAATAAAAACCAAGCAGTAGTATGTTGGGTACAGTAGTCAATTACCTGTGGATGAGAAGAAATGAAAAATCACATCACAGTTCCTGCCAGGTACTAGTATAGTTAGTAATAACTCCTGAATAACTCCGGCTTCAATTTAAATGTTCTATTTATACTTTAAACTAAGCACTTAAAATCTAAGCACTGTTGCTGGAGCAGCCTCGGCTAAAGCAGCCGAACATACAATGGGGTTTGGTTATAATGCGGTGCTGAGTGTATAATTGTGTGAATTGAAACAAAAATCGATCCCGCACCAGAGAATTTATTTAGTGGGATATTGTGTGAACTCAATTATCATGTTTACTATATTATTTAATCTCTTACTGCCAAGTATCAAAAGATATACACTACCGTTCAAAAGTTTGGGGTCACCCAGACAATTTTGTTTTGTTTTTTTACATGAAAACTGACTTTTATTTATCAAATGAGTTGCAAAATGAGTAGAACAAATAGTCAAGACACTGGCAAGGTTAGAAATAATGATTTTTATTTGAAATCATTTTGTCCTTCAAACTATGCTTTCGTCAAAGAATGCTCCTTTTGCAGCAATTACAGCATTGCAGACCTTTGACATTCTAGCTGTTAATTTATTAAGGTAATCTGAAGAAATTTCACCCCACGCTTCCTTAAGCACCTCCCACAAGTTGGTTTGGCTTGATGGGCACTTCTTGCATACCATACGGTCAAGCTGCTTCCACAAAAGCTCAATGGGGTTGAGATCTGGTGACTGCACTGGCCACTACATTACAGACAAAATACCAGCTGCCTGCTTCTTCCCTAAATAGTTCTTGCATAATTTGGAGGTGTGCTTTGGGTCATTGTCCTGTTGGAGGTAGAAATTGGCTCCAATCAAGCGCTGTCCACAGGGTATGGCATGGCGTTTCAAAATGAACTGATAGCCTTCCTTATTCAAAATCCCTTTTACCTTGTACAAAATCTCACAATTTACCAGCACCAAAGCAGCCCCAGACCATCACATTACCTCCACCATGCTTGACAGATGGCATCAGGCACTCTTCCAGCATCTTTTCACTTGTTCTGCGTCTCACAAATGATGTTCTGTGTGATCCAAACACCTAAACTTTGAATTCGTCTGTCCATAACATTTTTCCAATCTTCCTCTGTCCAATGTCTGTGTTCTTTTGCCCATATTAATCTTCTCCTTTTATTGGCCAGTCTCAGATATGACTTTTACTTTGCCAATCTGCCTAGAAGGCCAGCATCCCTGAGTCGCCTCTTCACTGTAGATGTTGACACTGGCGTTTTGTGGGTACCATTTAATGAAGTTGCCAGTTGAGGACTTGGGAGGCCTCTATTTCTCAAACTAGAGACTCTAATGTACTTGTCTTCTTGCACAGTTGTGCATCGGTGCCTCCCACTTCTCTTACTACTCTGGTTAGAGGCTGTTTGTGCTGTTCTTTGAAGGGAGTAGTACACACCGTTGTAGGAAATGATCAGTTTCTTGGCAATTTCTTGCATGGAATAGTCTTCATTTCTAAGAACAAGAATAGACTGTCGAGTTTCACATGAAAGTTCTCTTTTTCTGGCCATTTGGAGAGTATAATCGAACCTACAAATGTGATGCTCCAGATACTGAGCTAACTCAAAGCAAGGCCAGTTTTATAGCTTCTCTAACGAGCAAACCCGTTTTCAGCTGTGCTAACATAATTGCACAAGGATTTTCTAATCATCCATTGGTCTTCTAACGTGCTTAGCAAACACAATATAACATTAGAACACTGGAGTGATGGTTTCTGGAAATGGGCCTCTATACACCTATGTAGATATTCCTTTAAAAATCAGATGTTTGCAGCTAGTATAGTCATTTACCACATTAACAATGTATAGAGTAGTGGTTACCAAACTTTTTTGAATCACGTCGCCCTAGACTACCAGCTTTGTTTTCACAGCATCTCTAATCCAAAAGTTTGTTATTGAGAAATTCGGAAAAAATGTAGGAAAAGTAGTAAAGTGAAGTAAATTGTGCTTACCTGTTAGCCTTAGGTTCAGTTATGTGGTGGTGGACAGATTTGTGCTTCTTTTAGTCCACATATTTACATTACATTGACCATAAATAATTTGATTTGGTGCCGGACAACCAACTTGAGGCACCCCTGCAAGTGTCCCAAGGCACCCCATAATGCCATGGCGCACAGTTTGGGAACCACTGGTATAGAGAGTGTATTTCTGATTAATTTAATGTTATCTTCATTGAAAAAAAACAGTGCTTTTCTTTCAAAAATAAGGACATTTCTAAGTGACCCCACACTTTTGAATGGTAGCGTGTGTGTGTGTGTGTGTATGTATATAAATGATTTAACTATGCTCCATAGCGTCTTCTGAGGAGACGCTGACACGGAGCTGTAGAACCAATGGAATAAACGGCAGTCAGTGATACAATTTGAATGGACCAATGAGGATAAGGCTGAGGGTATATATGAGGACTGAGATGAGTGCTCTGGTTGATCTGTCTTGATAAAGCAGCCTCTAGGCGAAACTCGCGTTGGCGTTTCCACGATGTACCGATGTCAATTATTTTTATAATGAAATCTGTGTAGCATGTAATATGTGAAGCTGACCAGGGCATCACTCTATATCTTTCTCTCCCCTTGCTATATGTTAAGGACGGAGGATTTCATATGCTGTGTGTAAATAACACTAACATGCTGCATGTGACAGCATTAAATTGGCTGGCTGATCGCTACTGTTACTATGCATATAGCTTACAGCGTGTATTATGTGAAGTCGATCAGAGCCCAACTTTATTACTATATTATATTATTTTCTCTCTCTTACCCCACTGTATTGTGAAGGAGGAGGATAGCAGATGCCAGGTGTAATAAAGACTGGTTGAATAAACAGTGATTTATCTGGCAGCAGTATTGGAATCAGTGGCGTAACTAGGATATTTGGAGCCCAGGGCAAATTTGAAAATGGAGCCCCCCCTTGTGTGCACGCCTTACCTGAATTCACGCTCCGGATACTGCTTCCGCCGCCGCATGTCAGTTCTCCCGGGCTGGCGCACTCAGCATTATGGGAGAGACGTCATGACGTCTCTCCCATTACCCACTGCCTGAGCCGGAAGGCGGAGCTCATGAGTGAGCTCCAACCCGGCTCTTGCAGTGGGCGCTGCAGCAGTCAATGAGAGTCTGTTTGACTCTCATTGGCTGCTGATTCACACACACATCCCCACCGCTCGTCGGTGATGTGTGTGCAGCAACAGCCGACTCTCATTGGCTGCTGGTTAACACATACATCGCTGGCGGCGATGTGTGTGTTAGCACAGCCTGAGCCTTCCTCCCACGTCCTGGCAGTATTGGGTAAGCGCTCAGGGGGAGGGAAAGGGCACGGCTGTGCAGTAAAATAACATATATAGGAACAGAAGTCATATACAGTGCCTTGCAAAAGTATTCACCATTGGCTTTTTACCTTTTTTGTTACATTACAACCTGTAATTTATTTATTTTTTCAATCTGAATTTTATGTGATGGATATACACAAAATAGTCTAATTTGGTGAAGTGAAACGAGAAAAATATATATAAAAAAGTATCTTTATAAATAAAATTCTGAAAATTGGCATGTGTATAGGTAATCACCCCCTTTGCTATGAAGCCCCTCAAAAGTTCTGTTGCAACCAATTACCTTCAGAAGTCACATAATTAGTGAAATGAAGTCCACCTGTGTGAAATCTAAGTATCACATGATCTGTCAGTATAAACACAGGTTTTCTGAAAGGCCCCAGAGGCTGCAACACCACTAAGCATGAAGACCAAGGAGCTCTCCAAACAAGACAGGGACAACGTTGTTGAAGTACAATTCTGGGTTGGGTTATAAAAAAATATCCAAATCTTTGATGATCCCCGTAGCACCATCAAATCAATCATCTTAAAATGGAAAGAACATGGTACGAGAACAAACCTGCCAAGAGAGGGCCACCCACCAGAACTCACAGATCTGGCAAGGAATGCATTAATCACAGAGGCAGCACAGAGACCAAAGGTAACCCTGAAGGAGCTGCAGAGTTCCATAGCAGAGACTGGTGTATCTGTGCATGTGGGCAACTCCCCAAATGTATGGAGGTAGGTTCCCTGGTCAGATGAGACTAAAATTTTACTTTTTTCGGCCACCAAGGAAAATGCTATATCTGGTGCAAACCCAACACATCCCATCACCCCAAGAACACCATCCCCTTAGTGAAACGTGGTGGCAGCATCATGCTGTGGGGATGTTTTTCAGCAGCAGGGACTGGGAAACTGATTTGAGTCGAGGGAAAAATGGATGGTGCTAAATACAGGGATATTCTTGAGCAAAACCTGTTTCAGTCTACCTGTGATTTGAGACTGGGAAGGAGGTTCATCTTCCAGCAGGTCAATGACCCGGGGCATACTGCTAAAACAACACTCGAGTCATTTAAGGGGAAACATTTAATTGTGTTGGAATTGCCTAGTCAAAGCCCAGATCTCAATCCAATTGAGAATCTGTGGTCAGACTTGAAGATTGCAGTTCACAAGCGGAAACCATCTAACATGAAGGAGCTGGAGCAGTTTTGCCTTGAGGAATGGGCAAAAATCCCAGGGGCAAGATGTGGCAAGCTCATAGAGACTTATCCAAAGCAACTTGCAGCTGTAATTGCCGCAAAAGGTGGCTCAACAAAGTACTGACTTTAGGGGGGTGAATAGTTATGCACGCTGAAGTTTTCAGTTATGTTGTCCTAAATGTTGTTTGATTCACAATATATGTAAAAAAAAAAAAAAAACACAACTTCACAGTTCAGTGTTCTCCCCAGAAAATTTTTCTAGCCGGGTGGGATCAAGAAGTAGCCGGGTGGGGGCCTTCTCATTAATAAAATGTTTAAAATCCTGACCTTTTATAATGATTTAAACTTGAAATAAAAATTTATATATTAATTCTCCTTCTTAGAGGCCCAGATACTGTCCCCACTTGCAGGCTACATAAAATATATTTTTTATACAGCTTTACAGATACTGGGCCTGATTCAGACCCGGTTGCAAGCGCTAAGCGCTCGCAACTGGGTCGATGGTGGCCCAGAGCGCATGCGCTCGACGGTGCCGACTCAGTCATGCGCATGCGCGAGACCCCGGATAGCGACGGGTAATCCGTCGCTCCGGGTCTCGTACCAAAGGGGGCGTGCTGTCGATGTTGCGTGACAGCACACCCCCTTTGGTGGGCGGGCTGGGGGAGTGGCTGCCCGAACGGAGGCGTTCCCATGTGAACACTCCGTTTGGGGGCGGCCCTACTGACATCACGAGTGATGTCGGTGGGAGAGATTTCGGCTCTGTTAGAGCCGAAATCTCTCTGGGGCTTGCGGCAACGAGATCCTACCACAAGGGTCTCGTCGCAAGCCCGATGGTTGCGATGGTCTTGACCATCACGACCATCTTCCTGGCCACTCACTATAGCTGTGGTGGCCAAAAAAAGACCGGCCCTGATTCAGAGCGTCCGACTCTGAATCAGGGCCACTGGCCCCACTTGCAGGCTCTCTTTAATCAGTTCAGGTGACTGTTCCCGTCTGAACTTTTATACAGGAGGATGGATCTTTGCCCTCCAGCCTGACACCGCCCCTGCACTTTGATGAACAACTACCCCCTGCCCCAATGCCACATCCACTGCTCGGGACTCTCCCCTGACCCAATGCCGTGTCCCCTGCCCCAATGCCGCATCCCCAGCCCAACACTTCCCCCGCCCCAATGCACCTGTTTTCCGTTACCTGGAACCTTCACTAACGTCCTTATTGCCGACGGACACGGAGGCTCCAATGTGAGGAGCATGACGTCGGCGCACCTCGGTGTTGCATCCATGTCCGTGGCAACAAGGACAAATTGAGGGTGACCGGGAATGCTCTGCATTGGCGGGGGAGGGGAGGGGGGGAGTGCCAGGCGTTAGGCTGTTTCTGCTGGGTGATGCGCCCTGAGAAAATAGCCTAGGGAGAGCACTGCAGTTGTAGGCATGTTCTGTGAATGAAATGATGCACACCTTCAAACAATCCATTTTAATTACAGGTTGTGAGGCAACAAAACATGAAATTGAAAGGGGAGTGAATACTTTTGCAAGGCACTGTATAGAGCACAATACAATGAGACAATATAACACTTAAGGATCGTATGCTATGTGTCTACAGAAAAATGACTAGGGCGTTCTGTAATAGAGAGAGTGTTACATATATGGCAACATAATGTGCCACTTACTGTTGCGACTTATAGTCCATGTCTTAATATGTTGTGCCTTTGATGGGGAGTGATGAAAATGTTCAAGGTACAAGTGTTGGTGCATGCACCTCCGTGCTTCTGTGGTCGGGCGCCGGGTTTCCGGTGCTTTCAAGTGAAAGTGTGCCTCCATTTGCCTGTTTGTGGGTATCCCCTCTCGATGTTGTAGATCCATCTTGTGTGGATCCCGTGGTGCAGTAGCCAGTACGATGAAAGTCTTAAGCTGCTGTGGGTGTATAGGAGCCGGCGGTGAGCTTTGCACGCCTGTCTCACTGCCGGACAGCTGCTTCCGGGTAACGCTCTGCAACGCGTTTCATCCGCTGTACTGTGTTGGGTTACGTCAGGGCTCCTTGTGTGATGTGTCGGTCAGTCTTTTTAAATGCTGTTTGAGCTCCTCCTCTTGGGGAGGGTTTGGTGTTTATAGGGAAAAGATCCAATGAGAGAAGGTCCCAAATATTTAAGGGTTATATATAATAGTAGGTTTTATGGTAATCATAATAAAATGTTAATAGTAAAAATTACAATGATATATAATCCAGTATATTCTAATTAAAATATCAGATATTGCAATAAAAATAGAGATAGAAATGGAATGAATACAATTAGATAGATGAATGAATGAATAAATCAATATAAAGATATATTATGTGATGACAAATACTCTGATGCATTTTATCTGTGTGTAGACATTAGTGTAGGGTAGATCCAAATGTCAGAAGTGAAACGGTAATTCATGTAGTTAGTGGGATAAGTTCATAGCTATGTTAAAATGCAGCAGAGTATTTTTCATCACATACTATATATTTCTATTGATTTATTAATTTATCTAATTTAATTCATTCCATCTCTATCTTTATCGCACTTTATCTGATATTTTAAGAGGAATATACTGGATTATATTTAATTTTTTTATTTTTTTTTCCGATCAACATTTTATTATGATGACCATAAAACCTACTATTATATATAACCTTTAAATATTTGGGACCTTCTCTCATTGGATCTTTTCCCTATAAACACCAAACCCTCCCCAAGAGGAGTAGCTCAGACAGCATTTAAAAAGATTGACAGACACATCACACAAGGAGCCTTGACGAAACCCAGCACAGTAAAGCGGGTGAAACACGTTGGAAATGCCCCCTTTGCAGAGCGATACCTTGAAGCAGTTGTCCGGCGGTGAAACAGGCGTGCACGCTCACCTCCGGCTCCTACACACCCACAGCAGCCGAAGACTGTCATCGTTCCGGCTGCTGCACCACGGGATCCACACAAGACGGATCTCCAACATCGAGAGGGGATACCCGGCAAGTAGACAAACGGAGGCAAACTTTCACTTCAAAGCACCGGACATCCGGCGCCTGACCACAGGTGCACGGCGGTAGGAGGTGCACGCACCAATACTTGTACCTTGAACGTTTTCATCACTCCCCATCAAAGGAGCAACATATTAAGTCCTGGTCTATAAGAAGTAACAGTAACTGGCACATTATGTTGCCATATTTGTAACACACTCTCTATTACAGAACACCCTTGTCATTTTTCTGTAGACACATATAGAATACGATCCGTAAGTGTTATATTGACTCATTGTAATGTGCTCTATATTTGACATGTGTTCCTATTTATGTTAATTTACTATATACACTTCTTTAAGGAATTTATTTATGACACAGAATTGTTTCAGACAGCCCTAGTTTTATTTTATTTAGTACTTTTACTCTCTTTTTAGGAATAAACTTATTACTATATCTCTGGACTGTATACACATTTCTTACCACACAATTATACACTCAGCACCGCAGTTTAACCAAACCCCATTGTATAATATAGAGTATTTGCACAGATAGCACTCCTATATATTTGCTGCGCTGCTAGAGTGACAATTAAGCATCCATTCTATTTCTATACTAGTGTATGTGGGGAACACACAAATTTGTCACTGGCAACAGCTGTTAACACACCCAAGACCTATCTGTCAGCCTAAAGTAGCGCACTACACCATATGTTATACCAACATACATATACAGTATGCTATGTGAGGACACATCTGTATGTTGTTTTCTAAATGTGTTTTTATTAGTGTTGGGGAAGCACCAACTTAAATTCACAACAATTGCATGAATACCATGTCTGACTATGTAATATATTGGATCAATTCACTCACCTGTGATGACAAAAATCTCAGCTTTAACACGCTAGCTCCCAGTTCTGCATTTGGATATCCTCATTATTTATGAAGTGCCACAAAACTGAGTTGTCAGATGAACGGTGTAATACATCATACTTTGCAACTAAACAAGAAGGCCCACACATATGAGACGGAGTAAAGATTGCACGAGAATGTTTGAAACTTGTCTGCTAAACTATTTGTATTGCTTCTACCTTTACATAACAATGTGTAGTAAAAAAAATAAAAAGTAATCCTTTGGTTGTGTTTTTTCTTTTAAAGGGAAATGCAGAGGGTGGAGCTGTGATTTTGTCGGTAGTTACCACAGATTCAAAGCCACTGGCTCCTGCTTCTCTGAAGATGGCTCCCTTCTTGCTGTTAGTTTTGAAGACTTAATTACAATTTGGGCATCCAGTACTTGGGACTTAAAGCATACATTCTGCCAACCGCCAGGAAACATAAGGTGGGTAAGATCTTTCTAGATTCATATACCTACATGTAAATGTTGAATGCATTTCAACCTGCAGCACAAACCATTTTATCAAAAGGTCCTTCACAAAATCCTACACAATCATAGTTGAGCTGCAGTGAGTAAACTATCTCTCCTGGTAATGTATGTGTATGAGTCCTGCAGTCCCTCCAAATAGCCGCCCTTGGCGCATCAGGTCCCGTGCGACTCTCACCAGGAGACTGCACTGATTAATTTGATATGCTACACGTGTATTAGTGTGCGACTTTGTATGAGTCTGTATATGAAGTGCTATGATGCAGCAGCTGCAGCTTTTTCCACACCAAGTTCTGTTGTGCTTTGTTTACAGAGTCAGTTGCACACAAATATCCAAGTGTTGCATATCAAATTAATCCGTGTAGTCTCCATATCAGTGAATTGAAACATAAACACAATTTAAGATAAACAGCTGTCTACCGTATACAGATGGTCGAAGAAGGACCTAGTCTAGTTATAAAGTGAATGAGACCGGAGTTGGATATGCAAGTAGTGATGATCAGTGACCGTTAACAGTTCATATGGCAAAATATGTGAGAGGTTGAAGAACAAGATCAGATGTAGTGTTGGCGCAGGATTCTTGTGACATACAGGAGATAATATTGTTTCTGGATTGCGTAAGTGGCTAGTTTTGGAATAGATTTGCATTTTTCGAAAAGATATTCTATAGGTGTCTCTAATGAGTGCCAGTTTATTTCTTCGTTCTGTAGTAGTGTAGGCCTGCAATAACATCTCTTGGGTATTGGTCAGTCGATGACTTTGTCTTGATTGTTCTGTGGGCTCTGCCCCTAAGAAATTCATCAGATTTCTGGTAAAATATGATTGAAAAGATGCATGAGTGGCATCAAAACAAACTGAGAAACTATGGCACGTTACAAACAGTGAGACCTAATTTCTATGCTCCCTTGATTTTCTTTAAGAGCTTCTACCTCATTATGTAAACTGGTTAGCTACTTATCGTAACAACACTTATCGTGCCAAATGTCTGTTTTAGGGTCAAGTGTCTACGTTCTGGTGTCAAGCAAGGTTATATCAGACTAGAAAACTCTGAACGGCCATAGAGAGTTCCTGTTAAAATTGCTGTCTTAACACCTTCAAGCTAACTAGTCATGCACGACTGCTTGAATTTGAGTTTCTGGCAATTATTTATTAACATTTACTTATATTGTGCCAGAATATTCTGTTGTGCTTTTAGAATTGGGAACAAGTAGTAGTAAAACAGTAATAAAAGCATTGGTTAGCATTACTGCCTCATAGCACTGAGGTCGTGGGTTCAATTCCCACCACATCCCTAACTGTGCGGAGTTCGTATATTCTCCCTGTGCTGGCGTGGGTTTCCTCCGGGTACTCCGGTTTCCTCCCACACTCCAAAAAATATACTGGTAGGTTAATTGGCTCCCAACAAAAATTAACCCTAGTTTGTATCTGTGTGTGTGTACATGTGGTAGGGAGTATAGATTGTAAGTTCCACTGGGGCAGGGACTGATGTGAATTGCCAAATATGCTCTGTAAAGCGCTGCGGAATATGTGTGCGCTATATAAATAACTGGTAATAATAATAAAATAAGACTAATAACAGCCAAAGATGTATGCAGACTATGACAAAGAACTTATGGCTTCCGACTGGTCCAAGAGAAGTCAACCCATGAGATGCTTTTTGCACTTCTGTGAAATACCTTTTCTAAAACCAGCTGAAGTTATGGGAGTCGAGATGGATAAATGGGAAGCGGTAATGCACAGAATCTTAAGTGCACGTCAGGGTCCCAGCAATTCTGGGTGGGATGTGAAGGATTTTATAGTCTATTAACAAGAGGTTACTCCACAGCACCCTCTCGACTCCTTTTGAGAAGGATGTCACTAGTAATGGAAAGTACAAAATGTGGGAAGAGAACAAATACATGATAGACTCTCTTGCTGGCCATACACTATTCAACCAGTATAAGATAAGTTTCAACTTACATTTTCCCTTGAACTCCCCGGCAGTCCCGGCCACGCGATTGACACACGCTGACATATGATCACACGATACGATGCATCATGCGTCCGTCGTCTGAGCAGTGTCATTTGTAAAAAGAAAAAAAAAAAAAAAGAAGACCGATGCACGCACGGGGAGATCTGTGATGCATGCATCTGTCTTTAATAAAATGCAGATGCAGGATGGTTCAGTGAGAACCATCCGTGCATCTGTAAAAAAAAAAAAAAGTGTTTAAAAAAAAATGGCGTGTCTCTCCCCCCCCCAAAGAGCAACCAGCCCCGGGCTTTAGTGACCCAGTGCTGGTTGGGAAACATACAAGGGACAAACGACATAGTGGTCCCCCCGTATGCAAGCACAACCAGCACCGCGCTAGTCAGAACCAGCTCTGGTTGCCAAAATATGGGGGACAAACTATGTAGGGGTCCCCCATATTCTGCACAACAAGCACTGGGCTCTGATCCGTTCCTGGTTCTGGAAATACAGGGGGGGTGGGGAAAGCATAGGGTCCCCCTGTATTTTCCAGAACCAGCACTAGGCTTTCTAGCGGGGGGCTAATGCCACAGCCAGGGGAGCTCCTTCACCGGGGAGCTGGGGGGACACCCCCAATAAAGGGGTCTCCCCCTCCAGGGCACCCCAGGCTGATAGCCTGGGGTTACACCTGGCACACTTGGGTGGTGGGTGCCGGGTTGATTATGTAGTTATCCCAGTAAGCTTCCCCCTGCTTGTGTGTGTGTGTGTGTGTGTGTATGTATGTATATATACATATCTATATCTATATATATATATATATATATATATGTGTGTGTGTGCAATACATATATATACACACAAACACACATAAGGGGCGGAATATCACATGTTACTACAGGAATGAGCTGGGTGATGTGTTACTACAGAGTGAGGGGAATGTCGAATGTGCTACAACACGGGGAAGGGAAAGGTGTTAATACAGAGGTGAGGGAGTGGAATGTTAGTACACATATGAGGGAAAGTAATGTCTTACTATAGCAGTGATGCATTACTAAATAGGTGAAGGATTAATGTGTTATTGAAGTGGTGAGATGGAAATGGAAAAACCGCAAATATCGAAAGTCTATCGGGGTGAAACCGGGTACATCAGCTAGTTATAAAATAAATGGACATACGGAAGCAAAAAAACTGTCCACCAACACATAATTCAACCTAAGGGCCGGATTCAACTACCGGCGATATTATCGCCAATTTTTCATGTAAGAATGGAGAAATCTTTATTTTGAGAAATGGTGAAAAATGTGGGGATTTCTTACAGAACCCTTTGGACAGCCCCCTAATGATACTTTAGCAAAAACATTTTTTTGTAAGTTGTGTACTTTGACGCTGTACTCTGAAATTTCGGTAAATTTTTATTTTTTTTCGGGAAAAATTCATTTAACGTATTGGGCCTGGTATTTCGGAGGGCCATAAAGATGCGCCAAGTGTTGTAAACATCGCATGTGGCTGACGCAGGTGTTTTTTTGTGGTTCTTAAAAACCGCCTGCGCCAGCCACGTGCGATGTTTAAAACACTTGGCGCATCCTTATGGCCCTCCGAAATAGCAGACCCAATACGTTAAACGCATTTTTCCCGGAAAAAAAATTTCACTAAAATTTCTGCTGTTTTTCGCCAAAGTACACAACTTACGATTTTCTTTTCCGCTAAAGTATCATGGGAGCTGTCCAAAGGGTTCTGTAGGAAATCTCCAAATTTTTACCCAAAAATAGGGATTTTGCTAATTTTTTAGCCTGCACTAGGCTGGAGAAAAGTTTTCTCCAGTTTTTAGGCAAAAACAACCGTTTTTTCGCCGTCGTTGGCGAAATCGGCCGATCTCACCAACGATGGCGAAATCGCCCGATTTCTCCTCTAATTGAATTCCCCCCTAAGGATGGATACGTATGCACAATTTATTTAATGTAATAATAATTTCTCAATAAGAAACTTTTGGCTTAGGGTGCCATGAAAAAAATGCTGATACTATAGGGCCGGCCTGGCCAACCTGTAGCTCTCCAGTTGTGGAAATGCAAGTCTCGGCATGCTCTGCCACAGTTTTGCTATTAGGGAATGCTAAAACTGGGGCAGGGGATGCTGGAACTTGTAATTTCACATTCACTGGGGAGCCACAGGTTGGGCAAGCCTGCTCTAGGGCACTGTGATTCAAAAAAGGTTTGGAACTACTGCCTAAATCATTTTAAAAAAAATAGAATGGACCTTAAAAATCTTGAAAAATCTTACTATAAAACATCAGTGCTTTCTAATGGAGGATACCAAAAGTGTACTATTTACAGCCAAGAATCTGCAAAGCTCACCCTGTAGAAGTGCAGAGTCACAGACTGTAGTGCCCTGGGTGGGTAGCTTTGGTGTCCTTGTTATTTCTGACCATTTTAGTGATGTTCAATAAACAGGTGTAGTTGTTGGGACTGTACAGAAGCTTTTGATATGCAGTCTCAGGTGAAGTGCAGTAAAGGAGAGTGTACCCTCAGTAGTACAAGACCTCCCATTGGAAAGCAGGACCTGAAGTGCATAGTGATCACTCCCACTTCAATCTATGTAAAGAGAAAACAATGGGCCGCTGATTCCAGAGGTGGTAAGTGCATAGAGCAGCTGCTGTCCTCACAGGGAGTCTCTAGGGATGTAATGGGGAGATGCAATCTTTGTCTCGCCGGAGGAGTGAGCGTGGATGGATGATTGTGTCTCTATCAGATTTTGGGGAGCCACCAGATCCTGTGGGGCAAAGAAGTTCACTGGTTACAGATCTTTTCTTTTTCTCCTAGTCTATGGGTAGGAGCACGCAATAGACTAATAAACCTTTAAGAGACTAGCTCCTCCCTTCTGCAACCAGTGGTCTTTAGTGAGTTTTAAGTGACTTTGGAAGCTAGGCTGTTTTGACTAGGGCTGCCCTGCATGTTTGATTAGGGCTGCAGTATGTTTTACAGATGTGTATTATACACCTAGCCTCAATACGCCATGTGGGTGAGTGAGTGGCACCAAGTGGCATATGTTTTTTTTTTTTTTTTTTTTAATTATTGAATTTTAGGCTCAAGACAAGAGACTGCATTGATTAATTTTATATGCAACATTTGTATATCTGTGTGTAACTGAATTTGGGACCTTATTCACCTCATCAGGGCGGCCGCTTTTTTTTTTTTAACCCGGCCTCCTGGCCGCTCGCTAAGCTGTGGGTGACCACCCACAGCTTTTGCGAGCAGCCAGGTGCGACCATCGGGCTTGCGACGAGACCCTAGTGGTATGGTCTCGTCTGCCACAAGCCCCAGTGAGATTCCTGCTCAAATAGAGCAGGAAGCTCACTACTGACATCACGAGTGATGTCAGTGGTGCCACCCACAAGGAACGCCTCCGTTTGTCCAGCCACCCCTCCTCCCCACCTACAAAACGGGGCGAGCTGTCGATCAACATCGACAGCCGCCCCGTTTGTAGTGAGCACCGGAGCGAGTGAATTTCTCACTCGCTCCGGGTCTTGCTCACATGCGCGGCGCGTGCGCAGTGCCCCACCATCGACCCGCTTGCGAGCAGTTCTGAATGAGGGCCCTGGTGTGAAAAAACCTATGGCTGTTGCATCGTAGCACTTAGTATTCAGACTCAGTTGTACCCAGATATTCAAGTATTGTCTATAAAATTAATCAGTGCAGTGGTTTTGCCGCATTGTGTTGTGACAGAGTTGCTTTTGAGCGAAAAAGATGCTCTGCGCAAGCAGAGTTGCACGGGACTTGGCACCCTGAGAAGGGCTGGCGGTGGACACATCTGCCTATTTATTTGTATCTTTTTTTGTTTGGTTTCTAGTCGGGCTGCAATGTGAGCTGCGACAGTAGTTCGACTAGTGTTCACTCCCTGGTGTGTCATGCTCGGATCTCCATTGCAGAGCCCACCTGGACGTGTAGCAGGCTGCACTCTTACCAATTTTAGAGGGTAGGAGTTGCCGCAATGGCTCTTGCCAGGATTCTCCATGGCTCCCCTCTTCCTAGAAGGAGGAGTATGCGGTATCAGGATGCTTGGGAACGGGCTGCACCATTTGTTCTCCCTGAAGAAGTCGTCAATTTGGTGGCCAGAAAAGTTTTCACGGGGGAGGAGCTGGCTGAGAATCTGTCTCCCCTGCAGTGGAGCAGTCAAGGATACTGAGCCTATGTCCAGAAGAAGGGGACACCATTCCTTTGCGTTACAGCTGCTGTCAGCTTCTGGGGACACTGCTCTGGACCCTAACTTCTCTCCTCTGCAACTGTGGCCTCTCTCTGGAAGGCTGTGTACTTTATTTTTATTTTTGTATACCTGTTTCTTGATTTATTCAGGGTTTTAGGTGTTATCTGCAGTTCACCTGTGCTTTTCATGGTTGTTCTGCTTGTTACCTTTATCATTGTAACACAACTGTAATCTTTTTCCAGCTGTGCATTGCATTTCTGTTTGCTAGATTTCCTGTGTGAAAACTATCTGTGTAATATGCAGTCAAGTTACCTTACTGGTTATTTACGGCCTTTTTTATGTCGGACAATTAAAAGTCCACTAAGTCTAAGTATTTATTTGTGCCAAATGTAATCTTGCATTGTGAACAGTTGGACTTGAGCCAGTGGCGTCCAAGTTCTGGGAAGCACAATTATTGTGGAGCCAGCGAGGACTCAAGTTTTGGGCAGGTCCATGGCTGAACTGGTTAATTTGGTGTCTCGCCAGTGGGAAGAACGTCACGTGCACCTCCCATGCCAGCTCAATTCCAGGACTTCCAGGGGGTGGTGGGGTCTCTCTCTCTCTGTTGGGGACCCTACTTGGGTTCATTCTATAGAGCGCTAAGCTTTGGTCTCTTCATACTTGGAGAGGTCCTTTGGAGAACCGTGTTACAGGGACTTGCAGAAACTTCCTCACTCCCCACAGATTTCTTTGGAGGAAGAGGAGGTTAAGCTTCTGAATTACTTGCCTCTTCAGAACAATTTGGAACCCTCCTCTGTCATTGACCCCAAGGGTCACCTGCTCAGGAGGTTTTTCTCCACTGAACCTCCAAGGGACGATGTAAGACTGGCAGCTTTGGATCAATCCATTGCTTCTCTTACATCAGGCGCAGTAATTTTTTCGGTTCTGCCAGTTCAATGTACCAGGGGGTTTTACTTAAATGTGTTTTTTTTTTTGGTCCAGAGCCTGTCATTTTGTCCCTTTCTCGATCTCAAGGCCCTTAATACCAGTCTGGATGGATCGATTCCTTGTGGCCAGTGATGGCCTCCATAGTCATCAAGGTTGCATACCTCCATGTCCCCATCTGGTAGGTGTATTTTGCACTCCTCAGATTAACGGTGTGGCGTGCCCATTGTTAGTTTCGGGCACTGCCGTTTGATTTGGCCACAATTCAGTAAGTTTTTATGTAGATGTTGTCAGTGATTGCATCAGTCTTGCACAAGGAGGCTATAATGGTTGTACCCTATTTGGTCGATCAAGATGGACTCACCTCTTCTGTTGAAAAGTCAACTCACACGGTTCAGCTGTTGCAGGGGCATGGGTACCCAGTCAACGCTTACTGTTCTTGTGCTTGATCTGTGATGCCAGCCTTCAGCATGTGTTCCTTCAATATTTGTTCCCTTCAGACATTCGTCCAGAGAGTTCTGCCCTTGGAGCATCCGCTTGATCCTGTTATGCATGCAATTGCTGCGGAAGTTCACCTAGACTTTCAAGCACATCCTGTATGCCAAGTTCCTATCCTGCGAGATTCAATAAGAAATTCTACAGGATTGGCATACGTCCAACGATCACCTGGAGTCTTGGCTTCCCTCAGTCTTTTGTAGTGCATGCATCAGTCCCTGCATTGGTATTTGAATCCAGGCCACTCTGCCCTGGATCATTTTGACCACATGCCAGCCTTCTGGGTTGCAGGGCCTTTGGTCTACGCGGGAGTTTGTCCTTCCCTTCAATGTTTTGGAGCTCCAAGCTATTTACCTTGCGCTGACCAATTCATAGTAAATTCTTTCTGGCTGCCTGGGCTGGATTTAATCAGACAGTGCCACGGCGGGGGCATATATTCGCCATTAGGGTGGCACCTACAGCACCAGGGCAATGGCGGAAGCAATTGGCCTGGTGCCAGTAATATCAGCCGTAGAAAATTCTTAGCAAGAAATGTGATCCTGCCGATCGAGTGATCTCTAATCCCATAGCTTTTCACCTAAATAGTTTGGTGATGGGGTCTGCCAGAGGTGGACCTCATGGTGTCTCTCCACAACTGCAAGGTACCTCGTATTTTTGCCCAGTCTAGAACTTGACTACGTGCAGGGTGCTCGAATGAACACTAGTGGCTATTGAAGCTAGTATCCAAGAAGACTAAAGGTTTTTCTTCCTGCGTCTTTCAGACCATGTTGCGAGCAAAGCAACCGGTTTCTGGAAAAAAAGTGTGGAAGTTTTACATTCTTTGGTGTGAAAAGAAAGGGTACCATTAAATCCTTTTCTCTGGTTCCATCTGGGGGACATTGCGTTCCCACACTTCCTTCTTTAGGGTCATTAGGGATCCACAGGGATACCATGGGGATAATGTTGTTTGAGAGATCCAGGCACCAAACAGTTAAAGCTTTAGCTTCCAGGATGCCTTGGGTCCTCCTCCATATATACTCTGCCTCTAGCAACAGGCCTTCAGTTGTTCGTTTGGTGCGTCAGGATTAGCATGCACCTTTGTAACGGGGACTACTCAGGCAGTCCTAAGCTTTTATTTTGTTTTATTTTTGTTTTTGGGTTGGCATTACTAAGCGTCTGAATTAATACGCATGTACTGCAACTTCAGCTACCTACGCCAGCTGCAACACCAGTAACAGGGCTGGTGATTCCGGCGGGTCACTGCAGAGCTTTTTACCGGTGATGCAACCGGACGCACGAAGATGTCAGATGAGGCAATTCCATGTTTACGGGAAACCACTCAGGGCAGTCCTTCCTTCCGGCGGGAGGTGGTTTCAGTCCTCCCTGAGCTAGCTGCTGCAGTCAGGGCCTGGGAGCCTCTGCACCCTCACTAAACCGCTGGGGCCTTATCGTCCGACGCTGGAGATTGGCAGGAGACTCTTCTGGTGCCATGAGGCCAGCGTACCCAGCTGGTTGACTCAGCTTAGGGGAGGTAGGCATTCCCTCGGCAGCTCCGACCCAGACGCAGTCCCTGCAAAGGGTTTCGTGCACCTGAGTTGGTTTGCCTACCGTCATGTAATGAGACGCTCACGGTCCACTATCGGTGCGCTGCTGTAGCTGTTGGTCTCAGGAGCGTTTGGGTCAGTCTCCCTGTATACTTCTTCCTTGGATAAGGTATATAGTGCTCTATATCCTACCATTCCTTGTGTTTGTGTAGTTGATTTAGAGTCTTTTGTAATTATATTACATATGCATTGCATGTGACTATTTGCTAGCTGCTAAATTGATACTGTCCTTTATTTCTGACTGTCAATTATAACTATCACGGTTTTTCTTTGGGCACTTGACATTCACTAAGTATTTGTGAAGGCTATCACAGAACATTGCTTATATTGTCTTTGTTTTGAACATGTCAAAAGATAAAGGGAAACAGCAGTGGGAGGCCCCTGTGCATGTATGGCCTGTTTGTTCCCTGAGGACGTAAAGGATGGTTTGTGTGTTATCTGTTATAAAGAGCCACCTCACCAGTCCAGTTTACCTGTCCTTGGACAACAGTCATCTTGGGTATCTCTTTGTCCCAGATAATGAAGCAGTTTGTGGATCATATGGCTATTCCCACAATGCCTCCTTGGATGGGGTGTCCACAGTATGCCATTTTGCACCTTCTATGCATCCTTCTTGAAGGATGGTTATGGCCATTCTAGTCAGAGTATGGCACAATCTAATGTTGAAAGTAGACCGGTAGTTACTAAGGCTCCAGAGCGCAAATTATCTTTTTATCAGTCTACTCAACATATGGATTCAGACGCATCATCAGAGGAATCGGATGATGCTCAGGGTCCCTCTCCAGGGTCTTGCTCGGGTGGAGGTGGACCTTCCGTATACAGTGGAATATCTAGGATTGGTTTAACCGCCCTCACCAAAGAGGGAACTTCTTTGGAGAGGGCGGATAAATCAATCCTAGATATTCTGGATGATGAACCAGCTCATAGTAAGAAGGCTCCAGTGTTTAAACACCACCGGAAGGTGGCCAAAACGGATTTTCCTATATCTGAGCAGCTCATTGAACAGTTGTATAAAGCAGCCACGTGTTTTTTGTTCACATTTTTCTTAGGTTCTATGCCTTTGATACTTTTGCCTCTCAAGATGCTTCCTTTGGACGATGAGTTCTCCTTTATGCTCAGGAGTGTCCCTCATCCTAGGGGAACTGCTTTAGGACATCCCCATGGTATCCCTGTGGATTCCTATGGACCCTGAAGAAGAAAATCCGAGTTATGGTAGACACCTTGATAACTCCCTTTTATTTGAGGTCCATAGGGACCCTGACACACCTGGCTGCATGGGTAATTTTTTATTTTGGTCACGGATTCCCTAATCTTGTATAAGAGTGTTTCTGGTGTACAATTGCTCTTCCTTCTCCTCTTTCCTTCTCCTGCCTTGAGGCTTGTTAACAAAACTGAAGGCCTGTGGCTAGGGGCGGGGTATATATGGTGGAGGACCCGAGGCATCCTAGGAGCTGAAGCTTTAACTGTTTGGTGCCTGGACTTCTCCAACAACATTATCCACATGGTATCCCTGTGGACCCTATGGACCTTGAAGAAAAGGAGTTATCAAGGTAAGTCTACCATATTTTTTGCTCCGTTTTTTTTTTTGGTGGTTTCTGGTTTGTAAGCTCACCCTTGGTTTAGGGCTACTTTTGAAGTTGTACTGCAGACCACGATTTATAGATGGGAGTAGCAACAAATACAGATGTCATCTCTCAACTACCATAACTATGCCATTCAGCGCAATACGTCTGGCGTCGCGCCAACAGCCCCTCATGGCGTGTCTGGTCCCGTGAGACTGATAGTGCCGGACATCCTTTTTTATGCTGAGAATGCGTCTAAATTGCGATGCTCTAAGACGCACCAGAGGACTGTGCTGATTAATTTATTTGATATGTGACACTTGTATATGTGTGTGTAACTGAGACTGAAAATGGATCTTGGTGTGGAAAAAAGCTGCAGCCGCGCATTGTTGCACTTCACATGATGATTGAGAGACTAAGGGCCAGTTTAGAAAATGTGAGTTTAGCAGTAAAACTCACACTGATACATTGATCGAGTTGTATTTTTAATACAGGAAACACCTGGATGAGAGTTTAAATATTGAGTTTTTTGAGACTGAAAACATGAAGTTTGCATGTTCTGTGACTTTATTGAATTGGCTGAGTTTAAAAATGTGGGAGTTTTCTCTCTCAGTTTCTAAACTCTCACCCTATTACATTTGGCATTTCCGGTAAAAAAAACTTAAACACCAGGCACGCCAAGAGGGACTGTTTGGCGTGACTGCAGCAAAGACGAGTGAGGACACACATGTATGTCCTTCCTCGTCTATCCTTACTGCGTTAGGACTCGTGTTACAGGGGCACATGAGAGCTGCCAGTTCCCGAGCTTATTCGCCATGCAAATAAGACGCACAAACAGACTTTGCTGATAAAAATGATATGCTGCACGTTCATGTTCTTTGTGCGACCAATTCTGTAATATTACCACAATAGAAAGTGGTGTGGAAAACAGTCGCTGACACTGTAACGCAGCATTCATATGCAGATTCAGCTGCAGTCACACAACATATACACACAGCATATTTTAATCAGCAAAGTCTTCTTGTGCATCTTATTCACAGCACAGTGTGAATAAGATGCATTTGCAGCTAATAAGATTCACAAAATACGCTCGGCATAAGTAAGCTCACACAGGACTAGGGGCCTGATTCAGAGCTGAACGGTCTGACCAGAGCGCTCGCTCTGAATCAGGGCCCTCCTACCTTTTTTTGGAGCGTCCTCATGGACGCTCGCATAGCTGTGGGTTAAGACCATCGCGACCATCGGGCTTGCGACGGAGACCCTGCGGTAGGGTCTCGCTGCCGCAAGCCCTGGAGTGATTTTGGCTCTATCAGAGCCAAAATCACTCCCACTGACATCACTAGTGATGTCAGTGGGGCTGGCTTCAGATGGTAGGCGTTCCCATGGGAACGCCTCCGTCTGGCAGACACGCCCCTGGCACGCCCACCAAAGGGGGCGTGCTGTCAATCAACATCGACAGCACGCCCCCTTTGGTGCGAGACCCTGAGCGATGGAGAGCCCGTCGCTTTCCGGGTCTCGCGCATGCGCGCGACGGAGCTCCCTCCGTCGTGCGCATGCGTAGTGGGGGACAGCAACCCGCTTGCGAGCGTACTGCCGCTCACGAGCGGGTCTGAATGAACCCCTAGGTTCCACTAGAAGGCAGTCGCTTTAAGGGTTTAAAGCGACTGCAGCAACAACGACTGAGGACACATCTTTACTCTTAAATATGTATTAGTCCAATATGTGCCAGTTCCTATGGTCCCCTCGAGCATCCCAAGGTCCAGTGTTCCCCAGGAGGAATCAATTAAATGGATTTAACAGTAAGTACACAAATCCTGTTTTTCTTATTTAAAATAACAGCACAACAATCATGGTGTCAAAACATTTTTTTTTTCTTTTTGTAGGAGTCTGTGCTTTGGAAAAATGAGTTCCTCCAAATATTTTCTTGCTTCAACTGACAATGGATTCATAATTTGCTGGGACCTACTCACTTGTGCATGTATGTGTTTATTTTAGCCTTTTTTTCCTTATACAAACACTGTTTAAATGAGTTGGGTATGGATTGACGGTGGTCGGTATGCTGCTGGTCAGAATACTGACAGTGGCATCCTGACAGTCAGAATCCCAACACCCATAGGTAAATATACTAGCACTAACCCTAACCCTCCCTCCCCGGTGCCTAAACCTAACCCCCCCCCCCCCCATCAGAGTGCCTAAGCCTAACCTCCCCCTCCCCGCACCCTATACACTCCCTCCCCAGTGCCAAAACCTAACCCTCCCCCCTAGCACCTAACCCCAACCCTTAAACCTAGCTGCCGATACTTTTACCTTCAGGATGCCGGCGGTCGGGATACTGGTGCCGGGATCCTGAGTCTGTTGGGATTTTGGTGCCGGTATTTAGACCGTCAGGATCCCATACGCCGGGATACTGACTACATCCCGTTTTATATAGATAAGTTTGTTATCATTGTATTTAGTCAGTAAACACTATGCAGTTGTAAAGTTGACATGATACAGATCTGAGCTATAATTTTGCCTCAAAACCATTGTGGAACACAGGGGTGTTTTAATTAAAGGATAAAAAGTACATTGGACCCAACCTTTACCTAACTATAAAGCTAGGTACACACTGGAGTGATGTTGGGACGATATACCTTTTCGTAACGACATATCGCCTACATCGCTCAGTGTGTATGCATGATTGCCGCGGTCGCTAGCGACGGTCACCAGGTTTCATATGCTGCACATCAAACCTAGCAATATTGCTAGCGGCCAATGGATTAACTATGACGTAACGGTGATAGTTACGCCATTCATTAAAGCCGTCCCATGTGGACATTCAATCTTTACTGACGGGCATTCGTTCTGATGTCGGAACGGATGCCTGACGCTCCAGTGTGTACCTAGCTTTAGAGGCCCCCTAAAACAGCTTATATCTCAGGCACAGGGTATCTTAAGAAGAAACATCTTGTTTCACAGAGAGCATACTCTAAAAAAGTTATTCTTAAATGTGGAGGTCTGTGTCCCATTAAAAATAGAAGCAAAAATTCTAAGAACAATGTGAATTTAACATTATCTAAAGTCTTAAATCTGAATCTGTCCTAATCATTATCTCACATATCTAAGATTAACCTAAGACTGTCCTAGTTGATAGATAATTTTAAAGCTTGAGTTAGGTTTATTTTGATTTCGCTTTATCTTTTCAGCCCTCATGATCTTGATGCACTGTACTTTTGTCTTTGCTAAAAGCTCAATAACTTCTTAAGGCAATGCTTCTTTGAAAACCATTCCATGGAATTGTGATATGAAAAATTGCTCACACACACTGAAAAAGGGCAGTAAACAGTTGGTCCAACTAGTTGGGGAAATCAGACCTGATTAATTGTGGCCAACTAATCGTTCTAGAGTAGAGAACTTTGCCCCCAACTGAACGATAAGTAGGCGGACACTGGGCGGTAGTGTCCGTCTACTTCACCGCCGGCTGTGCTGCCCCTGTCAGCCCGGGATCCCTGTCACTGGCAGCAGCTGAGAGGGAGGAGAGGATCAGATCGATGAACATCGATGTGTGTGTATATATATATATATATATATATATATATATATATATATATACATACATACATGTATATATGTGTGTGTGTATGTGTATATATATATATATATATATATATATATATAATATTTTTTTTTTCCAACTTCAGGGTCCATAGGCTCCACAGGGAGACCTTGTGGTATAGGTGATGATGGGAGTCATCCGGGCACCATGCAGTTAATTTTTCTTCCCAGGATGCACTGGGTCCCTCTCCTATACCCCGGGGCAGAGGCACCTCAGTTTCGTTGGGTGCCCGGCCGGAGTCGAGTCACTGACGCGCAGGTGGGCTGTTAACACAGCCCCTGAAGATATTTAATTTCAAAAGTTGATTTCTTTAGAATAGCGGCAGCGAGGAAAGTCCAGGGGGTGTCTGCGCTCTCACTCCGTCACCCCGCCAGCGCCGAGATGCCGGTACCGATCTGGGGATCTCGGCGGGCCTCTGGTGTCTTGGCTAGCAGGGACCCAGGAAGATCCCTGGACTACGGCCGGACGCTACAGGGACGCAGGACACAGGTAAGCGGCGCATGACCATGGTGGTGCGTGCCGAGTCGCAGTCTTTTTTCCCCCAGGGCTGGGGATGACAGCAAGTGGGCCCAGGCACAGAGTCCTGCGCCCCCATGAGGCCACCAAGGACATTGGGCTGGAGTTCTGCGGAACGCTCCAGAGTCCCAGGGGTTAAACGTTGGCCAGGGGAGGCAGCATTCCCAGTCTAACAGCCGGCTTCTCCCCACTGCACAGCGCGCCTTTCCACCACGGTCTGGCTGGGCTGTGGCAGCTTCCCTCCTCAGGTTTCGCCCCCTCAGAGATCTCCGGTGGCCATTATCTCCTGGCTGTATGTCGCAGATCGCAGTAGGCGGTGCGTAGCCTGGGTCCTCCTACATACCTCTCCTCCTGGACGGTGGGTAGTCTATGTAGCACTTTTGTCCTAGCTAACACTAAGTCTGCATAGTTGTGCACAGTAAGTGCGATTTAGTGCAGGTTATTTTTCTGCATTGTATGTGACTGTATGCTAGTGCTGTTTGTCTGAGTTTCACTTTCTGAACTGTCAGCCATTTTACTTTACTTGTGCCTGCTCTTTCTCTCTGAAGCCCTAACACAGGTGTTGGCAGGGTACACCCTCACAGTCTGATATTTCTGTGTTAAGGGTCACATACAGTATATTGGTATCTTCTTCACTATGTTTGGCACTGAGTGTGATATGCCTAATTTGACTCCCGCCCAGCTGTCCTGTAAAAAATGTACAGCGGATTTAGGGGTGGGAGACATGGTACTGGAGGGATTATGTTTGAGGTGCTATGCTCCCCCAGGTCCCTCTACAGTCCCTGCCACTCCTCAGGAACCTCCATGGGTGTGTTTTGCAAAAGCACGGCCATTGCGGGACGTTTAGCTGTCCCTCCTGTGTTTACCCCCCTGGGGTTCACACAGCAGCAGCTTATGCCCTCTCAAAGCTTGCTTCAGGCGGCTGAACCCATGCAGGTGCTTACTCCCCAGTGGGTTAATAGTATACAGTACTCACTGCATTGCAAAATGTCGCAGAAGTGCGACAGCAGGAGGCCCCTCAGGGCAGACTGGCTAAAAGATTTTTGCTGTCGTCCCAATCTACTCTGTATGATGATAACGAGGTCTCATCTGAAGATGGGGCACTCCCGGATGACTCAGACTCAAGGGAAAGGGAAGTCCAAGATATATATTCCGGGTCTGATACAAGCTGTCTTGGTCATAGAGGAGGACGATCCTCCAGCACCTAAGTCCAGACATGCCCTTTTCAAGCCTGTAAAGGTGACCTCGGCCATATATCCTTTGTCCGACCAGCTGGTGGACCATCTAGAGGTGTCATGGAAAAATCCTGGGAAGTGTTACCAGCCGCAGAAGCGTCTGGCCCATGCTTAACCCTTCCATGAGAACTAGCTTTCAAAATGGGAAACTTAACCGACTGTGGATTCCCACGTCACGCGTTTGGTTTAAAGCGCCACTCTCCCTATGCCTTCCACTTCATCACTGAAGGATGCCACAGATAGGAAGGTGGAGGTTTGCCTGAAGTCCATTTATTCCCTTTCAGGTGCCACATGCAGACCAGCTATGGCTATCTGCTGGGTGGCTCGGGCTATGGAATACTAGGCAAATGCCTTGGAGGGGTCCTTGTCTTCAGATGCAACAGGGAGCAGTTGAATCTGGTGGACAGCTTGTGAGATTCCGCTCCTTATATAAATGAAGTGGCCTTGGATGTCAGCTTAGTGAATGCCAGGATTTCTACGGTGGCAATTGCAGCTCGCCGCTCCCTGTGGCTTCGCTCTTCTAGGGCTGATGCGGACTCCAAGAAGGGCTTGGAGTGTTTACCCTATAATGGTAAGGTCCTGTTCGGTCCTGATTTGGGAAAACTTGTGAATACACTGGCAGCCGATAAGTCAGCTTGCCTGCCTTCTGCTCCCTATGGGTCTCGGACTTTGTCCTTTTGGACCTATCGAGCCCCAGGCAAGATTAGAACCCAGTCCTTTTCTAGGCCGTCAACCACCAAGGAAACTACCAAGCCTTAAAAACAAGCTTGGCGTGTGAGACGTCCAGCTGCCAGGCCTCCCCCTGGGGGATCCCAGGGTGGGAGGCCGACTTCTTCAATTCGCTCAGCGGTGGTGTCTGACAACTACAGACACCTGGGTGAGAGAAGTGGTCTCTCGGGGGTACGCCCTCTCCTTCCGCAGATGGCCTCCCCATCAGTTCTTCTGCACAGCTCTACTGTCGAACAAGGACAAGGCCTTGGCTATTCAAAGGGCAGTACAATCCATGCTTAAGGCAGGGGTCATTGTACCGGTCCCATTATCCCAGAGAGGAATGGGTTATTATTCCAGCCTTTTTCTAGTTAAAAAAACGTACGGATCCCGGCCGACCTATCCTCAGTCTCAAGTCCCTGAACAAGTTCCTCAGGGTACCTCAGTTCAGGATGGAGACGCTACGTTCCATTATACTGGTTATGGAACCTTGGGATTTTATGGTGTCTCTGGATATTCAGGACGCATACCTGCATATTTCGATTGCTTCGGCTCACCAGCTTTTTCTCAGGTTTGCTGTGTCACAACAGCATTTCCAGTTTCAGGCCCTGTTGTTTGGCCTCTTTACTGCACCTCGGGTGTTTACAAAAATTATGGCGGTAATGGCAGCCCATCTGCGGTTACAGGGGGTCCGCCTGTTACCATACCTGGACGACCTCTTGCTGTTGACAGGGTCTCCAGAGGTTCTTCACAACTACCTACAGCTGACAATATATGTACTGCAGATGCTCGGGTGGTTGATCAATTGGAAGAAGTCCTCCCTGATCCCATCTCAAAGGATGCTCCATCTGGGAACTCTGTTACATTCCCAACAGCAGAGGATTTTTCTGACCACAGTCAAATCTCCTACTTTGCAGAACCGAGTGTGCAGATGCCTCCACAGTCGCCAAGTGCCCATACACTCAGCCATGCAATTACTGGGATCCATGGTGTCGACGTTCGTCATGGAGAAATATGCAGTTTCTTTCCCGGCCTCTGCAGAAATTGATCCTCTCCAGGTGGGACGGATTACCACATCGGATAAGGACACAAACAATGTACTCTCTCCAAAGATATGGCTATCTCTAACTTGGTGGCTGCAGTCAGCCCACCTCACCAAGAGGTGCCCATTCTGGATCGGGTCCTTCTGACAACGGACGCCAGTCTCCAGGGTTGGGGCGCAGTGACGGGTCCTCCTAGGGATGGTGGACAGCAGAGGAGTCTGCTCTTCCAATCAACATATTGGAACTTCATGCAGTCTTCAGTGCCCTACATCAAGCCAGACTCATTCTTCACGGAAAACCCGTGCAAGTTCAGTCAGACAAAGCCACGACTGTGACTTACATAAACCATCAAGGAGGGACTCTTAAGTCCGGCAGCTATGTCAGAGGTGTCACGCATCCTGACACGGGCGGAAGGCTGCCATATCGGCAGCGTTCATTCCGGTAATTATTAGGTAGCTATTGTGCCAGTGTACGTGCTTTTGTGGTTCAGGTAAATTAGGAAGCGACAGTTTTTAAACTATTACCTCATGAATGTGCCATTATACAGATAGGACTTTTCAACTTGTTGCGTAGCCGCAATAGGTGTCTCTAGCAGGGGGTGTAAGTACTGTGGCTTCATTTGGGAGCACAAACATGGCTGCCTGTATTACAACTCTGATAGCAAAATAAGCGCTGCTTCGGGCAATGAGGGACTTGGGGAGGACTATGCATGAGGTGCTGACCCAGAGGGGCAGAAGCTAGAGCATGTGCTCCCCGAGACTGCACCTCCGATCTCCACCCCAGTACAGGCGGCACTTCCGATCCTCCAACAGCACTGGCAGCACCTACACAATCAACCCCCCATTCCAAATGGCACCTCCGATATCCCCCCACCCTCGTACATGCACTTTCAGCACCTGCACCCCAGGCAAGAAGTGCAAGCGGTACCTCCGATCCCTGTCCCCACTACCTCTTTTTATACCCCTGCCCCCTCCTATCCTCTGTGTCCCTGCTCCCACTACCACCTCCTCTGTGTACCCCTCTGTCCTGTGTCCCTGCCTCATTGATGCCCCTTCCCCACTGCTACCCCCTCTATACCCCTGCACCCCCTCTCCTCTCTGCTCCTGCCCTCACAACCCTCTATACTGCTGCACCCCCCTCTCCTCTGTATACCTGTTGCCTCTTTGGCCCCCTATCTGACCCATGGGAGCGCCTGACCCTATTTGAAGCCTGTCCTGCTGCTGTACATAGAGGTAGGAAAGTGTGCACAACGTGATCTCTCTCTCTCCTCTACACCTGTGCATCCTCCTTTCCTCTGTACCCCTGCTCACCCCTCTCTTCTGTGCCCCTGCCTAATCTATGACCCTTCCTCACCACTACCTCCTCTATACCCCTGCCACCCCCTCTTCTCTGTGCTCCTGCCCCCACAACCCTTTATACTGCTGCACCACCCTCTCCCCTGTGTCCCTGTCAACTCCATGGCCCCCTGTCTTCTGTGCCCCTGCCCCCACTACCTTCTCTATCCCCCTGCACTCCCCCTCTCCTATATGCCCCTGTCACTTCTATGCCCCTCTTCTTTGCCCCCGCCTCCTCTATTATCTCCCTCTACTCTGTGAATCCTTCCCCCACTGCCTTCTCTCTACCTCTGTGCCCCCTTCCCCCACTGCCTTCTCTCTACCCCTGCACCCCCTCTACTCTGTGCTCCTGTTGCCTCTATGGCCCCGTCTTCTGTGCCTCTGCCCCCACTACTTCCTCTATACCCCTGCCGCCCCCCCTTTTTCTCTGTCCATACCCCCCTCTCTTCTGTGTCCCTGCCCTACCGCCACTACCGCCTCTGTGTGCCCTCTCTCCTGTGCCCCTGCCTCTTCTAGGCCCCTTCCCCCACTACCTCCACTATACTCCCTCTCCTCTGTGCCCCTGCCTCCTCTATAGCCCCTCTCCTCTGTGCCCCTGTACCCACAACCTCATCTGTACCCCTGCACACCTCTCCTCTGTGCCCCGCCTGCTCTATTATCTCCCTCTTCTCTGTGCCCTGCTGCCACTACCTCCTTTATACCCTTGCACCCCCCTCTCCTCTGTGCCCCTGCCTAATCTGTGCTGTCTCTCCTCTGTGCCCCTGCTCCCACTATATTATCTATACCCCTGCACACCTGTCCTCTTTGCCCCTGCCCCCGACTGCTCTATTATCTCCCTCTCCTCTGTGCCCCTTCCCCAACTCCCCCTCTATACCCCTGCAGCCCCTCTACACTGTGCCCTGCCTCATCTATGGCCCCCTCTCTACTGTGCCTCTGCTCCCACTTCCTCTTATATACCACCGCACCCCCTCTCCTCTGTGCCCCTGCCCCCAATACCTCTATACGCTGGCATCCCCCATTCTTCTGTGCCCCTGACCCCACTACCCCCTGCACCACCTGTCCACTCTGCCCTTCCTCATATATGGCCCCCTCTCCTCTGTGCCCCTGCTTCCACTGCCTCATATATACCGCCACACCCCCCCCTCTCCTCTGTGCTCCTGCTCCCACTACCTCTTGTATACCGTAGCAGCCCCCTCATCTCTGTGCCCCTGCACTACCTCTCCTCTGTGCCACTGCCTCTTCTATAGCACCCTCTCCTCTGTGCCCCTGCCCCCATTACCTCCTCTATATGCCAGCACCCCCTACTTCTGTACTCCTGCCCCCTCTATACCCCTACACCCATGCTCCTCTGTGCCCCTGCCCCAATACCTCCTCTATACCCATGCACCCCCCTCTCCTCTGTTCCCCCACTACCTCCTCTATACGCCAGCACCCCCTTCTTCAGTGCCCCTGCCCCCACTACCCTCTCTATACCCCTGCACCTCTCTTCTTTGCCCATGTGCCTCTTCTGTGCCCCTGTTCCCACTACCTCTTATATACCGCCGCACCCCCTCTCCTCTATACCCCTACACCCCCTCTCATCTATGCTCCTTCTCCCACTACCTCTTATATACCGCCGCACCCCCCTCTCCTCTGTGCCCCTGCCTCATCTATGCCCCCTTTGTGCACTCGGCCCCCAATACCTCCACTATACCCCTGCACACCCCCCTATAATTTTTGCCCACTACCCCCTCTATACCCCTACACACCCCTCTCCTCTGTGCCCCTCCCCCCCATTAGCTACTCTATACCCCTGCAAACCCCCTCCACGTCTCGCGACGTCATCGCCCCGCCCCCTCGAGGGAGCAAATAAGAAATCCTGAAGTAAAGACGCTGGAAATCCTAGTGGGCGGTGGCCATGCAAAAGATCTGACACAGTCTGCCGCCCACAAGGTGAAGAGGACAAGAAGCCCTGGGGAGTTGGCAGCGGTACACAAGAGCTAATTGGCTGCCCCCCCCAGACGAAGACACCAGAAGCCCTGGCGGGTTGGTGCCCGCCAGGCGACCATGAAAAAGAGCTGAGACAGGCTGTCGCCTACTAGGCGAAGACGCCGAAGCCCTGGTAGGTCGGTGCCCACCAGGCGAAGATGCCAGAAGTCCAAGTGGGTGGCGGCCATGCAAAAAAGCTGACACAGGCTGCCACCCACTAGGCGAAGACGCAGAAGCCCTGGCGGGTTGGCGCCCACCAGACAAAAATGTTGAAACCCTGGCGGGTTGGCTCCCGCCGGGCGCAGATGCCCGAAGCCCTATTGGGCAGCAGCCACGAAAAAGAGCTGATACAGGCTGCCACCCACTAGGTGAAGACGCCGAAGCCCTGGCGGGTTGGCGCCCGGCAGGCGATGATACAAATGCCCTAGCGGGTTGGCGCCCGCCAAGTGAAAACGCTGAAGCCCTGGCAAGTTGGCACCCGTCTGGCGAAGATGCCAAAGTCCTGGGGTGGCGGCGGTCATGAAAAAGAGTTTAAAGGCTGCCGCCCCCCAGGTGAAGGTGTAGATTAAATTTTATTTAAAAAAATGGTGTCTGTTAATTTTAATATTTCTTTTACTACAGGTACCAGTGGGTCCAAAATTCCCCGCTTGCTGGTACTTGTGGTTTTCCAAGTACCAGCATACGGCGGAGGCTTGCTGGGACCTATAGTTCACCTGCAAAAGAAAATAGTCTTTAAAATGCACCGCACATTACACAATGAA
This sequence comes from Taudactylus pleione, assembly GCA_031769625.1. Lineage (NCBI taxonomy): Eukaryota > Metazoa > Chordata > Amphibia > Anura > Myobatrachidae > Taudactylus > Taudactylus pleione. The sequence continues at coordinate 6,980,670 of JAUIMM010000975.1, forward strand.
CCCGGCATCCACCGCCCAGGGGTGCCGGCGATAGCCCCGGGCTATCAACCTGGGCCTGGGGTGCCCTGGATAGGGGGACCCCTTTATTGGGGTCGTCGTCCCCAGCACCCCATGGATCCCCGGCCTGGGCTGACTAGCGGTCAGGGTTAATGCTGCGGCTGGGGGCCCAATGAAAGGGCTCCACTGGCTGTGGCATTAGGCCCCCCCGGTAAAAAGTCTGATGTTGGTTCTGGGATATACAGGGGGACCCTACTAATTTTTCCCCCTGTATTTCCAGAACCAGGACCGGATCAGAGCCCAGTACTGGTTGTGCAAAGTACCGGGGACCCCTACGTCGTTTGTCCCCCTTATTTTGGCAACCAGAACTGGCCGTTAAAAGCCCAGTGCTGGTTGTGCTCAGGGGTGCTGGGGATAGCCCCGGACTATCAGTTTAGGCCTGGGGTGCCTTGGAGATGGGGACCCTTTTATTGAGGGGGGGACGGGACATCTCCCTAGGGATCCCCAGCCTTGGCTGACTAGCAGTCAGGGTTAATGCTTCGGCTGGGGCACCCAGTGAAAGGGCTCCCCTGGATGTGGCATTAGCCCCCTGCTAGAAGAAGTCTGGTGCTGGTTTTGAAGACTACAGGGGGACCATACTCAATTTTTCACCCTATATTTCCAGAACCAGGACCGGATCAGAGCCCAGTGCTGGTTGCGCAAAGTACGGGGGACCCCTATGTCGTTTGTTCCCCATATTTTGGCAACCAGGGCTGGTTCTGACTAACCCGGTGCTGGTTATTCTTAAGTACAGGGGACCCCTATGTCATTTGTCCCCTGTATCCTAAGGACACAGTTGTGCCCTTATATTAAGGCAGCATCTAAAAACCTGCAATTCTCCCTTAGAGCATTCCGGAGGGTGGGACATGGTGTTTAAGGGGCTACTCCTCAAAAGGTATTGGAGGTACCGAGCTTTAATTTGACACGGGTGGGTAGCTGGTTGCTGCATGCCAAATTTCAGGACATACACATAAAAATGAGGATTTGGGAGTAATCTAAAGTTCCACCTGTCACTTTTTTCTGACATTCTCAATTAGGACCACTTTTCTGCAGTTCTCTATGGGTTTTTTTGGGGGGGAAGGCATAACTCAGGGTAGGGGGTGAATTTAGACTTGGGGTTTGTTTTATTAGGTAGCTATTGTTCCAAGGTACATGCTTTTGGGGTTCAGGTAAGTTAGAAAGTTACAGTTTTTAAACTATTACCACAAGAATGCGCCATTGAATAAATAGGAAATTTCAACTTGTTGCGCAGCCGCAGTAGGAACCTCCAGCAGGTGTACTCACTGTGGCTTCACTTGGGTGCACAAAGATGGGCGTCGTTTGCGGGCTTTAGCGGAGGTGGGCTTGGTGGAAGGAAGTTGGCGTTAGCTGCAGCGGGACCTGGGGGAAAGGTGCAGGGGCAGCGGGCATTAGCTGCAGCCAGGACCCGGGGGACAGTAGTGGACGGTAGGGCAGGCGTTAGGACCCGGGCTCGGATCTTGAAGATCTGTGATACATGCTTCTGTGTTTAATTTAAAAAAAAAACTGGTGTGGCCCCGCCCCCAGAAAACAACTAACACTGGGCTTTGGAGACCCAGTACTGGTTGTGCTAAATACAGGGGACAAATGATGTAGCCCTTTCCTGGCCCCCCAGCCGAAGCATCACCCCTGACCACTAGTCAGCCCAGGCCAAGGATCCCTGGGGAGCTGGGGACCCCCCCAATAAAGGCGTCCCCCTACCCAGGGCAACCCCGGCTCATGCTAATAGCCCGGGGCTAGCCCCGTCACCCCTGGAGAGGTGGGTGCCGGGTTGATTGTGTAAAGTGTGGTGCAAGTAAAGAGTTAAAATATTGGCTTTTGCTGTGGAACTACAGTTCTCAGCAAGCCTCCCCCGCATGCTGGTACTTGGAGAACCACAAGTATCAGCATGCGGGGCATTATGGGCCTGCTGGTACCTGTAGCTCTACAGCAAAAGCAATATTTAAAAAACAACACACACACCGTAGAAAAGTAACATTTTATTAAAACATACATGCACACACTATCTCAACTCACCTAGTATCCCTGGATCCAATCTGTCCTCTTCTCCAAGTAGATAATCCTATGGAGTACCTGTCATAAAAAAAATCCATACTCATGTCCTCCAGTGCATGGATCTGTCCTCTTCATGCAATCCAGGGTCTTGGCAAAAAAAACGGAAACACGCGGACCCTCGTACATTAGTAGTGTTCTTAGAGAACACTACTATTCGAATGACAGCTCCGCCCGGGATTTCAGTTCAGATATCTCGGTGCGGAGCACTCATTGGCTGAGAGAGGGGAGCCTCCTGCCTCTCAGCCAATGATCTGTTCTAACCATTGACTACAATGGTAAGAACCGAGTGTGCCTTTTCAAAAATGGCGCCACAGTGCCATTTTTGAAATTCAAAGATGGCCGCCGCGAGCCAATCACAACGTCATCGCCCTGCCCCCTCGGCTGGCTTATATACAGCCAGCGCGAGTTGCCGTCCAGTCAGTAGTCGGCCGGGGAGCTGGAGAGAAGACCAGCTGAAGCATGAAGACTCTGCGGAAGCCCTGGATGGGCGCCGGCCAGGAAAAAGAGCTTAAAGGATTCCGCCCTCCAGGTGATGACGCCGTAGAAGTTCTGGGGGAAGCGGCAGACATGTAAAAGAGCTTAAAGTCTGCTGCCCCCCAAGAGAAGGTGCGGCAAAATAAAATACTTTAAAAAACGGTGTGTGTGTTTTATTTTAATATTTGTTTTGCAGGGGTACTAGAAGTGCCAGCAGGCCCTTAATACCCCACCTGCTGGTACTTGTGGTTCTCCAAGTCCCAGTATGCAGGGATGCCTGCTGGAACCTGTAGTACTACTGCAAAAGATAATATTTATATTTTCATATGCACAACACAATCAATCCAGCACCCACCGCCCAGGTGTAGTTATCAGGGGTGATGCTTTGGCTGGGGGGCTCGGTGAAAGGGCTCCCCTGGCTGTGGCATCAACCCCCACTAGAAAGAGTCCGGTGCTGGTTCTGGTAATACAGGGGGGACCCTATGCATTTTCCCCCTGTATTTCCAGAACCAGGGCCTGCTCAGAGCCCAGTGCTGGTTGCGCTGAATGCGTGGGACCCCTATGTCATTTGTCCCCCATATTTTGGGTGTTAAAAATTGTGTAAAATAAAAAAAGGGTCAACCCCCACCCCAAGGCACAATTTTTAACATAGATGTGTAGATGGATCTCACTGCTGCGTTCGTGCTTCTGTGACTTATTGATTTTATTTTCTCAGGTGCATGCGCACTACCAGTGAGCCCTCTGTCACCCGCTGATGCCCCCTTTGCACTGCACCACTGCCACTGCTCTGTACCACCGCTGCTGCCCCTACCCCGCATGCCTACAGCCGTCTCGCACTCTGCACCTCCTAACACCACCTCCTGTGTGCTGTCTCCTCTTCCATCTGCGTTAATGTACCATTTTGTTGCCCTTCTTCCCTGCAGGTGGCCCAGTTTGCTCATCCAAACCCTGATAGTTAATACATTTTAAAAAAGCTATGAAATTCCATAGACAAAAAACCTATCAGTTTCACATGTCCCATTAAGGCTGCTTAGACAGGATCTGAAAATTCACAAAACCTATTGAATTTCTGCCACTCAAACTTCAAAAAGCATTGAAATGTATTCCAATGAGCACACAATTCTGTGAATTAGCACCTCTACCATTTTGTGAGTGACAGCAATCTCACTCTGTGAGAGTGCTGAATCTGCAGTTAACCACACGGTGTCATGGCATACCATATCTGTATTACACAAGGAACACGTCCATTAAGGCGTCGGCCTAAATGATCATTTCATTGCTTTTTGGAGTTTGAGTGGCAGAAATTCAATAGGTTTGTGAATTTTCAGAACATGTCTAAGCAGCCTTAATGGGACATGTGAAACCGTAAGGTTTTTTGTCTATGGAAAATATACAGAGAGAGAGATGTGTGTTCAATATATTTATTTATTTAAAACATGCAGAAGTAGACAGACACTGTCCACCTACTTCTGTGACATCACAAGTTGGACATAGGTTGGCTGGTCTGATACAAAAAAAAGTTGGATGGCTGGTCTGTTGAATAGTTGGTTAGATTTGTGGATCACCATTTTAGTTGGACAGACAAGTTGGACCGTTGGTTAGTTGGATGGTTCGAGGAAAGTTGGTCTGATGTATGGCCTGCTTTCGATTTTCTTTAGATTTGATATTTTATTGAAACAATATTTGTTTTGGCTATTCTGAGCTTTTTCTGGCTATTTCTAAAAGGTGATCGCTTTCAAAGAAATGCTTGTGCTCTTACCCTTCCTAAACCCACACTGTTACTACAGCTGTTTCAACGCCACAAGGTGATCACATAAAATAAGTGTCTGAATATTGGTTACCAACAATTCCAACATATTTTACACACTCTGGCATTTAACCTGTGTAAACATACTGTGGTATAGGATCCCTGCCTATAATTTCAGATAACCAGAGTTCAATGATCTATCATGTAAGTAATCCTTGTTTTAGGTGATTCACTTATTTTTCAAAATTCCTCTGTGGTATGGAGTATGATTGTTTACGGAACTGTTAGTATATATCAAGGTTCTTATTTTTAATTTAATAAGTGAAGGTGTAATTGAAAATCTATATTTAAGGGCCCCATATATCTGCAATGGATTTGGGCAATTCCCTGTTTTGCAGATTATTGAGAGAGAAAATCTGCAAAACTAGTCGCTGATTCTAATCACAAATTGATCAGACTCTGTTTATCAGGTTGTTCAACATGTTGGATTTCAGCGACCATTCGGGGCTGTAGATTTCTAGTGTACGGTAGTGATCTACCGACTATTACTAGTAAAATGAAAATCTGTTCTTTGCAGAAAATGATCTGCAAATCACTGGAAAATATCGGTAATGTTTGGGCGCATGTTGGTGGATTGGGGAATCATTAAATCGGGGGAAAAATTGCAGAATCTGTGAATCGTTTTTTTAAGATAGTTGATGTATGGGCCCTGCAAGTCATGCGTACTTGTGACAGTATTCCTATATTGGACAGTCAGTCATTGGGGCTAGGCTTAAAAGTAATAGGTACCAGAATTGTTTCGGTATACTATTATGAGTGAGACTCTAAATTAGTGTAAAAATAATGTAAGACTATAATTAGTCAAGACAAAATATCTCTTTGTAGTAGATTAATAATTTATTTAGAGTTGAGATTTGTTATACCGCACTGGGACAAAAATTAGATAATGTCATTGATGTCCCTGTTTATAATAATTTTAAATCTTTTCTTAATTATAACCCAGTGTTATGTTGTGATCGTCTGCTTTGATCACTTTAAAATTAATTGCCAAAGTTTCATAAGGATGCGAAGTAGTTCTTTGTCAATATCACAGGAATAAGCACATACTGTATAAACAAAAGTTTGATCCCCCAAAAAAGTTATATCAACAAGTACAAATCAAGCAAAATTTAATGTACAATACATAGGAGTACTACTGGCTGATGCAGTCTATTTGCATAATAGTAAATTTGTCCTGCAAATGCGGCAATTTTTATATAGTAATTATACAATATGGGGCACCATTTAACTACAGGGTCTTCACTTGTAGTGCAAACTTCTGTGGCATTGCAAGAACAGGTTTATTACATCCACATATAGAGCCCTAAAAGTGATTCCCTACATTTTGAGACTATTACTCTGGTACCCACCGTCTAGGTACCAGGAAGGGGGACACAGTGCTACCAAACATTGAGAGACTGCACTGAACAGGCCTGTAGTGGAGCAAGCTGGGCTTACAGAACATGATGTAAGAAAGGGTTTTGCTATCTTGTTTGTGAGAACCATTTTTATTAATGCAAATATAGTTGTTTGCCATGAAGTTTGGAACATGGAACAGTTTGTATATCTTCCACATATTTCATTCAAGAATGCGGTAGTAAACAAACCATGCTCTTTGTTGTCTCTAGTAAATCGTTTGGACTACAAGTTGCACATCAAACCAATCAATTTGGTTTGACAAAATCACCCATTAGTGTTGGAACTTGTGGTTACATCCACTTACATATCAAATATAAAGCATAAAATGCACATGATATTCTTTTAAATGCATGCCTATTATGGCCACTTTTCCAGTCCAAACTCTACTGTAGATATTTGATATTACAATTAATATTAATCATGGAATTAAATAAGTAATCCTATATTTGCATGAATAAATGATGTAATTGTAGGAAAGATAATAATTGTCAGTGTATTATAACTATCAGTTTTCTTTCTACCTAAGCGTATAAAACACTTACCAAATTACTATGTTTCAGTGGTATGGAGGGTCCAACTCGATGCTGTAGTTCTGCAGCCGGACTCCCTTTCGGAAAATATTGCTGCTTTCTCATTTGTTTCTGGAAAAGCAAACTGTAAGTGTGGCACAATGCAAATGCATATGTAGAGATGATTTCTTATGGAACATAGCATAATATTGCACTATACTTCATAACACTTTTTTCCTTCTTCAGGGTCCATGGGGTCCACAGCAAATACGTTGGGTATGTGGTTGGAGTGATCCAGGCACCAGACAGTTAAAAACAATCCCTCAGCTCCCAGGATGCACTGGGTCCTCCCCACATATACCCCGCCTCCGGCTACAGGCAGTCAGTTGTTCTGTTTGGTGTGAGAAGGCACCTCATTGAAAGTGGGACTGCAGGTTTTTTATTTTTTTGCGCAAGCGGCGCGTGCTGTGGATGAGGAACCGGAAGCAGTTAAGCATCTGACAGACGCCCGGGTCGCTGCTCCATCTACCCTCGCCGGCGCCGCAACACTGGTGTAAAGCAGGGGCACAGGGCCCTGGACTGCAACCGGGATGCAGTTAAGGTGGTTTCGGCGGCTGCTGACGCTGGAGCCACGTGGCGGTCGGTCCTCTGGCGTTGGAGACTGGCCGGGGTAACACTGTAGTGAGGAGCCAGGTAGACTGCTTCCCACACTAGACCACCGGGACTTGACGGATTCCTGACAGCCGGGGGGCCAGTAGTGGCGGACATGTCAGTGAGCCGGGTGGATCCATACAGCATAGGGGAGGTGAGCTCTACCCCAACCCTCACACTGGCCCACTTCAAGGTTCCCACATCTGGGTTGCTCCTCCCACACTCCCTCTATACAAGTCGGCCAGAGACCACTCTCAGGTGCTCTCGGTGGCTGTGCACTCAGGAGGTTGGGTCAGTCTCCCTGTATACCTCTCCCATGGTGACTGGTTATACAGAGCTCTCTATCCTACTAGGCCTGAAGCTGTTCGTAGTGGACTAAGAGCTTAAGATGCATATACTCAATTAAGGGGATATATTATGCATTGCATGTGACTTTGAAAGTTGCTTTGTGTTGTACTGCCTTTTATGTCTATATAACTGTCAGTCTGTTAACCTATCACTGCTGTTTCTCCTTATAACCCTCTACTACAGGTGTGTGGGGAAGTTGGGGTGAAACATTGTAACGTGTGCTCTGAACTTTGCATAAAAATCATTATGTCTAAAAAATATGAAAGACAGGTGGCTGAGGCCCCTGTGCTGATGTCATGTATGGCCTGCAAAGCGGGGTTATCCCCACAGGATTTCATACAAAATGGATTATGTGGTCACTGTTTTAAGGAGTTACCACATCAGTCAAGCTTACCAGCCTCTGGACAAGAACCCCCTTGGACTTTTTCCCCAGATTATGGCACAGGTTGCGGAACGAATGGCAGCCCCAGTGGCCCCAGTGTTGAGATATCCTCAGCAGCCTGCCATGTGTATGCCCCCTATGCTTCCATCTTGGATGGACATGTATGTTCACTCAGGTCAGGGCATGGCTTCATCTTCAGCAGCTTTTCAGCAACCGCTACACGCAGCTAGACCAGTGCAGCCAAAGACCAGAAGGCGTTCGGCCTCATACGCAGGCCAGGCCCCAGACTCCAGTACATCCTCTGATGAGGGTGAGGAGGCGCATGATTCCTCTCAAGAATCTCTCTCTGGAGAGGATGGGGATCATTTTTCAGCAGCAGATGTCTCTTTTTTAATTAGGGCAGTCAAAGCTGTGTTGAACATAGATGAGGGAGAACCACTGCAGAGAAAGGTGTCTGTATTTAAGCACCAGAGAGTAGTGAAGGCTGAGTTTCCCAAGTCTGAACACCTGTCGGAACTTATGGGGGAGGCATGGAATTCTCCAGATAGGAAGTTCCATCTTACAAAAAAGGTTGCATCCTTATACCCTTTTCCGCCGGAGGAGTGTGCTAAATGGGAAATTCCACCATCAGTAGATGCGCATTTAGCACATTTGTTAAGGAGTGCCACATTGTCCATACCATCTGCATCCTCTCTTAGTCTTCTCGCTCTCAGGAGCGGCCACTCGCCCAGCCATGGCTACAGCTTGGGTTTCCAAAGCCATTGAAGAATGGATGAGGACACTGGCAGAATCTCTGCCAGAGGTATCCACGGAACAGCTGGAGATTATTTCCTATGTCAAGGAGGCTGCATCCTATTTGGGAGAGGCAGCATTGGATGCCGGTATATTATCTTCTAAAGCATTGACTGTCTCGGTTGTGGCGCGCAGAGTCCTCTGGTTAAGAGATTGGAAAGCAGATGCAGGGTCGAAGAAGGCCTTAGAGTCCCTTCCGTTTACGGGAGGTATTCTGTTTGGCACGGAACTGGACAAGATTGTAGCTATGGTGGCAGCCTCTAAAACGGCTGGTCTACCCTCAGCATCTGTTGCCAGACCTAAAGGGTCATCCTTTTCAGGCCTTTCGGCCGCAGGGGAAGGCTAGAGGTCAGTCTTCACCTAGAACCAGTTCTAGCAGAAAACCACTTTCTAAGTAACCCTTGCCAAACAAACATCCAGCTTCCAGGTCCCAGGATAAGCCTGTGGCCTGATGGGGCGGACCTCCCCTGGGGAATCCCAGGGTAGGAGGCCGACTTCTTCAGTTTTCAGACACCTGGCATCTCACGACAACAGATGCCTGGGTTCGGAAAGTAGTCTCCTGGGGATACGCCCTGACATTCTTGAGAAGTCCCCCCCAAAGGTTCTTTTGCATAACTCAGGCAGTAGGTTCTGCAAAGGACTTGGCCCTCCAACAGGCTATACAATCCCTGCTAATGTCAAACATTATTATTATCCCGGTTCCAGGGAATCAACTACGGAAAGGTTATTACACCAACCTATTTTTGATTAAGAAACCAAATGGGTCCTACCAGCCTATTTTGAACCTGAAAGGGCTTAACACTTTTGTTCGGGTGCCCAGGTTTCATATGGAAACACTGCGGTCGATTGTGTTGGCAATGGAACCGGAGGATTTTATGGTATCATTGGATATCCAGGATTCTTATCTGCATGTACCAATTACACTATCCCTACAGCAGTTTATGCGGTTTGCTGTTGGGCAGAAACACTTCCAGTTTCAGGCACTGCCTTTTGGTTTCTCAGCAGCCCCTCTGGTGTTTACCAAGGTTATGGTAGTAATGATGGCATGTCTCAGGTGCCAGGGTGTCAGAATTCTGCCATAGCTGGACGATCTCCTGTTATTGTGGCAGTCTCCACAGGAGTTGCAGTATCATATCGGGCTGACAGTTTCCTGTCTACACAGTCACAGCTGGATCATAAATTGGAAGAAGTAGTCGCTTCTACCAGTGCAGCAGATGGTACATCTGGGGGCACGCCTGGACTCCATGTCACAGAGAATATATCTGCCGGAGGACAAGATTGCGGCTCTTCATTTGCGGATACGCAAATTGCTTCACAACAGGTTGGTGTCTGTGCAGTCAGCAATGCGGGTGCTGGGGTCTATGGGTTCCACCTTCAGCATGGTGGAATATGCCCAATTTCACTCCAGACCATTGCAGCAGTTGATCCTTTTGCTCTGGATCGGCCAGTACCATTTGATAAAGTCTCAGATGATCCATCTCTTACCAGAATTTTGGTTGTCCCTGTCGTGGTGATTGTGGACGTGTTGGTCAACCAGGGTCGCCCATTTTGGATTCCAAATTGGGTACTCCTCACGACCGATGCCAGCCTTCATGGCTGGGGGGCGGTGACAGGTCAGCACACTTTTCAGGGAAGATTGACAAAGGCAGAGAGTCTTCTGACTATAAATGTCCTAGAACTGAGGGCAGTATTCAGAGCGCTGGTGCAGGCTCGGGGAATACTGAGGGGCAGGCCTGTACAGGTACAATCTGACAATGTCACCACGGTAGCCTACCTCAATCATCAGGGAGGCAAACTGAGTCAGGCGGCCATGGCAGAAGTATCAAAGATTCTCGTCTGGGCAGAACGTCACCTTCCGGCAATATCAGCCGTGTTCATACCAAGGGTCCTAAATTGGGACGAACTTCCTGAGTCGGCAGGGTAATAAACGCCGGGGAGTGAGCTTTTCATCCACAGGTATTCCAGAGCCTGGTGGACAGATGGGGGGGCTTCCAGAAATAGACCTCATGGCCTCAAGGCACAACCACAGGGTGCCCAGGTACGGGTTCAGGACCAGGGATCCGATGGCCGAATTTGTAGACTCTCTGGTAGTGAGGTGGAATTTCAGACTAGCGTATCTGTTTCTGCCTTTGGCTACTCTTCCCAGGGTCATCAGGAAGGTCAAGCAGGAAAGCGGTATGGTAATACGGATAGCTCCTGCTTGGCCCAGATGCCATTGGTTCACCGATCTACAGAGTCTCTCCATAGACACTCCGTGGCCTCTTCCGCTAAGGCCAGACCTGTTGAAACAGGGTCCCTGCTTGTACCCGAATCTTCCTCGTCTGTCTTTGACGGCATGGCTCTTGAGGCCTCCGTCCTAAAGACAAAGGGTTTTTCTGATTCTGTAATACGGTCAATGTTGAGGGCACGAAAACCTTCCTCTGCCCGCATTTATTATAGAATTTGGTACTCATTTTTTCAGCGGTGTGAACTGAGAAGATATGACCCTAAGGTGTTTAGGGTCTCTCGAGTGATTTCTTTTCTTCAGACTGGTGTAAAGCGGGGTTTCCGTCTGGCCACCCTGAGAGTTCAGGTTTCTGCACTTTCGGTCTGGTTTCAGCGGAAGATCGCCCCGCTGCCTGATGTAAGGACATTTTTTCAGGGTGTTCTAGGGGTTCAGCCGCCCTTTGTTCTCCCTGTAGCCCCATGGGATTTGTCATTAGTTCTCAGGGCTTTACAGGCTCCCCATTTGAACCGCTGAAATCAGTAGACCTCAAGTGGTTGACAGCAAAGACAGTGTTTCTTCTTGCTATCGCCTCTGCCTGTAGGATTTCTGATTTGGCAGCTTTCTTTCTTTCCGCTCTCCCTTTTTGATATTCTATCGGGATAGAGCTCTACTTCGTACGAAGGCGGGATACATTCCTAAGGTGGTATCTCTTTTTCATATAAATGAAGAAATTGTGGTCCCAGCTTTTCAGACTTCAGGCCTCTCTGTAGGTGAGGCTTCTCTGGATGTTGTCCGTGCGCTACGTATTTACACAGATCGCACCAGCAACTTGAAGTCAGATTCTCTTCTGTGCTGTATGGCTGTCATAAGTGTGGCTGGCCAGCCAATAAGAAGACTTTGGACAGATGGCTTCGTATGTCAATTTCTCATGCTTACACATAGGCCGATCTGGTGGTGCCAGACTCAGTAACTGCGCATTCTACACGATCAGTGGGACCTTCATGGGCGGCTCACTGGGGTGCCTCTGCGGAACAGTTGTGCAAGGCAGCCGCATGGTCTTCTGTCCACACTTTTGTCAAGTTCTATGCATTTGACACCTTTGCCTCTCAGGATGCTTCCTTCGGGGGTAGGATTCTCCTTTCTTCTGAGACACAGGAGTGTCCCCGCCCTTAGGGGAACTGCTTTGGGACATCCCCAACGTATTTGCTATGGACCCCGAAAAAGAAAATAAGAGTTATGGTATAACATACCATGGGGTCCACAGGACACCCACTCTAACGCACCTGGTGTTATTGGGTAATCTTTTGTATCTCTGTGATTTCCCTCTTCTGTGAGAGAATGGTTCTAGAGAACAAGGGTTATTCCTTCTTCTCTTTAGCCTTCTCCTACTTGGGCTTGGTAACAAACTGCCTGTAGCCGTGGGCGGGTTTTTAACTGTTTGGTGCCGGGATCACTTCAAACACATACCTAACGTATTTGCTGTGGACCCCATGGACCTCGAAGAAAAAGAGTTAACAAAGGTACCATACCATAAGTCTTATTTTTGTATTGAGAAGGAATTACATGGTACAGTATGTGCAAATCTCTGAAAGTTCACCCATTACCTACAAATGATTACATGTTTGCAATAAAATCATAGATTTTTTTCATAAATATAGCTCTTATATTGTTTGTGCTCTAGTTAACCCTTTGGTATCTCTGTAGAGAAAAATGTCAATTATTTAGTGTGTGTAGGGGCTCCTAGGAGTGAAATTTCCCTACCAACCAAGGATATGTAATCACTTAAGCATTTCTAGCATTGATCTGTGAATTGATGCTTCAAGAAATGGAATTTCATGCTAAACAAGTTATAACTTACAAGTGCACCTAGGTTAGAACTCCTGGAGAAGTTTGTGTGCTTATTGCGTACCGTGCATCGACACTGTGCAAAAGCAGGAAAAGCTTAGTTTGCAGATCATTCTACACTTAACTCATGTAGCAGTAGGCAAATAAGTGTTTGGTGAAAATGTCACACACACCTCTATTTTTTTTCCTTTTGATTTTCTAATTTTATAACATTCCTTATCATTGTTTCTTCCAACACTTTGGGATGTAATATAAAATGTTTTTTTTGGTTGATGGAATATGGATTTTCTTATTTACTTGGAAATAATTATTTCAGTGTTTATATTCAATCCTGCTGATCCTGTGCCACTTTATGTCCATCTGGATGTTTGCAAGTGCAATGTAGAATGGGCTGTGTTTGTTCCAAGGGATGTACCAGATGCCCTACCATCAGAAAGCCACAAGTGGCTGAACAGATCCCAACTTTATTTCCTCTCAGACACTCAGGTAATTTAGCAAATACAATACAGATCTTTTCCCTATTGAAGCAGTTACTTTTTCAATATACAGTAGATTGTGGGCATTTTATTAACTATTCTCTCCTCCTTTTTTATTTTTGTGTTGGCACTGAAAAAAATGAATAAAAAGACCAGTAGAAATTCATTACTTTCCTACATAAACCACAAGATGTTTGGGCTGATAAGGTTGTGCACAAACCCAGGCATGTTTTGAGGATATGGTAAAATTACATGATATGACATAATTATGTCACTGAAATATTTGCTACGCCCTGCCTCCCTCAAAAAAGTATTTTTATACATACAAATAAGACTGAAGCCTGGCCAACAATTTTGACATACAGTACTACTTCTGGAAATTGTAATTTCTTGCTACTGCTGTGTTAATCTAAAGTATAAAAAAAAAATAATTCTTAAGCTTTTTATTTTGTGTGCCATTTCTAGTGTAGTTAAAGACATGGGTAATGTTTTTATAAGGTCAGTGAAGTAGTAATATTTGAAACACTGTGATTTGTGATATAACCTGTTCTGTTAGACCTAGAAAAAATAAATCTTACCTTTCCCTTGTACAATTAAGAGGACGTGTATAAGTTTTATCTTTGAAATAGGAGCATCAATAACATTTATACAGGCTTTAGTACGACATCTTACGGTCAAAGTATTGAAAATAGCATATTTTGCTATCTTTTAGGACCTGATGACTTTTAGCACAAAATCCCCAGAAGAGCGATTAAAGCCTTTGAGTAAACAGGTAAGTGAACAATTTTAATGCTGGCTGAAATCTGTTGAACCTTCACCCAAGTATGTATTTTATTTGTGTGCTATCGTACACTGTTTCTGCTGAGGAGATCTACCAGATGCTCTTTGGCAAGGCTAAACAAACAACCCATTCTACCGTCATTTACAGATGGAGTTAACACCTTTTGCACATATCATAGACTTCATTTAAAAACACTTAAAATGTATAAGTATGATAATTTTGTAAAACCATCAGTAGGAACAGAATGAGTGGAAATAAACTTATATAAGAAAAGCTAATAGCTGTGCTGAACAGTTCCTAACCTAGTAAACAATTCAAATGTGAAGAACATAGCTTATTTTCTTAGGTGCATTATTATAATATTTATTATGTGAAATACGTTACTACTTAGAAGCATAACCAGCAGTCTTTCTCTTTTGGTGTAATTGTCAGCGTTTGTTTTTTGGTCACTGGAAGGTGATGTAGGGTCTAGTACATATGAAAGTGATAGAATGTGTTCCAGACTAAGCCAAACATTCTACAAAACTATATAGACCTGTGGTTCCCAAACTTTCTTGAATCACAGTGCCATAGAGTATCAACATTTATTTCAAGGCACCCCTAGGCCAAAAGTTACATAGTGAGAAATTCAGCAAACATTATTAAATTAATCCTTGGGTTCAGTTATGTGGTGGTAGAGAGAGTTGCACTTCTGTTTGTCCACAAATTTTATGATTTTCAGCCACCAGCACTGGTTTTGCTTATCACTTTGATCATAAATAACTTGATTTGAGAAGTAAACAATATATCCCAAATAGTGCACCTAGTCATATCTGCTATGAAACCAATAAGTAAAAAAATGGTATGTTAAATGTACATTTCTCTTGTAGCAAGGCTGGTGTACACTGGACCATGGGATTGTAGGCTGGGGCTGGACCTGACACTTAAATTTAACTGTAGCTTTAAACCTAAGATCCTCCCTCCTGCAATCCGACCATTCCAGTGTTCTTTAAGAGGATTAGGGCATGTTAGGGGGCTGGATGGCAGCCACCATTTTTCTGGGTTTCTTGCTGCGGCTCTCCTTACATATAAGGAGGAGCGCGCACACGACAGGCTGCCCGTGTCACTCGAGCTGGACCAGAGTTTTCCCGGTTAAAGGGAAGTACTCTAGGTCGCAGGAGAGTGGTGACTGGAGGGGACGGAGCTTCTGCCGCTGCACTCCCTCTCCTGCAGCGGTACAGTCTCCGGGTCTTGCCTATAGCAGGGTATACACAGACACCACCTCCTTTGCTGGCAAACTACATTACCCTGCATGGCAAACTACACCTCTCCTCTCCCTTGCAGCTTCTGTTTTGGTCTCCTTGCATGCCTAGTGCCTTGCTGTTTGTGTTAGCGGTCTATGCAACATGTATATGCTGACTATGTGAAAGTTTTTATTGTTTTGATGTCTCTGTAAAATGGTTTAAAATCTGCCGGCTAATGGGCGGATTTTGCTGTATGTGCACATTGTAACCTGCTGTTGCCCTTGGGGACCAGATGTGTATGGAGTGGTCACCCATGGTAGAACCTGTGCAGGCTTGGGACCTTGGCTATTCGATTCCCACCCGCTCGTTGCGCCTTAAGAGGAGACCCAAGTTCATGCATGAGTGGTTTACTTTGTGCAGGCGTAGGCTACGTTCCCAGCCATGGCCAGTCGCATCTTGTCTCCGTTGCAGGCAGCGAGGAGCAGTGGTGGATGCAACAGTTTTTTTTCTTTTGACACGCAGGATCCTCAGCTGCATATGGCGCAGACAAGTGGCTTTGTAGGTGTCTTCCGCCTTCCAGATCTCCGTTAGCAGTTTAGAAATTGCTGAACTTACGGAGTTTGGCATCGCTTTGGCAGCACATATACTAAAATGGCATACTGGTTTGTGAGGTGTTCTTTGCACTATGCGTGGAAGCCCTTATTGTTGATGTGCGCCAATCTCTAGGCGGTTTGGATAGGGACCAAAGATATGGCTGTGGGTCCGTTCACACGTTGGTCTCAAAGTCTTTACTTTCCATCCTTCAGTTCTCTCCGGTCTCATCTGGAAGGACTAGGAGACGCCGACTAACAAGGTGTTGGTTCCTTGCACATTTTGTTTCCAATGGCTTCTGTGTCCTTATGGGCCTACCTCACAGGGTGATCGCTGTCCTTTAGCTTAAAGCTTGACGGGTTGTCTCAAGTCTGTTATCATAGGCTTTGGAGTCGTTTACCGACCTTTGTGGGCTTTGTCAGGGTAACTTCAACTATGGTGCCTTCAGCTGACATTTCGTCATGGGGCTGCAGAGTCATGCGCCCAGGGATTCGCTTCTCGAGTTGGAGGGACCGTTGTGCAAGCTGAACCTGTGTGAGGTGCCGTGCACGACGGTGCTCAGGTGGCCTTTCAAGTTTCGGCTACGGTCATGGTGGCTCGATGTGGCCTTTTTGCTCTGTGCTTCGACTACACATTCAATGATGAGTCGTTCTGTACATTCTTTGGTTTTGTGAGGCCATTCTCTTACATCCAGTCCTGGATTCTATTATTCCCCACCGGTCATTAAAGCACTTATCTGCCAGGGGCTGTCCATAACGGAGGGGTCCGCATTTCCAGGTTTTCGCTCTTTTTCGGGGTGGGGCGTCCTGTAGAGGTCAGTCTCCCACAAGCCGTTTCTTCCCCGGTAGGGTTTCAGTTTCTGGGGTTACTTTTTTTTTTCTATGACCACTCCACATTGGGAGGGCCAAGGCTCAAAAAAGAAAAACCCAACACCTACCCAGTTTGCTGGCAAGTAGTAAGACGGTTGCTCATGTTTAGAGACCTTTCAGTGAGGTCTTTAGACACCAGGGTGCTAGGCATCATTTGCAAATGGTTCCATTGTGAACCTCAGAGGTCCGCCTCCAAGGCATTGTTTTGTTGGACATCACTCTTCCCCTGGAGGTGACGACCACGATGGCTTTGGCCCATGCTGTCATGCCACTCCTCAGCCAGCATGCTCCAGTTCCGCAGTGGGTACGGAAACTGGAGTTCTATCGCCTTCCTAGTTCGAATGACGAACGGCTCATTCCAGCTGCTCTTGTCTCTTTGTACTTTGAGTTCCAGGGGGTGGGAAGTTCAATTTGCATGAACTTCCTCTGATCAGAAATCCACAGCACGGAAACCAACAAATCTTTGCTAGATGTCTGGAACACGTGTCTTCAGGTTCAATTTTGGACAGGTCATTATATTTCCGTGGGTAATCAACTCTGTCTACTGTCTATTCCGGGCTCTGCCTTTCGGTGGAGCCTCTGCTACGATCGGTGCTGCCGCCCATAGTGCGCACAAAACGTATCATAATTTGTCCCTCTTCGAAGGTTCTGCTTGTTAAGGATACCTCGGCTTCACAGTTTCGGATCAATTCCCTATCCCGATTTGCTAAGCCTAACTGGTTTCCTTGTCTGCACTTCAGCTCTGGGGTGGCCTCCAACACCGCTCTCCAGCTGTGTTTTCTGGCGGTGGTCAGCGACCGCAACCTACCGACCTTGGTCTAAGGTTAGGCTGGTGCCTCATCCATCGACCTTTGTGGAACATTCGGTTGTGGTGCATGTTGGTCTTCACTTTGGTACTATACAATGGACCAGTTTCTACTGACGGGAGTCCCAGTGGGTAATTCTCCAAGCTGGAAAAGGTTGCTTGACATTCCTCTCGTCTGTTTCTCGTTCCGTCAAACAGCACTCATCACTCTCCATCAGTGGATGGTTTTCGTTCTTCTCCAGGTCCGATCCTGGGTCCCCCCGGGTTGGCTCATTGTGGCTACGGACGCGAGTGTCCTAGACTGAGGTGCCGGGAATTTTTTTTCGACTCCAGGACACAATGGCTTGGCCGATTGATGGGCTTGGGCTCCGAGCCATCTTCTGGCTCTCATGGTGGCCCTCTCCTTCCTCACCGGCCGGCAGGATTGCAGTCGGTCGGACAACTGCATAGCAGTGGAAGATCTTCGTCATCCAAAAGGCACAAGAGTACGGCAGTGATGGTGTAGGCAGCCCAATTCTTTTCATGGGAAAGGAAGAGGGAGGACGAAATAATTAGAGGAGAAGAGGTGGTGAGAAGGAGAGGGGCAGAGAGAACAATGAGAGAGAAGGAGAGGGGCAAAAGAAGGCAGAGAGAGAGAGGAGAAAGGAGGGTGTGAAGCAGTTTAGAGAGAACAGAGAGAGAGGTAGGAGATGGTGACCTCTTCTCCAGCAACTGGATAGAAGGAAATGAGGGTGGAGTGATAAAATTAGAGAAGATAGGATGATAGGTCATGTAAATTTAATCTCTAAACAGGTTGACAAAGTCGTGGGAAATAAATTAAGGAGATAAGGATTAAAGGTGAGGGAGAGGATTATGGTGAAAAGGTGAGGGTATAGGTTGCAATGGCAGACATAAGATCTAAAGTTGAATTTATTTTCAAGAGTTTGTGGTAAAAGTAGGAGGCAATTTTTCAAATGCTTACACAGAATGCACTCTCTACGATTACTTTCAGTATAAAATTCACAGGTGTCTAGTCTCCTTTGTGTATGTGAATGAGTGCGAATGTATAAGTCCATTCTGACTGCTGACAGCATATAATGCCATCTAACAACTTCAGAAACATGATGAGCCATAGTTTCCAAGCAGCAAGGCATGCCCCAAGCATATTAGTCTGCCTGACTGCTAGTGAGCAGTGACCTCAGCCAGGCACAGGTATGCTCTTTGGTATGATTTTTGGTCAACTTACCATTGAATCCTTTTCTCTTAAGCAGGCTGGGGAACACTAGACCATGGGATTGTAGGTTGGGTTTGGAGGTGGCACTTAAATTAAACTGTAGTTTTAAAACCTAAGCTCCTACCCTCTGCAATCCGACAATCCCAGTGCTTCTTTAAAAAAAAGTCTGGAGAGGAGTAGCAGAAACCTCGTGAAACTGTTTAGAACAACCAAACAAACCAGTAGGGAAAAGACCGGTCAAGAACCAAACACCTCGCACGACTGAGTGTGAGGGAGGGATCGCAGTGTTCCCCAACCTGCTTAAGAGAAAAGGATTCAATGGTAAGTTGACCAAAAATCCTATTTACTCTTGCAGCAAGGCTGGGGAACATGGGACTATGGGATGTACCAAAGCCGCCCCCCCAGGGGAGGGAACACTCAGGCTACCTGACCGGAGAACTGAACGCCCAAAGTGGGTGCTGCCGGAGGCAAAATACCTGAAACGTAAAACTTGAGTAAACATGTGGACAGGGCATCAGATAGCCACATATCGGACCTGCATCATGCTGCCCACAAGAATGCTGCCGCCCTTGTGGAAGGCGTTGTCATCCAGAGGCATGATTGATGACCGAGCGGATCCAATGTGCAAGGGTCTGCTGAGTAGCCGGCCCACCATGTTCATGCGTGTCGCAAATAACAGTGCGGTGTACCAAGAATTACATATCCCAGGAAAACTGCAGATCTCAGCACCACTAGCAGAGCATCGCAAATCTGGCAATTCACCGAAGGAGGAAGAACTGGAAGGACAAGATCCTGGTGTAAGTACGAGGCCAAAACAATTGTCGACTGAAACATAAAACTTGAACGGAGAACCGCACAATCTCAATGGAAGACAAGAAAAAGTGGCTTGCAAACCCTAAATACGGAACTATGCCGACAGAAGGCAATAGCCAAAAGATGAATCGGATGTTTCACAGGGTTCCTCCTCGGAGTCTGTATCTAAGGAAGAGGATCATCATGCCTCTGTGGATGTTCCCTCTCTTGTGAGGGCGGTTAGATCCATATTAAATTTAGAGGATAAGGCACCTGCTAGGTCTAAAGTTCCGCTCTTTAGACAGAAGGTGGTTAAGGATGAGTTTCCTCAATCTGAACAGGTTTTGGAGCTTATGGCTGAGGCATGGAATAATCCAGATAGACGGTTCCATGCTACGAAGAAGGTGTCACATTCACTCGCAGAAAATGGATATAAAGAGGATAAGTGCCCATTCCATCTGCAGCCTTTAAGCATGCTACAGATGATAGATTAGAAACCTGTTTGAAATAAATTTTTCTTTATCATGATGATTTTGCGACCGGCCATGGTGGTGGCCATGGCCATGGAAGAATGGATGGTGGCATTAGAAAAGACTATGCCAGATGCTACAAAAGAACAATTAACTTATTTCTCTCTTATGCGAGAGGCATCATCTTACGTAGGGGATGCGGCAGTGTACACAGAAATTTTGCCGTCTAGGGCATCAGCAACTTCGATTGTTGCACGTAGGGCCCTGTGGTTAAGATCCTGGAAGGCGGATGTAGGTTCCAAGAAAGCTCTGTAATCCCTCCCTTTTCCTGGTAAGTGACTGGTCCAGAATTGGATAAAATAGTGGCATCTGTAATATCTGCTGGTCTGCCATCAACAGCCACTTATAAGAGACGGTCTTCCTTTCGGTTCTTTCGCCCTCAGGGGAAGGCTTTTCCAGGCAGTCAAATTCCTGCAGAACTACCAAGCCACAACAAGGAAGGTCTGTCAGACATCCAGCTGTCACGCCGGTTGACAAACCCTCAGCCGGATGGGGTGGGCCTCCCCCTGGGGAACCACAGGGTGGGAGGCTGACTTCTTCAGTTTTGCGACACCTGGCATCAGTCAGCAACAGATGCCAGGGTCAGGGAAGTGGTCTCTCAGGGCTGTGCAATCACCTTTCGGCGATATCCTCCTCTGAAGTTTTTTTGTAGAAATCCCCCAACAAATTCTGTCAAGGCCTGGGCTCTCCAGGGAGCCATTCAGACTCTGCTGAATTCAGGGGTGATTATTCCTGTTCCCTTGGCTCAACAGGAAAGCAGATATTACTCAAATCTGTTCTTTATTCAGAAAGCAAATGGGTCTCGTCGCTTATCTTGAATCTAAAGCATCTCAACAGATTTATTTATGTACCCAAATTCCGTTTGGAAACCCTACGGTCAATTGTGCTGGCAATGGAACCTGGGGATTTTATGGTTCCTTGGACATACAGGACGCATACCTGCATGTGCCTATAGCACTATCCCATCAAAGGTTTCTACAGTTTGCTGTTCGTCAGCAACATTACTAGTTTCAGGCTCTACCCTTTGGTCTGTAAACAAAGGGTCGAGCCTCAGCTCTTTGGGTTTTTATCAAGATAATGGCAGTCAAGACTGCTCATATCAGATGACAAGGGATCAGAATATTACCATACTTGGACGACCTTCTGATATTGGCTCAATCTCAGGAGGTTTTGCTTCATCATCTCCAGCTGACAGTGGCCTGCCTAAAAGAGCACGGCTGCATTGTCAATTGGAAGAAGTTGTCACTTTTTCCAACTCGTCAAATGATATATCTGGGGGTGCTCCTGGATTCTCAGGCGTAGAGGATCTTTTTAACAGTAGAAAAGATTTCAGCTCTACAGTTGCAGGTGTGCATATTGCTCAACAATCAGAGAGTGTCAGTCCACTCAGCAATGCAGGTCCTTTGGTCCATGGTTTCCATCTATAGTGTGGTGGAATATGCCCAGTTCCACTCCAGGCCCTTGTAGCTTTTGATTCTGTTTTGTTGGAACAGTCAGTATCAGTGGACAAAGTTTCAGATGATCCTTCTCTCTACAGAGATTCGGTTCTCCCTGTCCTGGTGGCTTCAGACAGCTCATCTGAACAGGGATCGCCCTCTGCGGATTCCAAGATGGGTACTCCTCACCACGGATGCCAGTCTTCGAGGATGGGGAGCGGTGACAAGGGGTTGCAATTTTCAGGGAAGGTGGACTTATCAGGAAGCCGTCTGCCCATAAATATCTTGGAACTCCGGTCAATTTTTATGGCACTGGTTCTAGCACTAGATCTCCTTCATGGCAGGCCTTTCCAGAACCAGTCCGACAATGTGACCACAGTAGCTTACCTCAACCATCAGGAAGGCACGCAAAGTCGAACAGCCATGCTGGAGGTGGCAAACATTCTGGCGTTGGCAGAATGTCATCTTCCGGGAATTTCGGCAATAATTCATTCCAGGATTCCAACGGGGAAGCAGCCTTCCTGAGTTATCAGGACATACATGCCGGATAATGGGCTTTCCACTCGGATGTCTTCCAGCTCCTAGTGGACAGGTGGGGACTACAAGATGTGGATCTTATGGCCTCACGGCACAATTACAAAGTCCCCAAGTACGGGTCCAGGACAAGAGACCCCTCAGCTGCCTTCGTGGATGCGCTGGTAGTAGGGTGGGATTTCAAGTTAACTTACCTGTTTCCCCCAATCTCTCTCCTACCGAAATTTCTCAGAAAATACAAGCAAGAGGGCGGCAGGGTGATTCTAATAGCTCTGGCTTGGCCCAGGCACCATTGGTTCATCGACCTGTTGTGTCTCTCCATAGACACTCTGCTCACACTTCCTCTACGGCCGGGTCTGCTAGTGCAGGGTCCTTGCCTACATCCGGACCTACCTCATCTGTCTTTGACGGCTTGGCTCTTGTCTTCCATCTTAAGAGTCAAAAGGTTTACCAGCTCGGTGATTCATTCGATGCTTGTGGCAAGAAAGCCTTTTTCTGCCCGCATCTATTACAGAATTTGGCATTCCTTTTTTCTGTAGTGTTCCCACAGAATAGTTGATCCTAAGGTTTTTAGGGTCTCTCGAATTATGGCTTTTCTCCAGGCTGGTTTAGACCTTGGTCTTCGCCTGGCCACATTTAGAGTACAGGTTTCTGCGCTGTCAGTTTGGTTTCAGCGTAGAAATGCTCCCTTTTTTGCTGGGTGTTCTGCATCTGCAACTGCCTTTTTGTTCCTCTGGTGGCACCATGGGATTTGTCTTTGGTTTTCAGGGCACTACAGGCTCCCCCCTTTGAACCTTTGGATACGGTGGACTTCAATGGTTGACAGCGAAGACACCACTTCTCGCTATCTCCTCAGCTCACAGAGTCTCTGATTTGGCAGCACTCTTGTGTCCTTCGTATACGGGCAGGCTACCTTCCAAAAGTGGTATCCCGTTTTCATATAAATGAAGAAATAGTTGTACCGGCTTTCAAGTCTTCAAGCCTTTCTGCTGGGGAAACTTCATTTTAAAGTGGCTCGAGCTCTTCGTAGCAACGTGGATCGCACCAACTCCATCAGATGCACTTTTTGTTTTATGTGGCTTTCACAAGAGGGGTTGTCCAGCTAATAAGCAGACTCTGGCTCGGTGGCTGCGTATAACTGTATCTCAAGTTTATATGCAGGCTGATCTCCCTGTTCCCAGCAGGGTGACAGCACATTCAACTCTGTCTCCGTTGGACCTTCCTGGGCGGTTAGACATGGCGCCTTGGCTGAACAGCTGTGCAAGTCAGCCACTTGGTCTTCTGTCCATACCTTTATCAAATTCTATGCATGACACTTTTGCTTCTCAAGATGCTTTCTTTGGGTGGCGGATCCTCCTGTTGGTCAGGAGCGTCCCCATCCTTAATTGAACTGCTTTACGACATCCCCTAGGTAGTTCCTATGGATCCTGAGGGACCTTTGATAACTTTCTTTGAGGTCCATAGGGTCTACAGGGCACCCTCCCTGACGCACCTGGCTTCAGTGGGATCTGCTCCTTCTTGTCATTGATTCCCTCTTCTTTGTGTGTGAGTATTTCTAGTATGTGTACTTCCTTCTCCACTGTCCTTCTCCTGCCAATGGGCTTGTTTATGAACTGAGGACCTGTGGCCGGAGGTGGGGTATATGTGGGGGAGGAACCAGTGTATCCTGGGATCTGGAAACCATTGACTGTTTGCTTTATTTGGTTTCCTTTAAACCACATAACCCCCAAGGTAGTTCCTGTGGACCCTATGGACCTCAAAGAAAAATAGTTATCAAAGGTATGTTATACCACAACTCTTTTTTTTTTTTTTTTTTTTTACGGGGTCTGCAGAATGACCCCGGCAGCTAATACCATCTCAGGGTGGCGTTAGCTGCTGTTGCCTACGGACTACAGATCGCAGAAAGTACAGAGAGAGGGATCCCTAGCATTCCTCCCTGGCACTTTCCACTCAGACCATTCATGCACAGTAGCGCTGAAGTAGTAGTTAAGGGTTTGTATTAGGGTTGTGTATAGATCCCTTTCAGTTAATGTTCCTAGAACTTATGTAAAGGTACAGTATACAGCTCTCCCCCTGTTTACCAGAGACAAAAGATAAGGGATAACATTGTCTATTATAAAGATAGGGACTGCACTGAGGAATATAAGGTATATTTGTATGAAGTGTGACCTTAGCAACTGGGGTTAATTCGTATATACTAGGGGTGAGCGGGTTCGGATTTCTGAAATCCGAGCCCCCCCGATCCGAGTCAGGCTCGACTTTTCCCGCCTGACCGGATCTGAAATCGAGGCAAAACGTCATCATCCCGCCTTCCGGGTTTTGGATCCTATATAAGGTACCCGCGTCGGCGCCATTTTCTCACTCGGCTGCGGACAGTGAAGAGGGAGGGTGGGAGTTAGGGCTGGCTGGGCTGTGTAGTGTAGTGCAGTGTAGTGTTGTGCTGTGCTGCGCTGCTGTTGTCCATAGGGTCTGTGTCCACTCCTTCAAAGTCCATAGGGGCTGGCTGGACTGTGTTGTGTAGTCAGTTGTCCATAGGGGCTGTGTCCACTACAAAGTCCTGTGCAGTGTCCCAGTCCTAAAGGGGTGCTGTAGTGTTGTCCAGGGGGTGCTCTGTCCATCAGGGGTGCTCCCCCCAAGTGCAAAAAAAATATATATATTTTTTGTGAATTGTGTGCACTATGGCTGCACGTGCATCAACAAAGGAGCAGCGCCAAGCGTGCGCCTGTGTCCCATAAATAAAGGGCCGGCTGGATTGACCGCTAAAGGGTGCTGTAACCCCCAAAGGGCACTCCAAACAAAATAAAAAAAATATTTTCAGTGTTTGTGAATTGTGTGCACTGTGGCTGCACGTGCATCAACAAAGGAGCAGCGCCAAGCGTGCGCCTGTGTCACATAAGTAAAGGGCCGGCTGGCTCATTTCTTAAAAGGTGGTGTAACCCACAAAGTGCACTAGTCTCCAACAAAAATAAAAAAATATTTTCTGTGTTTGTGTGCGCCTTAGCCGCACGTATATATCAATATAACATAAATGGAGGACCAAACTTTCTCCGATTAAAAATAAAATAGGGAAAGATCAAGAACCACTTCCTCCTAGTGCTGAAGCTGCTGCAACTAGTCATGACATAGACGATAACATGCCATCAACGTCGTCTGCCAATGCCGATGCCCAATGTCATAGTAGAGGGCACATACAATCCCAAATGACATAGTTCAGGAAAATGACCTTGAAAAAAACATTTAAATCATCTGAAGAGAAACGTAAACTTGCCAATATGCCATTTACGACACGGAGTGGCAAGGAATGGCTAAGGTCTTTCCCTATGTTCATGACTAGTGGTTCAGCTTCACATGACGATGGAAGCCCTCCTCCCACTAAAAAAATCAAACGAGTTAAGCTGGCAAAAGCACAGCGAAGAACTGTGTGTTCTAAGAAGATATCACAAATCCCCAAGGAGAGTCCAAGTGTGGTGGTGGTTGCGATGCCTGACCTTCCCAGCACTGGACGGGAAGAGGTGGCTCTTTCCACCATTTGCACGCCCCCTGCAAGTGCTGAAAGGAGCACCCACAGTCCACTTGCTGATATGCAAATTGAAGATGTGACTGTTGAAGTACAACAGGATGAGGATACTGGTGTAGCTGGCGCTGAGGAGGAAGTTGGAGAGGAGGATTCTGATGGTGATGTGGTTTGTTTAAATCAGGCTCCGGGGGAGACAGTTGTTGTCCGTGGGATGAAAAAGCCCATCACGGTCATGCCTGGGCAGAAGACCAAACATTCCACCTCTTTGGTCTGGCAATATTTCTATCCAAATCCGGACAACAACTGTCTTGCCATATGTACCATATGTAAAGGTGAAATAAGTAGGGGTAGGGACGTTAACCACCTAGGAACATCCTCCCTTATACGGCACCTGCAGCGCGTTCATAAAAAGTTACTGTCAAGTTCAGAAACTTTGGCTAAGACCGTAAGCAGTCCAGGGACACCTAAATCCCGTTGTCCTGTTGTATCGAAGCGCCTGCAAACCACACCGTCAATTTCCTCCTTAGTCAGGATCGGAAGTAGTCCTGCAGGCCATGTCACTGGCATGACTGACTCTCCTATCCGGGATTCCTCCGGAGGATCCTGCATTGCTACTCCTCCTGCTGCCGTTGCTGCTGTTGCTGCTGCTCGGAGTCGTTCATCATCCCAGAGAGGAAGTAGGAACACCACTACTTTTACTAAACAATTGACCCTCCAACAGTCCTTAGCGAGGAGGATGAAGTACGACAGCAGTCATCCTGAAGCAAAACGTATAACTGAGGCCTTGACTGCTATGTTGGTGTTAGACGTGCGTCCGGTATCCGCCATTGGTGCAGTGGGATTTAGACAATTGATGGAGGTAGTGTGTCCCCGGTTCCAAATCCCATCTAGATTCCAGTTCACTAGGCAGGCGATACCGAGACTGTAGAGAAACGTCAGAAAAAGTGTCCTGAAAAATGCCGTTGTACCCAATGTCCACTTAACCACGGACATGTGGACAAGTGGAACAGGGCAGACTAAGGACTATATGACTGTGACAGCCCACTGGGTAGATGTATCACCTTACGCAGCAACAGCAGCAGCGTCACCAGTAGCAGCATCTCAGAAACGCCAGCTCATTCCAAGGCAGGCTACGCTGTGTATCATCGGTTTCAGTAAGAGGCACAGCGCCGACAACCTCTTAGAGAAACTGAGGGAAATCATCGCCCAGTGGCTTACCCCACTTAGACTCTCCTGGGGATTTGTGATATCTGACAACGCCACCAATATTGTGCGGGCATTACATCTGGGCAAATTCCAGCACGTCCCATGTTTTGCTCACACAATAAACTTGGTGGTGCAGAATTTTCTGAAAAGCGACAGGGGCGTGCAGGAGACGATTTGGGTGGCCCGAAAAATTTCTTGCAAACACTCTTGAACCTGCCCCGCCATCACCTGAAGCAAGAGGTTGTGATGCGGTGGAACTCCCTTATACTCCCTTATACGGCACCTGCAGCGCGTTCATAAAAAGTTACTGTCAAGTTCGGAAACTTTGGCTAAGACCGTAAGCAGTCCAGGGACACCTAAATCCCGTTGTCCTGTTGTATCGAAGCGCCTGCAAACCACACCGTCAATTTCCTCCTTAGTCAGGATCGGAAGTAGTCCTGCAGGCCATGTCACTGGCATGACTGACTCTCCTATCCGGGATTCTGAAAAAAGGGGGTCATCGGGAAATAACATATTGGTGTCTGCATTTTGAACGTATAGTCGTTTTTACCATGTCAACCTCAATACATGTCCTACATATTGATTGTCGAACTAATGACCGTTTTGACATTCAGAACATGTTGACAATTCTGACTGTCGACTTTCTGAAACAAGAACTCAAATTGCCCATCTAGCATTATTGAATTGTCAGCACACTGCATAGTGTGCAAAAGTACCCTAGAAACTTGGAAAGTCGCCCTAATTATAATTTTAGGTACAAGTGATATTCACTTTATTATGAGGGGATTTATTTTAGGAGGACCATTCTAATAAGAGTGCTATGACAGTAATACACTTCATAGATAACTTATATTGCAGACTGATATAATATGTTTTCCCTTCATCTTCCTTGAAACATAATTATGTATAGTAGTAGAAAACAGTCTCCCAAACTCCGCCATTACAGTGCAGGTTTTAAGGATATCCAAGCTTGAGTCCAGGTGGTTAAATCAATTTGACAGATTTACAAAATTATTCACCTGTGCTGAAGCATGAAATCCTTAAAACCTGGAGTGTAATTGCGGAGTTTGGGAAACTCCTAGTATAGCTTGTGTGTGTTATGCTCCTGACGCAATACTTTGGACAATGAAAGAACTCTTAAGGAGAACAAAAAAAATTCATGATTTTGAGTATAGGTATTTGTAGTATTTCTGTAACGGAAAATCCTAAAATTGCGTATACTCTACACATACTGTAACTGTATTCACTTACTGTAAATGTTAATATGCAAGCTTTATTAATTCAGGTTGGCTCCTTATTTTAGAATATTTAAATGATTGGTTCATTTAAGTTAGTGTCCTCATTGCTTTGTTGCAGTTTTCCTGTTTTACGTACATATGTTCTGTGTTTTTTCATTAGTGATTTAAAGAACAGAAAAATGTCTTGTTTTGAATTTCCCTGACTATTGTCGCTAAAGCCATTTCATGTATAAGGCTGAGGAAGTATCTACTTAGTCCATGGTGAACATAGTAGTAGAGACGACTGGCAAAATGAAACTGCTTTCTTCTTAGGGGTCCATAGGATCCACAGAAATTACCTTGGGGTATGTGTTTGGATTGATCCAGGCACTAAACAGTTAACAAGCTCTCAGCTCCCAGGATCCACTGGGTCCTCCATATATACCCCGCTCCTGGCTACAGGCAGTTTTTTGTTTGGTGCGCAGGAGTGCATCTTCCTGACAGTGGGACTGTTTTTCTCCTTCATCCACTAGGGGACACTGGAGCCTTAGTACAGTGGGGTATAGAATTGGGTTAACCGTGAGCTGGCACCTTTAAAAGAAAAAAACTCCCCTGATGCTGGAAAAGTGGCCGCCTGTCTCTGTCTTTTACTAAAAATAGACGGTTTTGCAGTCACCTCTAAGTCTTCAACATGTAAAACTTTGCGTACTGCAGCTATTAATGCTTCTAAGCCCTGAGATGTAGGTTCTGACTCCTCAAGAATCTGAACCTCGCCTTTTCAGGATCTTGGATCTCTTCCTCCTCTGATTGAGCTAGCTTCCATTCAAGGGATTGTGAATCAGTCTCTTATGAGGAACATTATAAGAAGAGGTTGCAGGAGGAGCCTTGGACATCACCTTTGTATGTCCCTCAACCGACCTGGCTAATGAGCGAGCCCAATCTGGTTCAGATGCTGCCTCCCTGTCTCTGCGGGCTGCTTCCAGCTCCGCAGACAGATTAGTCATGACAGAAGTTAATTGATCAGACCATATAGGCTGAACCGGTGAGTCAGCCATCTGTGACTGAGAAACATACTTGTCACACAGCAGGGAAAAATTAGACTGTCCCTGTGTGAATTTTTCTGCACAATTCTTGCAGGAAAAGGATTTTTGAGCAGCCTTAGAACCCTTGTTAGACATTGTAGCATACTTGTCATACACACAGACACACGCAGGTGAAAAGACAGTGAGAAAAAATTATATAATATATATATGAGACTTTACAGAAATGTAAGAGGGGTATAGAGGGAGATATGCTATGACCCTTATGAGCGCTAATGAATAGCGCTATTCTATTATTGAAATTACAGCAGTACTGGCTTGACTAGTTCACAGAGCCTGGACTGCTGTCAGCCTCCTCGTGCAGCATAAACAGAAAATGGTCACACGCTTCTCTGTTAGAAGCGCTGGGGATGCTGGGAGGCAGGAGCAGACCTGCCTTAGGCTCTGCCCCCCCGTGATATGGTGCCTGATTGAGCGCTAGCGGAGCTGCTCTATTTGTGTACCCGCCTAACCCCCTGGCTCCCTGCTATTCAGAGAGCCAGGAGACACTAACCTGAAGGCTGCCAGTGCTGCCGGCGGCGGGTTTTGCTATGGGAGCCCGGACGTGCGCCGCAAGCAGCGCATCCTGGGCTCCCCAGAAACTGAGGTCTCTAGCAGGAGACCTCAGCGCGCACCGCAAGCAGCGGCGGTGAGATCTCCCCAGCAGCTCCAACGGTGCAGACAGGCAGGGGCAGTGAGCTTGCCTGTTTGTGTCCTCAATTTAATGATAGAAGAATCTTTTATTAATGTTTTAGTGAGAGCCCTGAAGAGCCTAGGTCCAGCTCCCAGGGCACAATTTACTTACTGCCTGTAGGGGGGTATAGAGGGGGAGGAGCTAGCTTCCATTCAAGTTTTTTTTTTTTAAAGGTGCCAGCTCCCGGTTAACCCACTTCTATACCCCACTGTACTAAGGCTCCAGTGTCCGCTGTGGATCGGAGAAAGGGATTCATCGGTAAGTACCAAAATCCTGATTTTCTCATGAGTAAACAGCATGACGCTGGCCGGTCATGCGTCCGGATGGACGCCCGTGCTGACTGCTCCATCTTCTCTTACCGGTGCCGCAACACCAGTGAGGGAACTGGTGATTTCGGCGGGTATCGGACTGCAGCTGGGAACATCGTGGACGCAGGTAAGGTGGTTCCCCGCAGCCACTGACGACTGGGAACCACGTGACAGTCCATGCCTCCAATAGTGGAGACTCGCCGGAGGACGCTGCAGTGAGTAGCCAGGTAAACTTCCTCCCACACTAGACCACCGGGACACGAGGGATGCTGACAGCCGGTGGCTAAGTAAATGGTGGCAGCCATGTCAGTTTGCCGGGTGGATCCATACAGCAGAGGGGAGGTACGCTCTACCCGGCTGCCCCTCCCTTGACCCAGACGCTGATCCAGATTGGAGGTTTCCCACGTCTTGGTCGCTCCTCCCTGCCTCCCTCTCTGAGTCAGCCAGAGTCCACACTCAAGTGCTCTCTGTGGCTGTGTTCTCAGGAGGTGGGGTCAGTCTCCCTGTACATCTCCTTCGATGACCAGGTTATGCAGAGCTCAATATCCTACTTGGCCTGACGCTGTTTGTAGGTGACCAAAGAGCTTATTGCATATATATATATATATAGATATATATCTATCTAAAATGTGTGTGTGGATATATATATATATATATATATATATCTTTTTAATTGCATTTTGACAGACTTCGGAGTGCCATTTTATTTGCTTTCATATATATATACAGTCAGGTGCATAAATATTGGGACATTGACAGAATTTTCTTATTTTGGCCTCTATTCACCACCACAATGGCTTTGAAATGAAACAAACAAGATGTGCTTTAACTGCAGACTTTCAGATTTAATTTGAGGGTAATTACATCCAAATCAGGTGAACGGTGTAGGAATTACAACGGTTTCTATATGTGCCTCCCACTTTTTAAGAGGCCAAAAGTAATGGGACAAACTAAACAATCCTAAATCTAACTTTCACATCACCAGACGCTGGGTTTCATACCTGGTGATGCTCTGCCTGGCTTCTACTGCAAATGTATTCAGTTCCTGCTTGTTCTTGGGGCATTTTCCGTTCATTTTTGTCTTCATCAAGTGAAATGCATGCTCAGTCGGATTCAGGTCAGGGGATTGACTTGGCCATTGCATAACATTCCACTTTTTAGCCTTAAAAAACTCCTTTGTTGCTTTTGCAGTATGCTTCGGGTCATTGTCCATCTGCACTGTGAAGCGCCGTCCAATGAGTTCTGAAGCATGTGACTGAATATGAGCATATAATATTGCCCGAAACACTTCAGAATTCATTCTGCTTCTTTTGTCAGCAGTCACATCATCAATAAATACAAGGGAACCAGTTCCATTGGCAGTCATACATGCCCACACCATGACACTACCACCACCATGCTTCACTGATGAGGTGGTATGTTTTGGATCATGAGCAGTTCCTTTCCTTCTCCATACTCTTCTCTTCCCATCACTCTGGTACAAGTTGATCTTTGTCTCATCTGTCCATAGGATGATGTTCCAGAACTGTAATGGCTTTTTTAGATGTTGTTTGGCAAACTCTAATCTGGTCTTCCTGTTTTTGTGGCTCACTAATGGTTTACATCTTGTGGTGAACCCTCTATATTCACTCTTGTGAAGTCTTCTCTGTATTGTTGACTTTGACACATATACACCTACCTCCTGGAGAGTGTTCTTGATTTGGCCAACTGTTGTGAAGGGGTTTTTCTTCACCAGGAAAATAATTCTTCTGTCATCCACCACAGTTGTTTTCCGTGGTCTTCCGGGTCTTTTGGTGTTGCTGAGCTCTCCGGTGCGTTCTTTCTTTTTAAGAATGTTCCAAACAGTTGATTTGGCCACACCTAATATTTTTGCTATCTCTCTGATGGGTTTGTTTTGATTTTTCAGCCTAATGATGGCTTGCTTCACTGATAGTGACAGCTCTTTGGATCTCATATTGAGAGTCGACAGCAACTGATTCCAAATGCAAATGTCACACCTAGAATCAACTCCAGACCTTTTACCTGCTTAATTGATAATGAAATAACGAGGGAATAGCCCACACCTGTCCATGAAATAGCTTTTGAGTTGATAGTCCCATTACTTTTGGCCCCTTAAAAAGTGGGAGGCACATATAGAAACCTTTTGTAATTCCTACACCGTTCACCTGATTTGAATGTAATTACCCTCAAATTAAATCTGAAAGTCTGCAGTTAAAGCACATCTTGTTTGTTTCATTTCAAAGCCATTGTGGTGGTGAATAGAGGCCAAAATATGAAAATTCTGTCAATGTCCCAATATTTATGCACCTGACGGTATATATATATATATATATATATATATATATATATATATGCATTGCATGTGTGTAATACTGCTTTTTTTTTTATTTCTGAATAACTTTCAGTTATAGCTATCACTGCTGTTTCTCCTCATAAGCCCTCTGCTACAGGTGTGTGGGTTATATTTGGGTGTGAAATATTATCTCTCTGCATAAAAACTTTGCATAACACTAGAGATATTATGTCCCAAAAAATTAAGTAACATGTGGCTGAAGCCCCTGTGCTAGTGTCATGTATGACCTGCAAAGCTGGGTTATCCCCACAGGATTTCATACAAAATGGATTATGTGGTCACAGTTTTAAGGAGTCACCACATCAGTCAAACCTACCAACTTCTGGGCAGGAACCCCCTTGGGGTTCCTTTTCCCAGATCATGGTGCAGGTTGCAGACCGGTTGGCGGCTCCTAGTTCGGTCCCGATGATGGGGGTACCCTCGGCAGCTGCAACCTTCTATGTTTATGCCCCCTATGCATCCGTCCTGGATGGGACTTGTATGCTCACTCAGTTCAGATTAGGGTTGCATAAAACTTGATTTTAGAAAAAATATATATTTATTTGATTTAAATCAGATTTTTTTGGACAAAAAGAGGATTTTTTTAATTAAAATATTTTTTTCAATTAAACTGTTTAATTTTAAATGTTTACACCTTGTTTTAGTAATACATGAACAATTTTTGAAGTGAGACCAGTATACAAAATGAACACAGTAATAGAATAAATACACACTAAACAATTGCATGAAGAAGTACAATTAGGCTCTGAATTTCACTCAATCAGTTGTCTGAGTCAAACATGTACATGTCTTTGTCCTCGTCCTCACGTTTGTCCTCAACAGAAAAGGCTCTGTAGCATGCAGCCAGCTTTGCTGTTTTTTCATTTCCCAATCTGTTGCGTACAAAACCGTATGTTGATAAAATCCTTTCAATTCCTGCACTTGATGAAACTGCAGTGAACATGTGCTTCAGAAGATTTACTACAGAAGTGTCTAACTGAAGTTGAACTACGTAGGACATCCACCAGGCTAGAGGAGATGCTTGCCGTAAAGTGTCCACTTCAAACATGTATGATGCAAATGGTTTCATGTATGCACGAAAGTTGATGATAACCGGCATAATTTGATGATTATTGGCATGAGCAAACTCTATAGCAGTCTCAATTTCAGCAGGACTAAGCTTTTTTTCCCCCCTGTACCTAGGATCAAGTAGATTAGCCAGCAAGTGGGCATCTCTGAGTGCAATTTTAGCTCTTGCCTTTGCCGTCTTTACTACATTGCTGTGGTGTCCAATCTCTTCAAGATCATCTAACAGCTTCTTCCACACTTGTACGACCTCATTGATTGTACAGTTGCGTCTTTGTGCACGATCCAGGGCTACAGGTTTCAGTCGAGCCAAATAATCTTCAGCACTTTGCTTAATACCAAAGTTATTAACTTTGTCAATAGTGTCTTGTGGGATGTCATCTTTGTTTTTATCACATATGGGACAGTTTTTCAGAAAGGACTCCAAACAGTCTGCCATAATATTCCAGCGTACGTCACTTGGTAATATAATCATTTTCCCACCTGCTTCTTTGTATTTAGCTGCTGAAAAATTGACATTTCTGAAGTGCTTAATAATAGCAATGATATGTTCTTAACTCCTGGAATGTTGAGGTTATGTGCAAGAAGATTCATTAAGTATGAAGAATATCCATGTGCAATAATATCCAGGTCATGAGTTTCTTTCAGGTCTGCTCTCATCTTTGCCATATTGGCAGCATTATCAGTCACAAAGCTCTTCACAGAACACTCAAAAGATTCTTCACACAATTTAATACTTTTGGCTGCAAGTTCACTTAAGTACACTGCAGTATGACTATGGCCTGATGTGTCTATACTTTGTACTAAGTACTCAGTCATCTGAAGTAACGGAACAACAAATAATTGGCTCATTATGCACATTGCTCCAGCCATCAATAGCCATACATACTGTCTTGCCTTTCAACTTTTCCTTGCTTTTTTCATGAACAGACCGACGCACCTCATCAAGCAACTTTCCACCTACATCATTGCAGTTAGGTGGCTTGTATCCTGGGCCAAAGCATCTTCACAAACTTAATCATCTTTGGGTGTTGAACACATTTAAATGGTGAATATGTTGCATAGATGTACAGAGCACATTGCAGCTCAAGAGCTTCTTTTTCTGATTTGGTAGTTTTAACTAAAAAATGTTTTCAAGTGTTTCTTTTGTGGCTTTTTGCTTACTTGCATGTCTACTAACAAGCCTTGGTGAAGAAAGTGGGCTGCACATTTCCACATCAGAAGAGCAGGATGGTGCAGGGGTGGAAGTTGAATGATCAGACCTCACACCAACACCAGCTACAGATTCATTTTAATTTCCATAAGTAGTTGTACCTTTACTTCTTGAATTAAGATTTCCATCATCATCAGAATCTGAAGCACATTTTTTGTAATGGTCTTTCATTTTTGCTACAAGTCCTTGCATTACTTTACTGCATATTTTACATTCTACTTTATATACAGATTTACCAGGGACAGTCTTTTTGTTGAAATATAACCAAATGGCATCCTGTTTCCTGCCAGAAGTAGCCATACTTACTAACGGCTTGTGTCTGCTTCTTCAGACTTCAAAAGTGAAACTGAAGAGCTATGGGGAATCTCCTATACAACATACATTATTCTCCCCAGCTAAGCTAAAAAAAGGACTGCCCCCACCTACACGTCTATCTCTTTCTAAACAAAAGTAGTTTTTTAACGTTTTGATTTTTATTGTTATTATTATCCTTTATACTGTATGGCACCACAAGTGTTACGCAGAGCCTTACATAGTACATAAAACTAGTAAGTGAACAAGAAACAAGTAAATTACAGTACATTACAGTGCAGGACAAGGACACGACTTATATACATTGCTGCAACAGCGATTAAAGCACTCACAATAAGCAGCAGGGAGTTGGCAGTCAAGTGTTAGGTGGCCTTATGTTGAGTAAGGAGTAGAAGAAAATGTAAAGAGAAGCACATGAGGGAAGAGGTCCCTGCTTGTGAGAGCTTACATTCTAAAGGGGAGGGGCAGACGGCGTGACACAGAAGGGGAAGATAGGGAGGAAAGAGCATGAAGTGGGTTAGGATGAGAGCTGGAAGGCCTTGATGAAGTAGTGGGTCTTGAGATAGTTTGAAGATTTGTAGAGAGCTGGAGAATCTGATAGGGAGAGCATCCCAAAGGTAGGGAGCAGCACGGGCAAAATCTTGGATGCGGGAGTGGAAGGAAGTAATCGTTTGGCAAGAGAGGCGGCATGCCTTTGTTAAGCAAAGTGGGTGGGCGGGAGTGTGAAGGGAGAGGTCAGAAATGTATGTGTTAGAGGATTTGGTGAGGGCTTTATAGGCGAGTTGTAAGAACCTTGAATTGGCATTTGAAGGGGAAGGGGAGCCAGTGTAAGAATGCTTGGAGAGGAAGATGAGCCGAGCAGCAGCATTGAGAACCAACTGTAGTGGCTAGAGGTGAGAGACTGGGAGGCTAGCTAGGAGAAGGTTACAGTAGTCCAATCCGGAGATGACCAGTGAGTGGATGAGGATTTTAGTGGCATGCTAGGTGAGGAAGGGTCTAATCCTGGATATATTTTTTAGGTGGAAATGGCAGGACTGCGAGAGGTGCTGAATGTGTGATTTAAAGGAGAGGGAGGAGTCTAGGATAACTCCAAGACAGCACACTTTGGGGCTAGAGCAGATAGTTGTGCCATCAATAGATAATGAAATTGTGGGAAATGAGGTAGTGGAAGACGTAGGGAAGATTATCAGCTCAGTCTTAGACATTTTAAGTTTAAGAAAGCGCTGGGACTTCCATGAAGAGACAGCTGGAGACATGGGTGAGGAGCATGGGGGAGAGCTCAGGGGTGGAAAAGTAAATATCATCAGCATAGAGATGATATTTGAGATCAAAGGAGTTTGAGTTCACCTAAAGAGGATGTATGAAGGAAGAAAAGGAGAGGTCCAAGAACAGAGCCTTGGGGAACTCCTACTGTTGGCGGAAATGGGGGGGGAGAGGAGTCATGAGAGGAGACAGAAGGAACGATCAGAGAGGTAGGAGGACAGCCAGGAGAGGGCAGTGCCACATAAACCAAGAGAGTGAAGGATTTGCAGGCGGAGAGGGTGATCTACAGTGTCAAATGCAGCAGAGAGGTCAAGGAGAATGAGCAGAGAGTAGTGGCCCTTGGATTTGGCAGCATGGTGGTCATTGCTGACTTTAAATCATGATTTAATAATTTGATTTAAATCGTACAACCCTGGGTGAGAGTATGGCTTCGTCCTCAGAAAGCTTTTCAGCAACCTCTGCATGCAGCTAGACCGATACAGCCAAAAGCCAGAAAGCGGTCGGCATCATCCTATCACTCTGTCCAGCCTCCAGATTCTGGTACATCTTCTGATGAGTGTGGGGATATACAGGGCTCCTCTCAGGAATCTCTCGGTAGAGGAGGACCATTTTCCAACAGCAGATGTTCCCTCCCTGATTAGGGTGGTAAAAGTTGTGCTAAACATAGATGATGAGGAGCCAGTACAAAGAAAGGCTCCAGTATTTAAACGTCAGAAAGTTGCGAAAGCAAAGCTTAATTTTCCCTAATATGAGCACCCGTCGGAACTTATGGTGGAGTTCTCCGGATAGGAGATTCCATATTACAAAAAAGGTTGCAGCCTTATACCCCTTTCCGTCAGACTAGTTCGCTAAATGGGAATTTCCGTAATCAGTAGACGCGCATGTGACACATCTGGTCAGGAGCTCCACATTGCCCATACCATCTGCATCCTTCCTTAAGGGTTCCACGGATAGGAGACTTGAAGCCTGTCTCAAGGCAGTCTTTTCTCTATCAGGAGCTGTTACTCGCCCGGCCATGGCTACGGCCTGGGTTTCCAAAGCCATTGAGGAATGGATTAAGGCACTGGAAGAGACTCTTCCAGAAGCTCACATGGAACAGCTGGCAATTATCTCCTATGTTAAGGAGGCAGCGTCCTATTTGGGAGAGGCAGCGTTAGATGCTGGTATATTATCCTCTAAATGCATCAGCGGTCTCAGTTGTGGCTCACAGAGCCCTTTGGTTAAGGGACTGTAAAGTAGATGCAGGGTCCAAGAAAGCCTTGTAATCCCTTCCGTTTATTGGAGGCATTTTGTTTGGCACAGAACTGGATAAGATTGCTGCTACGGTAGCAGCCTCTAAGATGGCTGGTACACCTAGGTAGTTGTCCTTTCAAGCCTTTCAGCCGCAAGGAAAAACAAAGGGTCAGTCTTCCTCTAGAACCAGTTCTCCTACTAAACCGCAACTAAGAAACTCTGGTCAAACAGACGTCCGGCTTCCAGGTCTGAGGATAAATCTACAGCCTGTTGGGGTAGGCCTCCTCAGGTGGGATGCCAGGGTAGTTGGCCGACTTCCGTTTTCGGACACCTGGCATCTTACAACAACAGACACCTAGATACGGGAGGTGGTCTCCCAGGGGTATGCCCTTAATTTCTGGAGAAGTCCGCAAAGGTTTTTCTGCACAACTCGACAGTGGAGTCTGCGAACCTAACGGGCCTCAACACATTTATCCGGGTGCCCAGGTTTCGTATGGAAACCCTGTGATGAATTGTGTTGGCAATGGAACTGGGAGATTTTTATGGTGTCCTTGGAAATTCAGGATGTATATCTACGTGTGACAATTACACCGTCTCACCAACGTTTTCTGCGGTTTGTGGTGCTTCCAATTTCAGGCGCTGCCTTTTGGTTTATCAATAGCCCCTCGGGTGTTCACCAAAATCATGGCAGTATTGAAAGCCTGAAACAAATGTATGGAAACACACACACCGCGCTGGTAAACAGATAAATATAAATAATAAAATTTAATAAATTAGCAAAAAATGGTGCAGATGAGATAATACATAGATTAAATCAACATGACATATATCAGAAACAAACACAAATATAGGCAGGAAATAAAAACCATAAATTTATAAAAAATAGTAATAACTAGCTGATGTGCAAATGATACTAGTTTGTGCTGGGTTGGAATCAGAAATGGCAATTCCTGCATGGAAGAGTTCCAAATAAACATATGAAAGACGTTTTGACACACTTTGCTAGTTAATTCATAGTCTTGAAATTATGTAACCGCTTGTCTGCAAACAATGTATCAGTTTGGATATCCACAATGATAGATAATCTGGAGCTTGTACAGCACAACAGTTAATGGCTTTTTGGATACTTGAAGTGTTAACCCCGTCGGGCACACAATGCTGAGAAAATTTTAAAGTTCTGACCAGTTTCAAAGTCTTAAACAACTGCACGGTAGAAATGATGTAATGTCTCACCGGCTATGCAGTATATCACTGAGCAGGTCAAAATGCACTCAGAGACGCACTGTCTCAAAGATCCGGTGCAGTGGCTCTCCGTCCGGCTACATAGTATGATTACCTGCCGGATACCAGGGCCAAGGGAACGCTGAGAGGAGACCCGGGTAGATGATTAATTGCGGCCGCAGCTTGTAGATTCTCCTCGCACCAGGATCAGACACTGCGGGCACTGGCAGCACTTAGCAAGAGCAGGTTACAGGACAAGACACTTTGAACAGGTAAGGGCAGCAACGCGTTTCGTCCCGTTCCTGGGACTTTTTTTTAGCTTGAAAAAGTCCCAGGAACGGGACGAAACGCGTTGCCCTTACCTGTTCAAAGTGTCTTGTCCTGTAACCTGCTCCTGCTAAGTGCTGCCAGTGCCCGCAGTGTCTGATCCTGGTGCGAGGAGAATCTACAAGCTGCGGCCGCGCTTAATCATCTACCCGGATCTCCTCTCAGCGTTCCCTTGGCCCTGGTATCCGGCAGGTAATCATACTATGTAGCCGGAGGGAGAGCCACTGCATCGGATCTTTGAGACAGCACGTCTCTGAGTGCATTTTGACCTGCTCAGTGATATACTGCATAGCCGGTGAGACATTACATCATTTCTACCGTGCAGTTGTTTAAGACTTTGAAACTGGTCAGTACTTTAAAATTTGCTCAGCATTGTGTGCCCGACGGGGTTAACACTTCAAGTATCCAAAAAGCCATTAACTGTTGTGCTATACAAACTCCAGATTATCTATCATTGTGGATATCCAAACTGATACATTGTTTGCAGACAAGCGGTTACATAATTTCAAGACTATGAATTAACTAGCAAAGTGTGTCAAAACATCTTTCATATGTTTATTTGGAACTCTTCCATGCAGGAATTGCCATTTCTGATTCCAACCCAGCACAAACTAGTATCATCATTTGCACATCAGCTAGTTATTACTATTTTTTATTCATTTATGGTTTTTATTTCCTGCCTATATTTGTGTTTGTTTCTGATATATGTCATGTTGATTTAATCTATGTATTATCTCATCTGCACCATTTTTTGCTAATTTATTAAATTTTATTATTTATATTTATCTGTTTACCAGCGCGGTGTGTGTGTTTCCATACATTTGTTTCAGTGCTTGTGGGGTTGCAATTGTTCCCCTTTATCGCACCGCTGCAGGTCTATTTTCAGATATAGTTTTCAGTGTGGTATCCAAGCGCTAGGATATTTTCTTAGGTTTTTAGTATTGACAGCCTGCCTCAGGCACCAGGGAGTCAGGATACTGCCATACCTGGATGATCTCCTGATATTGGCTTAATCGCCACAACAGTTGCAGCATCATCTCAGACTGACGATTGCATGTCTATACAGACACGGCTGGATAATAAATTGGAAGAAGTCAACGCTTCTTCCAGTACAACAGATGTTGCATTTAGGGGCGCGCTTGGATTCTTTGGCACAGAGGATATATCTGCCAGAAGACAAGATTCCGGCCCTTCAGTTGTGGATACGCAGGTTTCTTCACAGCCGGTCAGTATCTGTTCACTCAGCAATGCAGGTGCTGGGATCCATGGTGTCCACCTTCGACATGGTGGAATATGTCCAGTTCCACTCCAGACCATTGCAGCGGTTAATTCTCTCACACTGGAGCGGGGAGTACCACTCAATAAAGTCACAGACAATCTGTCTTTCGCCAGAAGTGCCACTGTCCCTGTCGTGGTGGTTACAAACTTTCCGTCTCAACAGGGGTCACCCATTCTGGATTCCAGATTGGGTGCTCCTCACTACCGATGCCAGCCTCCGCAGATGGGGTGCAGTGACAGGCCGACACACATTTCAGGGCAAATGGACGACCAGGGAAAGTCTTCTGTCCTGTCTCCTGTCCATAAACGTTCTGGAACTGCAGGCAGTGTTCAGCACGTGTTCAAGCACAGGATTTACTAAAGGGCAGGCATGTCCAGGTACAATCTGACAACACCACCACAGTAGCCTACCATCAGGGAGGCACGCAGAGCCAGGCCGCCATGGCAGAAGTGTCAAACATTCTGGTTTGGGCAGATTGTCATCTTCCAACGATCTCGGTAGTGTTCATACCAGGAGTCCTCAATTGGGAAGTGGACTTCCTAAGTCGCCAGGATATACATGCCGGAGAGTGGACTCTTCATCCACAAGTATTTCAGAGCCTAGTGGACAGATGGGGTCTTCCAGAAGTAGACCTCTTGGCCTCGGGTCACAACCACAGGGTCCCCAGGTACAAATTCAGAACCAGGGATCCTGTAGCAGAGTTTGTGGACGCTCTGGCAGTGAAGTGGAACTTCAGACTGGTGTATCGGTTTCCTCAGTTTATCCTTCTTCCAAGGGTCATCAGGAAATTCAAGCAGGAGGGCAAGACAGTAATACTGATAGCCCCTGCTTGGCCCAGACGCCATTGGTTCACCGACCTCCACAGTCTCTCAATAGCTACTCCGTGGCATCTTCCTGTAATGCCAGACCTGTTAATACAGGGTCCCTGCCTGTATACGGACCTTCCTCGTCTGTCTTTGACGGCGTGGCTCTTAAGATTTCCGTCCTAAGAGGTAAAGGTTTTCTGTAATTCAGACGATGCTTAGGGCAGGGAAACCTCCCTCTGTCTGCTTTACTACAGAATTTGGCACTCGCATTTTCAGTGGTGTGAACATAGAAAGTATGATCCCCCACGTGTTTAAGGTCTCTCGAGTGCTTCTTTTCTTCAGGCAGGATTAGATTGGTGTCTCCATCTGGCCACCATGAGAGTTCACGCATCTGCACTTTCAGTTTGGTTTCAGTAAAGGATCGCCCGGTTGCCCGATGTTGGCACATTTTTTCAGGGTGTCTGAGGGTTCAGCCTCCCTTTATCGATCCGGTAGCTCCATGGGATTTGACGTTAGTTCTCATTGCTCTACAGGCCACCCATTCGAACCCCTGTGATCAGTAGACCTTAAGTGGCTGACAGCAAAAACAGTGTTTCTTCTTGCTGTTGCCTCTGCTCGTAGGGTCTCTGATTTGGCAGCCCTTTCTTTTCGCTCTCCTTTTTTTGTTTTTCATCAGGTTAGAGCTGTTCTTCGTACAAGGGCGGGTTACCTGCCTCATGTTGTATTCCGTTTCCATGTGAATGAAGAAATTGTGGTTCCAGCTTTCCAGGCTTCAAGCCTATCAGTAGGTGAAGCTTCTCTGGATGTTGTGTGCGCCCTACGTATCTACGTGGATTGCACCAACTCCATTAGGAAGACAGATTCTCTATTTGTGTTGTATGGCTGTCATAAGCGTGGCTGGCCAGCCAACAAACAGAATCTGGCATGATGGCTTCGTATGACAATTTTTCAAGCGTACACACAGGCTGATATCTCTGTTCCAAACACGATGACAGCACATTCTACTCGATCTGTGGGACCATCATGGACGGTTAGTCGTGGTGCCTCTGCTGAACAATTGTGCAAGGCAGCCACGTGGTCTTCTGTCCACACCCTTGTCAAATTTTAAGTATTTGATACATTTGCCTCTCAGGATGCTTCCTTTGGGTGTTGGATTCTCCTTTCTACTGAAACACAGGAGCGTCCTCACCGTTAAAGGGAACTGCTTTGGGACATTCCCAAGGTAATTTCTGTGGACTAACGATTCCTACCTATCTATACACTCTAAATGTCGCTATTTAGCATTGTAAGTCGCACAAGAAATAATTACTCTACAGACTTTGATTGTGTTTCCAAAGCACAAAAATATATTATTCACCAAAAAGCAGATAGTTACACGCTGTGATCTAAATACAATTAGCGAAAACAAATTATACAATCACAAGGTACAGTCGATACGCAGGCGGTCTGGATCCAGATTTCCGGTATCAGAGGTGAAGCCTCCGTCCGAAGAAAGAACAAGCAGACTAACTACTGGAAATAGAGCGTCCGTATATGTACCCTTACAGAGAGAGGCAATACAATAGAACAAGTTGGCATAATCCTATTGGTGGTTCTTCTGTTACAATACAGTTCATAGGTCAGTTTGTATGATCACAGTCCAGCCTCCAACAGCTCTTTGTGCCCATTTTCCCGCTGAAGAACAAGTCTAAACTGGCTGCATTACAGAGTACATTTTAATGCCTATCTCTCTATGATCCATAATTTGCAGACTCATGTTGCGATTTCCCCACCGATGAAACCGGAAGTCTGCAAATAAACAGTAATTTAGAATAGCACCAAACACGGTCTGCTTATCATGTACTAAACCTGAAATCTCAAATACAGTCGCTTTATTACTTAATAATGAATAAAACCTTGAATATAAACCTTAATGCTAGGGAACCTTCCCATGTAAGTGTGCAAAGTGTAAGTGTAAGGATTTTAAGAAAAGACGCTAGTTAGCGTTGTGCGACCAAGTGTTTGTGGAGTATACCGTGGTTCTTGTTTTGCAGGGTTGGTCATATTACGGTATATGTTTTAGTAAATGTCTGTATTTATATAATGAGGACTTTTAACATTGTTCTATTGCATGGGAATTGCACGATGCTAAATAATAGCATCGCCGTATGTACTTATAATGTGTGGGATTCGCTAAAATGGTGCTGGATGGCCATTCGCAAAATGGCGTGCGGATTTTAATTTCAACATATTCAGTCTCAGCCAATTATCCGGCTTCGACAGTCCACACTTTGATAGCAAACAACACGCTATCACACTCTGATTTTTAAAATTAATCTAGGCTTACACTATGACATATTATTTACTGTTATATTATGGGATGGCACAAGGTGGTTAAACCATTAATAATGTGTCTCTGGGAGGGACATAAAACTACCCTTATACGCACACCGCGGATCTTGGGAGATCATCTGAAAGATGTGGGGATGCACCAATCCTATAAAGAAAATCTTGAAGGGGAATAGGGACTTACATTATTTAAGATGTTCAAAAATAACATTTCATAATACATTTCATTGCATGTCTAAATCTATACATCATCTGATGGTACCTTCTAGTTCAGGGTTGTAATGCAGTCCTACATTTACCTCAGTATTCATATTGTTACTTCTAACCACCATCATAATCTCATTCCTTCGATTTACTTAATTTTTAAATTTTCCACATTTCAACACAGTAAGAACGCACCTGACACATACGCCAATTTCTAAGATGACAACCAATATAAGGATCAGGAGTTTACCTATACTAGCAACCATTTCCTGGACCCACTCTCCTAGACTGGAGAACCATTTCAGTGGGTTCAACCATGAAACCCATTCTTCTACCTTCTCCTCTACTTCAGCCACTGAAGCATTATGGTTCTTCCGAAATTCCCATTTCAGCTGCAGAATTTTGTCCTTTTTCCGGTCTATCACCTCCTTGGGATCACTAGTATTATTTGTAACATATGTGCAACACTTTACACCAAATTGGGTGGCCAAAGTTACACAATACCCTCCAGTGATAGCTGTTAAATAATTTAATACTAATCTGTGTTGCACCAGTTCTTTGTTGTAGGCCTGCAACTCCTTATCTGTGTACCTAAATGTGTCATCATACAGCTCAGTGATATTATCTATTAATTTAGCAAGATCTTGGATATATCTAAAATTTTGTGTACCCCGAGCGATCCTGGTGGGATCCAATGTGACTAATTTGAAAGCCAATTGTTTCACTAATCAATTGTGTGGCTTTATGTACATCACCAGGTATATTTATTTTGTCTCTGTGTTCATACTGTGTGTGAAGATATGGTAATGGTGTGTTTTTATGAATACAGAGCATTTCACCATATGTAAGGGTCATAACCTCTGGAAGTACTCTTCCCAGGTAACGCAAACCTTCAGAACTCGGAGAGAGCCACTTATACGCTTTCCTTCCACATATAAAATATACATCATCGGGGAGAACATAACGGATAGAGTGCATCATGATCATCCAACACATTTCCCTAACAAATGATCCTATATCAGGTTCCCCCATCTGGTTAACACACGTTTCTGGTTGTATAACCCTGGCATAGTACCCTTCTGG
This sequence comes from Taudactylus pleione, assembly GCA_031769625.1. Lineage (NCBI taxonomy): Eukaryota > Metazoa > Chordata > Amphibia > Anura > Myobatrachidae > Taudactylus > Taudactylus pleione. Next base: position 7,025,149 of record JAUIMM010000975.1, read on the forward strand.
TACTGTGCCAACCATTTATTTGATTTTACTTAATGTATAACGATACCGGAAGTGTCTCCCATTTAACCTAATTATGCGTAACAGTTCAAAATTTATAGGCTCATAATCAGCTCTTAGTGAGAAGGTCATCATCTGGTTATTCCCAGTCACCTCCCAACTTCCTGGTTTATTGGAGTTGGTGATGTTCAAACATAAAAGTGATTTATCTACTTGGTACTGGTGGAGTTTAAAATGAGGTGGTTTGGTGTTTAGAAATTTTCCATCCAGTGTCTTCCCTTGTTGCAATTCTAAAACTTCATAGACATTCAATGGAAATGGCACTAACCCTACATTATGCTGTCCCTGAGGCACATGAGAACACACCCAACAGTCAGTCTGGTTTAAAACTTTGCCCACCATAGTATGATAATCCTCTAAAGGATACCCACCCCAATACTAGGTTATACTTAGGTTGGCACTGCTGGATGCAATTCTCATCAACTAAGGACCCACAAAACTCGCACATAAAATAATCCTCAGACAATAGACCTAACATAGGCGATCTCTTAACAATTACTGTACTGGGTTTGGTCAGATACTCCCCCGTTTGGTTTAGCACTCATTCTCCCAACTCCACTCGATTGATACCACCATCAGCTCCCTTCTCAGTCATCTGTCCTCCGTCACAGAAACAAGAGATACTGAAACAACCCAAGATAATGAGAACTCTGAGAGAAAGCACAAAGATAACCACAGCAGGCCACTTCATTGCTGAAAACAATGATTCTACAAATTTCTTTAGCTCAGGTCTCTCACTGTAACTTTTAACCTTCCCGGAACAGGTTCGCAATTGACAGGTCTACGTTATCTGCCTCGATTCCACCTTGTCTCTCCACTGGTTGGTTGACCTTCTTACAGTGAGTGGAAGGACCCAGGTATCTCCGCCACTTTCAAATGTCATCAGCAATACCTGATACGGACCTTCCCACCGATCTGTCAAACAACCTGAACGCAAGAAATTTCTGATCATAACAAATTCTCCAGGTTCAACATCATGACAGTTTGTTCAGACATATCATGTGACAACAATTTCAGTTTCTGTTGTTGCTGTTTTAACTGTTTACTCATTGTTATAAGATACCTTACAGTTACCTCGTTGTTACTTTTCAAATCTTCCTGCAGACTTATAATCAGATGAGGTTGTCTACCAAATAGTAATTCAAAGGGGGACAGATTGAGTGGGGGTCTAGGAGTTGTCCTGATACTATGAAGGACAAGTGGTAGTGCTTCTGGCCAACCCAGTCCAGTTTCCGCCATGATATTACTTAATTTATTTTTAATAGTCTCGTTCATCCTCTCCACTGGCATGTGGTCGGTAGGGGGTATGAAGTCTACTATTAATACCCATCAACTTACACATGTTTTGGAAGACATCACCTGTGAAATGAGTACCCCTATCACTTTCAATAATTCTAGGGATACCATATCTGCATACAAATTCCTGAACTATTTTCTTAGCAGTAAATGTGGCAGCTGGGTATGCCTCAACCCAATTAGAAAACACATCAGTGCACACTAATACATACTTGAGTTTCCTGCAGGGTGGTAATTGGATTAAATCAATTTGTATTAACTTAAAAGGTCCGTCGGTCGAAGGAATGTGGGATGGTTCGGTGGGGATTGTTTTCCCAATGTTTTTTCCTCAAGCAGGTCAAACAGGACATTGCTCTCTTTTCCGCTTTGGAAGAAAAACCCGGTGCACACCAGTATGCTCTCACCAATTTGCACATACCTTGCTTTCCCAAATGAATCAGACCGTGCGCTACCTCAGCCAGGCTTGGGTATTATGCCTTGGGGGCCACTGACTTACCTTGTCCATCTCTCCAGAGTCCAGAAGAATCTTGCCCACATCCCTTGGACCTCCAGACTGCCTTTTCCTGAATGGAACACAAATTTTGCATCTCAATTAATTTCTGCATGTCAATCGTTTGAAACATAATTTGGTTAATTGGCACATTCACTTTTAACCCTGCTGCACATTTGGCAGCTTCATCTGCCCTGTTATTATCCAGTGACACTGGATCGTCCTCACATGTATGGGTTTTTCACTTAATTACGCCCACTGCCTTAGCCAGTTGGATCGCTGTCAGTAGTCCTTTTATATGTCTGGAATGTGTGACTGGTGTGCTTGCTGCTGTCATAAAATTTCTCAGACGCCATAGAGCACCGAAATCATGTACCACCCCAAAGGCGTACCTAGAGTCAGTATAGATATTAGCAGATTTACCTTCTGCTAATTCACAAGCTCTTTTTTAATGCCACCAGCTCCACCACTTGGGCCGCCGAGTAAGGTGGACCTAAAGGTTCGGCCTCTATGATGTCTTCGTCATTTACCACAGCATAACCTGTACATAACTCCCCAGTGTCAGTTTGTCTATGACAACTCCCATCCATGTAAAATGTCACATCTACATTTTCTAAAGGTGTATCCCGTATGTCAGGTCTTGCAGTAAAGGTTTGATTCAGATATTCCATACAGTCATGTGCATCAATAGACCTGCAGAACTCACCTTGCGCCAGCGACTCGCCTCTCTCCACCCTTTGTGCATCCTGTAGCACATATGGTAAATACGTTGGTGGGTTTAACGTACTGCACCGTTTGATGGTGATGTTTGCAGGTGCTATTAGGGCTAGTTCCCATTTTGTGAACCTAGCTGAGGAGACATGTCTGGTTTGGGCTGAATTCAGCAAAGCAGATACAGCATGGGGTGTATAAACAATCATTTATACTATATATACTGTATATCAATACTACATCCTCACTCTTACTGACCAATAGAGCAGTTGCTGCTACACTTCTTAAACACGTTGAGAGTGATCTTGCCACATTGTCCAATTGTGCACTGTAGTATGCTACTGGCATCACCATGTTTTTGTGTGAGGACACCTGCTGCACAACCATTAGCTTCCGTACAGTACAAATCAAAAGGTTTGTCATAATCAGGTATACCCAATGCAGGTGCTCTTGTCAGACTATCCTTAAGGTTAAGGAAAGCCTACTCTGTTTCCTCTTTTTGTATGACACGATCAGGCTTTGAGGAAGAGATTAAGCTCTGTAATGGCAAGGCCAAAATAGAAAAACCTGGGATCCACATTCTGCAGTATCCACACATTCCCAAGAAGGTACGGATTTGTTGGTTCTGCGGCAGTGTCATGGTCCGTATGGCTTGGATTCTGTCAGTGGTCAGATGTCGTAACCCCTGGGTTAGGCAATGTCCCAAGTTTTTAACCCTGGACTGGCATGGCTGTAGTTTGTCCTTAGCAACCTTGTGTCCTGTTTGCGAGAGATGAAGCAATAAAAGTTTAGTATCATTTAAACATGACATAAATGAATCAGAACACAACAACAAATCGTCCACATATTGTATTAGAACAGATCCATTGGCAGGTTGAAAACATTGTAAACAGTCATGTAAGGCCTGGGAGAAGATACTGGGGCTGTCTATGAAGCACTGGGGCAATCGTGTCCATGTGTATTGTACACCCCTATGTGTAAAAGCGAATAGGTACTGACAGCCAGGATGAAGCAGAGAAGAAAGCAGAACAGAGGTCAATGACAGTGAAATGGGTTGCATTTGGTGGGATCTGCATGAGAATGACAGCTGAATTCGGCACTACGGGAAATTTGCTCTCTACTACCTTATTAACACCAATAAGGTCTTGTACCAGCCTATAACCCCTCCCACCACTCTTTTTCACAGGAAAGATGGGACTATTGGCTACACTTGCTGTCCGGACTAAAATTCCCTGTTGTAGTAATCGCTCAATTATGGGATAAACCCCTATCTCTACCTCCTGTTTTAACGGGTACTGGGGAAATTTTGGAGTTTGCGTACCGCTTTTTAGATTTACCATTACAGGAGCTACATTTGCCATCAATCCAGTGTCCTGTCCATCTTTGGTCCAAAGTGAATCTGGTATTTGGGATAACATTTGATCTACCTGAGATGGATTTTTATCTGAACTAGAGTGATACATTAACCTTTGGGGAGTGTCCAATATATCCCTCACCTCGTGTGCCACTCTCTGGGATATCTAAAAATACACCATCAGGGGTACAATATATGTGACATCCCATCTTACATAACAAATCCCTTCCCAGTAGATTAGTAGGAGCCGCTGCTGCCAGGAGAATAAAATGCCTGGTATGCAATGGCCCGATAGTAACCTCTGTGGATTTGGTCAAAGGATAATGTTGCACTTTACCCGTTACACCCATTGCTGGTACTCTCACTGATCACCTGTAAATTAGCTGGAGATTTTATCACTGATCTGGTCGCCCCTTTGTTTACAAGAAAAGGATGTTTAGTACCAGCTACATCAACCATCATCACTGGTTCTTCCCTACTATTTCCAGTTACCCTGACTAGCTGTAGACTACAGGTATGACCTGACCCCTATTGTTGACTCTCACTCTCCAATACAGCATTTAAGGCCACAATTGGAGCAGGTGACTGTGGGAAATTTCCTGCATTTTGCGTAGATCCCTTATGTGAATATCTAGGTACTCCCTGGTTAGGGGGTCCTACCCTTTTCACCTTACAGTTCCTACTTACATGTCCCACTTGGTTGCAGTTAAAACACCTTTGTGAGTGGGGTGGGGGAAAAGGTTGTTGTGTGGGTTGGCTGGTAGAGAAAGATTGTGAGTGTGGGTATGAATTTTGAGTGTAATATGGTGGCTGAGGGTAGTATGGGTTTTGTGGTTGCGTGAGATAAGTGGGGTAGGGCTGTGTTTGTGGTCGTGCAGGATTGGTGAGGGTGTGTAGCTGTGCAGGTGTATGTGTGTCTGGTGGCTGTGATGGTATATTCATTCCTTCCAGAGCTTGAATGCTAACAGCCATTAGCTTCTCGCTCTGGGTCTCTCTTCTTTAGGATGTTTTTATCGTGCTCAATAGCAGACTCCTTGAGTGTGTCTACAGTAAATCCCCTCCAGCCAGGTAGTGAGGTCTGGACTCGGGTCTTTAGATTGTCTTTAAGACCATCCATAAGTACCGTGATGACCATTTCCCTGTGGTGAGTGCTATCTTTAATATCTTCTATTCCAGTGTACTGGGTGATGGTCTGCAGAGCTCGGGTACAGTAGTCTTCTGCAGATTCACTTTTTGTTTTATGGTAAAAATTTTACTCCAGTTAACTACTACCGGAAAATATACACCCAATTGAGTTATTATGCGGGTAATGTTACCTTGGTTATCCTCGTCTGTTAAGGGACCATCTCCCTCCAATATGGAATCCGTGATAAACTTTTTCACGTCGGTATTGTGTGGAAGACACTCCCTTAACACCACTCGCCAGTCTTTATTGGTTGGCTCGTGAGCATTACCCAAGTTTTTCACAAATCTGTGGCATTTTGCTAATTCCTTCTTAGGGTCAGGGAAGTCGCTCATTATGGAATTTAGCTCAGCTCTTGTCCAAGGACAATGCATCACTACATCCCATGTGGGCACCACACCATTCGCATCCGGATTCCCATTGTGAACAGTTATTGTCCGGACGGGATGGAGACCGGCCACACAGCTACCTTTGGCTTTGTTACCTGGCTGGAGATTGTCTATTACTGCTACGTACAGGATTAACAACTTCCGTTACGGGTACAGCGGATGTTCACACTTCCTGTACTACCACTGATGAGGATGGGACCACCTCCTGTGCTCGTTGTAATGGAACATTAACATTTGTACGGCATGGGAAATGGCAGACATAACAACAGGTTCATCATCCGCATCATAAACATTTTCCTTGTAATTACGCAAGAGAGGGTATAAGTTACATGTTACATTTTTATGAGTTTTTACATCGACTGTACCTCCACCCCCATCCGCATAGGGCGGTGGTGGTGCACGTGAACCACTGACATTACCTTCCGCAACGCTACCTTGCTGTGCGTACGCGCTATTTTGTGGCGCATACACAACACTGTTATCACTGCGTGCGCACTCCCCTGCGTCGTGTGCGCGATGCTGATTTGCATCGCGTGCACCCCGTTAAGCCACGTATCACCTTCGTGCTGCCATAACTTTAAACAATTGTTATACTTTATCTTTTTCATTTGAGAGTGCACCATACAGATGCTATCTCGGACATTGTTCAATACCTCCTTATCAAAGCTGCCAATTCTGGGAAACTCTTTCACACTCTTTCTTGTCATTTTAAACCATACATCACAGTACCTAGTCACATAAGCACCTTACCTAGTATGCATAATATGCTGTGCCAAACCGATCAGCGCTTCCAAGAGCAGCACATCATCTAACATCTCTACCGTTTGCTTGGCTCCCAGCTTTGGAAAATAACACAAAACTTTTCAATAGAGATTTAAATCGGTGAAAGAATGTCAAGGCTACTTTACCTGTGGACGATATTAACAGGATGCCCCCACACACCTATGGAAGAATAAGCAGGCTGCTTCCACGCACCTAAGCCCTTTTCGAGTACTTTGCACTGCTAGCATGTAAGCATTCCAATAACACTTACCCTTTTCAGTGATTTCGTCCACCACAACTCAGTTCACAATCATGATATGCCACAACCGTGCGGTTGATCACAATGCCCAATAACCCTAACTGATCACTGGATGCTGTAATCGCACTGAGAGTCGATACCTACAACAAAACAACAACTACAACTGCTATGTGTATAGACTTCAGTATCTACTACCGAGCCACTAGGCCGACACCAGGCGCCTAGCACCTAAGGGTCCTACGATACCCCTAGCTAGGGAACATGTTACCCCTACCAACACACATTCACTGTTACACACCTTTTTCCTGCGCAGAAAAATAAACGTTTTCCCAGACTATGGCAGCACCGACTAAGGTACTTACAACAATGCTGTCACGCTATCAATATCACAATGCAATCTCAAAGGCTTTGTTTAAACACGCGGCAGCAATACAGGAAATACGTATACGCTATTTTGCGACTAGTCGCATACACAATAATGCGACCGCTACACAAAATGTATTATTACCCTTACGCTATTGTGCGACTTCCCCTTTTAATATGACATTTTATCAACGAAGGAAAACAAACTTTTTCCTCCCTTGTCCCCTGGATTCTAATCAGTGCTCCTTGAACTCGCACAATAACTGATAGCTGTCTCTCAGCAACAGTGGTAGCAGGTAGTCGAAGGCACAATGCGTTCTCTTCTGCGTATGGCGCCTCCACCCTTTTGCTGAGAGATCGATAATCGTGTGAATGGCAGTGTGATCTCGCTCTACGTGCCCCCAACTATCGATTCCTACCTATCTATACACTCCAAATGTTATTTAGCGTGTATAGTCGCACAAGAAATAATTACTCTCCAGACTTTGATTGTGTTTCAAAGCACAAAAAGATATTATTCACCAAAAAGCAGATGGTTACATGCTGTGATCTAAATACAATTAGCGCAAAATTATCCAATTACAAGGTACAGACGATACATACGCAGGCGCTCTGGATCCAGATTTCCGGCATCAAAGGTGAAGCCTTTGAAGAAGCAGACTAACTACTGGAAATAGAGCGTCCGTATATGTACCCTTACAGAGATAGGCAATACAGTAGAACAAGTTGGCATAATCCTATTGGTTCTTCCTGGATCTTCTGTTACAATACAGTTCATAGGTCAGTTTGTATGATCACAGTCCAGCCTCCAACAGCTCTTTGTGTCCATTTTCCCGCTGAAGAACAAGTCTAAACTGGCTGCATTACAGAGTACATTTTAATGCCCATCTCTCTATGATCCATAATTTGCAGACGCATGTTGCGATTTCCCCACCGATGGAACCAGAAGTCTGCAAATAAACAGTAGTTTAGAATAGCACCAAACATGGTCTGCTTATTATGTACTAAACCTGAGATCTCAAATACAGTCGCTTTATTACTTAATAATGAATAAAACCTTGAATATAAACCTTAATGCTAGGGAACCTTCCCATGTAAGTGTGCAAAGTGTAAGTGTAAGGATTTTAAGAAAAGACGCTAGTTAGCGTTGTGCGACTACGTGTTTGTGGAGTACACCGTGGTACGTGTTTTGCAGGGTTGGTCATATTGTATGTTTTAGTAAATGTCTGTATTTATATAATGAGGACTTTTAACATTGTTCTATTGGGTGGGAATCGCACGACACTAAATAATAGCATCGCCGTATGTACTTATAATGTGTGGGATTCGCTAAAATGGTGCTGGGCGGCAAAATGGCGTTGTGCAGATTTTAATTTCAACAGATTCAGTCCCAGGCAATTATCCGGCTTCGACAGGACCCTATGGACCCTGAAGAAGAAAATAAGAGTTATGGTATAACATACCTTTGTTAACTTTTTCTTCAAGGTCCTCAGGACACCCACCCTAACACACCTGTGTTATAGGGTAATCTTATCTTTTGTATTTCTGTGATTCCCTCTTCTTAGAGAGAGTAGTTCTAGAGTACAAGGGTCCTTCCTTATCATCCTTTTCCTTCTGCTTTGGGCTTGGTAACAAACTACCTGTAGCCAGGGATGGGGTATATATGGAGTAGGACCCAGTGCTTCCTGGGAGCTGAGAGCTTGTTAACTGTTTGGTGGCTGGATCACTCCAACCACATACCCCAAGGTAATTTCTGTGGACCCTATGGACCTCGAAGAAAAATTTGACAAAGGTATGTTATACCATAACTCTTCATTTCTCATGTTTAATTGCCATATCTAAGGATAATTAAGATATGCAGAATCTTTTAAATGGTAAGTCTAGAAATAAAACGTGACTGCAGACTTCCTTTCCAGAGCAAATTGTACACATTGTTGAAATTCTCTTTCTCTAATTCTCGTATTTAGCTGGCACTGGAAGAAAGCATACCTTTCACCCCTTTCCATACACTATTGGGGAAAAAACGCTTACAAAAGCAGAAGCTGGACATAAAATTACCGAAAACCACACTCTCTGGTCGCAAAATACAAGATTATTTTGCATTTCTAGAGGTATGTTTTGATGGATTGTGTAATTGCTTTCTAGGGTTGACCTATTCACTTTGTTTCCCTAGCTATTGTTACCCTGCTCAAGGACAAACTTCTCAATGCAGACCCAGAAAAATTTGTGAATATGGCTTTTTTTTTGTATAATATTCTAATTTGTGTAGGACAGCTGCAAAATATATTTATTGAAGTAATGTTGTCTTTTTTAGCTGCTTTACACTCAAGCTCATGTATTACCACCTGCATCCAACTTGTGTACCTTGTTTGTGAATTCCGTATTAATTTCCAAGCAGAGCAAATGGTAAGTCTCAATTAGAAGACCTTTACTTTATCATTATGTCTTATGGGTATTGCAAAGGTTATCTATGAAACTGATTACAGTTTTTCTTTCATGGTCAAGTGTTTCCTAGTTAAGTGGTTATGAACATCACTTTATCCTAAGAGAGAGTTTATTAACCAGATATATCTATATTATATGTCTAGATAAAACAGGGATGTTTAGTATGAGACCATATACAGATGTGTCCTCGCTTCTCTCTGCTGTAGTTACTCCAGATTGCCTTCCCCCCCTTGAGACTCTTCTAGCTTCGGGTGTCTTTTCTGCATCTTTTTTTTGCTGAACACTCTTCTAGGACCCACCAGGAGACTGTACCGATCAATTTGATATGCAACACTAGTAAATCTGTGTACGACTGGGTCTCTGAATCAGTATGCGATTAGCTACGATGCAGTTGCCGCAGATTGTTTCCACACCAAGTTCTGTTTAGACTCGCCTACAATACAGTAAACATTAAGATGTCCAGGGATGGGAAAAGAGCTTGGCTTCAAAAATCTCAGGGGACATGGGTGCACTTAGTGTATATGTATGTGTGTGTATATATGTATGTGTATACATACACACACGTATAAGGTGTCTAGTGTTTTTTTTTTTTTCCTAAAGTTTGCTGTCTATAGAACAGCGGTTCGGTCTGGTCATTGGGCTGTTTGCTTTTCTAGCACACATTAGAAAATGAAAAGTGTTTTTGTTTGCACAGTTGCCCAGATAAGCATACAGATATCAAAAAGTAACAATAATTGGAAAAACCAATCATAAGTATAGTGATTCCTTCGTGGGGCACTCTTTTGTACATAAATGATTTGTTAGTATAATTAAAAATTTACTTTTAATATATCTCCAATAAAAGAATAGGGATTTGTTGTGCTCATTTATAAACTATCTAATTGAGCTCCCTTAGCAATTAATCTCATGAATTTATAAAAATAGATCTATTATGTGATGACTATGCTTGTTTGAATTCATATGCTCATATAGCTCCTGATGGGTACATAATATATTATAATAGCAGGGTCAGGTACAGTGCGTATGAAATATAAAAATTGTAAATAATTGGAAATAACTCATAAATTAGAACTGTATTTAATAACTACTCGGTCATTTGAGATAAGTCTATACTTTGAGTGTGATAATAGCGTGTCTGCTGAGTAGCATCCCAAATTCATATACCATGTATGGCCAAACACATATGCAAATGATCCCCGGCTTGCATCAAATTATTTAATCCTATTGCCGGGTTGGATACTACCTCAATGTAATCAAAAATATATAAATATACACATGAAATGCTAGCAGAGTACTCTGAAAAAAGGGGAGAGCAAAGACCACCCTGTAGGCGTAAATATCCCAGATGACCTGATACTGATTTATATCAGGATAGCAATCCCGGATGACATACTTAAATATTATAATATTTTTAATTTCATACGAACTGTACCTGACCATGCTATTATAATATATTATGTACCATCAGGAGCTACAGTCAGGTCCATAAATATTGGGACATTGACAGAATTTTCAGATTTTGGCCTCTATTCACCACCACAATGGTTTTGAAATGAAACAAACAAGATGTGCTTTAACTGCAGACTTTCAGATTTAATTTGAGGGTAATTACATCCAAATCGGGTGAATGGTGTAGGAATTACAACAGTTTCGATATGTGCCTCTCACTTTTTAAGGGGCCAAAAGTAATGGGACTCAAAAGCTATTTCATGGACAGGTGTGGGCTATTCCCTCGTTATTTCATTATCAATTAAGCAGGTAAAAGGTCTAGAGTTGATTCTAGGCGTGACATTTGCATTTGGAATCAGGTGCTGTCAACTCTAAATATGAGATCCAAAGAGCTGTCACTATCAGTGAAGCAAGCCATCATTAGGCTGAAAAATCAAAACAAACCCATCAGAGAGATAGCAAAAACATTAAGTGTGGCCAAATCAACTGTTTGGAACATTCTTAAAAAGAAAGAACGAACCGGAGAGCTCAGCAACACCAAAAGACCCGGAAGACCACGGGAAAACAACTGTGGTGGATGACAAAAGAATTTTTTCCCTGGTGAAGAAAAACCCCTTCACAACAGTTGGCCAAATCAAGAACACTCTCCAGGAGGTAGGTGTATATGTGTCAAATTCAACAATCAAGAGAAGACTTCACAAAAGTAAATATAGAGGGTTCACCGCAAGATGCAAACCATTGGTGAGCCACAAAAACAGGAAGACCACATTAGAGTTTGCCAAACAACATCTAAAAAAGCCATTACATTTCTGGAACAACATCCTATTGACAGATGAGACAAAGATCAACTTGTACCAGAGTGATGTGAAGAGAAGGAAAGGAACTGCTCATGATCCAAGACATAACACCTCATCAGTGAAGCATGGTGGTGGTAGTGTCATGGCGTGGGCATGTATGGCTGCCAATGGAACTGGTTCCCTTTTATTTATTGATGATGTGACTGCTGACAAAAGCAGCAGAATGAATTCTGAAGTGTTTCGGGCAATATTATATGCTCATATTCAGTCAAATGCTTCAGAACTCATTGGACAGCGCTTCACAGTGCAGATGGACAATGACCATACTTTTTTGCATACTGCAAAAGCAACCAAAGATTTTTTTAAGGTTAAAAAGTGGAATGTTATGCAATGGCCAAGTCAATCCCCTGACCTGAATCCGATTGAGCATGCATTTCACTTGATGAAGACAAAACTGAAGGGAAAATGCCCCAAGAACAAGCAGGAACTGAAGACATTTGCAGTAGAGGCCTGGCAGAGCATCACCAGGGATGAAACCCAGCGTCTGGTGATGTCTATGCGTTCCAGACTTCAGGCTGCAATTGCCTACAAAGGATTTGCAATAAAGTATTAAAAAGTGAAAGTTTAGATTTAGGATTGTTTAGTTTGTCCCATTACTTTTGGCCCCTTAAAAAGTGGGAGGCACATATAGAAACCGTTGTAATTCCTACACCGTTCACCTGATTTGGATGTAATTACCCTCAAATTAAATCTGAAAGTCTGCAGTTAAATTACATCTTGTTTGTTTCATTTCAAAGCCATTGTGGTGGTGAATAGAAAACAAAATATGAAAATTCTGTCAATGTCCCAATATTTATGGACCTGACTGTATATGATCATATGAATTCAAACAAGCATAGTCACCACATACTTTATGCTAATTCTTATAATAGATCTATTTTTATAAATTCATGAGATTAATTGCTAAGGGAGCTCAATTAGATAGTTTATAAATGAGCACAACAAATCCCTATTCTTTTATTGGAGATTTATTAAAAGCTAATTTTTAATTATACTAACAAATCTTTTATGTACAAAAGAGTGCCCCACGAAGGAATCACTATACTGATGATTGGTTTTTTGAAATTATTGTTACTTTTTGAGTTCTAGTTACTCGATTCCAGGGAGCACCTCCAGCATATAAAATTTATCTTATGATAAAATTATGATATAAGATATAATATATATGGTACCTATTGCTGGTTTTACTTATAGATGTGAAATATAACACTGGTTATTATTCCTGTGCGGGATATTCTGGTTTCTTTGTGATAAGCATACAGATATGCCTAGGTATATTGTTGCTGCTGTCATGATAAATCGTGAGACATGTGCCCGTGAGCGGATACGCGCACTGCAATTGTACCTGCGCGTTCATAGGAATGCATGGTGCGATCGCAGTGCATGCCATAGCGTAGCGCAGTGTATGCAGGAGCGGGGAATCGCATGGCACGATGCATACCTGCTTTTTTTTTTATTTAATTGACACATTAGCGCTCAATCTTTCGTTCATAAACTGCTTGTTTTTTATTGAGCTGCTTTTGAGCACACATTTAGTGCAGATAACCTTAAAGTGGTGTACTGTATCAAATAGAGGTTATCTGCAGCGTTCGCAACATGCATACAACATACAATTCAAAACACATCACTCACAAATTCAGAAAAGACAACTGGGATTATATCTTCTCTATAACTCAAGCACCCCCTGAAACACTAATAGAAGATGTAAAATTCTGTGACCAGTTTCAGAAATTAGAGAGGAACTATATATCTGACAAAATATTGGTGGGAAATTACAACACTGACTAAATATCTGGAACAGCAAATGATCCCGAAAGGATTAAGGATACAGAAAACACCAACCTTTGACCCACAAAGCATCGACTTCAATAAAAAGTGGAACAATATTTTAGATGATTGCTCTAAAAAGCTAATTGCTCTCATTATTGAGGATTGAAAACAAGCATTAAAAGAAATCAATGATGCAATAGGAAACATAGAAAAAAGTTTGAACCCCTTCAAGAAATGGAAGACTACAAAAATCTCATGGAAATGACAAATAGAAAAATTGAAAAATATGAAGAAGGGATAATAAGATCAAACAAAGGAAACTCATAAGAGACTAAGAAATAAAGCAAGTGCTTCAACAAAAAGAATGAACAAAGAAAACCACAAAAACATATGACACAAAGATTCAGACAACTGACAAAATAACATATATGGACCAAGGAAACCCATAAATAGATAGACAAACACACAAAGAACCCCTTATTAAAGAATATCCAACCAACTCAGGACAACAAAGAAATTACAAACCATACAATCAACAAAACCCATATAAACTAGTAAGAAGATCATTTCAACAAGGAAGAAAAGCATCAGAAAAAGAAACAACACAAAATTACAGAACCCTCATTAACAACATAGAACAGAAAAAAGAAAACCCAAAAAAGAAATTACCTAGTAAAAGATTCAGAAGAAGAAGATAATCAGGATTTTTTTTAGAATTGATTTGGGGATCAGGAAATCCCCCGGACTACAAAAAATCTGCGCAAAAGAAATGAAGTAACACCCCATTAGAAAGTGCGGTATGAGAGGTGGTACACGAAAGAAGAAATCCGGAATAAGAAACATAGAAACATCACCCACAGAAAACAAAACTATCTTCAACTTGAACAAGAAGGTTCTATAAAAAAAGAACTATCGGTTCTAAAAAAGGGACTTAAATTTGCCCCTCATTCATCAATAAATAAATTTGACTTATTCATACAGTAGATAATCAAAAATTTGTGCGAAAACTCTGCATCAAAAAATATTTCATGAAGGATTCGGTCACCAGAGAAACAATGAACTATACTTCCAAATATCGACATACAATAGTGAAATCACCATCAAAATTCAACTCCATTTACACCAAAGGCCCACACATCAAAACTTTTCAGAAATTAATTGAAGAAGTAATTAGGAAACTGCCAGACAAAACCAAGACAAAATACAATTTCACCAAAGAAGAAAGGCAAGGTCTAAAAAGTGTTAAAAAAAACAACAAAACCATCATCATATAACCAGCAGACAAAGGTGGCGGAATTGTGATCCTTGACAAAGAAAATATGAAGAATAAGCTAAAAGATTATTAGCAGACACAAACACATGAAAAACTGAAGACTGATCCGACTCCAACCTTTCAAAAACAATTAATCAACTTGAAGAATGACTGAAGATTGCAATTCTAAACAAAAAAGAATGACTACATCATCATGGAAAACCCCAAAATACCAACCTTTTGCTGTCTCCCTAAAATATATAAGGACCTTGTAAATCCACCTTGGCGTCCCATCATTTCCGGGATAGGATCAATCACCTCAAACCTCTCAAAATACCTCGACCATTTCCTCCAACCAATTGTAAATCAACAAAGAAGCTATCTAAAAGACACAATGAACATACTACAAATAATTAATATATCTGGAAAGATTCATACACTCTGCACTTGCGACATCGAGTCACTCTATACTGGCATTAATCACGAAGACGGACAGAAATCTACAAGACACTAATCAACCACAACAGACATGGAAAAGACCAAATCAATTTTATTATGAGTAACATCAAATTCATCCTCAACAACTACTACTTCTGGCACAACAACAAGTTCTTCCTACAAAAAAGAGGGACTGCTGTGGGAACATTCTTCGCACAAAGTTACGCAAACTTCTTTGTAGCTTGGTGGGAGGATGAATACATATGGTCACAACATCTACCTAAATAACAGTTTGCTAGCATTGTTACATCGATGACATTTTCTTTATATGGAAAGGCTCTGATTCTACTCTAAATCATTTCATCAACTACATCAACCAGAACAATCTCAATCTAGAGTTCACCACCTTCCACAGCAAGACCCAAGTCACTTTCTTGGACTTAGAAATATTCATCAATAACAACACATTACAAACAAGAACACATATAAAAAATTAAAATGGCAACAACATGCTCCCCTTCCACAGTAACAATCACAAAAAGTGGATTAATAATACCCCAGGGGGCAAATTTCGTAGAATCAAAAGGAGAACTACAAATAAGAAAGCACCTTTTATCATCCAAAGCAATGAAATGAAACAATAGTTTTTACAATAAAGATACAAGGAAGAATTTGTAGAAGGAACAAATAAACAAAATCTCAAAATTAGATAGAAAAGAACTGATCTACAAAACAACAAAAAACGAAAAAGAACCACAATTACCCTTTATTACCCAATATAATGGAAGCTACAAAACCATTGAACAAATCTTACGCAAACCCTGGCATATATTACAATTAGATGAAGACAAAAGAGTTTTACCACCTGCACCGAAAGTAGTCTACAAAAGAGAAAAAAACTTGAAACAAGAACGAACAAAGAGCTTCACAACAGAAACAAAAAACATTCAAATAACAAAGAACACTTCTACTGCCTCATCTGCATGCAGTCCAAAAATCAAAATACATCTGAAAAAAACAATAAAGACCATCACAAGCAATCAAACAAAGAATAAAATTTACGAGACAGAATCAGATGCGACAGTGAAGGAGTCATTTACGTCCTACAATGCCCTTGTGGGAAACAATATGTTGGCTAAACAAAAAGAAAGTTGAAAACAAGAGTGTCTGAACATATCTACAACATCAAAAGGGGATTGGCCACTCATAGCGTATCACAGCACTTTACAGAGTCCCACAATAAAGACCCCAGAGGACTAAAATTCTTAGGAACACAGAAAGTAAAAAAAGATTGGAGAGGTGGATGCCGTGTAACAGCCCTAAAAAGAAATGAAACAAGATGGATATACCAACTAAATTCATTACAACCAATGAATGAATATTGACATAGAACTTGGTGTCTTTATCTAATCCTCGTCTTTTCATCATCCTTGACCTCCATATTCTACACTATAGCATTATTTTACACTATAGCGCAGTGATTCCCAATCTCGGTCCTCAATGCACACTAACAGTCCTGGTTTTAGTGATGTCCATGATTGTACACAGATGATTAAATCAAAATAACTGAGGTACTCATTAAGTCACTTGTGTTCAAGTATTGCTATCCCTAAAACCTGGACTGTTAGTGTGCCTTGAGGACCTTGGTTGGGAACCCCTGCTATAGCGTTATTTTTGCAATCACATACTTAAACCTATATTTCTAAATTTTACCAATTTAAATAATCCATAAAATTTTTATAATTTTACATATATAATTTAAAATTTTATTTTAACATAATTTTATATATTCTTCTTTTCTTTAATCATTTTTTATTTATTTTATTTTGATTTATTGTACATCTTTAACCTTCCTTAACTCGCCCTTTCTGATCCAGCACAAATACAGTATTATAAAGGAACATGTGAATCCCACCAAATGAAGGACACTTCCTGCCTTGGAAGTTATGTTAACTAAAACAATAAAATGTAAAAAAAAAAAGTACCTATAAATAAAGTCTCTACAACACTACCAGTCATCCTTGAAAAAGTAGGCAAGCTCTACGAAACGCGTTTGATGTGACAAGCGGGCAACATAGACACAGCTGAACAGCCGACAAGCAGCACACAGCGGTAGTCATCATCACTAGAAGCCGCGATCGCCACTCACGTGGAAGCAAGAAGCTGGCCCGGGGAGGACTACGTTATCAGTTGAAAGAACCCAGACTAAGTAGGGTAAGGAATATGGACAGTTCCCCCCCTATACCGCTGATTCAAACTGGCTACATCCCGCAATTTTCAAAAGAGCATAAACATTAATGTGCTGGATCGCATCTACTTTCTCCTCATTTGCTCCCCTATATTTTCTCCTCTCTGTGTATCATTTCCACTCTTATTCTAACTGTATAATCCTATATATATCCCAACCCCATCTTAAAATTTTTTCTTTATTTTATTTAAACCTTTTTTTTTTTTACTTTTAAATGTTTTTTTTTTTACCTTTTTATTTATTTTGACACATATTAGCGCTCACTCTTTCATTCATAAACTGCTTGTTTTTTATTGAGCTGCTTTTTAGCACACAAATTTAGCGCAGAAAACCTTCTCTATTTGATGCGATGCATGCGCACGTTTGTGGCACGATCAGTAACAAAGTAACTGGGCACATCTGTATCCTTCACCCACTTTATAAGGGAAAGCGTTGAGTCTGTTTATCTTTAAGACCAATAAAATTATTTGCTCCCCTCCCGTTCTGGGTAGTGAAGCCAATCCCTGGATTTAAGCTTCAAAAGCCCAGGATTTTAATCCCGGTATCGGAGGCACCAATCCCGGGATTTTCAGGATTAAGCCTGCAGGCACAGCTTCTTCTGCAGCAGCCTTCGGCATATCCAATTTCTAAAAGTACCTGTAGTGCTGCTTATTCTTCACTCTTCCTACAGCTCAGTTGCGGCTCGGGCAATGAACTATAACGGCAGTGCGGCGTCGCAACATCATAAATCACGCAGCCGCACGCCAGATTTACACAGCCCGCACTGAATTTAACAGTAGGCTGAGGGAGGGACGGGGAGCATAGCTACATTTTCACAGCCTGCAGCTTGCCGTCTCTTGAGTGAAGTAAAGAGCATAGGATGAGTGACAGGCCAGCCATGGAGGTAAGACGCTCAATATCACCTTCGAAAATTGACAGAATAATATTTTCTTTCCTGGCAATTACATTTTTTTTCAATCCCGGGATTCCAAAAATTGGACGGGATTGGCTTCCCTAGTTCTGGGGGTTAGTCTATGCAGGGCTCTAAGAGTCTTATCTAACGCTGAGTACACACTGGCAGATATATTGGCCGATCAATTGGCTGACTTCCAGTACAATTGCAGCGGAGACCGCGGTGTGATTCGCGGCCAGATGACAGATGATGGTTGTTCAGTGTGCATGAACAACCATTATCTGCAAATCTGTCGATCTGCAGATATGTGTTAGGTGTGTACCAAGCTTAAGTCATGGACAAGATTGAGACTGTGTTACCTTGCATGAGAGTGACATGAAGTCTAATCAGAAGTTTTGTTCATGATTGCTTCTGATTGTGCCCTCCCACTCACACTAATCTTTCTTCTCCATTTAAAAGAGATAAACTTTGTACTTGATATTTCCATATTATGGAAATAAAGGGTTCCCAGGAAATACCACTGCATTCAATAGACCCTTGTTCTCCTGGAAGGGGGAAGGATCACCTGACTCACATTATACTCATGGTTATGCAGTTTTACTACATGTTTGCAAAGACCATTTATTTTTCAACAAAAATAATTTTTTAAAAGTCATCCAAACAATGTATTTAAATATATTTCTCTTGTGTATTGATATAGTACTGATAAAGTGAGCAACCATATAGAATTGGGGAGTGAGAAGGAAGAAGAAGACACTGTTGAGGATCTCCGTGAGCCAACAGAAAGTAATGATCCTACCCCTACTAGAATTTCATACAATGCCCCCTTCAAACTACGCAAATCCCAGGAAGTGGAACTGAGAAGGATACGAAAGACAGATTTTAGATGGGTGTTATCTTTGTAGGATCCATTTTCATGTGCACACTATTTTTATATTGCTGTTCTAAAGTTTTCTCCTTGTTTTAAAAAAAATTGTTCTAATATTTTTTTTTTTTTAAATTTAATATACTGTAGACTTGTTGCACACCTAAATATTCCATACACGCTACTCCATTCTCAGTTGTTCATCTTGCTTGTTTGAATGATGATGTGCAGGTGATTAGTTTCACTCTGTGGTCTCTGACAGTCATTGCATTGGCAATTTACTAATTTGTGACAAGCAGTTATCAAGGACTGAAAGAAAAGATCTATCCTCTCTTGTAAATGTTAATTCTGCCAAACGCCACTAATTCAGTGACTGCAGGGGAAGCACAGGTGATTGCTCATGGATGTCGCACAGTGCTCTCCTGTGGTCAGGGTTACCATGTGAAATAAAAAAACATCTTAAATAGTCCTAATTGAAAAGGTATATTTTGGTGGAACTGTGGCTAAATAGTGACCAAGAAGCATTGGTCATACAGATTGTGTGTCATAATCTTAAGCACAGCCTGTACCACTATAGTGTATGAGCAAAAAATTCTGTAAATAGCTGCTGTTATGGCATGGTCTCATCACTTCTATATTCTTGTGTGCTTCGCTGTTCTAGCTGTTTTCTTAAGAAAGTAATATAAAATATAATCCACTGTGTCTGCTGATAACATAATAAAATATGAAATTAGTATAATAAATGCTTCTCTGCAGTTTCAAATTAAATGTGTTATTAAAGACGATGGGAGTAAATTAAACCCCCCATCTAGCAATTCATTAGTTCATATCTTATTAAACACCTCTATTACAGGTAAACAATCTACTATATAACCTACAGTGAGTATCTAGTGCAAATCCAACAACAGCTGCCAGTCAAAGCTCTCACTGGCAGACTTCTGGACACAATGTCACTTTTTAATAATTGTTTATTAAAAGGTTAAAAAAAAAAAAATATGCAGTACATAAAAATTGTCATTACAATAAAAAGGCAATAAAATTTAAAAGGAAGTGGGGTTCATCCATGGTGACATGCGACTCAATAGAGAGAAACAATAATAACGGGAGAAACTGCAAATACCCGTGAAAACCATACTAAGATATATCTGGGTAGGGTGGGGGTAGGCATCACCATGATAACAAATGGGCAAATCAAAATGGAGGAATTCCATTGGCTACAATTTTGAGGTTATACCATGACATATTTTTGACAGAGGTTGACAGAAGAAAACAAAGAAATAACAGAAGAAGAACTTCAAAGAAGAGAACCAGAATAGTTTCAGAGGAAGTTTTTTTTATTTTAGAATGTCTAGAAGCAAGAGAGAGAGAGCCAATACCCTCTACACCACAAACCAAGAAAAAGAAGTAAGACGTACAAAGAGAGGGATGAGAGGAGAGAAACAAAGAAAAACACTGATAAAGACATCAAATCACCAAAACAAAGGTAAATTCAATCTGAGCTCCACCACACTTACAAACGGACAACTAAACCTTCTAAGTAAAGGCTTGAAATTTGTACCCCAATCAAGACCCAACAAATTTGAGATGTATATTGACCTCAACACGTTCATGTGCAAAGTTTGTTTTTAAAAAATACTATGCCAAGGAACCAGCCTTAAGAAATGAAGTACAAATCCTGAAGTGGAAATCAGGAATTCAAACATACAAATTTCAAATCACAAAGCCTCTCTACTCCTTATCATGTAAAAGGAGCAGGTCTAGAAACTAGTCGAAAAGGACATTGAAGCATTACCTGATAGACCCACAATCAAAATTAATTTAACAAAGGAATAAAAGAAGGCCATGGACAAATTTAAAAACAATGAAATAATTAAAACAGCAGATAAGGTCATAGGCCTAGTTATTATGAATACAACAGATTATAAATCAGAAACGGAAGGACTTCTTTCAGACGACACCACAAACCTAAAATGGGAAAAAGACCCAACTGATACATATAAAAGGGAGCTCACACAACTTTTAGAAGAAGGTTCACACCTGAATATACCAACGAAAAATGAATTTGCCTTTCTAAACAACTTGACGGATTCCAGTTTTTTACCAAATTCCTAAGATCCAGAAAGACCTGAAAAACCCACCGGGATGTCCAATAGTATCGGGTATATAATCCATTAAATCCAATCTCTCGGGTTATGTAGATTTTTTCCTACGACCACTTGCAACAGAACAGAAGAGTTATATAAAAGACACCACAGCAACTCTGCAAAAGCTAGCCAATGTAAAGTGGAAGGACTCTTTCTTGTAACTTGTGATGTTAGATCACTGTACACATACATTAGATATGTGGATTGATGTGCCCATATCATTACCTATGTAACAAGTCAGACCTCCACAACAGCCAGGTAAATTTCTTTATGAGCAGCATTGATTATTTATCGGAACACAATTACTTCTGGTATGAGGGCCATCATTTATAAACCGCTCACCGGCTATGCAATGGGCAGCAGATTGCACCAAGTTACGCAGGAGGATGACCACATCTGGAACAATAATCCATATTCAGCGAACTTACATCTCTGGATTTGATTTATAGATGACGTTCTACAGATGGACCTAGCTAGTTTGTTGCTCCATACGCCATGTAGCGCGCCATGCATCACTCGCCACACAGTACGCCTTGAGTTGCGCCCCACAAAATGTTTTGGAACATAGCGTAGCACTGGATAAAAGTCATAACATGTAATACAACTTTCTTAAGGTTCCATATGGTCCAAAGGATCTACCTTGGGTGTATGTAGTTGAATCACATCCAATATACCAAACAGCAAAGCTTTGGAGCTCCCAGCATGCACTGGTCCTCCACCGTATATGCCACAGGCATTGTTTTATTGTTTGCTTCACGGCAAGCCAGTTGCAGCTGTTATGCAGCAGGACTTTTATGTTTTAAGATTTACCTTAGTTTTCAAAACTTTAGAGTTTAGCGGTACCTGCTGCCAATAATGATGCTGTACTGCGACTCCGTCTGCCAACGCCGAAACACCAGCACCGCTATATGCCCTGAGGTTCTGAGCAGGCCTCAGCGTGGCTTAGTTAGCGGCTTAATGCTGAGTTCCTGGACTACAGTCGGGTCATGGAGATGTCAGATAAGCGATTCCTTTCGGGGAATCATGCATGAAGCAGTCCCCCGCCTCCGGTGTTGAGACACATCGGAGGCAGCTGCGGGTGAAGGCCTCTAACATGTCCTCACTAAGGCGGTCGGGGCCATATCGTCTGTTGCCGGAGACAGGTGGTAAAGCGCACTTGTCAACGTCTTGCTAACTTGTAGTTCAGCGTACCCGGCCGTTAAAATCGCAGCCTAGGGGAGATAGGCGCTCACCCGGCTGCTGCTCCCCGGCAGACTCAGACTTCCGGTTACAGATTCCCGTTTCTGGTTTGCCATAATTGACCACTTGTGCGTGAAACGCGGGCAGTTTTGCGTTCGTGCACTGCTGAAGTGGTTGGTTTCAGAGGTTTGGTCTGTCTCTATATACCTCTCCATTGGGTTTGGCATATAGCGCACTCTATATCCTACCATCGCCCCTCAGGGGGCTGGTCAGTTGATTCAGAGTCCATATTGTTGTAGCAATTGTGCGTTTTTATGCATTGTGTGTGACTGTATGCTAGCTGCTGTGTGTACACTGCCTAAGTTTTTTAAACTATAGAAGAGAAAAACACTGCGCTCTGTTATTTATGTTGGGACATAAGAACAACACATCAATGTATTAAAAGAATTTAATGCTTAAATTATAATAATAATAAAAAACAAAGACACATGTATAAACACAAAGATATAAATATGAAAATTGTAAAAGAAATAAAAATAAATAATGAATAATAAGCGAGCCTGCTATAAGCTCATAACAAACAGGAAATTAACAAGCATGCAAATGTAGGAGTTCATCAGGCTCCCAGATCTAAACACACTCTCCTGTGAGAATAGCTACACCATATACCTGTGCAGAATGAGCTATATACTGCTGTAGCAAGTGAATTGTTAAGGCACTGGTGGAGCCTGTAGCCACTGATAGCTATCCCCAACAATGTATCAGTAATGATATTAGTGGAACCCGTTGAAAAAATGCCAGTTTTGGTCACAAAGTCACAAGTGATATAGCCAATCTCGAGTGTGATTAATGAGGCTGACCATATGTTCCCGAAGTTGAGCCTGTATATAACATGTAGAATAGTACCCTATTGTGCAATAAACAGTCATGCAAAGTTCTGCTGGGTACTTAAATATTTAGGCTGTCAATAAGTACCTGTAGATAGGGACTATGCCGTCCTTTTCACAAAGGAAATAGTAACTGAAAATTACCAGTGTATTTCAGCAAGATGTGCTAAGCATTGATGTCCGACAGGTCTGCAAGCCACTTGTTGGTCTCTTATTCGGCATCAGCACCCGTCCTGTGCTTAACAGCCGCCGGGACCTCCGTCAGCGGCCACGCTACCCGGATCCGTAACTGGAGTGGGCACCGGAGGATGCTGATAGGGCAATGGTCTAACGGTGGTTCAAATCTCGCAGGAAAAAACTTACAGGCTACTTTTCAATGTGGCGGCACCTGGTTCCAGAAGGGTAGTAGCTTCAGTGGCTGGTATGGAGAGCAGCAACGCGTTTCGGCTACTACTGTAGCCTTTTTCAAGCTGTAATGCTCCCCTTCATGGCTAGATGATATATATATAGTGTATCAGGGTGGAACCCATTGGGTAATTGGATAATTACTTTACTAACCATCCAACTCTCCTTAACCCTTAACGGTCGGTTAAAAAAAAAGTATCCATATCATTTACCAATATACTCTTAATATTCCTTACGACATCTTAAACACAAAACATTCAATAAATATAGAAAAAGAAAAATGTTTATTAAAACAATTAAAATCAATTAGTGATAGTTATATATGCATACTATGTGTATCATCATACGCCTATGTGCATATTACACGTATGTAAACATACATAAGCATACCTATTTCAGCCCCCATATGTCAACAAGTGTGACCATATGTTTGGCTGTCTACCCCTATGTCCCAACAATAAACATGACAGAGAAATATAGACCATCGGAGAATATAAATTGTATAGTTAGAGCTTCATTAGTAATGATTAATTGAAACATCGCCTGAATCAGCTACTTTGCGATATCCTGAGTAGTGTACTAAAATAAAATAAACGGAAAAAAGAGAGAGGAAAAAATAGCCTATCTATATCTAACAAACATGTAGCTGACCATCGATGATCACCATCGAACAATAGCATCTGAATTCCAGTATATCGTTAACATAATAAGTTGGACATGAACTAGAATAAAGTAAATAAGTGAACTGAATTAATACACATACCATAAAAGCGCAAATGGAGGATTGGACAATGTCTCTGGAGGAGACTATAGTAGATCAAACAAAAGAGCAGCAGTCTCTTCTCGGCCAGATGCAGGAAGCTGCTATGTACTGTATTTGGGGGAAGCAGGGATTGACGCAGGCATCCTGGCTTCTAGGGTTTCGGCTAACTCAGTGGCAGCCTGTAGAACCCTTTGGCTAAAAGCTGGAAGGCAGATCCAGGGTCTAAAAAGGCTCTGGAGTATGCCTTTTACAGGCAAGGTACTGTTTGAACCTGGATTAGATGACATAATGACCTCGTTGGCAACACCGAAGTCTGCTGAATTGCCATCTACTTCTAGAAGGCAGTCATCTTGGTCCTTTTGTCCACAGAGTAGGACAAAGAAACAGCCTTCTGCCAGACAGGGTCAGTCTCTTAGTAAACCGCAGCCCAAGAAATCTTGGTCAACCAAGCGCCTGGCTTCCAAGCCAGATGGTAAGCCTACTGTCTGAGGGGACAGGCCTTCCCCTGGAGGATGTCAAGGTTGGAGGCTGACTTCTACAGTTTTCCCACCTGGCAGCAGACAACCATGGATGCCTGGGTACGTGAGATGGTCTCTCAGGGTTATGCCATTACATTCCTAAGGCATCCCCCTCAGAGGTGTGTTCCTACAAACCTTCCTGCAGACCCGGTCAGGGTTTCGGCCTACCGGGAGTCTGTTGGGGCCATCCAGCACTCAGGAGTCATAGTGCACGTTCCTGTGAAGCAACAGGGAAAGGGATATTACTCAAATTTATTTTTGATTCTAAAGCCCAATGGTTCGCACCGCCCTATCCTGAATCTAAAATCTTTCAACAGGTTAGTCAGGGTGCCAAAATTCCGTATGGAAACTTTACGGTCAATTATGCTGGTGATGGAGCCAGGAAACTTCATGGTTTCACTGGACATACAGAATGCATATCTGCATGTCCCAATTGCAAGATCCCACCAGGCCTTTCTCAGGTTTGCGGTGGATTGGCAACATTACCTGTTTCAGGCTCTACATTTTGATCTGGCCAAAGCCCCTCAGGTATTTACAAAGATAATGGCAGTCATGACTGCTCATCTCAGGTGACAAGGGGTCAGGATACTGCCATATCTAGATGACCTGATATTGGCCCAGTCTCAGAAGATATTACAATGTCATCTACCGATGACCATTGTTTGCTTACAAGGGCATGGCTGTGTGATCAACTGGAAGAAGTCTTCTCTTTCCCCAACTCAACGGATGGTCCACTTGGGGGCATTGCTGGACTCTATGGAGCAGAAGATCCTTCTGCCGGATGACAAGATACAGTCTCGTGTGCACAATCTACTCTGCAAGCAAACAGTGCCAGTTCACTTGGCTATTCAGATACTGGGCTCCATGGTAGCCACATTCGATATGGTGACTTAAGCCCAGTTCCACTCCAGGCCCCTACAGCTGTGAATCCTGGCCCAGTGGGATGGTCAGTATCATTGGATAAAGCATCCGATGATTCGCATCTCACTAGAGATGTGGCTTTCCCTGGCTTGGTGGCTGGAGACGATTCATTCAAACAAGGGTGGTCCGCTATGGATCCCAGACTCCTCACCATGGATGCAAGTCTGTGAGGATGGGGAGCAGTGATGGGTTATCACACCTTTCAGGGAAGGTGGACAGACCAGGAAAGTAATCTACCAATATATTGGAGCTTCAGGCAGTGCACAGGAAACTTGTTCTGGCGCAGGACCTTCTTCAGGGCAGGCCTGTCCAGTTTCAGTCCGACAATATGACAGCAGTGGCCTACATAAACCTTCAAGGAGGCACACGAAGTCCGGTGGCCATGAAGGAAGTGGCAAGAATTCTGCTGTGAGCAGAGGGCCATCTTCCAGCAATCTCAGCAATTTTCATCTGAGGTGTTCTCAACTGGGAAGCGGACTTCCTAAGTCGCCAGGACATACACGCCGGAGAATGGGTTTTTCATCCATATGTGTTCCAACTCCTGGTGGACAGGTGTGGATTACCAGACATAGACCTCGTAACATCACGTCACAACCACAAGGTCCCAAGGTATGGGTCTAGAACAAGGGACCCCTCAGCCACCTTTGTGGATGGTCTGGCGGTGAGATGGAACTTCAGGTTGGCATTCCTGTTTCCTCCGATCTCCCTACTTGCAAGAGTTGTCAAAGTTCAAGCAGGAGGGCGGCAGGATGATACTAATAGCTCCCGCCTGGCCCAGGAGGCATTTGTTTTCCAATCTGATGCGTCTATCTGTAGATAGTCCACTTCTGCAGCCTCTGGTCCCTGCCTTTACCAGTATTTACCTCGGCTGGCTTTGACGGCATGGCTCTTGAGTCATCAGTCTTAAAGGCCAGGGGTTTCTCTGCTTCTGTTATTCAGAGAGCAAGGAATCCTGCTTCTGCTCACATCTATCACAGAATTTGGCATTCATTTTTATTTGTTGCTCCCATAGAAAATCTGATCCTAAAGTGTTCAAGGTATCTAGAGTACTTGCTTTTTTGCAGGCAGGATTAGGCTTAGGTCTTTGCCTGGCTTCCTTGAGAGTCCAAGTTTCAGCTTTGACAGTTTGGTTTCAGCCTAAGATTGCCCCTCTGCCAGATGTTAGAACATTCTTTAAAGGGGTTCTTCGGCTGTAACCTCCATTTCTACTGCCGGTGGCACCATGGGGATTTGTCTTTGGTTCTCGGGTCACTGCAGGTGCATCCCTTTAAATACTTGATTAGGGTGCACTTGAGATGGCTGACAGCGAAAACACTTTTTCTACTTGCCATTTCTTCAGCTCGCAGAGCTTCTGACTTGGCAGCTTTGTCATGTCGCTCACCATATATGATTTTTCATCAAGATAGAGCTGTCCGCCATACCAAGGCAGGCTCCATCCCTAATGTGGTTTCCATTTTTGCACATAAATGAGGAAATTGTAGTACCGGTCTTTCAGTCTTCAGACCTGTCTACAGGTGAAGCTTCCGTGGATGTGGTTCAAGCTCTTTGTGTTTACATGGGACCATACCAGCTCCATCAGGAAATCCTGAGTCTCTCTTTGTACTATATGGATTTCACAAGAGGCTGACCAGCAAACAAACAGACAGACGTTGGCTCGCTGGCTTTGTATGACAATTTCACAAGTCTATACTCAGGCTGCGCCCCCTATTCCTAACAGGGTGACAGCACATTCCACTCTTTCAGTTGGCCTGTCGAGGGCGGTAAGACATGGCGCCTCAGCTGAACAGCTTTGAAAGGCAGCCACTTAGTCTTCCGTGAATACGTTTATCAAATTCTATTCATTTGATATGTTTGCCTCCCAGGATGCTTCCTTTGGGTGGTGGATTCTCCTCTCTGCACAGGAGCATCCCCACCCTTAAGGAACTGTTTAGGACGTCCCCAAGGTAGATCATGTGGACCCTTTGGAACCCGAAGAAGAAATACAGAATTATGGTATAATATACAGTACTTTTTGATAATTCCTTTTCTTCGAGGTCCACAGGGTGTCCATTCTGATGCACCTGGCCTCATTTGGGATTTGTTCATTAAGCCTTTTTTTTTTCAGATTTCCTCTTCGCTTGATTGATTGTTGCTTGTGCAATTTTTCTTCCTTCTCCACTCTCTGCCTCTTGCCATAAGGTTTAGTTACAAACTGAATGGCTGGGGTATATAGAAAGGAGGACCAGTGCATGCTGGGAGCTCCAAAGCTTTGCTGTTTGGTGCATTGGGTGTGATCCAACTACATACTCTGAAGGTAGATCCTGTGGACCCTATGGACCTCGAAGAAAAAGAATTATCAAAGGTATGTTATACCATAATTCTGTATTTTTGTCCATCAGGTGTCACTTTTCTTAAACTACACATCGCATGCGTCAGATTTGCAATGCATTTTCTGTATTGCCGCCCGATGATTGACAGAAGCTGTGGTTCGATACACTATAGTACAGTGTTTTCCTCATGGCATTAGGACTGTAGAAGAATATCTAATAAAGTTTTAAATCATTACATCAAGTGTGAGTACTGTACTTTATTATAAAAATATTTCACATGCACACACAGCTTTTAATGAGGTGGAATAAATATTCACTAATGCTCCCCTACCATCATTTGCTTTTATTCAATGCTGCCAAACTCAATACATTATCCACAACTTCATACCACCTGGCATTTCTTTGCTACTTTATGCCACTCTACTGCTGATGCACTGTGTGCTCAAGAAAGTGGTGTGCAGCTCCATACATACAATATGCCACATAGCACCCTGCTAGTCGCGCTATGCTGTGGCATCTGGAGTCTCATAGTACTGCGCCTGCTCAGTGGAGCCGGTTGGGAGTGACAGTGCATCAGCACTAGGCTGATGCACTGTGTGCTGTTCTGTCATTTATACAAATACATACAGCTATCTATGTATGTGTGTGTATATACTACAGATTGTAAGCTTGCGAGCAGGGCCTTCCTACCTATATATGTCTGTTATTACCCAGTTTTGTTCTATTAATGTTTACAATTGTAAAGCGCAACAGACTATGCTGCGCTACATAAGAAACTAAATAAATAAAATATATATATATATATATATACACAATACAGTACTGAGGGCACTACTGTACAGTAGCTCCACAATGCTTTGGCCAGTGGACACAGTGAAAGGGTTCTTCTGGTTGTGGCATTTCTCCCCTGCTAGAATGAGCTTGGTGCTGGTTATGGATAATACAGGGGACCCCTACACTTTTTGTCCCCTGTATATCCAAAACCAGGACCGGCTCTGAAAAGCCTGGGGCTGGTTGTGCTTTAAGGAAGGGGAGGGTGGGTAGGTAAAGGGCAGGCATGTGTATATTTTTTTATACTTATACAAGTAATGCACTGGGAACGGAACAACCCATAGTGTAATAAATATAATGTATAGCCACCGATGAGAGGTGAGCCATTATAAAAAAAAAAAAAAACCTGTTCCAAATTCATCCTAATGACGAAAAAAAACCCAGACACTGTGAAGCAGCACTGTGAGCTCACTTTGCGCTGAGAAGAGAGTACTACTGCTCTTACACATGGTTGATTAGGATGTACACTTTGAGCACATTTCCAAAATGAATGCTATAGAATGATCCTGTACAGAGAATGCCTGTCCCCCGAGGCACAGGAATAATGCTTCTAGAAGGAAAACGTAGCCAAACAAGGATACCATTATTTGAGACTGGAACTGCCTGCCTGGTTGACGCAGCCTCAATGCACACATGGACCCTATTAGTGAGCCTTTTGCTGGAAATGCCAACATAATTATATAAAACACACAGCGTATGTTAGACAATTCGTATCACTCCAGGAAGGAGGGGTTTTGGCTGGTGTAGAACATCAGTACCCTAGGGAAGGCCTATCAGTAGACAGATAAGCTAAGAAGGAATAGAGTGTAAAGGTGATATGGTTAAGTATACTCTACCCCAGGGGTTCTCAAACTTGGTCCTCAGGACCCCACACAGTTCACATTTTCCAGGTCACCCAGCAGGTGCACAGGTGGAGCTAATTATTTGACTTGTGATTGTGAGGAGACCTGGAAAACATGCACTGTGTGGGGTCCTGAGGACTGAGTTTGAGAACCTGTGCTCTACCCAATAATGTATAAAACCCCATACGGAAGATATATATATATATATATATATATATATATAGAGAGAGAGAGAGAGAGAACACCCAGGATTGTCTGACTAGCAAGGGTCAGGGAAAAGCATTGATGTATAAGGGAAATTGAATGTAGAAAAGCTTGTGAAGAGCCAAAGAGACCGGAAAGGAGATACCCAATAGGGACTGTTGTCTGTTAATACATCTGTTAAGATGCTATGTTAGGTGTGTGTAGTTGCGCAGTGGACTACTAAAGGGAGTTGTCAGGAGTACCTGCCTAGGAATGTGGAGCAAACCCTCTACCTCCGAGCGACCATGAGCTGCCTGGTCCCTTCGTAGGTTTTATGACCCATGTCCAACGTCGCAAACACAGACACTGTAATGCAGATAGACCCTATACTTCCCATCCTTGTATTTTTTAGACTGGAGCTGCTGCAGTAGAAGATTTGCCCTGTGTAAGGAAGCTAGCATAGTTTATAGTGGAGACATGTATGGTCATCACATTAAGGGAACGCAGTCTATAACTCAGAATCCAACAGACTCACATGGGAAGTGTGGAATCCTTTTAAATCTCTACGGCTGTTGATGCCACGTGGATGCACATTGCGTATGGCGATACGCAAATGTGGATGCACAGTGTACGCAACGTGTGATGCATATGCAATACCTTCCCTTATTGTAACACCACCAGCATGCATAATAGTCGCTATCTTCGTATCAAAACACAATGAATTACAGTGCAATATATATATATATCAGTATAATAATTTTGTGTGACAACAAATGAACACACACACCAGTTTCTGTGGCCCAACGTACAAAGGTATATATTGTATTAAAAGGATATAACACTATTATCACAAGTTATACAGTGGTACAAAACAATTAAGGAAAAAGGTCAGAGTTACAAACCAGTATACATACGTTCGCATGCGCTCCCTAAATCCAGAATACAGTCGTCACCATTATGACCAGTAGAATACAGCTACTTCTCTCTGGACCAGGGGAGCCTAATTTATACAGTTAAATTATGGGTGTGTATAATAGCGGGCTGAGTCTTCCATTGGTCCAGGGACGGGACATTTCCATTTCACTGGGAGTCATTGGTTGGTTCAAACAGTGGGCGACGGATGCTGTTGCTGATGTTCACCTCTGGGTTCCCACCGAAAAGCTAGTTCAAATCAACCATTGTTATATGCTATATTAAACAAATCTGGCATTGCTAATATCTGCTTGCCGCAATGTGCGACAATTTATTCGCAATCACCGGCTAACTGCTAACACAATTCTGTACATTATGACCCCAAACACGATGTTGATATGTGGTCCTGTCCCTGGACTATATGTATAGCTGGTTCTCTTCTCTTTAATACATTTGTACTTTGGTGTAAACCGTTGGTTGTTTCTATGACTACTATGTGTAAATTATTGAGTAGGAGGCAGGTTTGTATTGTGTGAGCCAGCATATATATAATACATTGGACATGTCACTATTAATTCTAATATAAATGTCTGATCTGTACTATATATACATATTGAATACAACTTATAGTAAAATGCACAGATAATGGCGTGCACAGGGTGTGTTAAACAAAATGCAGTCAGGAGCTACAATTAAAGATCTGCATATCCTTAGCATTTTGTATGTTATCTGACCTTCTTGTTGGCTTTCTGCAGACCAGAGACAATTACAGTACAGGGTCTATTTGATCACAAACAAATTCCAATTGTCCAAGCTAACAATTGAAGCAAACATACAGTATTTACACTCCCAATCAATCCAAGGTCTATTTTAAAAGTTTTGGACAGAACAATCTGATATTGTGTTTTAGGCCTATTTGAAATGTAAACTGGGATTTTTTTAAAGTCTGGGATATAAGGCATATTTTGTAGTATATTTAATATTTTTGACTTTGACAGAGGTGAAAAGAACTACTAAACCAATGGTTCCCAAACTAGTTGCTGTGGCACCCTGGGGTGTCTCAGGGGTGCCTTGGGTTGGTGGTCCAGTACAAATAAAATTATTTTAGTCAGTGTGATAGGCAAAACCAGTGCTGGCTGCTGCCAATCAAAAAATATGTGGACAAAAAAAAGTGGAGCCCTGTCAATCACCACGTGACTGACACACAATATACTTAATTGAAGTTTTGTTGAATTTCTTAATAAGAAACTTGCCCCAGTGGTGCCGTGATACTCTAGGGTGCCGTGATTCTAAAAAGTTTGGGAACCACTGTTCTAAGCTACAGGAAGTGGATCAGGAGAGACCTGACCAACCACCCAGTAGCCAAAGAGTGTTCCATTGTGGAAGTATCTATATATACATAGATCTAAATATACACACACACACATAAAATACATATACACTTTGAGGCGGCCTACACTGACCAATCTGTTTTCTAAGAGAAAGAGAGGTCAAACATTACAGTACGAAATTAATGCTGTAACACTCAGTATAACAATGTTTATGCTATGTTTCTACAAACACTTTGTATGTTCAAGTGCTTATTACACCCCTTGGAGGTGGAACAACTTTCCCCTAAGTTTATAAATAAAATATCTTACCCGGTATAGGTAAGTCACACTACATAATTTTACAATCTAACAACCAAAGGTCTTATACCCTGTGCGTATAAAGTAAAATGTTCACCACTCCAATAGGGAGAAAGAGAGTGCTAAGTTGAGTTATCTTAAAGCAATCGAGTATCAGGTGAATCACTGCTTACATAGAATGTATTATAGATACTGCATCTTATTGTGGGTTTCGTGTGTATGGCAGGCATTGTGTATCACTCCAGGGAGACCTAGGGCTGTGGTATGAGGATGGACACAATGTAGCTTAGGAAAGGTCCAAGGTTAGATAAGGGAATTTAGACTTTTTTTTAGAATATACAAACTCCACACAGTTATGGCCTTTACACCGTCTGTGCTGCCACCTCAATAATGCCTATAACCCGTAAGAGAAAATTACAGCCATATGTAGAATAGACACAGACAATACAATATAAATTAAGATTCCTCCTTAGGTATATGATTTAAAGTACCCAAGTAGCTACCATCTGCATGTCATTCCAGTATGTAGTGTACTACTGTAGTTTGAAATATTTGAGTATTATGTTTACACCCTGAGTGGTCTAGAACCCATGACCTTCTGCATGGTGTAAGGGAGCATTAACCCCTCTAGACCACCCTTTTTTTTTTGTTTGTAACAGACACATACATACATTCTGTACGTACGTACGTACGTACATACACACACAAAAAAAATTACTATTGGCCTCAGTCAATGTGCAGCAAGTGATTCCTTTGTGGGGCACTCTCTTATAATAAATTGATATAATTGATATCAGGAAATGTACATAATTACAGTAACTTTTAATCGGTTCCCTCTTTAAAGAGACAGGATTATTTTGACTCTGAGTGTGAAAATATGACAGTCACCCAACAATAAACACCCATAAATACCATATAGTTGATATCAGAAAATAAACATAAATAAAACATAAGTTTTAATCGGATCCTTCTTTAAACTAAATTGGGAATTATTATGACTCTGATTATGAAAATATGATAGTCACCCATTAATAAACACAAACAAATATATCCATCAATAAGCAAACGTAAATATATTAGACAATCTATAATGGTGTATGAAATCACCTTGTGGTGATCATATTTAATCATTAACAATATATCCCCTAATGGGTAAAATAGGCAGGTTTAGCAGTTAGTATATTCACTCCCTTCATTAATTCATTTATGTAGTAGCACTACATGCAACCAACATACACAGCTGACAGGTGAACAAGCCCAACGGTGGTAAAATGTATGTACTGTCTCTGACACTTCCCCACTGCAGGGGGCAGTGTTTGCGGCAGGCAGCAGGCTCCTCTTAGATGGATTCTCTTTAAGTCAGGTATTTCTTTTTCAGGTGGGTCGCGGCTTACCCTGATGGCGCATCTGGCTCCTGCAATACTTTAACAGGGCCCGCCTAACACCATACATGGGCACACTGTCCCCCACGACTCCCCTTTGTTTCCAATGGTGCTGCTGTGTGTTCCCCTCTCATCCCAGGTCCGCTCAATTTGAAGACCTGGGAAAGCAGAAGGAACCGGACTTTCACACCGTACCCAACCATTTATCTGTCCTTTTTGAACCACTTTGGTTTTTGCTGCCAGCTCATTTATGAATAGCAGTGTTCATGTATTTTCCCCAAATTGGTTTTCCATGAAGTATAATAATCACTGGAGACAGGAAACATTGTATACATGACTAGATGTCATTTATTTATTATTTGTCTATTATTTGTTTCTAATACATTATACTGAATTGCTGGCATTATGGTTGAGAGAAAGACTGAGCTAAAACAAACTATCTCTCATAACAAAGTATATCAGAATATATCTGTCCTGTATGTATATACTATGTTTGCAACATTTATCAAAACAGTTTTTAGAAGCATAGTGTTTAAATTCTAATTTATGTGTATGTTGGTTGCTATAGTGCTACTACATAAATTAATTAATGAAGCATGGGAGTGAATATACTAACTGCTAAACCTGCCTATTTTACCCATTAGGGGATATATTTTTAATGATTAAATATGATCACCACAAGGTGATTTCATACACCATTACATAATGTCTAATATATTTACGTTTGTTTATTGATGGATATGATATTTCTTATTGATGGGTGACTATCATATTTTCATAATCAGAGTCATAATAATTCCCAATTTATTTTAAAGAAGGATCCGATTAAAAGTTGTTTTAATTATGTTTTTTTTATCAACTATATGGTATTTGAGTGTTTATTGATGTGTGACTGTTATATTTTCACACTGAGTTAAAATAATCCTCACTCTCTTTAAAGAGGGAACCGATTAAAAGTTATACTGTAATTATGTATATTTCCTGATATCAATTATATCAATTAAATTATTATAAAAGAGTGCCCCACAAAGGAATCACTTGCTTCATATTGGCTGAGGCCAGTGTTAAGTTTTTTTGTGAGTACTTGATATTCAAATCCAGGGAGCACCTCCAGCTATATACAAAATTTGGTAACTAATTATTAGAATGTACTAAATTGCTGGTTTATAAATTGAATTACATTTTTGTCCTGTGTGCAGGATATTATTTGTGTTTTTTGTCATACATACACGCAAACCAGGCCACAGGTTACCAGGGACAGCTCTCATATGTAGCAGTGAGAAAGTTCAGGGCAAATGTGTCTGAGATCTCAGCTTATCAAGAATATTGCTGTAGTGGTAATCACATCCAAAAAGTATTGTGAGGCAAAGCTAATGTTAACACTGCTGCCTACATTAGAGTACAGTGAATATGCATACTCCTAACTGCAGCCTGACTCAGCTCCCCACTACCTGAAAGGGGGGTAATTAGCCAGCAAACAGTAAGCCCTGCAGAGATTGGCTCATAATGGGACCGGTCAGCCTGGGAACCCAGGTATCGCTTACCCAGCAGGAGAAACAACCTGTTTACCTTTCCAGCAGTAACTGTGCTGCCTGTAGCTTGCTTACCACAGCCCTGTCCTAAGGGCACGTAATGCAGAAACATGGCAATGTTTTGCCCAGCTCTGCCAAAGCAGGGGAGGCAGCGGATGGGCCCCTCATGGAGCTGTCAGAATGGCCTGGCAACTAGGGGGGCCTCCATCAACAGTGGAAAACCCTGGTGCAGAATCTGAGCGGGAGTGCAAGATGGACAACACAGAGGGGGCGGAGGGTGAGGGAGAAGCAGCTCACGGAACAGAAAGACCGCAGTGGGATGGCGCCCTGAGCTGGGGGAAGGGCCACAGAGAGCACCTTCTCCCCTATGTTGACTAATCACCGGGTCCCCTGGCCTTACAAATGGCATGCACCAGTTCTAGTCCAGAAACTGGAAACTAGACTGCGCATAGACGCGGTTTTCCAACTGTGGGGATCCACCTTACCTGTCCCCTTGAGTTCTGGCTGCAGTCTGGGGAGCACGGCTAGCTAGGTCCCCCTTGGAGCTCCGCCAGGAGTACCTAGCTGAGGTTGGTGTCACACACCACGGAGGGGTGATGAAGCAGCAGTGCAGACGTCCAAAGGACTGTCTCGCGCTGCTGCTCAGAATAAATGAAAATAAAATTAAATCATAAAAATAAGCTTGGCCTGCTTAATAGCAGCCCCACTGTTAAAACGGTAATCCAGCTCCTGCCGGACACCAACAAAACTGTTGCCCTCAGGCTGTGGGCAGGGTATAGGGGAAGGACTGGAGCATCCTAGGATTGAAAAGCTTTGCTGTTGGTGTCCGGTCCTCCCATTCCTACCTACACCCCATTGTCTCCCTCTGGAGCCCTATGGACCCTGAAGAAGAAATATGTATTTTTGCCCCATATGGCATCTGAAATGTGTACTGCTAGTAATGATAGTCTGGTTCTCAGTGATACATCACTATTCTGAATTTGGTTCATAGACCGTTAACTCCAGGGTAACATACAATGGGCAGCTCTATACCAACATGTGAATAAGCAACAGTAATGTATCCAAACTCTTAGATGAGAACTGCTGAAGTGTCCAAGTCCCTCAGTAGCTCATAGAGAAATCCCAGGAATCAGCCCTCATGCAGTGGTTGCAGTTATTACCTCCATTCTGTGGGCCTGATACATTACGGATCACAATTGCAATTATGCATGCAGGAGGCTGTTTGTTGCATGCATCGCAGTGCGCAAAAGCATCACTGCGATCGCAAAGCGATCACAGAACACGCAGACCCATTGCAGAGTGAATGACAGGAAGTGATTGAGGGTGTTGGGGGGGTGGTCAGCGAAACACAGGCATGTCAATGTGTTTGAATGCCATCACAGAGGCATGCATAAATTACCCTCTGCGATGGCATTTGCAGCTTGAGCACACACTGCGTACTGGAAGATTAGCAAATTAGTAAGGTCTCACCTTGTGTAATTGTGCATGAGGCTCCGATGGTTTCGCAGACTTGCAAAGTATTACGGATATAAGTAAAGGGAAGTGGGCGTCCTTATGTTGGGCTGAGATGGCATTGTGAATGCAAACAGCATATTTTTGCAGCAGACATGCGTGCGATTATGGAGCTGGATCGCAAAAGCTATCCATAATGAATCATGCCCCGTATAAAATATTGCTCTGAGTTATCACAGTCCAGTTTAGTGCAGCAGATTATAATGGCTTGATGCATATTGTGTTCTTTGATTGCACGGATTAGGTCCTCCCCCCTACAGGATCTTAATTGCTTCTGATAATGTTTCTGAAAATGAATAGGCATTATAAAGCACGTGGATTTACTTGATAATGCTTAACTTATTGGATTACCTGCAGGACTTTCTCTGTGCTGAATGTTACCTTTGTCATGAATGCCATCAGTCTAGGGAAAGAGAAATCATTTTAGAGATTGGAGTAGCTTAAGTTGAATGTAAAATGGGAAGGGATGTAATAGCATGCTATGCCAAAATAATTTCTGGGGGTAGGAATACAAATGTTATCACTATTTAGGCACATCTCTGCAAAATGAATGCAAGGTGCTAGTCAGAATACATTTATAAAGAACTGGGGGTACATTTACTAAGATTCGAGTTTGGTCGAGTTAGCATTGTCTGGAGAGTTTGGGCATTTTTTTCCACTTGCAAATTTACTAATGACAAACTCAGGAGAGAAATAGCCTTTGCTATAGGAAAATTCTGAAGAGTTAGCAAACTCTCTTCACTTCACCATTGGCTATACTCGAGTACCTTTCACTAGTGAAGATAGGATTGGGAAATTACCAAGATGAGAGTCTCCAAACTCTCATGAGAACAGAAAAAACTCCTGTCCAAATTCATGAAATCAATTCACCTGCCAGTGAGCTATGAGTTCAGCAGAAACCTATACAGATCTGTATTTCCCATTGACTGATTGGCTAGCGGTCCGTATGAAATACAGATGACAGCGATCATCTCTCATTTCACATAGTGTCGGTATATGTGACAACATATACTTACTCCTGTCCGGCATGGATCTGCTTACTCGTTTTATTATTTTGCCAAGGATGGGGAGGCTACGGAGAGTGGCACGAGGATGATGGTGAGTATGGGAACGTTGCACAGGCAACTTCCTGATGTCCGGAGACTGGCTTTATACCCTGCAGTAGCAGATCATTTGTGGACAGCATCAGCTGACCACCACCATGCTACCGTTGGATACAGAGTAGCCAGGTGATGCAAACTGCCATGGCCATGACGGCAACTGCATAAACCAAGGCACAGCGCAAGCCAAGGCAGTCTACATTGTTCTAAGAATAATACTCAGCGCGTTACCCTCCGCCGCAACTGATGTCTGAACACACAGGAGATCAGGGGAAGCTGGCACTGGGGTGAGTAACGGCCGATCCTAGGCCACAACCTGACAGTACCCCCCCTTTCAGGGTGGACTCTGGACGCCCTCAAGGCTTCTCAGAAAATCT
The DNA here is from genome assembly GCA_031769625.1 of Taudactylus pleione. NCBI lineage: Eukaryota > Metazoa > Chordata > Amphibia > Anura > Myobatrachidae > Taudactylus > Taudactylus pleione. The sequence continues at coordinate 7,063,654 of JAUIMM010000975.1, forward strand.
ATGAAAGGCTCGCACAAGCTAAGGAGCATGGACGTCAGTTGCCTTTATCCATGCCCGCTCTTCTGGTCCATAACCTCTCCAATCAATAAAGTACTGAAGAACATTAAACCGATGATGAGAATCCAGGGTCTTTTCTACCTCGAACTCAACTCCCTCATGAGTCCGAACTTGAGTTTTAGGAGACTGTTGAAATTGGTTAAGTACCAAACGGCATAATGAGGACACGTGGAAAGTGTTGGAAATTCTAAGTTGAGGAGTACGTTCCAGTCTGTATACCACGGGATTGATTACCTTAACAATATGGTAAGGTCCAATGAAGCAGATGTTTTTAGAAGACAGCCATACCCTGTCCCCAACTCTCAAGAGGGGAATGTCAAGATGTTTCTTGTCTGCAAACCTCTTGTAATTACAGAAGGTTCGCTTTAAGGAACAACGAACCTCCAGAGATCTGAGAATTACCTCATCAACGTTAAGAGGAGGTGAAATAGAATCCGCACAGGATTATAGTAATTTATATGAATCTAAATTTTAACCCAGCCTATTATATTGTTCTATTGGTAGTCAACATGTGTGTGTCTTGTTCAGTTTCCCTGATGGCTGGTGGTGCACCTGGGAAAAATCAATATACAACTATATTGGGTATAGAATCACATAGAAATGATGCAAAGGCAGAAAGTTTCTCTTTTTGGTGCACTCCTTGATTGACAATTAATTGTCTAAAAAAATAACTTTTAATAGATATTTTACTAAAAATTATTATATGGACTGAATAATACATAACAAACCGAACATTTAAAAGTACAGACAAAGAGAGAACTTTATATATAGTCAAATTTGACCGTTTGCATTGCTGCAATATTCTCTCATATATATATTGACAGAGCTCTGTTATTATATACACCTGTAACCATGGCAAAATTGCCTAATTACAATAATTAATGACTTAATTAGTCCTTTTTAGTTACAAATGGTGAAATGAAGCAGAAAGTATTTTATGAAATAACCTATAATTTAATAGTATCATGTGCTAAGTATTATAAGATATATATTCTGCACATTTCTTGCTTGCAATAGGTTATTATGCAGCATAAATCACATCATCTTAATTAACCCCATGTAAAGACATATTGAATAATGCCAATTTCAATATTTTAATTCTGCATGTGCAGGTTAGATATACATCACTACCAGTTTCATCAATTCCATTCCAATATTCAATAATATATGTATATATATATATGTAAGTATACATTCCAACCAGTAATCATACTTCTAGCCAGTCATATTTTATCCGACTGAAAATAGATCATCAGACCCCTAAATCAGGGTAACCTTATAACTGGCATCATAATTCTAATCATAAAATAAGTGAGCACATCTGCATAGATATATTGTCTGTGAAAGCAATTCATAAATCATTGGATATAGTATGCTTGTAAAACCTTTGCAGGTAAGTAATCTTCAATGTTGCCAGTTTAAATCACAGAAGGACATAATATAATAATAAGACTTATGTACTAGTCTGAATAGTTAGATAGAATGTATAACAGAAGCTCTGTCCTATTGGGGGAAGACCTCTCACCTCTAGTCCCATTATGCCAGAGGTAATGAACAGGAATGAGGGAGACGAGACCCAACTGGTACAGAGCAGAATAAAGGTGGGAGAAACAAATAAAGACGGTTTCTACTTTCCCGACTGACACCGGCAATCCCCTGTTGTGATCCCACAGTGCAGGATGGACATGCCGGTGAGAGCGGGATGAGTGCGCCGGCTGAAGTACCTGTGTGTACGATGCAGCATGGGGGAGGTGTGCGGGAACGTTGTCCCTGGTAGCTACCTTGGAGCCGTCCGATACCCGGTCACCTGATTGTCATCTAGGAGTCCGGAGGAATGGCTCGCTCTGATGACGTGCGTTTCATTTCAGGGCTTGTTCACATCAGGGCCTACCTTCTATCCATTACAGGCTGTCCTTTTATTAGACATGTAACTACATGTTTACTTGAGTATTATGTTCTTGTAGATCAAGATATGAATATCATTAAATTATATATAGTGAAAACGATATTATGTTGCTATTACATTAAGTGATTAAGTGATAACATTGATATTAAGAAAAAAGTAAACTCCTAATGGGGTCCCAACATATACTCTGGATCTTGATGCGTGATTATAAACATAAATATATAAACTAAATACCCGTGCAGTTTATTAACTCAAGATAGTAAGATGGATTAGAAAAAAATTGTAAAAACATTTTTTTAACCCATAGTGACAGAACAATCCCATTATTTTAAGTGCCTTAATTAGACTAAAGTCCTATTTGGTTATAAAACCTTTCTTGATTATACAGCTCAATAGAAACAAAGTGAGAAATCATATTTGTCTTACACTAGTGATAAAACAATACTTGAACCAATAAGTTAAGAGAAGGTGAATACTTAAATTTGTGACAAGAGCTCACATACACATTTAAGCAATATGTTGCTGAAGAGTGTCTATATATAATATATATATATATATACACATACAAATAAAACTAATATTATATATACTGTGCATTCTAAAGTGATGTATATGTGATATCCAACCATTCTAAAAATGGTCAATTTGTGTGTCAACATACATGTATACATATATACACACATTTTTATTTTGTGTATACGACAAGACCAAAAATAAAAAATTAAGTAATTTTATGATGTCTAAAAGAGTTACATGATACACATGCAGCAAATCATAATTCTAAAATGTAGATTGCAATGCTACATTCTATTTCTCTAAAAAAATTAATCTAAATAATTAATAGGTATACAGAGAAATACATAATCACAAATATGTGTCATATTGTGGAGTCTATTTGATAAAAGATTATTGATCAGATTAAAATGATTAGGCATTGTTATTCTACTCAGTATAATTATATCTTCTCTATATATTTAAGTATGGGATAATCTAATAAATGCATGGATTATTTAGCCATACAGCTATATTTCAATTATAGGATAGATATAAGTAGAGCTGAAGTCAGGAATCCATATATGGAATATCCCTCACAAAGAAGGATTTAAAAATTAATCTTATTAGAAAAGTGAATAGATAATTAGTTGGTAAGATCTTCCTTTTTTGGATGCTCAAAACTTGTATCAGGATTAAAAAGATTATCAAACTGATAAGATCTTTAAATGGTACAAGAAGTCCAAGGAACAAACATATAAGACAAGATATCAGGAAAGCTACACTTCTTCTGAGGCTGAGTCCTCAGGAGGAGAAGAGTTAGATAAAAAACCTCTATACCCAATCAACAGTTGGTGTGAATTTTCCTGAACAGGAACAAATTTCTTTTTTAGGAGTAGGCCAGGGAAAAAGAGGCCGCCCCCCACGAGGAGGGGGAAGAAGGGAAAATTACGACTCCATAAGATGGGAATCTCAACTCCCATTAAGATATATGACAAGAAGAAACAAGAATTTTTGGTAAAAGATGATAAACTGAAAATTATAAATCTTTCAGAACATTCCTTAACACCTGAACAAATAGAGGTACTGAATCGTGGCTTAACATTCTCATCAACTAGAAACTTTGCTCGATTTAAATGGGAAAAAAAAAGGTCAAATTATTTGGTCGGAAGTTGTTACTTATGAAATTTTATGCCCAAAGAGTAGAATAACAATGGCTAATCATTTTAATCTGATCAATAATCTTTTATCAAATAGACTCCACAATATGACACATATTTGTGATTTTGTATTTCTCTGTATACCTATTAATTTAAATATTTTTTTGTGAAATAGAATGTAGCATTGCAATCTACATTTTAGAATAATGATTTGCTGCATGTGTATCATGTAACTCTTTTAGACATCATAAAATTACTTAATTTTTAATTTTTGGTCTTGTCGTATACACAAAATAAAAATGTGTGTATATATATATATGCGCATGTATATATGTATACATGTATGTTGACACACAAATTGACCATTTTTATCATGGTTGGATATCACATATACATCACTTTAGAATGCACAGTATATATAATATTAGTTTTATTTGTATGTATGTGTATATATATATATATATATATATATATAGACACTCTTCAGCAACATATCGCTTAAATGTGTATGTGAGCTTTTGTCACACCTTCACTTAACTTATCTTGTCATATACACAAAATAAAAATGTGCGTGTGTGTATGTGCGCATGTATACATGTAAGTTGACACACAAATTGACCATTTTTATAATGGTTGGATATCACAAACATCACACCACTGTAGAATGCACAGTATATATAATATTCATTTTATATGTGTGTATGTGTGTGTGTGTGTGTGTGTGTGTGTGTGTGTGTGTATATATATATAAATATATATATATAGTTAGACACTCTTCAGCAACATATCGCTTAAATGTGTATGAGCTTTTGTCACAAATTTAAGTATTCACCTTCACTTAACAATTATTGGTTCAAGTATTTTTATCACTAGTGTAAGACAAATATAATTTCTCACTTTGTTTCTATTGAGCTGTATAATCAAGAAAGACTTTATAACCAAATAGGACTTTAGTCTAATTAAGGCACTTAAAATAATGGGATTGTTCTGTCACTATGGGTTAAAAAAATGTTTTTACAATTTTTTTCTAATCCATCTTACTATCTTGAGTTAATAAACTGCACGGGTATTTAGTTTATATATTTGTTTATAATCACACGTCAAGATCCAGAGTATATGTTGGGACCCCATTAGGAGTTTACTTTTTTCTTAATATCAATGTAATCACTTAATGTAATAGCAACATAATATCGTTTTCACTATATATAATTTAATGATATTCATATCTTGATCTACAAGAACATAATGCTCAAGTAAACATGTAGTTACACGTATAATCAACTGTTGATTTTTCTAATTCACAAGATGTCAATCATTGATTAAGTCCATCCTCTGTCTAATAAAAGGACAGCCTGTAATGGAGAGAAGATAGGCGCTGATGTGAACAAGCCCTGAAGCGAAACACGTGTCATCAGAATGTGCCATTCCTCCGGACTCCTAGATGACGATCAGGTGACCGGGTATTGGACGGCTCCAAGGTAGCTACCAGGGACAATGTTCCCGCACACCTCCCCCATGCTGCATCATACACACAGGTACTTCAGCCGGTGCTCTCATCCCGCTCTCACCGGCATATCCATCCTGCACTGTGGGATCACAACAGGGGATTGCCAGTGTCAGTTGGGGAAGTAGAAACCGGCTTTTTTTGTTTCTCCCACCTTTATTCTGCTCTGTACCCAGAGGGTCTCGTCTCCCTCATTTCTGTTCAATACCTCTGGCATAACGGGACTAGAGGTGAGAGGTCTTCCCCCAATAGGACAGAGCTTCTGTTATACATTCTATCTATCTGTTCAGACCAGTACATAAGACTTATTATTATATTATGTCCTTCTGTGATTTAAACTGGCAACATTGAAGATTGCTTAGCTGCAAAGGTTTTACAAGCATTCTATATCCAATGATTTATGAACTGCTTTCACGGACAATATATCTATGCAGATGTGCTCACTTATTTTATGATTAGAATTATGATGCCAGTTATAAGGTTACCCTGATTTAGGGGTCTGATGATCTATTTTCAGTCGGATAAAATATGACTGGCTATAAGTATGATTACTGGTTGGAATGTATACTTGCATATATATATATATATATATATATATATATATATATATATATATATATTATTGAATATTGGAATGGAATTGATGAAACTGGTAGTGATGTATATCTAACCTGCACATGCAGAATTAAAATATTGAAAGTGGCATTATTATTCAATATGCCTTTACATGGGGTTAATTAAGATGGTGTGATTTATGCTGCATAATAACCTATTACAAGCAAGAAATGTGCAGAATATATATCTTATAATACTTAGCACATGATACTATTAAATTATAGGTTATTTCATAAAATACTTTATCGTTCTGCTTCATTTCAACATTTGTAACTAGAAAGGACTAAGTCATTAATTATTGTAATTAGGCAATTTTTGCCATGGTTACAGGTGTATATAATAGAGCTTTGTCAATATATATGAGAGAATAATATTGCAGCAATGCAAATGGTCAAATTTGACTATATATAAAGTTCTCTCTTTGTCTGTACTTTTAAATGTTCTATGTTTGTTATGTATTATTCAGTCCATATAATAATTTTAAGTAAAATATCTATTAAAAGTTATTTTTTAGACAATTGATTGTCAATCAAGGAGTGCACCAAAAAGGGAACACTTTCTGCCTTTCAATCATTTCTATGTGATTCTATACCCAATGTAATTACCTAATCAAATTAGTAACAGCAGGAACTTCCACAATTGGTAGGTCCTGAGACTCTGGCACTCGAGGGTGCCTACCATACACTGTGAACAATGGGGTAGAAATCGAGGAGGAGTGATACCTGAAGTTATTGGCAAACTCCGCCTAAAGTAATAAGTTGACCCAATCATCCTGAGAGGAGCACACGAAGAGTCTACTAAATGTTTCCAGTTCTTGGTTCACTCTCTCCATCTGGCCGTTAGTCTGCAGATAATAGGCCAAAGAAAATTTCATTGTTATCCCACAAGAAGCACAGAGGGCCTTACAAAATCTTGCCACAAATTGTACTCCATGGGCAGACACAATTTATTTCGGTAAACCATGGAGTCTGAAGATCTGTGGAATAAACACCTTAGCCAATTGTGGAGCTGAGGGAGGCCAGTTAAAGGGATGAAGTGGGTCATTTTCACTAGTGAAGATAGGATTTGGGAAATTACCAAGATGAGTGTTTCTAAATTCTAATGAGAACAGAAAAAATCTGTCCAAATTTGTGAAATCAATTCACCTGCCTGTGAGCTGTGAGTTCAGGAGAAACATGTACAGATCATCTGTATTTCCCATGGACTGGTTGGCAAGCGGTCCATGGGAAATACAGATGACAGCGATCATCTCTCATTTCACATAGTGTCGGTATATATAACAACATATACTTACACCTGTCCGGCATGGATCGGCTTACTTGTTTTGTTATTTTGCCAAGGATGGGGATGCCATGGAGAGTGGCACAAGGATGATGGTGAGTATGGGATCTTTATTCCAGGTACTCCCATTGGATTCTATATGGAGAAGTGGACAGATCAACTGGTAACAGGTATGTGTGAGTAAGTTGCTAAATGTAGTAAAGTTGTACTTTTAATGGTGTGTACTGTGTTTTTTTTTTACTTTATTTTACAGTGGGGGTACGGACACCAGCCACCTCCTGGCACTTGTAGTTCCACAAGTGCCAAAGGGCAGGCATGCTGGCACCTGTAGTAAAATACAATAGTTTTGAACTATTTCTACCACTATTACCCCTATACCCAGCGCTCCAGGGGTGCGGGGAAGAGCCCCGGGCTTCAGACTAAGCCTGGGGTGTTGGTAATGGTGGTACTTCTTGGGGGAGTCCCCACCTCTCCTGAGATTCCCAGCTTGGGCTGACCGGCTTGGGGTGTGAATGCTTTGGCTGGGGAGACCCAGTGATAGGGTCCCCTGGCTGTGGCATTACACCTTAGTCAGTTTGGGTTCAGTGCTGGTTTTAAATATAGGGGTACCCCTACGCAATTTTTTCCCCCCTATATTTAAATCCAGGACTTGCCCTGAAGCCTGGTGCTGGTTCCTATATAACAGTGGAACCCTGCACATTTTTTCCCCATAATTTGAGGAACCAGAACTAGCTGAGAAGCGCAGGGGCTGGTTATGCTTTTGGGGGTTGGGACCCTACATCATTTTTTTAAACATTAAACCCTTTTTCATAGATACAAACAAGCAGCCTTCACATATCATAATGATGTGCATGCTGCTTGTTCAGGAGAGTTAGGCAGAGAGAAGACTGCAATCTTGGGTGAGTAATATTCTTCAAAACTTGCTACTCGGGGGAAAAATCTCGATCTACTTCACAATCGGCCAACTCACTCTCAGCCCAACTCACTTCTTAGTAAATTTTTGAGTTGAGAAGCCTCAAATCACCCGAGTTTCAGCAATGCTAATTGAGTTGGAAAAAAAAAAAACTTGACCAGACTCGATTCTTAGTAAATATACTCCCTGTAGTCCAATTTACATTGTAAATGTCGCACACAATGAATGCATACATTGTGTGATCTAAAGCCATTTGCAGCTTAGCAAATTGCTATTGAAGGAACCAGTGACCCTTTTCAGTCAGTTCAGACTGCTACACGGAAAACAACAGTTACAGTACATGATTCTTTACACTCTCCATCTCTTTTTCATATCCCCCATCTCTTTCCACCTTTTCCCTCACTTGCTCTACCCCCTCTGTTCCACTTTTCTCTCTTTAAACCTTATTTCCCATGTCTCTCCATCTTTTCTCGGTTTGCCTCTTTTTTCCTATCTTTTTTTCTTGCTCTGACCCCCACCACACTTCTGTCTCTTTATCTTTCCCTGGCTCTTGTTCTCTCATGTCTTCAACCCATCTCTCTTCCCATATCTCTACCAATTCTTTCTGCCTCTGCCCAGCCTCACTCTCTCCCCGATTCTCTGTTCTATTTTTCTCTCACCCTCTCACCTTCTAGCACCCCCTTCCTGGTTCGCATCCTCCTCTCTCTCACACCCTTCTCTCTCTCTCACACCCACCAGTCATGGTCGCCATGGATAATTCCCCTGTTGATGGGATGAAAGCTGAGGTCCTGGGTAGAGGGAGGAACCGGAGGGGTGAGGCCTGAATATAAGATTTCATCTACGGATGTCAGACGTTGATGAGACCAGTCCAAAGGTCCGGAGTCTAACCAGCTGGTAGGTGTTCTCCAGTGACCCCTCCAATCAGGATATGGGTTTAAGCTGCACCCAGCTGGCAGGCTGTGGTCCTTTGAACTGGTGTCCGATTACGTGGGAATAGAGTCAAATAAATAATGGCCCTGAGAATATACTTCTAGAAGAAGTATTACTACGGGACATGGATACTTGTACTGGAATGCTGGATGCACAGTTATGATGAGGAAAGTTCCTTGTAAAGAAGTTCTCCGGAAAAGGTCTTGGACGCAAACTTGTGTCGAGATAGGTACTTTAAACTAATACACCAGAAAGATCCTGGATGCAAACTTGTGTCAAGAAAGGCACTAGAAACTTATACACCGGTAAGGTGTCGTTGGTACTTGTTTGCACACAGGCTAGATGTTGGTCGCACTTTTGCAGAGAAAGTTGGTACTTGTTTGCACACAGGCTAGATGTAGGTCGCACTGTTGCAGAGAGATTTGGCACTTGGATCACCAGTAATCACGAGGGAACCTGGAATGAGGTAGCAGCAAAGATACACTAGTAGTGACAGCATTGCACTGGAAACTTCCTGATGTCCGGAGACTGGCTTTCTCCCCTGCAGCATCAGCTGACCACCACCATGCTACCATTGGGTACAGAGTAGTCAGGTGATGCAAACTGTCGTGGCCGCATCCATGATGGCAACCGCAGAAACCAAGGCATAGCGCAAGCCAAGGCACGTTAACCTCCACCGCACCTAACATCTGACCACACGTGAGATCAGGGAAAGGTGGTGCTGGGGTGAGTAACGGCCGATCCTAGGCCACAATCTGACACCCACCTCTTTCTCAGACCCTCCTCTCTCTCTTGCACCCTCCTCTCTCTTGACTTATAGCACCCTCACACACCTTCCTCTGTCTTACCTTCCTCTCTCGTAGTGTAAATGCGTTATCTCTGGTGCTGGTTGATCAGTGAAAGGAGACACAAAAAGTGAGCATGGATGCTCACCTAAATGTCTATCCCGATGGTGGCCATGTATAGTGCACATCACTGCCTGCTTCCTCTGCCATGCTAAACTACCACTGGAATATCCTTCCACGAGGTGATACAGAAAGCTGTTGATGCGGCTGAGCCGAGAGGACCTACAGGAACGCTATAGTCGGCGAGACGGCAAAAGGTCAGCATGTTCAAATAGGAAGACAAACCAATCATGCTGTGCTATGGATAACATGTGACCTCCTGAGGCATACAGATCGCCTAGCAACTGAGGGAACCAGAGCAAAGGCATCATGAGATGGTAAACTGCCAGAAGGAGACAAGTTGTGGCCGAGACTTGAACCAGATTTATAAACTATATGTGAGTTTTTACAAACCATTTCTCATGGATTTCCTATATAGATGTAATTCTAAGTGGAGCAATAATAACATACAGAAGAGCTATACGAGTTCCTCCTACCAAAGAAGACATCAATTAAACTCACTTTATTATTATGCTCTTTTTTGAGACATTACTCTAAAGTTTAAATCTAATCCCACAGTAACTCTGATGTAAATCGTCATCACTTTGTGATATTAGGATCACAGTCAACTATTAGAATTATTATTTATATTATATACTGAAGTGATTATGTTGTGTATTTTAGTACTTTATATGTGATTAAATTAAGAATTAATTATCTGGAGCCATGACTGCTGTGTGTTCTGCCATCTCACAATCTAATAGGATTAAATAATTAGAGAAGAAAAGGAAGACCGGCATACATACAGAACCATGGTGAGTACAGCCGGACCGGTCACCAAAAAAACACCCCCGGCAGACAGGTGCATCAGGGTGGGCACAGAGACAAAGCAGTCCCCTATCAGCAGGGACTATCCTGAGCTGTAGTGAGAGAGTCTGTCTTGTGTATCTCCTTGGTCCATCTGACAAATCTGGAGAGCCCTTACCACATCCAGCGAAGCTTCCAGTGGAAAATAATCAGTAGGCTTTAATTCTGGAACAACAAGGTGCATCCTTAGCACAGCCCTGTCAGGATGGAAAACAAAAAATTAGAAGCAACAAGAAAGAGCGCTCAAATCAGACACCTGCCGGGCAGATGCGATGGCCAGTAGAAAAACAGTCTTCCATGTGAGCTAGCACAAATCCACCGACTGTAACTGCTCAAAAGGAGCAGCCTGCAAAGCTCAGAGAACCAATGAAAGGTCCCAAGGAGCCACAGGAGACAAAAGGTGGCTGAACATGGAGAACTACTTGAAAAAAGGGTTGCACTTCCGGCAGCAGAGCAATCTGCCTTTGGAAGATGACTGACAAAGCTGAAACCTGGACCTTCAAGGATGAGAGCTGTAGGCCCAAGTCCAGACCTGTCTGTAGAAAGAAAGGATCTGGGAAAGACAAAAAACCTGGGATTAAGACCTCTGGTTGAACACCAGGCAAACTAAGTACGCCAAATTCTGTGATAAACACACCCCAAAAAAGGCTTTCTAACCTGTAACATGGTCCTAACCACTTTTCTACAGAATCACTTTGCTCTTAGGATGGATGTCTCAAGAGTCACCACATCAAAGCGAGCCTGGCTAGGTCCTTATGGAAACATGGGCCCTCAAACAGCACATCCGATAGCAGTGGAAGATCCAAGGGGATCTGCATACCACACTTGACAAGGCTAATCTGGAAGCCACCAGGATCAGAGTGCTTTTTCTTCGCTTGAACTTGCAGAGGACCTGAGGAATCATTGGTATCGGAGGAAAGACATAAATCAGGGGTAAGGTCCAAGGAACTGTTAGTGCATCCACCAGTAGAGCATTTAGATCCCTGGTGCAGGAGCAATACAGTGGAAGTTGATGGAATCCTACAGTGCTCCTAGGTGCAGCATCTTCTGGGATGGTGAAAGCATGGACTTTTTATCTGTGAAGTGGACCTTTCATTTGGTGTACGTCTTTCCTCCAGTCTCCCTTCTGCCTGGAAGTTCAAGTTGCCCCAGACACCATTGGTATGCCGATCTTCAAAGTCTCTCTGCATATGTTCCTCTCCAAATCACTCTTCAACCTCGTCAAATGTGCTAGTACATGTTGCATTACCTGTGGACATATTAAACACAAAATTAGCTCATTTATGTCTTCACATTCAGCTATTGTTTTTCCCATTAGGTCATATATTATAAAATCACATATGTGATATATATGCTTCAGTGTCCATGCAAGCTCAATTATGTAGGGATAACCACTAGATCGCTTCAAACGAGGTTCTTAGAAAATTGCAGGAACATTATGAATGGTTTCAGTCAACATAGTGTTTCCAGACATTTTGCACTTCAACATTCTAGGGATCCCAATGAACTAAGACTGGTGGGCATTGAACATATTTTCCCCACTGAAAGAGGGGGGCGACAGGTTTCATAGGCTGTGTGTCCGAGAGGCCTTCTGGATACACACCCTGCGAACACTGGCTCCCAAAGGGCTTAATGAAATGGTGGATATAGATTTCTAGGGCTGGTCTCTGCTCTAGTATCCACAGGTTCTTCTTGAGTTCTAGTATCTGTCATGCAGATTCCTATACCAATTCCAACTAGTGGTCTTATAGAGTGATCCCCTTATTGGGTTATATGGGTAAAATCTAGGTCCTCCTGTGGGGGATCTTTCTTGTTCTTACTATTGTTTTTTAGTATGTGTTACTACCTAATGTGTTTGAGGTAACAGCTATCTTCTTTTCAAATGCAATGGGACTTTTGGATCTAACCACTGGTGTCTCTGTGTGCTGTTATACACATGTTTTATATGTATATTCATTAGGTTTTTACATTTTCATGTAATACACTCTATATACTTGAGAAAATGTTCTGTTATATTTAATAATAAAAAAATATTGTATAATTTTAATTTTATTGTTGGTATATATCTATCTACTTTGTTTTTTATTTATATATATTTTTTTAATAACTTTTCTTCTGAGTACCCAAATTGAGCAAATGTATAACCTAAAGAGATCTTGACTCCTACATTTTATGGGATATGACATTCACTGTATTTAGTATTATGTATGCTGCTGGGACATTAGAAAATGCTGCTAATTAAATGATTGCGTCCTATTGGACAAAGAACTTTGTGATTGGCAGCTTTGGATATATAATCCCATCTAATGAGGAGGGACTCATCTTGCCTTTTGAAAAACCTCTGTTACATAGGAGAAACGCGTCAAGGTTTATATGCTTTTACTGAACTGCCTACGTTCTCTGAACCACCAGTCTATTACCAGCTAAATCTCTGCTGCCACTATTGGGGGTCTTTATCCAGGATACGGAACACACTGGAGTGTGGGAGCAAGGAGCACGGTGCACAGATTCTATTGCCGTCCAGACCCTCATGTTGCAGCCACCTTTAACCAGCTGAGGCACAGCGCTTGGGCTGCATGCGCCCTGCAATCATTTGCACTACACTTGTGGCTGCATGCAGGACAAGCAGTTGCGGCATTCACTCCGGCTAATAACTAACAGGAAGCTTGCTCACAGCAGTCTGAATTTCTGCCCAGGATATACGACATAATATACTCACCTTCTGGGTTTTTGCTCCATGCCCATGACTGCCTTAAATATAGTGGTGAGTAACTTTAACATCACTGAGGATCCACGGCCATTCCCCACATTGGGAGAGAGATGCTGGTGATTTTCTATTTTGAGCAAATAAGTCTTCAATTTTACATGTACTCCTCTATGGGATCCCTTTCATGCTGAACTATCTATTCCTGATTAATTACAGTCAGTTCATTTATTCTTTCCCATAGGGAACTACACTAGATTTTCTAATGGTGGTGTATTTATGCACAGTGCTGTATTGTATTTGTTATGTAACTTTTATTGTTGATTTTAGGAATTGCTGCCATTTTTGAATATGAATAAATTAACTTCTAGCTAAAGCTTTTTTGTTTCATACATATGTTTCAGTGATCTCAGGCGCAGACACATAGTTATTTTTTATTCCTTGGTTTTCTGGGCTTAGCAAGGTAGAAATCCCCCTGTGTCAACTGCCAGTGATTCACTGATGATCTCTGGTTGAATTTAGTGCTCCACCATTTCTTTTTTCATCCTCTTCAACCAGACCTGTTGTCTCAGGGTCCCTGTCTACATCTAGATCTGACCTGTCTGTCTTTAAGACCTAAAGGGTTTTCTAGCTCTGTGGGCCAGACCATGCTCAGTGTGTGGAAACCGGCCTCTGCCAGGATTTATCACCAGGTGTGGTATACATATTTCAAGTGGTGTGCTACTAGAAACTATGACTCTCAGGTTTTTAGGGTCTCTAGAATTATTGCCTTTCTTAAAGCTGGACTGGATCTCTGACTCCACCTAGCCTCTGTGAAAGTGCACATCTCTGCTCTGTCCATATGGTCCCAGCACAGATTTGCTCCTCTACCAGATGCTCATACCTTCCTGCAAGGTGTTTTACAAATACAACCTCCCTTTGTCCCTCCTGTGGATCAGTGGGATTTGTCAGTGGTTCACCATGCACTTCAGCAACCTCCATTTAAACCCCTAGTTTCAGGAGATGTCAAATGGCTTACTGCAAAGACTCTGTTTCTTCTGGCTATAGCATCTGCCTGTAGGGTATCAGATATTCTTGACTCTCCCCATTTCTAATCTTTCATCCCGAGGGCTTCCTTCCCAAGGTGGTCTCTGATTTTGACCTCAATAAGGAAATTGTGGCTCTGCCCTTTCAATCACCAGACCTCTCAACAGGTGAGGCCTCTTTGGATGTGGTCCATGCTCTGAGGATCTCCATGTTCCAAACTAGTGCCAAGAGGAAATTGGACTCCATCTTTGTCCTATATGGATTACACAAGAAGGGATGGCCAGCTAACAAACAGACTCTGACCAGATGGCTTTGCATGACTATCTTACAGGCTTACACACAGACTGGCCTTCCTGTGCCAGCTCATTCTACTCTCTCTGTGGGTCCCTCGTGGGCAGCCTGCCATGGTGCATTTGCCAAACAACTATGCAAGGTGACCACATGGTCTTCTGTCCACACCCTTCTTAAGTTCTATGTGTCACGATCAGGGCTGACAGGCTGCCGAGATCGCGGTCCTTACCGCTCCGGGTGCTCTGGCATGGCGTCTCCGGCGGGGGTGCAAGGACCTGGAGAGCAGCGCTGGGTACTGTGAGCCTCAACAGACTAAGGGCTTCCATCTGGAGGAAGGTGAGAGAGGTTGAGTCTGACAGGGCTTCTGCACACTGACCACTGGGCGTGGCCATCTTTGATTTGGGTCACATGTTGATTTGGGCCAATCAGGTAACAGCCTGGGTTAGGGAGGCTAGCAGCCAATCCTGCACTACCTGAGGGTACTAAAGGGCTGTCAAGAGGCTCCTTAGTTGCCAGTGCAACGTCTATCACAGCATATGCTGTGAGCTAGTTCTCTCTGCTCCGTTGCTCCTTAAAAGTGCCATTGCTCGAGTGTGTTCTTGCAGATCACCTCTCAGCCTTGGTGCGGTTCTGCTACCTGTCTCCTGACACCGGCTACTCATTGTTTACCCAGCCAACCCCGGTTCCCCAAGTGCTGCCAGTGTCTCCCAGCCTGTCTCACCCCTTCATGTAAACCATTCCTTCATGAGTCATACCCCACTAAGGCCAGCTGCTTTCAAGTACCAGCAAATGAACCCTCACTCGCCATCCGACTCCACTCCAGGTCCAGGTGCACGCCAAGCCGTGACACTATGTCTTTGATACATTTGCCTCTCAGGATGCTTCCTGTGGGTGCCAGGATCTCCTCTCAGCTGAGGAGCATCCCCACTCTTGATCAGCTTGGACATCTGCATTGTCTCCCTGTGGAGCCCTATGGACCCTGAAGAAGAAAATGAGAGTTATGGTAAAACTTACCCTTGTTAACTCTCTCTCTTTGAAGTCCATATGGTCCACAGGTCACCCACCCTGATGCACCAGGCTTCTATGGGTCTCTTCTCTTGGTCACTTGTTTCCTTCTCTGTGTGAGAGTGTAATTCTTCAGTCTACTGGACTTCCTTCTCTCTTATCCTGATCCTGCCTTGGTCTTGTTAACAAAACTGAGTGGGGTGTAGGGGGAAGGACTGGAGCATCCTGGAATTGAAAATAGCTTTGCTGTTGGTGTTCAGTCCTCCAAGTACCACCCACACCCTATTGCCTACCTGTGGGCCCTATGTACTTCAAAGAAAGAGAGTTAACAAAGGTAAACTTTACCATAACTCTCCTTTTCTCCTTCATCCACTAGGGGACACTGGAGTATACACAATCTCAAAGCTACCCTCCCAGGTTGGAAGGCGCTGAGAAAGCCTGCAAACCGTGTGACCCACCTTAATTAGGGGTCACCAGAGAACAGAAAACAGCACAAAGTATGAACTGTGAACTCAACAGCCACACAGCAAAGATGACAAACAAAAGCTCTTCACATAACCGACCCTAGAGACCTCACTGAAGCACAAAGTGAATGAGACAGCACCAACAAAGATCTGTTGGAGCATGGAAGTAATATGAGAACAAGACCCAAGAGAACCATAACCACTGCCAACAAAACAAGAACCAGAAGGATGATCAACATGGAAAAACTAATCCTACTATTACACAAGAGACCAGCTTCATGCTAAGCACAGCCTGGTTGCAAAGAAAACTAGAGGAGAAATCATGGACAGAGGGCCCGATTCAGACCCGCTCGCTAGGAAGTGTTCACATGCAGACTGCCGATGTTTGCATTGTGCACATGCATACACATCGCAATGTGCAACTAGTCCAGGCAATTGGGAAGCATTCACTCGCTGCCCATAGACAGCCCAGCAGAATGAGTGACAGGACAAGCTGTTTGTGGGTGGTGATGGGTTGGTTGTAGAAAACGGGAGAGTGGTGGTGCATACACAGGCATGCCTGAGCATCTCAACGCTGTTTTAGAGGCATGCATAATTATGATGGAGCTTCATAGTACATATCACATGGCTGAATTTTACACTGACGCACTCGCAGTGCTTGTGGTAGGGTATGGTCAACCACAAGCGCTGTGTTCGCTTCTCATGGTACTCGATGTTACAGATGGTTGCATACACTTCCTGGAGATGACGTGCATAAGAAAAGCTGGTGGGTGAATACTGCTGCTGGGTTAAAATGGCATGCCAAGAAATAGTGGGCATGCTAATGCCTTGCCGTGCGATCGCCTGCCTTGATGTCGGTTGGCCGGATTTGCATAAGCTGGGTGCATGCGAACACATCTATCGAGTGGGTCTGAATTGAGCCCAGAACACCAAGTCAGTCCTGACCCTGCCAAGTGAAGACAAAAGTCAACTGCAGAACTGTCATTCATGACCCTACCTGAAGGGTTCTCTGAGTACAGGTGCACAAACCCATCCAGTCGTAGAAATTGGAAGAATGTGAATGTAGGAATACAGCACCAGGTCGAGAGCCTGTAGGGCAGGAGGCATCAAGACAACTGGACTCAGAACTCACTGCAGAAGGTTTGTAGAACAGGTACCAAATCAACTTATGCTGAAAATACAGACAGAAAAAGGCAGTAACCAGCCCCCACAGTGAGCCCAAGCGAAGATCAGCATCCATTACCCCAGTGGTGGGCTGGGCCGGGGGGCAGGGTGCCATGTGCCCCCCGGGCCGCAGCGGGCCGCGGGCAGTCTGTGTCACTGTGACACAGACTGCACCGCGTGTGTAGCGCTGACCGGACGGAGTTCAGTCAGCGCTACACACTGCCAAACACACAGCCGCCGGAGCCGGCAGCTGTGCGTTTGCTGTAATCAGCAGCCGCTGAGAGTCTGTCATCGGCTGCTGCTGCTCCCACTGCGGGAGCCATCTTCCAGCTCCCGCAGTGGGTAATGGGAGAGACGTCATGAGTAATGACGTCTCTCCCATGCAAAGCGGCCGGAGGAGCTGTTAGCGGTGGGACCAGGAGCGGGAGTTTCAGGTAAGTGATTTTTTAAAATTTTTTTATTAAGTCTCTCTCTACTGGGGGGGGAGACAACTGGGGGGGAGACAACTGGGGGCACTACCAGGGGGGGATTACTATGGGGGCACTACCAGGGGGGATTACTACTGGGGGCACTACCAGGGTGGTGGATTACTACTGGGGCACTACAAGTGGACGACTACTACTACTGGGGGAACTACAAGGGGGGACTATTACTACTGGGGCAGTACAAGGGGGAGCTACTACTGGGGGCACTACAAAGGGCGGGACTACTACTACTGGGGGCACTACAAAAGGGGGACTACTACTACTGGGGCACTACAAAGGGGGGGGACTACTACTACTGGGGGCACTACAAGCTGGGGACTACTACTACTGGGGGCACTACAAGGGGGGAACTACTACTACTGGGGGCACTACAAGGGGGTACTACTACTACTGGGGGCACTACAAGGGGGGGACTACTACTAGGGGCACTACAAGGGGAGGGGACTACTACTAGGGGCACTGCATAGGGGGGAGGGGACTACTAGGGGTACTACATAGGGGGAGGGGACTACCACTGGGGGCACTGCATCGAGGGACCACTGCTGGGGGCTCTATATAAAGGGCAATACTGGGGTACTGCATAGGGGGAGACTACAACTGGGGCCACTATTTAAGGGGCATTGCATAAGGGGTACCACTATTGGGGGCACTATATAAGGGGCTTACTACTGGGGCACAAGGGGCACTGCACAGGGGGGACCACTACTGGGGGCACTATATAAGGGGCTTACTACTGGGGGCACAAGGGGCACTGCATAGGGGGGGATCACTACTGGGGGCACTACTGGAGGCCTGCATAAGGGTGTTCTCTCCTGTGGCACACGGGGGCACTGCATATGGGCACTACGACAGGAGGCTGCCCCTAATCTTTATTTTTACCTTACATTAATCCCATATGGACCCGCCTCCTCCCTGAAACACTTGAGGGGGGGGCGCCATAGCACGCACGTTCTTCGGGCACCCTGGCTACACGCTACTCCTCTGCCAGGGCCACCTGCATGCTTTTGCCCCCCAGGCTAAAAGTTGCCAGCCAGCTCCTGCATTACCCCCAGGAGTAACAACAAAAATGGGACAGCCGGAAGGTATAGTTGAGGAAAACATGACGTGTACACCAAGTGACAGAAGATGGCAGTGTTCTGTCAACACCGGCTACCTGGCCCATGCAGTAATACACTGGGAAAAATGGAACAACCATAGTGTAATAAATATAATCTATTAAATGAACAAATAAGGGTCCACAGCGTGGCCCTTGTCACTAATAATAATTAACTTTAGTCAAGCCTCCTACAATAATAAAGTATCAAACACTGCTCACCATAAAGTTATTTACTTATATAGGACATATACTAAACCACTTAGAGTAAAAGTGGTAACAGCCTACCAGAAGGGTGCGCGCTAAGGATATAATATAAAATTGCACAGTTGTATAGATTCAATAAAACATTTTTTTTTTAAACTTTGTTTAGTTCAAGAGAAACAAACTCTCCATTCAATATCAACAATATACATATTAAAGCAGGTTATTATGCTTTTATCTAAGGTAGGATGTTAATTGGCTCAAGCAAGGATACCTAACCAGAGTCCCCAGACCTAATATATAAGTTAATTCAGTCTCTCCAAGATTATGGGCCGTATTCAATTAGCGGTGATGTTATTGCAACTGCATAGTTTGGCAAAAAACGACCGCTGAAATTTCGGTCAATTTTTTTTTTCCCATGAAAAATGCATTTAATGTATTGGGGCTGGTATTTTGGCGGGCCATAAAGATGCAGCAAGTGTTTTAAACATCGCATGTGGCTGGCGCAGATGTTTTTTTAGCGATTTGAGAAAACCACCTGCGCCAGCCACGTACTGAAATTTCAGCGGTTGTTTTTCGCCAAAGTATGCAACTTACCTTAATGGAAAAAAAATGTATCATTAGGGGGGCTGTCCAAAGGGTTCTGTAAGAAATCTCCACATTTTTACACAAAGATAGGGATTTTGCAAATTTTTTTTTGCCTGCCCTAGGCTGGAGAAAAGTTTTCTCCAGCTTTTAGGCGAAAAACTACCGTTTTTCGCCGTCACTGGTAAACTCTGCTCCTATGACTAAGCCGAAGGGCGAAACGCGCGTTAGGATAAGAATGCACAGACACGCGATGCATAGCGTGCTCTGTGCCCTGTAAACTTTATGTCCCCACACTAACTCCTGTGGTTGTATTACAAACGGGGTTGCCGTATATGCTGAGAGACGCTGTTGTACTGCATATGTTGAGAACTGCAGAGAATGACACTTACGTATGTTAAATAAAGCAGTACCAATATAGGCATAGTTACTATGTCAGTATCAGCGGCAGTGAAACAGTAATATAACTGCAATAAGAGATTAATGATAGCAGAGTAACTAGTTGTATCAAGTGTTAATTGTTTGGGCAGAGTTACACTGCCTGTGAGAAAGAAATGTGTGTGTGGGATAACGAGAATTGTTAAATACTGGCAACATAATAGATACACTTACTCCTCAGTTGTTTCGACAACTAGATTACCTTGTATACTGATCACTGTGGATGTACTGCATATGATGTGAGCTGCAGAGATAGATATTCGTGACTATTAAATATAGCAGTGCCAGTATAGGTTGATTTATTTTGTCAGCCACAGCGTTAATTAACTAATAAAAGAACCACACCATGAGAGCAGTGATAATGGAGCAAAAGGCTTCATTAACTGCTTAATAATTGGGCAGAGTTATACTGCCTATGAGAAAGAATAAACGTGTGTGGCAAATAAAGTTATATAATAACAGCACACAGAAGAATACTTATAACAATTAATATTATATGGATACAATATTAGAGAGGGTTTGTTATTTATGTAATAAAGGTGTCCCGGTTGCCCTGGTTAATATACTAATTACAATATACTTGGTAATAGTGGCAGCTGAATAACAGTGTGTTTCTACCTTATATGAGGGCAGTAATGAAAGAGTGGATATCTCTATAATATTTTGCCATTTGCCCTGGTTAGAAATAACACTGTAGACAAGAGAGTGCGTAGCAGTAATACTTGTAATATTAATTAGAGGTATATTATGAGGATTAATACCTCTTGTTAACCAAGTTGATACTGTGTGGCTAGTGATACACACTGAGCGCTGTGCGGCGTCAGAGTAGGATCTATGAGCCCTAATAGATAGTTATCTCATAAGCAATTCCCTTATATGTATACTGACTGACGCACACCGTATGATGAATAGTGACACCAAATGATCTATAACCCATAATATAATTGAACAGGAGCCAGTTATAGTGGAGACATACGGCTGCAATTTAGCAATATAATTATTTTAAAAAGAGTGATTTTATTTTATTTCGCCTATTTATTTTATAAGTACATAATAAAAGTTATATTTTATCAATTTTCAGATGGGTCAACAATAAAATATTACTTCATTGTGATTAGTCCGTGTGTGCCCCATTATAGGAATACTTTGCTGTCTTTTGTTTTCTTATTATGCTTTTATCTAAGGTAGGATGTTAATTGGCTCAAGCAAGGATACCTAACCAGAGTCCCCAGACCTAATATATAAGTTAATTCAGTCTCTCCAAGATTATGGGCCGTATTCAATTAGCGGTGATGTTATCGCAACTGCATAGTTTGGCAAAAAACGACAGCTGAAATTTCGGTCAATTTTTTTTTTCCCATGAAAAATGCATTTAATGTATTGGGGCTGGTATTTTGGCGGGCCATAAAGATGCAGCAAGTGTTTTAAACATCGCATGTGGCTGGCGCAGATGTTTTTTTAGCGATTTGAGAAAACCACCTGCGCCAGCCACGTACTGAAATTTCAGCGGTTGTTTTTCGCCAAAGTATGCAACTTACCTTAATGGAAAAAAAAATGTATCATTAGGGGGGCTGTCCAAAGGGTTCTGTAAGAAATCTCCACATTTTTACACAAAGATAGGGATTTTGCAAATTTTTTTTTGCCTGCCCTAGGCTGGAGAAAAGTTTTCTCCAGCTTTTAGGCGAAAAACTACCGTTTTTCGCCGTCACTGGTAAACTCTGCTGCAAATCAGTTGATATATCGGTCGATCAAATGGCAATTTGCAAACGATAGCGAAAACGGACGATTTTGCCTCTAAATATAAAGCTATCCCATTAATTATAGTGTCTGTGTGCCGAGATGTTTAAGACAAGACACTTTGTGTTCGAGGTACAAGTACAGGTGAAATACCCAGTGGTCTTACCATTCTTAGGGAATCGACAGGCTGGTCCGGTTTGCATATCTGGATACACTGTAATATAATATAACAATCTTCTGTTGATTGTAATGGAAGCATTCTCGATTAGTAAAGCCACTCTCCTTAATGATGAAGCTGGTCCAAATAGACTTCGGAGCCGATGTATAGCCAGGGCCGGATTAACAATGGGGCGGGTGGAGCTCCAGCTCCAGGCCCCCCATCAAAATAGGTCCAAAGCATCTGCTGTAACAGGAATATTTTTTCCTGCTACAACCTCACTGACAGCGGCCACCGTCCAAGGCCCCGCCTACATAAAACTGGGGGGCAGCAGGCTGCTCACCTTCCCTCCTGGCCACCCGCAGTTCAAACACAAAACAGGTATGGAGTGCTGCGGGAGGGAAAGAGGCAATGTGGAAGGCTTCACTAGCCCTCTCCCTGTGCAGAATAATATCTTGGCTCCTCCTCCGTGCTGTGTGATTATGTCACATAGGTGGTACTGCTGAGCCTATTCAGAGCTTTGTGAAGGCTGCCTACTGACTGACTGATGCTGACTCTAAGCTATCAGTCCTACTGACTGCTGATTGGGATTACGAGCAGGCTTTTGGCTGCTGCTGATCATTGAGCCTCAAGCAGTGGCTCTCTAAATTTTTAAATGTATGCATGCACCGGTGGGCGGGGGATCTTGCATGGCCGCTTTTTAGTTAGCTCTTTGGAGTGGTCTGTAAAATCACATCAATCCCCCTTCTAAAAAAAATTTTCAGCAAAATATAGTTGATAATTGGATTCATAATTTGAGGGTGAGAAGATTGAGACTACTATTGAGCTGATTTATATCTTTAACACCAGAGTCCGGCCACCGCGACTGATGGCCTATGTGAGCACCTAAAACCAACTAGTGTGCTCCTTCAAAAAATAAGGACAGACTGCTCTGCCGACTTAACCTACAGAGGCTTTTGTCCCCTTTCCTCATATTACTACCTGCTTCAGGGGAGGGGGAAAAGGA
Organism: Taudactylus pleione; assembly: GCA_031769625.1. NCBI lineage: Eukaryota > Metazoa > Chordata > Amphibia > Anura > Myobatrachidae > Taudactylus > Taudactylus pleione. The sequence goes on from JAUIMM010000975.1 coordinate 7,086,622, forward strand.
ATATATAAGAAAAATCCTTCCCTGGCACGCACTTGTTTGTGGTGTATGGTTGCTGGAGTCTCTGACCAGGGAGGACGTTGACTTCACGTGTCCCTGCTTCCTGGCTGACTGAAAAACCCTGATGTCTGCTTTACTTTCCAGAGTCCCTGTCGTGATCCTGCTTGGACTAGGGATGGACATTGGAAGCCCACCATCATATGATGGGAGTGCTTCCACCATTGAATCTTTCGATGCAATGGCAACTAACCATCGCATCAAAAGCATTCAATGGTAAAAACTATTAATATGAATAGTAAAGGGGTGGGGTTGGGGGAGGGACTCAGGGGGTCATTCAGAGCCGCTCGCGAGCGGCAGTACGCTCACAAGTGGGTCGATGTTCCCCACTACGCATGCGCACGACGGAGGGAGCTCCATCGTGCGCATGCGCGAGACCTGGGGAGCGACAGGCTTTCCATCACTCCGGGTCTCGCACCAAAGGGGGCGTGCTGTCGATGTTGATTGACAGCAAGCCCCCTTTGGTGGGCCTGCCGGGGGCATGCCTGCCAGACGGAGGCGTTCCCATGGAACACCTACCATCTGAAGCCGGCCCCACTGACATCACTGGTGATGTCAGTGGGAGTGATTTTGGCTCTGATAGAGCCAAAATCACTCCAGGGCTTGTGGCAGGGAGACCCTACCACAGGGTCTCCGTCGCAAGTCCGATGGTCGCGATGGTCAAGACCATTGCGACCATCATCATGGACGCTTGCTATAGCTGTGGGTGGTCACCCACAGCTATATGAGCGTCCAGGAGGCCGCTCCATTTTCATGGAGGAGGGCCCTGATTCAGAGCGAGCGCTCTGGTCAGAGCGTTCAGCTCTGAATCAGGCCCTCAGACACAAAGCAACAAAAAACAAACAAAAAAAACAGCTCAAGCAGGCAGAGCTTACTGAGGACGAGGAGAATGAGAAACACTGTCACTGCCATGCTGCTGCTGTGGGCACTTTAAGCAACAAGAAGGTGAAGTGTAAAAACATGTTTAAAATATACTTTTAACACAATGAAAACTAACCTATTACAACACAAGCAGAGAAATCACTTTCCATCTCTGCTGGTGTAAAGGTTGTTAGCTGTCACTCTGTGTGTCTGTGAGTGACTGCTGCTGCAGGGCCAGGGCTGCACACTGATTGGCTCTCTGAGACAGTGAGAGCCAATCAGAGCTAGCAGAGAGGGGAGGGGGGGAGGGACTGAGAGCCAGGTCTGAGGCAGTGAGAGACAGCCTCCAATGATCCCAGCAACATGAGCCAGGAAGGTTAGCAGAGGCAGAGACCCAGCAGCCAGAGGAGGTAGAGCTTTTAATAGTTAAAGATAAGAAGCCACCATCGCAACACCATTGAATGATTACCATTCAATGGCAGCAAACATCGAAATGCTGCCATCGAATGGTAAATACACTAACATCTGCAGCAGGGAGAGGGAGTGCTGGTCAGACCCCCGTTATTGCTAACTGGCACCAGAAAACCAGACACTTTTTCAGATGGCTGCAGTCCTACTTACCGGCGGCTGTAACTTTCCTGCTCTCTGCATCTGAGGTGCTGCATATTCCAGTCTACCCCCACTTATCCATTTAATTAACGCTGCAGCTGCTGATCCGATTGTGACCTGGTGGTCTCATCAACACTGTTTGCTGTATCCACTGCATGGTTGAATACTGCTGCTGGGTTAAACCTGGAAGGCAGAGCAGCCGGATGCCACCTTTCTCTCTCTCTCTTGTTTGTTCTTTTCTCCCTACCTAAATTGCATTCTAGTGTCTCTTCCGTCCCCCCAATCTTTGTTCCACTTTTCCCTTACCTACAGTATACATCCCCTTTTCTTTCCTCCGCTGTCCTGTTGGTATAGTTTGTGGACTGCTGTGGTGCTTGGCGAAGCTCATAACCCACATCCCCATACAGTACTATTGCTGGTCATTACAAGACTGCTTTGTGGATGTTTGGTGCTAACACTGGGACCTTGAAAATTGTTGATTCCAGTTTTACTGGAGACTGACAGCTGGGGTCTCTTTATTGCAGTATACCCATATTAGTTATAAGGTCAAGTTACTGGTCTTTCCCTGGACTGGGTTTGAATCTTCACTTCCTTATATGGCCAATATAATTTATTTAAATTTGTGTTGACTCTGTTTCTCAGTGACCCATATGCATATTTTGATTGTAACTTTCCATTGAAAAAAGTATATTTTTATGTTGTATATTTTTAGATCCCACAAGGGACATTGGGCCTGATTCAGAGCCGCTCATAAGCGGCCGCTCGTTCGTTCCGAGCGATGTTTGCCCAACTGCGCATGCGTACGGATCGTAATACGCATGCGTGAACCAGTCAGTGCGGCTGAAAATCATTTGTTCACTAAATAGCGAATGCCTGCTAATATGAGTGACAGGAGGAGGCGTATGTGGGTGTTAACAGGGGAAGGTGCTTGAAAACGGGGAGTGGAGATCCGAACGCAGGCGTGCTTAAAGGTCAAAACGGGCATTTTATGGGTGTGCATAATTAATACAGCAGCGTCATTGACCACGTCATTCGGTTATTTTAAAGTCAGAACTGCTCGCAAGATTGTGGTAGGAAAAACCAACCACAATAATAGCGAGCAGTTCATACGCTGGTCGATGTACTCGATTAATCTAATAAATAGCGGACATGACGTAGGATGCGAGCGGCCAGGGGGCGTAGTTATCCAAAAAACGACCGCAAGTTTTGTTCGCTCGTTCAGACATAGAGGCGTGAACAGACAGCAAAGAGCGAACGGTTCATTTGAATAGCCACCCCCTTTTCCTGAACGACCTTCCACAAATTGCGTCCGGCTCTGAATCAGGCCCATTGCCTGTTATTTGTAAAGCTGTATTACTGTATCTGCAAATCCTAGGAATTGTGTTGGGGTATTTGCCCTTTATCTGCAAGGGTGGTCTGCTGCCATCTGATGGCTGATCACTAATATTGATCTATTTCCCCTGAACTAGGTTTTATTCTCTACTTCCTTATATGGTCAATATAGTTAATTAGGTTCAACTCCCCCGTTCACAAGCACCTTCCCCTGTTACCACCCACAAACGGCACTGTCACTCAAAGCAGTGAACCTGATAGTGGCTTTACGAGCAACCAAAATCAGAACGAATGGCTTACACATGCGCACTGCGAATGATACACATGCGCAGATGGGCGAAAATCACTCGGAGCGAGCAAGCACACCTTAGCGAGCAGGTCTGAATCAGGTCCATTGTCTGTTATATGTAAAGCCATGTTACTATATATGCAAAACCTCTATTTGAATATAGTTTGCTGATATTTTTGGTGGGAAATTTTTCAGTCACTATTTAGCTATATGGTTCATATTTTTCAATGGCCTTTCTTAAAACTACAAGATTCTTCTAATATATTGTGTGGTATTTCTGAGACTCTAGCTGATTGGTTTTAATCTATAATACTGATTATATCAATCATTAGTTGTTTTATCTGTCTGATCTGTAGTCCCAATCAACAATTATTGGGAGACTGCCCATAGAGAACATTGCATATGTAATAGATATCCATATTCCTGCTCAGGTGTTTTGTTTTGACTTTTGTGATTCTGTTAAGTGACCTCTTGTAGGCCTACTAATTCCTACTCTGTCAGTTTACTATATATATTCAAACATACTTGTAGTTTTTTTTTGGGTATGGACAGGTATATTGACATAACCATGCTGCCTAAACAACCTGTAAAAAAAGGCACCTCTTCAAAAATCTGCCACACCTTCTGTACTGTACCTCAGATCATGGCCCATTGGATTTGTCAAAATGGGACTGTACCCCAGAAATATCTGACTTTATGATGCCATTGATGGATGTGAGGTTTAGTGATCTTCAAACCTGTATGAATTCCTATTAACCTCTTCGCTATTTAGCATTGCGTATGCATAAGAAATAATTGCTTTCCAGACTTTGATTGTGGTTCCAAAGCACAAAAAGATATTATTCACATAAAAGCATATAGTTACACACCTTGATCTATAACACAATTAGCGCAAAGGTTATACAAAATACAAGGTACAGTCAATACATACGCATGCACTCTGAATCCAGATTTCCCGGCACCAACAGAAAAAGAAAGTTGACTAACTACCAGATCTAGAGTGCTTGCATATGTACCCTTGCAGAGATAGGCAATACAATAGTACAAGTTGGCATAATCCCATCGGTTCTTCCTCCTGGTTCTTCTGTTACGATACAGTTCATAGGTCAGTTTGTATTGTAATAGTTCAGCCCTCCAACAGCTCTTTGTGTGCGTTTTCCCGCCAAAGAACAAGTCTCTAAACTAGCTAATAAACATTGCATTACAGAGTACATTTCAATGCCTGTCTCTCTATGATCCATAATTCGCAGACGCATGTTGCGATTTCCTTGCCGATGGAACCAGAAATCTGCAAATAAACAGTGGTTTAGAATGGCACCAAACATGGTCTGCTTATCATGTGCTAAACCTTATATACCAAATATATAGTATGTATTTCACAATAGACTTGATAACGTATAAAACCTTTAATATTAACCTTAATACTAGGGAACCTTTTTATAAGTTTTGGTATGTGTAAGGATATTGCATGTAGTCGCTAATATGCGTGGTGCGTTTTATGTGAAGAGTGTTTTAATAAACAGCACAACTGTGCGCTGTGCATCTTGTATATTATATGTATGCTTTAATGTGCGTATGGGGTATGGTAGGATTTTTAACAATATGCGGTAGTAATTAGGGGTGAGTGGGTTCGGTTTTACTCGGATCTTTAAACGGCATTTTATTGGCTATCGCCTATCATGTGTTTTGGATAGCCAATATAATAAATCCGAATTTGCGGTAAAGTGGTGATAAGAACCGAGTAAATCCAAGTAAAACCGAGCCTGCACATCCCTAGTAGTAATGCAGTCGCACGATGCTAATAATAGCATATTAGCATCGCACACAATGGTTTCATGCTGATGACGCAAGATGGCGTCGTCAAGGGCAACATAAAATGGCGTCGCCCGATATTAACTTGAGATCTGGTCTCAGCCAATCATCCGGCTTTGACAGTCCACCCTTTGATAGCAAACAATACGCTATCACACTCTGGTCTTAAAATTAAAAAAACATTTTTTCTTACTCTATGACATATTATTTCATGTTATATTATGGGATGGCACAATGTGGTCATTAAACCATCAGTAATGTGTCTCTGGGAGGGACATAAAACTACCCTTATATGCACACCACGGATCTTGGAAGATCATGGGAAAGATGTGGGGATGCACCTAACCTGTAAAGGAAGTCTTGAAGGGGATAGGGACTTACATAATTTAAGATGTTTAAAATAACATTTCATAATACATTTCATGCATGGCTAAATCTATACATCATCTGATGGTACATTCTAGTTCAAGGTTATAATGCAGTTCTTCATTTACCTTGGTATTCATACTATCATCGCTTACCATCATCATGATTTCATTCTCCGGTTTACTTTAGCATTACATTATCCACATTTCAACACAGCAGGGACACAACTGACACATAAACCAATTACTAAGATGACAACCAATATAAGGATCAGGAGTTTACCTATACTAGCAACCATTTCCTGGACCCACTCTCCTAGACCGGAGAATCATTTCACTGGGTTCAACCAAGAAACCCTATCTTCTACCTTCTCCTCTACTTCAGTCACTGAAGCATTATGGTTCTTCCAAAATTACTATTTCAGCTGCAGAATTTCATCCATCTTCCGGTCTATCATCTCCTTGGGGTCACTAGTATTATTTGTAATATACGTGCAACACTTGACACCAAATTGGGTGGCCAAAGTTACAAAATACCCTCCAGTGACAGCTGTTAAATAATTTAACACTAGCCTATGTTGCACAAGTTCATTCTTATAAGCTTGTAACTCCCTACCTGTATGCCTAAACGTGTCATCATACATCTCGGTGATATTATCTATTAATTTAGCAAGATCTTGAATATACCTGAAATTTAGAGTACCCCGAGCGATCCTGGTGGGATCCAATGCTACTAAAACTTGAAAGCCAGTTCTTTCACTAATCAATTGTGTGGCTTTATGTACATCACCAGGCATCACGTTTCTCTTGTCACGGTGTTCATACTGTGTGTGAAGATATGGTGATGGTGTGTTTTTATGAATACCAAGCATTTCACCCTGTGTAAGGGTCATAACTTCTGGAACTACTCTTCCCAGGTAACACAGACCTTCAGAACTCGGAGAGAGCCACTTATATGCTTTTCTACCACATATAAAATATACATCATCAGGGAGTACACAAGGGATAGTAAACATCATTATCATCAAACACATTTCCCTAGCCAGTGATCCTATTTCAGGTTTTCCCATTTGACTCATACAAGTTTCTGGTTGTATTACCTTGGCACAGTACCCTTCTGGTACCCTACCAACCATTTTTTTGGTGGAACTTTGTGTATATTTATACCGGAAGTGTCTTCCACCTGTTCTAATTGTGCATAAAAGTTAAAAAAATTTAAGTTCATTATCAGCTTTTAGTGAGAAGGTCATCATCTGGTTATTCCCAGTCACCTCCCAAATTCCTGGTTTGTTGGGGTTGGTGATGTTCAAACATAAAAGTGATCTATCTACTTGCTACTGGTGGAGTTTAAAATGAGGTGGTTTGGACTTAAGAAATTTTCCATCCAGTACATCCCCTCAATGGGAATGGCACTAACCCTACATTATGTTATCCTTGAGGCATGTGAGAGCATACCCAACAGTCAGTTTGGTTTAAAACTTTGCCCACCATGGTATGATAATCCTCTAAAGAATACCCACCCCAATACAGGTTATACTTAGGCTGGCACTGTTGGATGCATCTCTCATCGACTAGGGACCCACAAAACTCACACATACAATAATCCTCATGTGATAGACCTTTACCCTGTCTCCGAGTTTCCAAAATAACAGATCTCTTAACAATTACTGTACTGAGTTGGGTCAGATACTCCCGCCACTTGGTTTAGCAATCCTTCTCCCAACTCCACTCCATCAATATCACAATCTGCTACCCTCTCCATCATCTGTCCTCCATCACAGAAACCAGAAATCCCGAAACAAACTAGGATGATGATAAATTCTGGAAGAAGACACAAATGTAACCCCAGCATACCACTCCATTGCTGGATCAGTGATCTACAAATTTCTTTAGCTCAGGTATCTCACTGCAACTTTTAACACTCCTGGAACAGACTCGCAATTGATAGGTCTACGTTATCTGCCTCAACTCCGCCTTGTCTCTCCACTGGTTGGTTGACCTTCTTACAGTGAGTGGAATGGACCCAGGTATCTCTCTCAGCAACTTTCAAGGAAGTTGTACTCATCAGCAACACTTGATACGGACCTTTCCACCAATCTGTCAAACAACCTGAATGCAAGAAATTTCTCATCATAACAAATTCTCCAGGTTCAACATCATGACAGTTTGTTTCTGGCATATCATGTGACAATTTCAGTTTCTGCTGTTGCTGCTTCAACTGTTTACTCATTGTTATAAGATACCTTACAGTTACCTCGTTGTTACTTTTCAAATCTTCCTGTGGACTTCTAATCAAATGAGGTTGTCTACCAAACAGTATCTCAAAGGGGGACAGATTAAGAAGGGATCTGAGAGTTGTCCTGATGCTATGAAGGACTAGTGGTAGGGCTTCTGGCCATCCCAGTCCAGTTTCTGCCATGATCTTACTCAGTTTATTTTTAATAGTACCGTTCATCCTCTCCACCTTGGCGCTGGCTTGCAGTTGGTAAGGGGTGTGAAGTCTACTATTAATACCCATCAACTTACACATGTTCTGGAAGACATCACCTGTGAAATGAGCACCCCTATCACTTTCATAAATTCTCGGGATACCGTATCTGCATACAAACTCCTGAACAATCTTTCTAGCATTAAACAGCAGTATTAGTGGTAGCTGGATATGCCTCAACCCAATTAGAAAACACATCTGTACAAACTAATACATACTTGAGATTCCTGCAGGGTGGTAATTGGATGAAATCAATTTTGTATTACCTGAAAAGGTCCATATGTTGGAGGAACGTGGGATGGCTCGGTTGGTATTGTTTTTCCAACGTTCTTCCTCAAGCATGTCAAACAGGACATTGCCCTCTTTTCAGCTTGGGAAGAGAAACCTGGTGCACACCAATACACCCTGACCAACTTGCACATACCTTGCTTTCCCAGGTGAGGCAGACCGTGCGCTGCCTCAGCCAAGCTTTGGTAATATGCCTTGGGTTTACCCAGCTTACCTTCTCCATCTCTCCAGAGTCCAGAGGACTCTTCCCCACATCCCTTGGATCTCCAGACTGCCTTTTCCTGAATGGAACACAAATTTTGCATCTCAATTCATTTCTGCATATCAATCGTTTGGAAAACCATCATCATTTGATTAATTGGCATGTTTACTCTTAAACCTGCTGCCCATTTGGCAGCTTCGTCTGCCCTGTTATTGCCCAGTGACACCGGATCTTTGTCACTTGTATGGGCTTTACACTTAATGATGGCCACTGGATAGCTGTCAATAGTCCTTTTATATGTTTTGAATGTGTGCCTGCTGCTGTCATAAAATTTCTTAGATGCCATAGAGCACCAAAATCATGTACTACACCCAAGGCATACCTAGAGTCAATGTAGATATTAGCAGATTTGCCTTTTGCTAATTCACATGCTCTCCTTAGTGCCACCAGCTCCGCTACTTGGGCCGAGTGAGGTGGACCAAGGAGTTTGGCTTATATGATGTCTTCCTCATTTACAACAGCATAACCTGTACATAACTCTCCAGTGCCAGTTTGTCTATGACAACTACCATCCGTGTAAAATGTCACATATACATTTTCTAAAGGTGTATCACGTATGTCAGGTCTTGCAGTAAAGGTCTGATTTAAATATTCCATACAATATGTGCATCAGTATACCTGTAAAACTCACCTTCCACCAGCGACTCACCTGTCAACCCTTTGTGCATCCTGAGGCACATATGGTAAATACGTTGCTGGGTTTAATGTACTGCACCATTTAATGGTGATGTTTGCAGGTGCTATTAGAGCTAGTTCCCATTTTGTGAACCTAGCTGAGGAGACATGTCTGATTTGGGCAGCATTCAGCAAAGCAGATACAGCATGGGGTGTATAAAGAATCATATCATGGCTTAATATTACATCCTCACTCTTACTGACAAATAGAGCAGTTGCTACTACACTTCTTAAACATGTTGGGAGTGATATTGCCACAGTGTCCAATTGTGCACTGTAGTATGTTACGGGCCTACTGGCATCACCATGTCTTTGTGTGAGGACCCCTGCTGCACAACTGTCATCTTACATACAGTACAAATCAAAATGTTTTTCATAATCTGGTATTCCCAATGCAGGTGCTCTTGTCAGACTATCAAGTGGTAGCAGGTTTTTGAAGGCAATACATTCTTTCATTGCTTTTTAAACCTCTGTATTATACTGCTATATTAAGGGAAAAGGTTCTATTTTCTGTGCAGAAAAGGTGTATGTAAATTGAAACGTATGATTGTGAAGGCTACTGTCTGTTAAACCTCAGTGGAAACTCGGTAGGTGCCTCTTTGTGTGCATTTTCCCACCGAAGAACAAGTCTAAACTGGCTAATAAACATTACATTACAGAGTACATTTCAATGCCTATCTCTCTATGATCCATAATTCGCAGACGCATGTTGCGATTTCCATGACGATGGAACCGGAAATCTGCAAATAAACAGTGGTTTAGAATGGCACCAAACATGGTCTGCTTATCATGTGCTAAACCTTATACAGTATGTATTTCACAATAGACTTGATAACGTATAAAACCTTTAATATTAACCTTAATGCTAGGGAACCTTTTTATAAGTTTTGGTATGTGTAAGGATATTGCATGTAGTCGCTAATATGCGTAGTGCATTTTATGTGCAGAGTGTTTTAATAAACAGCGCAACTGTGCACTGTGCGTCTTTTATATTATATGTATGCTTTAATGTGCGTATGGAGTATGGTAGGACTTTTAACAATATGCGGTAGTAATACAGTCACACAATGCTAATAATAGCATATTTGCATCTCACACAATAGTTTCATGCTGAAGACGCAAGATGGCGTCATCAGGGGCAACATAAAATGGCGTCGCCCGATATTAACTTGAGATCTGGTCTCAGCCAATCATCCAGCTTTGACACCCGTCTAGAGGTGGGATTGGCCTGAATAGATTCACATTCCTCTCGCATAACAGCATTAGAGTCAAGGGTTAGTGATATTGAGGATCATTTGCATTCCTGCCAGATAATTATGGTCCTAAACTATCATGGGCTGATACTTCTGTCTGAAAACTCAGGAGAAAATAGACGACCTAGAGAATAGGTCTAGGTGTAACAACTAAGATTTATAGGGGTGCCTGAATCAATAACTAGATCAGGTTTAACATCTTTCATTACCACAGATGTTCCCACAGCGTTGGGGGATCATAGAAGCTATAGATATCCCACACATCGAGAGAGCTCATATGATGGAAAGAGAGGGAGGACATCACAGGTCACGCCCTGTGATCGCAAGATACCTTGATTACAGAACAAAGGAGCAGATTTTGATTGCATTTTTTAGATCTAGAGAATTATTGGTCAATGGTAACAAAATTCTGATATTCCAAGATTTTTCTGATATAATAAGCCAAAAGAGAAAGGAAGTTTTGGAAGTTTGCTCTTTTCTACATAACAAGAATATTAGATTTACCTTATTGTACCCTGCGATACTTCGAGTCCTGGAGAATGGATCTTTTTACGGACCCTGCTTTCGCCAAATCACACTTTATGTATATTCAAACAAAGCAAAATTATTGTGTCATCCAGTGGCGCTGGATATAAAATATTACAAAACACAAGGTATTGGGATAGTACTTAGTCCTTATCATAAATTGGAAATCCTGCTGGTTATCCATTTGTATCTGGAGTTCTCAAAATCTTCATGCTTTGTCCATATGATACATGTAAAAAAAATATGATGTTTCCTGCCACACACCGAGGTCGGAGACAGGAAACATCATATGGGAATTAACCCCGAGGATACTCCAGGGGAATATCCAAAAAAAACCCATTATATGCAGGTTACAGCATTTACACCATGTGAGTAGGGTACGCATCACTTCACCCCTCATAATATTTGTGTGTCACGATATAAAAGGACTTGTTTGGAATAACAACTAGGAAGGCAGAATAAAGAAACCTTTTTAGGAATTTAACCACACTTCCTAATGTAAGTGGGGTACGCATCAATTATATGTGACTATTTGATAAGAACAACGCCATTCTGCATATGAACATTAATAGGAAAATTACATCAGACTATTAAGACATTTCTTTATCATCTATTTTTGTTACATGTATCATATGGACAAAGCATGAAGATTTTGAGAACTCCAGATACAAAAGGATAACCAGCAGGATTTCCAATTTATGATAAGGACTAAGTACTATCCCAATACCTTGTGTTTTGTAATATTTTATATCCAGCGCCACTGGATGACACAATAATTTTGCTTTGTTGGATTATATGTATTGGAGTCGGGTGAGCCTCCATTTGTTGTGTTGAACTAGGGGCGGCAGGTTTTGCGCACCATACTTTTTAGTCACTTTCTAATAGACTGTAACACTTTATGTATATGTCTCCAAGTCAATCTCCCAACAGATGATTATTCTCCGAGATTACTATCAAAATGTTATTAGTATAGAAATGCTGTGCCTATGCAGGGAATCAAAATATTTCAGTTATATTTTGGTAATTAGACTGTGTTTGTTCTTTTGAGTGTCACAATGTACGCTCTCTATGGGATAAATCCCTACATTTTTTTATTTTTTCCCATTTGGTATGTCAAAAATTTTAAAGTGCACTCCTCTAAATATAGTGGGTGCCCACTATAGTTTTGTTAAGATGGAAAATTTAGAAAATGGAGGTAGGAGGTGTAGTGGAATAAATTGTTTGCTTATTAAATATGATCATGATTCTGTTTATGATTTTTATGTTTTTCTAATGTACTCAACTCCATTCTGTGTAGGTTAAGGTCACAGACCCAGGTGGGACACTATGAAAAAGACTCTCTGCAGAATAGCTATAGGTGAGCGGGGTGAGTAGCCATGTTATCTTCTAGAATTGGCTTTCCCACACCCCTACCACCCCAGCCCCTAGCTGTTGTTTCCTGGAATGTTGGTGGACTCCTATAATATGGAAAATGGTAATAACTCATTTGAAATAACTCAAACCAGATGTAAATTTTCTCCAGGAGACCCACTCACTGGGTCTCAACCGAGGATTACTCATTAAAAGCCCTATGGATCGGTCAATGTGTATCAGCCTCTTTCCATAGGAAGGTCCGGGGAGTGGCCACATTGTTTCAGAAAGACTTACCGGTCTCAATACTATCACAAACCGTGTACCAAGATGGTAGTTACATTATTATGGATGTGGAAATATTCCAAACAAAATATACATTGGCCCTAATGTCAATAATCATATATATATATATATATATATATATATATATCCAGACCCTAGGCCAAATTCAGCAGGGACAAACTAACTATGCCCTTATATTAGGAGGAGACTTTAATATGGTAGATGACCCTCTTGTAGACAAGTCACCTCCTGCACCAAGACTTCCATTGTCACAATGCCAAATGCTTCTATCCTTTACAGTTGATCTTGGTCTGGCGGACCCTTGGAGGGTTTTGAGTTTTACTAACAGAACATGCACATGCCTTTCAATGGTGCATGGTTCTCTCTCTAGGATTGACAAAATTCTGGCATAGATGAATTGATGACGCATACCTCCCAAGTAGACATCCATGACATAATCATATATGACCATGCTCCTGTGTCTATAGCCTTGGCTCATTCACTTTAGACAGAGATATAGGATCTGGCAATTCTCTCATTATTTAGCAAACTCTGATTATTTCAAATCATATTTGACCCATCATTGGACAAATTCTATTGACGATAATTTGGAATGTTGGGATCATTCAGTCCTCATTTGGGCCGCATCTAAGGCCTCTATGAGGGGGCATATTATTGGTTATGTTTCACACACAAAAAAGGAAGCTAGAGCAGAATACAACTCCCATAGATCGGCCATGTCTAACTCCTTCCAGGCTTATACAGCGAACCCTTCTAAGGAGACCATGCAAACATATAAACAAACACGTAGGTTGTTGGAGACTTGGTGACACAAGCTAAGCATTCATTGAAATACACTAGGAATAAATACTATAGATGGGGCAATAAGGTAGGAAAATTACCGGCAGCTATGTCTAAACCATTTAGGAAAAGACACACTATTATATCTTTAAAACAGTCCTCCACAGGAGCAATTTTAACGAAGTCTCCAGACATAGCGACCAAATTCCAGACATATTTTGAGACCATATTCTGTTCTTCCCCAGTGGATCAGGAGACTCAGGATAAGTTTTTGATGGAGTCAGTGCTATCGCGCTTGACTCCAGAACAAAGAGAGGTTTTAGTTGGAGACATAACTATGGAAGAGGCCATCACCTAGTCCAGCTGGTCTATCAGGGGATTACTTCTGCATTTTACAGCGACAGGAGCTCCTGTGTTGCTGGAGTTGTATAGGGAGATATATACTAAAGGTTCTCAGTATACTACTTTTAATGAGGCATTTATGATGTTAATACCTAAACCCTGGTTTAGTGAATTCATATAGGCCAATCAGTTTATTAAACACAGATTTCAAACTTTTGGCCAAAATCATGGCCACGAGCCTTCAAAATATTCCACCTTTCACTTTATATGAACATCAGTCAGGTTTTGTTCAGGGCCACCTTGCCAACAAAACTATTCACACTGCATTAGCTGCAATAATGTCTTCTAATGTTTCCCCAGTGAAACAAAATATGCTTTTAAGCCTGGATGCAAATAAAGCATTCGATATGGTGCTTTGGCCACATCTATTCAGGGTCTTGGAAATATGGAAATTTGACCTGGCCTTTATTCATTTGATCAAATATTTTTATAATGATCCTTCCACATCCCTATTGATTAATGGCACAATAGGTCTATAGTTTAAGTCGAAGCCGGATGATTGGCTGAGACAGAATCTGTTAAAAATCAAAATCTGCATGATACCATTTTGCGAATGGCCTCCCAAAGCCATTTTAGCGAACCTCACACAATATCAGTACATACGGCGATGTTATTATTTAGCGTTGTGCATCTCCTATGCAATAGAACACTATTAAAATTCCTTCCTAAAACTATACGTACATTTATTAATACCCATAATAGGAACAACCCTGCAAAACAACTATCATGGTGCACCCCATAAACACATAGACGTACAACGCTAACTAGCGTCTTTTCTTAATATCCCTACACTTACACATTGCACACTTACATAGAAAGGTTTCCTAGCATTAAGGTTAATATTCAAGGTTATATTCATTATTAATTATGTTATGAAGTGACTGTATTTGAGATCTAAGGTTTAGTACATGATAATCCGGCCGTGTTTGGTGCTATTCTAAACCACTGTTTATTTGCAGACTTCTGGTTCCATCGGCAAGGAAATCGCAACATGCGTCTGTGAATTATGGATCATAGAGAGATAGGCATTGAAATGTACTCTGTAATGTAATGATTATTAGCCAGTTTAGACTTGTTCTTCAGTGGGAAAATGCACACAAAGAGCTGTTGGAGACTGAACTATTACAATACAAACTGACCTATGAACTGCATCGTAACAGAAGAACCAGGAGGAAGAACCAATGGGATAATGCCAACTTGTTCTATTGTATTTCCTGTCTTTGTAAGGGTACATAAGCAAGCACTCTGAATCTGATAGTCATCTTTCTTTTCTGTTGGCGGAGGTTTCATAGTTGATGCTGGGAAATCTGGATCCAGAGCGCATGCGTATGTATTCGACTGTACATGGTGATTGTATAATTTGTTTGCGCTAATTGTATTTAGATCACAGCGTGTAACTATATGCTTTTTGGTGAATAATATCTTTTTGTACTGTGGAACCACAATCAAAGTCTGGAAAGCAATTTTTTCTTGTACGACTTATAACGCTAAGTAGCGACATTTAGGGTGTATATATCATTAGGTATTCATAGTTGGGGGCTCGTAGAGTGAGATCACGCTACCAATTTACACATGTTCTTTAAAACTACAATCAAAGTCTGGAAAGCAATTATTTCTTATGCGTAAGCAACGCTAAATAGTGACTTTAGGGTATAGAAGTTAATAGGAATTCATAGTTGGGGGCTCCTAGAGTGAGATCATGCTGCCAATTTACATGGTAACAGACGGTTATCAGTCTCTCATCAAAGGGTGAAGGCGCCATACGCAGGAAAGAATGCATTGCCTTCGAAAACCTGCTACCACTTGATGCTGAGAGACCGCTATCCGTTATTGTGTGAGTTCAAGGAACGCTGATTAGAATCCAGGGACAAGGAAGGAAAAAGTTTGTTTTGCTTTGTTGATAAAGTTTTGTGCTAAAAGGGGAAGTCGCACAATAGCGTACGCATATTTCCTGTATAGCTGCCACGTGTTCAAATGGTCATTGTATACATAGCGTGATTGCTTGTTAAACCTCTGTATTATACTGCTGTATTAAGGGAAAAGGTTCTATTTTGTGTGCAGAAAAGGTGTATTTAAATTGAAACATGTGATTGTGAAGGCTACTGTCTGTTAAGCCTAAATAGTGGAGGTTACTGTCTGTTTAAACCTCAGTGGAAACTCAGCAGGTGCCTGATGGGGCCGTACAAACTACTGGGCCAGTGTACAAAGCAGGTACATTGTGGTTATCGAGAAACTAAGGGGTTTCTTGGTCCGGCATCCATTAATCGCAAAGACCATTGATCAGTTAGGTTCTTTGGGCAATGCGAGTGGGTGTTGTGAGAGTAAAACTGCTGGCAAGTTTAGGGGTTATTGGAACTTCTAGATGCTACCAGTGGGAGTAAACTCAAAGTAGGAAGCTAGTGGTGAAGCTTGGAGTTAAATTCACCACAAGTGAAATAATTTGCTAGGCGGCTACTTTACTCCTCGTGTATACACACGGATCATAACATAGCGGTGAATTGGGGTATATTGGGAAGGAGCGCACGGCTGAAACTTGGTTTGATATGGCCGCAAGTAGAATAATTTACAATAGGTGGTTAGTTTGCTCCTCATTGTGCAAGCCGACTGTAATGCCAGGTGGGTCTGCTGTGTATAACTGGAGTGAGTGAACGTAGCTCTTTGAAAATCATTCACCAATCAAAAATCTCTAGAAATTGCTAAGTGTTATACCCAGATGGGTGCAAGGCAATCTCTAGCAATGGTCAATGATGTGCTGCAGATGGAAGGGCCGTTAGAATTGGCCAGGTATGTTATGTTTAAAAAGTATGGTGCATACGCTACAGCATATTGTGACATATGGGTCAAAATAACCAAGAAATGTAAAACACCTTTTCCTAAGATTGGTAGCTTTGATTTGGAGGTTCTGAACAATCTCAGAGACAGTATATGTTTAGTGAAGTCTCTGAAGAAAAGGGTAAAGTTTAACGATTGCTTGAAGTTGTGGCAGTACAAGGGAGATATGTGGCTTAGCGGTGTGCACGCGATGCAAACTAGCATCTCGTGCACAATGCAAGGGAGCGCGCATGCATGTAGCGTTGCATGCGTGCAGCAAAGTAGTGCACACATACTGCAAGGTAGCATTGCGGAAGGTGATTTCAGTAGTGCACATGCACCACCACCGCCCTATGCGGATGGGGGTGAAGGTACAGTCAATCTAAAAACTCATAAAAATGTAACAAGTAACATGTATCCTCTTCTAAGTAACTATAAGGAAAATGGTTATGCTGCAGATGATGAACCTGTTGTGATGTCCGCTCTTTCCCATGTTGCACAAATGTTAAATGTACCCCCACAGCAAGCACAGGTAACTGCCCCGCTAGTACCAGAAATGGAGGTAGCCCCACCAGTACAGGAAGAATTAAAACCTGCTTTAACAGTAGCAGAGAATACTAATACCATACGTAGTAGCAGTAGGCTGAGCCCTCAACTAGGTAATCAGGCCAAAGGTAGCAGTGTGGCAGGCATCCATCCCATCCGGACAATAACTGTTCCCAATGGGAATCCAGATGCACATGGTGTAGTGGCCACAAGGGATGTAGTGATGCATTGTTCATGGACAAGAGCAGAACTACGTTCTATAATGACAGATTTCCCCAACCCTAGGAAAGAACTAGCAAAGTGCAGGAGATTTGTAAAGGATTTAGGTAATGCTCATGAGCCAACCAATAAAGATTGGCGAGTGGTATTACGGGCATGTCTTCCACACAATACTGACGTGAAAACGTTTATCACAGCTTGTGTATTGGATGGAGATAGTCCCATAACTGATACAGGTAATCAGGACAATATAACCCACATTGTCACCCAATTGGCTGTATTTTTCCCATTAATTAACTGGAGTAAAATCTTCACTATTAAGCAAAAAGAGAGTGAGTCTGCAGCAGATTATTTTACCAGAGTGCTGCAGACTATTACCCAATACACAGGCATAGAGGATATAAAAGACAACACCCATCACAGGGAAATGACAATCACAGTGCTTATGGATGGTCTTAAAGTCACTCTAAAGGCCAGGGTTCAGACCTCACTTCCTGGTTGGAGTGGAGTTATCGTAGACATACTCAGAGAATATGCAATTGAACATGACAAAAACATCTTTAGGAAGAGAGAAATGCAGAGCGAGAAACTAATGGCTGTAGTATTCAAGCTCTGGAAGGAATGCAAATAACACTGCAGCACTCTTATCACACTCAGCCATAATACACTCATCCCATACAACCTCCAAACCCTTATCCCTATACACAACCACAATCTTTCCTCATTCCCCAACCCACACAACAACAACCTTTCACAACACGTCAACCACGATGGTGTTATAGATGTAACAAGGAGGGCCACATAAGTAAGTTCTGTAAGGCCAGAAAGTGGGAAACGCCAAACCAGGGAACACCGAGATACCCACAGAAGGGGCACCCACAGCAGTCAGGACAATTCCAGCCATCACCTGCTCACGTTGCAGCAGTGAATGCTTTGCTGGAAGAAGATAGTCAGCTCTAGGGGTCAGGTCACACCTGTAGTCTACAGTCAGTCAGGTTAACTTGGGATGTTAGAGAAGAACCTGTAATGTTAATTGATGTAGCTGGTACTAAACATTCTTTTCTTGTAGACACGGGGGATGGACAGGACACTGGATTGATGGGAAGCATCGCTCCCATAATGGTAAATCTAAAAAGCGGTAGGCAAGCTCCAAAAATTCCCCAGTACCCATTTAAACAGGAGGTAGATATAAGGGTTTATCCCATAATTGAGCAGTTATTACAACAGGGAATTTTAGTCCATACAGTGAGTGTAGCCAACAGTCCCATCTTTCCTGTGAAGAAGAGTGGTGGGAGGGGTTATAGGCTGGTACAGGACCTTAGAGGGCTTAATAAGGTAGTAGAGAGCAAATTCCCCGTAGTGCCGAATCCAGCTGTCATCCTCATGCAGATCCCACCAAATGCAACCCATTTTACTGTCATTGACCTCTGTTCTGCTTTCTTCTCTGTCCCTCTTCATCCTGACTGTCAGTACCTATTTGCATTTACATACAGGGGGGTACAATACACATGGACACGATTTCCCCAGAGCTTCATAGACAGCCCCAGTATCTTCTCCCAGGCCTTATATGACTGTTTACAATATTTTCAACCTGCCAATGGATCTGTTCTAATACAGTATGTGGATGATTTATTGTTGTGTTCTAATTCGTTTATGTCATGTTGAAATGATAAACTTTTATTGCTTTTCTCGCAAACAGGACAGAAGGTTTGTTAAGAACAAACTACAGCCATGAAAGTCCAGGGTTAAATACTTAGGATACTGTTTAACGCAGGGATTATGACATCTGACTACTGACAGATTCCAGGCCATTCGGACCATGACACTGCCGCAGAACCAACAGCAAATCCATACCTTCTTGGGAATGTGTGGATAGTGCAGAATGTGGATCCTACGTTTTTCTATTTTGGCCTTGTCATTACAGGACTTAGTCTCTTCCTCAAAACCCAATCGTGTCATACACACAGAGGAAACAGGACAGGCTTTCCTTAAGGATAGTCTGACAAGAGCACCTGCATTGGGAATACCTGATTATGAAAAACCTTTTGATTTGTATTGTACGGAAGCTGAGACTTGTGCAGTAGGTGTCCTCACACAAAAACATGGTGATGCCAATAGACATGTAGCATACTACAGTGCACAATTGGACACTGTGGCAAGATCACGCCCAACGTGTTTAAATAGTGTAGCAGCAACTGCTGTATTGGTCAGTAAGAGTGAGGATGTAGTACTAGGCCATGATATGATTGTTTATACACCCCATGCTGTATCTGCTTTGCTGAATTTTGCCCAAACCAGACAGGTTTCCTCAGCTAGGTTCATGAAATGTGAACTAGCTTTAATAGCACCTGCAAACATCACCATCAATTGGTGCAGTACGTTAAACCCAGCAATGTATTTACCATATGTGCCTCAGGATGCACAAAGGGTGGAGAGAGGTGAGTTGCTGGTGGAATGTGAGATTTGCAGGTATACTGATGCACATGATTGTATGGAATATATAAATCAGACCTTTACTGCAAGACCTGACATACGTGATACACCTTTAGAAAATGTAGATGTGACATTTTACACGGATGGGAGTTGTCATAGACAGACTGAAACTGGAGAGTTATGTACAGGTTATGCTGTTGTAAATGACGAAGACATCATAGAAGCCGAACCTCTTAGTCCACCTCACTTGGCCCAAGTGGCGGAGCTGGTGGCACTAAGAAGAGCATGTGAATTAGCAAAAGGCAAATCTGCTAACATCTACACTGACTCTGGTATGCCTTCGGGGTAGTACATGATTTTGGTGCTCTATGGTGTCTGAGAAATTTTATGACAGCAGCAGGCACACCAGTCACACATTCCAGACATATAAAAAGACTACTGACAGCGATCCAATTGCCTAAGGAAGTGGCCGTAATTAAGTGTAAAGCCCATACATGTGAGGACGATCTGATGTCACTGGGTAATAACAGGGCAGACGAAGCTGCCAAATGGGCAGCAGGTTTAAAAGTGAAAATGCCAATTAACCAAATGATGTTTCAAACGATTGATATGCAGAAATGAATTGAGATGCAAAATTTGTGTTCCATTCAGGAAAAGGCAGACTGGAGGTCCAAGGGATGTGGGCAAGAGTCTTCTGGACTCTGGAGAAATGGACAAGGTAAGCCAGTGGCTCCCAAGGCATACTACCCAAGCCTGACTGAGGCAGCACATGGTCTGACTCACCTAGGAAAAGAAGGTATGTGCAATTGGTGAGAGCATACTGCTGTGCACTGGGTTTTTCTTCCCAAGCGGAAAAGAGAGCAATATCCTGTTTGACCTGCTTGAGGAAAAACATTGGGAAAACAATCCCTACCAAGCCATCCCACATTCCTCCAACCGACAGACCTTTTCAGGTAATACAAATCGATTTCATCCAATTACCACCCTGCAGGAATCTCAAGTATGTATTAGTGTGCACTGATGTGTTTTCTAATTGGGTTGAGGCATACCCAGCTGCCACTAATACTGCTGGGTTTACTGCTAAGAAAATTGTTCAGGAGTTTGTATGCAGATACGGTATCCCTAGAATTATTGAAAGGGATAGGGGTACTCATTTCACAGGTGATGTCTTCCAGAAAATGTGTAAGTTGATGGGTATTAATAGTAGACTTCAAACCCCCTACTGACCACAAGCTAATGCCAAGGTGGAGAGGATGAACGGTACTATTAAAAATAAATTAAGTAAGATCATGGCAGAAACTGGACTTGGGTGGCCAGAAGCACTACCACTTGTCCTTCATCGTATCAAGACAACTACTAAACCCCCTCTCAATCTGTCCCCCTTTGAAATACTGTTTGGTAGACAACCTCATTTGATTATAAGTCCGCAGGAAGATTTCAAAAGTAATAACGAGGTAACTGTAAGGTATCTTATAACAATGAGTAAACAGTTAAAGCAGCAACAGCAGAAACTGAAATTGTTGTCACATGATATGCCTGAAACAAACTGTCATGATGTTGAATCTGGAGAAATTTGTAGATCATTGTTTTCAGCAATGGAATGGCCTGCTGTGGTTATCTTTGTGTTTTCTCCCAAAGTTCTCAGCATCCTAGGTTGTTTCAGGATCTCTGGTTTCTGTGACAGGGGACAGAGGATGGATCTGGGAGCTGATGGTGATATCGATGGAGTGGGGTTGGGAGAAGGAGCAATACAGTCACAAGGGCGGTATCTGACCAAACCCAGTACAGTAATTGTTAAGAGATCTGTTATTTTGGAAACTCTTATACAGTGTGAAAGTCTATCATCTGAGGATTATTGTATGTTTGAGTTTTGTTTGTCCCTAGTCGATGAGAGATGCATCCAGAGGTGTCAACCTAAGTATAACCCATACTGGGGTGGGTATCCTTTAGAGGATTATCATACCATGGTGGGCAAAGTTTTAGACCAAACTGACTGTTGGGTATGCTCTCACGTGCCTCAAGGACAGCATAATGTAGGGTTAGTGCCATTCCCATTAAATGTCTCTGAGGTTTTAGAATTACAAAGAGGGGATGCACTGGATGGAAAATTTCTTAAGTCCAAACCACCTCATTTTAAACTCCACCAGTGCCAAGTAGATAGATAACTTTTATGTATGAACCTCACCAACTTCAATAAACCAGGAATTTGGGAGGTGACTGGGAATAACCAGACAATGACCTTTTCACTAAGAGCTGATAATGAACTTATAGATTTTGATCTTTTACACACAATTAGAACAGGTGGAAGACACTAACAGTATAAATATACACTAAGTTCCACCAAGGAAATGGTTGGTAGGGTACCAGAAGGGTACTGTGCCAAGGTAATACAACCAGAAACGTGTATGAGTCAATTGGGAGAACCGGAAATAGGATCACTGGCTAGGGAAATGTTTTTGACGATAATGATGTTTACTATCCCTTATGTTCTCCCCAATGATGTATATTTTATATGTGGTAGAAAAGCTTATAAGTGGCTCTCTCCGAGTTCTGAAGGTTTGTGTTACCTGAGATGAGTAGTTCCAGAAGTTATGACCCTTACACATGGTGAAATGCTTGGTATTCATAAAAACACACCATCACCATATCTTCACACACAGTATGAACACCGTGACAAGAGAAACGTGATACCTGGTCATGTACATAAAGCCACACAATTGATTAGTGAATTGGCTTTCAAGTTTTAGTAGCATTGTATCCCACATTTCAGATATATTCAAGATCTTGCTAAATTAATAGATAATATCACTGAGATGTATGATGACACATTTAGGTATACAGGTAGGGAGTTACAAGCTTATAAGAAAGAACTTGTGCAACATAGGCTAGTGTTAAATTATTTAACAGCTGTCACTGGAGGGTATTATTTAACTTTGGCCACCCAATTTGGTGTCAAGTGTTGCACATACATCACAAATGATACTAGTGAACCCAAGGAGGTGATAGACCGGAAGATGGACAAAATTCTGCTGTTAAAATGGGAAATTCAGAAGAACCATAATGCTTCAGTGGCTGAAGTAGAGGAGAAGGTAGAAGAATGGGTTTCTTGGTTGAACCCAGTGAAATGGTTCCCCGGTCTAGGAGAGTGGGTCCAGGAAATGGCTGCAAGTATAGGTAAACTCCTGATCCTTATATAGGTTGTCATCATAGTAATTGATTTATGTGTCAAAATGTGTTCCTACTGTGTTGAAATGTGGAAAATGTAAAGATAAGGTAAATCGAAGGAATGAAATTATGATGGTGGTCAGTAGTAACAGTATGAATACCAAGATAAATGAAGAACTGCATTACAACCCCGAAATAGAATGTACCATCAGATGTATAAATTTAGCCATGCATGAAATTATTAAATGTTATTTTAAAACATCTTAAATAATGTAAGTCCATATTCCCTTCAAGACTTCCTTTATAGGTTAGATGCATCCCCATATCTCTCCCATGATCTCCCAAGATCCGTGGTATGCGTATAAGGGTAGTTTTATGTCCCTCCCAGAGACAAATTATTGATGGTTTAAGAACCACCTTGTGCCATCCCATAATATAACATTAAATAATATGTCATAATGTAAGCCTAAATTAATTTTAAAATCAGAGTGTGATAGCGTATTGTTTGCTATCAAAGGGTGGACTGTTGAAGCTGGATGATTGGCTGAGACAGAATCTGTTAAAAATCAAAATCTGCATGATGCCATTTTGCGAATGGCTGCCCAATGCCATTTTAGCGAACCTCACACAATATGCGTACATACAGCGATGTTATTATTTAGCGTCGTGCTTCTCCTATGCAATGGAACACTATTAAAAGTCCCTACTTAAACTATACGTACATTTATTAATACCCATAATAGGAACAACCCTGCAAAACATGTATCACGGTGCACCCCACATAAGGGTACATAAGCAAGCACTCTGAATCTGATAGTCATCTTTCTTTTCTGTTGACGGAGGTTTCATAGTTGATGCCAGGAAATTTGGATCCAGAGCGCATGCGTATGTATTCGACTGTACATAGTGATTGTATAATTTGTTAGCGCTAATTGTATTTAGATCACAGCATGTAACTATATGCTTTTTGGTGAATAATATCGTTTTGTGCTTTGGAACCACAATCAAAGTCTGGAAAGCAATTATTTCTTGTGCAACTTATAACGCTAAATTGCGACATTTAGGGTGTATAGCTCAATCATAGTTACTTTGGGGAGAGGGACCCGTCAGGAGTGCCCATTATCTTCTTTTTTGTTAAACTTAGCTTCAGAACCTTTGCTGAGAACTCATCAAAATTGGGCAACTTTTAAAGGTATCAAGATTGACCATAAAGAAATTAAAATATCAGCTATTGCTGATTACATTCTTTTATATATTAAGGACCCTGAAAACGCTTTCCCAAATTCTTGAAAAATTTAACTATTTGGCTCCATTTAAGGCTTTAATATAAACATGGACAAATCAACAGCAATGTTATTATATAATAGACAAATATGTCCCCCTTGGGCAAATAGATTTTCTTTTCAATGGGCCACGTCGCGTATTCCATATTTAGGAATAGTTTTACCCCGTCACCATGCTAACTTATACAGTTTTAATGTAAAACAAGCTATACAAATATTGAACAGAAATATTAAAGAATGGGAACAGTTCCCACTTTCATTTTTGGGGAGGGCAAATTTATTAAAAATGGTTGCAAGACCATGATTGCTAGACCCAATCCAATCTCTTCTATTGATCTTAACCAAAAAAGATGCTTTATTTCGAAAGTTTATTTGGAAAGGGGGCCAGAGCCGAATTGCCTTGAGAAAATTAAACCAACCCAAAAGCAATGGACGTATAAGTTTCCCAAATATTGAAACGTATAGTCATACTGCACTTTTAAGACACTCAAGGGACTGGCTTCATAAAACCTCCTTTTATACTGATACATTAATGGACCAAGAATTTTTAGGTAATATTGATTTAATTTGTTATCTCCACCAACATGACCAGAAAATTCCTGATTCATAAAGTTCAAACCCTCTTCTCTGGACAACCAGAAAAATCTGGCATATTCTAAGGCATAAAGCAGGATTAACTGCGTTTCATTCCCTATGCCTACCCTTGAAAGGAAACCCTAATTTCTTGGATGGCATGGCTGCTCACCCTTTCACTCTGTGAAGGGCAGCAGGAATAGGTAATGTTGAATCTTTAGTTTCCTAGAACAATAAACATATCCTCTCATACTCTGAAATTACAACAACACATGCAGTGGTAAGCTCATACCCTTTGGCTTTGCTACAAGTACGTTTCTATGTATAACATTTATTGGGTCATTTCTCAGATAAGGATTGGGAGAATAATTTGGATCGGCTACTAAACCGGCCAGTACCCAATCATAAAGCCATATTTTCTCAGGGAACTTATAGATCACACCACGATTCCAGGGGGTATGGCAGGATGGCTAATACAATTCCCTACTTTGAATATTGAACAACTTTACAAGGCTCTTTGGTTTTCTAGGAATACTTTGATGGCAAGCGTGCATACAGAGCTCTTTCTAAATACTTACCATAACACTTACTTATCCCAGATCCAACGTTTCCGTATAGGAACTTCGGCTACTACTGCATGCCTAAAATGCCATTGAAAAGAAGCTGGCACTTATCATTGTTTATGGGCATGCCCAATTGCTCAATATTTCTGGCATCTTGTCCGAAGATACGCTGAGGCAAAACTGATTAATTATGTACCATTCACTCTGGAGTGTTCAATATTAGGGATTATTGATCCAGATCTAAGAATTACAAAAGCAGGGAAGAAACTTTGCTAGCGCTTAGTGCTGCGGAGAGGAAGACTATCTTGCAAGGATGGATTGCTGTAGACACCCCCAAATACCTTTGTTACTAAACAAACTTAAATTTCTATTTAGGATAGATTGGATAAAAAGACTTCTGCTTAGGGATATGAGATCAGAAAGACTATTCATAACCTCGTAGTCTTATGTGAACACCCTACTATTAACAGTAAGACTACAAGTCCACCACAGTCTTAAAAATTCAATGGGGTATTTAACCAGACTTGCAGTGCAGGGCCAACCAATCTCATTAGATTAATTAGTAGGGTAATGGTGGGTCTTTCACCTGGGATTCCGTGTCGATACTTTATTTTGGTCTTTGGAATCACAACCATAATCGCTATTATTTTTATTGTTATTAATACTTATGGTTGTATGGATTTCACAATTCACTGATAATGTGTTTGATTGTAAAGTTTGCTGTAAGACAATGTAATGCATTGTGCTCAAGATCTACAGTTATGTTTTGACAATGTTTCCTTGATATACAGTATATTGAAGATATTTCAGTGATTGTGACCCATTGTTGAAAAATGTTTCGCTGTACTTCAATTAAAAATTTGTTTTTAAAAAAAAGGTATTCAAGCACCAGCAGAAATTTTATTTTTTTAAGTGGGTGTGAAAACTGTGGTTTCTGTATGATATAGATGTATATGTGTGTATGTATGTATGTATGTATATATATATATATATATATATATATATATATATGTGTGTGTGTATATGTGTGTGTGTATATATATATATATATATATATATATATATATATATATATACATTTGTGTGTATATAAATATATATATCTGTGTTGTCGAAGTCAAATAACTGGATAAGATTGCTTACAATTATGTGACTATCTAGTCATCTATGGTCTGCTGAAGAGTGAATCGGACGCTACTTTGCAACGGCGCATGCGGAGTGGTTTTTCTTCACTGTCAGTACGAGGCAGGAGAGACCTGGTAGAGCGTTGGACGAGGTGCAATGACTACCAAGTAGGTATACATTAGCAGGTATACTGGCAAGCGAAACAGGGATTGCTGTTTCAGGCGAAAACCAGAGAGGGGTTTTCAGTAGGCACACCTGATGGTAATTGCAAAGCTTAAATATAAGTGAGTATCTGTACGCTGGGCGATCGGACCACGCTTTTGTGTACACACCACATAGTTGTGTATAAAATTGTGATTGTGAAAGGGTTGTGCTGGAAGGCAGAGAACATCATAGGCTGTTTTCTTTTCCTCATTGTGTAAAACTGGCATAACGATTAGTGGTTGGTTGAGCACAGTGGGAGGAAGAGAGTGACAAAGCTTGTGAATTTGTCCTGGTGATAGAAAAGTTGCAATAGGCACTTTTCGGTCCCTCATTGTGTAGAACTGATATAACGCTTATCGGTCGGTTTGTACACAGTGGGTGAAAGTGAGTGGACGCAGCTTGTGAATTCATCCACCAGTCGAAATCTCTAGCAATAGTAGCTAAGCATTGTCCCAGATGGGTGCTAAGCAGTCGCTAGGGAGGGTCGAGAGAAGCTGCTAATGGGTGGGTCTTCCGGTTCGGCAAGGTATATTATGAATGTGAAATATGGCGCATATGCGACCGTATACTGCAACAAATGGGTCAAATTTACCAAAGGATGTGTGATGCCCTTTTCTAAAGTTGGCAGTTTCGATTTGGAGGTATTGAATAATGTTAGAGATAACATCTGTTTAGTGAAGTCCCTGAAGAAAAGAGTAAAATATAATGATTGTTTAAAGTTATGGCAGCATTAGGGGAACACATGTTGTATGAAATGTCGCAAAGCAGCGTACTCACACTGCTAGGCAGCGTGCACACGCCGCAAAGTAGCATGTTCACACCACAAAATAGTGCGCACATGTGGCATAGTAGCATGCCGCAAAACAGCATACTCATGCCGCAAAGCAAGGTGCCGCCCGGTTACGTACACATGCTGCAAGGTAGCATCACTGTGTACAAAGAAGATAGCGCATGCGCACCACCTCCGCCTTATGAGGCCACAGGTGCAAGTACAGCTAATACTAAAAATAATAAAAAAAATTGTAGCAAGTAACTTATACCCCGTTTTAAGTCACCTACAGGAAAATTTAATTATAGAAGATGATGAACCCACTATAATTTCAACCCTTACCCAAGCTGTTAATCTGTTAGATATTCCACAGAGACAAGGAAAGGCAGTGGTCCAACCAGCAGCTGAAATTGGTGATACTAGTTGTGAGGATAGTAGGAGAGGGAACACTGATAGTACTGAAACAGTAAGTCCGGTAATTGATCCTGAAGAGGAGGATGAGGTAGGTATACATCCTGTCCGTACTATGGGCCTGATTCAGAGCCGGTCGCTATTTGCGGTCGTTCATTCAACAAAAAGGGGGGGCTATTCAAATGAACCGTTCGCTCTTTGCGGTCTGTTCACGCCTCTATGTCTGTACGAGCGAACAAAACTTGCGGTTGTAATTTTGAAAAAGACGCCCAATGGCCGCTCGCATCATACGTCATGTCCGCTATTTATTAGATTAATCGAGTACATCGAACAGCGTATGAACTGCTCGCTATTCTTGTGGCTGGTGTTTGCTACCACAAATTTGCGAGCAGTTCTGGCTATAAAATAACCCAGTGACGTGGTCAATGACGCTCCAGTATTAATTATGCACACCCATAAAACGCCCGTTTTGACCTTTAAGCACGCCTGCGTTCTGATTTCCACTCCCCGTTTTCAAGCACCTTCCCCTGTTACCACCCACATACGCCTCCTCCTGTCACTCATATTAGCAGGCATTTGCTATTTAGCGAACAAACGATTTTCGGCCGCACTGACTGGTTCGCGCATGCGTATAACGATCCATACGCATGCGCAGTTGGGCAAACATCGCATCATACGTCATGTCCGCTATTTATTAGATTAATCGAGTACATCGAACAGCGTATGAACTGCTCGCTATTCTTGTGGCTGGTGTTTGCTACCACAAATTTGCGAGCAGTTCTGGCTATAAAATAACCCAGTGACGTGGTCAATGACGCTCCAGTATTAATTATGCACACCCATAAAACGCCCGTTTTGACCTTTAAGCACGCCTGCGTTCTGATTTCCACTCCCCGTTTTCAAGCACCTTCCCCTGTTACCACCCACATACGCCTCCTCCTGTCACTCATATTAGCAGGCATTTGCTATTTAGCGAACAAACGATTTTCGGCCGCACTGACTGGTTCGCGCATGCGTATAACGATCCATACGCATGCGCAGTTGGGCAAACATCGCTCGGAGCGAACGAGCGGCCGCTTACGAGCGGCTCTGAATCAGGCCCTATAGCAGTTCCCAATGGGAAACCAGACAAAGAAGGTATAGTTCCCATCAGGAATGTAGCAATGCATTGTCCATGGATGAGAGCAGAATTACATTCTATTATGTCAGACTTCCCAGACCCTAGGAAAGAGTTAGCCAAATGCCAGAAATGTATTAAAGATTTGGGTAATGCTCACGAATCAACTAATAAGGATTGGCGAGTGGTGTTGAGGGCTTGTCTTCCTTCTAATACTGATGCGCAAAAGTTCATTACAGATTGTGTATTGGAGGAGGATGAATCCTTAACAGATGAGGATAATCAGGCGAATATATAAAACGTGTAATCACACAATTGGGTATATACTTTCCAGTGGTAGTGAACTGAAGTAAAATTTTCACTATCAAACAAAAAGATAGTCTGCAGCAGACTATTTTGCCTGAGCGCTGCTAGCAATAATACAGTACACAGGGATAGCAGATGTAAAGGACGATGTACACCACTGGGAAGTTGCTGTAACGTTACTAATGGATGGTCTCAAAGACAATCTAAAAACCAGAGTGCAAACCTCTACCTAAATGGAGAGGGATTACAGTAGATGCACTTAGATAGTCAGCTATAGAACATGACAAAAACATTTGCAGGAAGAAAGAGGCCCAGAATGGCAGTGAGTATTCAGGCTCTAGAAGGATCATATACACAGCCACAACCTTACAACACGTACCAACAATGGAATTATACAGTAAGGTGTTTTAATTGTAATAAAGAAGGTCATCTAAGAAGGGATTGCAGAGAGGGAATTCAGGCACAATATAAGAAGGGAACACCTAGGTACATACAGAGAGGACACCCACAAAATTCAGGAAAGTTCCAACAGTTACCTACTTACATATTGACCACAAACACTTTACTGGAGAATGATAGTCAGTGCTAGGGGTCAGGTCATTCCTGTAGTCAACAGCCAGTCAGGTTAACTGAGAATACTAGGGAAGAGCCTACAATGACAGTTGATGTATCTGGTATTAAACACACTTTTCTTGTAGATACAGGGGTGACCAGATCAGTGATAAATTCTCCACTTAATTTACAGGTTACTAACAAAACCATAGCAGCAATGGGAGTAATGGGGATGGTACAGCATTACCCTCTAACCAGATCTGCAGATGTTACTATAGGGCCGCTGCAAACCAAGCATTCCTTTCTCTTGGCAGTGGCAGCTCCTACTAACCTGCTGGGAATGGATTTGTTGTGTTAAATGGGATGTGTTATATACTGTACCCCTGATGGTATATACCTATATATACCAGAGAAGGTTGTGCATGAAGTACAGGATATCTTGGATACACCACAAAAGTTGATGTTACACTCTGTTCTAGAAAAAATTCCATTCCAGGTAAAATAAATGTTACAAATACCAGGTTCCCCCTGGATCAAAGATGGACAAGACACTGGATTGATGGCTAATGTATCTCCTGTAATGGTAAATTTGAAGAGTGGTAGGGTTGGCTCTGAATATCCCTCAGTACCCATTAAAGCCAGAGGTGGAGCTAGGGGTTTATCCCATAATTGAGAGGTTGCTACAACAAGGGATTTTAATTCATACAGCTATCCCAGACAATAGTCCTATTTTTCCAGTAAAGAAGGCTGGGGGGAGGGGTTATAGATTAGTACAGGACCTTAGGGGTGTTAACAAAGTTGTGGAAAGCCAATTCCTCGTGGTTCCCAATCCAGCTGTCATCCTCATACAGATTCCACCATCTGCAACCCACTTCACTGTTATTGATCTATGTTCTGCATTCTTCTCTGTTCCTCTTCACCCTGACTGTCAATATGTATTCGCATTCTCCTACAGAGGGGTACAATATACATGGACATGATTTCCCCAGGGTTTCATAGATAGCCCCAGTATTTTCTCTCAGGCCTTACATGACTGTTAGCAATCTTTACAACCAAACAATGGGTCTGTCTTAATTCAATATGTAGATGATTTGTTGTTGTACTCTGATTTGTTTGTCATGTTTAAATGATACTAAACTGTTGTTGCTTCATCTCTCACAAACAGGACAGAAGGTTGCAAAGGACAAATTACAGCCTTTCCAGACTAAGGTTAAATACTAGGGACAATGTCTAACCTAGGGGCTAAGACACTTGACAACTGACAGAATACAGGCCATACAGACCGTGACACTGCTGCAAAACCAGCAGCAAATCCGTTCCTTCTTGGGCATGTGTGGATACTGCAGAACTTGGATCCCAAGGTTTTTCTATTCTGGCATTACCATTGCAGGAATTGGTGTCATCCTCAAAACCCAACCGTGTCTCACACACTGAAGAAACAGAGCAGGCTTTCCTTAACCTAAAGGATAGTCTGACAAGAGCACCTGCCTTGGGAATACCAGATTATGAAAAACCCTTTGAGTTATATTGTACTGAAGCTGATGGCTCTGCAGCAGGTATATTGTACGGAAGCTGATGGCTCTGCAGCAAGTGTCCTTACACAAAAACATGGTTATGCTAGCAGACCTGTAGCATACTACAGTGCCCAATTGGACACTGTGGCAAGATCACTCCCGATATGTTTAAGAAGTGTAGCAGGAACCGCTCTTCTGGTAAATAAGAGTTTTTCAGGATTTCCTGTTTCTGTGATGGAGGACAGATGACGGAGAGGGAAGCTGATGGTGATGTTGATGGAGTGGAGAGAGGAGAGGGAGTGATAAAACAATCAGGGTGGTATATGGTCAAACTCAGTACAGTAATTAAGAGATCTGTTATCCAAGAAACTCAGATACAGTGTGAGGGGTTATTATCTGAGGAATACTGTGTTTGTGAGTATTGTGTATTTGGGCAGGCATCCTTTGGAGGATTACCATTTCTTAGTGGGTAAGGTCTTAAATCAGACTGAATGTTGGGTATGCACTCACGTGCTTCAGGGACAACATAATGTAAGATTAGTACCATTCCCATTCAATTTCTCTGAGGTCCTTGAATTACATGGGGGAAGAGTGATGGATAAGAAATTTAATATATCTAGACCTCCAAATTTTAGGCTCCACCAGTTCCAAGTAGCTAGATCCCTGTTATGCTTGAATATCACAAATGTCAGAAAACCAGGAAATTTTGAGGTGATCTGGAACAATCAGACAATGACCTTTTCACACAGAGCTGATAATGAGCCTATCAATTCTGAACTTGTATGCAAAATTATTGCAAGTGGGAGATATTTTCAGTATAGGTCCACATGCAGTTATGACAAAGAAATGGTTGGTAGAGTATCATTAGGATACTGTGCAGATGTTATACAACCAGAAACGTGTACCAGGCAAATGGGAAAAAAAAGGGGCAGTATTCTTTGTTAGAATAATTTGTTCAATGGTAATGATGCATTCGGTTCCTTACCTACTCCCAGATGATGTGTATTTTATATGTGGAAGGAAAGCATACAAATAGCTCTCTCCAAGTTCTGAAGGTTTATGTTTTATTGGTAAATTGATCCCAGAGATTATGACACTTACACATGATGAAATGATTGGTATCCATAGAACCGCACCACCTCCATATGTACACATTCAGTATGAACATCGTGACAAAGGAAATATGATACCTGGTGAAGAACATACAGCCACATAGTTGATTAGTGAAACAACTGGCTTCCAAATTTTGGTAGCATTAGATCCCACCAGGATCACTCGAGGAACTTTAAATTTTAGATATATTCAAGACTTGGCTAAATTACTAGACAATGTCACCGAGATGTATGATGACACTTTCAGGTATACTGGTAAAGAGCTACAGGCTTATAAAAAGGAGTTGGTACAACAAAGGCTAGTGTTAAACTATTTAACATCTATTACTGGGGGATACTATGTGACTTTGGCCACCCAATTTGGTGTCAAGTGTTGCACGTACATTACCAATAAAACTATTGACCCCAAAGAGGTGATTGACCGGAAAATGGATGAAATCCTACAACTGAAGTGAGAGTTTCGGAAGGACCATAATATTTTTTTGTATGAGACAGAGGTAAAGGTAGAGAAATGGTTCTCTTGGTTAAACCCTGTAAAATGGTTCACCGGTCTGGGAGACTGGGTACAGGAGATGGTTGCTAGCATAGGTAAACTCATTATTTATTATACTGATTGTCATTTTAGTAATTGGTTTATGTGTCACATGTGTTCTTGCTGTTTTGAAGTGTGGAAAATGTACCACTAAGATGAACAGTAAAAATGAAATCTTGATGGTGGTGAATAGTGGTGGTATGGGTACTAAGGTTGATAAAGAACTGCATTACAATTCTGAAATTGAATGTGCCTATAGATAATAACATGTGAATAGGCAAAGTCATATGTAATAATAATTATTGTAAATGTTCATGAAACATCATATATAATGTAGTCTCAATTCCCCCAAACTACCTTTATAGGTTCAATGAGATTCCACATCCTACCAATGATCCCCTATAGATCCACAGATGGCGTATAAGGGTTGTTTTACCCTTCCTGAAATGCATTATTGACGGTTCAATTACCTACTCGTGTCATACCGTAGAGAACATTGAATAATAAATTATGCATGACTGGAAAGGTTAAGAATAAAATGTGATAGTTTTATGTTTGCTATCAATGGGTGGACTGTCGAAGTCAAATAATTGGATAAGATCGCTTACAATTATCTGACGATCTAGTCATCTATGGTCTGCTGAAGAGTGAATCGGATGCTACTTTGCATTGGCGCAATCCAATGAGCACAAATGCGAACCCACCAAACACACACACTGATTCACACAATGCACATAGACTTATATGCATACACATAGACACTCGTATGTGTATCCACATGCGTACACATAGATGCTAACATGCGTATTCATTTACATACATACAAACATTTCCTTTACCAATGCACAGATGCACATGTATGAACGCATATGTATATAATGTTTCCTATTTACAATAAGTTAATAAAGAGAGTTATTAAAGGTCTTTTTAACAAGTATATTATGATGTAATATGTACTTAAATAAGATCTATGCTTTAGAACATAGTAGATATGTCATGTTTGGTAACATACTAAATCCCTGTTTTTTTGCAGACTTCCGTACCTATCGGCAAAGAAGTCACATCTTGTGTCTGCTAGTTATGGATTAAAGGGAGTTATTGTATAGAATGTCATTATCTATATGCAGTGTGATAGCTAGATTTAACCAGTTGTTCAGCGGGAAACTACACAATGCAACCGTTTGAGGACTGAGCCATGCCCCTGATGACACCGTATGAATTGACCAATGACCAGATAATCCAGAAGCAAGAACCAATGGAAACCTGTCAACTAGTTCTTTTGTTAATGTAGAACTCTGTAGCTCGGGCGTCCTGATTCTAGTGTACAGCCATTCTCTAGGATGACCGCAGGCTTCTGGATTGATGACTGTATACTGGCACCAGTCCGCACGCGTATGTATCGGCTTGTACTATTTTATTGCTTTTTACTCTGTGTTAAATCTGTAATCGCGTTACTTTTTCATTACATAAATAACTTTTTGTGCTTTGGAACCACACGATTGGACTGGAAAGCAATTCTTTCTAAAGCAACTTGCAGTGCTAAATAGGAATCAATAATGTGTAACATGTGTAACATGTATAACATGTATATACAATATGTAGGTATATGGTATGGTATATGTACTGTGTGTGTGTATATATACAGTATATATATGTGTGTGTGTATATATATATATATATATATATATATTTATATATATATTATGAGCAAGTTGAAAGGAGAGCCACTTGATGACTTTATCAGGGTCAAAGTCATCAAGTGATGAAACATATAGGGCATGACGGTGGTCCGCTGAATTGCTGTCTGCAGCATAGCCTGTCGATTACACCAGGATCTGCAGTACCATCCATGGTGGAGTTTAGTGTTTTAAACTTTGATATACGTGAGCAAATGTTAGAAGTAAAATTGTTATTTTTCACATAATCACGAGTGAGTTCTCCTTTCAAATTGCTTACCTCTAGAATCTATTGCTCCGTGGCTGGGATGCAGCTGCGCTACATATATACCTGAACAGATCTTTTCTGGACATTTCATTTAAAAGACTTCATGCGCATTAGTAGGATTTCTTCATATATATATATATATATATACATATATAATTTTATTTTTTTAATGTGTGTATGTGTATATATATATATATATATATATATATATATATATATATATATAGCAGGATGTGCTGTACACTGACAGAGCATGGTTCCCTGGTCCCGAGACAAGTAGTGGTGATCCAGCGTGGTCTGTATCCAGCAGGCAATGGTGGCACACTGCACCTGGCGGTAGACTTGGTGGGAACAGACGGGGGTTATCAGTGGATGTTTTAATACAAAATATGTGGTATCAAGCCCACACAGTTTTGTTTTAGTTATGGGTACAATTGTGATGTGTCCACCATTGATTTTGTTATTAAATACTTGCACTATGAAGCACCCTCTCATCATTTTATTGACAGATTATTGCCTAGAGGGATGTCAAATGGTGATGGGAGGAGCTGCGTTCTCAGAATTTGTTGGAGACCTAGTGTGCATTATTTGTCTCTCATAATCTTAGTTTTGGACACTTGTGACTTTTTTAACATGTGGCTACAAAAGGGATTTACACAGCAACAATGGATATTGTGAGGCATGCCTGTCCATATATATATATATATATATATATATATATATATATACATATACAGATGTGTCCACATACACCTTTCCTAATATCTAGCCATATGGCCAAATTTGCTATGCCTTTGAACCTGCAAATTAACCATGCGTTGTGATTTTTTTTAAAAATTTGCTACTATAATCTGCTACTTTCTACAAATACTTTTGCTGGAAAGTTTTTTTTTTGATCCATCAAATTGCTCCTCGTCATGGAGCGACTTAGCTGTGCTGGCATCTCATGCCAAATGAAGCAAAAAAGGATTAAGAAGACACATCTGTGTATGTATATTTGTATGTATATATATATATATATATAATATATAAGATCTGCTACAAGTTTGGCTCTGCCAATCCCCTCCGCTGTCCTCCTTCCCATCACAGCTCTGTCCTGACTCAATACACATTCTGTCACAACTCCGCTCCCATACTTACCCCAGCAGGCAGTCCTTCTCTCCTAAGGCTTTAGCCATCTCCCTCATAATGGTACTCTCATTAAGGACATGTGACAGCCTTACACAATTATGTAGTATATAACGAAACTGGATAAGAACCTTTATATACCCCTGCCTATACCTTCTAAAATCCATCCTATAAACCTCTAAGAATAACGCTAATTTGCGTACGCAGTCTTGACCGCAAATAAAGACAGGAGTGGAATCTGTGGTTCCAACGCACAAGTATTATTCAGGTAAAAGTACAGTCAGTTACATGCAATTGATACATACACAATTTAGGCGTAAAAGGAAATAATACAGACCCAAGTACAGTATACATACGCTGTGCCCACCGGACCCAGAAATAGACCTCAGAATAGAGACCCTCAGTTCATACAGCATTCAGCATGAACTAACAAACCAGTATTCGGGCACACATATTTATCCCCCTCAGACTAAAACAGGACAATGGGGAAGTTTCTTGCTGATGTCATTGGTTCCCAGAGGAGAAGCATATGTTACAGCACATTTAACAGGCTGGTTCAAATAGACTCTCCCTGCCCCTAACAGCAGGGGAATCTTTCTAGTAATGCCTTCTGTACATTCCAACAGTTAAACATTTTGTTGCTTGTAGGTTCTGCGATCCATAACTTGAGTTTGCATGATGCAATCTCTCCACCGATAATACCAGAATGCTGTAAAAAGCGTACGCATCAGAACAAGACCAAACACAACTTGCTTATCATGTATAATACCTTAGTTATCAAAAACCTTTATTTCTCAGCATTGAAACTAACTTAACCAACTTAAATCATACATTTTGATGCTTATGGAACCTTATGCGTGAATATGAAATGTGTGGGTATTCAGGGTTTGATATAAGGACGCTAGTTAACTTGGGGCAGATGCGTGCGCATAAAGCTAATAAAACAGCGGTTTCATACAAAGTCTTATGCATTCGCTAATATGCGACTAGTTAATAGCGCTCTTGTGAGTATTATTGTGTGTATGAGAAATGATGAAAGAAGCGATCGCATAGTGCTAACATAAATATCGCCACATGTACTATACTGTGAGTTTACCTAAAATGGCGCTTAGGCGGCCATTCGCAAAATGGCGTCTTGCGATCTCATTTCTAAAATGGAGTCTTGCGGCCATTCGCAAGATGGTGTCGCTGCGATTAAATTTTAAACTGAACTTGTCTCAGCCAATTCAGCTTCGACAGTCCACCCTTTGATAGCAAACAACATGCTATCACAATCTGCTATTTAAATTTATTTTAGGCTTACATTTACATATTATTTAGTGTTATTATGGCACAAGGTGGTTCTTAATCCATCAATAATGTGTCTCTGGGTGGGGACATAAAACTACTATTATACGCACACCGTGGAACTTGGAAGATCATGTGACAGGTGTGGGAATGCACCAGTCTTATAACAGCAGTCTTGAAGGGGAATTTGAGACTTTACATTGTCTGAGGTGTTCTATAAATAACATTTCAATAATATCGTCTATGCATGTCTAAATATTATACATTTAAATGATGGTACTTCCTAGCTCAGGGTTGTAATGCAGTTCTGTATCTACCTCGGTATACATATTATCATTTCTGACCACCATCATAGTTTCATTCTTTCGTTTTACTCTGTTTTTTCATTTTCCACACTTCAACACAATAGGAACACACCGGACGCATATGCCAATTACTATGATGACAATCAGTATAAGGATCAAGAATTTGCCTATGCTGGCGATCACTTCCTGGACCCATTCCCCTAGACCTGAGAACCATTTCACTGGGTTCAGCCATGACACCCATCCTTCTATCTTTTCCCCTGCTTCAGCCACTGATGCATTATGGTTCTTACGAAATTCCCACTTTAGCTGCAGAATCTCATCCATCTTCTGGTCTATCACCTCCTTAGGGTCGCTGGTATCATTGGTGACATAAGTGCAACATTTTACTCCAAATTGGGCGGCTAACGTTACGCAATACCCTCCATTAACAGCAGTTAAATAATTCAACACTAGCCTGTGTTGCACTAGTTCTTTCTTGTACGCTTGCAATTCTCTCCCTGTGTACCTGAATGTGTCATCTTAAATCTCGGTGATATTATCTATTAATTTAGCAAGTTCCTGGATATATATAAAATTTAATGAACCCCTAACAATCCTAGTGGG
This sequence comes from Taudactylus pleione, assembly GCA_031769625.1. Classification (NCBI taxonomy): domain Eukaryota; kingdom Metazoa; phylum Chordata; class Amphibia; order Anura; family Myobatrachidae; genus Taudactylus; species Taudactylus pleione. The sequence goes on from JAUIMM010000975.1 coordinate 7,124,778, forward strand.
ATCCAGGGCGACTAAAACTTGGAAGCCAGTTGTCTCAGTGATTAACTGAGCGGCTTTATGCAAATCACCAGGTATCATATTTCTCTTGCCTCTGTGTTCATATTGTGTGAAGATATGGTGACGGTGTGTTTTTATGTATTCCCAGCATTTCAACATGTGTGAGGGTCATAACTTCTGGGACTACTCTTCCCAGGTAACACAAACCTTTGGAACTCAGGGAGAGCCATTTGTACGCTTTTCTTCCACATATAAAATATACATTAATGGGGAGAACATAAGGAATGGCATGCATCATTATCATTACACACATTTCCCTTGCAAACAATCCTATCTCAGGCTCTTCCATCTGGTATATGCAAGTTTCTGGTTGTATTATTTTAGCACAATAACCATCTGGTACTTTACCAATAATTTCTTTGGTGGAACTCAATGTATACCTGTACCTAAAATGTTTCCCACTTGATTTAATTGAGCATAACAGATCATAGTTTATGGACTCATTATCAGCTCTTTGTGAGAAGGTCATCGTCTGATTATTCCCCGTCACTTCCCAACCTTCGGGTTTATTGGGGTTGGTTATGTTTAAACACAAAAGTGATCTATCTACTTGGAATTGATAGAGTTTGAAATGAGGCGGTTTGGATGAGAGGAATTTTCCATTCAATGTTTTCCCTTTTTGCAGTTCTAAAATTTCCGTGACATTCAGTGGAAATGGCACCAACCCTACATTATGCTGTCCCTGTGGCACATGTGAACACACCCAGCAATCAGTTTGATTTAACACTTTGCCTACCATGCTGTGATAATCCTCTAAAGGATACCCTCCCCAGTACGGGTTATATTTAGGTTGGCTCCATTGGATACAGTTCTCATCAAATAGGGTCCCACAAAACTCACAAATACAGGAATTTTCAGACGATAAACCTCCACACCTACCCCGAGTATCCGGAATGACAGCTCTCTTAACAATAACAGTACTAAGATTGGTCAGACACTCCCCTGATTGGCATTGCACTCCTCCTGATTCCACTCCATCAGCACTGCCATCAGCTCCCGTCTCCTCAATCGGTCCCCCAGACACTGGATATTACCGAACTGACCAGGATGGTGAACACTCTAAAAGAGAATATGAGAATGAACACAGCAGGCCCGTCCATTTTAACAACAAGTCCTGCAAAATTTCTCTCAGTTCAGGTATCTCACAACGACCTTTTCAATCCTCCTGGAACAAGCTTGCGAGCGACAGGTCCACACTATCAGCCTTGTCTCTGCCTTGTTTCTCCACCGGTTGATTGACCTTTTTGCAGTGAGTGGAATGGACCCAGGTATCTCTCTCGGCCACCTTCAAAGATGTAGTACTTGTCAGCAGCACCTGGTATGGACCTTCTCACCGATCAGTCAAACAACCTGAACGCAAGAAATTTCTGATCATTACATATTCTCCTGGTTCAACATCATGACAGTTAGTTTCAGGCATATCATTAGACAACAATATCAGTTTCTGCTGCTGTTGCTTTAACTGCCTACTCATTGATATAAGATACTTTACAGTTACCTCGTTGTTACCCTTCAAGTCTTCCTGGGGACTTATAATCAAATGAGGTTGTCTGCCGAATAGTATTTCAAATGGGGACAGATTCAGAGGAAGTCTAGGAGTGGTCCTTATGCTATGTAGGACCAAAGGTAACGCTTCTGCCCATCCTAGTCCAGTTTCTGCCATAATTTTACTTAATTTATTTTTAATAGTCCCGTTCATTCTCTCCACCTTGACACTGGCTTGCAGTCGGTAGGGGGTATGAAGTCGGCTATTAATACCCATCAGTTTACACATATTTTGGAACACATCACCTGTGAAATGAGTACCCTTTCACTCTCGATGATCTTAGGGATACCGTACCTGCATAAAAATTCCTGGACTAATTTCTTGGCAGTAAACGCAGCAGTATTAGTGGCCGCTGGGTAGGCCTCAACCCAGTTGGAAAATACGTCTGTGCACACTAGTACATACTTAAGGTTCCTGCAGGGTGGTAATTGGATGAAATCAATTTGTATCACCTGGAAAGGTCTATCAGTAGGTGGAATGTGGGATGGTTTGGTAGGGATCACTTTCCCTATGTTCTTTCTCAAGCAGGTCAGACAGGACATTGCCATCTTCTCTGCTTGTGAAGAAAACCCTGGTGCGCACCAGTATGCCCTCACCAACTTACATACATACCCTGTTTACCTAGGTGAGTTAGACCATGTGCTGCCTCAGCCAGGCTGGGGTAATATGCCTTGGGGGCTACTGGCTTACCATGTCCGTCCCTCCAGAGCCCAGAGGACTCTGGCCCACATCTCTTGGACTTCCAAATGGATTTTTCCTGAATTGAGCACAAACTTTGCATCACAATTAATTTCAGCATATCAATGGTTTGGAATGACATAATTGTTTCAATTGCCTGCTGCCCATTTTGCAGCTTCATCAGCTCTGTTGTTGCCCAGTGACACCGGGTCATCCTCACATGTGTGGGCTTTGCATTTAATTACTGCCACTGTTTTGGGCAGTTGGATTGCTTCTAAAAGATGATTTATGTGTCGGGAATGTGCAACTGGTGTGCCTGCTGCTGTCATAAAATTTCTCAGATGCCATAGCGCCCCAAAATCGTGCACCACCCTGAACGCGTACCTCGAGTCAGTGTAAATGTTAGCAGATTTGCCTGCTGCCAGTTCACATGCTCTAGTCAGTGCTACTAACTGCCACCTGGGCTGAGTGAGGAGGACCAAGAGGTTTAGCTTCCATGATGTCTGTATCATTTACAACAGCATAACCTGTACATAATTCACCTGTGTCTGTTTGTCTATGACAACTCCTATCCGTATAGAAAGTTACATCCACATTCTCTAAAGGTGTGTCATGTATGTCAGGTCTAGCAGTAAAGGTCTGATTCAGATATGTCATACAATCATGAGTATCATCATGTCTGCCGAACTCCCCTCCCACCAGCAACTCTTCTCCTTCCACCCTTTGTACATCATGTTGTACATATGGTAGGTATGTTGCTGGATTCAGCATACTGCAATGTTTGACAGTAATATTTGCAGGAGCGATTAGAGCTAGTTCCCATTTGGTGAACCTAGCCAAGGAGACGTGTCTGGTTTGAGCTGAGTTCAACAGAGCAGATACAGCATGGGGAGTGTAGACAATCATATCATGGCCCAATACTATGTCCTCACTTTTACTCACCAATAGAGCGGTAGCTGCTACACTTCTCAAACAGGTGGGGAGTGATCTTGCTACCGTGTCCAATTGGGCACTGTAGTATGCTACGGGTCTACTGGCATCACCATGCTTTTGTGTAAGGACACCTGCAGCACAACCATCGGCTTCCGTACAATATAAATCAAAAGGTTTTTCATAATCGGGTATTCCCAATACAGGATCTTTTGTCAGACTATCCTTAAGATTAAGAAAAGCCTGTTCTGATTCCTCAGTGTGTATGACGCGATCGGGCTTTGAGGAAGAGACTAGTTCCTGTAAAGGCAAGGCCATAATAGAAAAACCTGGGATCCACATTCGGCAGTATCCACACATTCCCAAGAAGGTACGAATTTGCTGTTGATTCTGTGTAATGCTTTGTATGGCCTAGATTCTATCATTTGTAAGATGTTGTAACCCCTGGGTTAGGCAGTGTCCCAAATATTTTACTCTGGATTGGCACGGTTGTAACTTGCCCTTAGCCACTTTGTGTCCTGTATGCGAGAGATGAAGTAACAAAAGTTTAGTATCATTCAAACATGGCATAAACGAGTCAGAACATAGCAATAAATCATCCAAATATTGAATTAGAACTGATCCATTGGCAGGTTGAAAAATTTGTAAACAGTCATGCAATGCCTGGGAGAAAATACTGGGGCTGTCTATGAAACCTTGGGGCAATCGTGTCCATGTATATTGCACACCTCCTGTATGTGAATGCGAATAGATACTGACAGTCAGGGTGGAGAGGCACAGAGAAGAAAGCAGAACAGAGGTCAATGACAGTGAAATGGGTTGCATTTGGTGGGATCTGCATCAGGATGACAGCTGGATTTGGCTCTCTACTACCTTATTAACACTTCTAAGGTCTTGCACCAGCCTATAACCCCTCCCACCACTCTTCTTTACTGGAAAGATGGGACTGTTGGCTACACTAGCTGTACGAACTAAAATTCCCTGTTGCAATAATCGCTCAATTATTGGAAACACCAATAATTAGTGGCCGCTACTTCCTGTTTTAGTGGGTACTGGGGGATTTTTGGAGCTTGCCTACCGTCTTTTAAGTTTATCATTACTGGGCTTACGTTTGCCATTAATCCAGTGTCCTGTCCATCTTTTGTCCAAAGGGAATCTGGAATTTGGGACAACATTTCATCTACTTGTGATGGATTTTCTTTTAAAACGGTAGAGTGATACATTATCCTTTGAGGAGTGTCTAACATATCCCGCACCTCGTATACCATTCTCTCTGGGATATCTAAATATACACCATCAGGGGTGCAATATATAACACATCCTATTTTACATAACAAGTCTCTACCCAGCAGGTTAGTAGGAGCCGCGGCAGCCAGTAGAAAAGAATGTCTTGTATGCAACGGCCCAATACTAACCTCTGTGGACTTTGTTAAAGGATAACGTTCCACTTTACCTGTCACACCCATTGTTGGTATTGTCTCGTTGGTCACCTGTAAATTAATGGGAGATTTCATCACTGACTTGGTCGCCCCTTTGTCTACAAGAAAAGGATATTCAGTACCAGCTACATCAACCATCAAGACCGGTTCTTCCCTAATACTTCCCATTAACCTGACTATCTGTAGACCACAGGTATGACCTGACCCCTAGCATTGGCTACCATTCTCCAATAAATTTATGGCTACAATTGGAGCTGGTGCTTGCTGAACATTTGCTGGTCTCTGTGCATATCCCTTATGGGGGTATCCAGGTTTCCCTTGATGTGGGGTCCATACTCTTTTTACTGTACAGTTTCTACTTAAGTGTCCTGTTTGTTTACAATTAAAACATGTCCGTGATTCAGGTGAAAGCATGTGTTGTTGTGAAGTTTGAGCAGAGGGTAAAGGTGGTGGGTATGGGTAAGGATAGGGAGGGTAAGGGTATTGTGGGGGATAAGAAGTAGGTGGATAGCCTGGGATTTGTGGTTGCATTGGGTTAGTGGGATAGAGTTGTGTTTGTTGTTGAGTGGGATTGGTGAGAGCACACACTCATTCTGACATGAGTGTGTATGCAAGTGCAAGCGTGTCTGTTGGCTGTGATGTTACCGTCATTCCCTCCAGAGCTTGTATACTGACAGCCATTAATTTTTCGCTCTGGATCTCCCTCTTTTTTGAGATGCTTTTGTCATGTTCTATGGCAGACTCTATGAGGTTATCTATTGTAAGTCCCCTCCAGCCAGGCTGTGAGGTCTGAACCCGATTTTTTAAATTCTCCTTTAAACCATCCATCAATATCGTGACTATCATTCCCCTGTGGTGAATGCTATCTTTAATATCTTCTTTCCCAGTGTACTGGGTGATAGCCTGCAGAGCCCGGTCGCAATAGTCTTCTGTAGTTTCACACTCCTTTTGTTTGATTGTGAAGATTTTGTTCCAGTTAACTACTACTGGAAAATATACACCCAATTGAGTCACAATGCGGGAAATGTTACCCTTGGTTAAGGGAACGTCGCCATCCAATACACAATCTGTGATAAATTTTGTCACGTCAGTATTGCGTGGTAGACAGGCCCTTAACACCACATGCCAATCTTTATTAGTGGGCTCATGAGAACTACCCAAATTTCCCAAAAAACTTTGACATTTGGCTAATTCCTTTTTTGGATCAGGGAAATAATTTATGATGGAATTTAGTTCTGCTCTTGTCCATGGACAATGCATTACCACTTCCCTCATGGGCACTACACCGTTTGCATCCACATTTCCATTCGGGACAGTTATTGTCCGAATGGGATGCAGACCGGCAGCGTTGCTACCTCTGACCTGGTTACCTGGCTGGGGGTTTAATCTGCTGCTGCTACGTATGGTATTAACAATTTCCTCAATGGGTGCAGAGTGTGTTAACACTTCCCTTGCTGTTACCGATGGAGATGGTGGCACCACCTGTGATTGTGGTGATGCAGCATCTATCATTTGCACAGCATGGGAAATGGCAGACATTACAATAGGCTCATCATCTACATCATAAACATTTTCTTTATGGTTACTTAAGAGGGGGTACAAATTGCTTGTTACATTTTTATGGGTATTTTTGGAAACTGTACTTGCACCTCCATCCACATAAGGTGGGGGAGGTGAGCGTGAACTGCTGGCAATACTCTCCACGATGCTACCGTGCCGCACATGCGCACCAATTTGCGGCTCGCACGTATTGCAACTCAGCGTCGTGGATATAATTTCTGGCAATGCGTTCGCAATGCTAGTTTGCGTCGTTTGCACATTTTTAAGCCACACATCCCCCTCATGCTGCCATAGTTTTAAACATTCAAAATACTTAATCTTTTTCTCTTGGGATCGCACCATACTGATGTGATCCTGGACATTGTCTAACACATTTTTGTCAAAACTACCTATTCTGGGAAATGGTCTAACACTCTTCCTTGTCATATTAAACCATAAATCACAATACCTTATTGCATAAGTACCATACTTAGCAAGCATAATATGATGGGCTGATCCAATCGGAGCCTCCATTAGAAGCACATCATTGCCTAACATCTCTACTGTTTGCGTGGCTCCCATTCTGAGACAACTCCTATGCTTTTCAATAAAAATTTAAACTGGTGAAAGACAATCAAGATACTTTCACTTACCTGTGGACGATTTAAGTCGGAGGCGCCCACACACCTGGATAAGATTTAGTAAGGCAACTTCCACACCTAGATAAGATTTGAAACAGGCAACTTCCACACCCGGATAAGTTTTAGTAAGGCAACTTCCAAACCTATGAGAGTTTATATGTTGGCTACTCTCACGCACCTCTATACAACAAAGACAACATGTACACCTGCTACTGTGTATAGAACGGTAAAGCTGCTTACCGAGCGACTAGACTAACCCTTGCACCTAGCCCTTAAGGATCATATGATACCCTTAACTTTGTTCAACAAGTATTCACTGTTACACACCTTTTTTTTTCCTGCGCAGAAAAATACACTTTTAACCCAGATATTGGTAATAGAAAAAAAAATTGAAACCTCAATGGCTTTGTTCAAACATATGGCAGCAGAACCGGAAGTGCGTATACGCTATTGTTCGACTATCCGCATACACATTAATGCGACTACAGCACAACCATATAATGACTTTTTAACTGCGTACGCAAAAATGCGTTTCAACCGTGTACGCAATACTGCGGCACCCCTCTAAACGCAAGGTTCTTATCAACAGAGGAAAACAAACTTTTTCCTCTCTTGTCCCTGGATTCTAGTCAGCTTCCTTAATTCACACGGAGAGAGATAGCGATATTTCAGCACAAAGCGGTTGCAGGCAAACCCTGCATGTGGCCACTCCACCCTTTGCTGAAATATCGATGACCGTATGTACCATGTGAGCAGGTAAGTGACTTTTTTATGAGCCCCCAACTAACGAAACTGGATCAGAATCTTTATATACCCCTGCCTATACCTTCTAAAATCCTTCTTATAAACCTCTAAGAATAACGCTAATTTGCGTAAGCAGTCTTAACCGCAAATAAAGACAGGAGTGGAATCTGTGGTTCCAACGCACAAGTATTATTCAGGTAAAAGTACAGTCAGTTACAAGCAATTGATACATACACAATTTAGGCGTAAAAGGAAATAATACAGACCCAAGTACAGTATACATACGCTGCGCCTCCGGACCCAGAGATAGACCTCAGAATAGAGACCCTCAGTTCATACAGCATTCAGCATGGACTAACAAACCAGTATTTGGGCACACATATTTATCCCCCTCAGACTAAAACAGGACAATGGGGAAGTTTCTTGCTGATGTCATTGGTTCCCAGAGGAGAAGTATATGTTACAGCACATTTAACAGGCTGGTTCAAATAGACTCTCCCTGCCTCTAACAGCAGGGGAATCTTTCTAGTAATGCCTTGTGTAAATTCCAACAGTTAAACATTTTGTTGCTTGTAGGTTCAGCGATCCATAACTTGAGTTTGCATGATGCGATCTCTCCACCGATAATACCGGAATGCTGTAAAAAGCTTACGCATCAGAACAAGACAAAACACAACTTGCTTATCATGTATAATACCTTAGTTATCAAAAACCTTTATTTCTCAGCATTGAAACTAACTTAACCAACTTAAATCATACATTTTGATGCTTATGGAACCTTATGTGTGAATATGAAATGTGTGGGTATTCAGGGTTTGATATAAGGATGCTAGTTAACTTGGGGCAGATGCGTGCGCATAAAGCTAATAAAACAGCAGTTTCATACAAAGTCATGCATTCGCTAATATGCGACTAGTTAATAGCGCTCTTGTGAGTATTATTGTGTGTATGAGAAATGATGAAAGAAGCGATCGCATAGTGCTAACATAAATATCGCCACATGTACTATACTGTGAGTTTACCTAAAATGGCGCTTAGGCGGCCATTCGCAAAATGGCATCTTGCAATCTCATTTCTAAAATGGAGTCTTGCGGCCATTCGCAAGATGGTGTCGCTGCGATTAAATTTTAAACTGAACTTGTCTCAGCCAATTATTCAGCTTCAACATATATATGAAAGAAAAAATCTCAAATCCTGCACACTCAAACTTATAAAATATTGGTGGGTGCTCAGTTATAATGATTAATAGCAGCAAGTGTCCAGAACACCAGACACAACAATGTATATACAAAAATTATTTATATCATCCTGGTCATTTTCAAATGCTAACAATGTCTATTCACAAGGTTCAAAGTGCAGCAGTGTAAAAATAACAGTTCCATACTAAGTACTCATCATGCAATGAACCCTCGTTGAAGCGTCAGTAAGTGCGGCCCGTCCTGACAGCTGTTTTGGTACCCTCCAGTACCTTCCAAGGGCATACCCACAACACTGAGGCCACTGGTCTTTTAGCCCCCTGGTTACCTGCTCCTGGAGTAAACAGCACCACCAAGCGGCACTCACCTGTAATAGATCATGAATCATAAATGATTTTGTGACCAATACATCTCACAAATCTTATTCTCTAACACAGATATTTTGGAACTCAATAAAGATAGCCCAAGGGAAATATGTAATGATCTGATTAAATTGAAAAAATCCATGTGGAATTAACTTTGCATGGCTTAATCCTATCCCAATATCATAAAGAAAATTTAATCCCACGAGAGTTTAGGATCAAGAACCAACCTATGTTGGGCCGGGGTAATCACGAATTCTGCTGCCAATGGTGTTTAATCCTTAACCAATGTTCATTTGACCTTATTGGTTATCCAGCAAGAGAATACTGAGATTGTGGCATTATTGGTTTGAAAACATTGTCAAGTGATACTGAAGTGGATTGGTTGTCTAGGCTAGACACTGCTGTTTCAGCTTTTAGATCAGATTTACTTACATTTAAGAATACAAAATGGTTTGCAAAGACTACAGGGAGAATAGAGTGTATCAGTGGCTCTTGGGTAGAGAGATCAGACATCCGTGGCAAACAGGACAGAACTATAAAAAAACACCGAGTAACAGGTCCTATACAGAACTGGAATCATACACCTCATTAGTGACTCTGACAGCACACAATCAATTGTAAATTATTTAAAGGGAAACCCCTTTACACGAAGCAAAAACAAATTAGAAAGCAAAAACTTGTAGAAGGAGAGGCAGCAGGTTCAAATCTAAACAGAGAAAGATCCAACAAAGGAAAGAACAGGGACAGATAGAGTTAGTAGTCTTCAATCTGTCTAAATACACTCCATCTATTCATGAACTGGTGGTTATCAATGGGGCTGTTATTTATAAAAACTTTTAAGCAAAAGCCATTTGATTTGGAAGTGGACTTATACAAATTTCAGAGACAATCAAAATTAAAACATTCCTTTGGCAATAAGAGTTCCTAATTATGATCCTAAGGAAAAAGTTTTTAGAAACAGAAGCACTTTTGATCCTGTAGTAAATAGCCCCTTTATTGACACTTTCATAAAATTGGTCAGAAGAGATATTTTGCCTGCTTCACATAAACAAAAAGTTTCCTACTATAATCTGACTCTTGATCAAACCGCAGCTATTAAAACCCTAAAAGACAATAAAAATATAACAATATGCCCTGCCGATAAGTGTGGGGATGTGGTAATCTTGGACCGTGTGGATTACATAAATGAAATATATAGGCATGTAGCGGATGACTCTTGCTATCGGAGATTGACCAGTGACCCTACCAAGAGAGAGATTGAAGATATTATTAACATGGGATTGTCTATTGGTTGGCTTGATGAGACACTTCCTAAATTTTTAGTTCAAGAACACCCAATCATTCCATTACTATATATCTTACCAAAGATGCACAAATCTCTCTCTTGTCCATCGGGTAGTCCTATCATCTCTTCACAGTGGTCACTATGTCAACCTATCTCTCAATATGTTGATTTTTTTTATTGTAGCCAGTTGTACCGATTATTATGTAAGTGATACTTCACATTTTCTGAATATGTTGATTTTTCTCTCCCTTCTAATGTTAAATTATTGGTCACAATGGATATTGTCAATTTGTATACAAATATTCCACACACTGATGCAGGCCATAAGAGAGATGATCACCTCCAGACAACACTATGAAGGACCACCAGTTGATTTTGTTATTTTACTGATAGATACTATACTACATAAAAATAATTTTTTGTTTAATAATAATTTTTTTTCAGCACCGGGGAACCACGATGGGTTCCAACATGGCCCCAATGTATGCTAATTTATTTATGCATATTTACGAAAAGTAAAATATTATGTCTCATTCTTTATCAAAACATATTTTATGTACGATATATCGACAATGTCTTCATGGTGTGGTCTGGAGGTGAGAAAAGTCTCTTGGAATTTTCTGATAGTACTTTCAATAGAATTTAGACAATCAGATTCACTCTGACCTTCAGTAAATTAACCATCAACTACTTGGATGTTACAGTTAGTGCTGCAGATGTTTTTTTAAGACATCTGTTTACACCAAAATAACTGATAAAAACACTATTTTGGTGGCAGATAGTTTCCACCCCCGTCCCCTGAAAAAGAGTTTGCCCTATTCACAACTTTTACGTGTGACTCAGATAACCTCTGACAGTAATGAGTTACCTGATGCTTTACACCAAATGGGCAAAACATTTATACAGAGAGGCTATGACCCCAGTGAAATTAAATGTGTAACAGAAAAATACCTACAAGTAGACTTATGAAGTGAAAGGGCAAAATCAGAGAGATTCATTTTTAACACAACTTTTTCTCCTTGCTCACAATTTATCAAAAAGGCAGTCCTGCTTCATTGGCAAATTGTGAAAATGGACTCAGCCCGATCAATCAGCTGTAAAGATCTGCCACTAATCAGCTATAGATGCAGCTGTTATGCACACAGGGTAGTTAGCTAGGCCTAGTTTGAAGACAGTCTTGGAGCTGGTTTTAAATTGACCAGTCCTGGCCCCTGGGATAAGGACTAGTTTTAGCCAAGAGGCTAAAGGTGAGATGCAGTCTTTGGGCTGTTGGAGCAGCCCTGAAGGCTGATTTGCATTCGTTGGTTGTAGCCAAGGGGCTAATGATGAGATGCAGCCAATGGGCTGTTGAAGCAGCCTTGAGGGCTGATTTGCCTTGGCTAGTTGTGACCTAGGGCTAATGATGAGAAGCAGCCAATTGGCTGTTGAAGCAGCCTTGAGGACTTATTTGCCTTGGCTAGTTGTAACCTGGGGCTAATGATGAGATGTAGCCAATGGGCTGTTGAAGTAGCCTTGAGGACTGATTTGCCTTGGTTAGTTGTGACCCTAGGGTTTGATGCAGCCTTTGGGCTGAAGAGTCCTTGATGGAGTGGGTACAAAGACGTAAAGCTGCTACCAATGTCGCTGGGTTGACACTGGCGGTGGTGTGTCAGGTTGTGCACTTGGGCCGCTGAGTTGCTACCACTGCCGCCGGGTTGACACTGGTGACAGTACACTGGATTGCACACTCAGAATGCTGAGTTGCAACCAGTGCTGCCGGGATGACACTGGCGATGGTGCACTGGATTGTGCACGTGGAATTCTGAGTTGCTAATAGTGCCACCGGGATGACAGTGGCGATGGTTCCGCTGGATTGTGCACGTGGAATGCTGAGTTGCTACCAGTGCCACCGGCTTGACACTGGTGACTGTGTGCTGGATCACACACTCTGGATGCAGAGTGGTGGCCAATGTCACCAGGTTGACATAAGCTGCTGGACATAGACTGGTGTTTCAGGTGGAGGAAGTGCACCATGCTGCCTAGATGACACAAGCAGCACAGGCAGGTGGAATGCAGACTGCACTGCCTGGATTCAACAAACAGCAGTAGAAAAACACAGACTGACTCTGGAACTCGACTGGAACAACTGAAAGTATGAGAAACTCTCACTGGCATGGAGTGAAGGGCTGGCTGGCATTTAACAGAACAGGGCCCAACTAGAGCAAGCCTCCCTTAATGACATACTAGTGTGCACCTGAATAGCAAGTAGAAAAGTGAGAAGGGTGCTAATCAAATAGTAATGTATATTTAATAAAGCAACATAAAATCTTGACACATGAAATGTACAATAAGTAATCATAGCTAAAAATCTAGAGACATGAATAAAATACACAGATAATGAAAATAAAAAATAAAAAAACTAAATAAATCGACAATAAAAATCAGCATGCACCAGACAAAAGATATGACATTACATCGACAAAATCGCTGAACTCCTATATAGCACCAATCAATGTTGCTTAGCAACATAAAAACAGAAAGGAGTATAGTAATGTTGTATTTTCAAAATGTCACATACTGTATGTAACTCCGTTTGGGAGAGATAATATGTATCCTTTTAGGACAACCCAGTGTTTGTGAAAAAAGGGTTTCTTAGGCACAATTCCCAGGAGAAAAAAATCGATATGTATAATCTCCTGTTTATAACTTGTATATAGCAATCCCAATTTGGGGAAAAAAAATGAAAAAAAGACTGTAAATAAATCCAGATGAATCACTAATAATAGTGAGGCTGTAAAGTTTCAATATGGGTTGCCAGGACAGATTTGAACAACATGCATGTGTGGTGAGTGGTTATCTCACTCAAATTTTAACCCCAAAGGTATCCCTTGTGTCAGTCATGGTGCTGCATGGCAGGTGCAACAAAGCCAGCAGTTATATTACCAGTAACCGTGTTTCTTTCAGATGTAGCAGGGAACCACAGTTGTGGGGAGTGGCAGCCCATAAACCCTTAGCCTGTTCAATGAGCAGGCACTTTGTTACGCGTTTCTCTGCCTCAAGCCCATCGGCGGTTTCCTCAGACAATGTGCTTCCTCGTCTCAGCAGCCGCTATAATTGCCGGTCTTCCGTTAATTAGTAACAGCTGTTTTACCCGGGCGCTGTGTTGCGCATGCGCATTCTCACATGCATTGCAGGCCTTGTTCCAGGTATAAAGAGTATCCAAAAATCATGGATTAGTAGCCAATAGTTATGAACACTTGGTCTTATACATATTTTTTGTGTGTAACACAAAAATACAAATACAAAGGCTCTTTGGTGGTACATTACTGACCTAATAAGCTGACTGCAATTAAAAAACAGCAGTCATATATACAGAGAAAACAGACACGTATATAACATTCTAAGGTAGACTATTGCAGATTCTGGCTCCTCATTGCTGAGTATATTTGTATACACATAAAAAAAAAAGGAGAAAACCATAAAATGGCAAACACATTCAGAGAGAGAAAAAATTACAATCATGGCGATGTAGCCAATAACTTCATATTCAATTATTATTATCAAGGTTGTTTTTCAGAGTTGTTTCATATATACCATATGCAGAAAAAGAGAAATTTCCTCTATTTTACATATATATAGATATATCCACCCATACATACACATATCTATGCACATATATATAGACATATATATATATATACAGTATATATATATATATATATATATATATATAAGCAGCTCAGGGTTTAGTGACCAAATTCAGACCACTGCAGACCATAACATTAGCCAGGGTCATGCTACACTTAATAGATCATATTTAAATAACCCATAATATTTGTCAACAGAGTGAGTTTGCCTATGAAAAGTCTAAACAACAAATATATATAACGATCTAAGTAGCATGTAAAGCAGGCATTACTATATTGTTATCTGGTTCAAACCTAGTTAAAATCTTAAACTCCATTGCTAAGCCAATTCTAATCCTATCTATATAAGCATACTGGACATATATAAAAATAAAAAGTAAAAATTATAAAATTATACTGGAACTAGGGAGGAGTAGAACAACTTTCTAGATATAGACACCAAAGCCATTAAGCTATACACAGAACCAACAATTGTCTAGTGGTTATGAATATCATATACCGATTGATACTAAATATTAATTGAAAATTAGAGAAAGAAATTTGAGTATACTGTATATCTGTCTCACACTACGGGGACAGGGGAAACCATGCAGCAGAGACAGACTAACTACCAACATGTACATATACGTGTAGAGATATGACCTGATACAGTGATTAATTAGATGCACAGCAGGCCCACCAAAACTATGGAGGGAAGCTGGATGATAATAGGTCAGCCTATAAATGCATGGAACTAACCTATATGGTTAAGTTCCACCGTGTCATTCAGACTTTGTGGAATCATAGTTTTCAATAAAAATATCCAATAAGCCTCACATTTGCATAGACTGTTATACCTGTCACGACCTCTCTTAGTTGGTTTGACATGATCTATTGCTTTAACTGTGATGTTATTAAGCCCTTCCCCCTGACAGGTGGTCACATGTTTAGAGAGTGGATGTGTTCTTATTTTCTTAACAAAATTTCTCCTATGCTCCATGAACCTAGTATGTAAGGACCTAGTTGTGCGTCCTACATGTTGTAGGCCACCGCAACCACATTTCACTATATAAACAACATAGGTGGACCTACAGTTCAGGAAATCTTTGATCGGAAAGGTTTCATTGGAGACAAATGACCTAAAGTTAATCATTTTCCTCTCAGTGTGTTTACATGTGGTGCATTTGTCACCACCGTATCTATGAAAACCTACAGGTTTTGGAGGAAGCCAGTTGAGAGTATTGGTATGTACAATGTCGGTTCTTTTGAAATGGCTTGGAGCTAGTTTGTTTTTTAGACTGTCTGATTTCTTAAAGATCACCGCTTTGTTGGGTACAATAGAGGAACCTATATGTAAATCTAATTTTAGTAGTGGGATATTTTTATATATTATTCTCTTAATGTCCTTAGCATATGAGTTGCAGGTGGTGACAAATGTCATCGTTCTATCATTGTTCTCATCTTTAGCTCTGCTCCCCTGCAGCCCATTGTCTGTATCTAACACACTTATGTCTCTAAGGGCTCTATTGAGTAGATGTTTAGGGTAGCCTTGCTCTGAGAAGGAGGTATAGAGGGCCATAGCTTGTTTCTCAAAGTCCTCAGATTTGGAACAATTCCTTTTAATACGAAGGAATTGTCCCTTCAGAATATTATCTTTCCATACTTTCAGATGGTTGCTTCTATAATTCAGATATCTACTTTGATCAACCTCTTTGATGCAGGTTTTGGTCGTGAGACTCGTGACATCACCATCTTCTCCTATATTCAGTGTTATATCTAGATAGTTGATAGATGTGGAACTGATGGTATTAGTGAATTTCAAACCAAATAAATTGTGATTGAAATAATCTAAAAATAATTGAAGTGAAACCCGGTCACCATCCCAAATAAAAATAAGTCCTCTATATATCTGCCATAGAAAACCAGGTTCACCCTGAGTTCCCAGTTCCATACATGTAGTTCCTTGAACTGACCCATATATAGGTTAGCAAAACTCAGGGCAAACCTGGTTCCCATGGCAGTCCCCAACCGCTGTAAATAAAACCGTGAATCAAAAGCAAAGTAATTGTGTTTCCAAATAAAATGTATACATGAGAGAAAAAAATTACAAAGTGCTTCTGTAATATTAACATCATTCTTCAGGCAGTGTTCCACTGCTTTGATTCCATCCTCATGTGGGATGTTAGAATAAAGAGATTCCACAACACAGATGACAAACACATAACTACTTTTCAATTTTATACCCTTAACCAAATGCAAAAAAATCTGTTGTGTCTTTTATGTATTACCGTAGTGTTGTAAAAATGTATCAACAACATAGGATAAATTATTAGTTAACGAACCAACACCCGAAATAATAGGTCTACCAGGTGGATATTGTAGTGTCTTGTGAATCTTTGGGAGAAAGTAAAAAGTGTGTGTTAGGGGATGTGTAGTGTAGAAAAATCTAACAGTGTCTCTATCTATCACTCCTTCACCAAGTGCATTGTCCCACAAATTCCTCAACTTATTCTGAAAGGGGATGGTGGGGTCACCACCCAACACAGTGTGTTGTGATATATTGAACAATTGCCTGTGAGCCTCCTGAATGTAGTCCACTGTGTTTAGTATGATGACCCCACCGCCCTTATCAGCCGGCTTTCTGGTGATGTTAGGATCATCTCTAAGGGCCTTCATCCATCGTTTGTCATTCTTGCCTGGACAGATTGTCCCTCAACTGTTCATTATCCGCCTTTTCACAGAGGGTCCTAAACTCCTCCAGGGTGGATTGATAATAACTCTCGATAAAGTGTGCACCTGGGCTGTGCACAGACAGGAGAATCAAATAGTGTGCACCTGATACTGCACACAGACAGGCATTAATTAGTGCAGTGCCTCAGTAGCAAAGGCTGGAAACTGAAAACAAAATGATCTGCTTAACTTCAGATCCTAACAGCAGCAATAATATTAAAGATATTGTGACAAGATTAGATGTGGGGATCAGAAAACAAAATACTTGGCTTACATTGAAAAGTGCTGTCTTCCGTTGTTCTGGATACATCAGTTGTTGATTTGTGATGATGGGTGATTCCTTTAAAGATCCTCAAACTAATAGAGTTTACAAGATACAACATTGTTTGAATTGTGAAAACAAATATGTTGTGTATGTTATAAAATGCCCATGTAATCAACTGTATGTAGGCAAGATTGTCCGGATGTTGAATGAGTGCATTGCTTTACATAGATCCTCCATATGGAAAGCACTTGTGGGAACTGACAGTAACACTCCACCAGTTGCAAAACATTTTGTTGAAATGGGTCATAGCCTCTTAGACTTTAAAGTAATGCCAATAGATCATATAGCCCCACTTATAAGAGGTGGTGACCATAACAAATACTTATTAAAGAGTGAATGCCGTTTGATATACGACCTGACAACAGTTTCACCTTGTGGACTAAGTGAAGAACTTAATTTGAAGTATTTCTTATAAGAACATTTTCCATATTGATGCAATGTTTTTTCTTTTTTCCTTTTGCTTTTCATTTTATATAAATGTTTGTGTGTTCTTGTGGCACCCCTTGATGCATGGCTTAGACTTTGCAACATTGACAGATGGCACTTTAATCTTTAAAAATTGATTCAATGTATAATGTATTTATATACCACCATCCAACAGCCGGAACATCACTTCCGGTCTGTGGAACTCAAACTCTGGTGGAACACACGCATCACTTCTGGGTTCCCGCAGTATGTGTTGACCCACCACATGGAAGTTATAGGTGAGATGAAGTGATCTATTATTATTTCCCATATACACTATTAAAGGTGAGTGCCACTTGTTGGTGCTGTTTACTCCAGGTGCAGGTAACCAGGGGGCTATAGGACCAGTGGCCTCAGTGTTGTGGGTATGCCCATGGAAGAAGGTACCGGAGGGTACTAAAACAGCTGTCGGAGCGGGCCGCAATACTGACACTTCAACGAGGGTTCATTGCACATGATTAGTACTTAGAATGGAACTGTTATTTTTACACTGCTGCACTTTGAACCTTGTGAATGGACGTTGTTAGCATTTGAAAATGACCAGGATGATATAAATATTTATTGCATATACATTGGTGTGCTGGTTGTCTGGTGTTTTGGATATTTGCTGTACACATATACATACACAAGTATACAAAAGTTTATACACACACACATCAGGGTTTGCAATTATGAGCTATACATGATATAGGTGGATAATGTATGTATGGCACTGCGGACCTCTTGTGGCATCCTATAAATAAAATGTAATAATAATAAAAGTAATGACTCGGTTTTCAAAAAATCACACGCCTGCCATACTAGTCACACCCCCTGCAGCAGCACACAATAGGCCCTTCATAAATTTCAGCTCCAGGCCTATGTGGACCTTAATCTGGCACTGTGTATAACAGGTAAGATGTTATTATAATTAGGAATAGATGTGAGTGAGATATTTAAGCAGTGCTCGAGCCACACATTAATCACAAATCTTCCCGTAGAATGTATCCATCAAAGTGAATCTCGGTGTTCACAGCTCTCGCTGGCACCTATGCTCCCTTTTGGTAATACAGTCTGACTGACTGGAGCATTTCAATATGAGATAATAATATCCGCCACAGCCACAATTTGCAGATAAAAGAGGGTTATCGAGACCGCAATCCAAGTCAGCACACAAAATGGGTATTGAAGACACAAGAGTACAAACAGACCTTAGTGCAGAGACCTTTAGCCAATTTAAAATCTTTTAAATTGCCTAATGGTCTCTACACTATGGTCTGTTTGTATTCTTGATTCTTCCTTACTCATGTTGCTTATACATAGGAGGAGGCTACATATATTGTTTCAAAAATATATCTGTTCTGCGACACTGAATGGTGAGCTGTATGTTCCTGTTTTGCCATTGAGGAGCGATTTCATGCTTTCATATATGTCTACATTTGTGAGTGCTCTTTATTATTAACATTTTTAAAATTGCCTAAAGGTGTCTGCACTATGGTCTGTTTGTATTCTTGTGTCTTCATGTTGCTTGCACATGGGAGGCGGGTACATAACTGTACTGTATATTGTTTTAGGAAATAAGAGGAAGCTCGACTCTATATATCATCTTTACCAATTGATGTGGAATATATTCAGAGGTCAATATATAGAAGAAATACTCATATGCGACTTCTTCTTTATATAAGGACTTTGCAAAGGGTGATTATTTCTCTATTATATTGGTGCTGGAAATGCAAAAGATGCGACCACACCAGACTGGGCTTTCCCTGACATGGTCGCATTAGATGCGACCAGTCAGAACTGCAACCTAGGCGGCTGCAGGAAGCTAATCTTGTCAAGTGGGACCTGCTGGTCCTTCTACACCCTCAGATTCCCCTGCACTGTGTCCCAATGACTGCTGGCCACAGTGATTTGGTAGCCAGCGGGACCCCCTCGCTTTCAATAGAAGAAGTGACTACTGCTGATGTGTCCCAATACCTGTGATCAGGCAGGCTGTTTGAACCCCCTCATGGTGGCAACACCACCCCGTACACCCAGAGCACAACTGTGACTGTGAAGCAGGTAGCAGCCATGGTTGCTGCTACTGGGAACCCGTGGCTCTCCCACCCCATCCATCCCCGATGCAGTTGCCTTCCCTGCTGTGATAACTACAGTTGCAGCAGCTGTGGCTACCAGAGCACCACCTCCTTCCCTGGCATGGTTGCCAGCAGCTGCACCAGCTCCTGCTCTATCCCAAAGTGATGGCACTCGCACCCCCTCCTCCCCAGCAATGCCAGCTACAGCTCCTTCACTAGCCAGCAGCACTCACACCCCCTCCTCACCAGCCACCCCAGCTATTGCTCTCCTGAGGCAGCAGCACTTACATACCCTCCTCTCTGGCTGCTCTGTCAACTAGAAGCCCTCTCCTCCACAGCCATGCCACACAGCTCAGTGCTGTCCACGACCACTCCTCCCAGGCTACAACTCTACCTCTACCTGTCTCCCCATGTATCAATCACTGCTTGACACAGTGATTGGGCATTGTGCATGAAATATATATATATATATATATATATATATAAAAAAGAAGGGTGAGAGCAAGTGCCTCTATAGTGTAGTAATACTTACAATATGGCACACTCTCAATAATTTAACGTGTACTGTATCACCACAAAACAACAGGCATTGGGTTATAGGTCCTTTTCTTGACTTCACTGAATTGATTCTCTTAACCAAATAAATGGCAATGTACTCCAACCATAGGATTGAAAAAGAGAGAGAAACACTTTCATAGTGTAGTAAATTCCAAAAAAGTTTAATTACAATACACACAACACACACATACAAATGAAGAATTACATTTAGAAAGGTTCAAACAAGCTTATCTGATAGTAGCTGGCCAAAAGTCTCAGGTACACCCACAGTCCTCAACACATTTTGTCCTTTGTGCAATTAGAGCTGGACTTCTTCAGGAGGATTCATAGAACACCCTAAAGCACTGTCTTATATACCTTAGAAGTGATTGCTAATGTCCAGAAGCAGCATTTCCGGTATTTGCTGCCATTTTGTCCATTATAGTGCATGCGCGGGATTTGGACAACACTCGCATGTGTCCTGATAGCTGAATCACAGGGCTCCATGTGTGGACCGCAGCACAATCTTGTGCTTACCCCTGCATGCGCGGTGACACAGCGCCAGAAGCATAGTGTTCAAACATGGAGATCTGTGTTAACCTTTGTTCGCCTGCGCCTGAGCAGCAACACAGAGCATTATTGGCTTTAACATAGCATGCCCGGTGTTTGTGCCAGAGGGAGCTTGTTATCCATACTCCCAGTTGCCTTTGCAACCTAATAAGGGATGTAGTACTACCCAGATATGTGCTATGTCTTTTCTGGTATAATTGTCCCATTATCGGTGGCCATTTTGTTGAAGTATCTCTATGACTATGATAGGGGCTTCCATTTTGTCTAAGGTTAAGCATAAGATTCTATACTGATTTTTAAACCAGTATTACCCTGTGTAAGTGGTTTAAAAATGGGTATTTTAGACATAAATTTAACAGCAATTAACAAGGCAGCAATGCAGAATAAACGTAGCTAGCAGCAAATTCTTTAAAAATGATTATATAAAGAATGCATGTAAAAGGGGTATATATAAAAAGGGGTATATATAGAAAAGCCTACTGTTATGTAAAACAGATTATTATAAGAGCCTATGTAGATATTACAGAATATACATATAGACATTAAAATATTAAAAACTTTAAAATATATATATATATACATGTAGAATAAATTTATATTTTTAGAAAGTGCATTTTATGGGTCAAAATTACAAGAAAGGTGCAATCTTATATGATTCATTTATACCAAATGGGGCCATTGTGTTTAAAGTAAAAACCCAAAACATTTCACGTTTTTTTTATCCCTATCACCACCCCTGTCACCTAATGAGACATAAAGGAAGGGAAAGTAAAGAAAACTCTTTTTGTTGGGGGCACAAACATATTAAATGTATAAAAATTGATCTTTAATGTTATCAATGATAATAATACGACAGTACATAGATGTAACACACATATAACAGAATACACGTATCTGGATGTCAAATATTTTCCATCAAATAGACCTATCAAGATGGATTTCATCTAGTGATATCTTAATATCTAAGATCTATAAAATACTGTAATAAAGAGCAAACATATATAGAGTATATGTAAAGGCATAATCTACTGAACTGCAACTGACCTAAAACACATGGTGGTATAAATGTCAAAGAAGTGACAAGAGAAGTAGTATGGTTTAAAAGAACTGCTCAGATCACGGAATGAGATACTGCTGTTAATTCATCTGCTAAATAGCATCAAATGATTTTAATGAGTGTTCCCCTCCTTGGTGGCAGTTAAAACAGTGGGAAAAAAATAAAGATAAGTAGCAGGTATTGTGAAAAGAGAGAATAATTAAAGTCATGTATCTGCTTTCAAATCTCGTTGCTTCTAAACATCGTGCAGAGGAGAATTTGATGAGAGTACACATAAACGACAGTAGTTAATTCTCATTTAATAGTGCATCTGCTTTCAGTCAAACTGTCCTGGCTCCTGCAGGTCAGTACTGATGAGAGTACGAAGAAAGAAAAAATATATCACCACAGGTCTGATGCAGTTACAGATGATCATGCAAACATTATGTAGTAATCCAAATATTGTTTAAAGAGAAGGGCTATTCCATATGGAGTACCAGGTGTCTGAAGTGAAAGGACTTTGCAGTGTGCACATACATATGTAAATCACAGTTCTCATAAAATTATACAATTGTCCCTCTACACTCCAATAAAACCCTTTGGTGGCTTATAAGAAATACAAGGTGTCTGAAATGAAGGGACTATATACATGTAAGTACATATATATGTAAGTCACAATTCTCATACAATAATACAATTGTACTTCTACACTCCAAATCAGAACCCTTAGGTAGCTAATATCTCTTAGTCAACAATCTGTCTCCTAGAGAAGTTATTTTGTTTCATACAAGGTAATGACATACCTCTGTGAAATAACAATGATATTAAATAGTGCAACTCAACCTCCACTCTGTACTCTGCACAAGCTGAAAGATTGGTTCTGCACCTGGATCATAGTAACATGAATCAAACATGTAAACAGTTAACCAACATCACAGAACTGCGAACCTGGTATGTTGATGGTCACTAGCTGGTATTTTTGTTAGCTTGTAAAATGCAGATTGTGAATACTTGCAGTAATGATTCCTGTGTCGAGTCCCACAGAGGGAAAACATTCAAATTAACACAAGGTAATACGGTAGAGAAATGAGACAAGTAGCCAGCCAAAAATTGGTTCTGTGTCTATGTAAAAAGCGTTCTGTACACACCACAGTCAAACCTAATAGATGAACATGGTTCGTGGCTACTGTTCACATAGTGAAAATGTATATCCTGCAGCAACTAGTTATGACTGCATATCGTGAGACAGACCGAGACATTACCTTGATAAGCCAAAGGGAAAATTAGTCACTTAGGTTCACAGTGCCCGCTGTGCGCACAGCGGGGAGAGCAATGCGCCCACCTCCACCACCGACGATATCATTTTGCCTTGTCCGGACAAGGCAAACTAACATACCTTTCTCCCAATTTTGCCAGTTACGAAGAAATTGCAGCTCGACTGATATTTTTAAAGAACAAATGGAAACATATTCAGGGAGGTTTCTTGAAAGAGTGTACCCAGAAGATATATGTAAAGCAACCAAAAAGGCAAACTATTTGAAACGACAGAATCTGATGGTCTAAAAACCGAAGAATCCAAATGAAAATAAAGTAATTTCTGTATCTTATTACAATAATAAGGAGAAAGAGATCTGAAGAATTTTTAATAAACACTGGGATATACTCATTGACCATAAACATTGACCATATTCTAAGTAAAGTACTCTCGGACAAAACCTTGCTAGCCTTTAGGAAGGCAAAAACATACAAAATTCCCTTGCTCCTAGCAAATCTGAGACCTTTAGAAGCCAAATCCACACAATGGATTAAACAGGCAAAAGGTTTCTTTAAATGCAACAATTGCAACATCTGTAAGTTTGTTAACACTAATAACAGCCAATTCTCCAATCATGATAATAGATCTTCTTTCACAATTAAGAGTCTTATGAATTGCATGAGCAGTTGGGTCATATATGTTATTGAATGCTCATACCATTTGAAATATGTGGGCAAAACAAAAAGAAATATAAAATTGAGAATCCAAGAACATACACGTGGGATCAAAAATAAGATTAATAACCACTCTATTCCCAAACACTTCTGCAAATATCATAATGCAGATCCCTCTGGTTTTAAGTTTAAAGTGATAGAGCATGTCTCATTAGGTGACAGGGGTGGTGATAGGGATAAAAAACTATCACAATGTGAAATGTTTTGGGTGAACACTGGGCATGCTATGTTAAAGTCGATAGCACTCTGTGTTGCCGTGCAGGTGCAGGTGAACACAGGTTAATGCCAATCTCCCTGTTTGAACACTGTTTCTGGCGCTGTGTCACCGCACATGCAGGGGTAAACACAAGATGGTACTGCTTTCCACACATGGAGCCTTGTGATTCAGCTAACTATCAGGACACATGCGAGTGTTGTTGAAATCCCGGGCATACGCAATAATGGACAAAATGGCGGCAAATACTGGAAATGCCACTTACGGACATTAGCAATCACCTCTAAGGTATATAAGACAGTGCTTTAGGGTGTTATATGAAACCTCCTGAATGAAATGCATTGAGGACAGTGGGTGTACCCTGAGACTTTTGACCATCTACTATCAGATAAGCTTGTTTGAACCTTTCTAAATGTAATTCTTCATTTTTATGTGTGTGTTGTGTTTCTCTCTCTTTTTGAATCCTATGTTTGGATATGTTTGAATCCTATGTATGTACATTGCCATTTATTTGGTTAAGGGAATCAACCCAGTGAAGTCAAGAAAAGGACCTATAACCCAATGCTTGTTGTTTTGTGGTGATACAGTGCGTGTTTAATTATTGAGCGTTTGCCATATTGTAAATATTACTACACTATAAAGGCCCTTGTTCTCACCCTTCTGTTTTTCATAAGCTTGGGATCATACAACAACTGTTAACTGTTCTTTTGGAGAACATAGAGCTGCCACTGCTAAAACAGGATTATAGTGGAACAGATGTCCATATCTATATAAGACAGCCACATCTACATGGAAATATACATGACTGAGCGCTATTTCAGTACCATATTGTAATATATATATATATATATATATATATATATATATATATATATATATACACACACACATATATAAAATACAGGTAGAGAGTTTCCCATATTCGCAATGCTTGGGACCAGCAGCATTTCGGATATGGGATTTTTTCAGTATTTAGAATATTTGGGGGCTTGGCAGCATATATGATGGACTGGCATGGGTGTGTGGAGGTCTGGCATTGTTAGCAGGGGATCTGACTTGCATGTGTCCAGCAGCATCTGTGGCAAGGTGCGGGAGAGGGTCCAGCGGTGGGGTGCAGGGGGTCTGGCAGGGGTGCAGCAGGCGCCACTAGCTTCTGCAAGGGGGCTCCGGCACTGTAGAAGATAAGTAACCAGTGAAAGAATGGATGCAATGCCCTTCCCATGCCAGCAGTCAATGGATACAGTGTATATATGTGTGTATGTATATAAATATATATAATAATGTGTGTGTGTATGTATATATATATATATATATATACCATCCCATATTGTTTCTTTGGACTACAGGGATTAACTCTACTGTGATACTGCGGTACTTATTGTGCAATAGTATGTCACAGCCAACAGACCAAGCTACAGGTCTGGGCTTTATAAATGTGGATCTACCATTGGGTGACCAATTTACATTCTCGGACACAGATGCTGAACAGATTCTATTTAAGGATAATCTGACTACTGCAGCAGGAATACAGTCAGCTGACTATTATTATACCCAGCTTTACAGATTGAAAAAGAAAGAAGTAGATTTCTTCTTGCACGGGGTCACTTTAAGTGACTATTTCAGAAACAAAAAAATCCCGAGGGGATTTCGTATCCGCAACATACCGACCATCGGACGTTTCAATCCCGAATTTTGCGGCTATATTGAATAAGGCCTCTTTTGACCTCATCTTGTTAGTTATTGAGGAGGCTGGCAGGGAGTTAAACGCAATAAAGAACAAAATTGAGGTATTCGAGACCACACATCACCAGACACTAATTGAGGATAATACCTGTGACTGGATAACTAAATTACAAACACAAACAGAAAAATATTGCAGTGATCTAATTAAGTTTAAACAAAATAAACTTAATATAGTTAATAAGGATTACGAAGAGTTTATTCATGGGCAAATAACCCGACAGGGGCAAGAAGATCACAATACACAGGCCCTAACAGGAGATATAAAAAGTTTGCCCTTGAAACAGATACCTCCAGTGGAGGGCAGTCTACAGATCAGGAATGTGCTGGCATAAGTGGGGCTCAATCTTCTCGCAGGCCCCCTTTAGGGGTTACTACAAGAGCCAAAAAAGATCACCCCCCAGACTCTATACAAGACGAGGAGGTCAGTGGCAGAGGCAGAAAAAAGCAGCCACTAAAAAAGAGGAAATAGTTTACAATTTATCCAAAAGAATCCTTACGGCTGATGAACTAAGTGTACTACACAGAGGATTGAGTTTTGTCCCGACAGTACAGCATGATACCCTTACTAGTCAAATTGATCTACATAGACTCAACCGACAACTTCGACTTAAGGAATTTTTTGATGATAAACCCACTTTAAAGATTAATACTCCCACTTTTCAGCCAAGCCATTCAAAATCTATCTTTGAGCCTGTTTCCAACAATCTGGCTATAAAGGGATTCACTAATGCAATTGATGTGTGCATCTCTAGAAATAAAGGATGCGGTAATAAAACACATTCTAACTTATCTAAAAATGAGTTGACTGCTCTTAAACAACTTAGCAGGGATACCAGTATAACTATCCGCCCCGCTGACAAAGGGGGCGGAATAGTGATACAGGATGTTTCTGTATACCGTGATGAAATATTGAAGCAATTGGCGGATACTAAAGTTTATTGCAAACTAGAGGGGGATCCCACTAAGATATATCATGCAGAATTAACTACAATATTATCATCAGCTGTAGATGAACAAATAATTAATAAATCCATTCAAGATCAATTGTTACCAACTTTACCAAGAGTACCGGTTTTCTACACACTACCCAAACTTCATAAGGACCCTGTTAATCCACCGTGTAGACCGATCATATCGGCAAGGGATTCCTTGTATTATGAAGTATCACGATACATCGACTTTCACTTGCAACCAGTGATACAGGCTGAAAGAACATACCTAAAGGATACTACCTCTTTTTTACAAAAACTTGCAACTTTAGGACCGTTACCGGAGGTTTGCTGGTTATGTACAGTCGACGTCGTCAGTCTGTACACTAGTATCCCCAACATCAGGGGTATTGTAGCTATGGAACACCTATTAATTAACAACCCTCACTATTGTGGACCTGACCTATGTTTTTTCATAGAGTTGTTGCGGCTCACATTGACAAGGAATTACTTTGTCTTTGATGGTAGTTTCTATCTACAAACACATGGATGTGCCATGGGCTCATGTGCAGCATCGGCATACGCTAATGGATTTATGTATCGTGTGGAACAGGATCTTTTTTTCAGCAGACCTGAGTATGCTGGGATGATCAAGTTCTTCACACGATACATAGATGATATATTTATTGTCTGGTTGGGCAGTAAAGATGAATTCATTAACATGATGGTGAGAATTAATCTGTTGGATAGCGATATTAAATTCACTTACGAGATTGATTCGGAAGAGGTCCATTTTCTAGATGTCTCAGTGAAAATAACACAAGACAAAATCCAAACCTCAATCTATAGGAAACCCACAGACCATAACACATTGTTACTAGCCTCCAGCTTTCACCCAAATAACCTTAAGAGGGGGCTGCCATATTCCCAGTTCCTGAGGATACATAGAATATGCAGTGATCCTGATGACGAACTTAAGCAGATGGATAACATGTTTGAAAAATTCACCAACAGGGGTTACTCACGTAACCTTCTGGTAGAAGCAAAATCATGAGCTCTAGCTGCCCCTAAAGATAGCTGTAACAAAATTCAGAGAAAAAATACAGCTCACAAACTAGTATGGGTTAACAGTTATAGCACAGCTAGTAAGTCCATAGTCAGTACGGCCAAAAGATTTTGGCCTATGATAAATACTGATCCAGGACTAAAAAGTCTTAAGGACACCAGTTTGTTACCTTGTTATAAAAGAGGCAAAAATATTCACGATCTGGCTAGTCCACAATGACATCACTGGCTTTGGCCACATTCCTCCCACTCATTTTTTGACTAAAAAACCAGGGAATTACAAATGTTTGGGATGCACTACATGCGGATTTCTTGAGATAGGTGACAGTTTTGTCCATCCACACTCGGGACAAAGATTTAATATTCGTGAAGTGCTGACCTGTACCAGTCAATTTGTAATTTATTTTATACGCTGTCCTTGTGGATTACTCTATATAGGGAAAACCACTAGACAGTTTCGTGAAAGGATGGCCTTACACAGGTCTGCCATCCGCCTTGCCTTGTCTGGTAAGGAGAATGAACAACCTGTGGCTCGCCACTTTCGTATATGTAAACATACTTTATCTACTTTGCGATACAAAATGATAGAGCAGGTCCCAGATCATCACAGGGGGGGTGACAGAGCTAGAAAATTGTTACAAAGGGAGGCCTATTGGATTTACCGCCTCAATACTCTGCAGCCCCATGGTCTCAATGAGACAGTATCGTTAGCCTGCTTTGACTAATCCTATGTTATTTAATATTTTTGCTACTTCATCTTTAAGGTCTCTCCACTTTGTTTTAGAGACACCAAGTATATTGTAATAGCGATTTTATAGATATATATTTATTCTGCTTGATATATACATCTATACTAATTTTACATTGTCTGGATATGTCACCCATATCGAAAATACTGTTTTGATAGATCCTTTTGTATATAATTTGGTGAAGGCTCTTCACTTAACAATTTTGTTTCTCTGGGTTGCCATAGTGAGCGGAGCTCTGGACGTCATGTGGGCTGCGTGGTGCTGCGCGATGACGTCAGATGCCCTCTCAGATGGACAGAGACGATCGCACTCGGGGTGGACTCTGTATGTTATTTAGGTAAGTGTGTTTATGTTTGTTTGTTATCTTCCTGACGAAAATCCAAAAGATTGAAACGTTGAAGTAAAGAAGTTTAGAACTTCATCAGTTTACTGATTTTTTACTAAGGAGTGTCGCTGCTACCACTTTCTACACTACAGTTTTCTGTTACTTGCGGAGGGCACCCGAAATCATTGACTGAGGAGGAGTGCCAAGCTTTATGCCATTTTATATATATATATATATATATACTGTATATGTGTATATATATATATATATATATATGTGTGTGTATGTATATATATATATATATATATATTAACAAGTTTGACTTATTTGTAGACCTAAATACATTTTTTTTAAAGTTAACGCTAGAGAGACACTTTTTGAAAAATCCAACCCCCAAAATTGCTTACAAACCAAAACAAAAACCTCTAGTTTCCCACACTTCTAAATATTATCCTGTTGAGTCAAGGGGGAGTCACATAGACATATTCTATGACTTGGTAAGGGAAGATTTTAGAAATATTACAGTAGACATTGATAAATTCAATTGTAACTTAAACCCCACAGAAAAACAAGCTGAAGTCTGAGAAAATGTTGGTCATTAAGGAGGCTGACAAAGGGGGGGCAGTCATAGTTCAAGATAGGAACTTCTATCTGACGGAAGCATATAAGATCATAGGAGACAGTACCACTTATGAGAAACTAACTGGAGACCCTACAAAAGCCTATCAGGAGGAATTATTCATCTAACTAAATAAAGACAAAAGAGAGGGTATTAAATGTGACAGAGTACGATTATCTATATATTAAAGCCCCCCATATTCCAATATTTTACCATATTCCAAAAATTCACATAATAAAGACTGCCCCTGGAAGACCTATTATATCAGGAATAGATTCAATAACAGCCAACCTGTCCCACTTTATAGACCTAAAGCTCCAACCCTTCGTAAAATCTTTAAGGTAATACTAGACTCCACAAGTCTACTAAGAGAACTCCAAGATATGAATTGGAATCCTACTTATAAATGGATGACAATTGATGTACAAGCCTTATACTCTTCTATCCCACACAAAAAAGGATTGCAAGCAGTAGAAAAAATATTAAGCCAAGATCAAACTATGTCCTTTAATGAAAGCGAGCTTATATTAAATAGCATTAAGTTTATTTAACAGTAAATAAGCAATCAGCGCTCGCAAATAGAGATATACTTGAACACAATTTCTTTAAGTTTGAGGCTGAGTTTTTTCTCCAAAAACAAGAGATGGCCATGGAAACAAAATTTGCCCCAGCATATGCAAATATCTTAATGGGGGAATGGGAACAGGAGTTCATATATATAATCTAAACCCTGAGGTATATAATATAAGTTTTTATCATTGTTATATTTATGATTTAATATTGATATGGAAAGGAGATCCATTGAGTGCTGAAAAATGTATATCTTACATCAATATGAATGACTATAACCTTAAGATTATTTATAAATGCAATGATAGCAATATTTCATTTTTGGACCTACACTTAGAAGGACATGGAAACACCAGTATTGTAACTTCATCCTAATTTAAAGAAACATACTGCCAATAGCTATATCCCTTCAAAAAGCTGTCACCTTCCTAGTTGGAAAAACAATGTCCCATATGCCCAGTTCCTCTGAATGAGGAAGAATTGCAGTGATATACACTGGTGGCCAAAATTGCGGACATTTTGAATGCTTACAAAAACTGTTTCACTTCATGCAGTGAATGCTGAATTCAACACAATAAACAAAGGTCAAATATTTGCATTACAAGGGAAGTTATGTTAATTTCAGTCAGACAAAGAAGTACAGATGCATGAGATTCATGAAGTGGATTGTAGTAACAGCTACTACCAGCCAATTGTAATTGTCATTCTGAGGACCAATCAGCTGTCATTTATGAGCAGGTGCAAGGTCATATTCAAAGGTGGGAAAGGTCAGTTTGGCTGTTTCATTTTGCAGAATAAAGTTGGTTACTAAAGTGCAATTACAGTTGGATGTTTATGTGTATTGTTTAGTGCTATTAACTGTGTAAAAAACAAATACAACAATGTCATCCAAGCAAAGTGGTGATTGGTCACCCAGGAAGAGATCCAGGAATGTGGTGTTATGTGAAAATGGTCTTTTGTATGCAGCAATTGTGAGAGAAGTTGGTGGGAATGGGACAACATCAGGAGTACAAAAGTTTTGTTTATGCTATCAGGAAACACAATCTATACAAAACAAAGAAGGAAAAGGATGGAAAAAGTGCACAACAGCTGTTGATAGGAGAATAAAACAAATTTGCATCATGGACAGATGGATGTCATCTGGGGCCATTAGCACTGTACTGAGTGCAACTGCTGTTTTTGTCAGTGCAAGAATGGTACAGAGAAAACTAACGGTGGTTGGCCTAAAAGGTAGGATTCCCTGAAAAAAGCCATTGCTGAATAAAAAGCAGCAGCAGAAACGAATACAGTGGGCAAAAGAACACATTGCATGGACAGAAGGTCAGTGGAAACAAGTGATATGGATTGAAAAAACTAAGATATCGATATTTGGTAGTGATGGGAGAAAATATCTGAGACGTCACATCGGGGAAGAGTTACATCCAGATTGCATTCAAGCAACAACAAAGAATCCTATAAGTGTTATGATCTGGGCATGTATGATAGCAGATGCTGTAGGCCACCTTTATGTCATATATGGCACACTGAACAGCAGAAAGTACATTGACACCATCCTACAACCAAAACGTCTGCCTTCTGTCAGGGATCTTTCTCCAGAGAATGCCCCATTTTTTTTCCAGCAGGATTCAGCTCCCTGCCACACTGCATGAATCTGCAAACAGTGATTCATGGAGAATGACATGCAGGTGCTGGGATGGCCAGGAAACAGCCCAGACCTGAACCCCATAGAACATTTGTGGTTTCGTTTGAAAAAACTGGTACATCTGAGGTGTTCATCCAATATAAGACAATTAATTGAGGCTATAATTGTCTCATTCTACCACATAATAAAGAAGGAATAGCTCCAAACATTGGTTGACACAATGCCATGTCGCTGTGCTGCTGTCTTGAAAAATAAAGGATACCTAACGAAATACTGATAGGACAGTAACATCATAAGTACACAGGGATTTTCACCCTAAGTGTTGTTTTCACTGCATAACTTCCCTTGTCATGCAAGTATTTGACCTCTGTTTATTATGCTGAATTCAGCATTACATTTCCTTTCATTTGATATATGAATCATTGCACTGCATGAAGTGTAACAGTATTTATAAGCATTCAAAGTTGAAAAACATTCAAATTTCAAAAAGTGTCCGCAATTTTGGCCACCACTGTAGATCAATTTTAGAAGCAATCTCAAATATTAGTAGAAAGATTTTTGGAAAGAGGTATAAAAAAAGAGATAATAGAGGAAGCCAGAAGATGGGCTAATGCAAAAGATAGAACTGAATTATTAAACCTAAAAAAAGATAAAAAAAACCTTAGAGAAACACTGGAATATATTATTAAAAGATTCATTGTTGGGCCTCCATCTCACAGAGAAACCAAAGTTGACCTTCAGAAAAGCAACCAGTCTAAAAAGTATTTTAGCTCCAAGCATGCTACGTCCAGTGGGAAAAAGTCAGAAGCAACTCGAGGACAACTTCTTAAGCAAGAAGTCAGGGTGCTATCCCTGTAATAGGTGTATTTGTTGTAAACACATGGAAAAAAACAGTTATCTGGAATGAGGACAATAAAAGAAACCTTAAATGTAAGGATATAGCAACCTACAACTCGAACTATGTCATCTATAGGATTACTTGAGGTTGTGGACTACACTTTGTAGGAAAAACTAAAAGAAGTATCAAACTTCGCATACAAGAGCATTTAAGAAATGTAAAAAATAAAATCAGAACACAGTCTTCCAAGACACTATTTAGAACATCACAATTCAGATGTGAGAGATTTAAAATTCACCATACTTGAACATATTAGCGAAGACCCAAGAGGGGGGAGTAGAGATTTACAAATTTCTAAAAGGGAGTCATACTGGATTTATACTCTAAACACATTATCACCTAGTGGTCTAAATGAAGGTATTGATATTGTGTCATTTCTGCATAAGTGATTATTGAGTGATTATCTTGTATTTTTTAGCCTGCTAAGTAATATTGTGAAATATTTGTTAACTATTAGACCATTATCTAGGGGTCCAAATTAAAGTATTGTTTTTGTTTCAGCTCCTGTGTCATTTTTGGATCTTATACTGTATTATTTATATCCTGCAAAATAATATTGTGAAATATTGGTTAATAATTGGACTTCAGTTGTCATACAATTGTCAAATGCTGAGATAAGGTGGAGGTTATTTTGAAGACCATTTAAATTATCTTTGCAGGGTTTACACAATTCCATCCCACATTATATTCAGTATTAAAATGTAAGCACTTATCTAAAATTATAAGATAAAGTGAGGTGAAACCATTAAAATGTAAACAAATGAAAGTTATAAGTTCCCAAAAGAACAGGTATAAATAAGGAGCATTTATATTAATAAATCCCCAAACATTAGGTATGAGTGCAGGTTATAAATATATATATATATATATATATATATATATATATATATATAGTACACATCCCCAAGGCCTAAATATAAGTGTGGGTTATTTCCTCTGATATAAGAAATGTTAGCACTTATGAGAATACATTAAATAAACACAAGTAATGAAAGTACTATAAAATCCCAAATAATGGGAACACATTGTATTATATGTTCCCAAACATCAAATTCAAGTATATCAAATATGAACACATTTTTAGTTAACACTATTCAATATATCCCCAGACAAAAGTAACTTAAATCTCCAGACACTAAGTTTACGGTTCCCAGATACTAAAGGTACAGTATGTGAGAAAACATAAAATAGATGAAAATGTATAAACACATAGCTTGAACATAAGTGTAGGGTAAAAAAAACCCCATTAATGTCATCACTATCCTCTCAGTCTTAATAAAGAAAGGAGAGGAAAATAAAAAACTGATGGGAATTCAATGAAAGACTTGGAACACATTCAGTAAAAGGTATCAACCACACCTGGAATGCAAATCTGTTTAACTTGCTAAAATAAATGTTAAAAATTGTTTTACAACACAAGTATATATATATATATATATATATAGATATAGATATAGATATATACACAGAGTACATCCAGAAAGTATTCACTACGCTTCTCTTTTTCCACATTTTGTTATGTTACAGCCTTATTCCAAAATGGAATAAATTCATTTTTGTCCTCAAAATTCTACACACAATACCCCATAATGACAACATGTAAAAAGTTTTTTTGAGATTTTTGCAAATTGAATAAAAAATAATTAATAAGAAATCACAAGTACATAAGTATTCACAACCTTTGCTCAATACTTTGTTGATGCACCTTTGGCAGCAATTACAGCCTCAAGTCTTTTTGTATATGATGCCACAAGCTTAGCACACCTATCTTTGTGCAGTTTTACCCATTCCTCTTTGCAGCACCTCTCAAGCTCCATCAGGTTGGATGGGAAGCGTCAGTGCACATCCATCTTCAGATCTCTCCAGAGATGTTTAATCGGATTCAAGTCTGGGCTCTGGCTGGGCCACTCAAGGACATTCACAGAGTTGTCCTGAAGCCACTCCTTTGATATCTTAGCTGTGCACTTAGGGTCATTGTCCTGCTGAAGGATGAACCATCACCCCAGTCTGAGGTCAAGAGTGCTCTGGAGCAGGTTTTTATCCAGGATGTCTCTGTACATTGCTGCATTCATCTTTCCCTCTATCCTGATTCCTGACTAGTCTACCAGTTCCTGCTGCTTAAAAACATCCCCACAGCATGATGCTGCCACCGCCATGCTTCACTGTAGGGATGGTATTGGCCTGGTGATGAGCGGTGCCAGGTTTCCTCCAAACATAATGCCTGGCATTCATGCCAAAGAGTTCAATCTTTGTCTCATCATGGTCTGAGAGTCCTTGAGGTGCATTTTGGCAAGCTCCAGGGGGGCTGCCAAATATGTTAATAATGTCAGAACTATCTGGAAATTTGATCTACTATTAAAGTACACAATCAAGAGAAAAAATATTAGAGATGTAGACAAAAACATATATAGCTACTTTAGCGACACATTCATATGTCTACATTGCCCCATTAACTTCTATTATTAACATGATTAGCCATGATGTTATCTTCGTTTCTAACTTGTAACATGTATCCTTTTGTACAGCTGTCAGTGGGCTAAGGAGACAGCATACCCGATGTGTGAGCTGTTCCCAAGACAACCCACTGACTTTGGTCTGAAGTCATCAGATGGGGACAGCCCAGCCACGTGCCTGGCTTCCACACTCACTACCTGCCCTGGCCTGCTGAAGCATGTAAGGAGGATTTAACTCCTATAAAGGTAAGCCAATATTGCAATAATTTGTGTCATGTCTATTTAAATTACTGCATTGCCAGCCTTGAGGAAAGGGTCCTGCGTGGCCCTGAAACGTCGGCCTCTTTTAGCATGCGATACATTTCAGTGATTGAACTTTCAAGTCCGGGAGTGCCGCTGTCTTCTTTTGCCATACTATTTAATCTTCTGCAGAAGGCACCCCGGCATCTACAATTATCACATATCGAGTGCCGGTTCTATTTGGGAATATATATATACATATATATACACCATTTGATACTCCAACACAAATAAC
Source organism: Taudactylus pleione (assembly GCA_031769625.1). NCBI lineage: Eukaryota > Metazoa > Chordata > Amphibia > Anura > Myobatrachidae > Taudactylus > Taudactylus pleione. The sequence continues at coordinate 7,160,251 of JAUIMM010000975.1, forward strand.
CAGGGGCATATAGCCTAACTTGCTCTGGTGCCCACCTTATGGGGTCAGTACCCCTAATCAACATAGTCCATAATGAAAGGTGGCACTCAGAGTCTAATAAATCCAAATACCCTTATCAGAGGTATTTATTAATGCAAGTCAATGTTTTGGGGTCTTTCACCCCTTCCTCAGGACAACATAACAAATATAGTGCAACATAACATACTTAAATACGTAATGTATAATGACACCCCCATCCCTCCTTCTCAGACCATGTTGGAATGCATGTGTAAAGGCTGGATAGGTCTAGTGTGGCCAGAGTCTTCTCATCAGGCACCACTACAATTGCATCTAACTTATTGAGCAACATACTAGAATCTCTGAAGTATGTAGAGGTGCCCTGAATGAACGGTTGTAAATAGGCATCAAAATTAAGATTCTTACCTTAAAGATGCTTCCACTCTTGTGCTGATAAAAATTAATTCTGGTGTGGTACCTTTAATTTAAAATAATTTCTATTTAAAACATACAGGTTTATTGACAGAGATAAAACTAAACTACAATATGAGCCAGTTTCAGTCTGTTAGAAGGCCACAGCTTTTATTGTCTGTCCTGGCTCAATGTTTTCATATGCTAAATTAATTGTCTAGCAAGTCTGTCCAGGAACAATAAATGGTGTAGTTTGAAACAGTGAGCTACTGTATACAATTTTGCTTAAGGTGTATATGATATGGCAATGTAACTATGAGGCAGAAAGTTATTTTAAAATATAGCAAATACAGTATCTACACAGACTATGAAATTTATTTTACCTTTTCCCAAATTCTTTCTCTGCATCTACTTAATTCATAAAGAACAGAACTTGGTGTATCACCACAAATGGTGTAAGATACAGTATAGAACAAATTGTTCTTACATTTTTGTGATGCCTCTTCCAGCTCTGGTGATACCCCAAATTCTTGTCCGTGAATCTCTCTCTCTCAAGTTTTTACTTTTCAGTATCTCTTTCTCTACTGTACACTAAAGACGCATCTCCAACCTCTTCTCCTTACACACGATTCTTTCTGTCCGTGTTTTTTTTTTTATTATTTTCCAGTACTGTATGTTTCGGTGACCTGTCTTAAGGTGCTTGTGCACCAGACAATTTGCAGGAATGATAACAATATGATTCACTGATATATTGTTCATATCATCTAGTGCATATACAGTATATCACCAAGGATGCATGCACACGCTCCCCCAAGGTTTAAACGATATCCCCAGTGGGCTGTACATGCAGCCCAATCTAGGGATATTGTTAAACCTCCCACCCCCTTGTCTTTCCTCACTGCCAACATCAGAAAGTGTGCATAGAGTACACTTGATGACACCGGCACCATGGCGAACAATATAAGCTCATACAGTATACACCTGGTCTAGTGCCCATGGCCCATACTGTACAGTAAGTGCATACTATCAATAAAGTGTAACAATACTGTAGTAATAGTACTGTCAGGCTGAATTTGACAATTTTCCACATTGTTTTGAGGCAAAATTAAATTTATTTTTTTGTTTGTCTGGATTTGAACCAGTGGCTGAACAGCCGCTGGCATTTGAATGCCATTCTCATTTCTCACCCATATTGTAATGTGGAGACAATAAAAGTACTTGCTTTACTGTAACATTAAAGCATTTTTTTTACACATAGACTGGCTAATCATTGCTAAATATGACATGCCTAAAAATGACATGTTTTTTTCCCACAGTTCAGGAATATGAAGGGCACCAGCCCCCCATCACCCAGGAACCTGCACCCGGGCCAAGCTGCCTTTCCAGACCACATAAGTACTGTACCGTACACTACATTGTCTTCTACTGTATCTCTCTTCATTTCTCCTTAACACAGTGTCTCTCTCTTTTTCTCTCTCTCATCCAAAGACACATCTCCAACCTCTTCTCCTTACACATGAATTCTTTTTGTCCTTGTGTAACAGGAACATTCTGTTTTTTTTCCACAGTCAGAGAAATTGAAGAGCCCTGGCCCAGGAGGCTGCAGCTGGCCCCAGCAGCCCCTTTACTCTCCATAAGTACTGTACATTGTCTTCTACTGTATCTCTCTCCTTTTTTTCCTTTTCACAGTCTCTCTCTCTCACCTGTACTACAATAATGCATCTCCAACCTCTTCTACTTACACACTAATTCTTTCTGTCCTTGTGTTTTTCTTTATTTTCCAGTACTGTATGTTTTGGTGACTTGTCTTAAGGGGCTTACGCACCAGATGATTTGCAGGAATGATAACAATATATATTGTTCATATCCTCTAGTGTATATGCAGTAAATCACCAAGGATGCATGCACATGCTCCCCCGAGGCATCAACGATATCCCCAGTGGGCTGTACATGCAGCCCAATCTGGGGATATTGTTAACCCTCCCACCCCCTCATCTTTCCTTGCTGCCAGCATCAGCAAGTATGCATAGAGTACACTTGATGACACCAGCCCCGTGGCAAACAATATTGGCTCAAACACACCTGGTCTGGTGCCCATGGGCCATACTGTACAGTAAGTGCATACTGTCAGTAAAGTGTAATAATACTGTAGTAATAGTACTGTCAAGCTGAAGTTATTGACATATTTCCACATTGTTTTGAGGCAAAATGACATGTTTTTTTTGTTTTGTTTTTTTCCACAGTACAACAAATTGAAGGGCCTCAGACCTCCCAGCCCAGGTCCAGTTGCCTTGCCAGGCCGCGTAAGTACATTGTACTTGTACACTACAGTACATTGTCTTCTATATCACTATCTCCTTTTTTTCTCTCTCTGTCCTGTACACTAAAGATGCTTCTCCTTACACACTAATTATTTCTGTTCTTGTGTTTTTTTATTTTCCAGTACAGTTATATATTTCTTTATTTTCACAGGCCAAGAACCTGAGGAGGAGGCAGAGGATGAGCCGGACTCCCCTCCCCAGCCAAGTAAGTACTGTATACTGTAGAATAAGACATTTTGTTTTACTACTGTACTGTACAGTAATGTTACAGTATGTTTACCCTCTATAGTACTTTCCTACTGAGTGCATTACTGTGTGATTCTTTTCTTTACACAGAACACCTCCATATTGTGATTGTGGAGCTGGAGAGTGAGATCAGCAGTGATTCTAGTACACCTTAACCTTGCATTTTTTGGTTAGGGTTATGCACGTCCTGGAGAGTTCGGTTTAGGGTGTGGGGAGGGGGGTTAGGTTTAAGCACTAACAGGTGTAGGTTAGGCACTAGGGTGGAGGTTAGGGTTAGGCACTCATAATAGGTTAGGTGGGGAGAGGGTAAGGTATAGTTTAATTATCTTCCAATGTCAGGATCTTTTCCATTGGGCTGATGCTGTTGGGATTTGAACTGGTGGCTGAACAGCTGCCGGCATTTAAATGCCATTCCCATTTCTCACCCAAGATGTAATTTGGAGACAATAAAAGACCTTGCTTTACTGTAACATTAAAGCATTTTTTTACACATACTTTAGAGATGCTAATCATTGCTAAAAATGACATGTCTCAAAATGACATGTTTTTTTTTCACCACAGTTTGGGAACATAAAGGGCACCAGCCCTCCACTACCCAGGAGCCTGCACAGGGGCCAAGCCTCTTTTCCAGGCTGTGTAATTACTGTAAATACCATATACTACATTGTCTTCTACTGTATCTCTCTCCATTTTTACCTTTTCACAGTGTCTCGCTCTCCTTAGTGTAGTCCAAAGATCCATCTCCAACCTCTTCTCCTTACACACTAATTCTTTCTTTACATGTGTATTTTTTTTTCCAGCACTGTATAGTACACTATGTTTTAATGACCTGTCTTTAGGGGCTTACACGCTAGATGATTTGGATGAACATTAACAATATCGTTCAATGATACATTATATAGTATTGTTCATATCGTCTAGTGTGTATGTAGTAAATCACTAAGGATGCGTGTGCGCGCTCCCCCGAGGCATCAACGATATCCCCAGTGGGCTGTACATATAGCCCAATCTGGGGATATTGTTAACAATGCCATACTGGCAAATGCAGCATGGCATACTGTACTCTCCCACCCCCTCATCTTTCTTTACTGCTGGGATCAGCAAGTGTGCATAGAATACACTTGATGACGCCGGCACTGTGGCGAACAATATTGGCTCATACACACCTGGTCTAGTGCCCATGGGCCATACTGTACAGTAAGTGCATACTGTCAGTAAAGTGTAATAATACTGTAGTAATAGTACTGTCAGATTGAATTTATTGACATTTTTCCACATTGTTTTGAGGCAAAATGACATGTTTTTGTCTTGTTTTTTCCACAGTACAACAAATTGAAGGGCCTCAGCTCTCCCAGCCCAGGTCCAGTTGCCTTGCCAGGCCACGTAAGTACAGTACTGTATACTACATTGTTTTCAATCTCTCTCCTTTTTTTCCTTTGTCAATGTCTCTCTCTATCCTGTACTCCAAAGACGCATCTCCAATCTCTTCTCCTTACACACTAATTTATTCATTTATTCTGTCCTTGTGTTTTTTTTTATTTTCCAGAACTGTACAGTATGTTTCGGTGACCTGTATTTAGGATGCTTACACACCTGATGATTTGCATGAATGATAACAATATGGTTCAATAATATACAGTATTGTTCATATCGTCTAGTGTGTATGCAGTATATCACCAAGGATTCGTGCATGCACTCCCCTGAGGCATCAACAATATCCCCAGTGGGCTGTACATTAAGGCCAATCTAGGGATATTGTTATCGATGCCATGCTGGCGAATGCAGCATGGCCTACCCTTCCACCCCCTCATCTTTCCTTGCTGCTGGCATCAGCAAGTGTGCATAGAGTACACTTGATGATGCCGGCACCACTACCAGGCCCATGGCAAACAATATTGGCTCATACTGTACAAACCTGGTCTAGTGCCCATGGGCCATACTGTACAGTAAGTGCATACTGTCAGTAAAGTGTAATAGTACTGTCAGGCTGAATTTCTTGACATTTTGCCACATTGTTTTGAGGCAAAATGACTTTTTTTTTTTTCCCACAGTACCACACATTGATGGGCCTCAGCCCTCCTCACCTGAGCCTAGTTGCCTTGCCAGGCCACATAAGTACAGTACTGTATACTACATTGTTTTCTATCTCTCTCCTTTTTTTTCCTTTTTAGTGTCTCTCTTTCTCTCTCTCTCCTGTACTTCAAAGACGCATCTCCAACCTCTTCTCCTGTGTGTTTTTTTTATTTTCCAGTACTGTACAGTATGTTTTGGTGACCTGTATTAAGGGGCTTACACACCAGACGATTTGCTTGAACCGTAACAATATTTATATATATTTATTTATGCTTGTTCATATCATCTAGTGTGCATGCAGTAAATCATCAACAATGCGCACGCTTGCTCACTCCATCGAGTGGATAATGATATCCCCAGTGGGCTGTACAGTACATGAAGCCCAATCTGGGGATATTGGTAACGATGCCATGCAGTGAGGCTACATTTACAGTATTGCCATTTTTTAAATTGTCAAAATTACAATATGTTTTTTTTTTCACAGATCGCTACCATCGCCACCCTTCCAGGCCTCATAAGTACTGTACTCTACTGTACATTGTCTTCTACAGTACTGTATCTCTCTACAGATTATCGTCCAGATCATTAAACTTATCATCTATAGTGTAATACTGTACAGTATATGCAGCAAAAGACCCATTTCCAACCTTGTCTGCTTACACACTAATTCTTACTGTACAGTACTGTACTACTGCTTTTTTTCAGTCCAGTGCAGTACAGTATGTTTCGGTCACCTTGTCTTATACTGTAAAAAAGTGTAATAATACAGTAGTACAGTAATATTGTTGGGCTATTTTATTGATATTTTTCAAATAGTTTTGTGACTATTTTTTTTTCACAGTTCCAGAAACAGATGATAAGGAGGAGGAGCCCCAGGAGGCTGCAGATGGCCCCAGCAGCCCCTGTACTCTCTGTAAGTACTGTACACTACATTGTCTTCTACTGTATCTCTCCTTTTTTTCTTTTTCACAGTGTCTCTTTCTCCCTCCTGTAGTCCAAAGATTCAGCTTTCAACCTCTTCTCCTTACACAGGAATTATTTCTGTCCTTGTGTTTTTTTATTTTCCAGTACTGTACAGTATGTTTTGGTGACCTGTATTAAGGGGCTTGCACATCAGATGATTTGCATGAACAATAAAAAGATGGTTCATTGATATATTGTTCAAATCATCTAGTGTGTATGCAGTTAATCACCAAGGATGCGTGTACTCCTCCAAGGCATCAACGATATCCCCAGTGGGCAGTACATGCAGTCCAATCTGGGGATATTGTTAACTATGCCATGCTGGTGAATGTCTACCCTCCCAACCCCTCATCTTTGTGTCTGGTCTAGTGTCCATGAGCCATACTGTTCAGTAAGTGGATACTGTCAATAAAGTGTACTGTAATAATAGTAATGCTGTCTGGTTGAATTTATTGACCTTTTACCACATTGCTTTGAGTCAAAATGACATTTTGTCCCCCCCCACAGTTCCACAAATTGAAGGGCCTCAGCCCTTAGCCCCTGCCCAGGACCCTGCAGCCGGGCACAGACATCTTTCAGGGCTGCATAAGTACTGTACACTACAGTACATTGTCTTCTATCTCCCTCCTTTCCGGTTTCTCTCTCTCCCTCCTGTACTCCAAAGACCCATCTTCAACCTCTTATCCTTACACACATTCTTTCTGTACTTGTGTAACAGGAACAATTTTTTTTCCACATTGTTTTGAGACAAAATTTTTTTTCCTAGAATTCCAGAAACTGAAAGGGTCCAGCACTCCCTGGCCCAGGAGTCAGAGGATAGTGGTAATTATTAGTACTATTAGGGAGACAGTACAGTAGTGTAGTTACTGTAGTTTTTGGACTTGACAACATTTACTTTGACACACAGACTGCATCCTAATTGACAGCAGCCCTCCCCCAAGCCATAAATACTGTAGTGTACAGTACATTGTTCTATAACTGTGTACTTACTGTATGTTCCTATTCAGTGTCTCTCTCTCCCTCCTGTACTGTACCTTATTGAAAGCCTTGATACAGCACTGTATAGAGTAGTTGACAGTTTCCATCATGTTTCCCCTTCAGACTTTCACACTTACAGTATCTTCAATGTACAGTAAAGCCAATGTAGTTTAATTTTACCTTTAGAGGAAGAGCCAGAGAAGGAGGATGAGGAGCCGCCAATGCCAATTGAAGGTAAATACTAAACAGTAAATAATGCACTATACATCACCATATTACTGCAATGAAATTGTTTTTATAAAACAGAATAAGGTGCTTTTGACATACAGTACTGTACTCTAGCGAGATGCAGGCAGTACTGGAATATCGGCAAGTACAGTACTGTATAGTCAAATTTTTAAATCACCAATTATGTGATGTACAAGGCCAAGCCAGGTTGTTTTACCACACAGCCTACTGTATATCTCGCTGCATATTATATAAACTCCTACTGTACACTAACTGTATAAATAACCGTGATTGGCAGGGACAACAGTAGTGGAGAGGTACAGTAATTCTTATTGCTAGAGTCTTCTGTAGTTCTTACTATAATTTTCCATTGTGTGTACTGTATTTAAACGGTGTTGGGATCTTGAAGATGGCATGATTTTCATGTGTCAGTACGGTATTTGTTACAATAGCAGCACTGGAGCATGGTACAGTATTGAATAATGTCACTCAGCTTAATGGTGTACTCACATATTTTATTCATAAAATTCACAGAGAAACACAAACAGTACATCTACTATATTCTAAATACTGTAGCATCAAAGTACTGTACTGTAAAATGATAGTGTATGCTACAGTGTATCATTGTTTATATTTTAAGATTACTGTATACTGTAGATATAGTACATTTTGATTAAATAAAATATGTAAGAGTACACCACTAATCTCAATTTATACTTACAGAGGGATATTATTCAATACCATGCTCCAGCACTTTTACTTTACAATATCTTTTGTTCATGTTTAATTTTTTTTGGGTATCTTACTTTAGCAACCAATCTCCATAGTACAAAACAAACAATCTTAAAACAACCTGCACCGTAGGACTGCAGCTCAGTCCACACTCAGGAGCACCACCCCCACAGATATACAGATAAAAGACAAATTGTGTGGTCCAAAAGAGCGCTGTCCCTCTCAAATCACGTCTTCTCTTATTCGTTCCTAGTAGGTGTAATAGTCTCAAATAGAGAGGAGAGATAACATATTTATACTCCAATTATGCTGTTCTTTTTGATGATAAGTGATAAACCATGGGATCACTCACCCCAAATGATAAACTACTTTCACATAAAGGTATCTTTATATCTTCTACTCTGGTCACATATAGAGTGGTTACTTTTCAGTGCTTGTTCCCTTCTGGGAATGAACTCACCTGGGATCAGGTATAGGTGTTCCCCAAAAGATATCTTTTCACCCTGTAACGACTTTGTAGTAACCTCAGAAGACCAGAAAAATCCAAACTCCAGGAACGTAAATCTTTAAAAGTTTATTAAATGTCCAGCAAGATAAATGACATATATAAAAACAGGTAAAAAAAGGTAAAAAAAACACAGTCCCAAAAAGAGGTATCACAGTAGGAATGGAAGATTACCAACAAAATAGGAAACCACTGCACCCGGAATGAGGTGGAATCCTGGTGGTCTGCACACAAGGAAAAAAATACATAGGTAAGTCCCAATCCAACTGGGAATAGCCTCCTAGATACTCCACCTGGTTTTACCTTTTTTTTACCTGATAAATTTATACAATGTGTCAGTATTAGGGATGTTAGGGACCCACCTGATGAGGTTCACCTTGATGTAGTAGGTGGGCAAACATCTTTGACCAAATATGTACTAAGAACCTCAATTTAAAACCATGTTTATTGAGTTTATTATATATTTTGTGATATTAAGTGTTCTTAGTGCTTAGAGTGTGCATTTGCTTTTCCCTCCTTCTCTTCTATGACTGCAGACTCCTAAAAGAACAGTCAAATTAATATTGCTATAGCATAACGGATACTGCATACAGATGATGGATGGATGGCATAATCTAATATTGCGCCCCCTATAACATAGTAGACAGGTGATCTACAAACGGCGCTATCCCCAGCTGGTGCACACACATCAGAGATTACTTGTCAGCTTGGTTTGGTTACCCTGGAATGTGCTGTGTTGGTGCATGTCTAGTGCTGCCCAGTTATGGAGGTAACCAACCCCCTACTGACAATGCACTGTGGAGATCAGGTGCTCACCTGCTCTTAAAGTGCCATTCTAGAGTGTACAGCTATTGGTGTGTCCAGATGGCTCCAGTGATATGAAGGTATTCAACCTCTATGCTGTATATGGGAACCCAGCGTTCACTTATAGTAAGGAAACATTTGGTGTTTCTGGTTGGAGCTGTGCACCAGTAAATGGCTAACTGGTAGACACTTATGTGTTAGTCACGGGACTACTAAATGAATAACTAATGCTCTTTAGTGCAGCCTATGATTTTTGTCTATATACAATATGTATTGTTACTGTGTCCTGAATCTTGTCTGTAATTTTACCTTCATGCACCTGTGTGTGTGTACGTGACCCCCCAATGTTGATATGTTCTTATCCTAATATATTGTACATTAGTCCTGTATAAATGTCAGTGTACATATACTGCCTATAGCTGCCTATGTATGACCACAGAACAGTATGAGATGTATATTCCCCTTCCTCCTCAGTCTGTGACTGTCAGTTGTGTAATATCAGTGTGACTTGTGTATAATAGTAGGGGGTAAATTGACTAACGTGAGAGTTTTTAGAATTGAGTTTTAAAAGTGATGTTGCCCATAGCAACCAATCAGATTCTAGCTATTATATTCTAGGAGGTGCTAGTTAAATGTTAATTAGAATCTGATTGGTTGCTATGGGCAACATCACTTCTAAAACTCACTTCTAAATACTCTTACTTTAGTAAATTTACCCCTACAGTGAATGTGTATATGCATGATTTGTGTATAGTGATTAGTGTGTATCAGGCTTGTGATATCAATGTGACCTCTGTATAGTGTTTAGTGCTTATCAGGTGTATGATATCAGTGTGACCTGTGTATAGCAGTCAATCTGTTTCAGTTGCGATCTGTTTGTTCTGTATATACTGGTCATTGTGTAGCCGGTATGATATCAGGCTGTATATATGTCAGAAAATACAGTATTTGGAAACGAACAAATGCGCTCATTGGCAGCCCTCTGTAATAGTATCCTAAAGGTACACCACTCCTTCAACAAAACAATTTCTACCAACAAATGGATACTATATAACTGATGGCGCCAAACATAAACATAGAAATAGGGAAGAATAATTCTTAATGATAGAACATGGAATGATACATATACTTATAAATCACTTCCAAACAGTCATGTAGAGTGAAATCTTCCTCCTTTGAAATATCAGGAATGTATGCCTCAGATGAAATCACCGGAAAGACAAAAGAGTCATATAAAAATACATAGTGTAGTATTTTTTGAGACCACAAGTTCTTATGAACCCCGATAATTGGGTTCCTTTATTTATGTGTTACTGAGTAAGAGTGTACCCTGACTCACAGTCAGGGCTGCCATCAGAAATTTAGGGGCCCGGGACTGACAAAGTAGGCAGGGCTCCCCCCCCCCCGGTTTTTAATCCAGTCCCTGGTCAGCATTTAATTCCCCCCCCCCTATTAGATCCAGTGTCTAGCCGGCATTTTTATCCCCACTCTCCGCCCCCCACCCCGTTATTACATCGTCAGTCAGTCTCTGGCCATCATATTTTTTCCCCACTCCACTCCTTCCACTTCACCGTTTATTAGATCCAGTCTCTCCCCACTGTGCATGCCACTTACCTTATTACCTTGAAGTCTTCGGCTTCTCTGCCTCTACAGCACTGCAGATGCTGGTCCAGCTCCTCTCCATCCACGGCTCCTCACTCTCCCTCCAGCGGCAGGGCGCGGCGTGATGTAATGACGTCACATGCGCCGACTTCAAAATAGACAAACTTTATTAAACATATGGGGCAGGCGAGTGTTGGTTGGTGGAGGAGCGGCCCGAGAGGGCCTGCTGCCTCTTCCATTAATGGGGACCGGGGTAGCGGCTGGTAGCAGCGGCGCCGGCGACTGGGCTCCTTTCTTCAGATCGCGGGGTTAGTAAGGGCTGCAGGCTGAGCAGGGCAAAAGCGGGCGGGCCCCCCTCCTTCAGCCATTAGCCGGGCCCGGGACTCCAGTCCCGGCAGTCCCCCCCTGACGGCGGCCCTGCTCACAGTCATAGATGTTATACAGGACCCATAAAGGTATCTTTATCTCATTTTCCTCCCTCCAGAAGGTAAATATAAATGTACCCCAATTACAGGGCTCAATTTCTGTTGAATCCTTAAATGGTTTCTTTACAAGTTCTGTCCCATCATTCTCTCCCCTTCACATCAAATGTGGGAAACCTCGGCCACAAAAGAGATAAAAGAAGGTCTTGGTACCTCTTAATTTGTCCAAACAATTTTATTACAAATGACAAATAAAAAGGTATTTTTTTGTAAAATGAATACAAGGAATCCTTTATAGTGAAGGAAATACACCTGACCTGGGTATACGTTGTAAAATGAAGCCCGGACTTCAGGTCGGCATAAGACTCGCCACCGTTAGGATTCCAAAAATAAAACACAACTGGTCCTCCCCCAGGTGGTATCAGGCTGTATATAGGTGTCAGTGTGTATCGGTTATATTGTGAGGCTGCATATACTGGTCAGTGTGTAGCCGGTATGACATCAGGCTGTATATACTGGCCAGTTTGTATCTGGTACGATATCAGACTGTATACACTGGTTAGTGTGTAGCTGGTGTAATATCAGGCTGTATATACTGGTCAGTGTGTAGCCGGTATGACATCAGGCTGTATATACTGGCCAGTTTGTATCTGGAATGATATCAGACTGTATACACTGGTTAGTGTGTAGCTGGTGTAATATCAGGCTGTATATACTGGTCAGTGTGTAGCAGGGTGATCACTGTGACATCACCATTGGTGTAGCCTCAGCAATACAGCACTGTGTGTGATGGTCTCTGAGAAGTCTCATGAGACTGGATCAGAGGAACCTCTAAGAAATGCTGACTAGGGCTCTATGACTGGGGGAAAAGAGGAGACTTACTGGTCTATCAGTGTGTCAGTTTGTCTGACTGGGGAAGTGAGTGATGCTGGGAATGTCACAGTGACATCACTTTCATCACTACTAATAACACAGTGAGTGTCAGTGAGGCCTCCTGTGTGTCAGGTGTAACCTTTGGAGAAGACCCCAGCCTGGCGTGACAGGTAACACTGATGGCGTATTTGAGCATAACCCTATTATGTATATCAGCAGTGTGTACATTAGAATGTAGCCGGGAATACTATGTGTAGCTGTTACCTTCTGTGACATCCTCTATGGAACCATCTTATTACAGTGTTATAGCATCTGCCTCATGTTGTGTGTCTGTGTAATATGTACAGTTTACGTCATCACTTAGGTGTTACAGCGGCCATGTGTCTGTATGTAGTCCTGTGTCCTCACTATACACAATGTGTTACGATAGTAACATCATAGTTGCCTACCTTTCTTTTCTCCTCCCTGGGAGAAGCTCAAGGAGGAGAATGAGGTGGTTTGCGATGGGGGCAGGGCCTGACGGGTTGCATCATTAAGCCCCACTCCTTTGTGGGAAATAGCCACAATTGGTTCTAATTTTAATAGGGGATGGGGCTAAATAACACTATTCATGAAGAATTGCATCATTAAGCCCCGCCCCCTACACGGGACCTGCGATTGCCACAGAAATTCTCCCCATTCTGCCCACAGGAGAAGTGCCTGCCCTTCCGGAGGTGCGGGGGGTTATCTGAAAAATCGTGAGCCTCCCGCGAATTCCAGGAGGGTAGGCATGTATGAGTAACATTAGGATGGGATATATTAAATATTTCATAGTTTGTTGTGCTCTCTATCATTGCTGCATTCCTGAAACTTTTGATTACAGCTATTACTGTAGTTTTCTAGGTAATTAAGTTTTGCAATAAGAAGATAGTACTCTATTAATGATGCAGATTAGTCGAGAATGGCTCATTGTATACATACAGCCCCTGTCCTACCTGTGACTGTGGTCTATATGCAGTGCCTAGTACTGTGCACACAGCCCTTACTTCTCCTACTATCTCCCATGGGCCGGCCAGTACAGTATAAGATTGTTTATGACAAGCCCCCATCACAAGGACATCTACTGTGTGACCTGCTGATCACAGCTGATGATACGTCCATGGGGGGCGGCTGTAGCTAAAGGACACAGAGTGGGGGCCCAACGATGAGGTCAGGACCTACAGGTGAGGTAAGTTGATGGGGGATCAGATTGTAAAATTGAACCATCTTGTGTATTTCACACAATTAACTCCTAAAAACCAACTTAAACTACTGTAGATGGACTTTTAATGTTACCTTCTACAGTAACACCAGGGGCTGTGTCTGAGTGATGACTGTATCGTGTGTGTCAAGTTCCTATAGGGTGTCAGGATGTCACTGCCTGTGTCTCATTGCAGGAGGAGGGGTATATAGAAGCACATAAGGATTTATACAAGGACGTGATGATGGAGAATCACCAACCACTCACATCCCTGGGTAAGAGGAGACTAATGGGGAGCAGATTCTCTGATTAACTATATACACACATCACCTGATCATATATATACAATGTACTCAGTCACTGTGTGTCTCCTACAGATGTACCCAGTAACAGAGATACCCTGGAGAGATATCCTGGTCCTGTTTATTCCCAGGATTGTACAGAGGAGAATCACAGGGCCACACAGAAGAATCAAGTAGATGAGATTTAGGGTCTCACCAATATATCAAAGTGTCTTGTCACTATGGGGTCTATGTACCCTTGGTGAGAGAGAAAGTGGACGGAGATAAAGTATCAACCAAACAGCTTTGAACTGTCATTTTACAGGCGGTGTTTAAAAAATTACAATTAGGAGCTCATTGGTTGGTACTTTATGTTGATCCACTTTATCTCTCTACAAGGCTTAGTACATAGACCCCTTTGTGATCTGTGAAGCAGCTGTAACAGGATGGACAGGGTCGCAACTAGAGAGACATATGCCCTAGGCGCTGAGGAGAGACTGCCAAGGAAGGGGCAAGTGTGGCTTTTTAGAGCCACATGCCAGGACTTGCAGGCAGCTGCCCCATCAGCTTTTGAGAGACAAAGTGGCACCAACATCATTTCCATGTAGCCATTTAGCAGCAGCTGCCAGTATGCAAGCTCTGATTGGTATGTGACTGGCACCACATGAGAATGGCATTGCTGTGTTTTTCAAGTACTGCGGGCAGCTGCCTGCCAGTGCAGGGTGAGCATGTGGCACCAGATGCTGGGGACAAGGAGCAAGGCTTCAGGGGAATGGGGACATAAATATGTAAGGGACATTACTGTGGCACAATGTGTAAAGGGTAATAAGGTGTCTTAATGTGTCAAGGTTTATTAAGGTGGCTCAATGTGTAAGTGACATTAAGGTGGCTTAGTATGTAAGGGGAATTACTGTCTCATAATGTGTTGTACCATTTGGCATAATCAGTTAAAAAGGGCATTGCTGTGTGGAATAATGTATTGTAAGGGGTATTGCTGTATTGCATAATATGTTGTAAGAGAATGGGTATATAATACCGCCGGACCTAAGTCTGGCGGTTCAAGTCCTGATGCTGGCAAACCAGCAAACAGAGATCCTGACAAGGTATGTATTTTTACTAACCCTAACCCTCTCCCCCTACTAATCTGCCTTTAGGGGTGCCTAACCCTACCCTCCCCCCTAGTGCCTAACCCTAACCTACCACTGTAGTGCCTAAACCTAACCCCCCCTCCCTGCAGCCTAAACTTAACCCTCCCGAGGGGGTCCCCTAACCTACCCCTGGGGGTGCCTAACCCTAACCCTCCCTTCCCATAGCCTAACCCTCCAAGGGGCATGCCTAACTCTAAGTCCCCTCGGGAGCACTAAACCTAACCCTCCCCCCACACAAAGCTGTCCGCTTCCAATGCCCAGCTTACCTACTGTCATAGCGCACCAGGCACTGGCTGTCACTTACCAGGTCCGGCAGCGTTGGAGTGCGGGCAGCGGGCAGTGTGTCCCTGATGCCTGCTGTCCTCTCCCTGGCAACTTGCTGCACTCTCTCCCCTGGCGGATCCCCACTGCCTCTCCCCTGGTGGCTCTGTGTGCAGGCAGACGTGGCTCCCATAGGGACGCGTGTGCTGCTCTGCTTTAGATTTAAAGGGGCAGGCACAGGAAGTAGGTGGTGCTAATTGCGGCTGGTAAGACCCTTACCTATTTAAGGAAGTTCCTGGGATTGATCCAGTGCCAGAGTATAGGCTCCATTACCTTACTCCAGCGTTCCTGTGTATATCCTCTGAAAACATTTCTGACCTTTGGCTTGCCTGTGACTCCAATTCTGCCTGATCCTTGGTACTGCGTTATATCTGGTTCTGACCTCGGCTATTCCCTGTGACCTGCTCCTTGTCTGCTCCCTGGTTCCATATTGCCTGTTTGGTCCTGACCTGGCTTGTCGACTATGCTGAATATTCGCAACACTCCATCCAGAGTTTCCCAGCACCTGTATTTGGGAACCTATCCTGGTGGCCATGACCTGTGTGTCAAATGCAGCCAAGTCTATACCTTCATGCAAGGGTCCCTGGTGAAAACCACTGGCACATTAGACTCCACGCCCCAGGCATAGGTCATGTCAATTCCCTAAATATAATCCACATCCATAACCTATCCGAGAGTTGAAACAACTACAACCGGGTGTTGGGATTCTGTAGAGGGGCTAAAGATAGGCTTTGGGATTTTGATGCCCATCTTTAGCCCCATTTCGGGATGTCAGTGTCAGGATATCGGCAGGTGGTATAACTACACTACTGTGTGGCATAATGTGTAAGGAGATTTATTACTTTGTTGCCATCATGTGTAAGAGGCATTACATTGTGGCTTAATGTGTAAGGGGCATTACTGCTTCACAAAACCACTCACCTTTTTCATGAGCGTGCGCGCACAGAAAACATAATCTTTGTTGTTTTAGGGATTTTTTTTAGGGATAGGAAGGAATATTTTTGGCCCTGGGATGGAGAATAAGTTAAATAATAGATCTGAGTAAAGATGGAACAGGTAAGTACTGTGGCATTCCGGTGGGCGCCTTTTATTAAGACTCCTGAGAGACATTGCAGAATCTGCCTCCATCCATCTCATCTACCCTGAAAACAAAGCTACCTCTTACCTCAATAAGTTGGCCTTGGTGTGGGGAATATTTTGGTACAGCTACTCTCTTGGGGAAGAATATTTCTACCGGAGTCCAACGTGTCAGTGTGGATGGCCTTCATGACCGCCAGGACACCCAAGGTGTTAATCTGTCAGTGGCAGTTTCCTTTGGATGGAGTCCTGAGCTGGGAGAACATTTGCATCCAAACCTACTTCATAGGGCTGTCCTCCTGCAGTCCCCTGGCCAGACATCATGGGCAAGTGAGACTGGTGTCCCCTGTGGCCCAGGTCAGTGTGGTCCGAGGATGCACTGTGTCCTCCTTCTA
This sequence comes from Taudactylus pleione, assembly GCA_031769625.1. Lineage (NCBI taxonomy): Eukaryota > Metazoa > Chordata > Amphibia > Anura > Myobatrachidae > Taudactylus > Taudactylus pleione. Next base: position 7,176,847 of record JAUIMM010000975.1, read on the forward strand.
TTCCCCCCATCTGGTTGCTGCTTACCTGATCCTTTGAGGTGGAAGCCGGTTCTGGGGTTCTTCTGCCTGCTCTGATGATGCATCCCTGGTATCAGTCACCCGTCTCTGCTGCCATCGACTTTCCTTTGCTGTGAGCTCCACATGTGGTGACTCCTGGATGCCGGAACTTGCTGCCTGGGACTAGGGGGCGATTTAGACCTGTTCGCTAGGCTGCATTCGCTCGCAGCCATAAGTAAGTTCAGTATGCAAATGCTGCGAATGCACGCTAACACATTATGATGCCCACTATGTCTCAATGTGCAATTGCCGGGTAAAGATAGATGCCCACTAGCACACGTCATCTCCAGGAAGTGTATGAAACAGTGGTACAATTGGCTGACATCGAACCCATACGCAGTGCTTGAGGTTGACCATAGCCTACTGCAAGCGTTGCTGTGTGTAAGACAGCTAAGTGACGTCTATGCTAACGATGCATTTTAATTATGTATGCCCTTATAATGGTGTTTATTTATAGCTAATAAAAAGGTATGGTGTCTCTTTTTTATATTGAGAGATTTAATATGGCTGACATCACTAAGTGACCCGTATGCCCTTTAGTATAGGGTATCACATTTACCTCATCATTTAGTGCAATTTTTTTTGTCACATTATGGTCATGGTAATAAGGGATATTTCCATTTGTTTCTTTATAGACTCACATTATACTAATGATCTAAGCAAGGGGGAGGAAGATTGAGGTTTTTGAAGGTATGCGCTAGACACACTCCATGGCACATGACGACATCACCCTTACGACATTGTTCACACCCCCTGGGTGCTGTTCACACCCCATGCAGCATCACACAATAGGCCCTTCATAACTTGCAGCCAGGTCCATGTGGACCTTAATCTGGTACTGGGGCAATGGTGTGGTCCCCTCCTCCAATGCCCTTTTTCCCCCAATGCATCTATACTGGAGGCCTATTCAGACTGCAGGGCATAATGTAGCAGTGTTCTGCCTGTGCATAGCCGCTGTGTCATTACTGACAGTGGGCCTGATTCAGAGCCAGATGCTCTGACCAGAGCGCTCGCTCTGAATCAGGGCCCTCCTCCATGAAAATGGAGCGTCCTCATGGACGCTCGTATAGCTGTAGCTGACCACCCACAGCTATAGCGAGTGTCCATGATGATGGTCGCGATGGACAAGACCATTGCGACCATCGGGCTTGCGATGGAGACCCTGCGGCAGGGTCTTGCTTCCGCAAGCCCTGGAGTGATTTTGGCTCTATCAGAGCCAAAATCACTCCCACTGACATCACTAGTGATGTCAGTGGGGCCGGCTTCAGACGGTAGGTGTTCCCATCGGAACGCCTCCGTCTGGCCGCCACGCCCCCGGCACGCCCTCCAAAGGGGGCATGCTGTCAATCAACATCGACAGCACGCCCCCTTTGGTGCGAGACCTGGAGCGACAGCTTGGCTGTCGCAGTCCGGGTCTCGCACATGCGCATGACGGAGCTCCCTCCGTCGTGCGCATGCGCAGTGGGGCAACGTCGACCTGTTTGCGAGCGTCCTTTGCTCGCAAACGGGTCTGAATTACCCCCAGTGTGCAGACTATAGGAGCCCCTGTATTTGGTTCCTCTTTATTATTTAGTCGGAGCAATTAAAAACTGTGCCACTTATTACACTTCTGGTCATCCGCAGGGTATTTATGATATTTAAATTGGCATAAATTTATGTCTACATGCCTCCCCTTCAGCTACAATAGGGATCATGTAATCTGCAGCACAACAGGCATATTGGGGAAGAATTCAGTTCCCATCGGTGGGATGTAGCTTGCGGGTTAGTGGCTGAAGCTATTCAATCAGTCACACATTTAATAAGCGACTGATGGATCTTTGCTTACACCCTCCTGAGGAGATATCAGCGGTAACTAGGGCTTTTGGACTAGTTGCTGTGTTACCGCATGCCACACGCGGCAGTTGCCAGTTACTGCGGCTAAGCCCTGGGCATTTGGTGCAGTATGGTGCATTTCCCAGGTAAGTGTGATGGTGTCAATTAGCTCTGTGCACTTAACCCGGGAGCTACATCCCTGCGATGGGAAGTGATTTCCACCCTTTATTGTTTATGGTACTTAATTTCTGATTGGGTACAAATTGTACTGTGTAATAATCAATGTGTGAGTAAGTAGTAATAAAGGTCTAAATATTTATTTAAAATATGTTGACAGGTCTGTTACATCCATTTTCAGTGTCTACAGGGTGAGCTGTTAAAAGTCCTATTGCTGGTAAACACAGGTCCTTTTCTAGCAATAAGGCTTCTGTTTTTCTTTTCTTTGCCCTATACATTAAAACAAGGGTGGCCAGACTTTTGTACTCAGTGATCCACTTGTAACCCAGGTTCACCATATGGTAATTATCATCACTACCTCCACCCAAGCTAACTATGATCTTTAATAGTTATGTAATGTGGGCCTGCTTGGATTCTCAAATATTACTACAAATATTATGTTAATCTATATGTATGAGCATTTAATATTTCTTATATCTTAAAGGGTGTTATCTGCCTCTTACCCCTGGGACTATAGATAGACAGTAAAAAGGTCAACAATGTCTAGATAGACACCAGATGTTAGACAGTCAATAGGTCGACTAGAACAAATGGTTGACACACCAAAGGTTGACATGTAAGAAGGTCGACAGGTACAAATGGTCAACATGGTCAAAAGGTTGACACAAAAATGGTCATCTGGTGTCTATCTAGACATTATCTACTTTTTTACTGTCTATCTGTTAACCCACACACAAATGACCAGAATATACTGACTCTATTTTGAATTAATTATATTTTTTGTAGGTAATTGGTCCCAAAAGCATTCAATTACATGGCTACAAATTATACATAGAAACCTATTTCTAGCATAGATACAGAAAGACATCAATGTAAAATGTCAGAGATACAGATGTGCCCAGCTAGTTTGTTGCTCCATACACTATGAAGCACACCATGCAAGGTGTGTCACACACCACACCATGAGTTGCGCCACACAGAAAGTTTCCTAATGTAGCATTGCGTAGCGCTGGAAAAAAGTCATAATGTGTAATACAACTTTTTGCCCACAAGGTGTCACTTTTCCTAAACTACATAGCGCATGCATCTGATTTCCAATGCATGTTCTGTATCACTGGCTGATAGAAGTGGTGATTCAGTACACTATACAGTAGTACACCTTTTTCCACATGGAATCAGGAATGTATAATAAACCAGTAGAAGAATGTCTAATAAAGTTTTAAATCATTAGGCTTTGTATTACACACTGACTGCATGGTTGAAATTACACATTTGCGCCAATTTAAGTACTGTCGGCACTGTCCCAGACTTAGACATTGTAGTGATTTCATTACTTTAGGAATTACAGTACTGTAGTAATGGGTGAAGTGTGTGGCCTAGGAGTCTAATGCCTAGTACCACTGCTTCTCCCATCTTCTTGTCCCGTGAGTTTGAGACATTGAAAATATAGTTTTTTTTATTATTTACAGTATTCAGTATTCAATACATGTGGAGCGCATGCCCAGTGCTTTGGGAGTGGGATGTCTGTATTACAGTACATACTTTAGAGAGCAAACTTGCATCAATGTCAGCACTGTTTCAGACTTGGACACTATAGTGATTTCTCATGACCAGCTCTCTGCATTACAAACTCACTCTGCATTTAAAGTGCAAACTTGCATCAATGTCAGCATGGTTGGTGCTGTGGTGGCTGTCAGCCAGCTCCGAAGGGTTATAAATGGGATCTCTAGCGCATGCCCAGTGGAGGGGTTGCAATGGTATTTCTGGTGCATGGCCAGTGGAGGGGTTACAAAGACAATGGAATCTCTGGTGCATGCCCAGTGGAACCAAGCCTTATGCCATGTATCGCTATGTCATGGCGTATGGAAGATCACCACTGCGCATGCCCAGTTGTCTGTATTACTATGCTGTTGAATTTTCACACTTGCACCACTCTACGCTGTCCCAGACTTGTACACAATAGTCATTTCATGACTTCAGAAACAGCTAGTGGGCTCTGTTTGAGAGAGAGGTCTCTGTATTACAAACTGTGCATTTAAAGTGCAAACTTGCGTCAATTTTGATGCTGTCCCAGACTTGTACACTTTAGTGATTTCATGAGTTCAGTAACTGGTAGTGGGCTTTGTTTGAGAGAGAGGTCTCTGTATTACAATTTGACTGTGCATTTAAAGTGCAAACTTGCATCAATGTCAGCATGGTTGGTGGTGTGGTGGCTGTCAGCCAGCTCTGAAGGGTTACAAATGGGATCTCTGATGCATGCCCAGTGGATGGATTGCAATGGGATTTCTGGCACATGCCCAGTGGAGGGGTTGCAATGGTATTTCTGGTGTATGCCCAATGGAGGGGTTACAGTGACAATGGAATCTGTGGCGCATGCCCAGTAGAGCCAAGCCATATGCCATGCATCGCTATGCCATGGCATATTGGAAGATCATCACTGCGCATGCCCAGTTGTCTGTGTTACTATGCTGTTGAATTTTCACACTTGCGCCACTCTACACTGTCACAGACTTGTACACAATAGTCATTTCATTAGTTCAGTAACTAGTAGTGGGCTCTGTTTGAGAGAGAGAGGTCTCTGTATTACAAACTGACTGTGCATTTAAAGCGCAAACTTGCGTAAATGTCAGCACGATTGGTGCTATGGTGGCTGTCAGCTCCGAGGGGTTGCAATGGGATCTCTGGCAGATTCCCAGTGGTGCCATGCCATAGCCATATGCCACGTAGTGCTATGCCATGGTGTATGGAAGATCGTAGCGGGTCATGATTCACACACAGTGTGTCACAACCCGCCATAGTGACCCTAGAATCAGACCCTGGCACTTACCTCTCAGGACACTGCAGCACAACTCTCTGCTTCCCTGCCAGTCTGTTACTGTGGGTGGTCTCTCCCTCTGCTCCCCGGCAGCTTCTGCATTCTGTTCTCAGTCTCTGGTCCGGTGTCTCACACGTGGGTCTGCCGCAGGTCTCCAGTCCATGGGCACGGCCATCTTGGATTGCCCATGTGATGTGATCTCCTCCAATGAACTGGCTTCTCCTTCTCTTCCAGCCAGTCAGCATCCTGCACTTCCTATAAAAGGATCTCTACTTCTCACAACTAGTTGCCAGTGCAACAAGTCCCCTTAGCTTGTCTAAGAGAGCCTCCACACTGTGCTCTGAAGTACTTGCTGACTTCTCTGCTATCAGTCACCATTCAGCTCTCTAGCCACGACAAGTAGCTTCCACGCTACCACCGACCATCTTACAGCTCCTAGCTGTGACTAGTAGCTTCCATGCTACCACCGACCATCTTACGGCTCCTAGCCACGATAAGTAGCTTCCACGCTACCACCAACCATCTTATGGCTCCTAGCCATAACAAGTAGCTTCCACGCTACAACCGACCATCTTACAGCTACTAGCCACGACAAGTAGCTTCTATGCTACCACTGACCATCTTACGGCTCCTAGCCATGACAAGTAGCTTCCATGCTACCACCAATCATCTCACAGCTAACCAGCCACACTAAGTAGCCTGTGCTACCACCATTCACCTCACGGCTAACCAGCTGCATCAAGTAGCCTTTGCTACCACCATTCACCTCATGGCGAACCAGCTGCACCAAGTAGCCTGTGCAACCACCATTCACCTCATGGCTAATCAGCTGCACCAAGTAGCCTGGACTACCACTGTTCACCTTATGGCTTCCTGGCTGCACCTAGCAGCAACTGAGTTGCTGACCCTGCCTCAGCTACACCAACACCCACACTACAACCTCGGCACCATCTAGTGCTGGCATAGTCTCTCCCTATTTTCTTCACTCACCCATAAGTTACTTTTGATCTTGTATCCTCTTCATGCATAGGAACTTCATTAGACCTAGTCTCCAGAGGGCATCTGAGTTGAATAAAGCTACAATACAATACATGCAAAGATTCTGTCTGCCTTTTCTGTCACTCCTCTGTAGACAAGCGGGAACGACTAACCTACATGTGTTCTTCTCCCACCAGAGATAAATGGAATCGGGGAGCAGGTCGAGGTTTACCCCGGTCAAATCTGCCCCTCTCCAGAGCGCGTTCTCTATGCTGTAAGTCCACTTTATTACAAAGGGAAATTAATTCATCCAATTTGGGAGGTAGGTCCCGAGAAGCCAAGTCGTCTTTAAGACTTTCAGAAAGCCCGCTCCAAAAGGCTGCAATGAAAGCATCCTCATTCCAATTAAGTTCTGGAGACAAGGTTCAGAATTGGATAGCATACTGTTCGACCCCCCCATACTGTTCTAACCCCAGACCAGGAAAACAATCTAAAGAAACCACATCCATGACAGTTTGCACTGGCCAGATGGACTCGGCAAGTGGTCAGGGACCTAGTGCAGATTCTTCTCAAAATGTCCTTTCTCATCTGGAAAGACAGGAGACTTCTCAAGTCCAACTCATCCAATTCATTCAGGATATGTCTTCATGCTTGGACAGCTTTCAGGCTGTTATCAAATCCTGCACCAGTCAGTGTCCAAGCCTCAAATCCCTCCTCTATGGTGCCTTCACCTTCAGTACCACCTACTCCTCGTCTCCAACTCGCATTACCCAGCAAGTTTGATGGCAACCCCAAGCTATGCAGGGGTTTTCTAAACCAGTGCGAGATTCATTTTGAATTTCAACCAGCTAACTTCCCAACTGCCAGAACTCAAGTAGCTTATATAATCTCATTACTCTCCAGACCAACCCTCAACTGGGATTCTCCACTTTGGGAATAATCCAATCTGCTACTCTCTAACTACTCCGAATTTATTGCCATGTTTCGTAGGATCTTCGACGAACCAGGAAGAGTCTCTTCTGCCTCAACAGATATTCTTCATCTTCAGCAAGGCAGTAAAAAGGTCGAACAGTATGCTATCCAATTCTGAACCTTATCTCCAGAACTTAATTGGAATAAGGATGCTCTCATTGCAGCCTTTTGGAGCTGGCTTTCTGAAAGTCTTAAAGACAACTTGGCTTCTCGGGACCTACCTCCCAAATTGGATGAATTAATTTCCCTTTGTAATAAAGTGGACTTACGGCATAGAGAACGCGCTCTGGAGAGGGGCAGATTTGACCGGGGTAAACCTCGACCTGCTCCCCGATTCCATTCATCTCTGGTGGGAGAGGAACACATGTAGGTTAATCGTTCCCGCTTGTCTGCAGAGGAGTGACAGAAAAGGCAGAGACAGAATCTTTGCATGTATTGTGGATCATCTCAACACTTAATTAAGACTTGTCCCATCCATCCAGGAAATGCCTCCTCCTAACTTATCATAGAGAGGTTAAGTTAGGAGTAGCCATTGATTCACCTAGGAAGTCAGATTCCACCATTCGGGCTCAATTGACACTTCCACAGGGTCCTACAGCCGTTCTAGCCCTTCTAGATTCTAGAGCTGCAGAACATTTTATGACTACAGACTTTGTCCATAAATATCGGATTCCTGTTGAAGCACTATCCCGAGTCGTTACTTTAACTGCCATCGATGGTAGTCGAATTAATAGTGGAACCATCACTCATTGCACCAAACCACTAAAACTTACCATCGGGGTTCTCCACTCTGAGGAACTGTCCTTCCTAGTGATTCCCAAAGTCTCTCATTCTCTAGTTCTCGGTTTACCCTGGCTACAGAGACATTCTCCACAAATTGACTGGTCAACCATGCAAATTATTTCTTGGAGAACAAGCTGTTTCAAGAACTGTCTTCACCGGGTTGTTACAGTTCGGTCCTCTGATCTGCTGCTTCCTACAGACCTGCCTGTATCCTACTCAGATTTCTCAGATGTGTTCAGTAAGCAAAAAGTGGATTTACTACCTCCCCATCGCAATTGGGACTGTCCCATAGATCTAATTCCCGGGAAGAACCCTCCTCAAGGATGCACCTATCCGCTTTCACTCCCCGAGACTTAAGCTATGTCCGAATAAATCGAGGAAAATTTAAAGAAAGGTTTAATTCGGCCCTATTCTTCTCCAGCAGGGGCTGGATTTTTCTTCGTCAAAAAGAAAGATGGAGGGTTACACCCATGTATTGATTATCGAGGACTCAATGACATAACCATTAAAAATAGATATCCTCTTCCCCTCATAACTGAGGGCCTGATTTAGAGCCGGACGCTCTTTCAGAGCGCTTGCTCTGAATCGGTGCCCTCCCTCTCTTTGTTTTTAGAGCGGCCTCCTGGCCATTTGCATAGCTGTGGGTAACCACTCACAGCTATAGCGAGTGGCCAAAAAGATGGTCGCGATGGTCAAGACCATCGGGACCATCGGGCTTGCGACAAGACCCTTGTGGTAGGGTCTTGTCTGCCATAAGCCCTGGAGTGCTTTTGGCTCTATCAGAGCCAAAAGCACTCCCACTGACATAATTTGTGATGTCAGTGGGGCCGGACCCAGATGGTAGGCGTTCCCATGGGAACGCCTCCATCTGGGCAGCAACGCCCTCGGCACGCCCACCAAGGAGGCCCCAGATGGTAGGCGTTCCCATGGGAACACCTCCATCTGGGCAGCAACGCCCCCGACACGCCCACCAAAGAGGGCATGCTGTCACTCAACATCAACAGCATGCCCCCTTTGTAGCGAGACCCATAGTGACAGCTTGCTCATCGCTATGCGGGTCTCGCACATGCGCACGACAGCCGGCTCCCTCGTGCGCATGCGCACTTGGCCAACATTGACCCGCTTGCGAGCGCTCAGTGCTCGCAAGCGGGCCTGAATCAGGCCCTGAGTTATTCGACAGAGTCAAAGGGGCCACAAACTTCTCAAAGCTTGATTTGAGAGGAGCTTACAACTTAATCGTATCCGTCCCGGAGATGAGTGGAAAACAGCTTTCAACACCAGAATTGGGCATGACGAGTATCTCGTCATGCCCTTTGGTCTCTGTAATGACCCAGCTGTTTTTCAATTCTTCGTCAACAAAATCTTCCGGGATCTTTTGTATAAAAGTGTGGTCATCTAATTAAATGATATTTTGATCTTCTCTCAGGATTTAGCAAGCCATCGGAATCAGATGAAGGAGGTCCTCCAGAGGTTGCTCTCCAATCGACTCTTCTGCAAACTGGAGAAATGTGTATTCGAAGTAACCAGTGTGCCGTTTCTGGGGTACATCATCTCCGGTTCTAAACTTCAAATGCATCCTGCAAAACTTCAAGCCGTCCTTGATTGGACTACCGCTACATCTCTGAAGTCCATTCAATGGTTTATAGAGTTTGCTAACTATTACTGCAAGTTTGCTAAAGGTTTTTCCACCCTGGTGGCTCCCATCACAGCCCTCACCTGCAAGGGAGTGGATCCAACCACTTGGTCCATGGAAGCCACTTCGGCCTTTCAACTTTTGAAACAGGCATTCATCTCTGCCCCTGTTTTGAAGCAACCAGATTTAACATGACCCTTCATTCTGGAGGTTGATGCTGCTTCTGAGGGAGTTGGAGCAGTTCTTTCTCAATGCTTTGAAGATGAAAAACTTCATCCCTGTGGATTCTATTCCCAGACATTTTTGCCAGCTGAGAGGAATTACTCCATTGGGGACCAGGAGTTACTCGCCATAAAATTGGCCCTCGAGGAATGGCAATATCTTCTAGAGGGGGCTCAGTATCCCATTACCATCTACACAGACCACAATAATTTACTTTATTTAAAATCTGCTAATTGTTTGAACCCACGGCAGGCTAGATGGGTGATGTTCTTTTCTCGGTTCAACTACAAACTCTATTGCCCTGAATCACAAAAATATAATGCTGATGCTCTTTTCCATTCCATGGAGATGGGCTCCAAACAACTCACTGTTGTGCCACTACAAACATCTCTATGACAGCCCCCATTGGGAAAACGTTGGTAGAACCCCACCTTCTCAAAAAGTTGTTACATTGGGCACATGCATCTCATTTCTCGGGACACTATGGTATGGAGAAAATGCTTGAATTCATCCGGCAATCTTATTGGTGGCCTTCAATGACAGCAGACGCCTCCTACGTCTCCTCATGTGTTAAGTTTGCCCAGCACAAAGTACCTTGGCAAGCTTCTTCCGAGCAACTTCAGCCATTAACTGTTCCTTCTCAGCCATGGACACACTTATCTATGGATTTCATCATGGACCTTCCTCCATCTCAAGGCCACAACACAGTCTGGGTTATCGTGGACAGATTCTCCAAAATGGCCCATTTCGTGCCTCTTACTAGGTATCCATCTGCCCCATTACACGCTCAAAATTTCATTAAGGAGATCTTCAGACTTCATGGTCTTCCACAAGAAATCATCTCTGACAGAGGAGTACAGTTCGTAGCTAAGTTTTGGAGGTCACTCTGTTCAGCTCTTCGGGTGAAACTTAACTTCTCCACCGCATATCATCCCCAGACCAATGGACAAACTGAAAGGGTCAACCAAGATCTGGAGCAGTTTCTTCGCACTTTTATCTACTCTTCTCAAGATGATTGGGTTAAGCTCCTCCCATGGGCCAAATTTGCTCACAACAATCATTACCACACATCCACCGATTCAACTCCTTTTCTTACAGTGTTTGGACATCATCCTCGGGTTCCAGATTTTCCGCTTCTTCCAACACTGGATGTGCCTGCTGCCAAGTTTTCTCTTCAACAGTTTTCTGACATTTGGAGAAAGGTTCGATCCACACTCATTAAAACATCTGTTCAGTATAAAAGATTTGCTGACCGCAGGAGACGAGCTGTGCCTAGTCTTCAATCTGGAGATATGGTCTGGCTCTCCTCTCGAAACATCAGACTCTGGGTTCCCTTGATGATATTTGCTCCACGTTATATTTGTCCATTTCCAATTGCCAAAGTCCTGAATCCAGTAGCTTAAAAGTTAAGGCTACCTCCATATCTTCACATTCCTAATTCCTTCCATATTTCTTTTCTGAAACCACTGATCCTCAAAAGATTCCAGAAGGAACCTTCTAAGGCTTCTAGTGTTCAAACTCGACAAGGACAGGAATTTGAGGTTGACAGAATTCTAGACTCTCGTTGTCGATACAATCGTCTCCAGTATCTCACGACTGGAAGGGTTACAGTCAAGAGGAAAGAATCTGGGTTAATGCTTCCGATGTGCATGCACCTCATCTAGTCAAGATCTTTCACATGAAGTTTCCTCAAAAACCAAAAAAGTGTCCAGAGGCCACTTGTCAAGAGGGGGGTACTGTCACAACCCACCATAGAGACCCCAGAATAAGACCCCGGCACTTATCTTTCAAGATGCTGCGGTGCGGCTCTCTGCTTTGCCACCAGTCGGTTCCTGCAGGCAGTCTCTCCCTCTGCTCCCTGGTGGCTTCTGCATTCTGTTCTCAGTCTCTGGTCTGGCATCTCACATGTGGGTCTGCCGCGGGTCTCCGGTCATGGGCATGGCCATCTTGGATTGCCCATGTGACACGATCTCCTCCAATGAACTTGCTTCTCCTTCTCTTCCAGCCAGTCAGCATCCTGCACTTCCTATAAAAGGATCTCTACTTCTCACAACTAGTTTTCAGTGCAACAAGTCCCCTTAGCTTGTCTAAGAGAGCCTCCGCACTGCATACTGAAGTACTTGCTGACTTCTCTGCTATCAGTCACCATTCAGCTCCCTAGCCGCGACAAGTAGCTTCCACACTACTACCGACCATTTTACAGCTCCTAGCTGCGACAAGTAGCTTCCACGCTACCACCGACCATCTTACAGCTCCTAGCCATGACAAGTAGGTTCCACGCTACTACCAATCATCTCACGGCTAACCAGCCACACTAAGTAGCCTTTGCTACCACCATTCACCTCACGGCTAACCAGCCGCACCAAGTAGCCTGTGCAACCACCATTCACATCACAGCTAATCAGTCACACCAAGTAGTCTGGTCTACTACCATTCACCTTATGGCTTCCTGGCTGCACCTAGCAGCACCTGAGTTGCTGACCCTGCCTTAGTTACACCAGCACCCACACTATAACCTTGGCACCATCTGGTGCTGGCATAGTCTCTCCCTATTTTCTTCACTCACCCATAAGTTACTTTTGACCTTGTATCCTCTTTCATGCGTAGGAACTTCATTAGAGCTAGTCTCCTCCAGAAGGCATCTGAGTTGAATAAAACTAGTCCTAACCCCAGCCCGGGAACACAATCTAAAGACACCACATCCGTGACACAGTGAAAGTGGGATCTCTGTATTACACACTGAGTGTGTAATAAATAATAATTATAATAATAAAAATAAAAAATTTAAAATGGGTAACCTTCCAGGTTTCGAACTTGGGAAATGGGTTGTACATACACCTGCATGTATTGGTTTGATTTCTAACCACTACACTGCAGACGCCTGCAATACCAAGGTTGCACCTGTCTTAAGTGTGTTGTACATCATCGTAGATGTCAAGATGGCCAATCTTATTTTATTAGTTGCAATGCTGCTGTGTGTACACCACTACGTGCCTCTGTGCTGCTATATACTGTAGTACCCTCCATAGATGCTTATTTGCTGTCAGCACTATCAGCGCTATCCCAGACTTGTACACAATAGTGATTTCATGACTTCAGAAACTGCTAGTGGGCTCTATTTTAGAGAGAACTCTCTGCATTACAAACTGTGTTTAAAGTGCAAACTTGCGTCAATGTCTGCACAGTTGGCGCTGTGGTGGCTGTCAGCCAGCTCCAAGGGGTTATAAATGGGATCACTGGTGCATGCCCAGTGGAGGGATTGCAAGGGGATTTCTGGCGCATGCCCAGTGGAGCCAAGCCATACACCATGTAGTGCTATTCCATGGCGTATGGAAGATCACAGCACTGCGCATGCCCAGTGGGTCGGGAGTCAAACGGAGGTAAAGTAGGATGTCTTGCTATGACAGGCTTGTGGACAAGCCATTAAGTGTTCCGTCTTTCTACCTGCCTGTCCCGCAGCTCCCAACTGTCATCTCACAGGCTGTATTTGAAAAATGACAGTTGGGAGTTGATTGGTTGGCACCTTATCACAGACTTATCACTTTTCACTCTGTCTCCTAACACTGCTTAGTAACTAGATATCTATATATACTAGATGCTTAACTTTGTCCCCCCAATTTTTTTTTCTGCCCCCAAAATGAAAGTGATTTTTTGGGGTAAGTGTTTTCTCAAAATTTTTTGATGCAGTTTACCTTTGGGAGACTATCTGAAGGCGGCACAGGGTTTCCCGCAACATTGATCCCCAATTCAGCACTTTTTTCAACCTGCTATTCATGCACAGGCTCATCACAGTCGATTGTCAGTCTGTTATGAGCCTGCACTGAACAAGCAGTCATTCATCAATCATCCGCAAACATTGCTCAACCTGACATTATCGTCAGGTTGACCAGCTTGTTGGCACAATGATATATGTCTAAACGACCAACGGCCACGTGCATCGCTGGTTGTTTTAGACATTTTTGCAAACAATTTATGAAAAATTGAATGATATCGTGCAATTGCTCACATAAATCATCAAGTGGATGGGCAATCGCTCAGAAAATCATGCACTATTTTATCGGAAATGACCAGAGATGCACGTGCCTGCTGGTCATTTCTGACATCTACAGTATTGTTGGGCAAACATGCTGAACAACCTGATGGTCTTGTCAGGTTCAGCATGTTGTCTAATGATTGATGATTGTTCATTGAACATCTGCTCATTCAGTGTAGGCTCATAACAGATGGAGAAATGACAGCATGATTACAATGTTGTAATTGTGCTCTCGTTTCTCCATTGGCTAGTGGATGTGTGCCTTAAGTCTTTACTCAACAAATGTATTACACTATGACATTAGCATGCATTTCTAAGAGGGCTGCGGTGCAGTGCCTGCTGCCATGCAGGTGAACTTCCATAGCTTGCATTGCACTGTTTCACCTTCAGCCCATATGTTGCTCAGATGGTCCTGGAATTCCAAGCTGGACACAGACATGACTTTTGTACAGTACCTAGGAGGAAGGAGATGACATGAGAACAGTCTTTCCTCAATGCCAACCAATGCGCCCTAGCAGGCCAAGGACTACACAAAAAGTTATGGATTTAAGTGACAATCATCATTGGCACTTTTAGCCTCAGATACAGTGTTCCACCTATACTGTAGGCACTCGCGCACCAGGTGCAGACTCAACTTCACACCGGAGTGCAAGGTCCACTGTATGCCCTGAAGAAAGGAGGATAGGCAAAGAAGAACAGACAGTAAAAGACAGACACACAGACTCTCACCAGAGATGCTCTTCTTCTTCATCCCACTCGATCCCACACACAGGCCCTGCAGGAGAGAGAATATGCCATGCAGGGCCCTTTCCTGCTCTAACAGTGTGTCACACTAATCTATATTAATATCAGCCCTACTGTAACTCACTGGCCTACCAAACTGCTGTATAGTTATAATGTATAGTTGGCCTCACAGAGGGCCTACCTGTTATGGTGGAAGAGGCTTTGGGGGGAGCTTCTTTAGATCTTTTGCTTTCCACCCCCATAGTTCTCTCCTGTCCTCAGCTTCTTTCTGGCATGTCCTGGACAGCAGTGTTGGGTCTTCCTCTCGTTTTACCTGGTGGTCTACAGTGGGTAGGGGTTAATGTATAGAATAAAGTGTGTGTGTGCTTTGCACTTGGAATTCTATATATAAAAAAGCTGCTCAATATGATGTTATCAAATATAAAAAAATAAAAATCAAGCGCTTCTGGATAAACTATAGAAAAGATAGACTTTTCAAAACAGCCAAACATAGGATTATGTTTAGTATAACAGTGACTCTACCACAGTAATATAGGTGGATATGAGCGCTGTAAAATAAACATTTATTATGCATATGATGTTTATAGTCTTTACAGACTTATTGGAGGAGTGGGTGATTATAGCAACAATGTCCCGATATCACCATACACAGTAATCGACCACAAAATAGGATGCCAAGCTAGCAGACACTACCTTTCTACACAATAAGAATTATCTAATACCCAGATCAACTTTATTATGGACAATATTGACCTCATCCTCCGCCACAACTATTTTTGGTATGGTGGAGATTATTATATCCAGGAGCAAGGGACAGCCATGGGTACATCTTTTGCCCCTAGCTATGCCAATTTATTTGTGGCATGGTGGGAGGACCAACATATATGAAGCAACAACATTTTTCTAAAGTACATCAAGTGTTGGAGAAGATATATAGACGATCTTTTCTTTGTGTGGAGTGGCCCGAAGGAGGCCCTTGAGAAATTCCTCATCTATTTGAATGAAAATAAAATGAATCTGGAGTTTACAACAGTTTTCAGTAAAGAAATGGTAGTGTTCCTAGACCTTAAAATATTTATTAAGGAGAGTCATATCCATACAAGAACACATATCAAGGAATTTAATGGTAATAATGTGTTACGTATAATAGTAATCACCACAGGAGTTGGATTGAGAATATCCCTGGAGGACAATTCCGTAGGATCAGAAGAAATTGTACGGATCACAGCAATTATGAAAAACTGAGTGGAGAGCTGAACAGTTAATTTATGGAAAAAGGCTACCAGGGACAAAAATTAGAAGAGGAAATTAAAAAAATATCTACTTTAGACCGTAAAGAACTTTTAACATACAAATCAATTAATATAGAACAAAAGGAGACACAACCACTCTTTATTACTCAATTCAATGGCAAGCATAAAGATATAGAAAATATACTGTCCAGACATTGGACATGAAACCAGAGGCTCCAAGTTGTCCTCCTGGTTCTCCACATTCATTGGTTGCTCCGCTTTCCCTGGTCCATTTTCTCCTATGGGCAGATCCAAAGTTGCGCACTTGGGGTTGGCATTTTTCCTCGCCTTGACAAGTTCAGGTACATTTTCCTTCCCTGCTTTCTTCTTGGAAGATTTGGTTGTAGATCGTTGTGTCACTAGTGAATTCAGCCTCTTGCTCAGTGAAAGTGGGCTAGATGAGTCACCATTGTAAAAACCTTTACTCTTCACCATTTTCACATATCGGTGTACTCTGAAATACACAAGTATAAAGACACTAAATACAAAATTAAGCGAAATAGTGGAAATATAAATGTTTCCTTAGTTTTAGTCGCAATATTGCTGTGCTAATGTCCTGCTGCCACAGTATGCCCCATCCTTTGCCCGTCCCCGTAGATGCTTATTTGCGTATTGAGTTTCTATCACACACACTGTATACCGCAGATCGTTTCCTAGCCTCCCACTGCCCCTTTTAGTCTCCTGTGGCTGTCTTCTCCTCACGGCCATCTTGTTTGCTCAATGGCCATCTTGATTTTAGTTGCCATATTGCTGTGTGTAATGTCCCGCAGCCACAGTATGTCCCGTCCTTTGCCCATCCCCGTAGAAGCTAATTTCTATCGCACACCGTATACCGCTGATCGTTTCCTAGCCTCATGCTGCCCCTTTTAGTCTCCTGTGGCCGTCTTCTCCTTCCGGCCATCTTAGTTTTAGTCACAATATTGCTGTGTTTAATGTCCAGCTGCCACAGTATGCCCCATCCTTTTCCAGTCCCCATAGATGCTTATTTGCGTATCGAGTTTCTATCACACAGTGTATACCACAGATCATTTCCTAGCCTCCCGCTGCCCCCTCATAGTCTCCAGTGGCCATTTTGTGTTTGCTCAGCAGCAAACTTATTGCGACTTGTTTTAGTTGCAATATTGCTGTGTCTAATGTGCTGTGTCTCCTTTGTAGATGCATCTTTGCATATTAATGGGGCATATGTATTTATAATTTACTAAACACAGCCTGCTAAATGTAAGTTACAAGCTGATTGGTTGGTTATACTGTATATATCTCACAATTTTATCTCACATCAAGCTTTGAGTACATACTGTATGCCCCTTAGTTTCCATCAAGCAGGCTACATTTCACATTATCTGCTGGTGTAAATGTGAGGAAAAGTAATGCATAATACTTTTTAGCCTGGTCTATACAGTATGCCTGGTTTATATATTTCTACAGTATATATATATACAATATACTGTACAATATACATCATGTACATACTGCACACTAAGCAGTGTTAGGAAACATATCCAATTTTACACTGTACAGTACATTGTACTTCTCAACATACTGTACAGTAGATTACTGTACAGTATATTTGTTTTAAAAAAATTGTCTGAACATTTGAATTGCTTTGAGGGTGCCTGGCCATGACCATAATTATCATACAGTATGTTATGGCTGATGTAAGAATGTAATACCCCCCTGTGTTCTAAAAAAACTGTACAGTATGTTATACAGTATAATATATTTTTAGGATACTGAACATTTAATTATGTATACTGTACTCAGTCTGTATACTCAGTAACAGTACTGAATTTCTCTTGTTCTCTCCACAGTTTTTGTCTCACACATGCCGACAAAAATCAGCAAATCCATCGGCAAGATAATTGCAAACATGAAAAAAGAACACAAAAAACACGACAGATCCAGGCCTGGCTGAAAGAGAGTGGTGTTCTTGTTAGTTTACAGACTGTGCGCTATCATGCATTTGGAGAATGTGACCCAGATAAAGATTTCCTTCTAAATGCACATGGTAAATACTTTACAGCAACCTTTTTTATTATACTGTATGTTGCTAGATTGCTACTGTCTTGTGTTCCAATTTCAGCACTAACTTTCCAATAATTTCTATATGCTCTGTATGTGTTCTACCATAGGAGCGTCAGAAAGATTGTGCACAAATTAACTTGTGAGGATGATGAGCGTACAGCTTTACAAATAAAATGTATTCTAAAATCAGACTGTGACCTGGACATTTCCTGTTCCAGCATCAAACAGATACATAAGGAACTGGGATGAACTTTTGCCCCTACAAGGTACGTAAAATACTATAGTGTACAAAAATGCACAAATGCACTCTACAGTGCACTATTTTATTCAGTAAACTTTCCTTAATAATGCACTGATTTTACATGACTATAAACTAAAACTTGTTTTTATTCCACAGGATACATACCATGATAACGGATGTTAATAAAGAAAAGAGAGTTGAACAAGCTTGACAAATCTTGCAGCATTTTGTCACTGCCCCTACACTGTTTAACCCATATGCACAGCAGGTTCAATATGTGCCTAGTCACTGTGCAAGCCCACAGCTAATGGTTCAACCACCCCTTCAACTGGCTTCTAAACCTACATTGCCCCCTGTTCCAAGGCACACATTGCCACCGCAGCCATCTGAAATGGCACCATCACAGATTGTCCTGCAGCTGCCAGTTTCTGCTACTGCACTTGATGTTGCTGTTTGTAATACAGATGTTTCAAGTTTTCAGGTTCCTTTGGTTCATATAGTAGTGGCTGCTTCAACATCCACATCCATAGTCACCTGTCCCACCATGCATTGAGGGACAGGCTTCTACTGTATATCTGCAGTTGGGGCGGCGGTCCCTTCGACATCATGATCAGGTGAGAAGAGAATTTTGGCTAATGTTAGCACTTCGTTATCACATTCAGAAGAATCTTCTGATTCTTCTAGCTCCTTTCCAGTTTGCTCTTTGGAAAACCCAGGGCCTTATGCCACCCGCTGCTAGGGGGGATTTGGAGTTATTTTCACTTTTGACCTCAAAAAGACAGGTGGTGTGCACCTCCATCTGGGTCACCCAAATTCAGTCTTGTTTCATGTATTTTTTTATAAATCAATATGTGGGCCAAGGGGCACTGCTTTTTTTCACAACCAGGCTTAATTATAATACAAATTCTTTATTTATAAATTTGTCAGGCCGGTTAGTTAGGGATGATATTAATGTGGATAAGTGGATTAGTGTGACACTGTTAGAGCAGGAAAGGGCCCTGCATGGTGTATTCTCTCTACAACAGTACAGGGACCTATGTGTGGGATCAAGAGGGTGACAAAGAACAAAAGCATCTCCAGTGAGAACCTGTTTGTCTGTTTTTTACTATTCATCTCTGCCTATCCTCCTTTCTTCAGGGCTTACAGTGGAACTTGCACTCCAGTGCGAGGTTGAGTTTGCACCTGGTGTGCAAGTGCCTACAGTATACTGTAGGTGAAACTCTGGATCTGAGGACAAAAGTGCCGTGATGATTCTCACTTAAAACCCTAATCTTTTTGTGTTGTCCTCGGTCCGGTATGGACCTCCTAGGTACTATACAGTAGTCCTACCCATGTTCAGCTTGAAATTCCAGGACCATCTGAGCAACATATGGGCAGAAGGTGAGATAGAGCGAAGCATGCTACAAAAGTACACCTGCACAGCAGCAGGCACTGCACCCCTCTTAGAAATGCATGATAATGTCATAGTGTAATACAGTTGTTGAGTAATACTATACTGTCATCAACCAGATCCCATAATAAAAGACAAAACAAAAACAAACAATTACAAAGGCATCCACCATCATGTGCTGTATCTGGATGTACAGGGCTATTGTCTGATGTACTTGGTCTGTGGGGAGAAAAAAAGGTACAGTATTACAGCACTAATCTACAATATTGTACAATCTTGACACTACTGTAAATACAGTACTTTACCTCTTGTCAGGCATGGCAGTGGAACCTGGACCTGACCTGCTGTTTTATAGTAAAACAGCCAAGCCAAGGGAAGGAAAACAATAGTTGGGTGACCCATCTGAAGATGAAAAACAGCAAAACCTCTTTGAGGGCAAAAGCTGAAAAGCCCTTCAAAATCCCTAGTGGCAGTAGGCATAAGGCCCTTGGGTTTCCCAACAAACTTGCAAGAAGCGCTGCTAGCCATGCAACTTATAGCAATGCAACTAATTCTTGTAGGCTGATGACTTGTAGGCTGTTTTAAAGCATCAATGGAAGCACCTGTGGCTAACTTGATGCCGCTTCAATCTTGAAAATGTGTGCCAAACTGATCTAGCGGCAAATCTAAAGCAACCAAACAGTTGTGAAAGACCCTTGTAATGTAAACCTAGATAATGTTGTCTGTGATGTGAGGAGCCAGCGTGCACTGCATGGGGGCTGTAACTATTAAATGTACAGCCAATCCAACTAGGGTTGGTGAAAATGTGTGCTGGAGCAAGGATAGAGGTCCATCACCCTTTAACAAGCTGATCATTTAAGTAATATATGAATACAAAACACTTACAGGTTATACTGAAAACTTCATCCTCAAACAACCACCCGTTGATATCTAAATCATCTTATTTGATAATAAACCACCAGTGAAAAAGATCCCTAGATAAGCTAGCCAAATTGGCAGGTTAAAGTTGTGCCTCTACATTAACTGATGCAATACCTAACACTGTAACGAGCAGCTCTTTTACAATTGATAGCTCCATAGGTCTTCATGAAATCACTTAGAATGGGGCACTACACCCCTGACCAACATAATAGGAAACTTTGTGAAAGAAGTAAATGCTAGCCTGAGCTGCCAACATGGAAGTACAGGAACAACTTTGCTCATGCCATTTCCAATGATTCTAACAGGTATGTATAGAATGGCGAACCTCCCCCTGCAGTCATAACCAAGAAAAACTTTCTAAACCTAAACAAGACAAAACTGGCAACTAAATATTCAGCATAAACTTTTCTAAACCTTACAAACCATCAAATAAATCCTCAGCATACCTGGAGCCAAACTACCTAAATTCTGATGTGACAACCAGCCGCTATCAATGGGACTAGGATAAGCCATGTATCTCAGCAAACAAGTGTGTTGGTGGCCAGCCCCTAAACTCAGTCCATGGACAAACCAAGGAAATCTGCAATACCATACTCTGCTTCCATAACGTGATGCACCCTAAAGTCCATGCTCCTGCGCAAAACACACAAAGAGGTAAAAGAATGCCTAAACAAACGAAAGACTGGAGGGGACTCGGCCCCATAAATATAGATAGCTTGAACTACCCTTAAAATATCCCAGCATAACATAATCCTGCTGGTGCCGTCTGGTATCCCAGCTTTTTGCTACAACCAGTATTGTAGAAAACTCCAACACAGCATACTGGCAGTTAGATATTGCCAAATCCATGAATCTGGGAAATTCTCGTGCACAGCCACCCTCCGATAACTCCCCTAAAACTATTGAATTAGATGCATCCTTAAACAACTGAAAGCCTGTAATTGCCCACCCTATCAAGTAGCCAAATTTAACTATGTTGAAATACAGAAACCTTACCAAACCAAAATTGCAGATCAACCCACGAGTCTTGAGACAAGCAAAAATGGTGAGATCCTTTTTCCTGGCTATGAAATGGTCTGAGTGACGACAATTTACTGCCCATGGTTACTACTCTACAATCAAAATTCACGGCCTACAACCAATTTCAATGAGCATTTGCGGTTTTCTCTTAAATGCAACATAGGAGAAAAAAACATTTCACAACACTTTTGTGGGACTTGGCCTTCAACACATTGTGTGAAATTTTGAGCTGTCTGTGTTTGCTAAAAGAGGAGAAATCGCATAGATTGCGTTTTTGCTGTTCCCATTGGTTTCAATGTATTCTTGTAAAAAATGAGCATTTGCTGTTTTTTCTTAAATGCAACATTGGAGAAAAAAATTTCACATCAGTTTTGTGGGCCTTGGCCTTCAGCACATTGTGTGAAATTTTGAACTCTCTGTGTTTGCTAAAAGAGGAAATATCGCATAGTTTGCGTATTTGCTGTTCGCATTGGTTTTAATACATTTTTTCAAAAAATGAGAATTTGCTGTTTTCTCTTAAATGCAACATGGGAGAACAACCATTTCACAAGACTTTTGTGGGCCTTATCCTTCAACACATTGTGTGAAATTTTTGAGCTGTCTGTGTTTGCTAACAGAGGAGATATCCCAAAGATTGCATCTTTACTGTTCCCATTGGTTTCAATGCGTTTTTGCAAAAAAAACAAGCATTTGCTGTTTTTTCTTAAATGCAACATGGGAGAAAACCCATTTCAAATGACTTCTGTGGGCCTTGGCCTTCAACACATTGTGTGAAATTTTGAGCTGTCTCTGTTTGCTAGAAGAGGAGAAATTGCATAGATTGCATTTTTACTGTTCCCATTTTTTTAATGCATGTTTGCAAAAAATGAGCATTTGCTGTTTTCTCTTAAACCCAACATGGGAGAAAAACCATTGACATCACTTTTGTGGGCCTTGGCCTTCAACACATTGTGTGAAATTTTGTGCTGTCTCTGTTTGCTAGAAGAGTAGAAATTGCATAGATTGCATTTTTACTGTTCCCATTTTTTTAATGCATTTTTGCAAAAAATTAGCATTTGCTGTTTTCTCTTAAATGCAACATGGGAGAACAACCATTTCACAAGACTTTTGTGGGCTTTGGCCTTCAACACATTGCGTAAAATTTTTGAGCTGTCTGTGTTTGCTAAAGAGGAGATATCGCAAAGAGTGCGTTTTTACTGTTTCCCAGTGGTTTTAATATATTTTTCCAAGAAAACAAGCATTTGCTGTTTTCTCTTAAATGAAACATGGGAGAAAACCCATTTTACATCACTTTTGTGGGCCTTGGCCTTCAACTCATTGAGTGAAATTTTGAGCTATCTCTGTTTGCTAGAAGAGTAGAAATTGCACAGATTGCATTTTTACTGTTCCCATTTTTTTAATGTATTTTTGCAAAAAATGAGCAATTGCTGTTTTCTCTTAAACCCAACATGGGAGAAAAACCATTGACATCACTTGTGTGGGCCTTGGTCTTCAACACATTGTGTGAAATTTTGAGCTGTCTGTGTTTGCTAAAATTTTCAGCTGTCTGTGATTGCTAAAAGAGGAGATATCGCAAAGATTGCATTCTTACTGTTTACATTGGTTTCAATGCATTTTTGAAAAAAACTAGCATTTGTTTTCTCTTAAATGCAACATGGGAGAAAACCCATTTCACATCACTTTTGTGGGCCTTGGCCTTCAACACATTGTGTGAAATTTTGAGCTGTCTATGTTTGCTAAAATTTTGAGCTGTCTGTGTTTGCTAAAAGAGGAGATATCGCAAAGATTGCATTTTTCTGTTCACTTAGGTTTTAATGCATTTTTGCAAAAAATGAACATTTGCTGTTTTCTAAAACGCAACATGGGAGAACAACCATTTCACATCACATTTGTGGGTATTGGTCTTCAACACATCCTGAGAAATTTTGAGCTGTCTGTGTTTGCTACAAGAGGAGATATCATAAAGTATGCGCTTTTGTTGTTTCCATTGGTTTCAATGCATTTTGGCCTAAAATGAGCATTTGCTGTTTTCTCTTAAATGCAACATGGGAGAAAAACCATTGACATCACTCTTGTGGGCCTTGGTCTTCAACACATTCTGTGAAATTGTGAGCTGTCTGTGTTTGTTATAAGAGGGATATAACGCATAAATTGTGTTTTGGCTGTACACATTGGTTTCAATGCATTTTTGCAAAAAACAAGCATTTGCTGTTTTCTCATAAAGGCAACATGGGAGAAAAATCATTTCACCTCACTTTTTGTGGGCCTTAGCCTTCAACATACTGTGTGAAACTTTAAGCTGTCTCTGCTAAAAGAGGAGATATTGCAAAGATTGCGTTTTTACTGTTCCCATTGGTTTTAAGGCATTTTTGAAAAAAAAGAGCATTTCTGTTTATTCAAATGCAACATGGGATAAAAACCATTTCACAACACTTTTGTGGGCCTTGGCCTACAACACATTGTGTGAAATTTTGAGCTGTCTGTGTTTTCTAAAAGAGGAGATTTCGGAAAGATTGTGTTTTTACTTTTTAAATTGGTTTCAATGCATATGCAAGAAATGAGCATTTGCTGTTCTCTCTTAAACGCAACATGAGAGAAAAACCATTGACATCACTTTTGTGGGCCTTGGCAATCAACACATTGTGTGAAATTGTGAGCTGTCTGTGTTGGCTAAAATTTTCAGCTGTCTGTGTTTGCTAAAAGAGGAGATATCAAAAAGATTGAATTGTACTGTTCCCATTGGTTTCAAAGCATTTTTGCAAAAAACTAGCATTTGCTGTTTTCACTTAAATGTAACATAGGAGAAAAACCATTTCACATCACTTTTGTGGGCCTTGGGCTTCAATACACAGTGTGTGAAATTTTCAGCTGTCTGTGTTTGCTAAAAGAGGAGATATCACAAAGTATGCGCTTTTTCTGTTTCCTTTGGTTTCAATACATTTTGACCTAAAACGAGCATTTGCTGTTTTCTCTTAAATGCAACAAGGGGAAAATCCATTTTACATCACGTTTGTGAGCCATGGTTTTCAACACATTATGTGAAATTTTGAGCTGTCTGTGTTCGCTACAAGAGGAGATATCACAAAGTATGCACTTTTGTTGTTTCCATTGGTTTCTATGCATTTTGTCCTAAAACGAGCATTTGCTGTTTTCTCTTAAATGCAACATGGGAGAAAAACCATTTCATATCACATTTGTAGGCATTGTCTTCAACACATTCTGTGAAACTTTGTACTGTCTGTGTTTGCTACAAGAGGAGATATCACAAAGAATGTGATTTTGTTGTTTCCATTGGTCTGAAAGCATTTTGGCCTAAAATGAGCATTTGCTGTTTTCTCTTAAATGCAACTTGGGAGAAAAACCTTTTCACATCACATTTGTGGGCCTTGGTCTTCAACACATTCTGTGAAATTTTGAGCTGTCTGTGTTTGCATACAAGAGGAGATATCACAAAGTATGCGCTTTTGCTGTTTCCTTTGGTTTCAAAGCATTTTGACCTAAAACGAGCATTTGCTGTTTTCTCTTAAATGCAACATGGGGAAAATGCATTTTACATCACATTTGTGGGCCATTGTTTTCAACACATTCTGTTAAATGTTGAGCTGTCTGTGTTTGCTACAAAAGGAGATATCACAAAGTATGTGCTTTTGTTGTTTCCATTGGTTTCAATGCATTCTGGCCTAAAACGAGCATTTGCTGTTTGCTCTTAAATGCAACATGGGAAAAACACAATTTGACATCACATTTGTGGGTCTTGGTCTTCAACACATTCTGTGAAATTTTGTGATGTCTGTGTTTGCTACAAGAGGAGATATCACAAAGTATGCACTTTTGTTGTTTCCATTGGTTTCAATGCATTTTGGCCTAAAACGAGCATTTGCTGTTTTCTCTTAAACGCAACATGGGAGAAAAACCATTTCACATCACATTTGTGGGCATTGGTCTTCAAAACATTCTGTGAAACTTTGAGCTGTCTGTGTTTGCTACAAGAGGAGATATCACAAAGTATGCACTTTTGCTATTTCCATTGGTTTCAAAGCATTTTGGCCTAAAACGAGCATTTGCTGTTTTCTCTTAAACGAAACATGGGAGAAAAACCATTTCATATCACATTTGTGGGTCTTGGTCTTCAACACTTTCTGTGAAATTTTGAGCTGTCTGTATTTGCTACAAGAGGAGATATCACAAAGTATGCACTTTTGTTGTTTCCACTGGTTTCAATGCATTTTGGCCTAAAACGAGCATTTGCTGTTTTCTCTTAAACGCAACATGGGAGAAAAATAATTTCACATCACATTTGTGGGCATTGGTCTTCAACACATTCTGTGAAACTTTGAGCTGTCTGTGTTTGCTACAAGAGGAGATATCACAAAGTATGCACTTTTGTTATTTCCATTCGTTTCAATTAGGGATGTGCAGGCTCGGATAGGTTCGAGTTTGCACGTGGAGTTCGGATTTTTCCCTCCAAAAAAACGGAACTCAGAACGAGGCCAAACGTCATCTTACATGGACGAACATCATCATTCCTGGTCTTTTGTCCATGAATGATGATGTTCGTCCATGTAAGATGACGTTTTGCCTCGTTCTGAGTTCCGTTTTTTTGGAGGGAAAAATCCGAACTCCACGTGCAAACTCGAACCTATCCGAGCCTGCACATCCCTAGTTTCAATGCATTTTGGCCTAAAACCAGCATTTGCTGTTTTCTCTTAAACGCAACATCGGAGAAAAATCATTTCTCATCACATTTGTGGGCATTGGTCTTCAACACATTCTGTGAAACTTTGAGCAGTCTGTGTTTGCTACAAGAGGAGATATCTCAAAGAATACACTTTTGTTGTTTCCGTTTGTTTCAATGCATTTTGGCCTAAAACGAGCATTTGCTGTTTTCTCTTACACGCAAGAAGGGAGATAAACCATTTCACATCACATTTGTGGGTCTTGGTCTTCAAAACTTTCTGTGAAATCTTGAGCTGTCTGTATTTGCTACAAGAAGAGATATCACAAAGTATGCGCTTTTGTTGTTTCCATTCGTTTCAATGCATTTTGGCCTAAAATGAGCATTTGCTGTTTTCTCTTAAACGCAACATGGGAGAAAAACCATTTCACATCAAATTTGTGGGCATTGGTCTTCAGCACATTCAGTGAAATTTTGAGCTGTCTGTGTTTGCTACAAGAGGAGATATCACAAAGTATGCGCTTTTGTTGTTTCCATTGGTTTCAATGCATTTTGGCCTAAAACGAGCATTTGCTGTTTTCTCTTAAACGCAACATGGGAGAAAAACCATTTCACATCACATTTGTGGGTCTTGGTCTTCAACACATTCTGTGAAATCTTGAGCTGTCCGTGTTTGCTACAAGAGGAGATATCACAAATTATGCACTTTTGTTGTTTCCTTTGGTTTCAATGCATTTTGGCCTAAAACGAGCATTTGCTGTTTTCTCTTAAACGCAACATTGGAGAAAAACCATTTCATATCATGTTTGTGGGCATTGGTCTTCAACACATTGTGTACAATTTTGAGCTGTCTGTGTTTGCTACATGAGGAGAATATCACAAAGCGCTTCTGCTGTTTCCATTGGTTTCAATGTATTTTGGCCTAAAAGAAGCATTTGCTGTTTTCTCTTAAATGCAACATGGGTGAAAAACCATTTTACATCACATTTGTGGGCATTGGTCTTCAACACATTCTGTGAAATTTTGAGCTGTCTGTGTTTGCTACAAGAGGAGATATCACAAAGTATGCACTTTTGCTATTTCCATTGGTTTCAATGCATTTTGGCCTAAAACGAGCATTTGCTGTTTTCTGTTAAACGAAACATGGGAGAAAAACCATTTCATATCACATTTGTGGGTCTTGGTCTTCAACACTTTCTGTGAAATTTTGAGCTGTCTGTATTTGCTACAAGAGGAGATATCACAAAGTATGCACTTTTGTTGTTTCCACTGGTTTCAATGCATTTTGGCCTAAAACGAGCATTTGCTGTTTTCTCTTAAACGCAACATGGGAGAAAAATAATTTCACATCACATTTGTGGGCATTGGTCTTCAACACATTCTGTGAAACTTTGAGCTGTCTGTGTTTGCTACAAGAGGAGATATCACAAAGTATGCACTTTTGTTGTTACCATTGGTTTCAATGCATTTTGGCCTAAAACGAGCATTTGCTGTTTGCTCTTAAACGAAACATGGGAGAAAAACCATTTCATATCACATTTGTGGGTCTTGGTCTTCAACACTTTCTGTGAAATTTTGAGCTGTCTGTATTTGCTACAAGAGGAGATATCACAAAGTATGCACTTTTGTTGTTTCCACTGGTTTCAATGCATTTTGGCCTAAAACGAGCATTTGCTGTTTTCTCTTAAACGCAACATGGGAGAAAAACCATTTCATATCACATTTGTGGGCATTGTCTTCAACGCATTCTGTGAAGCTTTGAACTGTCTGTGCTTGCTACAAGAGGAGATATCACAAAGTAAGTGCTTTTGTTGTTTCCATTGGTTTCAATGCATTTTGGCCTAAAATTAGCATTTGCTGTTTTCTCTTAAATGCAACATGGGGAAAATCCATTTTACATCACATTTGTGGGCCATGGTTTTCAACACATTCTGTAAAATGTTGAGCTGTCTGTATTTTCTACAAGAGGAGATATCACAAAGTATGCACATTTGTTGTTTCCATTGGTTTCTATGCATGTTGGCCTAAAACGAGCATTTTCTGTTTTCTCTTAAACGCAACATGGGAGAAAAACCATTTCACATCACATTTGTGGGTCTTGGTCTTCAACACATTCTGTGAAATTTTGAGCTGTCTGTGCTTGCTACAAGAGGAGATTTCGCAAAGTACGCACTTTTGTTGTTTCCATTGGTTTCAATGCTTTTTGGCCTAAAATGAGCATTTTCTGTTTTCTCTTAAATGCAACATGGGGAAAAACCATTTCACATCATGTTTGTGGGCATTGGTCTTCAACACATTGTGTACAATTTTGAGCTGTCTGTGTTTGCTACATGAGGAGAATATCACAAAGCGCTTCTGCTGTTTCCATTGGTTTCAATGTATTTTGGCCTAAAACAAGTATTTGCTGTTTTCTCTTAAATGCAACATGGGTGAAAAACCATTTTACATCACATTTGTGGGCATTGGTCTTCAACACATTCTGTGAAATTTTGAGTTGTCTGTGTGTGCTACAAGAGGAGATATCACAAAGTATGCACTTTTGTTGTTTCCATTGGTTTCAATGCATTTTGGCCTAAAATGAGCATTTGCTGTTTTCTCTTAAATGCAACATGGGGAAAATCCATTTTACATCACATTTGTGGGCCATGGTTTTCAACACATTCTGTTAAATGTTGAGCTGTCTGTGTTTGCTTCAAAAGGAGATATCACAAAGTATGCGCTTTTGTTGTTTCCATTGGTTTCAATGCATTTTGGCCTAAAACGAGCATTTGCTGTTTTCTCTTAAACGCAACATGGGAGAAAAACCATTTCACATCACATTTGTGGGTCTTGGTCTTCAACACATTCTGTGAAATTTTGAGCTGTCTGTGCTTGCTACAAGAGTAGATTTCGCAAAGTATGCACTTTTGTTGTTTCCATTGGTTTCAATGCATTTTGGCCTAAAGCCAGCATTTGTTGTTTTCTCTTAAACGCAACATGGGAGAAAAACCATTTCACATCACATTTGTGGGCATTGGTCTTCAACACATTCTGTGAAACTTTGAGCTGTCTGTGTTTGCTACAAGAGGAGATATCACAAAGTATGCACTTTTGTTGTTTCTATTGGTTTCAATGCATTTTGGCCCAAAATGAGCATTTGCTGTTTTCTCTTAAATGCAACATTGGAGAAAATCCATTTCACATCACATTTGTGGGTCTTCGTCTTCAACACTTTCTGTGAAACTTTGAGCTGTCTGTGTTTGCTACAAGAGGAGATATCACAAAGTATGCACTTTTGCTATTTCCATTGGTTTCAATGCATTTTAGGCCTAAAACGAGCATTTGCTGTTTTCTCTTAAACGAAACATGGGAGAAAAACCATTTCATATCACATTTGTGGGTCTTGGTCTTCAACACATTCTGTGAAATTTTGAGCTGTCTGTATTTGCTACAAGAGGAGATATCACAAAGTATGCACTTTTGTTGTTTCCACTGGTTTCAATGCATTTTGGCCTAAAACAAGCATTTGCTGTTTTCTCTTAAACGCAACATGGGAGAAAAATAATTTCACATCACATTTGTGGGCATTGGTCTTCAACACATTCTGTGAAACTTTGAGCTGTCTGTGTTTGCTACAAGAGGAGATATCGCAAAGTATGCACTTTTGTTATTTCCATTGGTTTCAATGCATTTTGGCCTAAAACGAGCATTTGCTGTTTTCTCTTAAATGAAACATGGGAGAAAAACCATTTCATATCACATTTGTGGGTCTTGGTCTTCAACACATTCTGTGAAATCTTGAGCTGTCCGTGTTTGCTACAAGAGGAGATATCACAAAGTATGCAGTTTTGTTGTTTCCATTGGTTTCAATGCATTTTGGCCTAAAACGAGCATTTGCTGTTTTCTCTTAAACGCAACATGGGAGAAAAACCATTTCATATCACATTTGTGGGCATTGTCTTCAACGCATTGTGTACAATTTTGAGCTGTCTGTGTTTGCTACATGAGGAGAATATCACAAAGCGCTTCTGCTGTTTCCATTGGTTTCAATGTATTTTGGCCTAAAACAAGCATTTGCTGTTTTCTCTTAAATGCAACATGGGTGAAAAACCATTTTACATCACATTTGTGGGCATTGGTCTTCAACACATTCTGTGAAATTTTGAGTTGTCTGTGTGTGCTACAAGAGGAGATATCACAAAGTATGCGCTTTTGTTGTTTCCATTGGTTTCAATGCATTTTGGCCTAAAATGAGCATTTGCTGTTTTCTCTTAAATGCAACATGGGGAAAATCCATTTTACATCACATTTGTGGGCCATGGTTTTCAACACATTCTGTTAAATGTTGAGCTGTCTGTGTTTGCTACAAAAGGAGATATCGCAAAGTATGCGCTTTTGTTGTTTCCATTGGTTTCAATGCATTTTGGCCTAAAACGAGCATTTGCTGTTTTCTCTTAAATGCAACATTGGAGAAAATCCATTTCACATTACATTTGTGGGTCTTCGTCTTCAACACATTCTGTGAAACTTTGAGCTGTCTGTGTTTGCTACAAGAGGAGATATCACAAAGTATGCACTTTTGCTATTTCCATTGGTTTCAATGCATTTTGGCCTAAAACGAGCATTTGCTGTTTTCTCTTAAACGAAACATGGGAGAAAAATAATTTCACATCACATTTGTGGGCATTGGTCTTCAACACATTCTGTGAAACTTTGAGCTGTCTGTGTTTGCTACAAGAGGAGATATCACAAAGTATGCACTTTTGTTGTTACCATTGGTTTCAATGCATTTTGGCCTAAAATGAGCTTTTGCTGTTTTCTCTTAAATGCAACATGGGAGAAAATCCATTTCACAACACATTTGTGGGTCTTCGTCTTCAACACATTCTGTGAAATTTTGAGCTGTCTGTGTTTGCTACAAGAGGAGATATCGCAAAGTATGCACTTTTGTTATTTCCATTGGTTTCAGTGCATTTTGGCCTAAATCGAGCATTTGCTGTTTTCTCTTAAATGCAACATCGGAGAAAAATCATTTCTCATCACATTTGTGGGCATTGGTCTTCAACACATTCTGTGAAACTTTGAGCAGTCTGTGTTTGCTACAAGAGGAGATATCTCAAAGAATACACTTTTGTTGTTTCCATTGGTTTCAATGCTTTTTGGCCAAAAACGAGCATTTTTCTGTTTTCTCTTACACGCAAGAAGGGAGAAAAACCATTTCACATCACATTTGTGGGTCTTGGTCTTCAACACTTTCTGTGAAATCTTGAGCTGTCTGTATTTGCTACAAGAAGAGATTTAAAAAAGTATGCGCTTTTGTTGTTTCCATTCGTTTCAATGCATTTTGGCCTAAAACGAGCATTTGCTGTTTTCTCTTACACGCAACATGGGAGAAAAACCATTTCACATCAAATTTGTGGGCATTGGTCTTCAGCACATTCAGTGAAATTTTGAGCTGTCTGTGTTTGCTACAAGAGGAGATATCACAAAGTATGCACTTTAGTTGTTTCCATTGGTTTCAATGCATTTTGGCCTAAAACGAGCATTTGCTGTTTTCTCTTAAACGCAACATGGGAGAAAAACCATTTCATATCACATTTGTGGGCATTGTCTTCAACGCATTCTGTGAAGCTTTGAACTGTCTGTGCTTGCTACAAGAGGAGATATCACAAAGTATGCACTTTAGTTGTTTCCATTGGTTTCAATGCATTTTGGCCAAAAATGAGCATTTGCTGTTTTCTCTTAAACGCAACATGGGAGAAAAACCATTTCACATCACATTTGTGGGTCTTGGTCTTCAACACATTCTGTGAAATTTTGAGCTGTCTGTGTTTGCTACAAGAGGAGATATCACAAAGTATGCACTTTTGTTGTTTCCATTGGTTTCAATGCATTTTGGCCTAAAATGAGCATTTGCTGTTTTCTCTTAAATGCAACATTGGAGAAAATCCATTTCACATCACATTTGTGGGTCTTCGTCTTCAACACATTCTGTGAAACTTTGAGCTGTCTGTGTTTGCTACAAGAGGAGATATCACAAAGTAAGCACTTTTGCTATTTCCATTGGTTTCAATGCATTTTGGCCTAAAACGAGCATTTGCTGTTTTCTCTTAAACGAAACATGGGAGAAAAACCATTTCATATCACATTTGTGGGTCTTGGTCTTCAACACATTCTGTGAAATTTTGAGCTGTCTGTATTTGCTACAAGAGGAGATATCACAAAGTATGCACTTTTGTTGTTTCCACTGGTTTCAATGCATTTTGGCCTAAAACAAGCATTTGCTGTTTTCTCTTAAACGCAACATGGGAGAAAAATAATTTCACATCACATTTGTGGGCATTGGTCTTCAACACATTCTGTGAAACTTTGAGCTGTCTGTGTTTGCTACAAGAGGAGATATCGCAAAGTATGCACTTTTGTTATTTCCATTGGTTTCAATGCATTTTGGCCTAAAACGAGCATTTGCTGTTTTCTCTTAAATGAAACATGGGAGAAAAACCATTTCATATCACATTTGTGGGTCTTGGTCTTCAACACATTCTGTGAAATCTTGAGCTGTCCGTGTTTGCTACAAGAGGAGATATCACAAAGTATGCACTTTTGTTGTTTCCACTGGTTTCAATGCATTTTGGCCTAAAACGAGCATTTGCTGTTTTCTCTTAAACGCAACATGGGAGAAAAATAATTTCACATCACATTTGTGGGCATTGGTCTTCAACACATTCTGTGAAACTTTGAGCTGTCTGTGTTTGCTACAAGAGGAGATATCACAAAGTATGCACTTTTGTTGTTACCATTGGTTTCAATGCATTTTACCCTAAAATGAGCTTTTGCTGTTTTCTCTTAAATGCAACATGGGAGAAAAACCATTTCATATCACATTTGTGGGTCTTGGTCTTCAACACATTCTGTGAAATCTTGAGCTGTCCGTGCTTGCTACAAGAGGAGATATCACAAAGTATGCACTTTTGTTGTTTCCATTGGTTTCAATGCATTTTGGCCTAAAACGAGCATTTGCTGTTTTCTCTTAAACGCAACATGGGAGAAAAACCATTTCATATCACATTTGTGGGCATTGTCTTCAACGCATTCTGTGAAGCTTTGAACTGTCTGTGCTTGCTACAAGAGGAGATATCACAAAGTATGTGCTTTTGTTGTTTCCATTGGTTTCAATGCATTTTGGCCTAAAATGAGCATTTTCTGTTTTCTCTTAAACACAACATGGGAGAAAAACCATTTCACATCACATTTGTCGGTCTTGGTCTTCAACACATTCTGTGAAATTTTGAGCTGTCTGTGTTTGCTACAAGAGGAGATATCGCAAAGTATGCACTTTTGTTATTTCCATTGGTTTCAATGCATTTTGGCCTAAAACGAGCATTTGCTGTTTTCTCTTAAATGAAACATGGGAGAAAAACCATTTCATATCACATTTGTGGGTCTTGGTCTTCAACACATTCTGTGAAAGCTTGAGCTGTCCGTGTTTGCTACAAGAGGAGATATCACAAAGTATGCGCTTTTGTTGTTTCCATTGGTTTCAATGCATTTTGGCCTAAAACGAGCATTTGCTGTTTTCTCTTACACGCAAGAAGGGAGAAAAACCATTTCACATCACATTTGTGGGTCTTGGTCTTCAACACTTTCTGTGAAATCTTGAGCTGTCTGTATTTGCTACAAGAAGAGATTTCAAAAAGTATGCGCTTTTGTTGGTTCCCTTCGTTTCAATGCATTTTGGCCTAAAACGAGCATTTGCTGTTTTCTCTTAAACGCAACATGGGAGAAAAACCATTTCACATCAAATTTGTGGGCATTGGTCTTCAGCACATTCAGTGAAATTTTGAGCTGTCTGTGTTTGCTACAAGAGGAGATATCACAAAGTATGCACTTTAGTTGTTTCCATTGGTTTCAATGCATTTTGGCCTAAAACGAGCATTTGCTGTTTTCTCTTAAACGCAACATGGGAGAAAAACCATTTCATATCACATTTGTGGGCATTGTCTTCAACGCATTCTGTGAAGCTTTGAACTGTCTGTGCTTGCTACAAGAGGAGATATCACAAAGTATGCACTTTTGTTGTTTCCATTGGTTTCAATGCATTTTGGCCAAAAATGAGCTTTTGCTGTTTTCTCTTAAATGCAACATGGGGAAAATCCATTTTACATCACATTTGTGGGCCATGGTTTTCAACACATTCTGGTAAATGTTGAGCTGTCTGTGTTTGCTACAAAAGGAGATATCACAAAGTATGCGCTTTTGTTGTTTCCATTGGTTTCAATGCATTTTGGCCTAAAACGAGCATTTGCTGTTTTCTCTTAAACGCAACATGGGAGAAAAACCATTTCACATCACATTTGTGGGTCTTGGTCTTCAACACATTCTGTGAAATTTTGAGCTGTCTGTGCTTGCTACAAGAGTAGATTTCGCAAAGTATGCACTTTTGTTGTTTCCATTGGTTTCAATGCATTTTGGCCTAAAGCCAGCATTTGTTGTTTTCTCTTAAACGCAACATGGGAGAAAAACCATTTCACATGACATTTGTGGGCATTGGTCTTCAACACATTCTGTGAAACTTTGAGCTTTCTTTATTTGCTACAAGAGGAGATATCACAAAGTATGCACTTTTGTTGTTTCCATTGGTTTCAATGCATTTTGGCCTAAAATGAGCATTTGCTGTTTTCTCTTAAATGCAACATTGGAGAAAATCCATTTCACATCACATTTGTGGGTCTTCGTCTTCAACACATTCTGTGAAACTTTGAGCTGTCTGTGTTTGCTACAAGAGGAGATATCACAAAGTATGCACTTTTGCTATTTCCATTGGTTTCAATGCATTTTGGTCTAAAACGAGCATTTGCTGTTTTCTCTTAAACGAAACATGGGAGAAAAACCATTTCACATCACATTTGTGGGTCTTGGTCTTCAACACTTTCTGTGAAATTTTGAGCTGTCTGTATTTGCTACAAGAGGAGATATCACAAAGTATGCACTTTTGTTGTTTCCACTGGTTTCAATGCATTTTGGCCTAAAAAGAGCATTTGCTGTTTTCTCTTAAACGCAACATGGGAGAAAAATAATTTCACATCACATTTGTGGGCATTGGTCTTCAACACATTCTGTGAAACTTTGAGCTGTCTGTGTTTGCTACAAGAGGAGATATCACAAAGTATGCACTTTTGTTGTTACCATTGGTTTCAATGCATTTTGGCCTAAAATGAGCTTTTGCTGTTTTCTCTTAAATGCAACATTGGAGAAAATCCATTTCACATCACATTTGTGGGTCTTCATCTTCAACACATTCTGTGAAACTTTGAGCTGTCTGTGTTTGCTACAAGAGGAGATATCACAAAGTATGCACTTTTGCTATTTCCATTGGTTTCAATGCATTTTGGCCTAAAACGAGCATTTGCTGTTTTCTCTTAAACGCAACATGGGAGAAAAATAATTTCACATCACATTTGTGGGCATTGGTCTTCAACACATTCTGTGAAACTTTGAGCTGTCTGTGTTTGCTACAAGAGGAGATATCACAAAGTATGCACTTTTGTTGTTACCATTGGTTTCAATGCATTTTGGCCTAAAATGAGCTTTTGCTGTTTTCCCTTAAATGCAACATGGGAGAAAATCCATTTCACAACACATTTGTGGGTCTTGGTCTTCAACACAATCTGTGAAATCTTGAGCTGTCCGTGTTTGCTACAAGAGGAGATATCACAAAGTATGCACTTTTGTTGTTTCCATTGGTTTCAATGCATTTTGGCCTAAAATGAGCATTTGCTGTTTTCTCTTAAACGCAACATGGGAGAAAAACCATTTCATATCACATTTGTGGGCATTGTCTTCAACGCATTCTGTGAAGCTTTGAACTGTCTGTGCTTGCTACAAGAGGAGATATCACAAAGTATGTGCTTTTGTTGTTTCCATTGGTTTCAATGCATTTTGGCCTAAAATGAGCATTTTCTGTTTTCTCTTAAACGCAACATTGGAGAAAAACCATTTCACATCACATTTGTCGGTCTTGGTCTTCAACACATTCTGTGAAATTTTGAGCTGTCTGTGCTTGCTACAAGAGGAGATTTCGCAAAGTATGCACTTTTGTTGTTTCCATTGGTTTCAATGCTTTTTGGCCTAAAACGAGCATTTTCTGTTTTCTCTTAAATGCAACATGGGGAAAAACCATTTCACATCATGTTTGTGGGCATTGGTCTTCAACACATTGTGTACAATCTTGAGCTGTCTGTGTTTGCTACATGAGGAGAATATCACAAAGCGCTTCTGCTGTTTCCATTGGTTTCAATGTATTTTGGCCTAAAACAAGCATTTGCTGTTTTCTCTTAAATGCAACATGGGTGAAAAACCATTTTACATCACATTTGTGGGCATTGGTCTTCAACACATTCTGTGAAATTTTGAGTTGTCTGTGTGTGCTACAAGAGGAGATATCACAAAGTATGCGCTTTTGTTGTTTCCATTGGTTTAAATGCATTTTGGCCTAAAATGAGCATTTGCTGTTTTCTCTTAAATGCAACATGGGGAAAATCCATTTTACATCACATTTGTGGGCCATGGTTTTCAACACATTCTGTTAAATGTTGAGCTGTCTGTGTTTGCTACAAAAGGAGATATCACAAAGTATGCGCTTTTGTTGTTTCCATTGGTTTCAATGCATTTTGGCCTAAAACGAGCATTTGCTGTTTTCTCTTAAACGCAACATGGGAGAAAAACCATTTCACATCACATTTGTGGGTCTTGGTCTTCAACACATTCTGTGAAATTTTGAGCTGTCTGTGCTTGCTATAAGAGTAGATTTCGCAAAGTATGCACTTTTGTTGTTTCCATTGGTTTCAATGCATTTTGGCCTAAAATGAGCATTTGCTGTTTTCTCTTAAATGCAACATGGGAGAAAAATAATTTCACATCACATTTGTGGGCATTGGTCTTCAACAAATTCTGTGAAACTTTGAGCTGTCTGTGTTTGCTACAAGAGGAGATATCACAAAGTATGCACTTTTGTTGTTTCCATTGGTTTCAATGCATTTTGGCCTAAAACGAGCATTTGCTGTTTTCTCTTAAACGCAAAATGGGAGAAAAACCATTTCACATCACATTTGTGGGCATTGGTCTTCAACACATTCTGTGAAACTTTGAGCTGTCTGTGTTTGCTACAAGAGGAGATATCACAATGTATGCACTTTTGTTGTTTCCATTGGTTTCAATGCATTTTGGCCTAAAATGAGCATTTGCTGTTTTCTCTTAAATGCAACATGGGAGAAAATCCATTTCACATCACATTTGTGGGTTTTCGTCTTCAACACATTCTGTGAAATTTTGAGCTGTCTGTGTTTGCTACAAGAGGAGATATCACAAAGTATGCGCTTTTGTTGTTTCCATTGGTTTCAATGCATTTTGGCCTAAAACGAGCATTTGCTGTTTTCTCTTAAATGCAACATGGGAGAAAAACCATTTCACATCACATTTGTGGGCATTGGTCTTCAACACATTCTGTGAAACTTTGAGCTGTCTGTGTTTGCTACAAGAGGAGATATCACAAAGTATGCACTTTTGTTGTTACCATTGGTTTCAATGCATTTTGGACTAAAATGAGCTTTTGCTGTTTTCTCTTAAATGCAACATGGGAGAAAATCCATTTCACATCACATTTGTGGGTCTTCATCTTCAACACATTCTGTGAAATTTTGAGCTGTCTGTGTTTGCTACAAGAGGAGATATCACAAAGTATGCGCTTTTGTTGTTTCTATTGGTTTCAATGAATTTTGGCCTAAAACGAGCATTTGCTGTTTTCTCTTAAATGCAACATGGGGAAATTCCATTTTAGATCACATTTGTGGGCCATGGTTTTCAACACATTCTGTGAAATTTTGAGCTGTCTGTGTTTGCTACAAGAGGAGATATCACAAAGTATGCACTTTTGTTGTTTCCATTGGTTTCAATGCATTTTGGCCTAAAACGAGCATTTGCTGTTTTCTCTTAAACGCAACATTGGAGAAAAATCATTTCTCATCACATTTGTGGGCATTGGTCACATTCTGTGAAACTTTGAGCAGTCTGTGTTAGCTACAAGAGGAGATATCTCAAAGAATACGCTTTTGTTGTTTCCATTGGTTTCAATGCATTTTGGCCTAAAACGAGCATTTGCTGTTTTCTCTTACATGCAAGAAGGGAGAAAAACCATTTCACATCACATTTGTGGGTCATGGTCTTCAACACTTTCTGTGAAATCTTGAGCTGTCTGTATTTGCTACAAGAAGAGATATCACAAAGTATGCGCTTTTGTTTCCATTCGTTTCAATGCATTTTGGCCTAAAACGAGCATTTGCTGTTTTCTCTTAAACGCAACATGGGAGAAAAACCATTTCACATCAAATTTGTGGGGATTGGTCTTCAGCGCATTCAGTGAAATTTTGAGCTGTCTGTGTTTGCTACAAGAGGAGATATCACAAAGTATGCGCTTTTGTTGTTTCCATTGGTTTCAATGCATTTTGGCCTAAAACGAGCATTTGCTGTTTTCTCTTAAACGCAACATGGGAGAAAAACCATTTCATATCACATTTGTGGGCATTGTCTTCAACGCATTCTGTGAAGCCTTGAACTGTCTGTGCTTGCTACAAGAGGAGATATCACAAAGTATGTGCTTTTGTTGTTTCCATTGGTTTCAAAGCATTTTGGCCTAAAATGAGCATTTGCTGTTTTCTCTTAAATGCAACATGGGGAAAATCCATTTTACATCACATTTGTGGGTCTTGGTCTTCAACACTTTCTGTGAAATCTTGAGCTGTCTGTATTTGCTACAAGAGGAGATATCACAAAGTATGCGCTTTTGTTGTTTCCATTCGTTTCAATGCATTTTGGCCTAAAACAAGCATTTGCTGTTTTCTCTTAAACGCAACATGGGAGAAAATCCATTTTACATCACATTTGTGGGCCATGGTTTTCAACACATTCTGTAAAATGTTGAGCTGTCTGTATTTTCTACAAGAGGAGAATATCACAAAGCGCCTCTGCTGTTTCCATTGGTTTCAATGTATTTTGGCCTAAAACAAGCATTTGCTATTTTCTATTATATGCAACATGGGTGAAAAACCATTTTACATCACATTTGTGGGCATTGGTCTTCAACACATTCTGTGAAATTTTGAGTTGTCTGTGTGTGCTACAAGAGGAGATATCACAAAGTATGCGCTTTTGTTGTTTCCATTGGTTTCAATGCATTTTGGTCTAAAATGAGCATTTGCTGTTTTCTCTTAAATGCAACATGGGGAAAATCCATTTTACATCACATTTGTGGGCCATGGTTTTCAACACATTCAGTGAAATGTTGAGCTGTCTGTGTTTGCTACAATAGGAGATATCACAAAGTATGCGCTTTTGATGTTTCCATTCGTTTCAATGCATTTTGGCCTAAAACGAGCATTTGCTGTTTTCTCTTAAATGAAACATGGGGAAAATCCATTTTAGTTCACATTTGTGGGCCATGGTTTTCAACACATTCTGTGAAATTTTGAGCTGTCTGTGTTTGCTACAAGAGGAGATATCACAAAGTATGCACTTTTGTTGTTTCCATTGGTTTCAATGCATTTTGGCCTAAAATGAGCATTTGCTGTTTTCTCTTAAACGCAACATGGGAGAAAAACCATTTCACATCACATTTGTGGGCATTGGTCTTCAACACATTCTGTGAAACTTGGAGCTGTCTGTGTGTGCTACAAGAGTAGATATCACAAAGTATGCACTTTTGTTGTTTCCATTGGTTTCAATGCATTTTGGCCTAAAATGAGCATTTGCTGTTTTCTCTTAAATGCAACATGGGAGAAAATCCATTTCACGTCACATTTGTCTGTCTTCGTCTTCAACACATTCTGTGAAATTTTGAGCTGTCTGTGTTTGCAACAAGAGGAGATATCACAAAGTGTGCACTTTTGTTATTTCCATTGGTTTCAATGCATTTTGGCCTAAAACGAGCATTTGCTGTTTGCTCTTAAACGAAACATGGGAGAAAAACCATTTCATATCACATTTGTGGGTCTTGGTCTTCAACACTTTCTGTGAAATATTGAGCTGTCTGTATTTGCTACAAGAGGAGATATCACAAAGTATGCACTTTTGTTGTTTCCATTGGTTTCAGTGCATTTTGGCCTAAAACGAGCATTTGCTGTTTTCTCTTAAACGCAACATCGGAGAAAAATAATTTCTCATCACATTTGTGGGCATTGGTCTTCAACACATTCTGTGAAACTTTGAGCAGTCTGTGTTTGCTACAAGAGGAGATAT
This sequence comes from Taudactylus pleione, assembly GCA_031769625.1. Lineage (NCBI taxonomy): Eukaryota > Metazoa > Chordata > Amphibia > Anura > Myobatrachidae > Taudactylus > Taudactylus pleione. Next base: position 7,216,902 of record JAUIMM010000975.1, read on the forward strand.
CTCAAAGAATACGCTTTTGTTGTTTCCATTGGTTTCAATGCATTTTGGCCTAAAACGAGCATTTGCTGTTTTCTCTTACACGCAAGAAGGGAGAAAAACCATTTCACATCACATTTGTGGGTCTTGGTCTTCAACACTTTCTGTGAAATCTTGAGCTGTCTGTATTTGCTACAAGAAGAGATTTCAAAAAGTATGCGCTTTTGTTGGTTCCATTCGTTTCAATGCATTTTGGCCTAAAACGAGCATTTGCTGTTTTCTCTTAAACGCAACATGGGAGAAAAACCATTTCACATCAAATTTGTGGGCATTGGTCTTCAGCACATTCAGTGAAATTTTGAGCTGTCTGTGTTTGCTACAAGAGGAGATATCACAAAGTATGCACTTTAGTTGTTTCCATTGGTTTCAATGCATTTTGGCCTAAAACGAGCATTTGCTGTTTTCTCTTAAACACAACATGGGAGAAAAACCATTTCATATCACATTTGTGGGCATTGTCTTCAACGCATTCTGTGAAGCTTTGAACTGTCTGTGCTTGCTACAAGAGGAGATATCACAAAGTATGCACTTTTGTTGTTTCCATTGGTTTCAATGCATTTTGGCCAAAAATGAGCTTTTGCTGTTTTCTCTTAAATGCAACATGGGGAAAATCCATTTTACATCACATTTGTGGGCCATGGTTTTCAACACATTCTGGTAAATGTTGAGCTGTCTGTGTTTGCTACAAAAGGAGATATCACAAAGTATGCGCTTTTGTTGTTTCCATTGGTTTCAATGCATTTTGGCCTAAAACGAGCATTTGCTGTTTTCTCTTAAACGCAACATGGGAGAAAAACCATTTCACATCACATTTGTGGGTCTTGGTCTTCAACACATTCTGTGAAATTTTGAGCTGTCTGTGCTTGCTACAAGAGTAGATTTCGCAAAGTATGCACTTTTGTTGTTTCCATTGGTTTCAATGCATTTTGGCCTAAAGCCAGCATTTGTTGTTTTCTCTTAAACGCAACATGGGAGAAAAACCATTTCACATCCCATTTGTGGGCATTGGTCTTCAACACATTCTGTGAAACTTTGAGCTGTCTGTGTTTGCTACAAGAGGAGATATCACAAAGTATGCACTTTTGTTGTTTCCATTGGTTTCAATGCATTTTGGCCTAAAATGAGCATTTGCTGTTTTCTCTTAAATGCAACATTGGAGAAAATCCATTTCACATCACATTTGTGGGTCTTCGTCTTCAACACATTCTGTGAAACTTTGAGCTGTCTGTGTTTGCTACAAGAGGAGATATCACAAAGTATGCACTTTTGCTATTTCCATTGGTTTCAATGCATTTTGGCCTAAAACGAGCATTTGCTGTTTTCTCTTAAACGCAACATGGGAGAAAAATAATTTCACATCACATTTGTGGGCATTGGTCTTCAGCACATTCTGTGAAACTTTGAGCTGTCTGTGTTTGCTACAAGAGGAGATATCACAAAGTATGCACTTTTGTTGTTACCATTGGTTTCAATGCATTTTGGCCTAAAATGAGCTTTTGCTGTTTTCCCTTAAATGCAACATGGGAGAAAATCCATTTCACAACACATTTGTGGGTCTTGGTCTTCAACACAATCTGTGAAATCTTGAGCTGTCCGTGTTTGCTACAAGAGGAGATATCACAAAGTATGCACTTTTGTTGTTTCCATTGGTTTCAATGCATTTTGGCCTAAAATGAGCATTTGCTGTTTTCTCTTAAACGCAACATGGGAGAAAAACCATTTCATATCACATTTGTGGGCATTGTCTTCAACGCATTCTGTGAAGCTTTGAACTGTCTGTGCTTGCTACAAGAGGAGATATCACAAAGTATGTGCTTTTGTTGTTTCCATTGGTTTCAATGCTTTTTGGCCTAAACCGAGCATTTTCTGTTTTCTCTTAAATGCAACATGGGGAAAAACCATTTCACATCATGTTTGTGGGCATTGGTCTTCAACACATTGTGTACAATCTTGAGCTGTCTGTGATATTCTCCTCATGTAGCAAACACAGACAGCTCAAGATTGTACACAATGTGTTGAAGACCAATGCCCACAAACATGATGTGAAATGGTTTTTCCCCATGTTGCATTTAAGAGAAAACAGAAAATGCTCGGTTTAGGCCAAAAAGCATTGAAACCAATGGAAACAACAAAAGCACATACTTTGTGATATTCTCCTCATGTAGCAAACACAAAGCGCTTCTGCTGTTTCCATTGGTTTCAATGTATTTTGGCCTAAAACAAGCATTTGCTGTTTTCTCTTAAATGCAACATGGGTGAAAAACCATTTTACATCACATTTGTGGGCATTGGTCTTCAACACATTCTGTGAAATTTTGAGTTGTCTGTGTGTGCTACAAGAGGAGATATCACAAAGTATGCGCTTTTGTTGTTTCCATTGGTTTAAATGCATTTTGGCCTAAAATGAGCATTTGCTGTTTTCTCTTAAATGCAACATGGGGAAAATCCATTTTACATCACATTTGTGGGCCATGGTTTTCAACACATTCTGTTAAATGTTGAGCTGTCTGTGTTTGCTACAAAAGGAGATATCACAAAGTATGCGCTTTTGTTGTTTCCATTGGTTTCAATGCATTTTGGCCTAAAACGAGCATTTGCTGTTTTCTCTTAAACGCAACATGGGAGAAAAACCATTTCACATCACATTTGTGGGTCTTGGTCTTCAACACATTCTGTGAAATTTTGAGCTGTCTGTGCTTGCTATAAGAGTAGATTTCGCAAAGTATGCACTTTTGTTGTTTCCATTGGTTTCAATGCATTTTGGCCTAAAATGAGCATTTGCTGTTTTCTCTTAAATGCAAAATGGGAGAAAAACCATTTCACATCACATTTGTGGGCATTGGTCTTCAACACATTCTGTGAAATTTTGAGCTGTCTGTGTTTGCAACAAGAGGAGATATCACAAAGTATGCACTTTTGTTATTTCCATTGGTTTCAATGCATTTTGGCCTAAAATGAGCATTTGCTGTTTGCTCTTAAACGAAACATGGGAGAAAAACCATTTCATATCACAATTGTGGGTCTTGGTCTTCAACACATTCTGTAAAATGTTGAGCTGTCTGTATTTTCTACAAGAGGAGAATATCACAAAGCGCCTCTGCTGTTTCTATTGGTTTCAATGTATTTTGGCCTAAAACAAGCATTTGCTGTTTTCTCTTAAATGCAACATGGGTGAAAAACCATTTTACATCACATTTGTGGGCATTGGTCTTCAACACATTCTGTGAAATTTTGAGTTGTCTGTGTGTGCTACAAGAGGAGATATCACAAAGTATGCGCTTTTGTTGTTTCCATTGGTTTCAATGCATTTTGGCCTAAAAAGAGCATTTGCTGTTTTCTCTTAAACGCAACATCAGAGAAAAATCATTTCACATCACATTTGTGGGCATTGGTCTTCAACATATTCTGTGAAACTTTGAGCAGTCTGTGTTTGCTACAAGAGGAGATATCTCAAAGAATGCGCTTTTGTTGTTTCCATTGGTTTCAATGCGTTTTGGCCTAAAACGAGCATTTGCTGTTTTCTCTTAAACGCAAGAAGGGAGAAAAACCATTTCACATCACATTTGTTTGTCTTGGTCTTCAACACATTCTGTGAAATCTTGAGCTGTTTGTGTTTGCTACAAGAGGAGATATCACAAAGTATGCACTTTTGTTGTTTCTATTGGTTTCAATGAATTTTGGCCTAAAACAAGCATTTGCTGTTTTCTCTTAAATGCAACATGGGGAAAATCCATTTTAGATCACAATTGTGGGCCATGGTTTTCAACACATTCTGTGAAATTTTGAGCTGTCTGTGTTTGCTACAAGAGGAGATATCACAAAGTATGCACTTTTGTTGTTTCCATTGGTTTCAATGCATTTTGGCCTAAAACGAGCATTTGCTGTTTTCTCTTAAACGCAACATCGGAGAAAAATCATTTCACATCACATTTGTGGGCATTGGTCTTCAACATATTCTGTGAAACTTTGAGCAGTCTGTGTTTGCTACAAGAGGAGATATCTCAAAGAATGCGCTTTTGTTGTTTCCATTGGTTTCAATGCGTTTTGGCCTAAAACGAGCATTTGCTGTTTTCTCTTATACGAAAGAAGGGAGAAAAACCATTTCACATCACATTTGTGGGTCTTGGTCTTCAACACTTTCTGTGAAATCTTGAGCTGTCTGTATTTGCTACAAGAAGAGATATCACAAAGTATGCGCTTTTGTTGTTTCCATTCGTTTCAATGCATTTTGGCCTAAAACGAGCATTTGCTGTTTTCTCTTAAACGAAACATGGGAGAAAAACCATTTCACATCAAATTTGTGGGCATTGGTCTTCAGCACATTCAGTGAAATTTTGAGCTGTCTGTGTTTGCTACAAGAGGAGATATCACAAAGTATGCACTTTTGTTGTTTCCATTGGTTTCAATTCATTTTGGCCTAAAACGAGCATTTGCTGTTTTCTCTTAAACGCAACATGGGAGAAAAACCATTTCACATCACATTTGTGGGTCTTGATCTTAAACACATTCTGTGAAATCTTGAGCTGTCTGTGTTTGCTACAAGAGGAGATATCACAAAGTATGAACTTTTGTTGTTTCTATTGGTTTCAATGCATTTTGGCCTAAAACGAGCATTTGCTGTTTTCTCTTAAACGCAACATGGGGAAAATCCATTTCATATCACATTTGTGGGCATTGGTCTTCAACACATTCTGTGAAATTTTTAGCTGTCTGTGTTTGCTACAAGAGGAGATATCACAAAGTATGCACTTTTGTTGTTTCCATTGGTTTCAGTGCATTTTGGCCTAAAACCAGCATTTGTTGTTTTCTCTTAAACGCAACATCGGAGAAAAATCATTTCACATCACATTTGTGGGCATTGGTCACATTCTGTGAAACTTTGAGCAGTCTGTGTTAGCTACAAGAGGAGATATCTCAAAGAATACGCTTTTGTTGTTTCCATTGGTTTCAATGCATTTTGGCCTAAAACGAGCATTTGCTGTTTTCTCTTACATGCAAGAAGGGAGAAAAACCATTTCACATCACATTTGTGGGTCATGGTCTTCAACACTTTCTGTGAAATCTTGAGCTGTCTGTATTTGCTACAAGAAGAGATATCACAAAGTATGCGCTTTTGTTTCCATTCGTTTCAATGCATTTTGGCCTAAAACGAGCATTTGCTGTTTTCTCTTAAACGCAACATGGGAGAAAAACCATTTCACATCAAATTTGTGGGGATTGGTCTTCAGCGCATTCAGTGAAATTTTGAGCTGTCTGTGTTTGCTACAAGAGGAGATATCACAAAGTATGCGCTTTTGTTGTTTCCATTGGTTTCAATGCATTTTGGCCTAAAACGAGCATTTGCTGTTTTCTCTTAAACGCAACTTGGGAGAAAAACCATTTCATATCACATTTGTGGGCATTGTCTTCAACGCATTCTGTGAAGCTTTGAACTGTCTGTGCTTGCTACAAGAGGAGATATCACAAAGTATGTGCTTTTGTTGTTTCCATTGGTTTCAATGCATTTTGGCCTAAAATGAGCATTTGCTGTTTTCTCTTAAATGCAACATGGGGAAAATCCATTTTACATCACATTTGTGGGCCATGGTTTTCAACACATTCTGTAAAATGTTGAGCTGTCTGTGCTTGCTACAAGAGGAGATTTCGCAAAGTATGCACTTTTGTTGTTTCCATTGGTTTCAATGCATTTTGGCCTAAAATGAGCATTTGCTGTTTTCTCTTAAATGCAAGATGGGGAAAATCCATTTTACATCACATTTGTGGGCCATAGTTTTCAACACATTCTGTGAAACTTTGAGCTGTCTGTGTTTGCTACAAGAGGAGATATCACAAAGTATGCACTTTTGCTATTTCCATTGGTTTCAATGCATTTTGGCCTAAAACGAGCATTTGCTGTTTTCTCTTAAACGAAACATGGGAGAAAAACCATTTCATATCACATTTGTGGGTCTTGGTCTTCAACACTTTCTGTGAAATTTTGAGCTGTCTGTATTTGCTACAAGAGGAGATATCTCAAAGTATGCACTTTTGTTGTTTCCACTGGTTTCAATGCATTTTGGCCTAAAACGAGCATTTGCTGTTTTCTCTTAAACGCAACATGGGAGAAAAATAATTTCACATCACATTTGTGGGCATTGGTCTTCAACACATTCTGTGAAACTTTGAGCTGTCTGTGTTTGCTACAAGAGGAGATATCACAAAGTATGCACTTTTGTTGTTACCATTGGTTTCAATGCATTTTGGACTAAAATGAGCTTTTGCTGTTTTCTCTTAAATGCAACATGGGAGAAAATCCATTTCACATCACATTTGTGGGTCTTCGTCTTCAACACATTCTGTGAAATTTTGAGCTGTCTGTGTTTGCTACAAGAGGAGATATCACAAAGTATGCGCTTTTGTTGTTTCTATTGGTTTCAATGAATTTTGGCCTAAAACGAGCATTTGCTGTTTTCTCTTAAATGCAACATGGGGAAATTCCATTTTAGATCACATTTGTGGGCCATGGTTTTCAACACATTCTGTGAAATTTTGAGCTGTCTGTGTTTGCTACAAGAGGAGATATCACAAAGTATGCACTTTTGTTGTTTCCATTGGTTTCAATGCATTTTGGCCTAAAACGAGCATTTGCTGTTTTCTCTTAAACGCAACATTGGAGAAAAATCATTTCTCATCACATTTGTGGGCATTGGTCACATTCTGTGAAACTTTGAGCAGTCTGTGTTAGCTACAAGAGGAGATATCTCAAAGAATACGCTTTTGTTGTTTCCATTGGTTTCAATGCATTTTGGCCTAAAACGAGCATTTGCTGTTTTCTCTTACATGCAAGAAGGGAGAAAAACCATTTCACATCACATTTGTGGGTCATGGTCTTCAACACTTTCTGTGAAATCTTGAGCTGTCTGTATTTGCTACAAGAAGAGATATCACAAAGTATGCGCTTTTGTTTCCATTCGTTTCAATGCATTTTGGCCTAAAACGAGCATTTGCTGTTTTCTCTTAAACGCAACATGGGAGAAAAACCATTTCACATCAAATTTGTGGGGATTGGTCTTCAGCGCATTCAGTGAAATTTTGAGCTGTCTGTGTTTGCTACAAGAGGAGATATCACAAAGTATGCGCTTTTGTTGTTTCCATTGGTTTCAATGCATTTTGGCCTAAAACGAGCATTTGCTGTTTTCTCTTAAACGCAACATGGGAGAAAAACCATTTCATATCACATTTGTGGGCATTGTCTTCAACGCATTCTGTGAAGCCTTGAACTGTCTGTGCTTGCTACAAGAGGAGATATCACAAAGTATGTGCTTTTGTTGTTTCCATTGGTTTCAAAGCATTTTGGCCTAAAATGAGCATTTGCTGTTTTCTCTTAAATGCAACATGGGGAAAATCCATTTTACATCACATTTGTGGGTCTTGGTCTTCAACACTTTCTGTGAAATCTTGAGCTGTCTGTATTTGCTACAAGAGGAGATATCACAAAGTATGCGCTTTTGTTGTTTCCATTCGTTTCAATGCATTTTGGCCTAAAACAAGCATTTGCTGTTTTCTCTTAAACGCAACATGGGAGAAAAACCATTTCACATCAAATTTGTGGGCCTTGGTCTTCAGCACATTCAGTGAAATTTTGAGCTGTCTGTGTTTGCTACAAGAGGAGATATCACAAAGTATGCACTTTTGTTGTTTCCATTGGTTTCAGTGCATTTTGGCCTAAAACCAGCATTTGTTGTTTTCTCTTAAACGCAACATGGGAGAAAAACCATTTCACATCACATTTGTGAGTCTTGGTCTTCAACACATTCTGTGCAATCTTGAGCTGCCTGTGTTTGCTACAAGAGGAGATATCACAAAGTATGCGCTTTTGTTGTTTCAATTGGTTTCAATGAATTTTGGCCTAAAACGAGCATTTGCTGTTTTCTCTTAAATGAAACATGGGGAAAATCCATTTTAGATCACATTTGTGGGCCATGGTTTTCAACACATTCTGTGAAATTTTGAGCTGTCTGTGTTTGCTACAAGAGGAGATATCACAAAGTATGCACTTTTGTTGTTTCCATTGGTTTCAATGCATTTTGGCCTAAAACGAGCATTTGCTCTTTTCTCTTAAACGCAACATCGGAGAAAAATCATTTCTCATCACATTTGTGGGCATTGGTCTTCAACACATTCTGTGAAACTTTGAGCAGTCTGTGTTTGCTACATGAGGAGATATCTCAAAGAATACGCTTTTGTTGTTTCCATTGGTTTCAATGCATTTTGGCCTAAAACGAGCATTTGCTGTTTTCTCTTACACGCAAGAAGGGAGAAACACCATTTCACATCACATTTGTGGGTCTTGGTCTTCAACACTTTCTGTGAAATCTTGAGCTGTCTGTATTTGCTACAAGAAGAGATTTCACAAAGTATGCGCTTTTGTTGTTTCCATTGGTTTCAATGCATTTTGGCCTAAAACGAGCATTTGCTGTTTTCTCTTAAATGCAACATGGGGAAAATCCATTTTACATCACATTTGTGGGCCATGGTTTTCAACACATTCTGTAAAATGTTGAGCTGTCTGTATTTTCTACAAGAGGAGAATATCACAAAGCGCCTCTGCTGTTTCCATTGGTTTCAATGTATTTTGTCCTAAAACAAGCATTTGCTATTTTCTCTTATATGCAACATGGGTGAAAAACCATTTTACATCACATTTGTGGGCATTGGTCTTCAACACATTCTGTGAAATTTTGAGTTGTCTGTGTGTGCTACAAGAGGAGATATCACAAAGTATGCGCTTTTGTTGTTTCCATTGGTTTCAATGCATTTTGGTCTAAAATGAGCATTTGCTGTTTTCTCTTAAATGCAACATGGGGAAAATCCATTTTACATCACATTTGTGGGCCATGGTTTTCAACACATTCAGTGAAATGTTGAGCTGTCTGTGTTTGCTACAATAGGAGATATCACAAAGTATGCGCTTTTGATGTTTCCATTCGTTTCAATGCATTTTGGCCTAAAACGAGCATTTGCTGTTTTCTCTTAAATGAAACATGGGGAAAATCCATTTTAGATCACATTTGTGGGCCATGGTTTTCAACACATTCTGTGAAATTTTGAGCTGTCTGTGTTTGCTACAAGAGGAGATATCACAAAGTATGCACTTTTGTTGTTTCCATTGGTTTCAATGCATTTTGGCCTAAAACGAGCATTTGCTGTTTTCTCTTAAACGCAACATCGGAGAAAAATCATTTCTCATCACATTTGTGGGCATTGGTCTTCAACACATTCTGTGAAACTTTGAGCAGTCTGTGTTTGCTACATGAGGAGATATCTCAAAGAATACACTTTTGTTGTTTCCATTGGTTTCAATGCATTTTGGCCTAAAACGAGCATTTGCTGTTTTCTCTTACACGCAAGAAGGGAGAAACACCATTTCACATCACATTTGTGGGTCTTGGTCTTCAACACTTTCTGTGAAATCTTGAGCTGTCTGTATTTGCTACAAGAAGAGATTTCACAAAGTATGCGCTTTTGTTGTTTCCATTCGTTTCAATGCATTTTGGCCTAAAACGAGCATTTGCTGTTTTCTCTTAAATGCAACATCGGAGAAAAATCATTTCTCATCACATTTGTGGGCATTGGTCTTCAACACATTCTGTGAAACTTTGAGCAGTCTGTGTTTGCTACATGAGGAGATATCTCAAAGAATACGCTTTTGTTGTTTCCATTGGTTTCAATGCATTTTGGCCTAAAACGAGCATTTGCTGTTTTCTCTTACACGCAAGAAGGGAGAAACACCATTTCACATCACATTTGTGGGTCTTGGTCTTCAACACTTTCTGTGAAATCTTGAGCTGTCTGTATTTGCTACAAGAAGAGATTTCACAAAGTATGCGCTTTTGTTGTTTCCATTGGTTTCAATGCATTTTGGCCTAAAACGAGCATTTGCTGTTTTCTCTTAAATGCAACATGGGGAAAATCCATTTTACATCACATTTGTGGGCCATGGTTTTCAACACATTCTGTAAAATGTTGAGCTGTCTGTATTTTCTACAAGAGGAGAATATCACAAAGCGCCTCTGCTGTTTCCATTGGTTTCAATGTATTTTGTCCTAAAACAAGCATTTGCTATTTTCTCTTATATGCAACATGGGTGAAAAACCATTTTACATCACATTTGTGGGCATTGGTCTTCAACACATTCTGTGAAATTTTGAGTTGTCTGTGTGTGCTACAAGAGGAGATATCACAAAGTATGCGCTTTTGTTGTTTCCATTGGTTTCAATGCATTTTGGTCTAAAATGAGCATTTGCTGTTTTCTCTTAAATGCAACATGGGGAAAATCCATTTTACATCACATTTGTGGGCCATGGTTTTCAACACATTCAGTGAAATGTTGAGCTGTCTGTGTTTGCTACAATAGGAGATATCACAAAGTATGCGCTTTTGATGTTTCCATTCGTTTCAATGCATTTTGGCCTAAAACGAGCATTTGCTGTTTTCTCTTAAATGAAACATGGGGAAAATCCATTTTAGATCACATTTGTGGGCCATGGTTTTCAACACATTCTGTGAAATTTTGAGCTGTCTGTGTTTGCTACAAGAGGAGATATCACAAAGTATGCACTTTTGTTGTTTCCATTGGTTTCAATGCATTTTGGCCTAAAACGAGCATTTGCTGTTTTCTCTTAAACGCAACATCGGAGAAAAATCATTTCTCATCACATTTGTGGGCATTGGTCTTCAACACATTCTGTGAAACTTTGAGCAGTCTGTGTTTGCTACATGAGGAGATATCTCAAAGAATACACTTTTGTTGTTTCCATTGGTTTCAATGCATTTTGGCCTAAAACGAGCATTTGCTGTTTTCTCTTACACGCAAGAAGGGAGAAACACCATTTCACATCACATTTGTGGGTCTTGGTCTTCAACACTTTCTGTGAAATCTTGAGCTGTCTGTATTTGCTACAAGAAGAGATTTCACAAAGTATGCGCTTTTGTTGTTTCCATTCGTTTCAATGCATTTTGGCCTAAAACGAGCATTTGCTGTTTTCTCTTAAATGCAACATGGGGAAAATCCATTTTACATCACATTTGTGGGCCATGGTTTTCAACACATTCTGTAAAATGTTGAGCTGTCTGTATTTTATACAAGAGGAGAATATCACAAAGCGCCTCTGCTGTTTCCATTGGTTTCAATGTATTTTGGCCTAAAACAAGCATTTGCTATTTTCTCTTATATGCAACATGGGTGAAAAACCATTTTACATCACATTTGTGGGCATTGGTCTTCAACACATTCTGTGAAATTTTGAGTTGTCTGTGTGTGCTACAAGAGGAGATATCACAAAGTATGCGCTTTTGTTGTTTCCATTGGTTTCAATGCATTTTGGTCTAAAATGAGCATTTGCTGTTTTCTCTTAAATGCAACATGGGGAAAATCCATTTTACATCACATTTGAGGGCCATGGTTTTCAACACATTCAGTGAAATGTTGAGCTGTCTGTGTTTGCTACAATAGGAGATATCACAAAGTATGCGCTTTTGATGTTTCCATTCGTTTCAATGCATTTTGGCCTAAAACGAGCATTTGCTGTTTTCTCTTAAACGCAACATGGGAGAAAAACCATTTCACATCACATTTGTGGGTCTTGGTCTTCAACACATTCTGTGAAATTTTGAGCTGTCTGTGCTTGCTACAAGAGTAGATTTCGCAAAGTATGCACTTTTGTTGTTTCCTTTGGTTTCAATGCATTTTGGCCTAAAACCAGCATTTGTTGTTTTCTCTTAAACGCAACATGGGAGAAAAACCATTTCACATCACATTTGTTTGTCTTGGTCTTCAACACATTCTGTGAAATCTTGAGCTGTTTGTGTTTGCTACAAGAGGAGATATCACAAAGTATGCACTTTTGTTGTTTCTATTGGTTTCAATGAATTTTAGCCTAAAACGAGCATTTGCTGTTTTCTCTTAAATGCAACATGGGGAAAATCCATTTTAGATCACGTTTGTGGGCCATGGTTTTCAACACATTCTGTGAAATTTTGAGCTGTCTGTGTTTGCTACAAGAGGAGATATCACAAAGTATGCACTTTTGTTGTTTCCATTGGTTTCAATGCATTTTGGCCTAAAACGAGCATTTGCTGTTTTCTCTTAAACGCAACATCGGAGAAAAATAATTTCACATCACATTTGTGGGCATTGGTCTTCAACACATTCTGTGAAACTTTGAGCAGTCTGTGTTTGCTACAAGAGGAGATATCTCAAAGAATGCGCTTTTGTTGTTTCCATTGGTTTCAATGCATTTTGGCCAAAAACGAGCATTTGCTGTTTTCTCTTACTCGCAAGAAGGGAGAAAAACCATTTCACATCACATTTGTGGGTCTTGGTCTTCAACACTTTCTGTGAAATCTTGAGCTGTCTGTATTTGCTACAAGAAGAGATATCACAAAGTATGCGCTTTTGTTGTTTCCATTTGTTTCAATGCATTTTGGAGTAAAACGAGCATTTGCTGTTTTCTCTTAAACGCAACATCGGAGAAAAATCATTTCTCATCACATTTGTGGGCATTGGTCTTCAACACATTCTGTGAAACTTTGAGCAGTCTGTGTTTGCTACATGAGGAGATATCTCAAAGAATACGCTTTTGTTGTTTCCATTGGTTTCAATGCATTTTGGCCTAAAACGAGCATTTGCTGTTTTCTCTTACACGCAAGAAGGGAGAAACACCATTTCACATCACATTTGTGGGTCTTGGTCTTCAACACTTTCTGTGAAATCTTGAGCTGTCTGTATTTGCTACAAGAAGAGATTTCACAAAGTATGCGCTTTTGTTGTTTCCATTCGTTTCAATGCATTTTGGCCTAAAACGAGCATTTGCTGTTTTCTCTTAAATGCAACATGGGGAAAATCCATTTTACATCACATTTGTGGGCCATGGTTTTCAACACATTCTGTAAAATGTTGAGCTGTCTGTATTTTCTACAAGAGGAGAATATCACAAAGCGCCTCTGCTGTTTCCATTGGTTTCAATGTATTTTGGCCTAAAACAAGCATTTGCTATTTTCTCTTATATGCAACATGGGTGAAAAACCATTTTACATCACATTTGTGGGCATTGGTCTTCAACACATTCTGTGAAATTTTGAGTTGTCTGTGTGTGCTACAAGAGGAGATATCACAAAGTATGCGCTTTTGTTGTTTCCATTGGTTTCAATGCATTTTGGTCTAAAATGAGCATTTGCTGTTTTCTCTTAAATGCAACATGGGGAAAATCCATTTTACATCACATTTGTGGGCCATGGTTTTCAACACATTCAGTGAAATGTTGAGCTGTCTGTGTTTGCTACAATAGGAGATATCACAAAGTATGCGCTTTTGATGTTTCCATTCGTTTCAATGCATTTTAGCCTAAAACGAGCATTTGCTGTTTTCTCTTAAACGCAACATGGGAGAAAAACCATTTCACATCACATTTGTGGGTCTTGGTCTTCAAAACATTCTGTGAAATTTTGAGCTGTCTGTGCTTGCTACAAGAGTAGATTTCGCAAAGTATGCACTTTTGTTGTTTCCTTTGGTTTCAATGCATTTTGGCCTAAAACCAGCATTTGTTGTTTTCTCTTAAACGCAACATGGGAGAAAAACCATTTCACATCACATTTGTTTGTCTTGGTCTTCAACACATTCTGTGAAATCTTGAGCTGTTTGTGTTTGCTACAAGAGGAGATATCACAAAGTATGCACTTTTGTTGTTTCTATTGGTTTCAATGCATTTTGGCCAAAAACGAGCATTTGCTGTTTTCTCTTACACGCAAGAAGGGAGAAAAACCATTTCACATCACATTTGTGGGTCTTGGTCTTCAACACTTTCTGTGAAATCTTGAGCTGTCTGTATTTGCTACAAGAGGAGATATCACAAAGTATGCGCTTTTGTTGTTTCCATTTGTTTCAATGCATTTTGGCCTAAAACGAGCATTTGCTGTTTTCTCTTAAACGAAACATGGGAGAAAAACCATTTCACATCAAATTTGTGGGCATTGGTCTTCAGCACATTCAGTGAAATTTTGAGCTGTCTGTGTTTGCTACAAGAGGAGATATCACAAAGTATGCACTTTTGTTGTTTCCATTGGTTTCAGTGCATTTTGGCCTAAAACCAGCATTTGTTGTTTTCTCTTAAACGCAACATGGGAGAAAAACCATTTCACATAACATTTGTTTGTCTTGGTCTTCAACACATTCTGTGAAATCTTGAGCTGTCTGTGTTTGCTACAAGAGGAGATATCACAAAGTATGCACTTTTTTTGTTTCTATTGGTTTAAATGAATTTTGGCCTAAAACGAGCATTTGCTGTTTTCTCTTAAATGCAACATGGGGAAAATCCATTTTAGATCACATTTGTGGGCCATGGTTTTCAACACATTCTGTGAAAATTTGAACTGTCTGTGTTTGCTACAAGAAGAGATATCACAAAGTATGCACTTTTGTTGTTTCCATTGGTTTCAATGCATTTTGGCCTAAAACGAGCATTTGCTGTTTTCTCTTAAATGCAACATTGGAGAAAAATCATTTCTCATCACATTTGTGGGCATTGGTCACATTCTGTGAAACTTTGAGCAGTCTGTGTTTGCTACAAGAGGAGATATCACAAAGAATACGCTTTTGTTGTTTCCATTGGTTTCAATGTATTTTGGCCTAAAACGAGCATTTGCTGTTTTCTCTTACATGCAAGAAGGGAGAAAAACCATTTCACATCACATTTGTGGGTCATGGTCTTCAACACTTTCTGTGAAATCTTGAGCTGTCTGTATTTGCTACAAGAAGAGATATCACAAAGTATGCGCTTTTGTTTCCATTCGTTTCAATGAATTTTGGCCTAAAACAAGCATTTGCTGTTTTCTCTTAAACGCAACATGGAAGAAAAACCATTTCACATCAAATTTGTGGGGATTGGTCTTCAGCACATTCAGTGAAATTTTGAGCTGTCTGTGTTTGCTACATGAGGAGATATCTCAAAGAATACGCTTTTGTTGTTTCCATTGGTTTCAATGCATTTTGGCCTAAAACGAGCATTTGCTGTTTTCTCTTAAACGCAACATGGGAGAAAAATAATTTCACATCACATTTGTGGGCATTGGTCTTCAACACATTCTTTGAAACTTTGAGCTGTCTGTGTTTGCTACAAGAGGAGATATCACAAAGTATGCACTTTTGTTGTTACCATTGGTTTCAATGCATTTTGGCCTAAAATGAGCTTTTGCTGTTTTCTCTTAAATGCAACATGGTAGAAAATCTATTTCAAATCACATTTGTGGGTCTTCGTCTTCAACACATTCTGTGAAATTTTGAGCTGTCTGTGTTTGCTACAAGAGGAGATATCGCAAAGTATGCACTTTTGTTATTTCCTTTGGTTTCAATGCATTTTGGCCTAAAACGAGCATTTGCTGTTTTCTCTTAAATGAAACATGGGAGAAAAACCATTTCATATCACATTTGTGGGTCTTGGTCTTCAACACTTTCTGTGAAATTTTGAGCTGTCTGTATTTGATATAAGAGGAGATATCACAAAGTATGCACTTTTGTTGTTTCTATTGGTTTCAATGCATTTTGGCCAAAAACGAGCATTTGCTGTTTTCTCTTAAACGCAACATGGGAGAAAAACCATTTCACATCACATTTGTGGGCATTGGTCTTCAACACATTCTGTGAAACTTTGAGCTGTCTGTGTTTGCTACAAGAGGAAATATCACAAAGTATGCACTTTTGTTGTTTCCATTGGTTTCAATGCATTTTGGCCTAAAACGAGCATTTGCTGTTTTCTCTTAAACGAAACATGGGAGAAAAACCATTTCATATCACATTTGTGGGTCTTGGTCTTCAACACTTTCTGTGAAATCTTGAGCTGTATGTATTTGCTACAAGAGGAGATATCACAAAGTATGCGCTTTTGTTGTTTCAATTGGTTTCAATATATTTTGGCCTAAAACGAGCATTTGCTGTTTTCTCTTAAATGCAACATGGGGAAAATTCATTTTAGATCACATTTGTGGGCCATGGTTTTCAACACATTCTGTGAAATTTTGAGCTGTCTGTGTTTGCTACAAGAGGAGATATCACAAAGTATGCACTTTTGTTGTTTCCATTGGTTTCAATGCATTTTTGCCTAAAACGAGCATTTGCTGTTTTCTCTTAAACGCAACATCGGAGAAAAATCATTTCTCATCACATTTGTGGGCATTGGTCTTCAACACATTCTGTGAAACTTTGAGCAGTCTGTGTTTGCTACAAGAGGAGATATCTCAAAGAATACGCTTTTGTTGATTCCATTGGTTTCAATGCATTTTGGCCTAAAACGAGCATTTGATGTTTTCTCTTACACGCAAGAAGGGAGAAAAACCATTTCACATCACATTTGTGGGTCTTGGTCTTCAACACTTTCTGTGAAATCTTGAGCTGTCTGTATTTGCTACAAGAAGAGATTTCACAAAGTATGCGCTTTTGTTGTTTCCATTCGTTTCAATGCATTTTGGCCTAAAACGAGCATTTGCTGTTTTCTCTTAAACGCAACATGGGAGAAAAACCATTTCACATCAAATTTGTGGGCATTGGTCTTCAGCACATTCAGTGAAATTTTGAGCTGTCTGTGTTTGCTACAAGAGGAGATATCACAAAGTATGCACTTTAGTTGTTTCCATTGGTTTCAATGCATTTTGGCCTAAAACGAGCATTTGCTGTTTTCTCTTAAACGCAACATGGGAGAAAAACCATTTCATATCACATTTGTGGGCACTGTCTTAAACGCATTCTGTGAAGCTTTGAACTGTCTGTGCTTGCTACAAGAGGAGAGATCACAAAGTATGTGCTTTTGTTGTTTCCATTGGTTTCAATGCATTTTGGCCTAAAATGAGCATTTGCTGTTTTCTCTTAAATGCAACATGGGGAAAATCCATTTTACATCACATTTGTGGGCCATGGTTTTCAACACATTCTGTAAAATGTTGAGCTGTCTGTATTTTCTACAAGAGGAGAATATCACAAAGCGCCTCTGCTGTTTCCATTGGTTTCAAAGTATTTTGGCCTAAAACAAGCATTTGTTGTTTTCTCTTAAACGCAACATGGGAGAAAAACCATTTCACATCACATTTGTGGGTCTTGATCTTCAACACATTCTGTGAAATCTTGAGCTGTCCGTGTTTGCTACAAGAGGAGATATCACAAAGTATGCACTTTTGTTGTTTCTATTGGTTTCAATGCATTTTGGCCTAAAACGAGTATTTGCTGTTTTCTCTTAAATGCAACATGGGAAATTCCATTTTACATCACATTTGTGGGCCATGGTTTTCAACACATTCAGTGAAATGTTGAGCTGTCTGTGTTTGCTACAATAGAAGATATCACAAAGTATGCGCTTTTGATGTTTCCATTCGTTTCAATGCATTTTGGCCTAAAACGAGCATTTGCTGTTTTCTCTTAAATGCAACATGGGAGAAAAACCATTTCACATCACATTTGTGGGTCTTGGTCTTCAACACATTCTGTGAAATTTTGAGCTGTCTGTGCTTGCTACAAGAGTAGATTTCGCAAAGTATGCACTTTTGTTGTTTCCATTGGTTTCAATGCATTTTGGCCTAAAACCAGCATTTGTTGTTTTCTCTTAAACGCAACATGGGAGAAAAACCATTTCACATCACATTTGTTTGTCTTGGTCTTCAACACATTCTGTGAAATCTTGAGCTGTTTGTGTTTGCTACAAGAGGAGATATCACAAAGTATGCACTTTTGTTGTTTCTATTGGTTTCAATGAAATTTGGCCTAAAACGAGCATTTGCTGTTTTCTCTTAAATGCAACATGGGGAAAATCCATTTTAGATCACGTTTGTGGGCCATGGTTTTCAACACATTCTGTGAAATTTTGAGCTGTCTGTGTTTGCTACAAGAGGAGATATCACAAAGTATGCACTTTTGTTGTTTCCATTGGTTTCAATGCATTTTGGCCTAAAACGAGCATTTGCTGTTTTCTCTTAAACGCAACATCGGAGAAAAATCATTTCACATCACATTTGTGGGCATTGGTCTTCAACACATTCTGTGAAACTTTGAGCAGTCTGTGTTTGCTACAAGAGGAGATATCTCAAAGAATGCGCTTTTGTTGTTTCCATTGGTTTCAATGCATTTTGGCATAAAACGAGCATTTGCTGTTTTCTCTTACACGCAAGAAGGGAGAAAAACCATTTCACATCACATTTGTGGGTCTTGGTCTTCAACACTTTCTGTGAAATCTTGAGCTGTCTGTATTTGCTACAAGAGGAGATATCACAAAGTATGCGCTTTTGTTGTTTCCATTGGTTTCAATGCATTTTGGCCTAAAACGAGCATTTGCTGTTTTCTCTTAAATGCAACATCGGAGAAAAATCATTTCTCATCACATTTGTGGGCATTGGACACATTCTGTGAAACTTTGAACAGTCTGTGTTTGCTACAAGAGGAGATATCTCAAAGAATACGCTTTTGTTGTTTCCATTGGTTTCAATGCATTTTGGCCTAAAACGAGCATTTGCTGTTTTCTCTTAAACGCAACATGGGAGAAAAACCATTTCACATCAAATTTGTGGGGATTGGTCTTCAGCACATTCAGTGAAATTTTGAGCTGTCTGTGTTTGCTACAAGAGGAGATATCACAAAGTAAGCGCTTTTGTTGTTTTCCATTGGTTTCAATGCATTTTGGCCTAAAACGAGCATTTGCTGTTTTCTCTTAAACGCAACATGGGAGAAAAACCATTTCATATCACATTTGTGGGCATTGTCTTCAACGCATTCTGTGAAGCTTTGAACTGTCTGTGCTTGCTACAAGAGGAGATATCACAAAGTATGTGCTTTTGTTGTTTCCATTGGTTTCAATGCATTTT
Source organism: Taudactylus pleione (assembly GCA_031769625.1). Taxonomy (NCBI): domain Eukaryota; kingdom Metazoa; phylum Chordata; class Amphibia; order Anura; family Myobatrachidae; genus Taudactylus; species Taudactylus pleione. The sequence continues at coordinate 7,235,814 of JAUIMM010000975.1, forward strand.
GGCCTAAAATGAGCATTTGCTGTTTTCTCTTAAATGCAACATTGGAGAAAATCCATTTCACATCACATTTGTGGGTCTTCGTCTTCAACACATTCTGTGAAACTTTGAGCTGTCTGTGTTTGCTACAAGAGGAGATATCACAAAGTATGCACTTTTGCTATTTCCATTGGTTTCAATGCATTTTGGCCTAAAACGAGCATTTGCTGTTTTCTCTTAAACGAAACATGGGAGAAAAACCATTTCATATCACATTTGTGGGTCTTGGTCTTCAACACTTTCTGTGAAACTTTGAGCAGTCTGTGCTTGCTACAAGAGGAGATACCTCAAAGAATACGCTTTTGTTGTTTCCATTGGTTTCAATGCATTTTGGCCTAAAACGAGCATTTGCTGTTTTCTCTTAGACGCAAGAAGGGAGAAAAACCATTTCACATCACATTTGTGGGTCTTGGTCTTCAACACTTTCTGTGAAATCTTGAGCTGTCTGTATTTGCTACAAGAAGAGATTTCACAAAGTATGCGCTTTTGTTGTTTCCATTCGTTTCAATGCATTTTGGCCTAAAACGAGCATTTGCTGTTTTCTCTTAAACGCAACATGGGAGAAAAACCATTTCACATCAAATTTGTGGGCATTGGTCTTCAGCACATTCAGTGAAATTTTGAGCTGTCTGTGTTTGCTACAAGAGGAGATATCACAAAGTATGCACTTTAGTTGTTTCCATTGGTTTCAATGCATTTTGGCCTAAAACGAGCATTTGCTGTTTTCTCTTAAACGCAACATGGGAGAAAAACCATTTCATATCACATTTGTGGGCATTGTCTAAAACGCATTCTGTGAAGCTTTGAACTGTCTGTGCTTGCTACAAGAGGAGATATCACAAAGTATGTGCTTTTGTTGTTTCCATTGGTTTCAATGCATTTTGGCCTAAAATGAGCATTTGCTGTTTTCTCTTAAATGCAACATGGGGAAAATCCATTTTACATCATATTTGTGGGCCATGGTTTTCAACACATTCTGTAAAATGTTGAGCTGTCTGTATTTTCTACAAGAGGAGAATATCACAAAGTGCCTCTGCTGTTTCCATTGGTTTCAATGCTTTTTGGCCTAAAACGAGCATTTGCTGTTTTCTCTTAAACGCAACATGGGGAAAATCCATTTCACATCACATTTGTGGGCATTGGTCTTCAACACATTCTGTGAAATTTTTAGTTGTCTGTGTTTGCTACAAGAGGAGATATCACAAAGTATGCACTTTTGTTGTTTCCATTGGTTTCAGTGCATTTTGGCCTAAAACCAGCATTTGTTGTTTTCTCTTAAACGCAACATGGGAGAAAAACCATTTCACATCACTTTTGTTTGTCTTGGTCTTCAACACATTCTGTGAAATCTTGAGCTGTCTGTGCTTGCTACAAGAGGAGATATCACAAAGTATGCGCTTTTGTTGTTTCTATTGGTTTCAATGAATTTTGGCCTAAAACGAGCATTTGCTGTTTTCTCTTAAATGCAACATGGGGAAAATCCATTTTAGATCACATTTGTGGGCCATGGTTTTCAACACATTCTGTGAAATTTTGAGCTGTCTGTGTTTGCTACAAGAGGAGATATCACAAAGTATGCACTTTTGTTGTTTCCATTGGTTTCAATGCATTTTGTCCTAAAACGAGCATTTGCTGTTTTCTCTTAAACGCAACATGGGAGAAAAATAATTTCACATCACATTTGTGGGCATTGGTCTTCAACACATTCAGTGAAACTTTGAGCTGTCTGTGTTTGCTACAAGAGGAGATATCACAAAGTATGCACTTTTGTTGTTACCATTGGTTTCAATGCATTTTGGCCTAAAATGTACTTTTGCACTTTTGCTGTTTTCTCTTAAATGCAACATGGGAGAAAATCCATTTCACATCACATTTGTGGGTCTTCGTCTTCAACACATTCTGTGAAATTTTGAGCTGTCTGTGTTTGCTACAAGAGGAGATATCGCAAAGTATGCACTTTTGCTATTTCAAATTGGTTTCAATGCATTTTGGCCTAAAATGAGCATTTGCTGTTTTCTCTTAAATGAAACATGGGAGAAAAACCATTTCATATCACATTTGTGGGTCTTGGTCTTCAACACATTCTGTGAAATCTTGAGCTGTCCGTGTTTGCTACAAGAGGAGATATCACAAAGTATGCACTTTTGTTGTTTCCATTGGTTTCAATGCATTTTGGCCTAAAACGAGCATTTGCTGTTTTCTCTTAAACGCAACATGGGAGAAAAACCATTTCATATCACATTTGTGGGCATTGTCTTCAACGCATTCTGTGAAGCTTTGAACTGTCTGTGCTTGCTACAAGAGGAGATCTCACAAAGTATGTGCTTTTGTTGTTTCCATTGGTTTCAATGCATTTTGGCCTAAAATGAGCATTTGCTGTTTTCTCTTAAATGCAACATGGGGAAAATACATTTTACATCACATTTGTGGGCCATGGTTTTCAACACATTCTGTAAAATGTTGAGCTGTCTGTATTTTCTACAAGAGGAGATATCACAAAGTATGCACATTTGTTGTTCCATTGGTTTCTATGCATGTTGGCCTAAAACGAGCATTTTCTGTTTTCTCTTAAATGCAACATGGGAGAAAAACCATTTCACATCACATTTGTCGGTCTTGGTCTTCAACACATTCTGTGAAATTTTGAGCTGTCTGTGCTTGCTACAAGAGGAGATTTTGCAAAGTATGCACTTTTGTTGTTTCCATTGGTTTAAATGCTTTTTGGCCTAAAATGAGCATTTTCTGTTTTCTCTTAAATGCAACATGGGGAAAAACCATTTCACATCATGTTTGTGGGCATTGGTCTTCAACACATTGTGTACAATTTTGAGCTGTCTGTGTTTGCTACATGAGGAGAATATCACAAAGCGCTTCTGCTGTTTCCATTGGTTTCAATGTATTTTGGCCTAAAACAAGCATTTGCTGTTTTCTCTTAAATGCAACATGGGTGAAAAACCATTTTACATCACATTTGTGGGCATTGGTCTTCAACACATTCTGTGAAATTTTGAGTTGTCTGTGTTTGCTACAAGAGGAGATATCACAAAGTATGCGCTTTTGTTGTTTCCATTGGTTTCAATGCATTTTGGCCTAAAATGAGCATTTGCTGTTTTCTCTTAAATGCAACATGGGGAAAATCCATTTTACATCACATTTGTGGGCCATGGTTTTCAACACATTCTGTTAAATGTTGAGCTGTCTGTGTTTGCTACAAAAGGAGATATCACAAAGTATGCGCTTTTGTTGTTTCCATTGGTTTCAATGCATTTTGGCCTAAAACGAGCATTTGCTGTTTTCTCTTAAACGCAACATGGGAGAAAAACCATTTCACATCACATTTGTGGGTCTTGGTTTTCAACACATTCTGTGAAATTTTGAGCTGTCTGTGCTTGCTACAAGAGTAGATTTCGCAAAGTATGCACTTTTGTTGTTTCCTTTGGTTTCAATGCATTTTGGCCTAAAACCAGCATTTGTTGTTTTCTCTTAAATGCAACATGGGAGAAAAACCATTTCACATCACATTTGTGGGCATTGGTCTTCAACACATTCTGTGAAACTTTGAGCTGTCTGTGTTTGCTACAAGAGGAGATATCACAAAGTATGCACTTTTGTTGTTTCCACTGGTTTCATTGCATTTTGGCCTAAAACGAGCATTTGCTGTTTTCTCTTAAACGCAACATCGGAGAAAAATCATTTCTCATCACATTTGTGGGCATTGGTCTTCAACACATTCTGTGAAACTTTGAGCAGTCTGTGTTTGCTACAAGAGGAGATATCTCAAAGAATACGCTTTTGTTGATTCCATTGGTATCAATGCATTTTGGCCTAAAACGAGCATTTGATGTTTTCTCTTACACGCAAGAAGGGAGAAAAACCATTTCACATCACATTTGTGGGTCTTGGTCTTCAACACTTTCTGTGAAATCTTGAGCTGTCTGTATTTGCTACAAGAAGAGATTTCACAAAGTATGCGCTTTTGTTGTTTCCATTCGTTTCAATGCATTTTGGCCTAAAACGAGCATTTGCTGTTTTCTCTTAAACGCAACATGGGAGAAAAACCATTTCACATCAAATTTGTGGGCATTGGTCTTCAGCACATTCAGTGAAATTTTGAGCTGTCTGTGTTTGCTACAAGAGGAGATATCACAAAGTATGCACTTTAGTTGTTTCCATTGGTTTCAATGCATTTTGGCCTAAAACGAGCATTTGCTGTTTTCTCTTAAACGCAACATGGGAGAAAAACCATTTCATATCACATTTGTGGGCACTGTCTTCAACGCATTCTGTGAAGCTTTGAACTGTCTGTGCTTGCTACAAGAGGAGAGATCACAAAGTATGTGCTTTTGTTGTTTCCATTGGTTTCAATGCATTTTGGCCTAAAATGAGCATTTGCTGTTTTCTCTTAAATGCAACATGGGGAAAATCCATTTTACATCACTTTTGTGGGCCATGGTTTTCAACACATTCTGTAAAATGTTGAGCTGTCTGTATTTTCTACAAGAGGAGAATATCACAAAGCGCCTCTGCTGTTTCCATTGGTTTCAAAGTATTTTGGCCTAAAACAAGCATTTGTTGTTTTCTCTTAAACGCAACATGGGAGAAAAACCATTTCACATCACATTTGTGGGTCTTGATCTTCAACACATTCTGTGAAATCTTGAGCTGTCCGTGTTTGCTACAAGAGGAGATATCACAAAGTATGCACTTTTGTTGTTTCTATTGGTTTCAATGCATTTTGGCCTAAAACGAGCATTTGCTGTTTTCTCTTAAATGCAACATGGGAAATTCCATTTTACATCACATTTGTGGGCCATGGTTTTCAACACATTCAGTGAAATGTTGAGCTGTCTGTGTTTGCTACAATAGAAGATATCACAAAGTATGCGCTTTTGATGTTTCCATTCGTTTCAATGCATTTTGGCCTAAAACGAGCATTTGCTGTTTTCTCTTAAATGCAACATGGGAGAAAAACCATTTCACATCACATTTGTGGGTCTTGGTCTTCAACACATTCTGTGAAATTTTGAGCTGTCTGTGCTTGCTACAAGAGAAGATTTCGCAAAGTATGCACTTTTGTTGTTTCCATTGGTTTCAATGCATTTTGGCCTAAAACCAGCATTTGTTGTTTTCTCTTAAACGCAACATGGGAGAAAAACCATTTCACATCACATTTGTTTGTCTTGGTCTTCAACACATTCTGTGAAATCTTGAGCTGTTTGTGTTTGCTACAAGAGGAGATATCACAAAGTATGCACTTTTGTTGTTTCTATTGGTTTCAATGAAATTTGGCCTAAAACGAGCATTTGCTGTTTTCTCTTAAATGCAACATGGGGAAAATCCATTTTAGATCACGTTTGTGGGCCATGGTTTTCAACACATTCTGTGAAATTTTGAGCTGTCTGTGTTTGCTACAAGAGGAGATATCACAAAGTATGCACTTTTGTTGTTTCCATTGGTTTCAATGCATTTTGGCCTAAAACGAGCATTTGCTGTTTTCTCTTAAACGCAACATCGGAGAAAAATCATTTCACATCACATTTGTGGGCATTGGTCTTCAACACATTCTGTGAAACTTTGAGCAGTCTGTGTTTGCTACAAGAGGAGATATCTCAAAGAATGCGCTTTTGTTGTTTCCATTGGTTTCAATGCATTTTGGCATAAAACGAGCATTTGCTGTTTTCTCTTACACGCAAGAAGGGAGAAAAACCATTTCACATCACATTTGTGGGTCTTGGTCTTCAACACTTTCTGTGAAATCTTGAGCTGTCTGTATTTGCTACAAGAGGAGATATCACAAAGTATGCGCTTTTGTTGTTTCCATTCGTTTCAATGCATTTTGGCCTAAAACGAGCATTTGCTGTTTTCTCTTAAATGAAACATGGGAGAAAAACCATTTCACATCAAATTTGTGGGCACTGGTCTTCAGCACATTCAGTGAAATTTTGAGCTGTCTGTGTTTGCTACAAGAGGAGATATCACAAAGTATGCACTTTTGTTGTTTCCATTGGTTTCAATGCATTTTGGCCTAAAACGAGCATTTGCTGTTTTCTCTTAAACGCAACATGGGAGAAAAACCATTTCACATCACATTTGTGGGTCTTGATCTTCAACACATTCTGTGAAAGCTTGAGCTGTCCGTGTTTGCTACAAGAGGAGATATCACAAAGTATGCACTTTTGTTGTTTCTATTGGTTTCAATGCATTTTGGCCTAAAACGAGCATTTGATGTTTTCTCTTAAACGCAACATGGGGAAAATCCAATTTTAGATCACATTTGTGGGCCATGGTTTTCAACACTTTCTGTGAAATTTTGAGCTGTCTGTGTTTGCTACAAGAGGAGATATCACAAAGTATGCCCTTTTGTTGTTTCCATTGGTTTCAATGCATTTTGGCCTAAAACGAGCATTTGCTGTTTTCTCTTAAATGCAACATCGGAGAAAAATCATTTCTCATCACATTTGTGGGCATTGGACACATTCTGTGAAACTTTGAACAGTCTGTGTTTGCTACAAGAGGAGATATCTCAAAGAATACGCTTTTGTTGTTTCCATTGGTTTCAATGCATTTTGGCCTAAAACGAGCATTTGCTGTTTTCTCTTAAACGCAACATGGGAGAAAAACCATTTCACATCAAATTTGTGGGGATTGGTCTTCAGCACATTCAGTGAAATTTTGAGCTGTCTGTGTTTGCTACAAGAGGAGATATCACAAAGTAAGCGCTTTTGTTGTTTTCCATTGGTTTCAATGCATTTTGGCCTAAAACGAGCATTTGCTGTTTTCTCTTAAACGCAACATGGGAGAAAAACCATTTCATATCACATTTGTGGGCATTGTCTTCAACGCATTCTGTGAAGCTTTGAACTGTCTGTGCTTGCTACAAGAGGAGATATCACAAAGTATGTGCTTTTGTTGTTTCCATTGGTTTCAATGCATTTTGGCCTAAAATGAGCATTTGCTGTTTTCTCTTAAATGCAACATTGGAGAAAATCCATTTCACATCACATTTGTGGGTCTTCGTCTTCAACACATTCTGTGAAACTTTGAGCTGTCTGTGTTTGCTACAAGAGGAGATATCACAAAGTATGCACTTTTGCTATTTCCATTGGTTTCAATGCATTTTGGCCTAAAACGAGCATTTGCTGTTTTCTCTTAAACGAAACATGGGAGAAAAACCATTTCATATCACATTTGTGGGTCTTGGTCTTCAACACTTTCTGTGAAACTTTGAGCAGTCTGTGCTTGCTACAAGAGGAGATACCTCAAAGAATACGCTTTTGTTGTTTCCATTGGTTTCAATGCATTTTGGCCTAAAACGAGCATTTGCTGTTTTCTCTTAGACGCAAGAAGGGAGAAAAACCATTTCACATCACATTTGTGGGTCTTGGTCTTCAACACTTTCTGTGAAATCTTGAGCTGTCTGTATTTGCTACAAGAAGAGATTTCACAAAGTATGCGCTTTTGTTGTTTCCATTCGTTTCAATGCATTTTGGCCTAAAACGAGCATTTGCTGTTTTCTCTTAAACGCAACATGGGAGAAAAACCATTTCACATCAAATTTGTGGGCATTGGTCTTCAGCACATTCAGTGAAATTTTGAGCTGTCTGTGTTTGCTACAAGAGGAGATATCACAAAGTATGCACTTTAGTTGTTTCCATTGGTTTCAATGCATTTTGGCCTAAAACGAGCATTTGCTGTTTTCTCTTAAACGCAACATGGGAGAAAAACCATTTCATATCACATTTGTGGGCATTGTCTAAAACGCATTCTGTGAAGCTTTGAACTGTCTGTGCTTGCTACAAGAGGAGATATCACAAAGTATGTGCTTTTGTTGTTTCCATTGGTTTCAATGCATTTTGGCCTAAAATGAGCATTTGCTGTTTTCTCTTAAATGCAACATGGGGAAAATCCATTTTACATCACATTTGTGGGCCATGGTTTTCAACACATTCTGTAAAATGTTGAGCTGTCTGTATTTTCTACAAGAGGAGAATATCACAAAGTGCCTCTGCTGTTTCCATTGGTTTCAATGCTTTTTGGCCTAAAACGAGCATTTGCTGTTTTCTCTTAAACGCAACATGGGGAAAATCCATTTCACATCACATTTGTGGGCATTGGTCTTCAACACATTCTGTGAAATTTTTAGTTGTCTGTGTTTGCTACAAGAGGAGATATCACAAAGTATGCACTTTTGTTGTTTCCATTGGTTTCAGTGCATTTTGGCCTAAAACCAGCATTTGTTGTTTTCTCTTAAACGCAACATGGGAGAAAAACCATTTCACATCACTTTTGTTTGTCTTGGTCTTCAACACATTCTGTGAAATCTTGAGCTGTCTGTGCTTGCTACAAGAGGAGATATCACAAAGTATGCGCTTTTGTTGTTTCTATTGGTTTCAATGAATTTTGGCCTAAAACGAGCATTTGCTGTTTTCTCTTAAATGCAACATGGGGAAAATCCATTTTAGATCACATTTGTGGGCCATGGTTTTCAACACATTCTGTGAAATTTTGAGCTGTCTGTGTTTGCTACAAGAGGAGATATCACAAAGTATGCACTTTTGTTGTTTCCATTGGTTTCAATGCATTTTGTCCTAAAACGAGCATTTGCTGTTTTCTCTTAAACGCAACATGGGAGAAAAATAATTTCACATCACATTTGTGGGCATTGGTCTTCAACACATTCAGTGAAACTTTGAGCTGTCTGTGTTTGCTACAAGAGGAGATATCACAAAGTATGCACTTTTGTTGTTACCATTGGTTTCAATGCATTTTGGCCTAAAATGTACTTTTGCACTTTTGCTGTTTTCTCTTAAATGCAACATGGGAGAAAATCCATTTCACATCACATTTGTGGGTCTTCGTCTTCAACACATTCTGTGAAATTTTGAGCTGTCTGTGTTTGCTACAAGAGGAGATATCGCAAAGTATGCACTTTTGCTATTTCAAATTGGTTTCAATGCATTTTGGCCTAAAATGAGCATTTGCTGTTTTCTCTTAAATGAAACATGGGAGAAAAACCATTTCATATCACATTTGTGGGTCTTGGTCTTCAACACATTCTGTGAAATCTTGAGCTGTCCGTGTTTGCTACAAGAGGAGATATCACAAAGTATGCACTTTTGTTGTTTCCATTGGTTTCAATGCATTTTGGCCTAAAACGAGCATTTGCTGTTTTCTCTTAAACGCAACATGGGAGAAAAACCATTTCATATCACATTTGTGGGCATTGTCTTCAACGCATTCTGTGAAGCTTTGAACTGTCTGTGCTTGCTACAAGAGGAGATCTCACAAAGTATGTGCTTTTGTTGTTTCCATTGGTTTCAATGCATTTTGGCCTAAAATGAGCATTTGCTGTTTTCTCTTAAATGCAACATGGGGAAAATACATTTTACATCACATTTGTGGGCCATGGTTTTCAACACATTCTGGAAAATGTTGAGCTGTCTGTATTTTCTACAAGAGGAGATATCACAAAGTATGCACATTTGTTGTTCCATTGGTTTCTATGCATGTTGGCCTAAAACGAGCATTTTCTGTTTTCTCTTAAATGCAACATGGGAGAAAAACCATTTCACATCACATTTGTCGGTCTTGGTCTTCAACACATTCTGTGAAATTTTGAGCTGTCTGTGCTTGCTACAAGAGGAGATTTTGCAAAGTATGCACTTTTGTTGTTTCCATTGGTTTAAATGCTTTTTGGCCTAAAATGAGCATTTTCTGTTTTCTCTTAAATGCAACATGGGGAAAAACCATTTCACATCATGTTTGTGGGCATTGGTCTTCAACACATTGTGTACAATTTTGAGCTGTCTGTGTTTGCTACATGAGGAGAATATCACAAAGCGCTTCTGCTGTTTCCATTGGTTTCAATGTATTTTGGCCTAAAACAAGCATTTGCTGTTTTCTCTTAAATGCAACATGGGTGAAAAACCATTTTACATCACATTTGTGGGCATTGGTCTTCAACACATTCTGTGAAATTTTGAGTTGTCTGTGTTTGCTACAAGAGGAGATATCACAAAGTATGCGCTTTTGTTGTTTCCATTGGTTTCAATGCATTTTGGCCTAAAATGAGCATTTGCTGTTTTCTCTTAAATGCAACATGGGGAAAATCCATTTTACATCACATTTGTGGGCCATGGTTTTCAACACATTCTGTTAAATGTTGAGCTGTCTGTGTTTGCTACAAAAGGAGATATCACAAAGTATGCGCTTTTGTTGTTTCCATTGGTTTCAATGCATTTTGGCCTAAAACGAGCATTTGCTGTTTTCTCTTAAACGCAACATGGGAGAAAAACCATTTCACATCACATTTGTGGGTCTTGGTTTTCAACACATTCTGTGAAATTTTGAGCTGTCTGTGCTTGCTACAAGAGTAGATTTCGCAAAGTATGCACTTTTGTTGTTTCCTTTGGTTTCAATGCATTTTGGCCTAAAACCAGCATTTGTTGTTTTCTCTTAAATGCAACATGGGAGAAAAACCATTTCACATCACATTTGTGGGCATTGGTCTTCAACACATTCTGTGAAACTTTGAGCTGTCTGTGTTTGCTACAAGAGGAGATATCACAAAGTATGCACTTTTGTTGTTTCCACTGGTTTCATTGCATTTTGGCCTAAAACGAGCATTTGCTGTTTTCTCTTAAACGCAAAATGGGAGAAAAATAATTTCACATCACATTTGTGGGTCTTGGTCTTCAACACATTCTGTGAAATCTTGAGCTGTCTGTGTTTGCTACAAGAGGAGATATCACAAAGTATGCACTTTTGCTATTTCCATTGGTTTCAATGCATTTTGGCCTAAAACGAGCATTTGCTGTTTTCTCTTAAATGAAACATGGGAGAAAAACCATTTCATATCACATTTGTGGGTCTTGGTCTTCAACACATTCTGTGAAATCTTGAGCTGTCTGTGTTTGCTACAAGAGGAGATATCACAAAGTATGTGCTTTTGTTGTTTCCATTGGTTTCAATGCATTTTGGCCTAAAATGAGCATTTGCTGTTTTCTCTTAAATGCAACATTGGAGAAAATCCATTTCACATCACATTTGTGGGTCTTCGTCTTCAACACATTCTGTGAAACTTTGAGCTGTCTGTGTTTGCTACAAGAGGAGATATCACAAAGTATGCACTTTTGCTATTTCCATTGGTTTCAATGCATTTTGGCCTAAAACGAGCATTTGCTGTTTTCTCTTAAATGAAACATGGGGAAAATCCATTTTACATCACATTTGTGGGTCTTGGTTTTCAACACATTCTGTAAAATGTTGAGCTGTCTGTATTTTCTACAAGAGGAGATATCACAAAGTATGCACATTTGTTGTTCCATTGGTTTCTATGCATGTTGGCCTAAAACGAGCATTTTCTGTTTTCTCTTAAACGCAACATGGGAGAAAAACCATTTCACATCACATTTGTCGGTCTTGGTCTTCAACACATTCTGTGAAATTTTGAGCTGTCTGTGCTTGCTACAAGAGGAGATTTTGCAAAGTATGCACTTTTGTTGTTTCCATTGGTTTAAATGCTTTTTGGCCTAAAATGAGCATTTTCTGTTTTCTCTTAAATGCAACATGGGGAAAAACCATTTCACATCATGTTTGTGGGCATTGGTCTTCAACACATTGTGTACAATTTTGAGCTGTCTGTGTTTGCTACATGAGGAGAATATCACAAAGTGCTTCTGCTGTTTCCATTGGTTTCAATGTATTTTGGCCTAAAACAAGCATTTGCTGTTTTCTCTTAAATGCAACATGGCTGAAAAACCATTTTACATCACATTTGTGGGCATTGGTCTTCAACACATTCTGTGAAATTTTGAGTTGTCTGTGTGTTCTACAAGAGGAGATATCACAAAGTATGCGCTTTTGTTGTTTCCATTGGTTTCAATGCATTTTGGCCTAAAATGAGCATTTGCTGTTTTCTCTTAAATGCAACATGGGGAAAATCCATTTTACATCACATTTGTGGGCCATGGTTTTCAACACATTCTGTTAAATGTTGAGCTGTCTGTGTTTGCTACAAAAGGAGATATCACAAAGTATGCACTTTTGTTGTTTCCATTGGTTTCAATGCATTTTGGCCTAAAACGAGCATTTGCTGTTTTCTCTTAAACGCAACATGGGAGAAAAACCATTTCACATCACATTTGTGGGTCTTGGTTTTCAACACATTCTGTGAAATTTTGAGCTGTCTGTGCTTGCTACAAGAGTAGATTTCGCAAAGTATGCACTTTTGTTGTTTCCTTTGGTTTCAATGCATTTTGGCCTAAAACCAGCATTTGTTGTTTTCTCTTAAATGCAACATGGGAGAAAAACCATTTCACATCACATTTGTGGGCATTGGTCTTCAACACATTCTGTGAAACTTTGAGCTGTCTGTGTTTGATACAAGAGGAGATATCACAAAGTATGCACTTTTGTTGTTTCCACTGGTTTCATTGCATTTTGGCCTAAAACGAGCATTTGCTGTTTTCTCTTAAACGCAACATGGGAGAAAAATAATTTCACATCACATTTGTGGGTCTTGGTCTTCAACACATTCTGTGAAATCTTGAGCTGTCTGTGTTTGCTACAAGAGGAGATATCACAAAGTATGCACATTTGTTGTTCCATTGGTTTCTATGCATGTTGGCCTAAAACGAGCATTTTCTGTTTTCTCTTAAACGCAACATGGGAGAAAAACCATTTCACATCACATTTGTCGGTCTTGGTCTTCAACACATTCTGTGAAATTTTGAGCTGTCTGTGCTTGCTACAAGAGGAGATTTTGCAAAGTATGCACTTTTGTTGTTTCCATTGGTTTAAATGCTTTTTGGCCTAAAATGAGCATTTTCTGTTTTCTCTTAAATGAAACATGGGAGAAAAACCATTTCATATCACATTTGTGGGTCTTGGTCTTCAACACATTCTGTGAAATCTTGAGCTGTCTGTGTTTGCTACAAGAGGAGATATCACAAAGTATGTGCTTTTGTTGTTTCCATTGGTTTCAATGCATTTTGGCCTAAAATGAGCATTTGCTGTTTTCTCTTAAATGCAACATTGGAGAAAATCCATTTCACATCACATTTGTGGGTCTTCGTCTTCAACACATTCTGTGAAACTTTGAGCTGTCTGTGTTTGCTACAAGAGGAGATATCACAAAGTATGCACTTTTGCTATTTCCATTGGTTTCAATGCATTTTGGCCTAAAACGAGCATTTGCTGTTTTCTCTTAAATGAAACATGGGAGAAAAACCATTTCACATCACATTTGTGGGTCTTGGTTTTCAACACATTCTGTGAAATTTTGAGCTGTCTGTGCTTGCTACAAGAGTAGATTTCGCAAAGTATGCACTTTTGTTGTTTCCTTTGGTTTCAATGCATTTTGGCCTAAAACCAGCATTTGTTGTTTTCTCTTAAATGCAACATGGGAGAAAAACCATTTCACATCACATTTGTGGGCATTGGTCTTCAACACATTCTGTGAAACTTTGAGCTGTCTGTGTTTGCTACAAGAGGAGATATCACAAAGTATGCACTTTTGTTGTTTCCACTGGTTTCATTGCATTTTGGCCTAAAACGAGCATTTGCTGTTTTCTCTTAAATGCAACATGGGAGAAAAATAATTTCACATCACATTTGTGGGTCTTGGTCTTCAACACATTCTGTGAAATCTTGAGCTGTCTGTGTTTGCTACAAGAGGAGATATCACAAAGTATGCACTTTTGCTATTTCCATTGGTTTCAATGCATTTTGGCCTAAAACGAGCATTTGCTGTTTTCTCTTAAATGAAACATGGGAGAAAAACCATTTCATATCACATTTGTGGGTCTTGGTCTTCAACACATTCTGTGAAATCTTGAGCTGTCTGTGTTTGCTACAAGAGGAGATATCACAAAGTATGTGCTTTTGTTGTTTCCATTGGTTTCAATGCATTTTGGCCTAAAATGAGCATTTGCTGTTTTCTCTTAAATGCAACATTGGAGAAAATCCATTTCACATCACATTTGTGGGTCTTCGTCTTCAACACATTCTGTGAAACTTTGAGCTGTCTGTGTTTGCTACAAGAGGAGATATCACAAAGTATGCACTTTTGCTATTTCCATTGGTTTCAATGCATTTTGGCCTAAAACGAGCATTTGCTGTTTTCTCTTAAATGAAACATGGGAGAAAAACCATTTCATATCACATTTGTGGGTCTTGGTCTTCAACACATTCTGTGAAATCTTGAGCTGTCCGTGTTTGCTACAAGAGGAGATATCACAAAGTATGCACTTTTGTTGTTTCCATTGCTTTCAATGCATTTTGGCCTAAAACGAGCATTTGCTGTTTTCTCTTAAACGCAACATGGGAGAAAAACCATTTCATATCACATTTGTGGGCATTGTCTTCAACGCATTCTGTGAAGCTTTGAACTGTCTGTGCTTGCTACAAGAGGAGATCTCACAAAGTATGTGCTTTTGTTGTTTCCATTGGTTTCAATGCATTTTGGCCTAAAATGAGCATTTGCTGTTTTCTCTTAAATGCAACATGGGGAAAATCCATTTTACATCACATTTGTGGGCCATGGTTTTCAACACATTCTGTAAAATGTTGAGCTGTCTGTATTTTCTACAAGAGGAGATATCACAAAGTATGCACATTTGTTGTTCCATTGGTTTCTATGCATGTTGGCCTAAAACGAGCATTTTCTGTTTTCTCTTAAACGCAACATGGGAGAAAAACCATTTCACATCACATTTGTCGGTCTTGGTCTTCAACACATTCTGTGAAATTTTGAGCTGTCTGTGCTTGCTACAAGAGGAGATTTTGCAAAGTATGCACTTTTGTTGTTTCCATTGGTTTAAATGCTTTTTGGCCTAAAATGAGCATTTTCTGTTTTCTCTTAAATGCAACATGGGGAAAAACCATTTCACATCATGTTTGTGGGCATTGGTCTTCAACACATTGTGTACAATTTTGAGCTGTCTGTGTTTGCTACATGAGGAGAATATCACAAAGCGCTTCTGCTGTTTCCATTGGTTTCAATGTATTTTGGCCTAAAACAAGCATTTGCTGTTTTCTCTTAAATGCAACATGGGTGAAAAACCATTTTACATCACATTTGTGGGCATTGGTCTTCAACACATTCTGTGAAATTTTGAGTTGTCTGTGTGTTCTACAAGAGGAGATATCACAAAGTATGCGCTTTTGTTGTTTCCATTGGTTTCAATGCATTTTGGCCTAAAATGAGCATTTGCTGTTTTCTCTTAAATGCAACATGGGGAATATCCATTTTACATCACATTTGTGGGCCATGGTTTTCAACACATTCTGTTAAATGTTGAGCTGTCTGTGTTTGCTACAAAAGGAGATATCACAAAGTATGCGCTTTTGTTGTTTCCATTGGTTTCAATGCATTTTGGCCTAAAACGAGCATTTGCTGTTTTCTCTTAAACGCAACATGGGAGAAAAACCATTTCACATCACATTTGTGGGTCTTGGTTTTCAACACATTCTGTGAAATTTTGAGCTGTTTGTGCTTGCTACAAGAGTAGATTTCGCAAAGTATGCACTTTTGTTGTTTCCTTTGGTTTCAATGCATTTTGGCCTAAAACCAGCATTTGTTGTTTTCTCTTAAATGCAACATGGGAGAAAAACCATTTCACATCACATTTGTGGGCATTGATCTTCAACACATTCTGTGAAACTTTGAGCTGTCTGTGTTTGCTACAAGAGGAGATATCGCAAAGTATGCACTTTTGTTGTTTCCACTGGTTTCATTGCATTTTGGCCTAAAACGAGCATTTGCTGTTTTCTCTTAAACGCAACATGGGAGAAAAATAATTTCACATCACATTTGTGGGCATTGGTCTTCAACACATTCTGTGAAACTTTGAGCAGTCTGTGCTTGCTACAAGAGGAGATATCACAAAGTATGCACTTTTGTTGTTACCATTGGTTTCAATGCATTTTGGCCTAAAATGAGCTTTTGCTGTTTTCTCTTAAATGCAACATGGGAGAAAATCCATTTCACATCACATTTGTGGGTCTTCGTCTTCAACACATTCTGTGAAATTTTGAGCTGTCTGTGTTTGCTACAAGAGGAGATATCGCAAAGTATGCACTTTTGTTATTTCCATTGGTTTCAATGCATTTTGGCCTAAAACGAGCATTTGCTGTTTTCTCTTAATTGAAACATGGGAGAAAAACCATTTCATATCACATTTGTGGGTCTTGGTCTTCAACACATTCTGTGAAATTTTGAGCTGTCTGTATTTGATACAAGAGGAGATATCACAAAGTATGCACTTTTGTTGTTTCCATTGGTTTCAATGCATTTTTGCCTAAAATGAGCATTTGCTGTTTTCTCTTAAACGCAACATGGGAGAAAACCATTTCACATCACATTTGTGGGCATTGGTCTTCAACACATTCTGTGAAACTTTGAGCTGTCTGTGTTTGCTACAAGAGGAGATATCACAAAGTATGCACTTTTGTTGTTTCCATTGGTTTCAATGCATTTTGGCCTAAAACGAGCATTTGCTGTTTTCTCTTAAACGCAACATCGGAGAAAAATCATTTCTCATCACATTTGTGGGCATTGGTCTTCAACACATTCTGTGAAACTTTGAGCAGTCTGTGTTTGCTACAAGAGGAGATATCACAAAGTATGCACTTTTGTTGTTTCCATTGGTTTCAGTGCATTTTGGCCTAAAACCAGCATTTGTTGTTTTCTCTTAAACGCAACATGGGAGAAAAACCATTTCACATAACATTTGTTTGTCTTGGTCTTCAACACATTCTGTGAAATCTTGAGCTGTCTGTGGTTGCTACAAGAGGAGATATCACAAAGTATGCGCTTTTTTTGTTTCTATTGGTTTCAATGAATTTTGGCCTAAAACGAGCATTTGCTGTTTTCTCTTAAATGCAACATGGGGAAAATCCATTTTAGATCACATTTGTGGGCCATGGTTTTCAACACATTCTGTGAAAATTTGAACTGTCTGTGTTTGCTACAAGAGGAGATATCACAAAGTATGCACTTTTGTTGTTTTCATTGGTTTCAATGCATTTTGGACTAAAATGAGCATTTGCTGTTTTCTCTTAAACGCAACATTGGAGAAAAATCATTTCTCATCACATTTGTGGGCATTGGTCACATTCTGTGAAACTTTGAGCAGTCTGTGTTTGCTACAAGAGGAGATATCTCAAAGAATACGCTTTTGTTGTTTCCATTGGTTTCAATGCATTTTGGCCTAAAACGAGCATTTGCTGTTTTCTCTTACATGCAAGAAGGGAGAAAAACCATTTCACATCACATTTGTGGGTCATGGTCTTCAACACTTTCTGTGAAATCTTGAGCTGTCTGTATTTGCTACAAGAAGAGATATCACAAAGTATGCGCTTTTGTTTCCATTCGTTTCAATGAATTTTGGCCTAAAACGAGCATTTGCTGTTTTCTCTTAAACGCAACATGGGAGAAAAACCATTTCACATCAAATTTGTGGGGATTGGTCTTCAGCACATTCAGTGAAATTTTGAGCTGTCTGTGTTTGCTACAAGAGGAGATATCACAAAGTAAGCGCTTTTGTTGTTTTCCATTGGTTTCAATGCATTTTGGCCTAAAACGAGCATTTGCTGTTTTCTCTTAAACGCAACATGGGAGAAAAACCATTTCATATCACATTTGTGGGCATTGTCTTCAACGCATTCTGTGAAGCTTTGAACTGTCTGTGCTTGCTACAAGAGGAGATATCACAAAGTATGTGCTTTTGTTGTTTCCATTGGTTTCAATGCATTTTGGCCTAAAATGAGCATTTGCTGTTTTCTCTTAAATGCAACATTGGAGAAAATCCATTTCACATCACATTTGTCGGTCTTCGTCTTCAACACATTCTGTGAAACTTTGAGCTGTCTGTGTTTGCTACAAGAGGAGATATCACAAAGTATGCACTTTTGCTATTTCCATTGGTTTCAATGCATTTCGGCCTAAAACGAGCATTTGCTGTTTTCTCTTAAACGAAACATGGGAGAAAAACCATTTCATATCACATTTGTGGGTCTTGGTCTTCAACACTTTCTGTGAAATTTTGAGCTGTCTGTATTTGCTACAAGAGGAGATATCACAAAGTATGCACTTTTGTTGTTTCCACTGGTTTCAATGCATTTTGGCCTAAAACGAGCATTTGCTGTTTTCTCTTAAACGCAACATGGGAGAAAAATAATTTCACATCAAATTTGTGGGCATTGGTCTTCAACACATTCTGTGAAACTTTGAGCTGTCTGTGATATCTCCTCTTGTAGCAAACACAAAGTATGCACTTTTGTTGTTACCATTGGTTTCAATGCATTTTGGCCTAAAATGAGCTTTTGCTGTTTTCTCTTAAATGCAACATGGGAGAAAATCGATTTCACATCACATTTGTGGGTCTTCATCTTCAACACATTCTGTGAAATTTTGAGCTGTCTGTGTTTGCTACAAGAGGAGATATCGCAAAGTATGCACTTTTGTTATTTCCATTGGTTTCAATGCATTTTGGCCTAAAACGAGCATTTGCTGTTTTCTCTTAAACGCAACATGGGAGAAAACCATTTCACATCACATTTGTGGGCATTGGTCTTCAACACATTCTGTGAAACTTTGAGCAGTCTGTGTTTGCTACAAGAGGAGATATCTCAAAGAATACGCTTTTGTTGTTTCCATTGGTTTCAATGCATTTTGGCCTAAAACGAGCATTTGCTGTTTTCTCTTAGACGCAAGAAGGGAGAAAAACCATTTCACATCACATTTGTGGGTCTTGGTCTTCAACACTTTCTGTGAAATCTTGAGCTGTCTGTATTTGCTACAAGAAGAGATTTCACAAAGTATGCGCTTTTGTTGTTTCCATTCATTTCAATGCATTTTGGCCTAAAACGAGCATTTGCTGTTTTCTCTTAAACGCAACATGGGAGAAAAACCATTTCACATCAAATTTGTGGGCAATGGTCTTCAGCACATTCAGTGAAATTTTGAGCTGTCTGTGTTTGCTACAAGAGGAGATATCACAAAGTATGCACTTTAGTTGTTTCCATTGGTTTCAATGCATTTTGGCCTAAAACGAGCATTTGCTGTTTTCTCTTAAATGCAACATGGGAGAAAAACCATTTCATATCACATTTGTGGGCATTGTCTTCAACGCATTCTGTGAAGCTTTGAACTGTCTGTGCTTGCTACAAGAGGAGATATCACAAAGTATGTGCTTTTGTTGTTTCCATTGGTTTCAATGCATTTTGGCCTAAAATTAGCATTTGCTGTTTTCTCTTAAATGCAACATGGGGAAAATCCATTTTACATCACATTTGTGGGCCATGGTTTTCAACACATTCTGTAAAATGTTGAGCTGTCTTTATTTTCTACAAGAGGAGAATATCACAAAGTGCCTCTGCTGTTTCCATTGGTTTCAATGCATTTTGGCCTAAAACGAGCATTTGCTGTTTTCTCTTAAACGCAACATGGGGAAAATCCATTTCACATCACATTTGTGGGCATTGGTATTCAACACATTCTGTGAAACTTTGAGCAGTCTGTGTTTGCTGCAAGAGGAGATATCACAAAGTATGCACTTTTGTTGCTTCCATTGGTTTCAGTGCATTTTGGCCTAAAACCAGCATTTGTTGTTTTCTCTTAAACGCAACATCGGAGAAAAACCATTTCACATTACATTTGTTTGTCTTGGTCTTCAACACATTCTGTGAAATCTTGAGCTGTCTGTGTTTGCTACAAGAGGAGATATCACAAAGTATGCGCTTTTTTTGTTTCTATTGGTTTCAATGAATTTTGGCCTAAAACGAGCATTTGCTGTTTTCTCTTAAATGCAACATGGGGAAAATCCATTTTAGATCACATTTGTGGGCCATGGTTTTCAACACATTCTGTGAAAATTTGAGCTGTCTGTATTTGCTACAAGAGGAGATATCACAAAGTATGCACTTTTGTTGTTTCCACTGGTTTCAATGCATTTTGGCCTAAAACGAGCATTTGCTGTTTTCTCTTAAACGCAACATGGGAGAAAAATAATTTCACATCACATTTGTGGGCATTGGTCTTCAACACATTCTGTGAAACTTTGAGCTGTCTGTGTTTGCTACAAGAGGAAATATCACAAAGTATGCACTTTTGTTGTTTCCATTGGTTTCAATGCATTTTGGCCTAAAAGGAGCATTTGCTGTTTTCTCTTAGACGCAAGAAGGGAGAAAAACCATTTCACATCACATTTGTGGGTCTTGGTCTTCAACACTTTCTGTGAAATCTTGAGCTGTCTGTATTTGCTACAAGAAGAGATTTCACAAAGTATGCGCTTTTGTTGTTTCCATTCGTTCCAATGCATTTTGGCCTAAAACGAGCATTTGCTGTTTTCTCTTAAACGCGACATGGGAGAAAAACCATTTCACATCAAATTTGTGGGCATTGGTCTTCAGCACATTCAGTGAAATTTTGAGCTGTCTGTGTTTGCTACAAGAGGAGATATCACAAAGTATGCACTTTAGTTGTTTCCATTGGTTTCAATGCATTTTGGCCTAAAACGAGCATTTGCTGTTTTCTCTTAAATGCAACATGGAAGAAAAACCATTTCATATCACATTTGTGGGCATTGTCTTCAACGCATTCTGTGAAGCTTTGAACTGTCTGTGCTTGCTACAAGAGGAGATATCACAAAGTATGTGCTTTTGTTGTTTCCATTGGTTTCAATGCATTTTGGCCTAAAATGAGCATTTGCTGTTTTCTCTTAAATGCAACATGGGGAAAATAGATTTTACATCACATTTGTGGGCCATGGTTTTCAACACATTCTGTAAAATGTTGAGCTGTCTGTATTTTCTACAAGAGGAGATATCACAAAGTATGCACATTTGTTGTTCCATTGGTTTCTATGCATGTTGGCCTAAAACGAGCATTTTCTGTTTTCTCTTAAACGCAACATGGGAGAAAAACCATTTCACATCACATTTGTCGGTCTTGGTCTTCAACACATTCTGTGAAATTTTGAGCTGTCTGTGCTTGCTACAAGAGGAGATATCACAAAGTATGCACTTTTGTTGTTTCCATTGGTTTAAATGCTTTTTGGCCTAAAATGAGCATTTTCTGTTTTCTCTTAAATGCAACATGGGGAAAAACCATTTCACATCATGTTTGTGGGCATTGGTCTTCAACACATTGTGTACAATTTTGAGCTATCTGTGTTTGCTACATGAGGAGAATATCACAAAGCGCTTCTGCTGTTTCCATTGGTTTCAATGTATTTTGGCCTAAAACAAGCATTTGCTGTTTTCTCTTAAATGCAACATGGGTGAAAAACCATTTTACATCACATTTGTGGGCATTGGTCTTCAACACATTCTGTGAAATTTTGAGTTGTCTGTGTGTTCTACAAGAGGAGATATCACAAAGTATGCGCTTTTGTTGTTTCCATTGGTTTCAATGCATTTTGGCCTAAAATGAGCATTTGCTGTTTTCTCTTAAATGCAACATGGGGAAAATCCATTTTACATCACATTTGTGGGCCATGGTTTTCAACACATTCTGTTAAATGTTGAGCTGTCTGTGTTTGCTACAAAAGGAGATATCACAAAGTATGCACTTTTGTTGTTTCCATTGGTTTCATTGCATTTTGGCCTAAAACGAGCATTTGCTGTTTTCTCTTAAACGCAACATGGGAGAAAAATAATTTCACATCACATTTGTGGGCATTGGTCTTCAACACATTCTGTGAAACTTTGAGCAGTCTGTGTTTGCTACAAGAGGAGATATCACAAAGTATGCACTTTTGTTGTTACCATTGGTTTCAATGCATTTTGGCCTAAAATGAGCTTATGCTGTTTTCTCTTAAATGCAACATGGGAGAAAATCCATTTCACATCACATTTGTGGGTCTTCGTCTTCAACACATTCTGTGAAATTTTGAGCTGTCTGTGTTTGCTACAAGAGGAGATATCGCAAAGTATGCACTTTTGTTATTTCCATTGGTTTCAATGCATTTTGGCCTAAAACGAGCATTTGCTGTTTTCTCTTAAATGAAACATGGGAGAAAAACCATTTCATATCACATTTGTGGGTCTTGGTCTTCAACACTTTCTGTGAAATTTTGAGCTGTCTGTATTTGATACAAGAGGAGATATCACAAAGTATGCACTTTTGTTGTTTCCATTGGTTTCAATGCATTTTTGCCTAAAACGAGCATTTGCTGTTTTCTCTTAAACGCAACATGGGAGAAAACCATTTCACATCACATTTGTGGGCATTGGTCTTCAACACATTCTGTGAAACTTTGAGCTGTCTGTGTTTGCTACAAGAGGAGATATCACAAAGTATGCACTTTTGTTGTTTCCATTGGTTTCAATGCATTTTGGCCTAAAATGAGCATTTGCTGTTTTCTCTTAAATGCAACATGGGAGAAAATCCATTTCACATCACATTTGTGGGACTTCGTCTTCAACACATTCTGTGAAATTTGGAGCTGTCTGTGTTTGCAACAAGAGGAGATATCACAAAGTATGCTCTTTTGTTATTTCCATTGATTTCAATGCATTTTGGCCTAAAACGAGCATTTGCTGTTTTCTCTTAAACGAAACATGGGAGAAAAACCATTTCACATCAAATTTGTGGGCATTGGTCTTCAGCACATTCAGTGAAATTTTGAGCTGTCTGTGTTTGCTACAAGAGGAGATATCACAAAGTATGCACTTTTGTTGTTTCCATTTGTTTCAATGCATTTTGGCCTAAAACGAGCATTTGCTGTTTTCTCTTAAACGCAACATGGGAGAAAAACCATTTCACATCACATTTGTGGGTCTTGATCTTCAACACATTCTGTGAAATCTTGAGCTGTCCGTGTTTGCTACAAGAGGAGATATCACAAAGTATGCACTTTCGTTGTTTCTATTGGTTTCAATGCATTTTGGCCTAAAATGAGCATTTGCTGTTTTCTCTTAAACGCAACATGGGGAAAATCCATTTCACATCACATTTGTGGGCATTGGTCTTCAACACATTCTGTGAAATTTTTAGCTGTCTGTGTTTGCTACAAGAGGAGATATCACAAAGTATGCACTTTTGTTGTTTCCATTGGTTTCAGTGCATTTTGGCCTAAAACCAGCATTTGTTGTTTTCTCTTAAATGCAACATGGGAGAAAAACCATTTCACATCACATTTGTTTGTCTTGGTCTTCAACACATTCTGTGAAATCTTGAGCTGTCTGTGTTTGCTACAAGAGGAGATATCACAAAGTATGCACTTTTGTTGTTTCTATAGGTTTCAATGAATTTTGGCCTAAAACGAGCATTTGCTGTTTTCTCTTAAATGCAGCATGGGGAAAATCCATTTTAGATCACATTTGTGGGCCATGGTTTTCAACACATTCTGTGAAATTTTGAGCTGTCTGTGTTTGCTACAAGAGGAGATATCACAAAGTATGCACTTTTGTTGTTTCCATTGGTTTCAATGCATTTTGGCCTAAAACGAGCATTTGCTGTTTTCTCTTAAACGCAACATCGGAGAAAAATCATTTCTCATCACATTTGTGGGCATTGGTCTTCAACACATTCTGTGAAACTTTGAGCAGTCTGTGTTTGCTACAAGAGGAGATATCTCAAAGAATACGCTTTTGTTGTTTCTATTGGTTTCAATGCATTTTGGCCTAAAACGAGCATTTGCTGTTTTCTCTTACACGCAAGAAGGGAGAAAAACCATTTCACATCACATTTGTGGGTCTTGGTCTTCAACACTTTCTGTGAAATCTTGAGCTGTCTGTATTTGCTACAAGAAGAGATATCACAAAGTATGCGCTTTTGTTGTTTCCATTCGTTTCAATGCATTTTGGCCTAAAACGAGCATTTGCTGTTTTCTCTTAAATGCAACATGGGAGAAAAACCACTTCACATCAAATTTGTGGGCATTGGTCTAAAGCACATTCAGTGAAATTTTGAGCTGTCTGTGTTTGCTACAAGAGGAGATATCACAAAGTATGCACTTTTGTTGTTTCCATTGGTCTCAATGCATTTTGGCCTAAAACGAGCATTTGCTGTTTTCTCTTAAACGCAACATGAGAGAAAAACCATTTCATATCACATTTGTGGGCATTGTCTTCAACGCATTCTGTGAAGCTTTGAACTGTCTGTGCTTGCTACAAGAGGAGATATCACAAAGTATGTACTTTTGTTGTTTCCATTGGTTTCAATGCATTTTGGCCTAAAATGAGCATTTGCTGTTTTCTCTTAAATGCAACATGGGGAAAATCCATTTTACATCACATTTGTGGGCCATGGTTTTCAACACATTCTGTAAAATGTTGAGCTGTCTGTATTTTCTACATGAGGAGAATATCGCAAAGTGCTTCTGCTGTTTCCATTGGTTTCAATGTATTTTGGCCTAAAACAAGCATTTGCTGTTTTCTCTTTAATGCAACATGGGTGAAAAACCATTTTACATCACATTTGTGGGCATTGGTCTTCAACACATTCTGTGAAATTTTGAGTTGTCTCTGTGTGCTACAAGAGGAGATATCACAAAGTATGCGCTTTTGATGTTTCCATTGGTTTCAATGCATTTTGGCCTAAAATGAGCATTTGCTGTTTTCTCTTAAATGCAACATGGGGAAAATCCATTTTACATCACATTTGTGGGCCATGGTTTTCAACACATTCTGTTAAATGTTGAGCTGTCTGTGTTTGCTACAAAAGGAGATATCACAAAGTATGCGATTTTGTTGTTTCCATTGGTTTCAATGCATTTTGGCCTAAAACGAGCATTTGCTGTTTTCTCTTAAATGCAACATGGGAGAAAAACCATTTCACATCACATTTGTGAGTCTTGGTCTTCAACACATTCTGTGAAATTTTGAGCTGTCTGTGCTTGCTACAAGAGTAGACTTCGCAAAGAATGCACTTTTGTTGTTTCCATTGGTTTCAATGCATTTTGGCCTAAAACCAGCATTTGTTGTTTTCTCTTAAACGCAACATGGGAGAAAAACCATTTCACATCACATTTGTTTGTCTTGGTCTTCAACACATTCTGTGAAATTTTGAGCTGTCTGTGTTTGCTACAAGAGGAGATATCACAAAGTATGCACTTTTGTTGTTTCCATTGGTTTCAATGCATTTTGGCCTAAAATGAGCATTTGCTGTTTTCTCTTAAACGCAACATGGGAGAAAACCATTTCACATCACATTTGTGGGCATTGGTCTTCAACACATTCTGTGAAACTTTGAGCAGTCTGTGTTTGCTACAAGAGGAGATATCTCAAAGAATACGCTTTTGTTGTTTCCATTGGTTTCAATGCATTTTGGCCTAAAAGGAGCATTTGCTGTTTTCTCTTAGACGCAAGAAGGGAGAAAAACCATTTCACATCACATTTGTGGGTCTTGGTCTTCAACACTTTCTGTGAAATCTTGAGCTGTCTGTATTTGCTACAAGAAGAGATTTCACAAAGTATGCGCTTTTGTTGTTTCCATTCGTTTCAATGCATTTTGGCCTAAAACGAGCATTTGCTGTTTTCTCTTAAACGCAACATAGGAGAAAAACCATTTCACATCAAATTTGTGGGCATTGGTCTTCAGCACATTCAGTGAAATTTTGAGCTGTCTGTGTTTGCTACAAGAGGAGATATCACAAAGTATGCACTTTAGTTGTTTCCATTGGTTTCAATGCATTTTGGCCTAAAACGAGCATTTGCTGTTTTCTCTTAAATGCAACATGGGAGAAAAACCATTTCATATCACATTTGTGGGCATTGTCTTCAACGCATTCTGTGAAATTTTGAGTTGTCTGTGTGTTCTACAAGAGGAGATATCACAAAGTATGCGCTTTTGTTGTTTCCATTGGTTTAAATGCTTTTTGGCCTAAAATGAGCATTTTCTGTTTTCTCTTAAATGCAACATGGGGAAAAACCATTTCACATCATGTTTGTGGGCATTGGTCTTCAACACATTGTGTACAATTTTGAGCTATCTGTGTTTGCTACATGAGGAGAATATCACAAAGCGCTTCTGCTGTTTCCATTGGTTTCAATGTATTTTGGCCTAAAACAAGCATTTGCTGTTTTCTCTTAAATGCAACATGGGTGAAAAACCATTTTACATCACATTTGTGGGCATTGGTCTTCAACACATTCTGTGAAATTTTGAGTTGTCTGTGTGTTCTACAAGAGGAGATATCACAAAGTATGCGCTTTTGTTGTTTCCATTGGTTTCAATGCATTTTGGCCTAAAATGAGCATTTGCTGTTTTCTCTTAAATGCAACATGGGGAAAATCCATTTTACATCACATTTGTGGGCCATGGTTTTCAACACATTCTGTTAAATGTTGAGCTGTCTGTGTTTGCTACAAAAGGAGATATCACAAAGTATGCACTTTTGTTGTTTCCATTGGTTTCATTGCATTGTGGCCTAAAACGAGCATTTGCTGTTTCCTCTTAAACGCAACATGGGAGAAAAATAATTTCACATCACATTTGTGGGCATTGGTCTTCAACACATTCTGTGAAACTTTGAGCAGTCTGTGTTTGCTACAAGAGGAGATATCACAAAGTATGCACTTTTGTTGTTACCATTGGTTTCAATGCATTTTGGCCTAAAATGAGCTTTTGCTGTTTTCTCTTAAATGCAACATGGGAGAAAATCCATTTCACATCACATTTGTGGGTCTTCGTCTTCAACACATTCTGTGAAATTTTGAGCTGTCTGTGTTTGCTACAAGAGGAGATATCGCAAAGTATGCACTTTTGTTATTTCCATTGGTTTCAATGCATTTTGGCCTAAAACGAGCATTTGCTGTTTTCTCTTAAATGAAACATGGGAGAAAAACCATTTCATATCACATTTGTGGGTCTTGGTCTTCAACACTTTCTGTGAAATTTTGAGCTGTCTGTATTTGATACAAGAGGAGATATCACAAAGTATGCACTTTTGTTGTTTCCATTGGTTTCAATGCATTTTTGCCTAAAACGAGCATTTGCTGTTTTCTCTTAAACGCAACATGGGAGAAAACCATTTCACATCACATTTGTGGGCATTGGTCTTCAACACATTCTGTGAAACTTTGAGCTGTCTGTGTTTGCTACAAGAGGAGATATCACAAAGTATGCACTTTTGTTGTTTCCATTGGTTTCAATGCATTTTGGCCTAAAATGAGCATTTGCTGTTTTCTCTTAAATGCAACATGGGAGAAAATCCATTTCACATCACATTTGTGGGACTTCGTCTTCAACACATTCTGTGAAATTTTGAGCTGTCTGTGTTTGCAACAAGAGGAGATATCACAAAGTATGCACTTTTGTTATTTCCATTGATTTCAATGCATTTTGGCCTAAAACGAGCATTTGCTGTTTTCTCTTAAACGAAACATGGGAGAAAAACCATTTCACATCAAATTTGTGGGCATTGGTCTTCAGCACATTCAGTGAAATTTTGAGCTGTCTGTGTTTGCTACAAGAGGAGATATCACAAAGTATGCACTTTTGTTGTTTCCATTTGTTTCAATGCATTTTGGCCTAAAACGAGCATTTGCTGTTTTCTCTTAAACGCAACATGGGAGAAAAACCATTTCACATCACATTTGTGGGTCTTGATCTTCAACACATTCTGTGAAATCTTGAGCTGTCCGTGTTTGCTAAAAGAGGAGATATCACAAAGTATGCACTTTCGTTGTTTCTATTGGTTTCAATGCATTTTGGCCTAAAATGAGCATTTGCTGTTTTCTCTTAAACGCAACATGGGGAAAATCCATTTCACATCACATTTGTGGGCATTGGTCTTCAACACATTCTGTGAAATTTTTAGCTGTCTGTGTTTGCTACAAGAGGAGATATCACAAAGTATGCACTTTTGTTGTTTCCATTGGTTTCAGTGCATTTTGGCCTAAAACCAGCATTTGTTGTTTTCTCTTAAATGCAACATGGGAGAAAAACCATTTCACATCACATTTGTTTGTCTTGGTCTTCAACACATTCTGTGAAATCTTGAGCTGTCTGTGTTTGCTACAAGAGGAGATATCACAAAGTATGCGCTTTTGTTGTTTCTATAGGTTTCAATGAATTTTGGCCTAAAACGAGCATTTGCTGTTTTCTCTTAAATGCAGCATGGGGAAAATCCATTTTAGATCACATTTGTGGGCCATGGTTTTCAACACATTCTGTGAAATTTTGAGCTGTCTGTGTTTGCTACAAGAGGAGATATCACAAAGTATGCACTTTTGTTGTTTCCATTGGTTTCAATGCATTTTGGCCTAAAACGAGCATTTGCTGTTTTCTCTTAAACGCAACATCGGAGAAAAATCATTTCTCATCACATTTGTGGGCATTGGTCTTCAACACATTCTGTGAAACTTTGAGCAGTCTGTGTTTGCTACAAGATTTGATATCTCAAAGAATACGCTTTTGCTGTTTCTATTGGTTTCAATGCATTTTGGCCTAAAACGAGCATTTGCTGTTTTCTCTTACACGCAAGAAGGGAGAAAAACCATTTCACATCACATTTGTGGGTCTTGGTCTTCAACACTTTCTGTGAAATCTTGAGCTGTCTGTATTTGCTACAAGAAGAGATATCACAAAGTATGCGCTTTTGTTGTTTCCATTCGTTTCAATGCATTTTGGCCTAAAACGAGCATTTGCTGTTTTCTCTTAAATGCAACATGGGAGAAAAACCACTTCACATCAAATTTGTGGGCATTGGTCTAAAGCACATTCAGTGAAATTTTGAGCTGTCTGTGTTTGCTACAAGAGGAGATATCACAAAGTATGCACTTTTGTTGTTTCCATTGGTCTCAATGCATTTTGGCCTAAAACGAGCATTTGCTGTTTTCTCTTAAACGCAACATGAGAGAAAAACCATTTCATATCACATTTGTGGGCATTGTCTTCAACGCATTCTGTGAAGCTTTGAACTGTCTGTGCTTGCTACAAGAGGAGATATCACAAAGTATGTACTTTTGTTGTTTCCATTGGTTTCAATGCATTTTGGCCTAAAATGAGCATTTGCTGTTTTCTCTTAAATGCAACATGGGGAAAATCCATTTTACATCACATTTGTGGGCCATGGTTTTCAACACATTCTGTAAAATGTTGAGCTGTCTGTATTTTCTACATGAGGAGAATATCGCAAAGTGCTTCTGCTGTTTCCATTGGTTTCAATGTATTTTGGCCTAAAACAAGCATTTGCTGTTTTCTCTTTAATGCAACATGGGTGAAAAACCATTTTACATCACATTTGTGGGCATTGGTCTTCAACACATTCTGTGAAATTTTGAGTTGTCTCTGTGTGCTACAAGAGGAGATATCACAAAGTATGCGCTTTTGATGTTTCCATTGGTTTCAATGCATTTTGGCCTAAAATGAGCATTTGCTGTTTTCTCTTAAATGCAACATGGGGAAAATCCATTTTACATCACATTTGTGGGCCATGGTTTTCAACACATTCTGTTAAATGTTGAGCTGTCTGTGTTTGCTACAAAAGGAGATATCACAAAGTATGCGATTTTGTTGTTTCCATTGGTTTCAATGCATTTTGGCCTAAAACGAGCATTTGCTGTTTTCTCTTAAATGCAACATGGGAGAAAAACCATTTCACATCACATTTGTGAGTCTTGGTCTTCAACACATTCTGTGAAATTTTGAGCTGTCTGTGCTTGCTACAAGAGTAGACTTCGCAAAGAATGCACTTTTGTTGTTTCCATTGGTTTCAATGCATTTTGGCCTAAAACCAGCATTTGTTGTTTTCTCTTAAACGCAACATGGGAGAAAAACCATTTCACATCACATTTGTTTGTCTTGGTCTTCAACACATTCTGTGAAATTTTGAGCTGTCTGTGTTTGCTACAAGAGGAGATATCACAAAGTATGCACTTTTGTTGTTTCCATTGGTTTCAGTGCATTTTGGCCTAAAACCAGCATTTGTTGTTTTCTCTTAAATGCAACATGGGAGAAAAACCATTTCACATCACATTTGTTTGTCTTGGTCTTCAACACATTCTGTGAAATCTTGAGCTGTCTGTGTTTGCTACAAGAGGAGATATCACAAAGTATGCGCTTTTGTTGTTTCTATAGGTTCCAATGAATTTTGGCCTAAAACGAGCATTTGCTGTTTTCTCTTAAATGCAACATGGGGAAAATCCATTTTAGATCACATTTGTGGGCCATGGTTTTCAACACATTCTGTGAAATTTTGAGCTGTCTGTGTTTGCTACAAGAGGAGATATCACAAAGTATGCACTTTTGTTGTTTCCATTGGTTTCAATGCATTTTGGCCTAAAACGGGCATTTGCTGTTTTCTCTTAAACGCAACATCGGAGAAAAATCATTTCTCATCACATTTGTGGGCATTGGTCTTCAACACATTCTGTGAAACTTTGAGCAGTCTGTGTTTGCTACAAGAGGAATTATCACAAATTATGCACTTTTGTTGTTTCCATTGGTTTCAGTGCATTTTGGCCTAAAACCAGCATTTGTTGTTTTCTCTTAAACGCAACATGGGAGAAAAACCATTTCACATAACATTTGTTTGTCTTGGTCTTCAACACATTCTGTGAAATCTTGAGCTGTCTGTGTTTGCTACAAGAGGAGATATCACAAAGTATGCGCTTTTTTTGTTTCTATTGGTTTCAATGAATTTTGGCCTAAAACGAGCATTTGCTGTTTTCTCTTAAATGCAACATGGGGAAAATCCATTTTAGATCACATTTGTGGGCCATGGTTTTCAACACATTCTGTGAAATTTTGAGCTGTCTGTGTTTGCTACAAGAGGAGATATCACAAAGTATGCACTTTTGTTGTTTCCATTGGTTTCAATGCATTTTGGCCTAAAACGAGCATTTGCTGTTTTCTCTTAAACGCAACATTGGAGAAAAATCATTTCTCATCACATTTGTGGGCATTGGTCACATTCTGTGAAACTTTGAGCAGTCTGTGTTTGCTACAAGAGGAGATATCTCAAAGAATACGCTTTTGTTGTTTCCATTGGTTTCAATGCATTTTGGCCTAAAACGAGCATTTGCTGTTTTCTCTTACATGCAAGAAGGGAGAAAAACCATTTCACATCACATTTGTGGGTCATGGTCTTCAACACTTTCTGTGAAATCTTGAGCTGTCTGTATTTGCTACAAGAAGAGATATCACAAAGTATGCGCTTTTGTTGTTTCCATTGGTTTCAATGCATTTTGGCCTAAAACGAGCATTTGCTGTTTTCTCTTAAACGCAACATGGGAGAAAAACCATTTCATATCACATTTGTGGGCATTGTCTTCAACGCATTCTGTGAAGCTTTGAACTGTCTGTGCTTGCTACAAGAGGAGATATCACAAAGTATGTGCTTTTGTTGTTTCCATTGGTTTCAATGCATTTTGGCCTAAAATGAGCATTTGCTTTTTTCTCTTAAATGCAACATTGGAGAAAATCCATTTCACATCACATTTGTGGGCCTTCGTCTTCAACACATTCTGTGAAACTTTGAGCTGTCTGTGTTTGCTACAAGAGGAGATATCACAAAGTATGCACTTTTGCTATTTCCATTGGTTTCAATGCATTTTGGCCTAAAACGAGCATTTGCTGTTTTCTCTTAAACGAAACATGGGAGAAAAACCATTTCATATCACATTTGTGGGTCTTGGTCTTCAACACTTTCTGTGAAATTTTGAGCTGTCTGTATTTGCTACAAGAGGAGATATCACAAAGTATGCACTTTTGTTGTTTCCACTGGTTTCAATGCATTTTGGCCTAAAACGAGCATTTGCTGTTTTCTCTTAAACGCAACATGGGAGAAAAATAATTTCACATCACATTTGTGGGCATTGGTCTTCAACACTTTCTGTGAAACTTTGAACTGTCTGTGCTTGCTACAAGAAGAGATATCACAAAGTATGTGATTTTGTTGTTTCCATTGGTTTCAATGCATTTAGGCCTAAAATGAGCATTTGCTGTTTTCTCTTAAATGCAACATGGGGAAAATCCATTTTACATCACATTTGTGGGCCATGGTTTTCAACACATTCTGTAAAATGTTGAGCTGTCTGTATTTTCTACAAGAGGAGATATCACAAAGTATGCACATTTGTTGTTTCCATTGGTTTCTATGCATGTTGGCCTAAAACGAGCATTTTCTGTTTTCTCTTAAACGCAACATGGGAGAAAAACTATTTCACATCACATTTGTCGGTCTTGGTCTTCAACACATTCTGTGAAATTTTGAGCTGTCTGTGTTTGCTACAAGAGGAGATATCACAAAGTATGCACTTTTGTTGTTTCCATTGGTTTCAATGCATTTTGGCCTAAAACGAGCATTTGCTGTTTTCTCTTAAACGCAACATGGGAGAAAAACCATTTCACATCACATTTGTGGGTCTTGATCTTCAACACATTCTGTGAAATTTTTAGCTGTCTGTGTTTGCTACAAAAGGAGATATCACAAAGTATGCGCTTTTGTTGTTTCTATTGGTTTCAATGAATTTTGGCCTAAAACGAGCATTTGCTGTTTTCTCTTAAATGCAACATGGGAGAAAAACCACTTCACATCAAATTTGTGGGCATTGGTCTTCAGCACATTCAGTGAAATTTTGAGCTGTCTGTGTTTGCTACAAGAGGAGATATCACAAAGTATGCACTTTTGTTGTTTCCATTGGTTTCAATGCATTTTGGCCTAAAACGAGCATTTGCTGTTTTCTCTTAAACGCAACATGAGAGAAAAACCATTTCATATCACATTTGTGGGCATTGTCTTCAACGCATTCTGTGAAGCTTTGAACTGTCTGTGCTTGCTACAAGAGGAGATATCACAAAGTATGTACTTTTGTTGTTTCCATTGGTTTCAATGCATTTTGGCCTAAAATGAGCATTTGCTGTTTTCTCTTAAATGCACCATGGGGAAATTCCATTTTACATCACATTTGTGGGCCATGGTTTTCAACACATTCTGTAAAATGTTGAGCTGTCTGTATTTTCTACATGAGGAGAATATCGCAAAGTGCTTCTGCTGTTTCCATTGGTTTCAATGTATTTTGGCCTAAAACAAGCATTTGCTGTTTTCTCTTTAATGCAACATGGGTGAAAAACCATTTTACATCATATTTGTGGGCATTGGTCTTCAACACATTCTGTGAAATTTTGAGTTGTCTCTGTGTGCTACAAGAGGAGATATCACAAAGTATGCGCTTTTGATGTTTCCATTGGTTTCAATGCATTTTGGCCTAAAATGAGCATTTGCTGTTTTCTCTTAAATGCAACATGGGGAAAATCCATTTTACATCACATTTGTGGGCCATGGTTTTCAACACATTCTGTTAAATGTTGAGCTGTCTGTGTTTGCTACAAAAGGAGATATCACAAAGTATGCGATTTTGTTGTTTCCATTGGTTTCAATGCATTTTGGCCTAAAACGAGCATTTGCTGTTTTCTCTTAAATGCAACATGGGAGAAAAACCATTTCACATCACATTTGTGAGTCTTGGTCTTCAACACATTCTGTGAAATTTTGAGCTGTCTGTGCTTGCTACAAGAGTAGACTTCGCAAAGAATGCACTTTTGTTGTTTCCATTGGTTTCAATGCATTTTGGCCTAAAACCAGCATTTGTTGTTTTCTCTTAAACGCAACATGGGAGAATAATCATTTCACAACACATTTGTTTGTCTTGGTCTTCAACACATTCTGTGAAATTTTGAGCTGTCTGTGTTTGCTACAAGAGGAGATATCACAAAGTATGCACTTTTGTTGTTTCCATTGGTTTCAGTGCATTTTGGCCTAAAACCAGCATTTGTTGTTTTCTCTTAAATGCAACATGGGAGAAAAACCATTTCACATCACATTTGTTTGTCTTGGTCTTCAACACATTCTGTGAAATCTTGAGCTGTCTGTGTTTGCTACAAGAGGAGATATCACAAAGTATGCGCTTTTGTTGTTTCTATAGGTTTCAATGAATTTTGGCCTAAAACGAGCATTTGCTGTTTTCTCTTAAATGCAACATGGGGAAAATCCATTTTAGATCACATTTGTGGGCCATGGTTTTCAACACATTCTGTGAAATTTTGAGCTGTCTGTGTTTGTAACAAGAGGAGATATCACAAAGTATGCACTTTTGTTTTTTCCATTGGTTTCAATGCATTTTGGCCTAAAACGGGCATTTGCTGTTTTCTCTTAAACGCAACATCGGAGAAAAATCATTTCTCATCACATTTGTGGGCATTGGTCTTCAACACATTCTGTGAAACTTTGAGCAGTCTGTGTTTGCTACAAGAGGAGATATCACAAAGTATGCACTTTTGTTGTTTCCATTGGTTTCAATGCATTTTGGCCTAAAACGAGCATTTGCTGTTTTCTCTTAAACGCAACATTGGAGAAAAATCATTTCTCATCACATTTGTGGGCATTGGTCACATTCTGTGAAACTTTGAGCAGTCTGTGTTTGCTACAAGAGGAGATATCTCAAAGAATACGCTTTTGTTGTTTCCATTGGTTTCAATGCATTTTGGCCTAAAACGAGCATTTGCTGTTTTCTCTTAAACGCAACATGGGAGAAAAACCATTTCATATCACATTTGTGGGCATTGTCTTCAACGCATTCTGTGAAGCTTTGAACTGTCTGTGCTTGCTACAAGAGGAGATATCACAAAGTATGTGCTTTTGTTGTTTCCATTGGTTTCAATGCATTTTGGCCTAAAATGAGCATTTGCTTTTTTCTCTTAAATGCAACATTGGAGAAAATCCATTTCACATCACATTTGTGGGCCTTCGTCTTCAACACATTCTGTGAAACTTTGAGCTGTCTGTGTTTGCTACAAGAGGAGATATCACAAAGTATGCACTTTTGCTATTTCCATTGGTTTCAATGCATTTTGGCCTAAAACGAGCATTTGCTGTTTTCTCTTAAACGAAACATGGGAGAAAAACCATTTCATATCACATTTGTGGGTCTTGGTCTTCAACACTTTCTGTGAAATTTTGAGCTGTCTGTATTTGCTACAAGAGGAGATATCACAAAGTATGCACTTTTGTTGTTTCCACTGGTTTCAATGCATTTTGGCCTAAAACGAGCATTTGCTGTTTTCTCTTAAACGCAACATGGGAGAAAAATAATTTCACATCACATTTGTGGGCATTGGTCTTCAACACTTTCTGTGAAACTTTGAACTGTCTGTGCTTGCTACAAGAAGAGATATCACAAAGTATGTGCTTTGTTGTTTCCATTGGTTTCAATGCATTTAGGCCTAAAATGAGCATTTGCTGTTTTCTCTTAAATGCAACATGGGGAAAATCCATTTTACATCACATTTGTGGGCCATGGTTTTCAACACATTCTGTAAAATGTTGAGCTGTCTGTATTTTCTACAAGAGGAGATATCACAAAGTATGCACATTTGTTGTTTCCATTGGTTTCTATGCATGTTGGCCTAAAACGAGCATTTTCTGTTTTCTCTTAAACGCAACATGGGAGAAAAACTATTTCACATCACATTTGTCGGTCTTGGTCTTCAACACATTCTGTGAAATTTTGAGCTGTCTGTGTTTGCTACAAGAGGAGATATCACAAAGTATGCACTTCTGTTGTTTCCATTGGTTTCATTGCATTTTGGCCTAAAACGAGCATTTGCTGTTTTCTCTTAAACGCAACATGGGAGAAAAACCATTTCACATCACATTTGTGGGTCTTGATCTTCAACACATTCTGTGAAATTTTTAGCTGTCTGTGTTTGCTACAAGAGGAGATATCACAAAGTATGCGCTTTTGTTGTTTCTATTGGTTTCAATGAATTTTGGCCTAAAACGAGCATTTGCTGTTTTCTCTTAAATGCAACATGGGGAAAATCCATTTTAGATCACATTTGTGGGCCATGGTTTTCAACACATTCTGTGAAATTTTGAGCTGTCTGTGTTTGCTACAAGAGGAGATATCACAAAGTATGCACTTTTGTTGTTTCCATTGGTTTCAATGCATTTTGGCCTAAAACGAGCATTTGCTGTTTTCTCTTAAACGCAACATGGGAGAAAAATCATTTCTCATCACATTTGTGTGCATTGGTCTTCAACACATTCTGTGAAACTTTCAGCAGTCTGTGTTTGGTACAAGAGGAGATATCTCAAAGAATACGCTTTTGTTGTTTCTATTGGTTTCAATGCATTTTGTCCTAAAACGAGCATTTGCTGTTTTCTCTTACACGCAAGAAGGGAGAAAAACCATTTCACATCACATTTGTGGGTCTTGGTCTTCAACACTTTCTGTGAAATCTTGAGCTGTCTGTATTTGCTACAAGAAGAGATATCACAAAGTATGCGCTTTTGTTGTTTCCATTCGTTTCAATGCATTTTGGCCTAAAACGAGCATTTGCTGTTTTCTCTTAAATGCAACATGGGAGAAAAACCACTTCACATCAAATTTGTGGGCATTGGTCTTCAGCACATTCAGTGAAATTTTGAGCTGTCTGTGTTTGCTACAAGAGGAGATATCACAAAGTATGTACTTTTGTTGTTTCCATTGGTTTCAATGCATTTTGGCCTAAAACGAGCATTTGCTGTTTTCTCTTAAATGCAACATGGGGAAAAACCATTTCATATCACATTTGTGGGCCATGGTTTTCTACACATTCTGTGAAATTTTGAGCTGTCTGTGTTTGCTACAAGAGGAGATATCACAAAGTATGCACTTTTGTTGTTTCCATTGGTTTCAATGCATTTTGGCCTAAAACGAGCATTTGCTGTTTTCTCTTAAACGCAACATCGGAGAAAAATCATTTCTCATCACATTTGTGGGCATTGGTCTTCAACACATTCTGTGAAACTTTGAGCAGTCTGTATTTGCTACAAGAGGAGATATCACAAAGTATGCACTTTTGTTGTTTCCATTGGTTTCAGTGCATTTTGGCCTAAAACCAGCATTTGTTGTTTTCTCTTAAACGCAACATGGGAGAAAAACCATTTCACATAACATTTGTTTGTCTTGGTCTTCAACACATTCTGTGAAATCTTGAGCTGTCTGTGTTTGCTACAAGAGGAGATATCACAAAGTATGCGCTTTTTTTGTTTCTATTGGTTTCAGTGAATTTTGGCCTAAAACGAGCATTTGCTGTTTTCTCTTAAATGCAACATGGGGAAAATCCATTTTAGATCATATTTGTGGGCCATGGTTTTCAACACATTCTGTGAAATTTTGAGCTGTCTGTGTTTGCTACAAGAGGAGATATCACAAAGTATGCACTTTTGTTGTTTCCATTGGTTTCAATGCATTTTGGCCTAAAACGAGCATTTGCTGTTTTCTCTTAAACGCAACATTGGAGAAAAATCATTTCTCATCACATTTGTGGGCATTGGTCTTCAACACATTCTGTGAAACTTTGAGCAGTCTGTGTTTGCTACAAGAGGAGATATCTCAAAGAATACGCTTTTGTTGTTTCCATTGGTTTCAATGCAATTTGGCCTAAAATGAGCATTTGCTGTTTTCTCTTAAATGCAACATGGGGAAAATCCATTTTACATCACATTTGTGGGCCATGGTTTTCAACACATTCTGTAAAATGTTGAGCTGTCTGTATTTTCTACAAGAGGAGAATATCACAAAGCGCCTCTGCTGTTTCCATTGGTTTCAATGTATTTTGGCCTAAAACAAGCATTTGCTGTTTTCTCTTAAATGCAACATGGGTGAAAAACCATTTCACATCACATTTGTGGGTCTTGGTCTTCAACACTTTCTGTGAAATCTTGAGCTGTCTGTATTTGCTACAAGAAGAGATATCACAAAGTATGCGCTTTTGTTGTTTCCATTCGTTTCAATGCATTTTGGCCTAAAACGAGCATTTGCTGTTTTCTCTTAAATGCAACATGGGAGAAAAACCACTTCACATCAAATTTGTGGGCATTGGTCTTCAGCACATTCAGTGAAATTTGGAGCTGTCTGTGTTTGCTACAAGAGGAGATATCACAAAGTATGCACTTTTGTTGTTTCCATTGGTTTCAATGCATTTTGGCCTAAAACGAGCATTTGCTGTTTTCTCTTAAACGCAACATGAGAGAAAAACCATTTCATATCACATTTGTGGGCATTGTCTTCAACGCATTCTGTGAA
Source organism: Taudactylus pleione (assembly GCA_031769625.1). NCBI lineage: Eukaryota > Metazoa > Chordata > Amphibia > Anura > Myobatrachidae > Taudactylus > Taudactylus pleione. The sequence goes on from JAUIMM010000975.1 coordinate 7,273,875, forward strand.
GCTTTGAACTGTCTGTGCTTGCTACAAGAGGAGATATCACAAAGTATGTACTTTTGTTGTTTCCATTGGTTTCAATGCATTTTGGCCTAAAATGAGCATTTGCTGTTTTCTCTTAAATGCAACATGGGGAAAATCCATTTTACATCACATTTGTGGGCCATGGTTTTCAACACATTCTGTAAAATGTTGAGCTGTCTGTATTTTCTACAAGAGGAGAATATCACAAAGCGCCTCTGCTGTTTCCATTGGTTTCAATGTATTTTGGCCTAAAACAAGCATTTGCTGTTTTCTCTTAAATGCAACATGGGTGAAAAACCATTTTACATCACATTTGTGGGCATTGGTCTTCAACACATTCTGTGAAATTTTGAGTTGTCTGTGTGTGCTACAAGAGGAGAAATCACAAAGTATGCGCTTTTGTTGTTTCCATTGGTTTCAATGCATTTTGGCCTAAAATGAGCATTTGCTGTTTTCTCTTAAATGCAACATGGGGAAAAACCATTTTACATCACATTTGTGGGCCATGGTTTTCAACACATTCTGTGAAATGTTGAGCTGTCTGTGTTTGCTACAAAAGGAGATATCACAAAGTATGCGCTTTTGTTGTTTCCATTCGTTTCAATGCATTTTGGCCTAAAACGAGCATTTGCTGTTTTCTCTTAAACACAACATGGGAGAAAAACCATTTCACATCACATTTGTGGGTCTTGCTCTTCAACACATTCTGTGAAATTTTGAGCTGTCTGTGATTGCTACAAGAGTAGATTTCGCAAAGTATGCACTTTTGTTGTTTCCTTTGGTTTCAATGCATTTTGACCTAAAACCAGCATTTGTTGTTTTCTCTTAAACGCAACATGGGAGAAAAACCATTTCACATCACATTTGTTTGTCTTGGTCTTCAACACATTCTGTGAAATCTTGAGCTGTTTGTGTTTGCTACAAGAGGAGATATCACAAAGTATGCACTTTTGTTGTTTCTATTGGTTTCAATGAATTTTGGCCTAAAACGAGCATTTGCTGTTTTCTCTTAAATGCAACATGGGGAAAATCCATTTTAGATCACGTTTGTGGGCCATGGTTTTCAACACATTCTGTGAAATTTTGAGCTGTCTGTGCTTGCTACAAGAGGAGATATCACAAAGTATGCACTTTTGTTGTTTCCATTGGTTTCAATGCATTTTGGCCTAAAACGAGCATTTGCTGTTTTCTCTTACACACAAGAAGGGAGAAAAACCATTTCACATCACATTTGTGGGTCTTGGTCTTCAACACTTTCTGTGAAATCTTGAGCTGTCTGTATTTGCTTCAAGAAGAGATATCACAAAGTATGCACTTTTGTTGTTTCCATTCGTTTCAATGCATTTTGGCCTAAAAAGAGCATTTGCTGTTTTCTCTTAAACGAAACATGGGAGAAAAAACATTTCACATCAAATTTGTGGGCATTGGTCTTCAGCACATTCAGTGAAATTTTGAGCTGTCTGTGTTTGCTACAAGAGGAGATATCTCAAAGAATACGCTTTTGTTTTTTCCATTGGTTTCAATGCATTTTGGCCTAAAACGAGCATTTGCTGTTTTCTCTTACACGCAAGAAGGGAGAAAAACCATTTCACATCACATTTGTGGGTCATGGTCTTCAACACTTTCTGTGAAATCTTGAGCTGTCTGTATTTGCTACAAGAAGAGATATCACAAAGTATGCACTTTTGTTTCCATTCGTTTCAATGCATTTTGGCCTAAAACGAGCATTTGCTGTTTTCTCTTAAACGCAACATGGGAGAAAAACCATTTCACATCAAATTTGTGGGGATTGGTCTTCAGCACATTCAGTGAAATTTTGAGCTGTCTGTGTTTGCTACAAGAGGAGATATCACAAAGTATGCGCTTTTGTTGTTTCCATTGGTTTCAATGCATTTTGGCCTAAAACGAGCATTTGCTGTTTTCTCTTAAACGCAACATGGGAGAAAAACCATTTCATATCACATTTGTGGGCATTGTCTTCAACGCATTCTGTGAAGCTTTGAACTGTCTGTGCTTGCTACAAGAGGAGATATCACAAAGTATGTGCTTTTGTTGTTTCCATTGGTTTCAATGCATTTTGGCCTAAAATGAGCATTTGCTGTTTTCTCTTAAATGCAACATGGGGAAAATCCATTTTACATCACATTTGTGGGCCTTGGTTTTCAACACATTCTGTAAAATGTTGAGCTGTCTGTATTTTCTACAAGAGGAGAATATCACAAAGCGCCTCTGCTGTTTCCATTGGTTTCAATGTATTTTGGCCTAAAACAAGCATTTGCTGTTTTCTCTTAAATGCAACATGGGTGAAAAACCATTTCACATCACATTTGTGGGTCTTGGTCTTCAACACTTTATGTGAAATCTTGAGCTGTCTGTATTTGCTACAAGAAGAGATATCACAAAGTATGCGCTTTTGTTGTTTCCATTCGTTTCAATGCATTTTGGCCTAAAACGAGCATTTGCTGTTTTCTCTTAAATGCAACATGGGAGAAAAACCACTTCACATCAAATTTGTGGGCATTGGTCTTCAGCACATTCAGTGAAATTTTGAGCTGTCTGTGTTTGCTACAAGAGGAGATATCACAAAGTATGCACTTTTGTTGTTTCCATTGGTTTCAATGCATTTTGGCCTAAAATGAGCATTTGCTGTTTTCTCTTAAACGCAACATGAGAGAAAAACCATTTCATATCACATTTGTGGGCATTGTCTTCAACGCATTCTGTGAAGCTTTGAACTGTCTGTGCTTGCTACAAGAGGAGATATCACAAAGTATGTACTTTTGTTGTTTCCATTGGTTTCAATGCATTTTGGCCTAAAATGAGCATTTGCTGTTTTCTCTTAAACGCAACATGGGGAAAATCCATTTTACATCACATTTGTGGGCCATGGTTTTCAACACATTCTGTAAAATGTTGAGCTGTCTGTATTTTCTACAAGAGGAGAATATCACAAAGCGCCTCTGCTGTTTCCATTGGTTTCAATGTATTTTGGCCTAAAACGAGCATTTGCTGTTTTCTCTTAAACGCAACATGGGGAAAATCCATTTCACATCACATTTGTGGGCATTGGTCTTCAACACATTCTGTGAAATTTTTAGCTGTCTGTGTTTGCTACAAGAGGAGATATCACAAAGTATGCACTTTTGTTGTTTCCATTGGTTTCAATGCATTTTGGCCTAAACCGAGCATTTGCTGTTTTCTCTTAAACGCAACATTGGAGAAAAATCATTTCTCATCACATTTGTGGGCATTGGTCTTCAACACATTCTGTGAAACTTTCAGCAGTCTGTGTTAGCTACAAGAGGAGATATCTCAAAGAATACACTTTTGTTGTTTCCATTGGTTTCAATGCATTTTGGCCTAAAACGAGCATTTGCTGTTTTCTCTTACATGCAAGAAGGGAGAAAAACCATTTCACATCACATTTGTGGGTCATGGTCTTCAACACTTTCTGTGAAATCTTGAGCTGTCTGTATTTGCTACAAGAAGAGATATCACAAAGTATGCGCTTTTGTTTCCATTCGTTTCAATGCATTTTGGCCTAAAACGAGCATTTGCTGTTTTCTCTTAAACGCAACATGGGAGAAAAACCATTTCACATCAAATTTGTGGGGATTGGTCTTCAGCACATTCAGTGAAATTTTGAGCTGTCTGTGTTTGCTACAAGAGGAGATATCACAAAGTATGCGCTTTTGTTGTTTCCATTGGTTTCAATGCATTTTGGCCTATAACGAGCATTTGCTGTTTTCTCTTAAACGCAACATGGGAGAAAAACCATTTCATATCACATTTGTGGGCATTGTCTTCAACGCATTCTGTGAAGCTTTGAACTGTCTGTGCTTGCTACAAGAGGAGATATCACAAAGTATGTGCTTTTGTTGTTTCCATTGGTTTCAATGCATTTTGGCCTAAAATGAGCATTTGCTGGTTTCTCTTAAATGCAACATGTGGAAAATCCATTTTACATCACATTTGTGGTCCATGGTTTTCAACACATTCTGTAAAATGTTGAGCTGTCTGTATTTTCTACAAGAGGAGATATCACAAAGTATGCACATTTGTTGTTTCCATTGGTTTCTATGCATTTTGGCCTAAAACAAGCATTTGCTGTTTTCTCTTAAACGCAACATGGGAGAAAAACCATTTCACATCACATTTGTGGGTCTTGGTCCTCAACACATTCTGTGAAATTTTGGGCTGTCTGTGCTTGCTACAAGAGGAGATTTCGCAAAGTATGCACTTTTGTTGTTTCCATTGGTTTCAATGCTTTTTGGCCTAAAACGAGCATTTTCTGTTTTCACTTAAATGCAACATGGGAAAAAACCATTTCACATCATGTTTGTGGGCATTGGTCTTCAACACATTCTGTTAAATGTTGAGCTGTCTGTGTTTGCTACAAAAGGAGATATCACAAAGTATGCGCTTTTGTTGTTTCCATTGGTTTCAGTGCATTTTGGCCTAAAACCAGCATTTGTTGTTTTCTCTTAAACGCAACATGGGAGAAAAACCATTTCACATAACATTTGTTTGTCTAGGTCTTCAACACATTCTGTGAAATCTTGAGCTGTCTGTGTTTGCTACAAGAGGAGATATCACAAAGTATGCGCTTTTTTTGTTTCTATTGGTTTCAGTGAATTTTGGCCTAAAACGAGCATTTGCTCTTTTCTCTTAAATGCAACATGGGGAAAATCCATTTTAGATCAAATTTGTGGGCCATGGTTTTCAACACATTCTGTGAAATTTTGAGCTGTCTGTGTTTGCTACAAGAGGAGATATCACAAAGTATGCACTTTTGTTGTTTCCATTGGTTTCAATGCATTTTGGCCTAAAACGAGCATTTGCTGTTTTCTCTTAAACGCAACATTGGAGAAAAACCATTTCATATCACATTTGTGGGCATTGTCTTCAACGCATTCTGTGAAGCTTTGAACTGTCTGTGCTTGCTGCAAGAGGAGATATCACAAAGTATGTGCTTTTGTTGTTTCCATTGGTTTCAATGCAATTTGGCCTAAAATGAGCATTTGCTGTTTTCTCTTAAATGCAACATGGGGAAAATCCATTTTACATCACATTTGTGGGCCATGGTTTTCAACACATTCTGTAAAATGTTGAGCTGTCTGTATTTTCTACAAGAGGAGATATCACAAAGTATGCACATTTGTTGTTTCCATTGGTTTCTATGCATTTTGGCCCAAAAGGAGCATTTTCTGTTTTCTCATAAACGCAACATGGGAGAAAAACCATTTAACATCACATTTGTGGGTCTTGGTCTTCAACACATTCTGTGAAATTTTGAGCTGTCTGTGCTTGCTACAAGAGGAGATGTCGCAAAGTATGCACTTTTGTTGTTTCCATTGGTTTCAATGCTTTTTGGCCTAAAATGAGCATTTTCTGTTTTCTCTTAAATGCAACATGGGGAAAAACCATTTCACATCATGTTTGTGGGCATTGGTCTTCAACACATTGTGTGAAATTTTGAGCTGTCTGTGTTTGCTACATGAGGAGAATATCGCAAAGTGCTTCTGCTGTTTCCATTGGTTTCAATGTATTTTGGCCTAAAACAAGCATTTGCTGTTTTCTCTTAAATGCAACATGGATGAAAAACCATTTTACATCACATTTGAGGGCATTGGTCTTCAACACATTCTGTGAAATTTTGAGTTGTCTCTGTGTGCTACAAGAGGAGATATCACAAAGTATGCGCTTTTGATGTTTCCATTGGTTTCAATGCATTTTGGCCTAAAATGAGCATTTGCTGTTTTCTCTTAAATGCAACATGGGGAAAATCCATTTTACATCACATTTGTGGGCCATGGTTTTCAACACATTCTGTTAAATGTTGAGCTGTCTGTGTTTGCTACAAGAGGAGATATCACAAAGTATGCGCTTTTGTTGTTTCCATTGGTTTCAATGCATTTTGGCCTAAAACGAGCATTTGCTGTTTTCTCTTAAACGCAACATGGGAGAAAAAACATTTCATATCACATTTGTGGGCATTGTCTTCAACACATTCTGTGAAGCTTTGAACTGTCTGTGCTTGCTGCAAGAGGAGATATCACAAAGTATGTGCTTTTGTTGTTTCCATTGGTTTCAATGCAATTTGGCCTAAAATGAGCATTTGCTGTTTTCTCTTAAATGCAACATGGGGAAAATCCATTTTACATCACATTTGTGGCCATGGTTTTCAACACATTCTGTAAAATGTTGAGCTGTCTGTATTTTCTACAAGAGGAGATATCACAAAGTATGCACATTTGTTGTTTCCATTGGTTTCTATGCATTTTGGCCTAAAAGGAGCATTTTCTGTTTTCTCTTAAACGCAACATGGGAGAAAAACCATTTAAAATCACATTTGTGGGTCTTGGTCTTCAACACATTCTGTGAAATTTGGAGCTGTCTGTGCTTGCTACAAGAGGAGATTTCGCAAAGTATGCACTTTTGTTGTTTCCATTGGTTTCAATGCTTTTTGGCCTAAAATGAGCATTTTCTGTTTTCTCTTAAATGCAACATGGGGAAAAACCATTTCACATCATGTTTGTGGGCATTGGTCTTCAACACATTGTGTGAAATTTTGAGCTGTCTGTGTTTGCTACATGAGGAGAATATCGCAAAGTGCTTCTGCTGTTTCTATTGGTTTCAATGTATTTTGGCCTAAAACAAGCATTTGCTGTTTTCTCTTAAATGCAACATGGGTGAAAAACCATTTTACATCACATTTGTGGGCATTGGTCTTCAACACATTCTGTGAAATTTTGAGTTGTCTGTGTGCTACAAGAGGAGATATCACAAAGTATGCGCTTTTGATGTTTCCATTGGTTTCAATGCATTTTGGCCTAAAACGAGCATTTGCTGTTTTCTCTTAAATGCAACATGGGAGAAAAACCATTTCACATCACATTTGTGAGTCTTGGTCTTCAACACATTCTGTGAAATTTTGAGCTGTCTGTGCTTGCTACAAGAGTAGACTTCGCAAAGAATGCACTTTTGTTGTTTCCATTGGTTTCAATGCATTTTGGCCTAAAACCAGCATTTGTTGTTTTCTCTTAAACGCAACATGGGAGAAAAACCATTTCACATCACATTTGTTTGTCTTGGTCTTCAACACATTCTGTGAAATTTTGAGCTGTCTGTGTTTGCTACAAGAGGAGATATCACAAAGTATGCACTTTTGTTGTTTCTATTGGTTTCAATGAATTTTGGCCTAAAATGAGCATTTGCTGTTTTCTCTTAAATGCAACATGGGGAAAATCCATTTTAGATCACATTTGTGGGACATGGTTTTCAACACATTCAGTGAAATTTTGAGCTGTCTGTATTTGCTACAAGAGGAGATATCACAAAGTATGCACTTTTGTTGTTTCCACTGGTTTCAATGCATTTTGGCCTAAAACGAGCATTTGCTGTTTTCTCTTAAACGCAACATGGGAGAAAAATAATTTCACATCAAATTTGTGGGCATTGGTCTTCAACACATTCTGTGAAACTTTGAGCTGTCTGTGTTTGCTACAAGAGGAGATATCACAAAGTATGCACTTTTGTTGTTACCATTGGTTTCAATGCATTTTGGCCTAAAACGAGCTTTTGCTGTTTTCTCTTAAATGCAACATGGGAGAAAATCGATTTCACATCACATTTGTGGGCATTGTCTTCAACGCATTCTGTGAAGCTTTGAACTGTCTGTGCTTGCTACAAGAGGAGATATCACAAAGTATGTGCTTTTGTTGTTTCCATTGGTTTCAATGCATTTTGGCCTAAAATGAGCATTTGCTGTTTTCTCTTAAATGCAACATGTGGAAAATCCATTTTACATCACATTTGTGGGCCATGGTTTTCAACACATTCTGTAAAATGTTGAGCTGTCTGTGTTTGCTACAAGAGGAGATATCTCAAAGAATACGCTTTTGTTGTTTCCATTGGTTTCAATGCATTTTGGCCTAAAACGAGCATTTGCTGTTTTCTCTTAGATGCAAGAAGGGAGAAAAACCATTTCACATCACATTTGTGGGTCTTGGTCTTCAACACTTTCTGTGAAATCTTGAGCTGTCTGTATTTGCTACAAGAAGAGATTTCACAAAGTATGCGCTTTTGTTGTTTCCATTCGTTTCAATGCATTTTGGCCTAAAACGAGCATTTGCTGTTTTCTCTTAAACGCAACATGGGAGAAAAACCATTTCACATCAAATTTGTGGGCAATGGTCTTCAGCACATTCAGTGAAATTTTGAGCTGTCTGTGTTTGCTACAAGAGGAGATATCACAAAGTATGCACTTTAGTTGTTTCCATTGGTTTCAATGCATTTTGGCCTAAAACGAGCATTTGCTGTTTTCTCTTAAATGCAACATGGGAGAAAAACCATTTCATATCACATTTGTGGGCATTGTCTTCAACGCATTCTGTGAAGCTTTGAACTGTCTGTGCTTGCTACAAGAGGAGATATCACAAAGTATGTGCTTTTGTTGTTTCCATTGGTTTCAATGCATTTTGGCCTAAAATTAGCATTTGCTGTTTTCTCTTAAATGCAACATGGGGAAAATCCATTTTACATCACATTTGTGGGCCATGGTTTTCAACACATTCTGTAAAATGTTGAGCTGTCTTTATTTTCTACAAGAGGAGAATATCACAAAGTGCCTCTGCTGTTTCCATTGGTTTCAATGCATTTTGGCCTAAAACGAGCATTTGCTGTTTTCTCTTAAACGCAACATGGGGAAAATCCATTTCACATCACATTTGTGGGCATTGGTATTCAACACATTCTGTGAAACTTTGAGCAGTCTGTGTTTGCTGCAAGAGGAGATATCACAAAGTATGCACTTTTGTTGCTTCCATTGGTTTCAGTGCATTTTGGCCTAAAACCAGCATTTGTTGTTTTCTCTTAAACGCAACATCGGAGAAAAACCATTTCACATTACATTTGTTTGTCTTGGTCTTCAACACATTCTGTGAAATCTTGAGCTGTCTGTGTTTGCTACAAGAGGAGATATCACAAAGTATGCGCTTTTTTTGTTTCTATTGGTTTCAATGAATTTTGGCCTAAAACGAGCATTTGCTGTTTTCTCTTAAATGCAACATGGGGAAAATCCATTTTAGATCACATTTGTGGGCCATGGTTTTCAACACATTCTGTGAAAATTTGAGCTGTCTGTATTTGCTACAAGAGGAGATATCACAAAGTATGCACTTTTGTTGTTTCCACTGGTTTCAATGCATTTTGGCCTAAAACGAGCATTTGCTGTTTTCTCTTAAACGCAACATGGGAGAAAAATAATTTCACATCACATTTGTGGGCATTGGTCTTCAACACATTCTGTGAAACTTTGAGCTGTCTGTGTTTGCTACAAGAGGAAATATCACAAAGTATGCACTTTTGTTGTTACCATTGGTTTCAATGCATTTTGGCCTAAAATGAGCTTTTGCTGTTTTCTCTTAAATGCAACATGGGAGAAAATCGATTTCACATCACATTTGTGGGTCTTCATCTTCAACACATTCTGTGAAATTTTGAGCTGTCTGTGTTTGCTACAAGAGGAGATATCGCAAAGTATGCACTTTTGTTATTTCCATTGGTTTCAATGCATTTTGGCCTAAAATGAGCATTTGCTGTTTTCTCTTAAACGCAACATGGGAGAAAACCATTTCACATCACATTTGTGGGCATTGGTCTTCAACACATTCTGTGAAACTTTGAGCAGTCTGTGTTTGCTACAAGAGGAGATATCTCAAAGAATACGCTTTTGTTGTTTCCATTGGTTTCAATGCATTTTGGCCTAAAAGGAGCATTTGCTGTTTTCTCTTAGACGCAAGAAGGGAGAAAAACCATTTCACATCACATTTGTGGGTCTTGGTCTTCAACACTTTCTGTGAAATCTTGAGCTGTCTGTATTTGCTACAAGAAGAGATTTCACAAAGTATGCGCTTTTGTTGTTTCCATTCGTTTCAATGCATTTTGGCCTAAAACGAGCATTTGCTGTTTTCTCTTAAACGCAACATGGGAGAAAAACCATTTCACATCAAATTTGTGGGCATTGGTCTTCAGCACATTCAGTGAAATTTTGAGCTGTCTGTGTTTGCTACAAGAGGAGATATCACAAAGTATGCACTTTAGTTGTTTCCATTGGTTTCAATGCATTTTGGCCTAAAACGAGCATTTGCTGTTTTCTCTTAAATGCAACATGGGAGAAAAACCATTTCATATCACATTTGTGGGCATTGTCTTCAACGCATTCTGTGAAGCTTTGAACTGTCTGTGCTTGCTACAAGAGGAGATATCACAAAGTATGTGCTTTTGTTGTTTCCATTGGTTTCAATGCATTTTGGCCTAAAATGAGCATTTGCTGTTTTCTCTTAAATGCAACATGGGGAAAATAGATTTTACATCACATTTGTGGGCCATGGTTTTCAACACATTCTGTAAAATGTTGAGCTGTCTGTATTTTCTACAAGAGGAGATATCACAAAGTATGCACATTTGTTGTTCCATTGGTTTCTATGCATGTTGGCCTAAAACGAGCATTTTCTGTTTTCTCTTAAACGCAACATGGGAGAAAAACCATTTCACATCACATTTGTCGGTCTTGGTCTTCAACACATTCTGTGAAATTTTGAGCTGTCTGTGCTTGCTACAAGAGGAGATATCACAAAGTATGCACTTTTGTTGTTTCCATTGGTTTAAATGCTTTTTGGCCTAAAATGAGCATTTTCTGTTTTCTCTTAAATGCAACATGGGGAAAAACCATTTCACATCATGTTTGTGGGCATTGGTCTTCAACACATTGTGTACAATTTTGAGCTATCTGTGTTTGCTACATGAGGAGAATATCACAAAGCGCTTCTGCTGTTTCCATTGGTTTCAATGTATTTTGGCCTAAAACAAGCATTTGCTGTTTTCTCTTAAATGCAACATGGGTGAAAAACCATTTTACATCACATTTGTGGGCATTGGTCTTCAACACATTCTGTGAAATTTTGAGTTGTCTGTGTGTTCTACAAGAGGAGATATCACAAAGTATGCGCTTTTGTTGTTTCCATTGGTTTCAATGCATTTTGGCCTAAAATGAGCATTTGCTGTTTTCTCTTAAATGCAACATGGGGAAAATCCATTTTACATCACATTTGTGGGCCATGGTTTTCAACACATTCTGTTAAATGTTGAGCTGTCTGTGTTTGCTACAAAAGGAGATATCACAAAGTATGCACTTTTGTTGTTTCCATTGGTTTCATTGCATTTTGGCCTAAAACGAGCATTTGCTGTTTTCTCTTAAACGCAACATGGGAGAAAACCATTTCACATCACATTTGTGGGCATTGGTCTTCAACACATTCTGTGAAACTTTGAGCTGTCTGTGTTTGCTACAAGAGGAGATATCACAAAGTATGCACTTTTGTTGTTTCCATTGGTTTCAATGCATTTTGGCCTAAAATGAGCATTTGCTGTTTTCTCTTAAATGCAACATGGGAGAAAATCCATTTCACATCACATTTGTGGGACTTCGTCTTCAACACATTCTGTGAAATTTTGAGCTGTCTGTGTTTGCAACAAGAGGAGATATCACAAAGTATGCACTTTTGTTATTTCCATTGATTTCAATGCATTTTGGCCTAAAACGAGCATTTGCTGTTTTCTCTTAAATGAAACATGGGAGAAAAACCATTTCACATCAAATTTGTGGGCATTGATCTTCAGCACATTCAGTGAAATTTTGAGCTGTCTGTGTTTGCTACAAGAGGAGATATCACAAAGTATGCACTTTTGTTGTTTCCATTTGTTTCAATGCATTTTGGCCTAAAACGAGCATTTGCTGTTTTCTCTTAAACGCAACATGGGAGAAAAACCATTTCACATCACATTTGTGGGTCTTGATCTTCAACACATTCTGTGAAATCTTGAGCTGTCCGTGTTTGCTACAAGAGGAGATATCACAAAGTATGCACTTTCGTTGTTTCTATTGGTTTCAATGCATTTTGGCCTAAAATGAGCATTTGCTGTTTTCTCTTAAACGCAACATGGGGAAAATCCATTTCACATCACATTTGTGGGCATTGGTCTTCAACACATTCTGTGAAATTTTTAGCTGTCTGTGTTTGCTACAAGAGGAGATATCACAAAGTATGCACTTTTGTTGTTTCCATTGGTTTCAGTGCATTTTGGCCTAAAACCAGCATTTGTTGTTTTCTCTTAAATGCAACATGGGAGAAAAACCATTTCACATCACATTTGTTTGTCTTGGTCTTCAACACATTCTGTGAAATCTTGAGCTGTCTGTGTTTGCTACAAGAGGAGATATCACAAAGTATGCGCTTTTGTTGTTTCTATAGGTTTCAATGAATTTTGGCCTAAAACGAGCATTTGCTGTTTTCTCTTAAATGCAGCATGGGGAAAATCCATTTTAGATCACATTTGTGGGCCATGGTTTTCAACACATTCTGTGAAATTTTGAGCTGTCTGTGTTTGCTACAAGAGGAGATATCACAAAATATGCACTTTTGTTGTTTCCATTGGTTTCAATGCATTTTGGCCTAAAACGAGCATTTGCTGTTTTCTCTTAAACGCAACATCGGAGAAAAATCATTTCTCATCACATTTGTGGGCATTGGTCTTCAACACATTCTGTGAAACTTTGAGCAGTCTGTGTTTGCTACAAGAGGAGATATCTCAAAGAATACGCTTTTGTTGTTTCTATTGGTTTCAATGCATTTTGGCCTAAAACGAGCATTTGCTGTTTTCTCTTACACGCAAGAAGGGAGAAAAACCATTTCACATCACATTTGTGGGTCTTGGTCTTCAACACTTTCTGTGAAATCTTGAGCTGTCTGTATTTGCTACAAGAAGAGATATCACAAAGTATGCGCTTTTGTTGTTTCCATTCGTTTCAATGCATTTTGGCCTAAAACGAGCATTTGCTGTTTTCTCTTAAATGCAACATGGGAGAAAAACCACTTCACATCAAATTTGTGGGCATTGGTCTAAAGCACATTCAGTGAAATTTTGAGCTGTCTGTGTTTGCTACAAGAGGAGATATCACAAAGTATGCACTTTTGTTGTTTCCATTGGTCTCAATGCATTTTGGCCTAAAACGAGCATTTGCTGTTTTCTCTTAAACGCAACATGAGAGAAAAACCATTTCATATCACATTTGTGGGCATTGTCTTCAACGCATTCTGTGAAGCTTTGAACTGTGTGTGCTTGCTACAAGAGGAGATATCACAAAGTATGTACTTTTGTTGTTTCCATTGGTTTCAATGCATTTTGGCCTAAAATGAGCATTTGCTGTTTTCTCTTAAATGCAACATGGGGAAAATCCATTTTACATCACATTTGTGGGCCATGGTTTTCAACACATTCTGTAAAATGTTGAGCTGTCTGTATTTTCTACATGAGGAGAATATCGCAAAGTGCTTCTGCTGTTTCCATTGGTTTCAATGTATTTTGGCCTAAAACAAGCATTTGCTGTTTTCTCTTTAATGCAACATGGGTGAAAAACCATTTTACATAACATTTGTGGGCATTGGTCTTCAACACATTCTGTGAAATTTTGAGTTGTCTCTGTGTGCTACAAGAGGAGATATCACAAAGTATGCGCTTTTGATGTTTCCATTGGTTTCAATGCATTTTGGCCTAAAATGAGCATTTGCTGTTTTCTCTTAAATGCAACATGGGGAAAATCCATTTTACATCACATTTGTGGGCCATGGTTTTCAACACATTCTGTTAAATGTTGAGCTGTCTGTGTTTGCTACAAAAGGAGATATCACAAAGTATGCGATTTTGTTGTTTCCATTGGTTTCAATGCATTTTGGCCTAAAACGAGCATTTGCTGTTTTCTCTTAAATGCAACATGGGAGAAAAACCATTTCACATCACATTTGTGAGTCTTGGTCTTCAACACATTCTGTGAAATTTTGAGCTGTCTGTGCTTGCTACAAGAGTAGACTTCGCAAAGAATGCACTTTTGTTGTTTCCATTGGTTTCAATGCATTTTGGCCTAAAACCAGCATTTGTTGTTTTCTCTTAAACGCAACATGGGAGAAAAACCATTTCACATCACATTTGTTTGTCTTGGTCTTCAACACATTCTGTGAAATTTTGAGCTGTCTGTGTTTGCTACAAGAGGAGATATCACAAAGTATGCACTTTTGTTGTTTCCATTGGTTTCAATGCATTTTGGCCTAAAATGAGCATTTGCTGTTTTCTCTTAAACGCAACATGGGAGAAAACCATTTCACATCACATTTGTGGGCATTGGTCTTCAACACATTCTGTGAAACTTTGAGCAGTCTGTGTTTGCTACAAGAGGAGATATCTCAAAGAATACGCTTTTGTTGTTTCCATTGGTTTCAATGCATTTTGGCCTAAAAGGAGCATTTGCTGTTTTCTCTTAGACGCAAGAAGGGAGAAAAACCATTTCACATCACATTTGTGGGTCTTGGTCTTCAACACTTTCTGTGAAATCTTGAGCTGTCTGTATTTGCTACAAGAAGAGATTTCACAAAGTATGCGCTTTTGTTGTTTCCATTCGTTTCAATGCATTTTGGCCTAAAACGAGCATTTGCTGTTTTCTCTTAAACGCAACATGGGAGAAAAACCATTTCACATCAAATTTGTGGGCATTGGTCTTCAGCACATTCAGTGAAATTTTGAGCTGTCTGTGTTTGCTACAAGAGGAGATATCACAAAGTATGCACTTTAGTTGTTTCCATTGGTTTCAATGCATTTTGGCCTAAAACGAGCATTTGCTGTTTTCTCTTAAATGCAACATGGGAGAAAAACCATTTCATATCACATTTGTGGGCATTGTCTTCAACGCATTCTGTGAAGCTTTGAACTGTCTGTGCTTGCTACAAGAGGAGATATCACAAAGTATGTGCTTTTGTTGTTTCCATTGGTTTCAATGCATTTTGGCCTAAAATGAGCATTTGCTGTTTTCTCTTAAATGCAACATGGGGAAAATAGATTTTACATCACATTTGTGGGCCATGGTTTTCAACACATTCTGTAAAATGTTGAGCTGTCTGTATTTTCTACAAGAGGAGATATCACAAAGTATGCACATTTGTTGTTCCATTGGTTTCTATGCATGTTGGCCTAAAACGAGCATTTTCTGTTTTCTCTTAAACGCAACATGGGAGAAAAACCATTTCACATCACATTTGTCGGTCTTGGTCTTCAACACATTCTGTGAAATTTTGAGCTGTCTGTGCTTGCTACAAGAGGAGATATCACAAAGTATGCACTTTTGTTGTTTCCATTGGTTTAAATGCTTTTTGGCCTAAAATGAGCATTTTCTGTTTTCTCTTAAATGCAACATGGGGAAAAACCATTTTACATCATGTTTGTGGGCATTGGTCTTCAACACATTGTGTACAATTTTGAGCTATCTGTGTTTGCTACATGAGGAGAATATCACAAAGCGCTTCTGCTGTTTCCATTGGTTTCAATGTATTTTGGCCTAAAACAAGCATTTGCTGTTTTCTCTTAAATGCAACATGGGTGAAAAACCATTTTACATCACATTTGTGGGCATTGGTCTTCAACACATTCTGTGAAATTTTGAGTTGTCTGTGTGTTCTACAAGAGGAGATATCACAAAGTATGCGCTTTTGTTGTTTCCATTGGTTTCAATGCATTTTGGCCTAAAATGAGCATTTGCTGTTTTCTCTTAAATGCAACATGGGGAAAATCCATTTTACATCACATTTGTGGGCCATGGTTTTCAACACATTCTGTTAAATGTTGAGCTGTCTGTGTTTGCTACAAAAGGAGATATCACAAAGTATGCACTTTTGTTGTTTCCATTGGTTTCATTGCATTGTGGCCTAAAACGAGCATTTGCTGTTTCCTCTTAAACGCAACATGGGAGAAAAATAATTTCACATCACATTTGTGGGCATTGGTCTTCAACACATTCTGTGAAACTTTGAGCAGTCTGTGTTTGCTACAAGAGGAGATATCACAAAGTATGCACTTTTGTTGTTACCATTGGTTTCAATGCATTTTGGCCTAAAATGAGCTTTTGCTGTTTTCTCTTAAATGCAACATGGGAGAAAATCCATTTCACATCACATTTGTGGGTCTTCGTCTTCAACACATTCTGTGAAATTTTGAGCTGTCTGTGTTTGCTACAAGAGGAGATATCGCAAAGTATGCACTTTTGTTATTTCCATTGGTTTCAATGCATTTTGGCCTAAAACGAGCATTTGCTGTTTTCTCTTAAATGAAACATGGGAGAAAAACCATTTCATATCACATTTGTGGGTCTTGGTCTTCAACACTTTCTGTGAAATTTTGAGCTGTCTGTATTTGATACAAGAGGAGATATCACAAAGTATGCACTTTTGTTGTTTCCATTGGTTTCAATGCATTTTTGCCTAAAACGAGCATTTGCTGTTTTCTCTTAAACGCAACATGGGAGAAAACCATTTCACATCACATTTGTGGGCATTGGTCTTCAACACATTCTGTGAAACTTTGAGCTGTCTGTGTTTGCTACAAGACGAGATATCACAAAGTATGCACTTTTGTTGTTTCCATTGGTTTCAATGCATTTTGGCCTAAAATGAGCATTTGCTGTTTTCTCTTAAATGCAACATGGGAGAAAATCCATTTCACATCACATTTGTGGGACTTCGTCTTCAACACATTCTGTGAAATTTTGAGCTGTCTGTGTTTGCAACAAGAGGAGATATCACAAAGTATGCACTTTTGTTATTTCCATTGATTTCAATGCATTTTGGCCTAAAACGAGCATTTGCTGTTTTCTCTTAAACGAAACATGGGAGAAAAACCATTTCACATCAAATTTGTGGGCATTGGTCTTCAGCACATTCAGTGAAATTTTGAGCTGTCTGTGTTTGCTACAAGAGGAGATATCACAAAGTATGCACTTTTGTTGTTTCCATTTGTTTCAATGCATTTTGGCCTAAAACGAGCATTTGCTGTTTTCTCTTAAACGCAACATGGGAGAAAAACCATTTCACATCACATTTGTGGGTCTTGATCTTCAACACATTCTGTGAAATCTTGAGCTGTCCGTGTTTGCTACAAGAGGAGATATCACAAAGTATGCACTTTCGTTGTTTCTATTGGTTTCAATGCATTTTGGCCTAAAATGAGCATTTGCTGTTTTCTCTTAAACGCAACATGGGGAAAATCCATTTCACATCACATTTGTGGGCATTGGTCTTCAACACATTCTGTGAAATTTTTAGCTGTCTGTGTTTGCTACAAGAGGAGATATCACAAAGTATGCACTTTTGTTGTTTCCATTGGTTTCAGTGCATTTTGGCCTAAAACCAGCATTTGTTGTTTTCTCTTAAATGCAACATGGGAGAAAAACCATTTCACATCACATTTGTTTGTCTTGGTCTTCAACACATTCTGTGAAATCTTGAGCTGTCTGTGTTTGCTACAAGAGGAGATATCACAAAGTATGCGCTTTTGTTGTTTCTATAGGTTTCAATGAATTTTGGCCTAAAACGAGCATTTGCTGTTTTCTCTTAAATGCAGCATGGGGAAAATCCATTTTAGATCACATTTGTGGGCCATGGTTTTCAACACATTCTGTGAAATTTTGAGCTGTCTGTGTTTGCTACAAGAGGAGATATCACAAAGTATGCACTTTTGTTGTTTCCATTGGTTTCAATGCATTTTGGCCTAAAACGAGCATTTGCTGTTTTCTCTTAAACGCAACATCGGAGAAAAATCATTTCTCATCACATTTGTGGGCATTGGTCTTCAACACATTCTGTGAAACTTTGAGCAGTCTGTGTTTGCTACAAGATTTGATATCTCAAAGAATACGCTTTTGCTGTTTCTATTGGTTTCAATGCATTTTGGCCTAAAACGAGCATTTGCTGTTTTCTCTTACACGCAAGAAGGGAGAAAAACCATTTCACATCACATTTGTGGGTCTTGGTCTTCAACACTTTCTGTGAAATCTTGAGCTGTCTGTATTTGCTACAAGAAGAGATATCACAAAGTATGCGCTTTTGTTGTTTCCATTCGTTTCAATGCATTTTGGCCTAAAACGAGCATTTGCTGTTTTCTCTTAAATGCAACATGGGAGAAAAACCACTTCACATCAAATTTGTGGGCATTGGTCTAAAGCACATTAAGTGAAATTTTGAGCTGTCTGTGTTTGCTACAAGAGGAGATATCACAAAGTATGCACTTTTGTTGTTTCCATTGGTCTTAATGCATTTTGGCCTAAAACGAGCATTTGCTGTTTTCTCTTAAACGCAACATGAGAGAAAAACCATTTCATATCACATTTGTGGGCATTGTCTTCAACGCATTCTGTGAAGCTTTGAACTGTCTGTGCTTGCTACAAGAGGAGATATCACAAAGTATGTACTTTTGTTGTTTCCATTGGTTTCAATGCATTTTGGCCTAAAATGAGCATTTGCTGTTTTCTCTTAAATGCAACATGGGGAAAATCCATTTTACATCACATTTGTGGGCCATGGTTTTCAACACATTCTGTAAAATGTTGAGCTGTCTGTATTTTCTACATGAGGAGAATATCGCAAAGTGCTTCTGCTGTTTCCATTGGTTTCAATGTATTTTGGCCTAAAACAAGCATTTGCTGTTTTCTCTTTAATGCAACATGGGTGAAAAACCATTTTACATCACATTTGTGGGCATTGGTCTTCAACACATTCTGTGAAATTTTGAGTTGTCTCTGTGTGCTACAAGAGGAGATATCACAAAGTATGCGCTTTTGATGTTTCCATTGGTTTCAATGCATTTTGGCCTAAAATGAGCATTTGCTGTTTTCTCTTAAATGCAACATGGGGAAAATCCATTTTACATCACATTTGTGGGCCATGGTTTTCAACACATTCTGTTAAATGTTGAGCTGTCTGTGTTTGCTACAAAAGGAGATATCACAAAGTATGCGATTTTGTTGTTTCCATTGGTTTCAATGCATTTTGGCCTAAAACGAGCATTTGCTGTTTTCTCTTAAATGCAACATGGGAGAAAAACCATTTCACATCACATTTGTGAGTCTTGGTCTTCAACACATTCTGTGAAATTTTGAGCTGTCTGTGCTTGCTACAAGAGTAGACTTCGCAAAGAATGCACTTTTGTTGTTTCCATTGGTTTCAATGCATTTTGGCCTAAAACCAGCATTTGTTGTTTTCTCTTAAACGCAACATGGGAGAAAAACCATTTCACATCACATTTGTTTGTCTTGGTCTTCAACACATTCTGTGAAATTTTGAGCTGTCTGTGTTTGCTACAAGAGGAGATATCACAAAGTATGCACTTTTGTTGTTTCCATTGGTTTCAGTGCATTTTGGCCTAAAACCAGCATTTGTTGTTTTCTCTTAAATGCAACATGGGAGAAAAACCATTTCACATCACATTTGTTTGTCTTGGTCTTCAACACATTCTGTGAAATCTTGAGCTGTCTGTGTTTGCTACAAGAGGAGATATCACAAAGTATGCGCTTTTGTTGTTTCTATAGGTTCCAATGAATTTTGGCCTAAAACGAGCATTTGCTGTTTTCTCTTAAATGCAACATGGGGAAAATCCATTTTAGATCACATTTGTGGGCCATGGTTTTCAACACATTCTGTGAAATTTTGAGCTGTCTGTGTTTGCTACAAGAGGAGATATCACAAAGTATGCACTTTTGTTGTTTCCATTGGTTTCAATGCATTTTGGCCTAAAACGGGCATTTGCTGTTTTCTCTTAAACGCAACATCGGAGAAAAATCATTTCTCATCACATTTGTGGGCATTGGTCTTCAACACATTCTGTGAAACTTTGAGCAGTCTGTGTTTGCTACAAGAGGAATTATCACAAATTATGCACTTTTGTTGTTTCCATTGGTTTCAGTGCATTTTGGCCTAAAACCAGCATTTGTTGTTTTCTCTTAAACGCAACATGGGAGAAAAACCATTTCACATCACATTTGTTTGTCTTGGTCTTCAACACATTCTGTGAAATTTTGAGCTGTCTGTGTTTGCTACAAGAGGAGATATCACAAAGTATGCACTTTTGTTGTTTCCATTGGTTTCAATGCATTTTGGCCTAAAATGAGCATTTGCTGTTTTCTCTTAAACGCAACATGGGAGAAAACCATTTCACATCACATTTGTGGGCATTGGTCTTCAACACATTCTGTGAAACTTTGAGCAGTCTGTGTTTGCTACAAGAGGAGATATCTCAAAGAATACGCTTTTGTTGTTTCCATTGGTTTCAATGCATTTTGGCCTAAAAGGAGCATTTGCTGTTTTCTCTTAGACGCAAGAAGGGAGAAAAACCATTTCACATCACATTTGTGGGTCTTGGTCTTCAACACTTTCTGTGAAATCTTGAGCTGTCTGTATTTGCTACAAGAAGAGATTTCACAAAGTATGCGCTTTTGTTGTTTCCATTCGTTTCAATGCATTTTGGCCTAAAACGAGCATTTGCTGTTTTCTCTTAAACGCAACATGGGAGAAAAACCATTTCACATCAAATTTGTGGGCATTGGTCTTCAGCACATTCAGTGAAATTTTGAGCTGTCTGTGTTTGCTACAAGAGGAGATATCACAAAGTATGCACTTTAGTTGTTTCCATTGGTTTCAATGCATTTTGGCCTAAAACGAGCATTTGCTGTTTTCTCTTAAATGCAACATGGGAGAAAAACCATTTCATATCACATTTGTGGGCATTGTCTTCAACGCATTCTGTGAAGCTTTGAACTGTCTGTGCTTGCTACAAGAGGAGATATCACAAAGTATGTGCTTTTGTTGTTTCCATTGGTTTCAATGCATTTTGGCCTAAAATGAGCATTTGCTGTTTTCTCTTAAATGCAACATGGGGAAAATAGATTTTACATCACATTTGTGGGCCATGGTTTTCAACACATTCTGTAAAATGTTGAGCTGTCTGTATTTTCTACAAGAGGAGATATCACAAAGTATGCACATTTGTTGTTCCATTGGTTTCTATGCATGTTGGCCTAAAACGAGCATTTTCTGTTTTCTCTTAAACGCAACATGGGAGAAAAACCATTTCACATCACATTTGTCGGTCTTGGTCTTCAACACATTCTGTGAAATTTTGAGCTGTCTGTGCTTGCTACAAGAGGAGATGTCACAAAGTATGCACTTTTGTTGTTTCCATTGGTTTAAATGCTTTTTGGCCTAAAATGAGCATTTTCTGTTTTCTCTTAAATGCAACATGGGGAAAAACCATTTCACATCATGTTTGTGGGCATTTGTCTTCAACACATTGTGTACAATTTTGAGCTATCTGTGTTTGCTACATGAGGAGAATATCACAAAGCGCTTCTGCTGTTTCCATTGGTTTCAATGTATTTTGGCCTAAAACAAGCATTTGCTGTTTTCTCTTAAATGCAACATGGGTGAAAAACCATTTACATCACATTTGTGGGCATTGGTCTTCAACACATTCTGTGAAATTTTGAGTTGTCTGTGTGTTCTACAAGAGGAGATATCACAAAGTATGCGCTTTTGTTGTTTCCATTGGTTTCAATGCATTTTGGCCTAAAATGAGCATTTGCTGTTTTCTCTTAAATGCAACATGGGGAAAATCCATTTTACATCACATTTGTGGGCCATGGTTTTCAACACATTCTGTTAAATGTTGAGCTGTCTGTGTTTGCTACAAAAGGAGATATCACAAAGTATGCACTTTTGTTGTTTCCATTGGTTTCAATGCATTTTTGCCTAAAACGAGCATTTGCTGTTTTCTCTTAAACGCAACATGGGAGAAAACCATTTCACATCACATTTGTGGGCATTGGTCTTCAACACATTCTGTGAAACTTTGAGCTGTCTGTGTTTGCTACAAGAGGAGATATCACAAAGTATGCACTTTTGTTGTTTCCATTGGTTTCAATGCATTTTGGCCTAAAATGAGCATTTGCTGTTTTCTCTTAAATGCAACATGGGAGAAAATCCATTTCACATCACATTTGTGGGACTTCGTCTTCAACACATTCTGTGAAATTTTGAGCTGTCTGTGTTTGCAACAAGAGGAGATATCACAAAGTATGCACTTTTGTTATTTCCATTGATTTCAATGCATTTTGGCCTAAAACGAGCATTTGCTGTTTTCTCTTAAACGAAACATGGGAGAAAAACCATTTCACATCAAATTTGTGGGCATTGGTCTTCAGCACATTCAGTGAAATTTTGAGCTGTCTGTGTTTGCTACAAGAGGAGATATCACAAAGTATGCACTTTTGTTGTTTCCATTTGTTTCAATGCATTTTGGCCTAAAACGAGCATTTGCTGTTTTCTCTTAAACGCAACATGGGAGAAAAACCATTTCACA
This sequence comes from Taudactylus pleione, assembly GCA_031769625.1. Lineage (NCBI taxonomy): Eukaryota > Metazoa > Chordata > Amphibia > Anura > Myobatrachidae > Taudactylus > Taudactylus pleione. The sequence goes on from JAUIMM010000975.1 coordinate 7,296,183, forward strand.
TCACATTTGTGGGTCTTGATCTTCAACACATTCTGTGAAATCTTGAGCTGTCCGTGTTTGCTACAAGAGGAGATATCACAAAGTATGCACTTTCGTTGTTTCTATTGGTTTCAATGCATTTTGGCCTAAAATGAGCATTTGCTGTTTTCTCTTAAACGCAACATGGGGAAAATCCATTTCACATCACATTTGTGGGCATTGGTCTTCAACACATTCTGTGAAATTTTTAGCTGTCTGTGTTTGCTACAAGAGGAGATATCACAAAGTATGCACTTTTGTTGTTTCCATTGGTTTCAGTGCATTTTGGCCTAAAACCAGCATTTGTTGTTTTCTCTTAAATGCAACATGGGAGAAAAACCATTTCACATCACATTTGTTTGTCTTGGTCTTCAACACATTCTGTGAAATCTTGAGCTGTCTGTGTTTGCTACAAGAGGAGATATCACAAAGTATGCGCTTTTGTTGTTTCTATAGGTTTCAATGAATTTTGGCCTAAAACGAGCATTTGCTGTTTTCTCTTAAATGCAGCATGGGGAAAATCCATTTTAGATCACATTTGTGGGCCATGGTTTTCAACACATTCTGTGAAATTTTGAGCTGTCTGTGTTTGCTACAAGAGGAGATATCACAAAGTATGCACTTTTGTTGTTTCCATTGGTTTCAATGCATTTTGGCCTAAAACGAGCATTTGCTGTTTTCTCTTAAACGCAACATCGGAGAAAAATCATTTCTCATCACATTTGTGGGCATTGGTCTTCAACACAATCTGTGAAACTTTGAGCAGTCTGTGTTTGCTACAAGATTTGATATCTCAAAGAATACGCTTTTGCTGTTTCTATTGGTTTCAATGCATTTTGGCCTAAAACGAGCATTTGCTGTTTTCTCTTACACGCAAGAAGGGAGAAAAACCATTTCACATCACATTTGTGGGTCTTGGTCTTCAACACTTTCTGTGAAATCTTGAGCTGTCTGTATTTGCTACAAGAAGAGATATCACAAAGTATGCGCTTTTGTTGTTTCCATTCGTTTCAATGCATTTTGGCCTAAAACGAGCATTTGCTGTTTTCTCTTAAATGCAACATGGGAGAAAAACCACTTCACATCAAATTTGTGGGCATTGGTCTAAAGCACATTCAGTGAAATTTTGAGCTGTCTGTGTTTGCTACAAGAGGAGATATCACAAAGTATGCACTTTTGTTGTTTCCATTGGTCTCAATGCATTTTGGCCTAAAACGAGCATTTGCTGTTTTCTCTTAAACGCAACATGAGAGAAAAACCATTTCATATCACATTTGTGGGCATTGTCTTCAACGCATTCTGTGAAGCTTTGAACTGTCTGTGCTTGCTACAAGAGGAGATATCACAAAGTATGTACTTTTGTTGTTTCCATTGGTTTCAATGCATTTTGGCCTAAAATGAGCATTTGCTGTTTTCTCTTAAATGCAACATGGGGAAAATCCATTTTACATCACATTTGTGGGCCATGGTTTTCAACACATTCTGTAAAATGTTGAGCTGTCTGTATTTTCTACATGAGGAGAATATCGCAAAGTGCTTCTGCTGTTTCCATTGGTTTCAATGTATTTTGGCCTAAAACAAGCATTTGCTGTTTTCTCTTTAATGCAACATGGGTGAAAAACCATTTTACATCACATTTGTGGGCATTGGTCTTCAACACATTCTGTGAAATTTTGAGTTGTCTCTGTGTGCTACAAGAGGAGATATCACAAAGTATGCGCTTTTGATGTTTCCATTGGTTTCAATGCATTTTGGCCTAAAATGAGCATTTGCTGTTTTCTCTTAAATGCAACATGGGGAAAATCCATTTTACATCACATTTGTGGGCCATGGTTTTCAACACATTCTGTTAAATGTTGAGCTGTCTGTGTTTGCTGCAAAAGGAGATATCACAAAGTATGCGATTTTGTTGTTTCCATTGGTTTCAATGCATTTTGGCCTAAAACGAGCATTTGCTGTTTTCTCTTAAATGCAACATGGGAGAAAAACCATTTCACATCACATTTGTGAGTCTTGGTCTTCAACACATTCTGTGAAATTTTGAGCTGTCTGTGCTTGCTACAAGAGTAGACTTCGCAAAGAATGCACTTTTGTTGTTTCCATTGGTTTCAATGCATTTTGGCCTAAAACCAGCATTTGTTGTTTTCTCTTAAACGCAACATGGGAGAAAAATCATTTCACATCACATTTGTTTGTCTTGGTCTTCAACACATTCTGTGAAATTTTGAGCTGTTTGTGTTTGCTACAAGAGGAGATATCACAAAGTATGCACTTTTGTTGTTTCCATTGGTTTCAGTGCATTTTGGCCTAAAACCAGCATTTGTTGTTTTCTCTTAAATGCAACATGGGAGAAAAACCATTTCACATCACATTTGTTTGTCTTGGTCTTCAACACATTCTGTGAAATCTTGAGCTGTCTGTGTTTGCTACAAGAGGAGATATCACAAAGTATGCGCTTTTGTTGTTTCTATAGGTTCCAATGAATTTTGGCCTAAAACGAGCATTTGCTGTTTTCTCTTAAATGCAACATGGGGGAAAATCCATTTTAGATCACATTTGTGGGCCATGGTTTTCAACACATTCTGTGAAATTTTGAGCTGTCTGTGTTTGCTACAAGAGGAGATATCACAAAGTATGCACTTTTGTTGTTTCCATTGGTTTCAATGCATTTTGGCCTAAAACGGGCATTTGCTGTTTTCTCTTAAACGCAACATCGGAGAAAAATCATTTCTCATCACATTTGTGGGCATTGGTCTTCAACACATTCTGTGAAACTTTGAGCAGTCTGTGTTTGCTACAAGAGGAATTATCACAAATTATGCACTTTTGTTGTTTCCATTGGTTTCAGTGCATTTTGGCCTAAAACCAGCATTTGTTGTTTTCTCTTAAACGCAACATGGGAGAAAAACCATTTCACATAACATTTGTTTGTCTTGGTCTTCAACACATTCTGTGAAATCTTGAGCTGTCTGTGTTTGCTACAAGAGGAGATATCACAAAGTATGCGCTTTTTTTGTTTCTATTGGTTTCAATGAATTTTGGCCTAAAACGAGCATTTGCTGTTTTCTCTTAAATGCAACATGGGGAAAATCCATTTTAGATCACATTTGTGGGCCATGGTTTTCAACACATTCTGTGAAATTTTGAGCTGTCTGTGTTTGCTACAAGAGGAGATATCACAAAGTATGCACTTTTGTTGTTTCCATTGGTTTCAATGCATTTTGGCCTAAAACGAGCATTTGCTGTTTTCTCTTAAACGCAACATTGGAGAAAAATCATTTCTCATCACATTTGTGGGCATTGGTCACATTCTGTGAAACTTTGAGCAGTCTGTGTTTGCTACAAGAGGAGATATCTCAAAGAATACGCTTTTGTTGTTTCCATTGGTTTCAATGCATTTTGGCCTAAAACGAGCATTTGCTGTTTTCTCTTACATGCAAGAAGGGAGAAAAACCATTTCACATCACATTTGTGGGTCATGGTCTTCAACACTTTCTGTGAAATCTTGAGCTGTCTGTATTTGCTACAAGAAGAGATATCACAAAGTATGCGCTTTTGTTGTTTCCATTGGTTTCAATGCATTTTGGCCTAAAACGAGCATTTGCTGTTTTCTCTTAAACGCAACATGGGAGAAAAACCATTTCATATCACATTTGTGGGCATTGTCTTCAACGCATTCTGTGAAGCTTTGAACTGTCTGTGCTTGCTACAAGAGGAGATATCACAAAGTATGTGCTTTTGTTGTTTCCATTGGTTTCAATGCATTTTGGCCTAAAATGAGCATTTGCTTTTTTCTCTTAAATGCAACATTGGAGAAAATCCATTTCACATCACATTTGTGGGCCTTCGTCTTCAACACATTCTGTGAAACTTTGAGCTGTCTGTGTTTGCTACAAGAGGAGATATCACAAAGTATGCACTTTTGCTATTTCCATTGGTTTCAATGCATTTTGGCCTAAAACGAGCATTTGCTGTTTTCTCTTAAACGAAACATGGGAGAAAAACCATTTCATATCACATTTGTGGGTCTTGGTCTTCAACACTTTCTGTGAAATTTTGAGCTGTCTGTATTTGCTACAAGAGGAGATATCACAAAGTATGCACTTTTGTTGTTTCCACTGGTTTCAATGCATTTTGGCCTAAAACGAGCATTTGCTGTTTTCTCTTAAATGCAACATGGGAGAAAAATAATTTCACATCACATTTGTGGGCATTGGTCTTCAACACTTTCTGTGAAACTTTGAACTGTCTGTGCTTGCTACAAGAAGAGATATCACAAAGTATGTGATTTTGTTGTTTCCATTGGTTTCAATGCATTTTGGCCTAAAATGAGCATTTGCTGTTTTCTCTTAAATGCAACATGGGGAAAATCCATTTTACATCACATTTGTGGGCCATGGTTTTCAACACATTCTGTAAAATGTTGAGCTGTCTGTATTTTCTACAAGAGGAGATATCACAAAGTATGCACATTTGTTGTTTCCATTGGTTTCTATGCATGTTGGCCTAAAACGAGCATTTTCTGTTTTCTCTTAAACGCAACATGGGAGAAAAACTATTTCACATCACATTTGTCGGTCTTGGTCTTCAACACATTCTGTGAAATTTTGAGCTGTCTGTGTTTGCTACAAGAGGAGATATCACAAAGTATGCACTTTTGTTGTTTCCATTGGTTTCAATGCATTTTGGCCTAAAACGAGCATTTGCTGTTTTCTCTTAAACGCAACATGGGAGAAAAACCATTTCACATCACATTTGTGGGTCTTGATCTTCAACACATTCTGTGAAATTTTTAGCTGTCTGTGTTTGCTACAAAAGGAGATATCACAAAGTATGCGCTTTTGTTGTTTCTATTGGTTTCAATGAATTTTGGCCTAAAACGAGCATTTGCTGTTTTCTCTTAAATGCAACATGGGAGAAAAACCACTTCACATCAAATTTGTGGGCATTGGTCTTCAGCACATTCAGTGAAATTTTGAGCTGTCTGTGTTTGCTACAAGAGGAGATATCACAAAGTATGCACTTTTGTTGTTTCCATTGGTTTCAATGCATTTTGGCCTAAAACGAGCATTTGCTGTTTTCTCTTAAACGCAACATGAGAGAAAAACCATTTCATATCACATTTGTGGGCATTGTCTTCAACGCATTCTGTGAAGCTTTGAACTGTCTGTGCTTGCTACAAGAGGAGATATCACAAAGTATGTACTTTTGTTGTTTCCATTGGTTTCAATGCATTTTGGCCTAAAATGAGCATTTGCTGTTTTCTCTTAAATGCACCATGGGGAAATTCCATTTTACATCACATTTGTGGGCCATGGTTTTCAACACATTCTGTAAAATGTTGAGCTGTCTGTATTTTCTACATGAGGAGAATATCGCAAAGTGCTTCTGCTGTTTCCATTGGTTTCAATGTATTTTGGCCTAAAACAAGCATTTGCTGTTTTCTCTTTAATGCAACATGGGTGAAAAACCATTTTACATCATATTTGTGGGCATTGGTCTTCAACACATTCTGTGAAATTTTGAGTTGTCTCTGTGTGCTACAAGAGGAGATATCACAAAGTATGCGCTTTTGATGTTTCCATTGGTTTCAATGCATTTTGGCCTAAAATGAGCATTTGCTGTTTTCTCTTAAATGCAACATGGGGAAAATCCATTTTACATCACATTTGTGGGCCATGGTTTTCAACACATTCTGTTAAATGTTGAGCTGTCTGTGTTTGCTACAAAAGGAGATATCACAAAGTATGCGATTTTGTTGTTTCCATTGGTTTCAATGCATTTTGGCCTAAAACGAGCATTTGCTGTTTTCTCTTAAATGCAACATGGGAGAAAAACCATTTCACATCACATTTGTGAGTCTTGGTCTTCAACACATTCTGTGAAATTTTGAGCTGTCTGTGCTTGCTACAAGAGTAGACTTCGCAAAGAATGCACTTTTGTTGTTTCCATTGGTTTCAATGCATTTTGGCCTAAAACCAGCATTTGTTGTTTTCTCTTAAACGCAACATGGGAGAATAATCATTTCACAACACATTTGTTTGTCTTGGTCTTCAACACATTCTGTGAAATTTTGAGCTGTCTGTGTTTGCTACAAGAGGAGATATCACAAAGTATGCACTTTTGTTGTTTCCATTGGTTTCAGTGCATTTTGGCCTAAAACCAGCATTTGTTGTTTTCTCTTAAATGCAACATGGGAGAAAAACCATTTCACATCACATTTGTTTGTCTTGGTCTCCAACACATTCTGTGAAATCTTGAGCTGTCTGTGTTTGCTACAAGAGGAGATATCACAAAGTATGCGCTTTTGTTGTTTCTATAGGTTTCAATGAATTTTGGCCTAAAACGAGCATTTGCTGTTTTCTCTTAAATGCAACATGGGGAAAATCCATTTTAGATCACATTTGTGGGCCATGGTTTTCAACACATTCTGTGAAATTTTGAGCTGTCTGTGTTTGCTACAAGAGGAGATATCACAAAGTATGCACTTTTGTTGTTTCCATTGGTTTCAATGCATTTTGGCCTAAAACGGGCATTTGCTGTTTTCTCTTAAACGCAACATCGGAGAAAAATCATTTCTCATCACATTTGTGGGCATTGGTCTTCAACACATTCTGTGAAACTTTGAGCAGTCTGTGTTTGCTACAAGAGGAGATATCACAAAGTATGCACTTTTGTTGTTTCCATTGGTTTCAATGCATTTTGGCCTAAAACGAGCATTTGCTGTTTTCTCTTAAACGCAACATTGGAGAAAAATCATTTCTCATCACATTTGTGGGCATTGGTCACATTCTGTGAAACTTTGAGCAGTCTGTGTTTGCTACAAGAGGAGATATCTCAAAGAATACGCTTTTGTTGTTTCCATTGGTTTCAATGCATTTTGGCCTAAAACGAGCATTTGCTGTTTTCTCTTACATGCAAGAAGGGAGAAAAACCATTTCACATCACATTTGTGGGTCATGGTCTTCAACACTTTCTGTGAAATCTTGAGCTGTTTGTATTTGCTACAAGAAGAGATATCACAAAGTATGCGCTTTTGTTGTTTCCATTGGTTTCAATGCATTTTGGCCTAAAACGAGCATTTGCTGTTTTCTCTTAAACACAACATGGGAGAAAAACCATTTCATATCACATTTGTGGGCATTGTCTTCAACGCATTCTGTGAAGCTTTGAACTGTCTGTGCTTGCTACAAGAGGAGATATCACAAAGTATGTGCTTTTGTTGTTTCCATTGGTTTCAATGCATTTTGGCCTAAAATGAGCATTTGCTTTTTTCTCTTAAATGCAACATTGGAGAAAATCCATTTCACATCACATTTGTGGGCCTTCGTCTTCAACACATTCTGTGAAACTTTGAGCTGTCTGTGTTTGCTACAAGAGGAGATATCACAAAGTATGCACTTTTGCTATTTCCATTGGTTTCAATGCATTTTGGCCTAAAACGAGCATTTGCTGTTTTCTCTTAAACGAAACATGGGAGAAAAACCATTTCATATCACATTTGTGGGTCTTGGTCTTCAACACTTTCTGTGAAATTTTGAGCTGTCTGTATTTGCTACAAGAGGAGATATCACAAAGTATGCACTTTTGTTGTTTCCACTGGTTTCAATGCATTTTGGCCTAAAACGAGCATTTGCTGTTTTCTCTTAAATGCAACATGGGAGAAAAATAATTTCACATCACATTTGTGGGCATTGGTCTTCAACACTTTCTGTGAAACTTTGAACTGTGTGTTCTTGCTACAAGAAGAGATATCACAAAGTATGTGCTTTTGTTGTTTCCATTGGTTTCAATGCATTTAGGCCTAAAATGAGCATTTGCTGTTTTCTCTTAAATGCAACATGGGGAAAATCCATTTTACATCACATTTGTGGGCCATGGTTTTCAACACATTCTGTAAAATGTTGAGCTGTCTGTATTTTCTACAAGAGGAGATATCACAAAGTATGCACATTTGTTGTTTCCATTGGTTTCTATGCATGTTGGCCTAAAACGAGCATTTTCTGTTTTCTCTTAAACGCAACATGGGAGAAAAACTATTTCATATCACATTTGTGGGCATTGTCTTCAACGCATTCTGTGAAGCTTTGAACTGTCTGTGCTTGCTACAAGAGGAGATATCACAAAGTATGTGCTTTTGTTGTTTCCATTGGTTTCAATGCATTTTGGCCTAAAACGAGCATTTGCTGTTTTCTCTTACATGCAAGAAGGGAGAAAAACCATTTCACATCACATTTGTGGGTCATGGTCTTCAACACTTTCTGTGAAATCTTGAGCTGTCTGTATTTGCTACAAGAAGAGATATCACAAAGTATGCGCTTTTGTTGTTTCCATTGGTTTCAATGCATTTTGGCCTAAAACGAGCATTTGCTGTTTTCTCTTAAACGCAACATGGGAGAAAAACCATTTCATATCACATTTGTGGGCATTGTCTTCAACGCATTCTGTGAAGCTTTGAACTGTCTGTGCTTGCTACAAGAGGAGATATCACAAAGTATGTGCTTTTGTTGTTTCCATTGGTTTCAATGCATTTTGGCCTAAAATGAGCATTTGCTTTTTTCTCTTAAATGCAACATTGGAGAAAATCCATTTCACATCACATTTGTGGGCCTTCGTCTTCAACACATTCTGTGAAACTTTGAGCTGTCTGTGTTTGCTACAAGAGGAGATATCACAAAGTATGCACTTTTGCTATTTCCATTGGTTTCAATGCATTTTGGCCTAAAACGAGCATTTGCTGTTTTCTCTTAAACGAAACATGGGAGAAAAACCATTTCATATCACATTTGTGGGTCTTGGTCTTCAACACTTTCTGTGAAATTTTGAGCTGTCTGTATTTGCTACAAGAGGAGATATCACAAAGTATGCACTTTTGTTGTTTCCACTGGTTTCAATGCATTTTGGCCTAAAACGAGCATTTGCTGTTTTCTCTTAAACGCAACATGGGAGAAAAATAATTTCACATCACATTTGTGGGCATTGGTCTTCAACACTTTCTGTGAAACTTTGAACTGTCTGTGCTTGCTACAAGAAGAGATATCACAAAGTATGTGATTTTGTTGTTTCCATTGGTTTCAATGCATTTTGGCCTAAAATGAGCATTTGCTGTTTTCTCTTAAATGCAACATGGGGAAAATCCATTTTACATCACATTTGTGGGCCATGGTTTTCAACACATTCTGTAAAATGTTGAGCTGTCTGTATTTTCTACAAGAGGAGATATCACAAAGTATGCACATTTGTTGTTTCCATTGGTTTCTATGCATGTTGGCCTAAAACGAGCATTTTCTGTTTTCTCTTAAACGCAACATGGGAGAAAAACTATTTCACATCACATTTGTCGGTCTTGGTCTTCAACACATTCTGTGAAATTTTGAGCTGTCTGTGTTTGCTACAAGAGGAGATATCACAAAGTATGCACTTTTGTTGTTTCCATTGGTTTCAATGCATTTTGGCCTAAAACGAGCATTTGCTGTTTTCTCTTAAACGCAACATGGGAGAAAAACCATTTCACATCACATTTGTGGGTCTTGATCTTCAACACATTCTGTGAAATTTTTAGCTGTCTGTGTTTGCTACAAAAGGAGATATCACAAAGTATGCGCTTTTGTTGTTTCTATTGGTTTCAATGAATTTTGGCCTAAAACGAGCATTTGCTGTTTTCTCTTAAATGCAACATGGGAGAAAAACCACTTCACATCAAATTTGTGGGCATTGGTCTTCAGCACATTCAGTGAAATTTTGAGCTGTCTGTGTTTGCTACAAGAGGAGATATCACAAAGTATGCACTTTTGTTGTTTCCATTGGTTTCAATGCATTTTGGCCTAAAACGAGCATTTGCTGTTTTCTCTTAAACGCAACATGAGAGAAAAACCATTTCATATCACATTTGTGGGCATTGTCTTCAACGCATTCTGTGAAGCTTTGAACTGTCTGTGCTTGCTACAAGAGGAGATATCACAAAGTATGTACTTTTGTTGTTTCCATTGGTTTCAATGCATTTTGGCCTAAAATGAGCATTTGCTGTTTTCTCTTAAATGCACCATGGGGAAATTCCATTTTACATCACATTTGTGGGCCATGGTTTTCAACACATTCTGTAAAATGTTGAGCTGTCTGTATTTTCTACATGAGGAGAATATCGCAAAGTGCTTCTGCTGTTTCCATTGGTTTCAATGTATTTTGGCCTAAAACAAGCATTTGCTGTTTTCTCTTTAATGCAACATGGGTGAAAAACCATTTTACATCATATTTGTGGGCATTGGTCTTCAACACATTCTGTGAAATTTTGAGTTGTCTCTGTGTGCTACAAGAGGAGATATCACAAAGTATGCGCTTTTGATGTTTCCATTGGTTTCAATGCATTTTGGCCTAAAATGAGCATTTGCTGTTTTCTCTTAAATGCAACATGGGGAAAATCCATTTTACATCACATTTGTGGGCCATGGTTTTCAACACATTCTGTTAAATGTTGAGCTGTCTGTGTTTGCTACAAAAGGAGATATCACAAAGTATGCGATTTTGTTGTTTCCATTGGTTTCAATGCATTTTGGCCTAAAACGAGCATTTGCTGTTTTCTCTTAAATGCAACATGGGAGAAAAACCATTTCACATCACATTTGTGAGTCTTGGTCTTCAACACATTCTGTGAAATTTTGAGCTGTCTGTGCTTGCTACAAGAGTAGACTTCGCAAAGAATGCACTTTTGTTGTTTCCATTGGTTTCAATGCATTTTGGCCTAAAACCAGCATTTGTTGTTTTCTCTTAAACGCAACATGGGAGAATAATCATTTCACAACACATTTGTTTGTCTTGGTCTTCAACACATTCTGTGAAATTTTGAGCTGTCTGTGTTTGCTACAAGAGGAGATATCACAAAGTATGCACTTTTGTTGTTTCCATTGGTTTCAGTGCATTTTGGCCTAAAACCAGCATTTGTTGTTTTCTCTTAAATGCAACATGGGAGAAAAACCATTTCACATCACATTTGTTTGTCTTGGTCTCCAACACATTCTGTGAAATCTTGAGCTGTCTGTGTTTGCTACAAGAGGAGATATCACAAAGTATGCGCTTTTGTTGTTTCTATAGGTTTCAATGAATTTTGGCCTAAAACGAGCATTTGCTGTTTTCTCTTAAATGCAACATGGGGAAAATCCATTTTAGATCACATTTGTGGGCCATGGTTTTCAACACATTCTGTGAAATTTTGAGCTGTCTGTGTTTGCTACAAGAGGAGATATCACAAAGTATGCACTTTTGTTGTTTCCATTGGTTTCAATGCATTTTGGCCTAAAACGGGCATTTGCTGTTTTCTCTTAAACGCAACATCGGAGAAAAATCATTTCTCATCACATTTGTGGGCATTGGTCTTCAACACATTCTGTGAAACTTTGAGCAGTCTGTGTTTGCTACAAGAGGAGATATCACAAAGTATGCACTTTTGTTGTTTCCATTGGTTTCAATGCATTTTGGCCTAAAACGAGCATTTGCTGTTTTCTCTTAAACGCAACATTGGAGAAAAATCATTTCTCATCACATTTGTGGGCATTGGTCACATTCTGTGAAACTTTGAGCAGTCTGTGTTTGCTACAAGAGGAGATATCTCAAAGAATACGCTTTTGTTGTTTCCATTGGTTTCAATGCATTTTGGCCTAAAACGAGCATTTGCTGTTTTCTCTTACATGCAAGAAGGGAGAAAAACCATTTCACATCACATTTGTGGGTCATGGTCTTCAACACTTTCTGTGAAATCTTGAGCTGTTTGTATTTGCTACAAGAAGAGATATCACAAAGTATGCGCTTTTGTTGTTTCCATTGGTTTCAATGCATTTTGGCCTAAAACGAGCATTTGCTGTTTTCTCTTAAACACAACATGGGAGAAAAACCATTTCATATCACATTTGTGGGCATTGTCTTCAACGCATTCTGTGAAGCTTTGAACTGTCTGTGCTTGCTACAAGAGGAGATATCACAAAGTATGTGCTTTTGTTGTTTCCATTGGTTTCAATGCATTTTGGCCTAAAATGAGCATTTGCTTTTTTCTCTTAAATGCAACATTGGAGAAAATCCATTTCACATCACATTTGTGGGCCTTCGTCTTCAACACATTCTGTGAAACTTTGAGCTGTCTGTGTTTGCTACAAGAGGAGATATCACAAAGTATGCACTTTTGCTATTTCCATTGGTTTCAATGCATTTTGGCCTAAAACGAGCATTTGCTGTTTTCTCTTAAACGAAACATGGGAGAAAAACCATTTCATATCACATTTGTGGGTCTTGGTCTTCAACACTTTCTGTGAAATTTTGAGCTGTCTGTATTTGCTACAAGAGGAGATATCACAAAGTATGCACTTTTGTTGTTTCCACTGGTTTCAATGCATTTTGGCCTAAAACGAGCATTTGCTGTTTTCTCTTAAATGCAACATGGGAGAAAAATAATTTCACATCACATTTGTGGGCATTGGTCTTCAACACTTTCTGTGAAACTTTGAACTGTCTGTGCTTGCTACAAGAAGAGATATCACAAAGTATGTGCTTTTGTTGTTTCCATTGGTTTCAATGCATTTAGGCCTAAAATGAGCATTTGCTGTTTTCTCTTAAATGCAACATGGGGAAAATCCATTTTACATCACATTTGTGGGCCATGGTTTTCAACACATTCTGTAAAATGTTGAGCTGTCTGTATTTTCTACAAGAGGAGATATCACAAAGTATGCACATTTGTTGTTTCCATTGGTTTCTATGCATGTTGGCCTAAAACGAGCATTTTCTGTTTTCTCTTAAACGCAACATGGGAGAAAAACTATTTCACATCACATTTGTCGGTCTTGGTCTTCAACACATTCTGTGAAATTTTGAGCTGTCTGTGTTTGCTACAAGAGGAGATATCACAAAGTATGCACTTTTGTTGTTTCCATTGGTTTCAATGCATTTTGGCCTAAAACGAGCATTTGCTGTTTTCTCTTAAACGCAACATGGGAGAAAAACCATTTCACATCACATTTGTGGGTCTTGATCTTCAACACATTCTGTGAAATCTTGAGCTGTCTGTATTTGCTACAAGAAGAGATATCACAAAGTATGCGCTTTTGTTGTTTCCATTCGTTTCAATGCATTTTGGCCTAAAATGAGCATTTGCTGTTTTCTCTTAAATGCAACATGGGAGAAAAACCACTTCACATCAAATTTGTGGGCATTGGTCTTCAGCACATTCAGTGAAATTTTGAGCTGTCTGTGTTTGCTACAAGAGGAGATATCACAAAGTATGTACTTTTGTTGTTTCCATTGGTTTCAATGCATTTTGGCCTAAAACGAGCATTTGCTGTTTTCTCTTAAATGCAACATGGGGAAAAACCATTTCATATCACATTTGTGGGCCATGGTTTTCTACACATTCTGTGAAATTTTGAGCTGTCTGTGTTTGCTACAAGAGGAGATATCACAAAGTATGCACTTTTGTTGTTTCCATTGGTTTCAATGCATTTTGGCCTAAAACGAGCATTTGCTGTTTTCTCTTAAACGCAACATCGGAGAAAAATCATTTCTCATCACATTTGTGGGCATTGGTCTTCAACACATTCTGTGAAACTTTGAGCAGTCTGTGTTTGCTACAAGAGGAGATATCACAAAGTATGCACTTTTGTTGTTTCCATTGGTTTCAGTGCATTTTGGCCTAAAACCAGCATTTGTTGTTTTCTCTTAAACGCAACATGGGAGAAAAACCATTTCACATAACATTTGTTTGTCTTGGTCTTCAACACATTCTGTGAAATCTTGAGCTGTCTGTGTTTGCTACAAGAGGAGATATCACAAAGTATGCGCTTTTTTTGTTTCTATTGGTTTCAGTGAATTTTGGCCTAAAACGAGCATTTGCTGTTTTCTCTTAAATGCAACATGGGGAAAATCCATTTTAGATCATATTTGTGGGCCATGGTTTTCAACACATTCTGTGAAATTTTGAGCTGTCTGTGTTTGCTACAAGAGGAGATATCACAAAGTATGCACTTTTGTTGTTTCCATTGGTTTCAATGCATTTTGGCCTAAAACGAGCATTTGCTGTTTTCTCTTAAACGCAACATTGGAGAAAAATCATTTCTCATCACATTTGTGGGCATTGGTCTTCAACACATTCTGTGAAACTTTGAGCAGTCTGTGTTTGCTACAAGAGGAGATATCTCAAAGAATACGCTTTTGTTGTTTCCATTGGTTTCAATGCATTTTGGCCTAAAACAAGCATTTGCTGTTTTCTCTTACATGCAAGAAGGGAGAAAAACCATTTCACATCACATTTGTGGGTCATGGTCTTCAACACTTTCTGTGAAATCTTGAGCTGTCTGTATTTGCTACAAGAAGAGATATCACAAAGTATGCGCTTTTGTTTCCATTCGTTTCAATGCTTTTTTGCCTAAAACGAGCATTTGCTGTTTTCTCTTAAACGCAACATGGGAGAAAAACCATTTCATATCACATTTGTGGGCATTGTCTTCAACGCATTCTGTGAAGCTTTGAACTGTCTGTGCTTGCTGCAAGAGGAGATATCACAAAGCATGTGCTTTTGTTGTTTCCATTGGTTTCAATGCAATTTGGCCTAAAATGAGCATTTGCTGTTTTCTCTTAAATGCAACATGGGGAAAATCCATTTTACATCACATTTGTGGGCCATGGTTTTCAACACATTCTGTAAAATGTTGAGCTGTCTGTATTTTCTACAAGAGGAGAATATCACAAAGCGCCTCTGCTGTTTCCATTGGTTTCAATGTATTTTGGCCTAAAACAAGCATTTGCTGTTTTCTCTTAAATGCAACATGGGTGAAAAACCATTTCACATCACATTTGTGGGTCTTGGTCTTCAACACTTTCTGTGAAATCTTGAGCTGTCTGTATTTGCTTCAAGAAGAGATATCACAAAGTATGCACTTTTGTTGTTTCCATTCGTTTCAATGCATTTTGGCCTAAAACGAGCATTTCCTGTTTTCTCTTAAACACAACATGGGAGAAAAACCATTTCACATCACATTTGTGGGTCTTGCTCTTCAACACATTCTGTGAAATTTTGAGCTGTCTGTGATTGCTACAAGAGTAGATTTCGCAAAGTATGCACTTTTGTTGTTTCCTTTGGTTTCAATGCATTTTGACCTAAAACCAGCATTTGTTGTTTTCTCTTAAACGCAACATGGGAGAAAAACCATTTCACATCACATTTGTTTGTCTTGGTCTTCAACACATTCTGTGAAATCTTGAGCTGTTTGTGTTTGCTACAAGAGGAGATATCACAAAGTATGCACTTTTGTTGTTTCTATTGGTTTCAATGAATTTTGGCCTAAAACGAGCATTTGCTGTTTTCTCTTAAATGCAACATGGGGAAAATCCATTTTAGATCACGTTTGTGGGCCATGGTTTTCAACACATTCTGTGAAATTTTGAGCTGTCTGTGCTTGCTACAAGAGGAGATATCACAAAGTATGCACTTTTGTTGTTTCCATTGGTTTCAATGCATTTTGACCTAAAACGAGCATTTGCTGTTTTCTCTTACACGCAAGAAGGGAGAAAAACCATTTCACATCACATTTGTGGGTCTTGGTCTTCAACACTTTCTGTGAAATCTTGAGCTGTCTGTATTTGCTTCAAGAAGAGATATCACAAAGTATGCACTTTTGTTGTTTCCATTCGTTTCAATGCATTTTGGCCTAAAACGAGCATTTGCTGTTTTCTCTTAAACGAAACATGGGAGAAAAAACATTTCACATCAAATTTGTGGGCATTGGTCTTCAGCACATTCAGTGAAATTTTGAGCTGTCTGTGTTTGCTACAAGAGGAGATATCTCAAAGAATACGCTTTTGTTTTTTCCATTGGTTTCAATGCATTTTGGCCTAAAACGAGCATTTGCTGTTTTCTCTTACACTCAAGAAGGGAGAAAAACCATTTCACATCACATTTGTGGGTCATGGTCTTCAACACTTTCTGTGAAACTTTGAACTGTCTGTGCTTGCTACAAGAAGAGATATCACAAAGTATGTGCTTTTGTTGTTTCCATTGGTTTCAATGCATTTAGGCCTAAAATGAGCATTTGCTGTTTTCTCTTAAATGCAACATGGGGAAAATCCATTTTACATCACATTTGTGGGCCATGGTTTTCAACACATTCTGTAAAATGTTGAGCTGTCTGTATTTTCTACAAGAGGAGATATCACAAAGTATGCACATTTGTTGTTTCCATTGGTTTCTATGCATGTTGGCCTAAAACGAGCATTTTCTGTTTTCTCTTAAACGCAACATGGGAGAAAAACTATTTCACATCACATTTGTCGGTCTTGGTCTTCAACACATTCTGTGAAATTTTGAGCTGTCTGTGTTTGCTACAAGAGGAGATATCACAAAGTATGCACTTTTGTTGTTTCCATTGGTTTCAATGCATTTTGGCCTAAAACGAGCATTTGCTGTTTTCTCTTAAACGCAACATGGGAGAAAAACCATTTCACATCACATTTGTGGGTCTTGATCTTCAACACATTCTGTGAAATCTTGAGCTGTCTGTATTTGCTACAAGAAGAGATATCACAAAGTATGCGCTTTTGTTGTTTCCATTCGTTTCAATGCATTTTGGCCTAAAATGAGCATTTGCTGTTTTCTCTTAAATGCAACATGGGAGAAAAACCACTTCACATCAAATTTGTGGGCATTGGTCTTCAGCACATTCAGTGAAATTTTGAGCTGTCTGTGTTTGCTACAAGAGGAGATATCACAAAGTATGTACTTTTGTTGTTTCCATTGGTTTCAATGCATTTTGGCCTAAAACGAGCATTTGCTGTTTTCTCTTAAATGCAACATGGGGAAAAACCATTTCATATCACATTTGTGGGCCATGGTTTTCTACACATTCTGTGAAATTTTGAGCTGTCTGTGTTTGCTACAAGAGGAGATATCACAAAGTATGCACTTTTGTTGTTTCCATTGGTTTCAATGCATTTTGGCCTAAAACGAGCATTTGCTGTTTTCTCTTAAACGCAACATCGGAGAAAAATCATTTCTCATCACATTTGTGGGCATTGGTCTTCAACACATTCTGTGAAACTTTGAGCAGTCTGTGTTTGCTACAAGAGGAGATATCACAAAGTATGCACTTTTGTTGTTTCCATTGGTTTCAGTGCATTTTGGCCTAAAACCAGCATTTGTTGTTTTCTCTTAAACGCAACATGGGAGAAAAACCATTTCACATAACATTTGTTTGTCTTGGTCTTCAACACATTCTGTGAAATCTTGAGCTGTCTGTGTTTGCTACAAGAGGAGATATCACAAAGTATGCGCTTTTTTTGTTTCTATTGGTTTCAGTGAATTTTGGCCTAAAACGAGCATTTGCTGTTTTCTCTTAAATGCAACATGGGGAAAATCCATTTTAGATCATATTTGTGGGCCATGGTTTTCAACACATTCTGTGAAATTTTGAGCTGTCTGTGTTTGCTACAAGAGGAGATATCACAAAGTATGCACTTTTGTTGTTTCCATTGGTTTCAATGCATTTTGGCCTAAAACGAGCATTTGCTGTTTTCTCTTAAACGCAACATTGGAGAAAAATCATTTCTCATCACATTTGTGGGCATTGGTCTTCAACACATTCTGTGAAACTTTGAGCAGTCTGTGTTTGCTACAAGAGGAGATATCTCAAAGAATACGCTTTTGTTGTTTCCATTGGTTTCAATGCATTTTGGCCTAAAACAAGCATTTGCTGTTTTCTCTTACATGCAAGAAGGGAGAAAAACCATTTCACATCACATTTGTGGGTCATGGTCTTCAACACTTTCTGTGAAATCTTGAGCTGTCTGTATTTGCTACAAGAAGAGATATCACAAAGTATGCGCTTTTGTTTCCATTCGTTTCAATGCTTTTTTGCCTAAAACGAGCATTTGCTGTTTTCTCTTAAACGCAACATGGGAGAAAAACCATTTCATATCACATTTGTGGGCATTGTCTTCAACGCATTCTGTGAAGCTTTGAACTGTCTGTGCTTGCTGCAAGAGGAGATATCACAAAGCATGTGCTTTTGTTGTTTCCATTGGTTTCAATGCAATTTGGCCTAAAATGAGCATTTGCTGTTTTCTCTTAAATGCAACATGGGGAAAATCCATTTTACATCACATTTGTGGGCCATGGTTTTCAACACATTCTGTAAAATGTTGAGCTGTCTGTATTTTCTACAAGAGGAGAATATCACAAAGCGCCTCTGCTGTTTCCATTGGTTTCAATGTATTTTGGCCTAAAACAAGCATTTGCTGTTTTCTCTTAAATGCAACATGGGTGAAAAACCATTTCACATCACATTTGTGGGTCTTGGTCTTCAACACTTTCTGTGAAATCTTGAGCTGTCTGTATTTGCTTCAAGAAGAGATATCACAAAGTATGCACTTTTGTTGTTTCCATTCGTTTCAATGCATTTTGGCCTAAAACGAGCATTTCCTGTTTTCTCTTAAACACAACATGGGAGAAAAACCATTTCACATCACATTTGTGGGTCTTGCTCTTCAACACATTCTGTGAAATTTTGAGCTGTCTGTGATTGCTACAAGAGTAGATTTCGCAAAGTATGCACTTTTGTTGTTTCCTTTGGTTTCAATGCATTTTGACCTAAAACCAGCATTTGTTGTTTTCTCTTAAACGCAACATGGGAGAAAAACCATTTCACATCACATTTGTTTGTCTTGGTCTTCAACACATTCTGTGAAATCTTGAGCTGTTTGTGTTTGCTACAAGAGGAGATATCACAAAGTATGCACTTTTGTTGTTTCTATTGGTTTCAATGAATTTTGGCCTAAAACGAGCATTTGCTGTTTTCTCTTAAATGCAACATGGGGAAAATCCATTTTAGATCACGTTTGTGGGCCATGGTTTTCAACACATTCTGTGAAATTTTGAGCTGTCTGTGCTTGCTACAAGAGGAGATATCACAAAGTATGCACTTTTGTTGTTTCCATTGGTTTCAATGCATTTTGACCTAAAACGAGCATTTGCTGTTTTCTCTTACACGCAAGAAGGGAGAAAAACCATTTCACATCACATTTGTGGGTCTTGGTCTTCAACACTTTCTGTGAAATCTTGAGCTGTCTGTATTTGCTTCAAGAAGAGATATCACAAAGTATGCACTTTTGTTGTTTCCATTCGTTTCAATGCATTTTGGCCTAAAACGAGCATTTGCTGTTTTCTCTTAAACGAAACATGGGAGAAAAAACATTTCACATCAAATTTGTGGGCATTGGTCTTCAGCACATTCAGTGAAATTTTGAGCTGTCTGTGTTTGCTACAAGAGGAGATATCTCAAAGAATACGCTTTTGTTTTTTCCATTGGTTTCAATGCATTTTGGCCTAAAACGAGCATTTGCTGTTTTCTCTTACACTCAAGAAGGGAGAAAAACCATTTCACATCACATTTGTGGGTCATGGTCTTCAACACTTTCTGTGAAATCTTGAGCTGTCTGTATTTGCTACAAGAAGAGATATCACAAAGTATGCACTTTTGTTTCCATTCGTTTCAATGCATTTTGGCCTAAAACGAGCATTTGCTGTTTTCTCTTAAACGCAACATGGGAGAAAAACCATTTCACATCAAATTTGTGGGGATTGGTCTTCAGCACATTCAGTGAAATTTTGAGCTGTCTGTGTTTGCTACAAGAGGAGATATCACAAAGTATGCGCTTTTGTTGTTTCCATTGGTTTCAATGCATTTTGGCCTAAAACGAGCATTTGCTGTTTTCTCTTAAACGCAACATGGGAGAAAAACCATTTCATATCACATTTGTGGGCATTGTCTTCAACGCATTCTGTGAAGCTTTGAACTGTCTGTGCTTGCTACAAGAGGAGATATCACAAAGTATGTACTTTTGTTGTTTCCATTGGTTTCAATGCATTTTGGCCTAAAATGAGCATTTGCTGTTTTCTCTTAAACGCAACATGGGGAAAATCCATTTTACATCACATTTGTGGGCCATGGTTTTCAACACATTCTGTAAAATGTTGAGCTGTCTGTATTTTCTACAAGAGGAGAATATCACAAAGCGCCTCTGCTGTTTCCATTGGTTTCAATGTATTTTGGCCTAAAACGAGCATTTGCTGTTTTCTCTTAAACGCAACATGGGGAAAATCCATTTCACATCACATTTGTGGGCATTGGTCTTCAACACATTCTGTGAAATTTTTAGCTGTCTGTGTTTGCTACAAGAGGAGATATCACAAAGTATGCACTTTTGTTGTTTCCATTGGTTTCAATGCATTTTGGCCTAAACCGAGCATTTGCTGTTTTCTCTTAAACGCAACATTGGAGAAAAATCATTTCTCATCACATTTGTGGGCATTGGTCTTCAACACATTCTGTGAAACTTTCAGCAGTCTGTGTTAGCTACAAGAGGAGATATCTCAAAGAATACACTTTTGTTGTTTCCATTGGTTTCAATGCATTTTGGCCTAAAACGAGCATTTGCTGTTTTCTCTTACATGCAAGAAGGGAGAAAAACCATTTCACATCACATTTGTGGGTCATGGTCTTCAACACTTTCTGTGAAATCTTGAGCTGTCTGTATTTGCTACAAGAAGAGATATCACAAAGTGTGCGCTTTTGTTTCCATTGGTTTCAATGCATTTTGGCCTATAACGAGCATTTGCTGTTTTCTCTTAAACGCAACATGGGAGAAAAACCATTTCATATCACATTTGTGGGCATTGTCTTCAACGCATTCTGTGAAGCTTTGAACTGTCTGTGCTTGCTACAAGAGGAGATATCACAAAGTATGTGCTTTTGTTGTTTCCATTGGTTTCAATGCATTTTGGCCTAAAATGAGCATTTGCTGTTTTCTCTTAAATGCAACATGTGGAAAATCCATTTTACATCACATTTGTGGGCCATGGTTTTCAACACATTCTGTAAAATGTTGAGCTGTCTGTATTTTCTACAAGAGGAGATATCACAAAGTATGCACATTTGTTGTTTCCATTGGTTTCTATGCATTTTGGCCTAAAACAAGCATTTGCTGTTTTCTCTTAAACGCAACATGGGAGAAAAACCATTTCACATCACATTTGTGGGTATTGGTCCTCAACACATTCTGTGAAATTTTGGGCTGTCTGTGCTTGCTACAAGAGGAGATTTCGCAAAGTATGCACTTTTGTTGTTTCCATTGGTTTCAATGCTTTTTGGCCTAAAACGAGCATTTTCTGTTTTCACTTAAATGCAACATGGGAAAAAACCATTTCACATCATGTTTGTGGGCATTGGTCTTCAACACATTCTGTTAAATGTTGAGCTGTCTGTGTTTGCTACAAAAGGAGATATCACAAAGTATGCGCTTTTGTTGTTTCCATTGGTTTCAGTGCATTTTGGCCTAAAACCAGCATTTGTTGTTTTCTCTTAAACGCAACATGGGAGAAAAACCATTTCACATAACATTTGTTTGTCTAGGTCTTCAACACATTCTGTGAAATCTTGAGCTGTCTGTGTTTGCTACAAGAGGAGATATCACAAAGTATGCGCTTTTTTTGTTTCTATTGGTTTCAGTGAATTTTGGCCTAAAACGAGCATTTGCTCTTTTCTCTTAAATGCAACATGGGGAAAATCCATTTTAGATCAAATTTGTGGGCCATGGTTTTCAACACATTCTGTGAAATTTTGAGCTGTCTGTGTTTGCTACAAGAGGAGATATCACAAAGTATGCACTTTTGTTGTTTCCATTGGTTTCAATGCATTTTGGCCTAAAACGAGCATTTGCTGTTTTCTCTTAAACGCAACATTGGAGAAAAATCATTTCTCATCACATTTGTGGGCATTGGTCTTCAACACATTCTGTGAAACTTTGAGCAGTCTGTGTTTGCTACAAGAGGAGATATCTCAAAGAATACGCTTTTGTTGTTTCCATTGGTTTCAATGCATTTTGGCCTAAAACGAGCATTTGCTGTTTTCTCTTACACGCAAGAAGGGAGAAAAACCATTTCACATCACATTTGTGGGTCATGGTCTTCAACACTTTCTGTGAAATCTTGAGCTGTCTGTATTTGCTACAAGAAGAGATATCACAAAGTATGCGCTTTTGTTTCCATTCGTTTCAATGCTTTTTTGCCTAAAATGAGCATTTGCTGTTTTCTCTTAAACGCAACATGGGAGAAAAACCATTTCACATCAAATTTGTGGGGATTGGTCTTCAGCACATTCAGTGAAATTTTGAGCTGTCTGTGTTTGCTACAAGAGGAGATATCACAAAGTATGCGCTTTTGTTGTTTCCATTGGTTTCAATGCATTTTGGCCTAAAACGAGCATTTGCTGTTTTCTCTTAAACGCAACATGGGAGAAAAACCATTTCATATCACATTTGTGGGCATTGTCTTCAACGCATTCTGTGAAGCTTTGAACTGTCTGTGCTTGCTGCAAGAGGAGATATCACAAAGTATGTGCTTTTGTTGTTTCTATTGGTTTCAATGCAATTTGGCCTAAAATGAGCATTTGCTGTTTTCTCTTAAATGCAACATGGGGAAAATCCATTTTACATCACATTTGTGGGCCATGGTTTTCAACACATTCTGTAAAATGTTGAGCTGTCTGTATTTTCTACAAGAGGAGATATCACAAAGTATGCACATTTGTTGTTTCCATTGGTTTCTATGCATTTTGGCCCAAAAGGAGCATTTTCTGTTTTCTCTTAAACGCAACATGGGAGAAAAACCATTTAACATCACATTTGTGGGTCTTGGTCTTCAACACATTCTGTGAAATTTTGAGCTGTCTGTGCTTGCTACAAGAGGAGATGTCGCAAAGTATGCACTTTTGTTGTTTCCATTGGTTTCAATGCTTTTTGGCCTAAAATGAGCATTTTCTGTTTTCTCTTAAATGCAACATGGGGAAAAACCATTTCACATCATGTTTGTGGGCATTGGTCTTCAACACATTGTGTGAAATTTTGAGCTGTCTGTGTTTGCTACATGAGGATAATATCGCAAAGTGCTTCTGCTGTTTCCATTGGTTTCAATGTATTTTGGCCTAAAACAAGCATTTGCTGTTTTCTCTTAAATGCAACATGGATGAAAAACCATTTTACATCACATTTGAGGGCATTGGTCTTCAACACATTCTGTGAAATTTTGAGTTGTCTCTGTGTGCTACAAGAGGAGATATCACAAAGTATGCGCTTTTGATGTTTCCATTGGTTTCAATGCATTTTGGCCTAAAATGAGCATTTGCTGTTTTCTCTTAAATGCAACATGGGGAAAATCCATTTTACATCACATTTGTGGGCCATGGTTTTCAACACATTCTGTTAAATGTTGAGCTGTCTGTGTTTGCTACAAGAGGAGATATCACAAAGTATGCGCTTTTGTTGTTTCCATTGGTTTCAATGCATTTTGGCCTAAAACGAGCATTTGCTGTTTTCTCTTAAACGCAACATGGGAGAAAAAACATTTCATATCACATTTGTGGGCATTGTCTTCAACGCATTCTGTGAAGCTTTGAACTGTCTGTGCTTGCTGCAAGAGGAGATATCACAAAGTATGTGCTTTTGTTGTTTCCATAGGTTTCAATGCAATTTGGCCTAAAATGAGCATTTGCTGTTTTCTCTTAAATGCAACATGGGGAAAATCCATTTTACATCACATTTGTGGCCATGGTTTTCAACACATTCTGTAAAATGTTGAGCTGTCTGTATTTTCTACAAGAGGAGATATCACAAAGTATGCACATTTGTTGTTTCCATTGGTTTCTATGCATTTTGGCCTAAAAGGAGCATTTTCTGTTTTCTCTTAAACGCAACATGGGAGAAAAACCATTTAAAATCACATTTGTGGGTCTTGGTCTTCAACACATTCTGTGAAATTTGGAGCTGTCTGTGCTTGCTACAAGAGGAGATTTCGCAAAGTATGCACTTTTGTTGTTTCCATTGGTTTCAATGCTTTTTGGCCTAAAATGAGCATTTTCTGTTTTCTCTTAAATGCAACATGGGGAAAAACCATTTCACATCATGTTTGTGGGCATTGGTCTTCAACACATTGTGTGAAATTTTGAGCTGTCTGTGTTTGCTACATGAGGAGAATATCGCAAAGTGCTTCTGCTGTTTCTATTGGTTTCAATGTATTTTGGCCTAAAACAAGCATTTGCTGTTTTCTCTTAAATGCAACATGGGTGAAAAACCATTTTACATCACATTTGTGGGCATTGGTCTTCAACACATTCTGTGAAATTTTGAGTTGTCTGTGTGCTACAAGAGGAGATATCACAAAGTATGCGCTTTTGATGTTTCCATTGGTTTCAATGCATTTTGGCCTAAAACGAGCATTTGCTGTTTTCTCTTAAATGCAACATGGGAGAAAAACCATTTCACATCACATTTGTGAGTCTTGGTCTTCAACACATTCTGTGAAATTTTGAGCTGTCTGTGCTTGCTACAAGAGTAGACTTCGCAAAGAATGCACTTTTGTTGTTTCCATTGGTTTCAATGCATTTTGGCCTAAAACCAGCATTTGTTGTTTTCTCTTAAACGCAACATGGGAGAAAAACCATTTCACATCACATTTGTTTGTCTTGGTCTTCAACACATTCTGTGAAATTTTGAGCTGTCTGTGTTTGCTACAAGAGGAGATATCACAAAGTATGCACTTTTGTTGTTTCTATTGGTTTCAATGAATTTTGGCCTAAAATAAGCATTTGCTGTTTTCTCTTAAATGCAACATGGGGAAAATCCATTTTAGATCACATTTGTGGGACATGGTTTTCAACACATTCTGTGAAATTTTGAGCTGTCTGTGTTTGCTACAAGAGGAGATATCACAAAGTATGCACTTTTGTTGTTTCTATTGGTTTCAATGAATTTTGGCCTAAAACGAGCATTTGCTGTTTTCTCTTAAACGCAACATCGGAGAAAAATCATTTCACATCACATTTGTGGGCATTGGTCTTCAACACATTCTGTGAAACTTTGAGCAGTCTGTGTTTGCTACAAGAGGAGATATCTCAAAGAATGCGCTTTTGTTGTTTCCATTGGTTTCAATGCATTTTGGCCTAAAACGAGCATTTGCTGTTTTCTCTTACACGCAAGAAGGGAGAAAAACCATTTCACATCACATTTGTGGGTCATGGTCTTCAACACTTTCTGTGAAATCTTGAGCTGTCTGTATTTGCTACAAGAAGAGATATCACAAAGTATGCGATTTTGTTTCCATTTGTTTCAATGCTTTTTTGCCTAAAACGAGCATTTGCTGTTTTCTCTTAAACGCAACATGGGAGAAAAACCATTTCACATCACATTTGTGGGCCATGGTTTTCAACACATTCTGTAAAATGTTGAGCTGTCTGTATTTTCTACAAGAGGAGATATCACAAAGTATGCACATTTGTTGTTTCCATTGGTTTCTATGCATTTTGGCCTAAAAGGAGCATTTTCTGTTTTCTCTTAAACGCAACATGGGAGAAAAACCATTTAACATCACATTTGTTGGTCTTGGTCTTCAACACATTCTGTGAAATTTTGAGCTGTCTGTGCTTCCTACAAGAGGAGATTTCGCAAAGTATGCACTTTTGTTGTTTCCATTGGTTTCAATGCTTTTTGGCCTAAAATGAGCATTTTCTGTTTTCTCTTAAATGCAACATGGGGAAAAACCATTTCACATCATGTTTGTGGGCATTTGTCTTCAACACATTGTGTGAAATTTTGAGCTGTCTGTGTTTGCTAGATGAGGAGAATATCGCAAAGTGCTTCTGCTGTTTCCATTGGTTTCAATGTATTTTGGCCTAAAACAAGCATTTGCTGTTTTCTCTTAAATGCAACATGGGTGAAAAACCATTTTACATCACATTTGTGGGCATTGGTCTTCAACACATTCTGTGAAATTTTGAGTTGTCTCTGTGTGCTACAAGAGGAGATATCACAAAGTATGCGCTTTTGATGTTTCCATTGGTTTCAATGCATTTTGGCCTAAAATGAGCATTTGCTGTTTTCTCTTAAATGCAACATGGGGAAAATCCATTTTACATCACATTTGTGGGCCATGGTTTTCAACACATTCTGTTAAATGTTGAGCTGTCTGTGTTTGCTACAAAAGGAGATATCACAAAGTATGCGCTTTTGTTGTTTCCATTGGTTTCAATGCATTTTGGCCTAAAACGAGCATTTGCTGTTTTCTCTTAAATGCAACATGGGAGAAAAACCATTTCACATCACATTTGTGGGTCTTGATCTTCAACACATTCTGTGAAATCTTGAGCTGTCTGTGTTTGCTACAAGAGGAGATATCACAAAGTATGCACTTTTGTTGTTTCCATTGGTTTCAATGCATTTTGGCCTAAAACGAGCATTTGCTGTTTTCTCTTAAACGCAACATCGGAGAAAAATCATTTCTCATCACATTTGTGGGCATTGGTCTTCAACACATTCTGTGAAACTTTGAGCAGTCTGTGTTTGCTACAAGAGGAGATATCACAAAGTATGCACTTTTGTTGTTTCCATTGGTTTCAGTGCATTTTGGCCTATAACCAGCATTTGTTGTTTTCTCTTAAACGCAACATGGGAGAAAAACCATTTCACATAACATTTGTTTGTCTTGGTCTTCAACACATTCTGTGAAATCTTGAGCTGTCTGTGTTTGCTACAAGAGGAGATATCACAAAGTATGCGCTTTTTTTGTTTCTATTGGTTTCAGTGAATTTTGGCCTAAAACGAGCATTTGCTCTTTTCTCTTAAATGCAACATGGGGAAAATCCATTTTAGATCACATTTGTGGGCCATGGTTTTCAACACATTCTGTGAAATTTTGAGATGTCTGTGTTTGCTACAAGAGGAGATATCACAAAGTATGCACTTTTGTTGTTTCCATTGGTTTCAAAGCATTTTGGCCTAAAACGAGCATTTGCTGTTTTCTCTTAAACGCAACATTGGAGAAAAATCATTTCTCATCACATTTGTGGGCATTGGTCTTCAACACATTCTGTGAAACTTTGAGCAGTCTGTGTTTGCTACAAGAGGAGATATCTCAAAGAATACGCTTTTGTTGTTTCCATTGGTTTCAATGCATTTTGGCCTAAAACGAGCATTTGCTGTTTTCTCTTACACGCAAGAAGGGAGAAAAACCATTTCACATCACATTTGTGGGTCATGGTCTTCAACACTTTCTGTGAAATCTTGAGCTGTCTGTATTTGCTACAAGAAGAGATATCACAAAGTATGCGCTTTTGTTTCCATTCGTTTCAATGCTTTTTTGCCTAAAACGAGCATTTGCTGTTTTCTCTTAAACGCAACATGGGAGAAAAACCATTTCACATCAAATTTGTGGGGATTGGTCTTCAGCACATTCAGTGAAATTTTGAGCTGTCTGTGTTTGCTACAAGAGGAGATATCACAAAGTATGCGCTTTTGTTGTTTCCATTGGTTTCAATGCATTTTGGCCTAAAACGAGCATTTGCTGTTTTCTCTTAAACGCAACATGGGAGAAAAACCATTTCATATCACATTTGTGGGCATTGTCTTCAACGCATTCTGTGAAGCTTTGAACTGTCTGTGCTTGCTGCAAGAGGAGATATCACAAAGTATGTGCTTTTGTTGTTTCCATTGGTTTCAATGCAATTTGGCCTAAAATGAGCATTTGCTGTTTTCTCTTAAATGCAACATGGGGAAAATCCATTTTACATCACATTTGTGGGCCATGGTTTTCAACACATTCTGTAAAATGTTGAGCTGTCTGTATTTTCTACAAGAGGAGATATCACAAAGTATGCACATTTGTTGTTTCCATTGGTTTCTATGCATTTTGGCCTAAAAGGAGCATTTTCTGTTTTCTCTTAAACTCAACATGGGAGAAAAACCATTTAACATCACATTTGTGGGTCTTGGTCTTCAACACATTCTGTGAAATTTTGAGCTGTCTGTGCTTGCTACAAGAGGAGATTTCGCAAAGTATGCACTTTTGTTGTTTCCATTGGTTTCAATGCTTTTTGGCCTAAAATGAGCATTTTCTGTTTTCTCTTAAATGCAACATGGGGAAAAACCATTTCACATCATGTTTGTGGGCAATGGTCTTCAACACATTGTGTGAAATCTTGAGCTGTCTGTGTTTGCTACATGAGGAGAATATCGCAAAGTGCTTCTGCTGTTTCCATTGGTTTCAATGTATTTTGGCCTAAAACAAGCATTTGCTGTTTTCTCTTAAATGCAACATGGGTGAAAAACCATTTTACATCACATTTGTGGGAATTGGTCTTCAACACATTCTGTGAAATTTTGAGTTGTCTCTGTGTGCTACAAGAGGAGATATCACAAAGTATGCGCTTTTGATGTTTCCATTGGTTTCAATGCATTTTGGCCTAAAATGAGCATTTGCTGTTTTCTCTTAAATGCAACATGGGGAAAATCCATTTTACATCACATTTGTGGGCCATGGTTTTCAACACATTCTGTTAAATGTTGAGCTGTCTGTGTTTGCTACAAAAGGAGATATCACAAAGTATGCGCTTTTGTTGTTTCCATTGGTTTCAATGCATTTTGGCCTAAAACGAGCATTTGCTGTTTTCTCTTAAATGCAACTTGGGAGAAAAACCATTTCACATCACATTTGTGAGTCTTGGTCTTCAACACATTCTGTGAAATTTTGAGCTGTCTGTGCTTGCTACAAGAGTAGACTTCGCAAAGAATGCACTTTTGTTGTTTCCATTGGTTTCAATGCATTTTGGCCTAAAACCAGCATTTGTTGTTTTCTCTTAAACGCAACATGGGAGAAAAACCATTTCACATCACATTTGTTTGTCTTGGTCTTCAACACATTCTGTGAAATTTTGAGCTGTCTGTGTTTGCTACAAGAGGAGGAGATATCACAAAGTATGCACTTTTGTTGTTTCTATTGGTTTCAATGAATTTTGGCCTAAAATGAGCATTTGCTGTTTTCTCTTAAATGCAACATGGGGAAAATCCATTTTAGATCACGTTTGTGGGCCATGGTTTTCAACACATTCTATGAAATTTTGAGCTGTCTGTGTTTGCTACAAGAGGAGATATCACAAAGTATGCACTTTTGTTGTTTCTATTGGTTTCAATGAATTTTGGCCTAAAACGAGCATTTGCTGTTTTCTCTTAAATGCAACATGGGGAAAATCCATTTTAGATCACGTTTGTGGGCCATGGCTTTCAACACATTCTGTGAAATTTTGAGCTGTCTGTGTTTGCTACAAGAGGAGATATCACAATGTATGCACTTTGTTGTTTCCATTGGTTTCAATGCATTTTGGCCTAAAACGAGCATTTGCTGTTTTCTCTTAAACGCAACATCGGAGAAAAATCATTTCACATCACATTTGTGGGCATTGGTCTTCAACACATTCTGTGAAACTTTGAGCAGTCTGTGTTTGCTACAAGAGGAGATATCTCAAAGAATGCGCTTTTGTTGTTTCCATTGGTTTCAATGCATTTTGGCCTAAAACGAGCATTTGCTGTTTTCTCTTACACGCAAGAAGGGAGAAAAACCATTTCACATCACATTTGTGGGTCTTGGTCTTCAACACTTTCTGTGAAATCTTGAGCTGTCTGTATTTGCTTCAAGAAGAGATATCACAAAGTATGCACTTTTGTTGTTTCCATTCGTTTCAATGCATTTTGGCCTAAAAAGAGCATTTGCTGTTTTCTCTTAAACGAAACATGGGAGAAAAAACATTTCACATCAAATTTGTGGGCATTGGTCTTCAACACATTCAGTGAAATTTTGAGCTGTCTGTGTTTGCTACAAGAGGAGATATCACAAAGTATGCACTTTTGTTGTTTCCATTGGTTTCAATGCATTTTGGCCTAAAACGAGCATTTGCTGTTTTCTCTTAAACGCAACATGGGAGAAAAACCATTTCACATCACATTTGTGGGTCTTGATCTTCAACACATTCTGTGAAATCTTGAGCTGTCCGTGTTTGCTACAAGAGGAGATATCACAAAGTATGCACTTTTGTTGTTTCTATTGGTTTCAATGCATTTTGGCCTAAAACGAGCATTTGCTGTTTTCTCTTAAACGCAACATGGGGAAAATCCATTTCACATCACATTTGTGGGCATTTGTCTTCAACACATTCTGTGAAATTTTTAGCTGTCTGTGTTTGCTACAAGAGGAGATATCACAAAGTATGCACTTTTGTTGTTTCCATTGGTTTCAGTGCATTTTGGCCTAAAACCAGCATTTGTTGTTTTCTCTTAACGCAACATGGGAGAAAAACCATTTCACATCACATTTGTTTGTCTTGGTCTTCAACACATTCTGTGAAATTTTGAGCTGTCTGTGTTTGCTACAAGAGGAGATATCACAAAGTATGCGCTTTTGTTGTTTCTATTGGTTTCAATGAATTTTGGCCTAAAACGAGCATTTGCTGTTTTCTCTTACATGCAAGAAGGGAGAAAAACCATTTCACATCACATTTGTGGGTCATGGTCTTCAACACTTTCTGTGAAATCTTGAGCTGTCTGTATTTGCTACAAGAAGAGATATCACAAATATGCGCTTTTGTTTCCATTCGTTTCAATGCATTTTGGCCTAAAACGAGCATTTGCTGTTTTCTCTTAAACGCAACATGGGAGAAAAACCATTTCATATCACATTTGTGGGCATTGTCTTCAACGCATTCTGTGAAGCTTTGAACTGTCTGTGCTTGCTGCAAGAGGAGATATCACAAAGTATGTGCTTTTGTTGTTTCCATTGGTTTCAATGCAATTTGGCCTAAAATGAGCATTTGCTGTTTTCTCTTAAATGCAACATGGGGAAAATCCATTTTACATCACATTTGTGGGCCATGGTTTTCAACACATTCTGTAAAATGTTGAGCTGTCTGTATTTTCTACAAGAGGAGATATCACAAAGTATGCACATTTGTTGTTTCCATTGGTTTCTATGCATTTTGGCCTAAAAGGAGCATTTTCTGTTTTCTCTTAAACTCAACATGGGAGAAAAACCATTTAACATCACATTTGTGGGTCTTGGTCTTCAACACATTCTGTGAAATTTTGAGCTGTCTGTGCTTGCTACAAGAGGAGATTTCGCAAAGTATGCACTTTTGTTGTTTCCATTGGTTTCAATGCTTTTTGGCCTAAAATGAGCATTTTCTGTTTTCTCTTAAATGCAACATGGGGAAAAACCATTTCACATCATGTTTGTGGGCAATGGTCTTCAACACATTGTGTGAAATCTTGAGCTGTCTGTGTTTGCTACATGAGGAGAATATCGCAAAGTGCTTCTGCTGTTTCCATTGGTTTCAATGTATTTTGGCCTAAAACAAGCATTTGCTGTTTTCTCTTAAATGCAACATGGGTGAAAAACCATTTTACATCACATTTGTGGGAATTGGTCTTCAACACATTCTGTGAAATTTTGAGTTGTCTCTGTGTGCTACAAGAGGAGATATCACAAAGTATGCGCTTTTGATGTTTCCATTGGTTTCAATGCATTTTGGCCTAAAATGAGCATTTGCTGTTTTCTCTTAAATGCAACATGGGGAAAATCCATTTTACATCACATTTGTGGGCCATGGTTTTCAACACATTCTGTTAAATGTTGAGCTGTCTGTGTTTGCTACAAAAGGAGATATCACAAAGTATGCGCTTTTGTTGTTTCCATTGGTTTCAATGCATTTTGGCCTAAAACGAGCATTTGCTGTTTTCTCTTAAATGCAACTTGGGAGAAAAACCATTTCACATCACATTTGTGAGTCTTGGTCTTCAACACATTCTGTGAAATTTTGAGCTGTCTGTGCTTGCTACAAGAGTAGACTTCGCAAAGAATGCACTTTTGTTGTTTCCATTGGTTTCAATGCATTTTGGCCTAAAACCAGCATTTGTTGTTTTCTCTTAAACGCAACATGGGAGAAAAACCATTTCACATCACATTTGTTTGTCTTGGTCTTCAACACATTCTGTGAAATTTTGAGCTGTCTGTGTTTGCTACAAGAGGAGATATCACAAAGTATGCACTTTTGTTGTTTCTATTGGTTTCAATGAATTTTGGCCTAAAATGAGCATTTGCTGTTTTCTCTTAAATGCAACATGGGGAAAATCCATTTTAGATCACGTTTGTGGGCCATGGTTTTCAACACATTCTATGAAATTTTGAGCTGTCTGTGTTTGCTACAAGAGGAGATATCACAAAGTATGCACTTTTGTTGTTTCTATTGGTTTCAATGAATTTTGGCCTAAAACGAGCATTTGCTGTTTTCTCTTAAATGCAACATGGGGAAAATCCATTTTAGATCACGTTTGTGGGCCATGGTTTTCAACACATTCTGTGAAATTTTGAGCTGTCTGTGTTTGCTACAAGAGGAGATATCACAATGTATGCACTTTTGTTGTTTCCATTGGTTTCAATGCATTTTGGCCTAAAACGAGCATTTGCTGTTTTCTCTTAAACGCAACATCGGAGAAAAATCATTTCACATCACATTTGTGGGCATTGGTCTTCAACACATTCTGTGAAACTTTGAGCAGTCTGTGTTTGCTACAAGAGGAGATATCTCAAAGAATGCGCTTTTGTTGTTTCCATTGGTTTCAATGCATTTTGGCCTAAAAAGAGCATTTGCTGTTTTCTCTTAAACGAAACATGGGAGAAAAAACATTTCACATCAAATTTGTGGGCATTGGTCTTCAACACATTCAGTGAAATTTTGAGCTGTCTGTGTTTGCTACAAGAGGAGATATCACAAAGTATGCACTTTTGTTGTTTCCATTGGTTTCAATGCATTTTGGCCTAAAACGAGCATTTGCTGTTTTCTCTTAAACGCAACATGGGAGAAAAACCATTTCACATCACATTTGTGGGTCTTGATCTTCAACACATTCTGTGAAATCTTGAGCTGTCCGTGTTTGCTACAAGAGGAGATATCACAAAGTATGCACTTTTGTTGTTTCTATTGGTTTCAATGCATTTTGGCCTAAAACGAGCATTTGCTGTTTTCTCTTAAACGCAACATGGGGAAAATCCATTTCACATCACATTTGTGGGCATTTGTCTTCAACACATTCTGTGAAATTTTTAGCTGTCTGTGTTTGCTACAAGAGGAGATATCACAAAGTATGCACTTTTGTTGTTTCCATTGGTTTCAGTGCATTTTGGCCTAAAACCAGCATTTGTTGTTTTCTCTTAAACGCAACATGGGAGAAAAACCATTTCACATCACATTTGTTTGTCTTGGTCTTCAACACATTCTGTGAAATTTTGAGCTGTCTGTGTTTGCTACAAGAGGAGATATCACAAAGTATGCGCTTTTGTTGTTTCTATTGGTTTCAATGAATTTTGGCCTAAAACGAGCATTTGCTGTTTTCTCTTACATGCAAGAAGGGAGAAAAACCATTTCACATCACATTTGTGGGTCATGGTCTTCAACACTTTCTGTGAAATCTTGAGCTGTCTGTATTTGCTACAAGAAGAGATATCACAAATATGCGCTTTTGTTTCCATTGGTTTCAATGCATTTTGGCCTAAAACGAGCATTTGCTGTTTTCTCTTAAACGCAACATGGGAGAAAAACCATTTCACATCAAATTTGTGCGGATTAGTCTTCAGCACATTCAGTGAAATTTTGAGCTGTCTGTGTTTGCTACAAGAGGAGATATCACAAAGTATGCGCTTTTGTTGTTTCCATTGGTTTCAATGCATTTTGGCCTAAAACGAGCATTTGCTGTTTTCTCTTAAACGCAACATGGGAGAAAAACCATTTCATATCACATTTGTGGGCATTGTCTTCAACGCATTCTGTGAAGCTTTGAACTGTCTGTGCTTGCTACAAGAGGAGATATCACAAAGTATGTGCTTTTGTTGTTTCCATTGGTTTCAATGCATTTTGGCCTAAAATGAGTATTTGCTGTTTTCTCTTAAATGCAACATGTGGAAAATCCATTTTACATCACATTTGTGGGCCATGGTTTTCAACACATTCTGTAAAATGTTGAGCTGTCTGTATTTTCTACAAGAGGAGATATCACAAAGTATGCACATTTGTTGTTTCCATTGGTTTCTATGCAATTTGGCCTAAAACAAGCATTTGCTGTTTTCTCTTAAACGCAACATGGGAGAAAAACCATTTCACATCACATTTGTGGGTCTTGGTCTTCAACACATTCAGTGAAATTTTGAGCTGTCTGTGTTTGCTACAAGAGGAGATATAACAAAGTATGCACTTTTGTTGTTTCCATTGGTTTCAATGCATTTTGGCCTAAAACGAGCATTTGCTGTTTCCTCTTAAACGCAACATGGGAGAAAAACCATTTCATATCACATTTGTGGGCATTGTCTTCAACGCATTCTGTGAAGCTTTGAACTGTCTGTGCTTGCTGCAAGAGGAGATATCACAAAGTATGTGCTTTTGTTGTTTCCATTGGTTTCAATGCAATTTGGCCTAAAATGAGCATTTGCTGTTTTCTCTTACATGCAAGAAGGGAGAAAAACCATTTCACATCACATTTGTGGGTCATGGTGTTCAACACTTTCTGTGAAATCTTGAGCTGTCTGTATTTGCTACAAGAAGAGATATCACAAAGTATGCGCTTTTGTTTCCATTCGTTTCAATGCATTTTGGCCTAAAACGAGCATTTGCTGTTTTCTCTTAAACGCAACATGGGAGAAAAACCATTTCACATCAAATTTGTGGGGATTGGTCTTCAGCACATTCAGTGAAATTTTGAGCTGTCTGTGTTTGCTACAAGAGGAGATATCACAAAGTATGCGCTTTTGTTGTTTCCATTGGTTTCAATGCATTTTGGCCTAAAACAAGCATTTGCTGTTTTCTCTTAAACGCAACATGGGAGAAAAACCATTTCATATCACATTTGTGGGCATTGTCTTCAACGCATTCTGTGAAGCTTTGAACTGTCTGTGCTTGCTACAAGAGGAGATATCACAAAGTATGTGCTTTTGTTGTTTCCATTGGTTTCAATGCATTTTGGCCTAAAATGAGCATTTGCTGTTTTCTCTTAAATGCAACATGTGGAAAATCCATTTTACATCACATTTGTGGGCCATGGTTTTCAAAACATTCTGTAAAATGTTGAGCTGTCTGTATTTTCTACAAGAGGAGATATCACAAAGTATGCACATTTGTTGTTTCCATTGGTTTCTATGCATTTTGGCCTAAAACAAGCATTTGCTGTTTTCTCTTAAACGCAACATGGGAGAAAAACCATTTCACATCACATTTGTGGGTCTTGGTCTTCAACACATTCTGTGAAATTTTGGGCTGTCTGTGCTTGCTACAAGAGGAGATTTCGAAAAGTATGCACTTTTGTTGTTTCCATTGGTTTCAATGCTTTTTGGCCTAAAACAAGCATGTTCTGTTTTCTCTTAAATGCAACATGGGAAAAAACCATTTCACATCATGTTTGTGGGCATTTTTCTTCAACACAATGTGTAAAATTTTGAGCTGTCTGTGTTTGCTACATGAGGAGAATATCGCAAAGCGCTTCTGCTGTTTCCATTGGTTTCAATGTATTTTGGCCTAAAACAAGCATTTGCTGTTTTCTCTTAAATGCAACATGGGTGAAAAACCATTTTACATCACATTTGTGGGCATTGGTCTTCAACACAGTCTGTGAAATTTTGAGTTGTCTGTGTGTGCTACAAGAGGAGATATGACAAAGTATGCGCTTTTGATGTTTCCATTGGTTTCAATGCATTTTGGCCTAAAACGAGCATTTGCTGTTTTCTCTTAAATGCAACATGGGAGAAAAACCATTTCACATCACATTTGTGAGTCTTGGTCTTCAACACATTCTGTGAAATTTTGAGCTGTCTGTGCTTGCTACAAGAGTAGATTTCGCAAAGTATGCACTTTTGTTGTTTCCATTGGTTTCAATGCATTTTGGCCTAAAACCAGCATTTGTTGTTTTCTCTTAAACGCAACATGGGAGAAAAACCATTTCACATCACATTTGTTTGTCTTGGTCTTCAACACATTCTGTGAAATTTTGAGCTGTCTGTGTTTGCTACAAGAGGAGATATCACAAAGTATGCACTTTTGTTGTTTCCATTGGTTTCAATGCATTTTGGCCTAAAACGAGCATTTGCTGTTTTCTCTTAAATGCAACATCGGAGAAAAATCATTTCACATCACATTTGTGGGCATTGGTCTTCAACACATTCTGCGAAACTTTGAGCAGTCTGTGTTTGCTACAAGAGGAGATATCTCAAAGAATTCGCTTTTGTTGTTTCCATTGGTTTCAATGCATTTTGGCCTAAAACGAGCATTTGCTGTTTTCTCTTACATGCAAGAAGGGAGAAAAACGATTTCACATCACATTTGTGGGTCTTGGTCTTCAACACTTTCTGTGAAATCTTGAGCTGTCTGTATTTGCTACAAGAAGAGATATCACAAAGTATGCGCTTTTGTTGTTTCCATTGGTTTCAGTGCATTTTGGCCTAAAACCAGCATTTGTTGTTTTCTCTTAAACGCAACATGGGAGAAAAACCATTTCACATCACATTTGTTTGTCTTGGTCTTCAACACATTCTGTGAAATCTTGAGCTGTCTGTGTTTGCTACAAGAGGAGATATCACAAAGTATGCGCTTTTGTTGTTTCTATTGGTTTCAATGCATTTTGGCCTAAAACGAGCATTTGCTGTTTTCTCTTAAATGCAACATGGGAAAAAACCATTTCACATCATGTTTGTGGGCATTTTTCTTCAACACAATGTGTAAAATTTTGAGCTGTCTGTGTTTGCTACATGAGGAGAATATCGCAAAGCGCTTCTGCTGTTTCCATTGGTTTCAATGTATTTTGGCCTAAAACAAGCATTTGCTGTTTTCTCTTAAATGCAACATGGGTGAAAATCTATTTCACATCACATTTGTGGGCATTTGTCTTCAACACAGTCTGTGAAATTTTGAGTTGTCTGTGTGTGCTACAAGAGGAGATATGACAAAGTATGCGCTTTTGATGTTTCCATTGGTTTCAATGCATTTTGGCCTAAAACGAGCATTTGCTGTTTTCTCTTACATGCAAGAAGGGAGAAAAACGATTTCACATCACATTTGTGAGTCTTGGTCTTCAACACATTCTGTGAAATTTTGAGCTGTCTGTGCTTGCTACAAGAGTAGATTTCGCAAAGTATGCACTTTTGTTGTTTCCATTGGTTTCAATGCTTTTTGGCCTAAAACCAGCATTTGTTGTTTTCTCTTAAACGCAACATGGGAGAAAAACCATTTCACATCACATTTGTTTGTCTTGGTCTTCAACACATTCAGTGAAATTTTGAGCTGTCTGTGTTTGCTACAAGAGGAGATATCTCAAAGAATGCGCTTTTGTTGTTTCCATTGGTTTCAATGCATTTTGGCCTAAAACGAGCATTTGCTGTTTTCTCTTACATGCAAGAAGGGAGAAAAACCATTTCACATGACATTTGTGGGTCTTGGTCTTCAACACTTTCTGTGAAATCTTGAGATGTCTGTATTTGCTACAAGAAGAGATATCACAAAGTATGCGCTTTTTGTTGTTTCCATTCGTTTCAATGCATTTTGGCCTAAAATGAGCATTTGCTGTTTTCTCTTAAACGCAACATGGGAGAAAAACCATTTCACATCAAAATTGTGGGCATTGGTCTTCAGCACATTCAGTGAAATTTTGAGCTGTCTGTGTTTGCTACAAGAGGAGATATCACAAAGTATGCACTTTTGTTGTTTCCATTGGTTTCAATGCATTTTGGCCTAAAACGAGCATTTGCTGTTTTCTCTTAAACGCAACATGGGAGAAAAACCATTTCACATCACATTTGTGGGTCTTGATCTTCAACACATTCTGTGAAATCTTGAGCTGTCCGTGTTTGCTACAAGAGGAGATATCACAAAGTATGCGCTTTTGTTTCCATTCGTTTCAATGCTTTTTTGCCTAAAACGAGCATTTGCTGTTTTCTCTTAAACGCAACATGGGAGAAAAACCATTTCACATCAAATTTGTGGGGATTGGTCTTCAGCACATTCAGTGAAATTTTGAGCTGTCTGTGTTTGCTACAAGAGGAGATATCACAAAGTATGCGCTTTTGTTGTTTCCATTGGTTTCAATGCATTTTGGCCTAAAACGAGCATTTGCTGTTTTCTCTTAAACGCAACATGGGAGAAAAACCATTTCACATCACATTTGTTTGTCTTGGTCTTCAACACATTCTGTGAAATCTTGAGCTGTCTGTGTTTGCTACAAGAGGAGAAATCACAAAGTATGAGCTTTTGTTGTTTCTATTGGTTTCAATGAATTTTGGCCTAAAACGAGCATTTGCTGTTTTCTCTTAAATGCAACATGGGGAAAATCCATTTTAGATCACATTTGTGGGCCATGGTTTTCAACACATTCTGTGAAATTTTGAGCTGTCTGTGTTTGCTATAAGAGGAGATATCACAAAGTATGCAATTTTGTTGTTTCCATTGGTTTCAATGCATTTTGGCCTAAAACGAGCATTTGCTGTTTTCTCTTAAATGCAACATGGGAGAAAAACCATTTCACATCATGTTTGTGGGCATTGGTCTTCAACACATTGTGTGAAATTTTGAGCTGTCTGTGTTTGCTACATGAGGAGAATATCGCAAAGCGCTTCTGCTGTTTCCATTGGTTTCAATGTATTTTGGCTTAAAACAAGCATTTGCTGTTTTCTCTTAAATGCAAGAAGGGAGAAAAACCATTTCACATCACATTTGTGGGTCATGGTCTTCAACACTTTCTGTGAAATCTTGAGCTGTCTGTATTTGCTACAAGAAGAGATATCACAAAGTATGCGCTTTTGTTTCCATTCATTTCAATGCATTTTGGCCTAAAACGAGCATTTGCTGTTTTCTCTTAAACGCAACATGGGAGAAAAACCATTTCATATCACATTTGTGGGCATTGTCTTCTACGCATTCTGTGAAGCTTTGAACTGTCTGTGCTTGCTACAAGAGGAGATATAACAAAGTATGTGCTTTTGTTGTTTCCATTGGTTTCAATGCATTTTGGCCTAAAATGAGCATTTGCTGTTTTCTCTTAAATGCAACATGGGGAAAATCCATTTTACATCACATTTGTGGGCCATGGTTTTCAACACATTCTGTAAAATGTTGAGCTGTCTGTATTTTCTACAAGAGGAGATATCACAAAGTATGCACATTTGTTGTTTCCATTGGTTTCTATGCATTTTGGCCTAAAAGGAGCATTTTCTGTTTTCTCTTAAACGCAACATGGGAGAAAAACCATTTCACATCACATTTGTTTGTCTTGGTCTTCAACACATTCTGTGAAATTTTGAGCTGTCTGTGCTTGCTACAAGAGGAGATTTCGCAAAGTATGCACTTTTGTTGTTTCCATTGGTTTCAATGCTTTTTGGCCTAAAACGAGCATTTTCTGTTTTCTCTTAAATGCAACATGGGGAAAAACCATTTCACATCATGTTTGTGGGCATTGGTCTTCAACACATTGTGTAAAATTTTGAGCTGTCTGTGTTTGCTACATGAGGAGAATATCGCAAAGCGCTTTTGCTGTTTCCATTGGTTTCAATGTATTTTGGCCTAAAACAAGCATTTGCTGTTTTCTCTTAAATGCAACATGGGTGAAAAACCATTTTACATCACATTTGTGGGCATTGGTCTTCAACACATTCTGTGAAATTTTGAGTTGTCTGTGTGTGCTACAAGAGGAGATATCACAAAGTATGCGCTTTTGATGTTTCCATTGGTTTCAATGCATTTTGGCCTAAAACGAGCATTTGCTGTTTTCTCTTAAATGCAACATGGGGAAAATCCATTTTACATCACATTTGTGGGCCATGGTTTTCAACACATTCTGTTAAATGTTGAGCTGTCTGTGTTTGCTACAAAAGGAGATATCACAAAGTATGCGCTTTTGTTGTTTCCATTGGTTTCAATGCATTTTGGCCTAAAACGAGCATTTGCTGTTTTCTCTTAAATGCAACATGGGAGAAAAACCATTTCACATCACATTTGTGAGTCTTGGTCTTCAACACATTCTGTGAAATTTTGAGCTGTCTGTGCTTGCTACAAGAGTAGATTTCGCAAAGTATGCACTTTTGTTGTTTCCATTGGTTTCAATGCATTTTGGCCTAAAACCTGCATTTGTTGTTTTCTCTTAAACGCAACATGGGAGAAAAACCATTTCACATCACATTTGTTTGGCTTGGTCTTCAACACATTCTGTGAAATTTTGAGCTGTCTGTGTTTGCTACAAGAGGAGATATCACAAAGTATGCACTTTTGTTGTTTCTATTGGTTTCAATGAATTTTGGCCTAAAGCGAGCATTTGCTGTTTTCTCTTAAATGCAACATGGGAGAAAAACCATTTCATATCACATTTGTGGGCATTGTCTTCAACGCATTCTGTGAAGCTTTGAACTGTCTGTGCTTGCTACAAGAGGAGATATCACAGTTTGTGCTTTTGTTGTTTCCATTGGTTTCAATGCATTTTGGCCTAAAATGAGCATTTGCTGTTTTCTCTTAAATGCAACATGGGGAAAATCCATTTTACATCACATTTGTGGGCCATGGTTTTCAACACATTCGGTAAAATGTTGAGCTGTCTGTATTTTCTACAAGAGGAGATATCACAAAGTATGCACATTTGTTGTTTCCATTGGTTTCAAAGCTTTTTGGCCTAAAACGAGCATTTTCTGTTTTCTCTTAAATGCAACATGGGGAAAAACCATTTCACATCATGTTTGTGGGCATTGGTCTTCAACACTTTGTGTAAAATTTTGAGCTGTCTGTGTTTGCTACATGAGGAGAATATCGCAAAGCGCTTCTGCTGTTTCCATTGGTTTCAATGTATTTTGGCCTAAAACAAGCATTTGCTGTTTTCTCTTAAATGCAACATGGGTGAAAAACCATTTTACATCACATTTGTGGGCATTGGTCTTCAACAAATTCTGTGAAATTTTGAGTTGTCTGTGTGTGCTACAAGAGGAGATATCACAAAGTATGCGCTTTTGATGTTTCCATTGGTTTCAATGCATTTTGGCCTAAAATGAGCATTTGCTGTTTTCTCTTAAATGCAACATGGGGAAAATCCATTTTACATCACATTTGTGGGCCATGGTTTTCAACACATTCTGTTAAATGTTGAGCTGTCTGTGTTTGCTACAAGAGGATATATCACAAAGTATGCACTTTTGTTGTTTCCATTGGTTTCAATGCATTTTGGCCTAAAATGAGCATTTGCTGTTTTCTCTTAAACGCAACATCGGAGAAAAATCATTTCACATCACATTTGTGGGCATTGGTCTTCAACACATTCTGTGAAACTTTGAGCAGTCTGTGTTTGCTACAAGAGGAGATATCACAAAGTATGCACTTTTGTAGTTTCCATTGGTTTCAATGCATTTTGGCCTAAAACGAGCATTTGCTGTTTTCTCTTAAACGCAACATGGGAGAAAAACCATTTCACATCACATTTGTTGGCATTGGTCTTCAACACATTCTGTGAAACTTTGAGCAGTCTGTGTTTGCTACAAGAGGAGATATCACAAAGTATGCGCTTTTGTTGTTTCTATTGGTTTCAATGCATTTTGGCATAAAACGAGCATTTGCTGTTTTCTCTTAAATGCAACTTTGGGAAAATCCATTTTAGATCACATTTGTGGGCCATGGTTTTCAACACATTCTGTTAAATGTTGAGCTGTCTGTATTTGCTACAAGAGGAGATATCACAAAGTATGCACTTTTGCTTTTTCCTTTGGTTTCAATGCATTTTGGCCTAAAACGAGCATTTGCTGTTTTCTCTTAAACGCAACATGGGAGAAAAACCATTTCATATCACATTTGTGGGCATTGTCTTCAACGCATTCTGTGAAGCTTTGAACTGTCTGTGCGTGCTAGAAGAGGAGATATCACAAAGTATGTGCTTTTGTTGTTTCCATTGGTTTCAATGCATTTTGGCCTAAAATGAGCATTTGCTGTTTTCTCTTAAATGCAACATGGGGAAAATCCATTTTACATCACATTTGTGGGTCTTGGTCTTCAACACATTCAGTGAAATTTTGAGCTGTCTGTGTTTGCTACAAGAGGAGATATCACAAAGTATGCACTTTTGTTGTTTCCATTGGTTTCAATGCACTTTGGCCTAAAATGAGCATTTGCTGTTTTCTCTTAAATGCAACATCGGAGAAAAATCATTTCACATCACATTTGTGGGCATTGGTCTTCAACACATTCTGTGAAACTTTGAGCAGTCTGTGTTTGCGACAAGAGGAGATATCTCAAAGAATGCGCTTTTGTTGTTTCCATTGGTTTCAATGCATTTTGGCCTAAAACGAGCATTTGCTGTTTTCTCTTACATGCAAGAAGGGAGAAAAACCATTTCACAGCACATTTGTGGGTCTTGGTCTTCAACACTTTTTGTTAAATCTTGAGCTGTCTGTATTTGCTACAAGAAGAGATATCACAAAGTATGCGCTTTTGTTGTTTCCATTCGTTTCAATGCATTTTGGCCTAAAACGAGCATTTGCTGTTTTCTCTTAAACGCAACATGGGAGAAAAACCATTTCACATCAAAATTGTGGGCATAGGTCTTCAGCACATTCAGTGAAATTTTGAGCTGTCTGTGTTTGCTACAAGAGGAGATATCACAAAGTATGCACTTTTGTTGTTTCCATTGGTTTCAATGCATTTTGGCCTAAAACGAGCATTTGCTGTTTTCTCTTAAACGCAACATGGGAGAAAAACCATTTCACATCACATTTGTGGGTCTTGGTCTTCAACACATTCTGTGAAATCTTGAGCTGTCCATGTTTGCTTCAAGAGGAGATATCATAAAGTATGCACTTTTGTTGTTTCTATTTGTTTCAATGCATTTTGGCCTAAAACGAGCATTTGCTGTTTTCTCTTAAATGCAACATGGGGAAAATCCATTTCACATCAAATTTGTGGGCATTGGTCTTCAGCACATTCTGTGAAATTTTGAGCTGTCTGTGTTTGCTACAAGAGGAGATATCACGAAGTATGCACTTTTGTTGTTTCAATTGGTTTCAATGCATTTTGGCCTAAAACGAGCATTTGCTGTTTTCTCTTAAACGCAACATGGGAGAAAATCCATTTCACATCACATTTGTGGGTCTTGGTCTTCAACACATTCTGTGAAATCTTGAGCTGTCTGTGTTTGCTACAAGAGGAGATATCACAAAGTATGCACTTTTGTTGTTTCCATTGGTTTCAATGCATTTTGGCCTAAAACGAGCATTTGCTGTTTTCTCTTAAACGCAACATCGGAGAAAAATCTTTTCACATCACATTTGTGGGCATTGGTCTTCAACACATTCTGTGAAACTTTGAGCAGTCTGTGTTTGCTACAAGAGGAGATATCTCAAAGAATGCGCTTTTGTTGTTTCCATTGGTTTCAATGCATTTTCGCCTAAAACGAGCATTTGCTGTTTTCTCTTACATGCAAGAAGGGAGAAAAACCATTTCACATCACATTTGTGGGTCTTGGTCTTCAACACTTCTTGTTAAATCTTGAGCTGTCTGTATTTGCTACAAGAAGAGATATCACAAAGTATGCGCTTTTGTTGTTTCCATTCGTTTCAATGCATTTTGGCCTAAAACGAGCATTTGCTGTTTTCTCTTAAACGCAACATGGGAGAAAAACCATTTCACATCAAAATTGTGGGCATTGGTCTTCAGCACATTCAGTGAAATCTTGAGCTGTCCATGTTTGCTACAAGAGGAGATATCATAAAGTATGCACTTTTGTTGTTTCTATTTGTTTCAATGCATTTTGGCCTAAAACGAGCATTTGCTGTTTTCTCTTAAACGCAACATGGGGAAAATCCATTTCACATCAAATTTGTGGGCATTGGTCTTCAGCACATTCTGTGAAATTTTGAGCTGTCTGTGTTTGCTACAAGAGGAGATATCACAAAGTATGCACTTTTGTTGTTTCAATTGGTTTCAATGCATTTTGGCCTAAAACGAGCATTTGCTGTTTTCTCTTAAACGCAACATGGGAGAAAATCCATTTCACATCACATTTGTGGGTCTTGGTCTTCAACACATTCTGTGAAATCTTGAGCTGTCTGTTTGCTACAAGAGGAGATATCACAAAGTATGCGTTTTTGTTGTTTCTATTTGTTTCAATGCATTTTGGCGTAAAACGAGCATTTGCTGTTTTCTCTTAAATGCAACTTTGGGAAAATCCATTTTAGATCACATTTGTGGGCCATGGTTTTCAACACATTCTGTTAAATGTTGAGCTGTCTGTATTTGCTACAAGAGGAGATATCACAAAGTATGCACTTTTGCTGGTTCCATTGGTTTCAATGCATTTTGGCCTAAAATGAGCATTTGCTGTTTTCTCTTAAACGCATCATGGGAGAAAAACCATTTCATATCACATTTGTGGGCATTGTCTTCAACGCATTCTGTGAAGCTTTGAACTGTCTGTGCTTGCTACAAGAGGAGATATCACAAAGTTTGTGCTTTTGTTGTTTCCATTGGTTTCAATGCATTTTGGCGTAAAATGAGCATTTGCTGTTTTCTCTTAAATGCAACATGGGGAAAATCCATTTTACATCACATTTGTGGGCCATGGTTTTCAACACATTCTGTAAAATGTTGAGCTGTCTGTATTTTCTACAAGAGGAGATATCACAAAGTATGCACATTTGTTGTTTCCATTGGTTTCTATGCATTTTGGCCTAAAACGAGCATCTTCTGTTTTCTCTTAAACGCAACA
Source organism: Taudactylus pleione (assembly GCA_031769625.1). NCBI lineage: Eukaryota > Metazoa > Chordata > Amphibia > Anura > Myobatrachidae > Taudactylus > Taudactylus pleione. The sequence goes on from JAUIMM010000975.1 coordinate 7,340,859, forward strand.
TGGGAGAAAAACCATTTCACATCACATTTGTGGGTCTTGGTCTTCAACACATTCTGTGAAATTTTGAGCTGTCTGTGCTTGCTACAAGAGGAGATTTCGCAAAGTATGCACTTTTGTTGTTTCAATTGGTTTCAATGCTTTTTGGCCTAAAACGAGCATTTTCTGTTTTCTCTTAAATGCAACATGGGGAAAAACCATTTCACATCATGTTTGTGGGCATTGGTCTTCAATACATTGTGTAAAATATTGAGCTGTCTGTGTTTGCTACATGAGGAGAATATCGCAAAGCGCTTCTGCTGTTTCCATTGGTTTCAAAGTATTTTGGCCTAAAACAAGCATTTGCTGTTTTCTCTTAAATGCAACATGGGTGAAAAACCATTTTACATCATATTTGTGGGCATTGGTCTTCAACACATTCTGTGAAATTTTGAGTTGTCTGTGTGTGCTACAAGAGGAGATATCACAAAGTATGCGCTTTTGATGTTTCCATGGGTTTCAATGCATTTTGGCCTAAAATGAGCATTTGCTGTTTTCTCTTAAATGCAACATGGGGAAAATCCATTTTACATCACATTTGTGGGCCATGGTTTTCAACACATTCTGTTAAATGTTGAGCTGCCTGTGTTTGCAACAAAAGGAGATATCACAAAGTATGCGCTTTTGTTGTTTCCATTGGTTTCAATGCATTTTGGCCTAAAACGAGCATTTGCTGTTTTCTCTTAAACGCAACATGGGAGAAAAACCATTTCACATCACATTTGTGGGTCTTGGTCTTCAACACATTCTGTGAAATCTTGAGCTGTCTGTGTTTGCTACAAGAGGAGATATCACAAAGTATGCGCTTTTGTTGTTTCTATTGGTTTCAATGCATTTTGGCGTAAAACGAGCATTTGCTGTATTCTCTTAAATGCAACTTTGGGAAAATCCATTTTAGATCACATTTGTGGGCCATGGTCTTCAACACATTCGGTGAAATTTTGAGCTGTCTGTGTTTGCTACAAGAGGAGATATCACAAAGTATGCACTTTTGTTGTTTCCATTGGTTTCAATGCATTTTGGCCTAAAACGAGCATTTGCTGTTTTCTCTTAAACGCAACATCGGAGAAAAATCATTTCACATCACATTTGTGGGCATTGGTCTTCAACACATTCTGTGAAACTTTGAGCAGTCTGTGTTTGCTACAAGAGGAGATATCTCAAAGAATGCGCTTTTGTTGTTTCCATTGGTTTCAATGCATTTAGGCCTAAAACGAGCATTTGCTGTTTTCTCTTACATGCAAGAAGGGAGAAAAACCATTTCACATCACATTTGTGGGTCTTGGTCTTCAACACTTTCTGTTAAATCTTGAGCTGTCTGTATTTGCTACAAGAAGAGATATCACAAAGTATGCGCTTTTGTTGTTTCCATTCGTTTCAATGCATTTTGGCCTAAAATGAGCATTTGCTGTTTTCTCTTAAACGCAACATGGGAGAAAAACCATTTCACATCAAAATTGTGGGCATTGGTCTTCAGCACATTCAGTGAAATTTTGAGCTGTCTGTGTTTGCTACAAGAGGAGATATCACAAAGTATGCACTTTTGTTGTTTCCATTGGTTTCAATACATTTTGGCCTAAAACGAGTATTTGCTGTTTTCTCTTAAACGCAACATGGGAGAAAAACCATTTCACATCACATTTGTGGGTCTTGGTCTTCAACACATTCTGTGAAATCTTGAGCTGTCCATGTTTGCTACAAGAGGAGATATCACAAAGTATGCACTTTTGTTGTTTCAATTGGTTTCAATGCATTTTGGCCTAATACGAGCATTTGCTGTTTTCTCTTAAACGCAACATGGGAGAAAATCCATTTCACATCACATTTGTGGGTCTTGGTCTTCAACACATTCTGTGAAATCTTGAGCTGTCTGTTTGCTACAAGAGGAGATATCACAAAGTATGCGCTTTTGTTGTTTCTATTTGTTTCAATGCATTTTGGCGTAAAACGAGCATTTGCTGTTTTCTCTTAAATGCAACTTTGGGAAAATCCATTTTAGATCACATTTGTGGGCCATGGTTTTCAACACATTCTGTTAAATGTTGAGCTGTCTGTATTTGCTACAAGAGGAGATATCACAAAGTATGCACTTTTGCTGGTTCCATTGGTTTCAATGCATTTTGGCCTTCAATTAGCATTTGCTGTTTTCTCTTAAACGCAACATGGGAGAAAAACCATTTCATATCACATTTGTGGGCATTGTCTTCAACGCATTCTGTGAAGCTTTGAACTGTCTGTGCTTGCTACAAGAGGAGATATCACAAAGTTTGTGCTTTTGTTGTTTCCATTGGTTTCAATGCATTTTGGCCTAAAATGAGCATTTGCTGTTTTCTCTTAAATGCAACATGGGGAAAATCCATTTTACATCACATTTGTGGGCCATGGTTTTCAACACATTCTGTAAAATGTTGAGCTGTCTGTATTTTCTACAAGAGGAGATATCACAAAGTATGCACATTTGTTGTTTCCATTGGTTTCTATGCATTTTGGCCTAAAATGAGCATTTTCTGTTTTCTCTTAAACGCAACATGGGAGAAAAACCATTTCACATCACATTTGTGGGTCTTGGTCTTCAACACATTCTGTGAAATTTTGAGCTGTCTGTGCTTGCTACAAGAGGAGATTTCGCAAAGTATGCACTTTTGTTGTTTCCATTGGTTTCAAAGCTTTTTGGCCTAAAACGAGCATTTTCTGTTTTCTCTTAAATGCAACATGGGGAAAAACCATTTCACATCATGTTTGTGGGCATTGGTCTTCAACACATTGTGTAAAATTTTGTGCTGTCTGTGTTTGCTACATGAGGAGAATATCGCAAAGCGCTTCTGCTGTTTCCATTGGTTTCAATGTATTTTGGCCTAAAACAAGCATTTGCTGTTTTCTCTTAAATGCAACATGGGTGAAAAACCATTTTACATCACATTTGTGGGCATTGGTCTTCAACACATTCTGTGAAATTTTGAGCTGTCTGTGTTTGCAACAAAAGGAGATATCACAAAGTATGCGCTTTTGTTGTTTCCATTGGTTTCAATGCATTTTGGCCTAAAACCAGCATTTGTTGTTTTCTCTTAAATGCAACATGGGAGAAAAACCATTTCACATCACATTTGTTTGTCTTGGTCTTCAACACATTCTTTGAAATCTTTGAAATCAAAATGGCCCATTTCGTGCCTCTTACTAGGTATCCATCTGCCCCATTACACGCTCAAAATTTCATTAAGTAGATCTTCAGACTTCATGGTCTTCCACAAGAAATCATCTCTGACAGAGGAGTACAGTTCGTAGCTAAGTTTTGGAGGTCACTCTGTTCAGCTCTTCGGGTGAAACTTAACTTCTCCACCGCATATCATCCCCAGACCAATGGACAAACTGAAAGGGTCAACCAAGATCTGGAGCAGTTTCTTCGCACTTTTATCTACTCTTCTCAAGATGATTGGGTTAAGCTCCTCCCATGGGCCAAATTTGCTCACAACAATCATTACCACACATCCACCGATTCAACTCCTTTTCTTACAGTGTTTGGACATCATCCTCGGGTTCCAGATTTTCCGCTTCTTCCAACACTGGATGTGCCTGCTGCCAAGTTTTCTCTTCAACAGTTTTCTGACATTTGGAGAAAGGTTCGATCCACACTCATTAAAACATCTGCTCAGTATAAAAGATTTGCTGACCGCAGGAGACGAGCTGTGCCTAGTCTTCAATCTGGAGATATGGTCTGGCTCTCCTCTCGAAACATCAGACTCTGGGTTCCCTTGATGATATTTGCTCCACATTATATTTGTCCATTTCCAATTGCCAAAGTCCTGAATCCAGTAGCTTAAAAGTTAAGGCTACCTCCATATCTTCACATTCCTAATTCCTTCCATATTTCTTTTCTGAAACCACTGATCCTCAAAAGATTCCAGAAGGAACCTTCTAAGGCTTCTAGTGTTCAAACTCGACAAGGACAGGAATTTGAGGTTGACAGAATTCTAGACTCTCGTTGTCGATACAATCGTCTCCAGTATCTCACGACTGGAAGGGTTACAGTCAAGAGGAAAGAATCTGGGTTAATGCTTCCGATGTGCATGCACCTCATCTAGTCAAGATCTTTCACATGAAGTTTCCTCAAAAACCAAAAAAGTGTCCAGAGGCCACTTGTCAAGAGGGGGGTACTGTCACAACCCACCATAGAGACCCCAGAATAAGACCCCGGCACTTATCTTTCAAGATGCTGCGGTGCGGCTCTCTGCTTTGCCACCAGTCGGTTCCTGCAGGCAGTCTCTCCCTCTGCTCCCTGGTGGCTTCTGCATTCTGTTCTCAGTCTCTGGTCTGGCATCTCACATGTGGGTCTGCCGCGGGTCTCCGGTCATGGGCATGGCCATCTTGGATTGCCCATGTGACACGATCTCCTCCAATGAACTTGCTTCTCCTTCTCTTCCAGCCAGTCAGCATCCTGCACTTCCTATAAAAGGATCTCTACTTCTCACAACTAGTTTTCAGTGCAACAAGTCCCCTTAGCTTGTCTAAGAGAGCCTCCACACTGCATACTGAAGTACTTGCTGACTTCTCGGCTATCAGTCACCATTCAGCTCCCTAGCCGCGACAAGTAGCTTCCACACTACTACCGACCATTTTACAGCTCCTAGCTGTGACAAGTAGCTTCCACGCTACCACCGACCATCTTACAGCTCCTAGCCATGACAAGTAGGTTCCACGCTACTACCAATCATCTCACGGCTAACCAGCCACACTAAGTAGCCTTTGCTACCACCATTCACCTCACGGCTAACCAGCCGCACCAAGTAGCCTGTGCAACCACCATTCACATCACAGCTAATCAGTCACACCAAGTAGTCTGGTCTACTACCATTCACCCTATGGCTTCCTGGCTGCACCTAGCAGCACCTGAGTTGCTGACCCTGCCTTAGTTACACCAGCACCCACACTATAACCTTGGCACCATCTGGTGCTGGCATAGTCTCTCCCTATTTTCTTCACTCACCCATAAGTTACTTTTGACCTTGTATCCTCTTTCATGCGTAGGAACTTCATTAGAGCTAGTCTCCTCCAGAAGGCATCTGAGTTGAATAAAACTAGTCCTAACCGCAGCCCGGGAACACAATCTAAAGACACCACATCCGTGACACAGTGAAAGTGGGATCTCTGTATTACACACTGACTGTGTAATAAATAATAATTATAATAATAAAAATAAAAAATTAAAAATGGGTAACCTTCCAGGTTTCGAACTTGGGAAATGGGTTGTACATACACCTGCATGTATTGGTTTGATTTCTAACCACTACACTGCAGACGCCTGCAATACCAAGGTTGCACCTGTCTTAAGTGTGTTGTACATCATCGTAGATGTCAAGATGGCCAATCTTATTTTATTAGTTGCAATGCTGCTGTGTGTACACCACTACGTGCCTCTGTGCTGCTATATACTGTAGTACCCTCCATAGATGCTTATTTGCTGTCAGCACAATCAGCGCTATCCCAGACTTGTACACAATAGTGATTTCATGACTTCAGAAACTGCTAGTGGGCTCTATTTTAGAGAGAACTCTCTGCATTACAAACTGTGTTTAAAGTGCAAACTTGCGTCAATGTCTGCACAGTTGGCGCTGTGGTGGCTGACAGCCAGGTCCAAGGGGTTATAAATGGGATCACTGGTGCATGCCCAGTGGAGGGATTGCAAGGGGATTTCTGGCGCATGCCCAGTGGAGCCAAGCCATACACCATGTAGTGCTATTCCATGGCGTATGGAAGATCACAGCACTGCGCATGCCCAGTGGGTCGGGAGTCAAACGGAGGTAAAGTAGGATGTCTTGCTATGACAGGCTTGTGGACAAGCCATTAAGTGTTCCATCTTTCTACCTGCCTGTCCCGCAGCTCCCAACTGTCATCTCACAGGCTGTGTTTGAAAAATGACAGTTGGGAGTTGATTGGTTGGCACCTTATCACAGACTTATCACTTTTCACTCTGTCTCCTAACACTGCTTAGTAACTAGATATCTATATATACTAGATGCTTAACTTTGTCCCCCCAATTTTTTTTTCTGCCCCCAAAATGAAAGTGATTTTTTGGGGTAAGTGTTTTCTCAAAATTTTTTGATGCAGTTTACCTTTGGGAGACTATCTGAAGGCGGCACAGGGTTTCCCGCAACATTGATCCCCAATTCAGCACTTTTTTCAACCTGCTATTCATGCACAGGCTCATCACAGTCGATTGTCAGTCTGTTATGAGCCTGCACTGAACAAGCAGTCATTCATCAATCATCCGCAAACATTGCTCAACCTGACATTATCGTCAGGTTGACCAGCTTGTTGGCACAATGATATATGTCTAAACGACCAACGGCCACGTGCATCGCTGGTTGTTTTAGACATTTTTGCAAACAATTTATGAAAAATTGAATGATATCGTGCAATTGCTCACATAAATCATCAAGTGGATGGGCAATCGCTCAGAAAATCATGCACTATTTTATCGGAAATGACCAGAGATGCACGTGCCTGCTGGTCATTTCTGACATCTACAGTATTGTTGGGCAAACATGCTGAACAACCTGATGGTCTTGTCAGGTTCAGCATGTTGTCTAATGATTGATGATTGTTCATTGAACATCTGCTCATTCAGTGTAGGCTCATAACAGATGGAGAAATGACAGCATGATTACAATGTTGTAATTGTGCTCTCGTTTCTCCATTGGCTAGTGGATGTGTGCCTTAAGTCTTTACTCAACAAATGTATTACACTATGACATTAGCATGCATTTCTAAGAGGGCTGCGGTGCAGTGCCTGCTGCCATGCAGGTGAACTTCCATAGCTTGCATTGCACTGTTTCACCTTCAGCCCATATGTTGCTCAGATGGTCCTGGAATTCCAAGCTGGACACAGACATGACTTTTGTACAGTACCTAGGAGGAAGGAGATGACATGAGAACAGTCTTTCCTCAATGCCAACCAATGCGCCCTAGCAGGCCAAGGACTACACAAAAAGTTATGGATTTAAGTGACAATCATCATTGGCACTTTTAGCCTCAGATACAGTGTTCCACCTATACTGTAGGCACTCGCGCACCAGGTGCAGACTCAACTTCACACCGGAGTGCAAGGTCCACTGTATGCCCTGAAGAAAGGAGGATAGGCAAAGAAGAACAGACAGTAAAAGACAGACACACAGACTCTCACCAGAGATGCTCTTCTTCTTCATCCCACTCGATCCCACACACAGGCCCTGCAGGAGAGAGAATATGCCATGCAGGGCCCTTTCCTGCTCTAACAGTGTGTCACACTAATCTATATTAATATCAGCCCTACTGTAACTCACTGGCCTACCAAACTGCTGTATAGTTATAATGTATAGTTGGCCTCACAGAGGGCCTACCTGTTATGGTGGAAGAGGCTTTGGGGGGAGCTTCTTTAGATCTTTTGCTTTCCACCCCCATAGTTCTCTCCTGTCCTCAGCTTCTTTCTGGCATGTCCTGGACAGCAGTGTTGGGTCTTCCTCTCGTTTTACCTGGTGGTCTACAGTGGGTAGGGGTTAATGTATAGAATAAAGTGTGTGTGTGCTTTGCACTTGGAATTCTATATATAAAAAAGCTGCTCAATATGATGTTATCAAATATAAAAAAATAAAAATCAAGCGCTTCTGGATAAACTATAGAAAAGATAGACTTTTCAAAACAGCCAAACATAGGATTAAGTTTAGTATAACAGTGACTCTACCACAGTAATATAGGTGGATTTGAGCGCTGTAAAATAAACATTTATTATGCATATGATGTTTATAGTCTTTACAGACTTATTGGAGGAGTGGGTGATTATAGCAACAATGTCCCGATATCACCATACACAGTAATCGACCACAAAATAGGATGCCAAGCTAGCAGACACTACCTTTCTACACAATAAGAATTATCTAATACCCAGATCAACTTTATTATGGACAATATTGACCTCATCCTCCGCCACAACTATTTTTGGTATGGTGGAGATTATTATATCCAGGAGCAAGGGACAGCCATGGGTACATCTTTTGCCCCTAGCTATGCCAATTTATTTGTGGCATGGTGGGAGGACCAACATATATGAAGCAACAACATTTTTCTAAAGTACATCAAGTGTTGGAGAAGATATATAGACGATCTTTTCTTTGTGTGGAGTGGCCCGAAGGAGGCCCTTGAGAAATTCCTCATCTATTTGAATGAAAATAAAATGAATCTGGAGTTTACAACAGTTTTCAGTAAAGAAATGGTAGTGTTCCTAGACCTTAAAATATTTATTAAGGAGAGTCATATCCATACAAGAACACATATCAAGGAATTTAATGGTAATAATGTGTTACGTATAATAGTAATCACCACAGGAGTTGGATTGAGAATATCCCTGGAGGACAATTCCGTAGGATCAGAAGAAATTGTACGGATCACAGCAATTATGAAAAACTGAGTGGAGAGCTGAACAGTTAATTTATGGAAAAAGGCTACCAGGGACAAAAATTAGAAGAGGAAATTAAAAAAATATCTACTTTAGACCGTAAAGAACTTTTAACATACAAATCAATTAATATAGAACAAAAGGAGACACAACCACTCTTTATTACTCAATTCAATGGCAAGCATAAAGATATAGAAAATATACTGTCCAGACATTGGACATGAAACCAGAGGCTCCAAGTTGTCCTCCTGGTTCTCCACATTCATTGGTTGCTCCGCTTTCCCTGGTCCATTTTCTCCTATGGGCAGATCCAAAGTTGCGCACTTGGGGTTGGCATTTTTCCTCGCCTTGACAAGTTCAGGTACATTTTCCTTCCCTGCTTTCTTCTTGGAAGATTTGGTTGTAGATCGTTGTGTCACTAGTGAATTCAGCCTCTTGCTCAGTGAAAGTGGGCTAGATGAGTCACCATTGTAAAAACCTTTACTCTTCACCATTTTCACATATCGGTGTACTCTGAAATACACAAGTATAAAGACACTAAATACAAAATTAAGCGAAATAGTGGAAATATAAATGTTTCCTTAGTTTTAGTCGCAATATTGCTGTGCTAATGTCCTGCTGCCACAGTATGCCCCATCCTTTGCCCGTCCCCGTAGATGCTTATTTGCGTATTGAGTTTCTATCACACACACTGTATACCGCAGATCGTTTCCTAGCCTCCCGCTGCCCCTTTTAGTCTCCTGTGGCTGTCTTCTCCTCACGGCCATCTTGTTTGCTCAATGGCCATCTTGATTTTAGTTGCCATATTGCTGTGTGTAATGTCCCGCAGCCACAGTATGTCCCGTCCTTTGCCCATCCCCGTAGAAGCTAATTTCTATCGCACACCGTATACCGCTGATCGTTTCCTAGCCTCATGCTGCCCCTTTTAGTCTCCTGTGGCCGTCTTCTCCTTCCGGCCATCTTGTGTTTTCTCAGTGGCCATCTTAGTTTTAGTCACAATATTGCTGTGTTTAATGTCCAGCTGCCACAGTATGCCCCATCCTTTTCCAGTCCCCATAGATGCTTATTTGCGTATCGAGTTTCTATCACACAGTGTATACCACAGATCATTTCCTAGCCTCCCGCTGCCCCCTCATAGTCTCCAGTGGCCATTTTGTGTTTGCTCAGCAGCAAACTTATTGCGACTTGTTTTAGTTGCAATATTGCTGTGTCTAATGTGCTGTGTCTCCTTTGTAGATGCATCTTTGCATATTAATGGGGCATATGTATTTATAATTTACTAAACACAGCCTGCTAAATGTAAGTTACAAGCTGATTGGTTGGTTATACTGTATATATCTCACAATTTTATCTCACATCAAGCTTTGAGTACATACTGTATGCCCCTTAGTTTCCATCAAGCAGGCTACATTTCACATTATCTGCTGGTGTAAATGTGAGGAAAAGTAATGCATAATACTTTTTAGCCTGGTCTATACAGTATGCCTGGTTTATATATTTCTACAGTATATATATATACAATATACTGTACAATATACATCATGTACATACTGCACACTAAGCAGTGTTAGGAAACATATCCAATTTTACACTGTACAGTACATTGTACTTCTCAACATACTGTACAGTAGATTACTGTACAGTATATTTGTTTTAAAAAAATTGTCTGAACATTTGAATTGCTTTGAGGGTGCCTGGCCATGACCATAATTATCATACAGTATGTTATGGCTGATGTAAGAATGTAATACCCCCCTGTGTTCTAAAAAAACTGTACAGTATGTTATACAGTATAATATATTTTTAGGATACTGAACATTTAATTATGTATACTGTACTCAGTCTGTATACTCAGTAACAGTACTGAATTTCTCTTGTTCTCTCCACAGTTTTTGTCTCACACATGCCGACAAAAATCAGCAAATCCATCGGCAAGATAATTGCAAACATGAAAAAAGAACACAAAACAACACGACAGATCCAGGCCTGGCTGAAAGAGAGTGGTGTTCTTGTTAGTTTACAGACTGTGCGCTATCATGCATTTGGAGAATGTGACCCAGATAAAGATTTCCTTCTAAATGCACATGGTAAATACTTTACAGCAACCTTTTTTATTATACTGTATGTTGCTAGATTGCTACTGTCTTGTGTTCCAATTTCAGCACTAACTTTCCAATAATTTCTATATGCTCTGTATGTGTTCTACCATAGGAGCGTCAGAAAGATTGTGCACAAATTAACTTGTGAGGATGATGAGCGTACAGCTTTACAAATAAAATGTATTCTAAAATCAGACTGTGACCTGGACATTTCCTGTTCCAGCATCAAACAGATACATAAGGAACTGGGATGAACTTTTGCCCCTACAAGGTACGTAAAATACTATAGTGTACAAAAATGCACAAATGCACTCTACAGTGCACTATTTTATTCAGTAAACTTTCCTTAATAATGCACTGATTTTACATGACTATAAACTAAAACTTGTTTTTATTCCACAGGATACATACCATGATAACGGATGTTAATAAAGAAAAGAGAGTTGAACAAGCTTGACAAATCTTGCAGCATTTTGTCACTGCCCCTACACTGTTTAACCCATATGCACAGCAGGTTCAATATGTGCCTAGTCACTGTGCAAGCCCACAGCTAATGGTTCAACCACCCCTTCAACTGGCTTCTAAACCTACATTGCCCCCTGTTCCAAGGCACACATTGCCACCGCAGCCATCTGAAATGGCACCATCACAGATTGTCCTGCAGCTTCCAGTTTCTGCTACTGCACTTGATGTTGCTGTTTGTAATACAGATGTTTCAAGTTTTCAGGTTCCTTTGGTTCATATAGTAGTGGCTGCTTCAACATCCACATCCATAGTCACCTGTCCCACCATGCATTGAGGGACAGGCTTCTACTGTATATCTGCAGTTGGGGCGGCGGTCCCTTCGACATCATGATCAGGTGAGAAGAGAATTTTGGCTAATGTTAGCACTTCGTTATCACATTCAGAAGAATCTTCTGATTCTTCTAGCTCCTTTCCAGTTTGCTCTTTGGAAAACCCAGGGCCTTATGCCACCCGCTGCTAGGGGGGATTTGGAGTTATTTTCACTTTTGACCTCAAAAAGACAGGTGGTGTGCACCTCCATCTGGGTCACCCAAATTCAGTCTTGTTTCATGTATTTTTTTATAAATCAATATGTGGGCCAAGGGGCACTGCTTTTTTTCACAACCAGGCTTAATTATAATACAAATTCTTTATTTATAAATTTGTCAGGCCGGTTAGTTAGGGATGATATTAATGTGGATAAGTGGATTAGTGTGACACTGTTAGAGCAGGAAAGGGCCCTGCATGGTGTATTCTCTCTACAACAGTACAGGGACCTATGTGTGGGATCAAGAGGGTGACAAAGAACAAAAGCATCTCCAGTGAGAACCTGTTTGTCTGTCTTTTACTATTCATCTCTGCCTATCCTCCTTTCTTCAGGGCTTACAGTGGAACTTGCACTCCAGTGCGAGGTTGAGTTTGCACCTGGTGTGCAAGTGCCTACAGTATACTGTAGGTGAAACTCTGGATCTGAGGACAAAAGTGCCGTGATGATTCTCACTTAAAACCCTAATCTTTTTGTGTTGTCCTCAGTCCGGTATGGACCTCCTAGGTACTATACAGTAGTCCTACCCATGTTCAGCTTGAAATTCCAGGACCATCTGAGCAACATATGGGCAGAAGGTGAGATAGAGCGAAGCATGCTACAAAAGTACACCTGCACAGCAGCAGGCACTGCACCCCTCTTAGAAATGCATGATAATGTCATAGTGTAATACAGTTGTTGAGTAATACTATACTGTCATCAACCAGATCCCATAATAAAAGACAAAACAAAAACAAACAATTACAAAGGCATCCACCATCATGTGCTGTATCTGGATGTACAGGGCTATTGTCTGATGTAGTTGGTCTGTGGGGAGAAAAAAAGGTACAGTATTACAGCACTAATCTACAATATTGTACAATCTTGACACTACTGTAAATACAGTACTTTACCTCTTGTCAGGCATGGCAGTGGAACCTGGACCTGACCTGCTGTTTTATAGTAAAACAGCCAAGCCAAGGGAAGGAAAACAATAGTTGGGTGACCCATCTGAAGATGAAAAACAGCAAAACCTCTTTGAGGGCAAAAGCTGAAAAGCCCTTCAAAATCCCTAGTGGCAGTAGGCATAAGGCCCTTGGGTTTCCCAACAAACTTGCAAGAAGCGCTGCTAGCCATGCAACTTATAGCAATGCAACTAATTCTTGTAGGCTGATGACTTGTAGGCTGTTTTAAAGCATCAATGGAAGCACCTGTGGCTAACTTGATGCCGCTTCAATCTTGAAAATGTGTGCCAAACTGATCTAGCGGCAAATCTAAAGCAACCAAACAGTTGTGAAAGACCCTTGTAATGTAAACCTAGATAATGTTGTCTGTGATGTGAGGAGCCAGCGTGCACTGCATGGGGGCTGTAACTATTAAATGTACAGCCAATCCAACTAGGGTTGGTGAAAATGTGTGCTGGAGCAAGGATAGAGGTCCATCACCCTTTAACAAGCTGATCATTTAAGTAATATATGAATACAAAACACTTACAGGTTATACTGAAAACTTCATCCTCAAACAACCACCCGTTGATATCTAAATCATCTTATTTGATAATAAACCACCAGTGAAAAAGATCCCTAGATAAGCTAGCCAAATTGGCAGGTTAAAGTTGTGCCTCTACATTAACTGATGCAATACCTAACACTGTAACGAGCAGCTCTTTTACAATTGATAGCTCCATAGGTCTTCATGAAATCACTTAGAATGGGGCACTACACCCCTGACCAACATAACAGGAAACTTTGTGAAAGAAGTAAATGCTAGCCTGAGCTGCCAACATGGAAGTACAGGAACAACTTTGCTCATGCCATTTCCAATGATTCTAACAGGTATGTATAGAATGGCGAACCTCCCCCTGCAGTCATAACCAAGAAAAACTTTCTAAACCTAAACAAGACAAAACTGGCAACTAAATATTCAGCATAAACTTTTCTAAACCTTACAAACCATCAAATAAATCCTCAGCATACCTGGAGCCAAACTACCTAAATTCTGATGTGACAACCAGCCGCTATCAATGGGACTAGGATAAGCCATGTATCTCAGCAAACAAGTGTGTTGGTGGCCAGCCCCTAAACTCAGTCCATGGACAAACCAAGGAAATCTGCAATACCATACTCTGCTTCCATAACGTGATGCACCCTAAAGTCCATGCTCCTGCGCAAAACACACAAAGAGGTAAAAGAATGCCTAAACAAACGAAAGACTGGAGGGGACTCGGCCCCATAAATATAGATAGCTTGAACTACCCTTAAAATATCCCAGCATAACATAATCCTGCTGGTGCCGTCTGGTATCCCAGCTTTCTGCTACAACCAGTATTGTAGAAAACTCCAACACAGCATACTGGCAGTTAGATATTGCCAAATCCATGAATCTGGGAAATTCTCGTGCACAGCCACCCTCCGATAACTCCCCTAAAACTATTGAATTAGATGCATCCTTAAACAACTGAAAGCCTGTAATTGCCCACCCTATCAAGTAGCCAAATTTAACTATGTTGAAATACAGAAACCTTACCAAACCAAAATTGCAGATCAACCCACGAGTCTTGAGACAAGCAAAAATGGTGAGATCCTTTTTCCTGGCTATGAAATGGTCTGAGTGACGACAATTTACTGCCCATGGTTACTACTCTACAATCAAAATTCACGGCCTACAACCAATTTCAATGAGCATTTGCGGTTTTCTCTTAAATGCAACATAGGAGAAAAAAACATTTCACAACACTTTTGTGGGACTTGGCCTTCAACACATTGTGTGAAATTTTGAGCTGTCTGTATTTGCTAAAAGAGGAGAAATCGCATAGATTGCGTTTTTGCTGTTCCCATTGGTTTCAATGTATTTTTGTAAAAAATGAGCATTTGCTGTTTTTTCTTAAATGCAACATTGGAGAAAAAAATTTCACATCAGTTTTGTGGGCCTTGGCCTTCAGCACATTGTGTGAAATTTTGAACTCTCTGTGTTTGCTAAAAGAGGAAAAATCGCATAGTTTGCGTATTTGCTGTTCGCATTGGTTTTAATACATTTTTTCAAAAAATGAGAATTTGCTGTTTTCTCTTAAATGCAACATGGGAGAACAACCATTTCACAAGACTTTTGTGGGCCTTATCCTTCAACACATTGTGTGAAATTTTTGAGCTGTCTGTGTTTGCTAACAGAGAAGATATCCCAAAGATTGCATCTTTACTGTTCCCATTGGTTTCAATGCGTTTTTGCAAAAAAAACAAGCATTTGCTGTTTTTTCTTAAATGCAACATGGGAGAAAACCCATTTCAAATGACTTCTGTGGGCCTTGGCCTTCAACACATTGTGTGAAATTTTGAGCTGTCTCTGTTTGCTAGAAGAGGAGAAATTGCATAGATTGCATTTTTACTGTTCCCATTTTTTTAATGCATGTTTGCAAAAAATGAGCATTTGCTGTTTTCTCTTAAACCCAACATGGGAGAAAAAACCATTGACATCACTTTTGTGGGCCTTGACCTTCAACACATTGTGTGAAATTTTGTGCTGTCTCTGTTTGCTAGAAGAGTAGAAATTGCATAGATTGCATTTTTACTGTTCCCATTTTTTTAATGCATTTTTGCAAAAAATTAGCATTTGCTGTTTTCTCTTAAATGCAACATGGGAGAACAACCATTTCACAAGACTTTTGTGGGCTTTGGCCTTCAACACATTGCGTAAAATTTTTGAGCTGTCTGTGTTTGCTAAAGAGGAGATATCGCAAAGAGTGCGTTTTTACTGTTTCCCAGTGGTTTTAATATATTTTTCCAAGAAAACAAGCATTTGCTGTTTTCTCTTAAATGAAACATGGGAGAAAACCCATTTTACATCACTTTTGTGGGCCTTGGCCTTCAACTCATTGAGTGAAATTTTGAGCTATCTCTGTTTGCTAGAAGAGTAGAAATTGCACAGATTGCATTTTTACTGTTCCCATTTTTTTAATGTATTTTTGCAAAAAATGAGCAATTGCTGTTTTCTCTTAAACCCAACATGGGAGAAAAACCATTGACATCACTTGTGTGGGCCTTGGTCTTCAACACATTGTGTGAAATTTTGAGCTGTCTGTGTTTGCTAAAATTTTCAGCTGTCTGTGATTGCTAAAAGAGGAGATATCGCAAAGATTGCATTCTTACTGTTTACATTGGTTTCAATGCATTTTTGAAAAAAACTAGCATTTGTTTTCTCTTAAATGCAACATGGGAGAAAACCCATTTCACATCACTTTTGTGGGCCTTGGCCTTCAACACATTGTGTGAAATTTTGAGCTGTCTATGTTTGCTAAAATTTTGAGCTGTCTGTGTTTGCTAAAAGAGGAGATATCGCAAAGATTGCATTTTTCTGTTCACTTAGGTTTTAATGCATTTTTGCAAAAAATGAACATTTGCTGTTTTCTAAAACGCAACATGGGAGAACAACCATTTCACATCACATTTGTGGGTATTGGTCTTCAACACATCCTGAGAAATTTTGAGCTGTCTGTGTTTGCTACAAGAGGAGATATCACAAAGTATGCGCTTTTGTTGTTTCCATTGGTTTCAATGCATTTTGGCCTAAAATGAGCATTTGCTGTTTTCTCTTAAATGCAACATGGGAGAAAAACCATTGACATCACTCTTGTGGGCCTTGGTCTTCAACACATTCTGTGAAATTGTGAGCTGTCTGTGTTTGTTATAAGAGGGGATAACGCATAAATTGTGTTTTGGCTGTACACATTGGTTTCAATGCATTTTTGCAAAAAACAAGCATTTGCTGTTTTCTCATAAAGGCAACATGGGAGAAAAACCATTTCACCTCACTTTTTGTGGGCCTTAGCCTTCAACATACTGTGTGAAACTTTAAGCTGTCTCTGCTAAAAGAGGAGATATTGCAAAGATTGCGTTTTTACTGTTCCCATTGGTTTTAAGGCATTTTTGAAAAAAAAGAGCATTTCTGTTTATTCAAATGCAACATGGGATAAAAACCATTTCACAACACTTTTGTGGGCCTTGGCCTACAACACATTGTGTGAAATTTTGAGCTGTCTGTGTTTTCTAAAAGAGGAGATTTCGGAAAGATTGTGTTTTTACTGTTTAAATTGGTTTCAATGCATATGCAAGAAATGAGCATTTGCTGTTCTCTCTTAAACGCAACATGAGAGAAAAACCATTGACATCACTTTTGTGGGCCTTGGCCATCAACACATTGTGTGAAATTGTGAGCTGTCTGTGTTGGCTAAAATTTTCAGCTGTCTGTGTTTGCTAAAAGAGGAGATATCAAAAAGATTGAATTGTACTGTTCCCATTGGTTTCAAAGCATTTTTGCAAAAAACTAGCATTTGCTGTTTTCACTTAAATGTAACATAGGAGAAAAAACATTTCACATCACTTTTGTGGGCCTTGGGCTTCAATACACAGTGTGTGAAATTTTCAGCTGTCTGTGTTTGCTAAAAGAGGAGATATCACAAAGTATGCGCTTTTTCTGTTTCCTTTGGTTTCAATACATTTTGACCTAAAACGAGCATTTGCTGTTTTCTCTTAAATGCAACAAGGGGAAAATCCATTTTACATCACGTTTGGAGGCATGGTTTTCAACACATTATGTGAAATTTTGAGCTGTCTGTGTTCGCTACAAGAGGAGATATCACAAAGTATGCACTTTTGTTGTTTCCATTGGTTTCTATGCATTTTGTCATAAAACGAGCATTTGCTGTTTTCTCTTAAATGCAACATGGGAGAAAAACCATTTCATATCACATTTGTAGGCATTGTCTTCAACACATTCTGTGAAACTTTGTACTGTCTGTGTTTGCTACAAGAGGAGATATCACAAAGAATGTGATTTTGTTGTTTCCATTGGTCTGAAAGCATTTTGGCCTAAAATGAGCATTTGCTGTTTTCTCTTAAATGCAACTTGGGAGAAAAACCTTTTCACATCACATTTGTGGGCCTTGGTCTTCAACACATTCTGTGAAATTTTGAGCTGTCTGTGTTTGCATACAAGAGGAGATATCACAAAGTATGCGCTTTTGCTGTTTCCTTTGGTTTCAAAGCATTTTGACCTAAAACAAGCATTTGCTGTTTTCTCTTAAATGCAACATGGGGAAAATGCATTTTACATCACATTTGTGGGCCATTGTTTTCAACACATTCTGTTAAATGTTGAGCTGTCTGTGTTTGCTACAAAAGGAGATATCACAAAGTATGTGCTTTTGTTGTTTCCATTGGTTTCAATGCATTCTGGCCTAAAACGAGCATTTGCTGTTTGCTCTTAAATGCAACATGGGAAAAACACAATTTGACATCACATTTGTGGGTCTTGGTCTTCAACACATTCTGTGAAATTTTGTGATGTCTGTGTTTGCTACAAGAGGAGATATCACAAAGTATGCACTTTTGTTGTTTCCATTGGTTTCAATGCATTTTGGCCTAAAACGAGCATTTGCTGTTTTCTCTTAAACGCAACATGGGAGAAAAACCATTTCACATCACATTTGTGGGCATTGGTCTTCAAAAAATTCTGTGAAACTTTGAGCTGTCTGTGTTTGCTACAAGAGGAGATATCACAAAGTATGCACTTTTGCTATTTCCATTGGTTTTAATGCATTTTGGCCTAAAACGAGCATTTGCTGTTTTCTCTTAAACGAAACATGGGAGAAAAACCATTTCATATCACATTTGTGGGTCTTGGTCTTCAACACTTTCTGTGAAATTTTGAGCTGTCTGTATTTGCTACAAGAGTAGATATCACAAAGTATGCACTTTTGTTGTTTCCACTGGTTTCAATGCATTTTGGCCTAAAACGAGCATTTGCTGTTTTCTCTTAAACGCAACATGGGAGAAAAATAATTTCACATCACATTTGTGGGCATTGGTCTTCAACACATTCTGTGAAACTTTGAGCTGTCTGTGTTTGCTACAAGAGGAGATATCACAAAGTATGCACTTTTGTTATTTCCATTCGTTTCAATGCATTTTGGCCTAAAACCAGCATTTGCTGTTTTCTCTTAAATGCAACATGGGGAAAATCCATTTTAGATCACATTTGTGGCCATGGTTTTCAACACATTCTGTGAAATTTTGAGCTGTCTGTGTATGCTACAAGAGGAGATATCACAAAGTATGCATTTTTGTTGTTTCCATTGGTTTCAATGCATTTTGGCCTAAAACGAGCATTTGCTGTTTTCTCTTAAACGCAACATCGGAGAAAAATCATTTCTCATCACATTTGTGGGCATTGGTCTTCAACACATTCTGTGAAACTTTGAGCAGTCTGTGTTTGCTACAAGAGGAGATATCTCAAAGAATACGCTTTTGTTGTTTCCGTTTGTTTCAATGCATTTTGGCCTAAAACGAGCATTTGCTGTTTTCTCTTACACGCAAGAAGGGAGAAAAACCATTTCACATCACATTTGTGGGTCTTGGTCTTCAAAACTTTCTGTGAAATCTTGAGCTGTCTGTATTTGCTACAAGAAGAGATATCACAAAGTATGCGCTTTTGTTGTTTCCATTCGTTTCAATGCATTTTGGCCTAAAATGAGCATTTGCTGTTTTCTCTTAAACGCAACATGGGAGAAAAACCATTTCACATCAAATTTGTGGGCATTGGTCTTCAGCACATTCAGTGAAATTTTGAGCTGTCTGTGTTTGCTACAAGAGGAGATATCACAAAGTATGCGCTTTTGTTGTTTCCATTGGTTTCAATGCATTTAGGCCTAAAACGAGCATTTGCTGTTTTCTCTTAAACGCAACATGGGAGAAAAACCATTTCACATCACATTTGTGGGTCTTGGTCTTCAACACATTCTGTGAAATCTTGAGCTGTCCGTGTTTGCTACAAGAGGAGATATCACAAATTATGCACTTTTGTTGTTTCCTTTGGTTTCAATGCATTTTGGCCTAAAACGAGCATTTGCTGTTTTCTCTTAAACGCAACATTGGAGAAAAACCATTTCATATCATGTTTGTGGGCATTGGTCTTCAACACATTGTGTACAATTTTGAGCTGTCTGTGTTTGCTACATGAGGAGAATATCACAAAGTATGCGCTTTTGTTGTTTCCATTGGTTTCAATGCATTTTGGCCTAAAATGAGCATTTGCTGTTTTCTCTTAAATGCAACATGGGAGAAAAACCATTGACATCACTCTTGTGGGCCTTGGTCTTCAACACATTCTGTGAAATTTTGAGTTGTCTGTGTTTGTTATAAGAGGGGATAACGCATAAATTGTGTTTTGGCTGTACACATTGGTTTCAATGCATTTTTGCAAAAAACAAGCATTTGCTGCTTTCTCATAAAGGCAACATGGGAGAAAAACCATTTCACCTCACTTTTTGTGGGCCTTAGCCTTCAACATACTGTGTGAAACTTTAAGCTGTCTCTGCTAAAAGAGGAGATATTGCAAAGATTGCGTTTTTACTGTTCCCATTGGTTTTAAGGCATTTTTTTAAAAAAAGAGCATTTCTGTTTATTCAAATGCAACATGGGATAAAAACCATTTCACAACACATTTGTGGGCCTTGGCCTACCACACATTGTGTGAAATTTTGAGCTGTCTGTGTTTTCTAAAAGAGGAGATTTCGGAAAGATTGTGTTTTTACTGTTTAAATTGGTTTCAAAGCATATGCAAGAAATGAGCATTTGCTGTTCTCTCTTAAACGCAATATGAGAGAAAAACCATTGACATCACTTTTGTGGGCCTTGGCCATCAACACATTGTGTGAAATTGTGAGCTGTCTGTGTTGGCTAAAATTTTCAGCTGTCTGTGTTTGCTAAAAGAGGAGATATCAAAAAGATTGAATTGTACTGTTCCCATTGGTTTCAAAGCATTTTTGCAAAAAACTAGCATTTGCTGTTTTCACTTAAATGTAACATAGGAGAAAAACCATTTCACATCACTTTTGTGGGCCTTGGGCTTCAATACACAGTGTGTGAAATTTTCAGCTGTCTGTGTTTGCTAAAAGAGGAGATATCAGAAAGTATGCGCTTTTTCTGTTTCCTTTGGTTTCAATACATTTTGACCTAAAACGAGCATTTGCTGTTTTCTCTTAAATGCAACAAGGGGAAAATCCATTTCACATCACGTTTGTGAGCCATGGTTTTCAACACATTATGTGAAATTTTGAGCTGTCTGTGTTCGCTACAAGAGGAGATATCACAAAGTATGCGCTTTTGTTGTTTCCGTTTGTTTCAATGCATTTTGGCCTAAAACGAGCATTTGCTGTTTTCTCTCTACATGCAAGAAGGGAGAAAAACCATTTCACATCACATTTGTGGGTCTTGGTCTTCAACACTTTCTGTGAAATCTTGAGCTGTCTGTATTTGCTACAAGAAGAGATATCACAAAGTATGCGCTTTTGTTGTTTCCATTCGTTTCAATGCATTTTGGCCTAAAACGAGCATTTGCTGTTTTCTCTTAAACGCAACATGGGAGAAAAACCATTTCACATCAAATTTGTGGGCATTGGTCTTCAGCACATTCAGTGAAATTTTGAGCTGTCTGTGTTTGCTACAAGAGGAGATATCACAAAGTATGCGCTTTTGTTGTTTCCATTGGTTTCAATGCATTTTGGCCTAAAACGAGCATTTGCTGTTTTCTCTTAAACGCAACAGGGGAGAAAAACCATTTCACATCACATTTGTGGGTCTTGGTCTTCAACACATTCTGTGAAATCTTGAGCTGTCCATGATTGCTACAAGAGGAGATATCACAAATTATGCACTTTTGTTGTTTCCATTGGTTTCAATGCATTTTGGCCTAAAACGAGCATTTGCTGTTTTCTCTTAAACGCAACATGGGAGAAAAACCATTTCATATCATGTTTGTGGGCATTGGTCTTCAACACATTGTGTACAATTTTGAGCTGTCTGTGTTTGCTACATGAGGAGAATATCACAAAGCGCTTCTGCTGTTTCCATTGGTTTCAATGTATTTTGGCCTAAAACAAGCATTTGCTGTTTTCTCTTAAATGCAACATGGGTGAAAAACCATTTTACATCACATTTGTGGGCATTGGTCTTCAACACATTCTGTGAAATTTTGAGCTGTCTGTGTTTGCTACAAGAGGAGATATCACAAAGTATGCACTTTTGCTATTTCCATTGGTTTCAATGCATTTTGGCCTAAAACGAGCATTTGCTGTTTTCTCTTAAACGAAACATGGGAGAAAAACCATTTCATATCACATTTGTGGGTCTTGGTCTTCAACACTTTATGTGAAATTTTGAGCTGTCTGTGTTTGCTACAAAAGGAGATATCACAAAGCATGTGCTTTTGTTGTTTCCATTGGTTTCAATGCATTTTGGCCTAAAATTAGCATTTGCTGTTTTCTCTTAAATGCAAAATGGGGAAAATCCATTTTACATCACATTTGTGGGCCATGGATTTCAACACATTCTGTAAAATGTTGAGCTGTCTGTATTTTCTACAAGAGGAGATATCACAAAGTATGCACATTTGTTGTTTCCATTGGTTTCTATTCATGTTGGCCTAAAACGAGCATTTTCTGTTTTCTCTTAAACGCAACATGGGAGAAAAACCATTTCACATCACATTTGTGGGTCTTGGTCTTCAACACATTCTGTGAAATTTTGAGCTGTCTGTGCTTGCTACAAGAGGAGATTTCGCAAAGTATGCACTTTTGTTGTTTCCATTGGTTTCAATGCTTTTTGGCCTAAA
This sequence comes from Taudactylus pleione, assembly GCA_031769625.1. Lineage (NCBI taxonomy): Eukaryota > Metazoa > Chordata > Amphibia > Anura > Myobatrachidae > Taudactylus > Taudactylus pleione. The sequence continues at coordinate 7,363,108 of JAUIMM010000975.1, forward strand.
ACGAGCATTTTCTGTTTTCTCTTAAATGCAACATGGGGAAAAACCATTTCACATCATGTTTGTGGGCATTGGTCTTCAACACATTGTGTACAATTTTGAGCTGTCTGTGTTTGCTACATGAGGAGAATATCACAAAGCGCTTCTGCTGTTTCCATTGGTTTCAATGCATTTTGGCCTAAAATGAGCATTTGCTGTTTTCTCTTAAATGCAACATGGGGAAAATCCATTTTACATCACATTTGTGGGCCATGGTTTTCAACACATTCTGTTAAATGTTGAGCTGTCTGTGTTTGCTACAAAAGGAGATATCACAAAGTATGCGCTTTTGTTGTTTCCATTGGTTTCAATGCATTTTGGCCTAAAACGAGCATTTGCTGTTTTCTCTTAAATGCAACATTGGAGAAAATCCATTTCATATCACATTTGTGGGTCTTGGTCTTCAACACAATCTGTGAAATCTTGAGCTGTCCGTGTTTGCTACAAGAGGAGATATCACAAAGTATGCACTTTTGTTGTTTCCATTGGTTTCAATGCATTTTGGCCTAAAACGAGCATTAGCTGTTTTCTCTTAAACGCAACATGGGAGAAAAACCATTTCATATCACATTTGTGGGCATTGTCTTCAACGCATTCTGTGAAGCTTTGAACTGTCTGTGCTTGCTACAAGAGGAGATATCACAAAGTATGTGCTTTTGTTGTTTCCATTGGTTTCAATGCATTTTGGCCTAAAATAAGCATTTTCTGTTATCTCTTAAACGCAACATGGGAGAAAAACCATTTCACATCACATTTGTCGGTCTTGGTCTTCAACACATTCTGTGAAATTTTGAGCTGTCTGTGCTTGCTACAAGAGGAGATTTCGCAAAGTATGCACTTTTGTTGTTTCCATTGGTTTCAGTGCTTTTTGGCCAAAAACGAGCATTTTCTGTTTTCTCTTAAATGCAACATGGGGAAAAACCATTTCACATCATGTTTGTGGGCATTGGTCTTCAACACATTGTGTACAATTTTGAGCTGTCTGTGTTTGCTACATGAGGAGAATATCACAAAGCGCTTCTGCTGTTTCCATTGGTTTCAATGTATTTTGGCCTAAAACAAGCATTTGCTGTTTTCTCTTAAATGCAACATGGGTGAAAAACCATTTTACATCACATTTGTGGGCATTGGTCTTCAACACATTCTGTGAAATTTTGAGTTGTCTGTGTGTGCTACAAGAGGAGATATCACAAAGTATGCGCTTTTGTTGTTTCCATTGGTTTCAATGCATTTTGGCCTAAAATGAGCATTTGCTGTTTTCTCTTAAATGCAACATGGGGAAAATCGATTTTACATCACATTTGTGGGCCATGGTTTTCAACACATTCTGTTAAATATTGAGCTGTCTGTGCTTGCTACAAGAGTAGATTTCGCAAAGTATGCACTTTTGTTGTTTCCATTGGTTTCAATGCATTTTGGCCTAAAATGAGCATTTGCTGTTTTCTCTTAAACGAAACATGGGAGAAAAACCATTTCACATCACATTTGTGGGCATTGGTCTTCAACACTTTCTGTGAAATTTTGAGCTGTCTGTGTTTGCTACAAGAGGAGATATCACAAAGTATGCACTTTTGTTGTTACCATTGGTTTCAATGCATTTTGGCCTAAAATGAGCTTTTGCTGTTTTCTCTTAAATGCAACATGGGAGAAAATCCATTTCACATCACATTTGTGGGTCTTCGTCTTCAACACATTCTGTGAAATTTTGAGCTGTCTGTGTTTGCTACAAGAGGAGATATCGCAAAGTATGCACTTTTGTTATTTCCATTGGTTTCAATGCATTTTGGCCTAAAACGAGCATTTGCTGTTTTCTCTTAAATGAAACATGGGAGAAAAACCATTTCATATCATGTTTGTGGGCATTGGTCTTCAACACATTGTGTACAATTTTGAGCTGTCTGTGTTTGCTATATGAGGAGAATATCACAAAGCGCTTCTCCTGTTTCCATTGGTTTCAATGTATTTTGGCCTAAAACAAGCATTTGCTGTTTTCTCTTAAATGCAACATGGGTGAAAAACCATTTTACATCACATTTGTGGGCATTGGTCTTCAACACATTCTGTGAAATTTTGAGCTGTCTGTGTTTGCTACAAGAGGAGATATCACAAAGTATGCACTTTTGCTATTTCCATTGGTTTCAATGCATTTTGGCCTAAAACGAGCATTTGCTGTTTTCTCTTAAACGAAACATGGGAGAAAAACCATTTCATATCACATTTGTGGGTCTTGGTCTTCAACACTTTCTGTGAAATTTTGAGCTGTCTGTGTTTGCTACAAAAGGAGATATCACAAAGCATGTGCTTTTGTTGTTTCCATTGGTTTCAATGCATTTTGGCCTAAAATGAGCATTTGCTGTTTTCTCTTAAATGCAAAATGGGGAAAATCCATTTTACATCACATTTGTGGGCCATGGATTTCAACACATTCTGTAAAATGTTGAGCTGTCTGTATTTTCTACAAGAGGAGATATCACAAAGTATGCACATTTGTTGTTTCCATTGGTTTCTATTCATGTTGGCCTAAAACGAGCATTTTCTGTTTTCTCTTAAACGCAACATGGGAGAAAAACCATTTCACATCACATTTGTGGGTCTTGGTCTTCAACACATTCTGTGAAATTTTGAGCTGTCTGTGCTTGCTACAAGAGGAGATTTCGCAAAGTATGCACTTTTGTTGTTTCCATTGGTTTCAATGCTTTTTGGCCTAAAACGAGCATTTTCTGTTTTCTCTTAAATGCAACATGGGGAAAAACCATTTCACATCATGTTTGTGGGCATTGGTCTTCAACACATTGTGTACAATTTTGAGCTGTCTGTGTTTGCTACATGAGGAGAATATCACAAAGCGCTTCTGCTGTTTCCATTGGTTTCAATGCATTTTGGCCTAAAATGAGCATTTGCTGTTTTCTCTTAAATGCAACATGGGGAAAATCCATTTTACATCACATTTGTGGGCCATGGTTTTCAACACATTCTGTTAAATGTTGAGCTGTCTGTGTTTGCTACAAAAGGAGATATCACAAAGTATGCGCTTTTGTTGTTTCCATTGGTTTCAATGCATTTTGGCCTAAAACGAGCATTTGCTGTTTTCTCTTAAATGCAACATTGGAGAAAATCCATTTCATATCACATTTGTGGGTCTTGGTCTTCAACACAATCTGTGAAATCTTGAGCTGTCCGTGTTTGCTACAAGAGGAGATATCACAAAGTATGCACTTTTGTTGTTTCCATTGGTTTCAATGCATTTTGGCCTAAAACGAGCATTAGCTGTTTTCTCTTAAACGCAACATGGGAGAAAAACCATTTCATATCACATTTGTGGGCATTGTCTTCAACGCATTCTGTGAAGCTTTGAACTGTCTGTGCTTGCTACAAGAGGAGATATCACAAAGTATGTGCTTTTGTTGTTTCCATTGGTTTCAATGCATTTTGGCCTAAAATAAGCATTTTCTGTTATCTCTTAAACGCAACATGGGAGAAAAACCATTTCACATCACATTTGTCGGTCTTGGTCTTCAACACATTCTGTGAAATTTTGAGCTGTCTGTGCTTGCTACAAGAGGAGATTTCGCAAAGTATGCACTTTTGTTGTTTCCATTGGTTTCAGTGCTTTTTGGCCAAAAACGAGCATTTTCTGTTTTCTCTTAAATGCAACATGGGGAAAAACCATTTCACATCATGTTTGTGGGCATTGGTCTTCAACACATTGTGTACAATTTTGAGCTGTCTGTGTTTGCTACATGAGGAGAATATCACAAAGCGCTTCTGCTGTTTCCATTGGTTTCAATGTATTTTGGCCTAAAACAAGCATTTGCTGTTTTCTCTTAAATGCAACATGGGTGAAAAACCATTTTACATCACATTTGTGGGCATTGGTCTTCAACACATTCTGTGAAATTTTGAGTTGTCTGTGTGTGCTACAAGAGGAGATATCACAAAGTATGCGCTTTTGTTGTTTCCATTGGTTTCAATGCATTTTGGCCTAAAATGAGCATTTGCTGTTTTCTCTTAAATGCAACATGGGGAAAATCGATTTTACATCACATTTGTGGGCCATGGTTTTCAACACATTCTGTTAAATATTGAGCTGTCTGTGCTTGCTACAAGAGTAGATTTCGCAAAGTATGCACTTTTGTTGTTTCCATTGGTTTCAATGCATTTTGGCCTAAAATGAGCATTTGCTGTTTTCTCTTAAACGAAACATGGGAGAAAAACCATTTCACATCACATTTGTGGGCATTGGTCTTCAACACTTTCTGTGAAATTTTGAGCTGTCTGTGTTTGCTACAAGAGGAGATATCACAAAGTATGCACTTTTGTTGTTACCATTGGTTTCAATGCATTTTGGCCTAAAATGAGCTTTTGCTGTTTTCTCTTAAATGCAACATGGGAGAAAATCCATTTCACATCACATTTGTGGGTCTTCGTCTTCAACACATTCTGTGAAATTTTGAGCTGTCTGTGTTTGCTACAAGAGGAGATATCGCAAAGTATGCACTTTTGTTATTTCCATTGGTTTCAATGCATTTTGGCCTAAAACGAGCATTTGCTGTTTTCTCTTAAATGAAACATGGGAGAAAAACCATTTCATATCACATTTGTGGGTCTTGGTCTTCAACACTTTCTGTGAAATTTTGAGCTGTCTGTATTTGATACAAGAGGAGATATCACAAAGTATGCACTTTTGTTGTTTCCATTGGTTTCAATGCATTTTGGCCTAAAACGAGCATTTGCTGTTTTCTCTTAAACGCAACATGGGAGAAAAACCATTTCACATCACATTTGTGGGCATTGGTCTTCAACACATTCTGTGAAACTTTGAGCTGTCTGTGTTTGCTACAAGAGGAGATATCACAAAGTATGCACTTTTGTTGTTTCCATTGGTTTCAATGCATTTTGGCCTAAAATGAGCATTTGCTGTTTTCTCTTAAATGCAACATGGGATAAAATCCATTTCACATCACATTTGTGGGCATTGGTCTTCAACACATTCTGTGAAACTTTGAGCTGTCTGTGTTTGCTACAAGAGGAGATATCACAAAGTATGCACTTTTGTTGTTTCCATTGGTTTCAATGCATTTTGGCCTAAATGAGCATTTGCTGTTTTCTCTTAAATGCAACATTGGAGAAAATCCATTTCACATCACATTTGTGGGTCTTCGTCTTCAACACATTCTGTGAAACTTTGAGCTGTCTGTGTTTGCTACAAGAGGAGATATCACAAAGTATGCACTTTTGCTATTTCCATTGGTTTCAATGCATTTTGGCCTAAAATGAGCATTTGCTGTTTTCTCTTAAACGAAACATGGGAGAAAAACCATTTCATATCACATTTGTGGGTCTTGGTCTTCAACACTTTCTGTGAAATTTTGAGCTGTCTGTATTTGCTACAAGAGGAGATATCACAAAGTATGCACTTTTGTTGTTTCCACTGGTTTCAATGCATTTTGGCCTAAAACGAGCATTTGCTGTTTTCTCTTAAACGCAACATGGGAGAAAAATAATTTCACATCACATTTGTGGGCATTGGTCTTCAACACATTCTGTGAAACTTTGAGCTGTCTGTGTTTGCTACAAGAGGAGATATCACAAAGTATGCACTTTTGTTGTTACCATTGGTTTCAATGCATTTTGGCCTAAAATGAGCATTTGCTGTTTTCTCTTAAATGCAACATGGGAGAAAATCCATTTCACATCACATTTGTGGGTCTTCGTCTTCAACACATTCTGTGAAATTTTGAGCTGTCTGTGTTTGCTACAAGAGGAGATATCGCAAAGTATGCACTTTTGTTGTTTCCATTGGTTTCAATGCATTTTGGCCTAAAACGAGCATTTGCTGTTTTCTCTTAATTGAAACATGGGAGAAAAACCATTTCATATCACATTTGTGGGTCTTGGTCTTCAACACATTCTGTGAAATCTTGAGCTGTCCGTGTTTGCTACAAGAGGAAATATCACAAAGTATGCACTTTTGTTGTTTCCATTGGTTTCAATGCATTTTGGCCTAAAACGAGCATTTGCTGTTTTCTCTTAAACGCAACATGGGAGAAAAACCATTTCTCATCACATTTGTGGGCATTGTCTTCAACGCATTCTGTGAAGCTTTGAACTGTCTGTGCTTGCTACAAGAGGAGATATCACAAAGTATGTGCTTTTGTTGTTTCCATTGGTTTCAATGCATTTTGGCCTAAAATTAGCATTTGCTGTTTTCTCTTAAATGCAACATGGGGAAAATCCATTTTACATCACATTTGTGGGCCATGGTTTTCAACACATTCTGTAAAATGTTGAGCTGTCTGTATTTTCTACAAGAGGAGATATCACAAAGTATGCACATTTGTTGTTTCCATTGGTTTCTATGCATGTTGGCCTAAAACGAGCATTTTCTGTTTTCTCTTAAACGCAACATGGGAGAAAAACCATTTCACATCACATTTGTGGGTCTTGGTCTTCAACACATTCTGTGAAATTTTGAGCTGTCTGTGCTTGCTACAAGAGGAGATTTCGCAAAATATGCACTTTTGTTGTTTCCATTGGTTTCAATGCTTTTTGGCCTAAAACGAGCATTTTCTGTTTTCTCTTAAATGCAACATGGGGAAAAACTATTTCACATCATGTTTGTGGGTCTTCGTCTTCAACACATTCTGTGAAATTTTGAGCTGTCTGTGCTTGCTACAAGAGTAGATTTCGCAAAGTATGCACTTTTGTTGTTTCCATTGGTTTCAATGCATTTTGGCCTAAAATGAGCATTTGCTGTTTTCTCTTAAATGCAACATGGGAGAAAAATAATTTCACATCACATTTCTGGGCATTGGTCTTCAACAAATTCTGTGAAACTTTGAGCTGTCTGTTTGCTACAAGAGGAGATATCACAAAGTATGCACTTTTGTTGTTACCATTGGTTTCAATGCATTTTGGCCTAAAATGAGCTTTTGCTGTTTTCTCTTAAATGCAACATGGGAGAAAATCCATTTCACATCACATTTGTGGGTCTTCGTCTTCAACACATTCTGTGAAATTTTGAGCTGTCTGTGTTTGCTACAAGAGGAGATATCGCAAAGTATGCACTTTTGTTATTTCCATTGGTTTCAATGCATTTTGGCCTAAAACGAGCATTTGCTGTTTTCTCTTAAATGAAACATGGGAGAAAAACCATTTCATATCACATTTGTGGGTCTTGGTCTTCAACACTTTCTGTGAAATTTTGAGCTGTCTGTATTTGATACAAGAGGAGATATCACAAAGTATGCACTTTTGTTGTTTCCATTGGTTTCAATGCATTTTGGCCTAAAACGAGCATTTGCTGTTTTCTCTTAAACGCAACATGGGAGAAAAACCATTTCACATCACATTTGTGGGCATTGGTCTTCAACACATTCTGTGAAACTTTGAGCTGTCTGTGTTTGCTACAAGAGGAGATATCACAAAGTATGCACTTTTGTTGTTTCCATTGGTTTCAATGCATTTTGGCCTAAAATGAGCATTTGCTGTTTTCTCTTAAATGCAACATGGGATAAAATCCATTTCACATCACATTTGTGGGCATTGGTCTTCAACACATTCTGTGAAACTTTGAGCTGTCTGTGTTTGCTACAAGAGGAGATATCACAAAGTATGCACTTTTGTTGTTTCCATTGGTTTCAATGCATTTTGGCCTAAATGAGCATTTGCTGTTTTCTCTTAAATGCAACATTGGAGAAAATCCATTTCACATCACATTTGTGGGTCTTCGTCTTCAACACATTCTGTGAAACTTTGAGCTGTCTGTGTTTGCTACAAGAGGAGATATCACAAAGTATGCACTTTTGCTATTTCCATTGGTTTCAATGCATTTTTGGCCTAAAATGAGCATTTGCTGTTTTCTCTTAAACGAAACTTGGGAGAAAAACGATTTCATATCACATTTGTGGGTCTTGGTCTTCAACACTTTCTGTGAAATTTTGAGCTGTCTGTATTTGCTACAAGAGGAGATATCACAAAGTATGCACTTTTGTTGTTTCCACTGGTTTCAATGCATTTTGGCCTAAAACGAGCATTTGCTGTTTTCTCTTAAACGCAACATGGGAGAAAAACCATTTCATATCACATTTGTGGGCATTGTCTTCAACGCATTCTGTGAAGCTTTGAACTGTCTGTGCTTGCTACAAGAGGAGATATCACAAAGTATGTGCTTTTGTTGTTTCCATTGGTTTCAATGCATTTTGGCCTAAAATTAGCATTTGCTGTTTTCTCTTAAATGCAACATGGGGAAAATCCATTTTACATCACATTTGTGGGCCATGGTTTTCAACACATTATGTAAAATGTTGAGCTGTCTGTATTTTCTACAAGAGGAGATATCACAAAGTATGCACATTTGTTGTTTCCATTGGTTTCTATGCATGTTGGCCTAAAACGAGCATTTTCTGTTTTCTCTTGAACGCAACATGGGAGAAAAACCATTTCACATCACATTTGTGGGTCTTGGTCTTCAACACATTCTGTGAAATTTTGAGCTGTCTGTGCTTGCTACAAGAGGAGATTTCGCAAAGTATGCACTTTTGTTGTTTCCATTGGTTTCAATGCTTTTTGGCCTAAAACGAGCATTTTCTGTTTTCTCTTAAATGCAACATGGGGAAAAACTATTTCACATCATGTTTGTGGGCATTGGTCTTCAACACATTGTGTACAATTTTGAGCTGTCTGTGTTTGCTACATGAGGAGAATATCACAAAGCGCTTCTGCTGTTTCCATTGGTTTCAATGTATTTTGGCCTAAAACAAGCATTTGCTGTTTTCTCTTAAATGCAACATGGGTGAAAAACCATTTTACATCACATTTGTGGGCATTGGTCTTCAACACATTCTGTGAAATTTTGAGTTGTCTGTGTGTGCTACAAGAGGAGATATCACAAAGTATGCGCTTTTGTTGTTTCCATTGGTTTCAATGCATTTTGGCCTAAAATGAGCATTTGCTGTTTTCTCTTAAATGCAACATGGGGAAAATCCATTTTACATCACATTTGTGGGCCATGGTTTTCAACACATTCTGTTAAATGTTGAGCTGTCTGTATTTGCTACAAAAAGAGATATCACAAAGTATGCGCTTTTGTTGTTTCCATTGGTTTCAATGCATTTTGGCCTAAAACGAGCATTTGCTGTTTTCTATTAAACGCAACAAGGGAGAAAAACCATTTCACATCACATTTGTGGGTCTTGGTCTTCAACACATTCTGTGAAATTTTGAGCTGTCTGTGCTTGCTACAAGAGTAGATTTCGCTAAGTATGCACTTTTGTTGTTTCCATTGGTTTCAATGCATTTTGGCCTAAAGCCAGCATTTGTTGCTTTCTCTTAAACGCAACATGGGAGAAAAACCATTTCACATCACATTTGTGGGCATTGGTCTTCAACACATTCTGTGAAACTTTGAGCTGTCTGTGTTTGCTACAAGAGGAGATATCGCAAAGTATGCGCTTTTGTTATTTCCATTGGTTTCAATGCATTTTGGCCTAAAACGAGCATTTGCTGTTTTCTCTTAAATGAAACATGGGAGAAAAACCATTTCATATCACATTTGTGGGTCTTGGTCTTCAACACAATCTGTGAAATCTTGAGCTGTCCGTGTTTGCTACAAGAGGAGATATCACAAAGTATGCACTTTTGTTGTTTCCATTGGTTTCAATCCATTTTGGCCTAAAACGAGCATTTGCTGTTTTCTCTTAAACGCAACATGGGAGAAAAACCATTTCATATCACATTTGTGGGCATTGTCTTCAACGCATTCTGTGAAGCTTTGAACTGTCTGTGCTTGCTACAAGAGGAGATATCACAAAGTATGTGCTTTTGTTGTTTCCATTGGTTTCAAAGCATTTTGGCCTAAAATAAGCATTTTCTGTTTTCTCTTAAACGCAACATGGGAGAAAAACCATTTCACATCACATTTGTCAGTCTTGGTCTTCAACACATTCTGTGAAATTTTGAGCTGTCTGTGCTTGCTACAAGAGGAGATTTCGCAAAGAATGCACTTTTGTTGTTTCCATTGGTTTCAATGCTTTTTGGCCAAAAACGAGCATTTTCTGTTTTCTCTTAAATGGAACATGGGGAAAAACCATTTCACATCATGTTTGTGGGCATTGGTCTTCAACACATTGTGTACAATTTTGAGCTGTCTGTGTTTGCTACATGAGGAGAATATCACAAAGCGCTTCTGCTGTTTCCATTGGTTTCAATGTATTTTGGCCTAAAACGAGCATTTGCTGTTTTCTCTAAAATGCAACATGGGTGAAAAACCATTTTACATCACATTTGTGGGCATTGGTCTTCAACACATTCTGTGAAATTTTGAGTTGTCTGTGTGTGCTACAAGAGGAGATATCACAAAGTATGCGCTTTTGTTGTTTCCATTGGTTTCAATGCATTTTGGCCTAAAATGAGCATTTGCTGTTTTCTCTTAAATGCAACATGGGGAAAATCGATTTTACATCACATTTGTGGGCCATGGTTTTCAACACATTCTGTTAAATGTTGAGCTGTCTGTGTTTGCTACAAAAGGAGATATCACAAAGTATGCGCTTTTGTTGTTTCCATTGGTTTCAATGCATTTTGGCCTAAAACGAGCATTTGCTGTTTTCTCTTAAACGCAACATGGGAGAAAAACCATTTCACATCACATTTGTGGGTCTTGGTCTTCAACACATTCTGTGAAATATTGAGCTGTCTGTGCTTGCTACAAGAGTAGATTTCGCAAAGTATGCACTTTTGTTGTTTCCATTGGTTTCAATGCATTTTGGCCTAAAATGAGCTTTTGCTGTTTTCTCTTAATTGCAACATGGAAGAAAATCCATTTCACATCACATTTGTGGGTCTTCGTCTTCAACACATTCTGTGAAATTTTGAGCTGTCTGTGTTTGCTACAAGAGGAGATATCGCAAAGTATGCACTTTTGTTATTTCCATTGGATTCAATGCATTTTGGCCTAAAACGAGCATTTGCTGTTTTCTCTTAAATGAAACATGGGAGAAAAACCATTTCATATCACATTTGTGGGTCTTGGTCTTCAACACTTTCTGTGAAATTTTGAGCTGTCTGTGTTTGCTACAAAAGGAGATATCACAAAGCATGTGCTTTTGTTGTTTCCATTGGTTTCAATGCATTTTGGCCTAAAATGAGCATTTGCTGTTTTCTCTTAAATGCAAAATGGGGAAAATCCATTTTACATCACATTTGTGGGCCATGGATTTCAACACATTCTGTAAAATGTTGAGCTGTCTGTATTTTCTACAAGAGGAGATATCACAAAGTATGCACATTTGTTGTTTCCATTGGTTTCTATTCATGTTGGCCTAAAACGAGCATTTTCTGTTTTCTCTTAAACGCAACATGGGAGAAAAACCATTTCACATCACATTTGTGGGTCTTGGTCTTCAACACATTCTGTGAAATTTTGAGCTGTCTGTGCTTGCTACAAGAGGAGATTTCGCAAAGTATGCACTTTTGTTGTTTCCATTGGTTTCAATGCTTTTTGGCCTAAAACGAGCATTTTCTGTTTTCTCTTAAATGCAACATGGGGAAAAACCATTTCACATCATGTTTGTGGGCATTGGTCTTCAACACATTGTGTACAATTTTGAGCTGTCTGTGTTTGCTACATGAGGAGAATATCACAAAGCGCTTCTGCTGTTTCCATTGGTTTCAATGCATTTTGGCCTAAAATGAGCATTTGCTGTTTTCTCTTAAATGCAACATGGGGAAAATCCATTTTACATCACATTTGTGGGCCATGGTTTTCAACACATTCTGTTAAATGTTGAGCTGTCTGTGTTTGCTACAAAAGGAGATATCACAAAGTATGCGCTTTTGTTGTTTCCATTGGTTTCAATGCATTTTGGCCTAAAACGAGCATTTGCTGTTTTCTCTTAAATGCAACATTGGTGAAAATCCATTTCATATCACATTTGTGGGTCTTGGTCTTCAACACAATCTGTGAAATCTTGAGCTGTCCGTGTTTGCTACAAGAGGAGATATCACAAAGTATGCACTTTTGTTGTTTCCATTGGTTTCAATGCATTTTGGCCTAAAACGAGCATTAGCTGTTTTCTCTTAAACGCAACATGGGAGAAAAACCATTTCATATCACATTTGTGGGCATTGTCTTCAACGCATTCTGTGAAGCTTTGAACTGTCTGTGCTTGCTACAAGAGGAGATATCACAAAGTATGTGCTTTTGTTGTTTCCATTGGTTTCAATGCATTTTGGCCTAAAATAAGCATTTTCTGTTATCTCTTAAACGCAACATGGGAGAAAAACCATTTCACATCACATTTGTCGGTCTTGGTCTTCAACACATTCTGTGAAATTTTGAGCTGTCTGTGCTTGCTACAAGAGGAGATTTCGCAAAGTATGCACTTTTGTTGTTTCCATTGGTTTCAGTGCTTTTTGGCCAAAAACGAGCATTTTCTGTTTTCTCTTAAATGCAACATGGGGAAAAACCATTTCACATCATGTTTGTGGGCATTGGTCTTCAACACATTGTGTACAATTTTGAGCTGTCTGTGTTTGCTACATGAGGAGAATATCACAAAGCGCTTCTGCTGTTTCCATTGGTTTCAATGTATTTTGGCCTAAAACAAGCATTTGCTGTTTTCTCTTAAATGCAACATGGGTGAAAAACCATTTTACATCACATTTGTGGGCATTGGTCTTCAACACATTCTGTGAAATTTTGAGTTGTCTGTGTGTGCTACAAGAGGAGATATCACAAAGTATGCGCTTTTGTTGTTTCCATTGGTTTCAATGCATTTTGGCCTAAAATGAGCATTTGCTGTTTTCTCTTAAATGCAACATGGGGAAAATCGATTTTACATCACATTTGTGGGCCATGGTTTTCAACACATTCTGTTAAATATTGAGCTGTCTGTGCTTGCTACAAGAGTAGATTTCGCAAAGTATGCACTTTTGTTGGTTCCATTGGTTTCAATGCATTTTGGCCTAAAATGAGCATTTGCTGTTTTCTCTTAAACGAAACATGGGAGAAAAACCATTTCACATCACATTTGTGGGCATTGGTCTTCAACACTTTCTGTGAAATTTTGAGCTGTCTGTGTTTGCTACAAGAGGAGATATCACAAAGTATGCACTTTTGTTGTTACCATTGGTTTCAATGCATTTTGGCCTAAAATGAGCTTTTGCTGTTTTCTCTTAAATGCAACATGGGAGAAAATCCATTTCACATCACATTTGTGGGTCTTCGTCTTCAACACATTCTGTGAAATTTTGAGCTGTCTGTGTTTGCTACAAGAGGAGACATCGCAAAGTATGCACTTTTGTTATTTCCATTGGTTTCAATGCATTTTGGCCTAAAACGAGCATTTGCTGTTTTCTCTTAAATGAAACATGGGAGAAAAACCATTTCATATCACATTTGTGGGTCTTGGTCTTCAACACTTTCTGTGAAATTTTGAGCTGTCTGTATTTGATACAAGAGGAGATATCACAAAGTATGCACTTTTGTTGTTTCCATTGGTTTCAATGCATTTTGGCCTAAAACGAGCATTTGCTGTTTTCTCTTAAACGCAACATGGGAGAAAAACCATTTCACATCACATTTGTGGGCATTGGTCTTCAACACATTCTGTGAAACTTTGAGCTGTCTGTGTTTGCTACAAGAGGAGATATCACAAAGTATGCACTTTTGTTGTTTCCATTGGTTTCAATGCATTTTGGCCTAAAATGAGCTGTTTGCTGTTTTCTCTTAAACGAAACATGGGAGAAAAACCATTTCATATCACATTTGTGGGTCTTGGTCTTCAACACTTTCTGTGAAATTTTGAGCTGTCTGTATTTGCTACAAGAGGAGATATCACAAAGTATGCACTTTTGTTGTTTCCACTGGTTTCAATGCATTTTGGCCTAAAACGAGCATTTGCTGTTTTCTCTTAAACGCAACATGGGAGAAAAATAATTTCACATCACATTTGTGGGCATTGGTCTTCAACACATTCTGTGAAACTTTGAGCTGTCTGTGTTTGCTACAAGAGGAGATATCACAAAGTATGCACTTTTGTTGTTACCATTGGTTTCAATGCATTTTGGCCTAAAATGAGCATTTGCTGTTTTCTCTTAAATGCAACATGGGAGAAAATCCATTTCACATCACATTTGTGGGTCTTCGTCTTCAACACATTCTGTGAAATTTTGAGCTGTCTGTGTTTGCTACAAGAGGAGATATCGCAAAGTATGCACTTTTGTTGTTTCCATTGGTTTCAATGCATTTTGGCCTAAAACGAGCATTTGCTGTTTTCTCTTAATTGAAACATGGGAGAAAAACCATTTCATATCACATTTGTGGGTCTTGGTCTTCAACACATTCTGTGAAATCTTGAGCTGTCCGTGTTTGCTACAAGAGGAAATATCACAAAGTATGCACTTTTGTTGTTTCCATTGGTTTCAATGCATTTTGGCCTAAAACGAGCATTTGCTGTTTTCTCTTAAACGCAACATGGGAGAAAAACCATTTCTCATCACATTTGTGGGCATTGTCTTCAACGCATTCTGTGAAGCTTTGAACTGTCTGTGCTTGCTACAAGAGGAGATATCACAAAGTATGTGCTTTTGTTGTTTCCATTGGTTTCAATGCATTTTGGCCTAAAATTAGCATTTGCTGTTTTCTCTTAAATGCAACATGGGGAAAATCCATTTTACATCACATTTGTGGGCCATGGTTTTCAACACATTCTGTAAAATGTTGAGCTGTCTGTATTTTCTACAAGAGGAGATATCACAAAGTATGCACATTTGTTGTTTCCATTGGTTTCTATGCATGTTGGCCTAAAACAAGCATTTTCTGTTTTCTCTTAAACGCAACATGGGAGAAAAACCATTTCACATCACATTTGTGGGTCTTGGTCTTCAACACATCCAGTGAAATTTTGAGCTGTCTGTGCTTGCTACAAGAGGAGATTTCGCAAAATATGCACTTTTGTTGTTTCCATTGGTTTCAATGCTTTTTGGCCTAAAACGAGCATTTTCTGTTTTCTCTTAAATGCAACATGGGGAAAAACTATTTCACATCATGTTTGTGGGTCTTCGTCTTCAACACATTCTGTGAAATTTTGAGCTGTCTGTGCTTGCTACAAGAGTAGATTTCGCAAAGTATGCACTTTTGTTGTTTCCATTGGTTTCAATGCATTTTGGCCTAAAACGAGCATTTGCTGTTTTCTCTTAAATGCAACATGGGAGAAAAATAATTTCACATCACATTTCTGGGCATTGGTCTTCAACAAATTCTGTGAAACTTTGAGCTGTCTGTTTGCTACAAGAGGAGATATCACAAAGTATGCACTTTTGTTGTTACCATTGGTTTCAATGCATTTTGGCCTAAAATGAGCTTTTGCTGTTTTCTCTTAAATGCAACATGGGAGAAAATCCATTTCACATCACATTTGTGGGTCTTCGTCTTCAACACATTCTGTGAAATTTTGAGCTGTCTGTGTTTGCTACAAGAGGAGATATCGCAAAGTATGCACTTTTGTTATTTCCATTGGTTTCAATGCATTTTGGCCTAAAACGAGCATTTGCTGTTTTCTCTTAAATGAAACATGGGAGAAAAACCATTTCATATCACATTTGTGGGTCTTGGTCTTCAACACTTTCTGTGAAATTTTGAGCTGTCTGTATTTGATACAAGAGGAGATATCACAAAGTATGCACTTTTGTTGTTTCCATTGGTTTCAATGCATTTTGGCCTAAAACGAGCATTTGCTGTTTTCTCTTAAACGCAACATGGGAGAAAAACCATTTCACATCACATTTGTGGGCATTGGTCTTCAACACATTCTGTGAAACTTTGAGCTGTCTGTGTTTGCTACAAGAGGAGATATCACAAAGTATGCACTTTTGTTGTTTCCATTGGTTTCAATGCATTTTGGCCTAAAATGAGCATTTGCTGTTTTCTCTTAAATGCAACATGGGATAAAATCCATTTCACATCACATTTGTGGGCATTGGTCTTCAACACATTCTGTGAAACTTTGAGCTGTCTGTGTTTGCTACAAGAGGAGATATCACAAAGTATGCACTTTTGTTGTTTCCATTGGTTTCAATGCATTTTGGCCTAAATGAGCATTTGCTGTTTTCTCTTAAATGCAACATTGGAGAAAATCCATTTCACATCACATTTGTGGGTCTTCGTCTTCAACACATTCTGTGAAACTTTGAGCTGTCTGTGTTTGCTACAAGAGGAGATATCACAAAGTATGCACTTTTGCTATTTCCATTGGTTTCAATGCATTTTTGGCCTAAAATGAGCATTTGCTGTTTTCTCTTAAACGCAACATGGGAGAAAAACCATTTCATATCACATTTGTGGGCATTGTCTTCAACGCATTCTGTGAAGCTTTGAACTGTCTGTGCTTGCTACAAGAGGAGATATCACAAAGTATGTGCTTTTGTTGTTTCCATTGGTTTCAATGCATTTTGGCCTAAAATTAGCATTTGCTGTTTTCTCTTAAATGCAACATGGGGAAAATCCATTTTACATCACATTTGTGGGCCATGGTTTTCAACACATTATGTAAAATGTTGAGCTGTCTGTATTTTCTACAAGAGGAGATATCACAAAGTATGCACATTTGTTGTTTCCATTGGTTTCTATGCATGTTGGCCTAAAACGAGCATTTTCTGTTTTCTCTTGAACGCAACATGGGAGAAAAACCATTTCACATCACATTTGTGGGTCTTGGTCTTCAACACATTCTGTGAAATTTTGAGCTGTCTGTGCTTGCTACAAGAGGAGATTTCGCAAAGTATGCACTTTTGTTGTTTCCATTGGTTTCAATGCTTTTTGGCCTAAAACGAGCATTTTCTGTTTTCTCTTAAATGCAACATGGGGAAAAACTATTTCACATCATGTTTGTGGGCATTGGTCTTCAACACATTGTGTACAATTTTGAGCTGTCTGTGTTTGCTACATGAGGAGAATATCACAAAGCGCTTCTGCTGTTTCCATTGGTTTCAATGTATTTTGGCCTAAAACAAGCATTTGCTGTTTTCTCTTAAATGCAACATGGGTGAAAAACCATTTTACATCACATTTGTGGGCATTGGTCTTCAACACATTCTGTGAAATTTTGAGTTGTCTGTGTGTGCTACAAGAGGAGATATCACAAAGTATGCGCTTTTGTTGTTTCCATTGGTTTCAATGCATTTTGGCCTAAAATGAGCATTTGCTGTTTTCTCTTAAATGCAACATGGGGAAAATCCATTTTACATCACATTTGTGGGCCATGGTTTTCAACACATTCTGTTAAATGTTGAGCTGTCTGTATTTGCTACAAAAAGAGATATCACAAAGTATGCGCTTTTGTTGTTTCCATTGGTTTCAATGCATTTTGGCCTAAAACGAGCATTTGCTGTTTTCTCTTAAACGCAACAAGGGAGAAAAACCATTTCACATCACATTTGTGGGTCTTGGTCTTCAACACATTCTGTGAAATTTTGAGCTGTCTGTGCTTGCTACAAGAGTAGATTTCGCTAAGTATGCACTTTTGTTGTTTCCATTGGTTTCAATGCATTTTGGCCTAAAGCCAGCATTTGTTGCTTTCTCTTAAACGCAACATGGGAGAAAAACCATTTCACATCACATTTGTGGGCATTGGTCTTCAACACATTCTGTGAAACTTTGAGCTGTCTGTGTTTGCTACAAGAGGAGATATCGCAAAGTATGCGCTTTTGTTATTTCCATTGGTTTCAATGCATTTTGGCCTAAAACGAGCATTTGCTGTTTTCTCTTAAATGAAACATGGGAGAAAAACCATTTCATATCACATTTGTGGGTCTTGGTCTTCAACACAATCTGTGAAATCTTGAGCTGTCCGTGTTTGCTACAAGAGGAGATATCACAAAGTATGCACTTTTGTTGTTTCCATTGGTTTCAATCCATTTTGGCCTAAAACGAGCATTTGCTGTTTTCTCTTAAACGCAACATGGGAGAAAAACCATTTCATATCACATTTGTGGGCATTGTCTTCAACGCATTCTGTGAAGCTTTGAACTGTCTGTGCTTGCTACAAGAGGAGATATCACAAAGTATGTGCTTTTGTTGTTTCCATTGGTTTCAAAGCATTTTGGCCTAAAATAAGCATTTTCTGTTTTCTCTTAAACGCAACATGGGAGAAAAACCATTTCACATCACATTTGTCAGTCTTGGTCTTCAACACATTCTGTGAAATTTTGAGCTGTCTGTGCTTGCTACAAGAGGAGATTTCGCAAAGAATGCACTTTTGTTGTTTCCATTGGTTTCAATGCTTTTTGGCCAAAAACGAGCATTTTCTGTTTTCTCTTAAATGGAACATGGGGAAAAACCATTTCACATCATGTTTGTGGGCATTGGTCTTCAACACATTGTGTACAATTTTGAGCTGTCTGTGTTTGCTACATGAGGAGAATATCACAAAGCGCTTCTGCTGTTTCCATTGGTTTCAATGTATTTTGGCCTAAAACGAGCATTTGCTGTTTTCTCTAAAATGCAACATGGGTGAAAAACCATTTTACATCACATTTGTGGGCATTGGTCTTCAACACATTCTGTGAAATTTTGAGTTGTCTGTGTGTGCTACAAGAGGAGATATCACAAAGTATGCGCTTTTGTTGTTTCCATTGGTTTCAATGCATTTTGGCCTAAAATGAGCATTTGCTGTTTTCTCTTAAATGCAACATGGGGAAAATCGATTTTACATCACATTTGTGGGCCATGGTTTTCAACACATTCTGTTAAATGTTGAGCTGTCTGTGTTTGCTACAAAAGGAGATATCACAAAGTATGCGCTTTTGTTGTTTCCATTGGTTTCAATGCATTTTGGCCTAAAACGAGCATTTGCTGTTTTCTCTTAAACGCAACATGGGAGAAAAACCATTTCACATCACATTTGTGGGTCTTGGTCTTCAACACATTCTGTGAAATATTGAGCTGTCTGTGCTTGCTACAAGAGTAGATTTCGCAAAGTATGCACTTTTGTTGTTTCCATTGGTTTCAATGCATTTTGGCCTAAAATGAGCTTTTGCTGTTTTCTCTTAATTGCAACATGGAAGAAAATCCATTTCACATCACATTTGTGGGTCTTCGTCTTCAACACATTCTGTGAAATTTTGAGCTGTCTGTGTTTGCTACAAGAGGAGATATCGCAAAGTATGCACTTTTGTTATTTCCATTGGATTCAATGCATTTTGGCCTAAAACGAGCATTTGCTGTTTTCTCTTAAATGAAACATGGGAGAAAAACCATTTCATATCACATTTGTGGGTCTTGGTCTTCAACACTTTCTGTGAAATTTTGAGCTGTCTGTATTTGATACAAGAGGAGATATCACAAAGTATGCACTTTTGTTGTTTCCATTGGTTTCAATGCATTTTGGCCTAAAACGAGCATTTGCTGTTTTCTCTTAAATGCAACATGGGAGAAAAACCATTTCACATCACATTTGTGGGCATTGGTCTTCAACACATTCTGTGAAACTTTGAGCTGTCTGTGTTTGCTACAAGAGGAGATATCACAAAGTATGCACTTTTGTTGTTTCCATTGGTTTCAATGCATTTTGGCCTAAAATGAGCATTTGCTGTTTTCTCTTAAATGCAACATGGGAGAAAATCCATTTCACATCACATTTGTGGGTCTTCGTCTTCAACACATTTTGTGAAATTTTGAGCTGTCTGTGTTAGCAACAAGAGGAGATATCACAAAGTATGCACTTTTGTTATTTCCATTGGTTTCAATGCATTTTGGCCTAAAACGAACATTTTCTTTTTTCTCTTAAACGAAACATGGGAGTAAAACCATTTCATATCACATTTGTGGGTCTTGGTCTTCAACACTTTCTGTGAAATCTTGAGCTGTCTGTATTTGCTACAAGAGGAGATATCACAAAGTATGCGCTTTTGTTGTTTCCATTGGTTTCAATGCATTTTGGCCTAAAACAAGCATTTGCTGTTTTCTCTTAAACGCAACATGGGAGAAAAACTATTTCACATCAAATTTGTGGGCCTTGGTCTTCAGCACATTGAGTGAAATTTTTAGCTGTCTGTGTTTGCTACAAGAGGAGATATCACAAAGTATGCACTTTTGTTGTTTCCATTGGTTTCAGTGCATTTTGGCCTAAAACGAGCATTTGCTGTTTTCTCTTAAACGTAACATCGGAGAAAAATCATTTCTCATCACATTTGTGGGCATTGGTCTTCAACACATTCTGTGAAACTTTGAGCAGTCTGTGTTTGCTACAAGAGGAGATATCTCAAAGAATATGCTTTTGTTGTTTCCATTGGTTTCAATGCATTTTGGCCTAAAACGAGCATTTGCTGTTTTCTCTTACAAGCAAGAAGGGAGAAAAACCATTTCACATCACATTTGTGGGTCTTGGTCTTCAACACTTTCTGTGAAATCTTGAGCTGTCTGTATTTGCTACAAGAAGAGATTTCAAAAAGTATGCGCTTTTGTTGTTTCCATTCGTTTCAATGCATTTTGGCCTAAAACGAGCATTTGCTGTTTTCTCTTGAAGGCAACATGGGAGAAAAACCATTTCACATCAAATTTGTGGGCATTGGTCTTCAGCACATTCAGTGAAATTTTGAGCTGTCTGTGTTTGCTACAAGAGGAGATATCACAAAGTATGCACTTTAGTTGTTTCCATTGGTTTCAATGCATTTTGGCCTAAAACGAGCATTTGCTGTTTTCTCTTAAACGCAACATGGGAGAAAAACCATTTCATATCACATTTGTGGGCATTGTCTTCAACGCATTCTGTGAAGCTTTGAACTGTCTGTGCTTGCTACAAGAGGAGATATCACAAAGTATGTGCTTTTGTTGTTTCCATTGGTTTCAATGCATTTTGGCCTAAAATGAGCATTTGCTGTTTTCTCTTAAATGCAACATGGGGAAAATCGATTTTACATCACATTTGTGGGCCATGGTTTTCAACACATTCTGTTAAATGTTGAGCTGTCTGTGTTTGCTACAAAAGGAGATATCACAAAGTATGCGCTTTTGTTGTTTCCATTGGTTTCAATGCATTTTGGCCTAAAACAAGCATTTGCTGTTTTCTCTTAAACGCAACATGGGAGAAAAACTATTTCACATCAAATTTGTGGGCCTTGGTCTTCAGCACATTGAGTGAAATTTTTAGCTGTCTGTGTTTGCTACAAGAGGAGATATCACAAAGTATGCACTTTTGTTGTTTCCATTGGTTTCAGTGCATTTTGGCCTAAAACGAGCATTTGCTGTTTTCTCTTAAACGTAACATCGGAGAAAAATCATTTCTCATCACATTTGTGGGCATTGGTCTTCAACACATTCTGTGAAACTTTGAGCAGTCTGTGTTTGCTACAAGAGGAGATATCTCAAAGAATATGCTTTTGTTGTTTCCATTGGTTTCAATGCATTTTGGCCTAAAACGAGCATTTGCTGTTTTCTCTTACATGCAAGAAGGGAGAAAAACCATTTCACATCACATTTGTGGGTCTTGGTCTTCAACACTTTCTGTGAAATCTTGAGCTGTCTGTATTTGCTACAAGAAGAGATTTCAAAAAGTATGCGCTTTTGTTGTTTCCATTCGTTTCAATGCATTTTGGCCTAAAACGAGCATTTGCTGTTTTCTCTTGAAGGCAACATGGGAGAAAAACCATTTCACTTCAAATTTGTGGGCATTGGTCTTCAGCACATTCAGTGAAATTTTGAGCAGTCTGTGTTTGCTACAAGAGGAGATATCACAAAGTATGCACTTTAGTTGTTTCCATTGGTTTCAATGCATTTTGGCCTAAAACGAGCATTTGCTGTTTTCTCTTAAACGCAACATGGGAGAAAAACCATTTCACATCACATTTGTGGGTCTTGGTCTTCAACACATTCTGTGAAATTTTGAGCTGTCTGTGCTTGCTACAAGAGTAGATTTCGCAATGTATGCACTTTTGTTGTTTCCATTGGTTTCAATGCATTTTGGCCTAAAATGAGCTTTTGCTGTTTTCTCTTAATTGCAACATGGAAGAAAATCCATTTCACATCACATTTGTGGGTCTTCGTCTTCAACACATTCTGTGAAATTTTGAGCTGTCTGTGTTTGCTACAAGAGGAGATATCGCAAAGTATGCACTTTTGTTATTTCCATTGGATTCAATGCATTTTGGCCTAAAACGAGCATTTGCTGTTTTCTCTTAAATGAAACATGGGAGAAAAACCATTTCATATCACATTTGTGGGTCTTGGTCTTCAACACTTTCTGTGAAATTTTGAGCTGTCTGTATTTGATACAAGAGGAGATATCACAAAGTATGCACTTTTGTTGTTTCCATTGGTTTCAATGCATTTTTGCCTAAAACGAGCATTTGCTGTTTTCTCTTAAACGCAACATGGGAGAAAAACCATTTCACATCACATTTGTGGGCATTGGTCTTCAACACATTCTGTGAAACTTTGAGCTGTCTGTGTTTGCTACAAGAGGAGATATCACAAAGTATGCACTTTTGTTGTTTCCATTGGTTTCAATGCATTTTGGCCTAAAATGAGCATTTGCTGTTTTCTCTTAAACGCAACATGGGAGAAAAACCATTTCACATCAAATTTGTGGGCCTTGGTCTTCAGCACATTGAGTGAAATTTTTAGCTGTCTGTGTTTGCTACAAGAGGAGATATCACAAAGTATGCACTTTTGTTGTTTCCATTGGTTTCAGTGCATTTTGGCCTAAAACGAGCATTTGCTGTTTTCTCTTAAACGTAACATCGGAGAAAAATCATTTCTCATCACATTTGTGGGCATTGGTCTTCAACACATTCTGTGAAACTTTGAGCAGTCTGTGTTTGCTACAAGAGGAGATATCTCAAAGAATATGCTTTTGTTGTTTCCATTGGTTTCAATGCATTTTGGCCTAAAACGAGCATTTGCTGTTTTCTCTTAAATGCAACATGGGGAAAATCGATTTTACATCACATTTGTGGGCCATGGTTTTCAACACATTCTGTTAAATGTTGAGCTGTCTGTGTTTGCTACAAAAGGAGATATCACAAAGTATGCGCTTTTGTTGTTTCCATTGGTTTCAATGCATTTTGGCCTAAAACGAGCATTTGCTGTTTTCTCTTAAACGCAACATGGGAGAAAAACCATTTCACATCACATTTGTGGGTCTTGGTCTTCAACACATTCTGTGAAATATTGAGCTGTCTGTGCTTGCTACAAGAGTAGATTTCGCAAAGTATGCACTTTTGTTGTTTCCATTGGTTTCAATGCATTTTGGCCTAAAATGAGCTTTTGCTGTTTTCTCTTAATTGCAACATGGAAGAAAATCCATTTCACATCACATTTGTGGGTCTTCGTCTTCAACACATTCTGTGAAATTTTGAGCTGTCTGTGTTTGCTACAAGAGGAGATATCGCAAAGTATGCACTTTTGTTATTTCCATTGGATTCAATGCATTTTGGCCTAAAACGAGCATTTGCTGTTTTCTCTTAAATGAAACATGGGAGAAAAACCATTTCATATCACATTTGTGGGTCTTGGTCTTCAACACTTTCTGTGAAATTTTGAGCTGTCTGTATTTGATACAAGAGGAGATATCACAAAGTATGCACTTTTGTTGTTTCCATTGGTTTCAATGCATTTTGGCCTAAAACGAGCATTTGCTGTTTTCTCTTAAATGCAACATGGGAGAAAAACCATTTCACATCACATTTGTGGGCATTGGTCTTCAACACATTCTGTGAAACTTTGAGCTGTCTGTGTTTGCTACAAGAGGAGATATCACAAAGTATGCACTTTTGTTGTTTCCATTGGTTTCAATGCATTTTGGCCTAAAATGAGCATTTGCTGTTTTCTCTTAAATGCAACATGGGAGAAAATCCATTTCACATCACATTTGTGGGTCTTCGTCTTCAACACATTTTGTGAAATTTTGAGCTGTCTGTGTTAGCAACAAGAGGAGATATCACAAAGTATGCACTTTTGTTATTTCCATTGGTTTCAATGCATTTTGGCCTAAAACGAACATTTTCTTTTTTCTCTTAAACGAAACATGGGAGTAAAACCATTTCATATCACATTTGTGGGTCTTGGTCTTCAACACTTTCTGTGAAATCTTGAGCTGTCTGTATTTGCTACAAGAGGAGATATCACAAAGTATGCGCTTTTGTTGTTTCCATTCGTTTCAATGCATTTTGGCCTAAAACAAGCATTTGCTGTTTTCTCTTAAACGCAACATGGGAGAAAAACTATTTCACATCAAATTTGTGGGCCTTGGTCTTCAGCACATTGAGTGAAATTTTTAGCTGTCTGTGTTTGCTACAAGAGGAGATATCACAAAGTATGCACTTTTGTTGTTTCCATTGGTTTCAGTGCATTTTGGCCTAAAACGAGCATTTGCTGTTTTCTCTTAAACGTAACATCGGAGAAAAATCATTTCTCATCACATTTGTGGGCATTGGTCTTCAACACATTCTGTGAAACTTTGAGCAGTCTGTGTTTGCTACAAGAGGAGATATCTCAAAGAATATGCTTTTGTTGTTTCCATTGGTTTCAATGCATTTTGGCCTAAAACGAGCATTTGCTGTTTTCTCTTACATGCAAGAAGGGAGAAAAACCATTTCACATCACATTTGTGGGTCTTGGTCTTCAACACTTTCTGTGAAATCTTGAGCTGTCTGTATTTGCTACAAGAAGAGATTTCAAAAAGTATGCGCTTTTGTTGTTTCCATTCGTTTCAATGCATTTTGGCCTAAAACGAGCATTTGCTGTTTTCTCTTGAAGGCAACATGGGAGAAAAACCATTTCACATCAAATTTGTGGGCATTGGTCTTCAGCACATTCAGTGAAATTTTGAGCTGTCTGTGTTTGCTACAAGAGGAGATATCACAAAGTATGCACTTTAGTTGTTTCCATTGGTTTCAATGCATTTTGGCCTAAAACGAGCATTTGCTGTTTTCTCTTAAACGCAACATGGGAGAAAAACCATTTCATATCACATTTGTGGGCATTGTCTTCAACGCATTCTGTGAAGCTTTGAACTGTCTGTGCTTGCTACAAGAGGAGATATCACAAAGTATGTGCTTTTGTTGTTTCCATTGGTTTCAATGCATTTTGGCCTAAAATGAGCATTTGCTGTTTTCTCTTAAATGCAACATGGGGAAAATCGATTTTACATCACATTTGTGGGCCATGGTTTTCAACACATTCTGTTAAATGTTGAGCTGTCTGTGTTTGCTACAAAAGGAGATATCACAAAGTATGCGCTTTTGTTGTTTCCATTGGTTTCAATGCATTTTGGCCTAAAACAAGCATTTGCTGTTTTCTCTTAAACGCAACATGGGAGAAAAACTATTTCACATCAAATTTGTGGGCCTTGGTCTTCAGCACATTGAGTGAAATTTTTAGCTGTCTGTGTTTGCTACAAGAGGAGATATCACAAAGTATGCACTTTTGTTGTTTCCATTGGTTTCAGTGCATTTTGGCCTAAAACGAGCATTTGCTGTTTTCTCTTAAACGTAACATCGGAGAAAAATCATTTCTCATCACATTTGTGGGCATTGGTCTTCAACACATTCTGTGAAACTTTGAGCAGTCTGTGTTTGCTACAAGAGGAGATATCTCAAAGAATATGCTTTTGTTGTTTCCATTGGTTTCAATGCATTTTGGCCTAAAACGAGCATTTGCTGTTTTCTCTTACATGCAAGAAGGGAGAAAAACCATTTCACATCACATTTGTGGGTCTTGGTCTTCAACACTTTCTGTGAAATCTTGAGCTGTCTGTATTTGCTACAAGAAGAGATTTCAAAAAGTATGCGCTTTTGTTGTTTCCATTCGTTTCAATGCATTTTGGCCTAAAACGAGCATTTGCTGTTTTCTCTTGAAGGCAACATGGGAGAAAAACCATTTCACATCAAATTTGTGGGCATTGGTCTTCAGCACATTCAGTGAAATTTTGAGCTGTCTGTGTTTGCTACAAGAGGAGATATCACAAAGTATGCACTTTAGTTGTTTCCATTGGTTTCAATGCATTTTGGCCTAAAACGAGCATTTGCTGTTTTCTCTTAAACGCAATATGGGAGAAAAACCATTTCACATCACATTTGTGGGTCTTGGTCTTCAACACATTCTGTGAAATTTTGAGCTGTCTGTGCTTGCTACAAGAGTAGATTTCGCAATGTATGCACTTTTGTTGTTTCCATTGGTTTCAATGCATTTTGGCCTAAAATGAGCTTTTGCTGTTTTCTCTTAATTGCAACATGGAAGAAAATCCATTTCACATCACATTTGTGGGTCTTCGTCTTCAACACATTCTGTGAAATTTTGAGCTGTCTGTGTTTGCTACAAGAGGAGATATCGCAAAGTATGCACTTTTGTTATTTCCATTGGATTCAATGCATTTTGGCCTAAAACGAGCATTTGCTGTTTTCTCTTAAATGAAACATGGGAGAAAAACCATTTCATATCACATTTGTGGGTCTTGGTCTTCAACACTTTCTGTGAAATTTTGAGCTGTCTGTATTTGATACAAGAGGAGATATCACAAAGTATGCACTTTTGTTGTTTCCATTGGTTTCAATGCATTTTTGCCTAAAACGAGCATTTGCTGTTTTCTCTTAAACGCAACATGGGAGAAAAACCATTTCACATCACATTTGTGGGCATTGGTCTTCAACACATTCTGTGAAACTTTGAGCTGTCTGTGTTTGCTACAAGAGGAGATATCACAAAGTATGCACTTTTGTTGTTTCCATTGGTTTCAATGCATTTTGGCCTAAAATGAGCATTTGCTGTTTTCTCTTAAATGCAACATGGGAGAAAATCCATTTCACATCACATTTGTGGGTCTTCGTCTTCAACACATTCTGTGAAATTTTGAGCTGTCTGTGTTAGCAACAAGAGGAGATATCACAAAGTATGCACTTTTGTTATTTCCATTGGTTTCAATGCATTTTGGCCTAAAACGAACATTTTCTTTTTTCTCCTAAACGAAACATGGGAGTAAAACCATTTCATATCACATTTGTGGGTCTTGGTCTTCAACACTTTCTGTGAAATCTTGAGCTGTCTGTATTTGCTACAAGAGGAGATATCACAAAGTATGCGCTTTTGTTGTTTCCATTCGTTTCAATGCATTTTGGCCTAAAACAAGCATTTGCTGTTTTCTCTTAAACGCAACATGGGAGAAAAACTATTTCACATCAAATTTGTGGGCCTTGGTCTTCAGCACATTGAGTGAAATTTTTAGCTGTCTGTGTTTGCTACAAGAGGAGATATCACAAAGTATGCACTTTTGTTGTTTCCATTGGTTTCAGTGCATTTTGGCCTAAAACGAGCATTTGCTGTTTTCTCTTAAACGTAACATCGGAGAAAAATCATTTCTCATCACATTTGTGGGCATTGGTCTTCAACACATTCTGTGAAACTTTGAGCAGTCTGTGTTTGCTACAAGAGGAGATATCTCAAAGAATATGCTTTTGTTGTTTCCATTGGTTTCAATGCATTTTGGCCTAAAACGAGCATTTGCTGTTTTCTCTTACACGCAAGAAGGGAGAAAAACCATTTCACATCACATTTGTGGGTCTTGGTCTTCAACACTTTCTGTGAAATCTTGAGCTGTCTGTATTTGCTACAAGAAGAGATTTCAAAAAGTATGCGCTTTTGTTGTTTCCATTCGTTTCAATGCATTTTGGCCTAAAACGAGCATTTGCTGTTTTCTCTTGAAGGCAACATGGGAGAAAAACCATTTCACATCAAATTTGTGGGCATTGGTCTTCAGCACATTCAGTGAAATTTTGAGCTGTCTGTGTTTGCTACAAGAGGAGATATCACAAAGTATGCACTTTAGTTGTTTCCATTGGTTTCAATGCATTTTGGCCTAAAACGAGCATTTGCTGTTTTCTCTTAAACGCAACATGGGAGAAAAACCATTTCATATCACATTTGTGGGCATTGTCTTCAACGCATTCTGTGAAGCTTTGAACTGTCTGTGCTTGCTACAAGAGGAGATATCACAAAGTATGTGCTTTTGTTGTTTCCATTGGTTTCAATGCATTTTGGCCTAAAATGAGCATTTGCTGTTTTCTCTTAAATGCAACATGGGGAAAATCCATTTTACATCACATTTGTGGGCCATGGTTTTCAACACATTCTGTTAAATGTTGAGCTGTCTGTGTTTGCTACAAAAGGAGATATCACAAAGTATGCGCTTTTGTTGTTTCCATTGGTTTCAATGCATTTTGGCCTAAAACGAGCATTTGCTGTTTTCTCTTAAACGCAACATGGGAGAAAAACCATTTCACATCACATTTGTGGGTCTTGGTCTTCAACACATTCTGTGAAATTTTGAGCTGTCTGTGCTTGCTACAAGAGTAGATTTCGCAAAGTATGCACTTTTGTTGTTTCCATTGGTTTCAATGCATTTTGGCCTAAAATGAGCTTTTGCTGTTTTCTCTTAATTGCAACATGGAAGAAAATCCATTTCACATCACATTTGTGGGTCTTCGTCTTAAACACATTCTGTGAAATTTTGAGCTGTCTGTGTTTGCTACAAGAGGAGATATCGCAAAGTATGCACTTTTGTTATTTCCATTGGATTCAATGCATTTTGGCCTAAAACGAGCATTTGCTGTTTTCTCTTAAATGAAACATGGGAGAAAAACCATTTCATATCACATTTGTGGGTCTTGGTCTTCAACACTTTCTGTGAATTTTGAGCTGTCTGTATTTGATACAAGAGGAGATATCACAAAGTATGCACTTTTGTTGTTTCCATTGGTTTCAATGCATTTTGGCCTAAAACGAGCATTTGCTGTTTTCTCTTAAACGCAACATGGGAGAAAAACCATTTCACATCACATTTGTGGGCATTGGTCTTCAACACATTCTGTGAAACTTTGAGCTGTCTGTGTTTGCTACAAGAGGAGATATCACAAAGTATGCACTTTTGTTGTTTCCATTGGTTTCAATGCATTTTGGCCTAAAATGAGCATTTGCTGTTTTCTCTTAAATGCAACATGGGAGAAAATCCATTTCACATCACATTTGTGGGTCTTCGTCTTCAACACATTCTGTGAAATTTTGAGCTGTCTGTGTTAGCAACAAGAGGAGATATCACAAAGTATGCACTTTTGTTATTTCCATTGGTTTCAATGCATTTTGGCCTAGAACGAACATTTTCTTTTTTCTCTTAAACGAAACATGGGAGTAAAACCATTTCATATCACATTTGTGGGTCTTGGTCTTCAACACTTTCTGTGAAATCTTGAGCTGTCTGTATTTGCTACAAGAGGAGATATCACAAAGTATGCGCTTTTGTTGTTTCCATTCGTTTCAATGCATTTTGGCCTAAAACAAGCATTTGCTGTTTTCTCTTAAACGCAACATGGGAGAAAAACTATTTCACATCAAATTTGTGGGCCTTGGTCTTTAGCACATTGAGTGAAATTTTTAGCTGTCTGTGTTTGCTACAAGAGGAGATATCACAAAGTATGCACTTTTGTTGTTTCCATTGGTTTCAGTGCATTTTGGCCTAAAACGAGCATTTGCTGTTTTCTCTTAAACGTAACATCGGAGAAAAATCATTTCTCATCACATTTGTGGGCATTGGTCTTCAACACATTCTGTGAAACTTTGAGCAGTCTGTGTTTGCTATAAGAGGAGATATCTCAAAGAATATGCTTTTGTTGTTTCCATTGGTTTCAATGCATTTTGGCCTAAAACGAGCATTTGCTGTTTTCTCTTACACGCAAGAAGGGAGAAAAACCATTTCACATCACATTTGTGGGTCTTGGTCTTCAACACTTTCTGTGAAATCTTGAGCTGTCTGTATTTGCTACAAGAAGAGATTTCAAAAAGTATGCGCTTTTGTTGTTTCCATTCGTTTCAATGCATTTTGGCCTAAAACGAGCATTTGCTGTTTTCTCTTGAAGGCAACATGGGAGAAAAACCATTTCACATCAAATTTGTGGGCATTGGTCTTCAGCACATTCAGTGAAATTTTGAGCTGTCTGTGTTTGCTACAAGAGGAGATATCACAAAGTATGCACTTTAGTTGTTTCCATTGGTTTCAATGCATTTTGGCCTAAAACGAGCATTTGCTGTTTTCTCTTAAACGCAACATGGGAGAAAAACCATTTCATATCACATTTGTGGGCATTGTCTTCAACGCATTCTGTGAAGCTTTGAACTGTCTGTGCTTGCTACAAGAGGAGATATCACAAAGTATGTGCTTTTGTTGTTTCCATTGGTTTCAATGAATTTTGGCCTAAAACGAGCATTTGCTGTTTTCTCTTAAATGCAACATGGGGAAAATCCATTTTAGATCACATTTGTGGGCCATGGTTTTCAACACATTCTGTGAAATTTTGAGCTGTCTGTGTTTGCTACAAGAGGAGATATCACAAAGTATGCACTTTTGTTGTTTCCATTGGTTTCAATGCATTTTGGCCTAAAACGAGCATTTGCTGTTTTCTCTTAAACGCAACATCGGAGAAAAATCATTTCTCATCACAATTGTGGGCATTGGTCTTCAACACATTCTGTGAAACTTTGAGCAGTCTGTGTTTGCTACAAGAGGAGATATCACAAAGTATGCACTTTTGTTGTTTCCATTGGTTTCAGTGCATTTTGGCCGAAAACCAGCATTTGTTGTTTTCTCTTAAACGCAACATGGGAGAAAAACCATTTCACATAACATTTGTTTGTCTTGGTCTTCAACACATTCTGTGAAATCTTGAGCTGTCTGTGTTTGCTACAAGAGGAGATATCACAAAGTATGCGCTTTTTTTGTTTATATTGGTTTCAATGAATTTTGGCCTAAAACGAGCATTTGCTGTTTTCTCTTAAATGCAACATGGGGAAAATCCATTTTAGATCACATTTGTGGGCCATGGTTTTCAACACATTCTGTGAAATTTTGAGCTGTCTGTGTTTGCTACAAGAGGAGATATCACAAAGTATGCACTTTTGTTGTTTCCATTGGTTTCAATGCATTTTGGCCTAAAACGAGCATTTGCTGTTTTCTCTTAAACGCAACATTGGAGAAAAATCATTTCTCATCACATTTGTGGGCATTGGACACATTCTGTGAAACTTTGAGCAGTCTGTGTTAGCTACAAGAGGAGATATCACAAAGAATACGCTTTTGTTGTTTCCATTGGTTTCAATGCATTTTGGCCTAAAACGAGCTTTTGCTGTTTTCTCTTACATGCAAGAAGGGAGAAAAACCATTTCACATCACATTTGTGGGTCATGGTCTTCAACACTTTCTGTGAAATCTTGAGCTGTCTGTATTTGCTACAAGAAGAGATATCACAAAGTATGCGCTTTTGTTTCCATTCATTTCAATGCAATTTGGCCTAAAACGAGCATTTGCTGTTTTCTCTTAAACGCAACATGGGAGAAAAACCATTTCACATCAAATTTGTGGGGATTGGTCTTCAACACATTCAGTGAAATTTTGAGCTGTCTGTGTTTGCTACAAGAGGAGATATCACAAAGTATGCGCTTTTGTTGTTTCCATTGGTTTCAATGCATTTTGGCCTAAAACGAGCATTTGCTGTTTTCTCTTAAACGCAACATGGGAGAAAAACCATTTCATATCACATTTGTGGGCATTGTCTTCAATGCATTCTGTGAAGCTTTGAACTGTCTGTGCTTGCTACAAGAGGAGATATCACAAAGTATATGCTTTTGTTGTTTCCATTGGTTTCAATGCATTTTGGCCTAAAATGAGCATTTGCTGTTTTCTCTTAAATGCAACATGGGGAAAATCCATTTTACATCACATTTGTGGGCCATGGTTTTCAACACATTCTGTAAAATGTTGAGCTGTCTGTATTTTCTACAAGAGGAGATATCACAAAGTATGCACATTTGTTGTTTCCATTGGTTTCTATGCATGTTGGCATAAAATGAGCATTTTCTGTTTTCTCTTAAACGCAACATGGGAGAAAAACCATTTCACATCACATTTGTCGGTCTTGGTCTTCAACACATTCTGTGAAATTTTGAGCTGTCTGTGCTTGCTACAAGAGTAGATTTCGCAAAGTATGCACTTTTGTTGTTTCCATTGGTTTCAATGCTTTTTGGCCAAAATCGAGCATTTTCTGTTTTCTCTTAAATGCAACATGGGGAAAAACCATTTCACATCATGTTTGTGGGCATTGGTCTTCAACACATTGTGTAGAATTTTGAGCTGTCTGTGTTTGCTACATGAGGAGAATATCACAAAGCGCTTCTGCTGTTTCCATTGGTTTCAATGTATTTTGGCCTAAAACAAGCATTTGCTGTTTTCTCTTAAATGCAACATGGGTGAAAAACCATTTTACATCACATTTGTGGGCATTGGTCTTCAACACATTCTGTGAAATTTTGAGTTGTCTGTGTGTGCTACAAGAGGAGATATCACAAAGTATGCGCTTTTGTTGTTTCCATTGGTTTCAATGCATTTTGGCCTAAAATGAGCATTTGCTGTTTTCTCTTAAATGCAACATGGGGAAAATCCATTTTACATCACATTTGTGGGCCATGGTTTTCAACACATTCTGTTAAATGTTGAGCGGTCTGTGTTTGCTACAAAAGGAGATATCACAAAGTATGCGCTTTTGTTGTTTCCATTGGTTTCAATGCATTTTGGCCTAAAGCCAGCATTTGTTGTTTTCTCTTAAACGCAACATGGGAGAAAAACCATTTCACATCACATTTGTGGGCATTGGTCTTCAACACATTCTGTGAAACTTTGAGCTGTCTGTGTTTGCTACAAGAGGAGATATCACAAAGTATGCACTTTTGTTATTTCCATTGGTTTCAATGCATTTTGGCCTAAAATGAGCATTTGCTGTTTTCTCTTAAATGCAGCATTGGAGAAAATCCATTTCACATCACATTTGTGGGTCTTCGTCTTCAACACATTCTGTGAAACTTTGAGCTGTCTGTGTTTGCTACAAGAGGAGATATCACAAAGTATGCACTTTTGCTATTTCCATTGGTTTCAATGCATTTTGGCCTAAAATGAGCATTTGCTGTTTTCTCTTAAACGCAACATGGGAGAAAAACCATTTCATATCACATTTGTGGGCATTGTCTTCAACGCATTCTGTGAAGCTTTGAACTGTCTGTGCTTGCTACAAGAGGAGATATCACAAAGTATGTGCTTTTGTTGTTTCCATTGGTTTCAATGCATTTTGGCCTAAAATTAGCATTTGCTGTTTTCTCTTAAATGCAACATGGGGAAAATCCATTTTACATCACATTTGTGGGCCATGGTTTTCAACACATTCTGTAAAATGTTGAGCTGTCTGTATTTTCTACAAGAGGAGATATCACAAAGTATGCACATTTGTTGTTTCCATTGGTTTCTATGCATGTTGGCCTAAAATGAGCATTTTCTGTTTTCTCTTAAACGCAACATGGGAGAAAAACCATTTCACATCACATTTGTCGGTCTTGGTCTTCAACACATTCTGTGAAATTTTGAGCTGTCTGTGCTTGCTACAAGAGTAGATTTCGCAAAGTATGCACTTTTGTTGTTTCCATTGGTTTCAATGCTTTTTGGCCTAAATCGAGCATTTTCTGTTTTCTCTTAAATGCAACATGGGGAAAAACCATTTCACATCATGTTTGTGGGCATTGGTCTTCAACACATTGTGTAGAATTTTGAGCTGTCTGTGTTTGCTACATGAGGAGAATATCACAAAGCGCTTCTGCTGTTTCCATTGGTTTCAATGTATTTTGGCCTAAAACGAGCATTTGCTGTTTTCTCTTAAACGCAACATGGGAGAAAAACCATTTCACATCACATTTGTGGGCATTGGTCTTCAACACATTCTGTGAAACTTTGAGCTGTCTGTGTTTGCTACAAGAGGAGATATCACAAAGTATGCACTTTTGTTGTTTCCATTGGTTTCAATGCATTTTGGCCTAAAATGAGCATTTGCTGTTTTCTCTTAAATGCAACATGGGAGAAAATCCATTTCACATCACATTTGTGGGTCTTCGTCTTCAACACATTCTGTGAAATTTTGAGCTGTCTGTGTTAGCAACAAGAGGAGATATCACAAAGTATGCACTTTTGTTATTTCCATTGGTTTCAATGCATTTTGGCCTAAAACGAACATTTTCTTTTTTCTCTTAAACGAAACATGGGAGTAAAACCATTTCATATCACATTTGTGGGTCTTGGTCTTCAACACTTTCTGTGAAATCTTGAGCTGTCTGTATTTGCTACAAGAGGAGATATCACAAAGTATGCGCTTTTGTTGTTTCCATTCGTTTCAATGCATTTTGGCCTAAAACAAGCATTTGCTGTTTTCTCTTAAACGCAACATGGGAGAAAAACTATTTCACATCAAATTTGTGGGCCTTGGTCTTCAGCACATTGAGTGAAATTTTTAGCTGTCTGTGTTTGCTACAAGAGGAGATATCACAAAGTATGCACTTTTGTTGTTTCCATTGGTTTCAGTGCATTTTGGCCTAAAACGAGCATTTGCTGTTTTCTCTTAAACGTAACATCGGAGAAAAATCATTTCTCATCACATTTGTGGGCATTGGTCTTCAACACATTCTGTGAAACTTTGAGCAGTCTGTGTTTGCTATAAGAGGAGATATCTCAAAGAATATGCTTTTGTTGTTTCCATTGGTTTCAATGCATTTTGGCCTAAAACGAGCATTTGCTGTTTTCTCTTACACGCAAGAAGGGAGAAAAACCATTTCACATCACATTTGTGGGTCTTGGTCTTCAACACTTTCTGTGAAATCTTGAGCTGTCTGTATTTGCTACAAGAAGAGATTTCAAAAAGTATGCGCTTTTGTTGTTTCCATTCGTTTCAATGCATTTTGGCCTAAAACGAGCATTTGCTGTTTTCTCTTGAAGGCAACATGGGAGAAAAACCATTTCACATCAAATTTGTGGGCATTGGTCTTCAGCACATTCAGTGAAATTTTGAGCTGTCTGTGTTTGCTACAAGAGGAGATATCACAAAGTATGTGCTTTTGTTGTTTCCATTGGTTTCAATGAATTTTGGCCTAAAACGAGCATTTGCTGTTTTCTCTTAAGTGCAACATGGTGAAAATCCATTTTAGATCACATTTGTGGGCCATGGTTTTCAACACATTCTGTGAAATTTTGAGCTGTCTGTGTTTGCTACAAGAGGAGATATCACAAAGTATGCACTTTTGTTGTTTCCATTGGTTTCAATGCATTTTGGCCTAAAACGAGCATTTGCTGTTTTCTCTTAAACGCAACATCGGAGAAAAATCATTTCTCATCACATTTGTGGGCATTGGTCTTCAACACATTCTGTGAAACTTTGAGCAGTCTGTGTTTGCTACAAGAGGAGATATCACAAAGTATGCACTTTTGTTGTTTCCATTGGTTTCAGTGCATTTTGGCCTAAAACCAGCATTTGTTGTTTTCTCTTAAACGCAACATGGGAGAAAAACCATTTCACATAACATTTGTTTGTCTTGGTCTTCAACACATTCTGTGAAATCTTGAGCTGTCTGTGTTTGCTACAAGAGGAGATATCACAAAGTATGCGCTTTTTTTGTTTATATTGGTTTCAATGAATTTTGGCCTAAAACGAGCATTTGCTGTTTTCTCTTAAATGCAACATGGGGAAAATCCATTTTAGATCGCATTTGTGGGCCATGGTTTTCAACACATTCTGTGAAATTTTGAGCTGTCTGTGTTTGCTACAAGAGGAGATATCACAAAGTATGCACTTTTGTTGTTTCCATTGGTTTCAATGCATTTTGGCCTAAAACGAGCATTTGCTGTTTTCTCTTAAACGCAACATTGGAGAAAAATCATTTCTCATCACATTTGTGGGCATTGGACACATTCTGTGAAACTTTGAGCAGTCTGTGTTAGCTACAAGAGGAGATATCACAAAGAATACGCTTTTGTTGTTTCCATTGGTTTCAATGCATTTTGGCCTAAAACGAGCTTTTGCTATTTTCTCTTACATGCAAGAAGGGAGAAAAACCATTTCACATCACATTTGTGGGTCATGGTCTTCAACACATTCTGTGAAATCTTGAGCTGTCTGTGTTTGCTACAAGAGGAGATATCACAAAGTATGCGCTTTTTTTGTTTATATTGGTTTCAATGAATTTTGGCCTAAAACGAGCATTTGCTGTTTTCTCTTAAATGCAACATGGGGAAAATCCATTTTACATCACATTTGTGGGTCATGGTTTTCAACACATTCTGTTAAATGTTGAGCGGTCTGTGTTTGCTACAAAAGGAGATATCACAAAGTATGCGCTTTTGTTGTTTCCATTGGTTTCAATGCATTTTGGCCTAAAGCCAGCATTTGTTGTTTTCTCTTAAACGCAACATGGGAGAAAAACCATTTCACATCACATTTGTGGGCATTGGTCTTCAACACATTCTGTGAAACTTTGAGCTGTCTGTGTTTGCTACAAGAGGAGATATCACAAAGTATGCACTTTTGTTATTTCCATTGGTTTCAAAGCATTTTGGCCTAAAATGAGCATTTGCTGTTTTCTCTTAAATGCAGCATTGGAGAAAATCCATTTCACATCACATTTGTGGGTCTTCATCTTCAACACATTCTGTGAAACTTTGAGCTGTCTGTGTTTGCTACAAGAGGAGATATCACAAAGTATGCACTTTTGCTATTTCCATTGGTTTCAATGCATTTTGGCCTAAAATGAGCATTTGCTGTTTTCTCTTAAACGAAACATGGGAGAAAAACCATTTCATATCACATTTGTGGGGATTGGTCTTCAACACATTCAGTGAAATTTTGAGCTGTCTGTGTTTGCTACAAGAGGAAATATCACAAAGTATGCGCTTTTGTTGTTTCCATTGGTTTCAATGCATTTTGGCCTAAAACGAGCATTTGCTGTTTTCTCTTAAACGCAACATGGGAGAAAAACCATTTCATATCACATTTGTGGGCATTGTCTTCAACGCATTCTGTGAAGCTTTGAACTGTCTGTGCTTGCTACAAGAGGAGATATCACAAAGTATGCACTTTTGTTGTTTCCATTGGTTTCAATGCTTTTTGGCCTAAATCGAGCATTTTCTGTTTTCTCTTAAATGCAACATGGGGAAAAACCATTTTACATCACATTTGTGGGCCATGGTTTTCAACACATTCTGTAAAATGTTGAGCTGTCTGTATTTTCTACAAGAGGAGATATCACAAAGTATGCACATTTGTTGTTTCCATTGGTTTCTATGCATGTTGGCCTAAAATGAGCATTTTCTGTTTTCTCTTAAACGCAACATGGGAGAAAAACCATTTCACATCACATTTGTCGGTCTTGGTCTTCAACACATTCTGTGAAATTTTGAGCTGTCTGTGCTTGCTACAAGAGTAGATTTCGCAAAGTATGCACTTTTGTTGTTTCCATTGGTTTCAATGCTTTTTGGCCTAAATCGAGCATTTTCTGTTTTCTCTTAAATGCAACATGGGGAAAAACCATTTCACATCATGTTTGTGGGCATTGGTCTTCAACACATTGTGTAGAATTTTGAGCTGTCTGTGTTTGCTACATGAGGAGAATATCACAAAGCGCTTCTGCTGTTTCCATTGGTTTCAATGTATTTTGGCCTAAAACAAGCATTTGCTGTTTTCTCTTAAATGCAACATGGGTGAAAAACCATTTTACATCACATTTGTGGGCATTGGTCTTCAACACATTCTGTGAAATTTTGAGTTGTCTGTGTGTGCTACAAGAGGAGATATCACAAAGTATGCTCTTTTGTTGTTTCCATTGGTTTCAATGCATTTTGGCCTAAAATGAGCATTTGCTGTTTTCTCTTAAATGCAACATGGGTAAAATCCATTTTACATCACATTTGTGGGCCATGGTTTTCAACACATTCTGTTAAATGTTGAGCTGTCTGTGTTTGCTACAAAAGGAGATATCACAAAGTATGCGCTTTTGTTGTTTCCATTGGTTTCAATGCATTTTGGCCTAAAGCCAGCATTTGTTGTTTTCTCTTAAACGCAACATGGGAGAAAAACCATTTCACATCACATTTGTGGGCATTGGTCTTCAACACATTCTGTGAAACTTTGAGCTGTCTGTGTTTGCTACAAGAGGAGATATCACAAAGTATGCACTTTTGTTGTTTCCATTGGTTTCAATGCATTTTGGCCTAAAATGAGCATTTGCTGTTTTCTCTTAAATGCAGCATTGGAGAAAATCCATTTCACATCACATTTGTGGGTCTTCGTCTTCAACACATTCTGTGAAACTTTGAGCTGTCTGTGTTTGCTACAAGAGGAGATATCACAAAGTATGCACTTTTGCTATTTCCATTGGTTTCAATGCATTTTGGCCTAAAATGAGCATTTGCTGTTTTCTCTTAAACAAAACATGGGAGAAAAACCATTTCATATCACATTTGTGGGGATTGGTCTTCAACACATTCAGTGAAATTTTGAGCTGTCTGTGTTTGCTACAAGAGGAAATATCACAAAGTATGCGCTTTTGTTGTTTCCATTGGTTTCAATGCATTTTGGCCTAAAACGAGCATTTGCTGTTTTCTCTTAAACGCAACATGGGAGAAAAACCATTTCATATCACATTTGTGGGCATTGTCTTCAACGCATTCTGTGAAGCTTTGAACTGTCTGTGCTTGCTACAAGAGGAGATATCACAAAGTATGTGCTTTTGTTGTTTCCATTGGTTTCAATGCATTTTGGCCTAAAATGAGCATTTGCTGTTTTCTCTTAAATGCAACATGGGGAAAATCCATTTTACATCACATTTGTGGGCCATGGTTTTCAACACATTCTGTAAAATGTTGAGCTGTCTGTATTTTCTACAAGAGGAGATATCACAAAGTATGCACATTTGTTGTTTCCATTGGTTTCTATGCATGTTGGCCTAAAATGAGCATTTTCTGTTTTCTCTTAAACGCAACATGGGAGAAAAACCATTTCACATCACATTTGTCGGTCTTGGTCTTCAACACATTCTGTGAAATTTTGAGCTGTCTGTGCTTGCTACAAGAGTAGATTTCGCAAAGTATGCACTTTTGTTGTTTCCATTGGTTTCAATGCTTTTTGGCCTAAATCGAGCATTTTCTGTTTTCTCTTAAATGCAACATGGGGAAAAACCATTTCACATCATGTTTGTGGGCATTGGTCTTCAACACATTGTGTAGAATTTTGAGCTGTCTGTGTTTGCTACATGAGGAGAATATCACAAAGCGCTTCTGCTGTTTCCATTGGTTTCAATGTATTTTGGCCTAAAACAAGCATTTGCTGTTTTCTCTTAAATGCAACATGGGTGAAAATCCATTTCACATCACATTTGTGGGTCTTCGTCTTCAACACATTCTGTGAAACTTTGAGCTGTCTGTGTTTGCTACAAGAGGAGATATCACAAAGTATGCACTATTGCTATTTCCATTGGTTTCAATGCATTTTGGCCTAAAATGAGCATTTGCTGTTTTCTCTTAAACGAAACATGGGAGAAAAACCATTTCATATCACATTTGTGGGTCTTGGTCTTCAACACTTTCTGTGAAATTTTGAGCTGTCTGAATTTGCTACAAGAGGAGATATCACAAAGTATGCACTTTTGTTGTTTCCACTGGTTTCAATGCATTTTGGCCTAAAACGAGCATTTGCTGTTTTCTCTTAAACGCAACATGGGAGAAAAATAATTTCACATCACATTTGTGGGCATTGGTCTTCAACACATTCTGTGAAACTTTGAGCTGTCTGTGTTTGCTACAAGAGGAGATATCACAAAGTATGCACTTTTGTTGTTACCATTGGTTTCAATGCATTTTGGCCTAAAATGAGCTTTTGCTGTTTTCTCTTAAATGCAACATGGGAGAAAATCCATTTCACATCACATTTATGGGTCTTCGTCTTCAACACATTCTGTGAAAT
The DNA here is from genome assembly GCA_031769625.1 of Taudactylus pleione. NCBI lineage: Eukaryota > Metazoa > Chordata > Amphibia > Anura > Myobatrachidae > Taudactylus > Taudactylus pleione. The sequence continues at coordinate 7,403,002 of JAUIMM010000975.1, forward strand.
TTTGAGCTGTCTGTGTTTGCTACAAGAGGAGATATCGCAAAGTATGCACTTTTGTTGTTTCCATTGGTTTCAATGCATTTTGGCCTAAAACGAGCATTTGCTGTTTTCTCTTAATTGAAATATGGGAGAAAAACCATTTCATATCACATTTGTGGGTCTTGGTCTTCAACACATTCTGTGAAATCTTGAGCTGTCCGTGTTTGCTACAAGAGGAAATATCACAAAGTATGCACTTTTGTTGTTTCCATTGGTTTCAATGCATTTTGGCCTAAAACGAGCATTTGCTGTTTTCTCTTAAACGCAACATGGGAGAAAAACCATTTCATATCACATTTGTGGGCATTGTCTTCAACGCATTCTGTGAAGCTTTGAACTGTCTGTGCTTGCTACAAGAGGAGATATCACAAAGTATGTGCTTTTGTTGTTTCCATTGGTTTCAATGCATTTTGGCCTAAAATGAGCATTTGCTGTTTTCTCTTAAATGCAACATGGGGAAAATCCATTTTACATCACATTTGTGGGCCATGGTTTTCAACACATTCTGTAAAATGTTGAGCTGTCTGTATTTTCTACAAGAGGAGATATCACAAAGTATGCACATTTGTTGTTTCCATTGGTTTCTATGCATGTTGGCCTAAAACGAGCATTTTCTGTTTTCTCTTAAACGCAACATGGGAGAAAAACCATTTCACATCACATTTGTGGGTCTTGGTCTTCAACACATTCTGTGAAATTTTGAGCTGTCTGTGCTTGCTACAAGAGGAGATTTCGCAAAGTATGCACTTTTGTTGTTTCCATTGGTTTCAATGCTTTTTGGCCTAAAACGAGCATTTTCTGTTTTCTCTTAAATGCAACATGGGGAAAAACTATTTCACATCATGTTTGTGGGCATTGGTCTTCAACACATTGTGTACAATTTTGAGCTGTCTGTGTTTGCTACATGAGGAGAATATCACAAAGCGCTTCTGCTGTTTCCATTGGTTTCAATGTATTTTGGCCTAAAACAAGCATTTGCTGTTTTCTCTTAAATGCAACATGGGTGAAAAACCATTTTACATCACATTTGTGGGCATTGGTCTTCAACACATTCTGTGAAATTTTGAGTTGTCTGTGTGTGCTACAAGAGGAGATATCACAAAGTATGCGCTTTTGTTGTTTCCATTGGTTTCAATGCATTTTGGCCTAAAATGAGCATTTGCTGTTTTCTCTTAAATGCAACATGGGGAAAATCCATTTTACATCACATTTGTGGGCCATGGTTTTCAACACATTCTGTTAAATGTTGAGCTGTCTGTATTTGCTACAAAAGGAGATATCACAAAGTATGCGCTTTTGTTGTTTCCATTGGTTTCAATGCATTTTGGCCTAAAACGAGCATTTGCTGTTTTCTCTTAAACGCAACAAGGGAGAAAAACCATTTCACATCACATTTGTGGGTCTTGGTCTTCAACACATTCTGTGAAATTTTGAGCTGTCTGTGCTTGCTACAAGAGGAGATATCACAAAGTATGCACTTTTGTTGTTTCCATTGGTTTCAATGCATTTTGGCCTAAAATGAGCATTTGCTGTTTTCTCTTAAATGCAACATTGGAGAAAATCCATTTCACATCACATTTGTGGGTCTTCGTCTTCAACACATTCTGTGAAATTTAGAGCTGTCTGTGTTTGCTACAAGAGGAGATATCGCAAAGTATGCACTTTTGTTATTTCCATTGGTTTCAATGCATTTTGGCCTAAAACGAGCATTTGCTGTTTTCTCTTAAATGAAACATGGGAGAAAAACCATTTCATATCACATTTGTGGGTCTTGGTCTTCAACACAATCTGTGAAATCTTGAGCTGTCCGTGTTTGCTACAAGAGGAGATATCACAAAGTATGCACTTTTGTTGTTTCCATTGGTTTCAATGCATTTTGGCCTAAAACGAGCATTTGCTGTTTTCTCTTAAACGCAACATGGGAGAAAAACCATTTCATATCACATTTGTGGGCATTGTCTTCAACGCATTCTGTGAAGCTTTGAACTGTCTGTGCTTGCTACAAGAGGAGATATCACAAAGTATGTGCTTTTGTTGTTTCCATTGGTTTCAATGCATTTTGGCCTAAAATGAGCATTTTCCGTTTTCTCTTAAACGCAACATGGGAGAAAAACCATTTCACATCACATTTGTCTGTCTTGGTCTTCAACACATTCTGTGAAATTTTGAGCTGTCTGTGCTTGCTACAAGAGGAGATTTCGCAAAGTATGCACTTTTGTTGTTTCCATTGGATTCAATGCTTTTTGGCCAAAAACGAGCATTTTCTGTTTTCTCTTAAATGCAACATGGGGAAAAACCATTTCACATCATGTTTGTGGGCATTGGTCTTCAACACATTGTGTACAATTTTGAGCTGTCTGTGTTTGCTACATGAGGAGAATATCACAAAGCGCTTCTGCTGTTTCCATTGGTTTCAATGTATTTTGGCCTAAAACGAGCATTTGCTGTTTTCTCTTAAATGCAACATGGGTGAAAAACCATTTTACATCACATTTGTGGGCATTGGTCTTCAACACATTCTGTGAAATTTTGAGTTGTCTGTGTGTGCTACAAGAGGAGATATCACAAAGTATGCGCTTTTGTTGTTTCCATTGGTTTCAATGCATTTTGGCCTAAAATGAGCATTTGCTGTTTTCTCTTAAATGCAACATGGGGAAAATCGATTTTACATCACATTTGTGGGCCATGGTTTTCAACACATTCTGTTAAATGTTGAGCTGTCTGTGTTTGCTACAAAAGGAGATATCACAAAGTATGCGCTTTTGTTGTTTCCATTGGTTTCAATGCATTTTGGCCTAAAACGAGCATTTGCTGTTTTCTCTTAAACGAACATGGGAGAAAAACCATTTCACATCACATTTGTGGGTCTTGGTCTTCAACACATTCTGTGAAATTTTGAGCTGTCTGTGCTTGCTACAAGAGTAGATTTCGCAAAGTATGCACTTTTGTTGTTTCCAATGGTTTCAATGCATTTTGGCCTAAAATGAGCTTTTGCTGTTTTCTCTTAAATGCAACATGGGAGAAAATCCATTTCACATCATATTTGTGGGTCTTCGTCTTCAACACATTCTGTGAAATTTTGAGCTGTCTGTGTTTGCTACAAGAGGAGATATCGCAAAGTATGCACTTTTGTTGTTTCCATTGGTTTCAATGCATTTTGGCCTAAAATGAGCATTTGCTGTTTTCTCTTAAATGCAACATGGGAGAAAATCCATTTCACATCACATTTGTGGGTCTTCGTCTTCAACACATTCTGTGAAATTTTGAGCTGTCTGTGTTAGCAACAAGAGGAGATATCACAAAGTATGCACTTTTGTTATTTCCATTGGTTTCAATGCATTTTGGCCTAAAACGAACATTTTCTGTTTTCTCTTAAACGCAACATGGGAGAAAAACCATTTCATATCACATTTGTGGGTCTTGGTCTTCAACACTTTCTGTGAAATCTTGAGCTGTCTGTATTTGCTACAAGAGGAGATATCACAAAGTATGCGCTTTTGTTGTTTCCATTCGTTTCAATGCATTTTGGCCTAAAACAAGCATTTGCTGTTTTCTCTTAAACGCAACATGGGAGAAAAACTATTTCACATCAAATTTGTGGGCCTTGGTCTTCGGCACATTGAGTGAATTTTTTAGCTGTCTGTGTTTGCTACAAGAGGAGATATCACAAATTATGCACTTTTGTTGTTTCCATTGGTTTCAGTGCATTTTGCCCTAAAACGAGCATTTGCTGTTTTCTCTTAAACGCAACATCGGAGAAAAATCATTTCTCATCACATTTGTGGGCATTGGTCTTCAACACATTCTGTGAAACTTTGAGCAGTCTGTGTTTGCTACAAGAGGAGATATCTCAAAGAATACGCTTTTGTTGTTTCCATTGGTTTCAATGCATTTTGGCCTAAAACGAGCATTTGCTGTTTTCTCTTACACGCAAGAAGGGAGAAAAACCATTTCACATCACATTTGTGGGTCTTGGTCTTCAACACTTTCTGTGAAATCTTGAGCTGTCTGTATTTGCTACAAGAAGAGATTTCAAAAAGTATGCGCTTTTGTTGTTTCCATTCGTTTCAATGCATTTTGGCCTAAAACGAGCATTTGCTGTTTTCTCTTGAAGGCAACATGGGAGAAAAACCATTTCACATCAAATTTGTGGGCATTGGTCTTCAGCACATTCAGTGAAATTTTGAGCTGTCTGTGTTTGCTACAAGAGGAGATATCACAAAGTATGCACTTTAGTTGTTTCCATTGGTTTCAATGCATTTTGGCCTAAAACGAGCATTTGCTGTTTTCTCTTAAATGAAACATGGGAGAAAAACCATTTCATATCACATTTGTGGGTCTTGGTCTTCAACACAATCTGTGAAATCTTGAGCTGTCCGTGTTTGCTACAAGAGGAGATATCACAAAGTATGCACTTTTGTTGTTTCCATTGGTTTCAATGCATTTTGGCCTAAAACGAGCATTTGCTGTTTTCTCTTAAACGCAACATGGGAGAAAAACCATTTCATATCACATTTGTGGGCATTGTCTTCAACGCATTCTGTGAAGCTTTGAACTGTCTGTGCTTGCTACAAGAGGAGATATCACAAAGTATGTGCTTTTGTTGTTTCCATTGGTTTCAATGCATTTTGGCCTAAAATGAGCATTTTCCGTTTTCTCTTAAACGCAACATGGGAGAAAAACCATTTCACATCACATTTGTCTGTCTTGGTCTTCAACACATTCTGTGAAATTTTGAGCTGTCTGTGCTTGCTACAAGAGGAGATTTCGCAAAGTATGCACTTTTGTTGTTTCCATTGGATTCAATGCTTTTTGGCCAAAAACGAGCATTTTCTGTTTTCTCTTAAATGCAACATGGGGAAAAACCATTTCACATCATGTTTGTGGGCATTGGTCTTCAACACATTGTGTACAATTTTGAGCTGTCTGTGTTTGCTACATGAGGAGAATATCACAAAGCGCTTCTGCTGTTTCCATTGGTTTCAATGTATTTTGGCCTAAAACGAGCATTTGCTGTTTTCTCTTAAATGCAACATGGGTGAAAAACCATTTTACATCACATTTGTGGGCATTGGTCTTCAACACATTCTGTGAAATTTTGAGTTGTCTGTGTGTGCTACAAGAGGAGATATCACAAAGTATGCGCTTTTGTTGTTTCCATTGGTTTCAATGCATTTTGGCCTAAAATGAGCATTTGCTGTTTTCTCTTAAATGCAACATGGGGAAAATCGATTTTACATCACATTTGTGGGCCATGGTTTTCAACACATTCTGTTAAATGTTGAGCTGTCTGTGTTTGCTACAAAAGGAGATATCACAAAGTATGCGCTTTTGTTGTTTCCATTGGTTTCAATGCATTTTGGCCTAAAACGAGCATTTGCTGTTTTCTCTTAAACGAACATGGGAGAAAAACCATTTCACATCACATTTGTGGGTCTTGGTCTTCAACACATTCTGTGAAATTTTGAGCTGTCTGTGCTTGCTACAAGAGTAGATTTCGCAAAGTATGCACTTTTGTTGTTTCCAATGGTTTCAATGCATTTTGGCCTAAAATGAGCTTTTGCTGTTTTCTCTTAAATGCAACATGGGAGAAAATCCATTTCACATCATATTTGTGGGTCTTCGTCTTCAACACATTCTGTGAAATTTTGAGCTGTCTGTGTTTGCTACAAGAGGAGATATCGCAAAGTATGCACTTTTGTTGTTTCCATTGGTTTCAATGCATTTTGGCCTAAAATGAGCATTTGCTGTTTTCTCTTAAATGCAACATGGGAGAAAATCCATTTCACATCACATTTGTGGGTCTTCGTCTTCAACACATTCTGTGAAATTTTGAGCTGTCTGTGTTAGCAACAAGAGGAGATATCACAAAGTATGCACTTTTGTTATTTCCATTGGTTTCAATGCATTTTGGCCTAAAACGAACATTTTCTGTTTTCTCTTAAACGCAACATGGGAGAAAAACCATTTCATATCACATTTGTGGGTCTTGGTCTTCAACACTTTCTGTGAAATCTTGAGCTGTCTGTATTTGCTACAAGAGGAGATATCACAAAGTATGCGCTTTTGTTGTTTCCATTCGTTTCAATGCATTTTGGCCTAAAACAAGCATTTGCTGTTTTCTCTTAAACGCAACATGGGAGAAAAACTATTTCACATCAAATTTGTGGGCCTTGGTCTTCGGCACATTGAGTGAATTTTTTAGCTGTCTGTGTTTGCTACAAGAGGAGATATCACAAATTATGCACTTTTGTTGTTTCCATTGGTTTCAGTGCATTTTGCCCTAAAACGAGCATTTGCTGTTTTCTCTTAAACGCAACATCGGAGAAAAATCATTTCTCATCACATTTGTGGGCATTGGTCTTCAACACATTCTGTGAAACTTTGAGCAGTCTGTGTTTGCTACAAGAGGAGATATCTCAAAGAATACGCTTTTGTTGTTTCCATTGGTTTCAATGCATTTTGGCCTAAAACGAGCATTTGCTGTTTTCTCTTACACGCAAGAAGGGAGAAAAACCATTTCACATCACATTTGTGGGTCTTGGTCTTCAACACTTTCTGTGAAATCTTGAGCTGTCTGTATTTGCTACAAGAAGAGATTTCAAAAAGTATGCGCTTTTGTTGTTTCCATTCGTTTCAATGCATTTTGGCCTAAAACGAGCATTTGCTGTTTTCTCTTGAAGGCAACATGGGAGAAAAACCATTTCACATCAAATTTGTGGGCATTGGTCTTCAGCACATTCAGTGAAATTTTGAGCTGTCTGTGTTTGCTACAAGAGGAGATATCACAAAGTATGCACTTTAGTTGTTTCCATTGGTTTCAATGCATTTTGTCCTAAAACGAGCATTTGCTGTTTTCTCTTAAACGCAACATGGGAGAAAAACCATTTCATATCACATTTGTGGGCATTGTCTTCAACGCATTCTGTGAAGCTTTGAACTGTCTGTGCTTGCTACAAGAGGAGATATCACAAAGTATGTGCTTTAGTTGTTTCCATTGGTTTCAATGCATTTTGGCCTAAAATGAGCATTTGCTGTTTTCTCTTAAATGCAACATGGGGAAAATCCATTTTACATCACATTTGTGGGCCATGGTTTTCAACACATTCTGTGAAATGTTGAGCTGTCTGTGTTTGCTACAAAAGGAGATATCACAAAGTATGCGCTTTTGTTGTTTCCATTCGTTTCAATGCATCTTGGCCTAAAACGAGCATTTGCTGTTTTCATTTAAACGCAACATGGGAGAAAAACCATTTCACATCACATTTGTGGGTCTTGGTCTTCAACACAATCTGTGAAAATTTGAGCTGTCTGTGCTTGCTACAAGAGTAGATTTCACAAAGTATGCACTTTTGTTGTTTCCTTTGGTTTCAATGCATTTTGGCCTAAAACCAGCATTTGTTGTTTTCTCTTAAACGCAACATGGGAGAAAAACCATTTCACATCACATTTGTTTGTCTTGGTCTTCAACACATTCTGTGAAATCTTGAGCTGTTTGTGTTTGCTACAAGAGGAGATATCACAAAGTATGCACTTTTGTTTTTTCTATTGGTTTCAATGAATTTTGGCCTAAAACGAGCATTTGCTGTTTTCTCTTAAATGCAACATGGGGAAAATCCATTTTAGATCATGTTTGTGGGCCATGGTTTTCAACACATTCTGTGAAATTTTGAGCTGTCTGTGTTTGCTACAAGAGGAGATATCACAAAGTATGCACTTTTGTTGTTTCCATTGGTTTCAATGCATTTTGGCCTAAAACGAGCATTTGCTGTTTTCTCTTAAACGCAACATCGGAGAAAAATCATTTCACATCACATTTGTGGGCATTGGTCTTCAACATATTCTGTGAAACTTTGAGCAGTCTGTGTTTGCTACAAGAGGAGATATCTCAAAGAATACGCTTTTGTTGTTTCCATTGGTTTCAATGCATTTTGGCCTAAAACGAGCATTTGCAGTTTTCTCTTACACGCAAGAAGGGAGAAAAACCATTTCACATCACATTTGTGGGTCTTGGTCTTCAACACATTCTGTGAAATTTTGAGCTGTCTGTGCTTGCTACAAGAGTAGATTTCGCAAAGTATGCACTTTTGTTGTTTCCTTTGGTTTCAATGCATTTTGGCCTAAAACCAGCATTTGTTGTTTTCTCTTAAACGCAACATGGGAGAAAAACCATTTCACATCACATTTGTTTGTCTTGGTCTTCAACACATTCTGTGAAATCTTGAGCTGTTTGTGTTTGCTACAAGAGGAGATATCACAAAGTATGCACTTTTGTTTTTTCTATTGGTTTCAATGAATTTTGGCCTAAAACGAGCATTTGCTGTTTTCTCTTAAATGCAACATGGGGAAAATCCATTTTAGATCATGTTTGTGGGCCATGGTTTTCAACACATTCTGTGATATTTTGAGCTGTCTGTGTTTGCTACAAGAGGAGATATCACAAAGTATGCACTTTTGTTGTTTCCATTGGTTTCAATGCATTTTGGCCTAAAACGAGCATTTGCTGTTTTCTCTTAAACGCAACATCGGAGAAAAATCATTTCACATCACATTTGTGGGCATTGGTCTTCAACATATTCTGTGAAACTTTGAGCAGTCTGTGTTTGCTACAAGAGGAGATATCTCAAAGAATACGCTTTTGTTGTTTCCATTGGTTTCAATGCATTTTGGCCTAAAATGAGCATTTGCAGTTTTCTCTTACACGCAAGAAGGGAGAAAAACCATTTCACATCACATTTGTGGGTCTTGGTCTTCAACACTTTCTGTGAAATCTTGAGCTGTCTGTATTTGCTGCAAGAAGAGATATCACAAAGTATGCGCTTTTGTTGTTTCCATTCGTTTCAATGCATTTTGGCCTAAAACGAGCATTTGCTGTTTTCTCTTAAACGAAACATGGGAGAAAAACCATTTCACATCAAATTTGTGGGCATTGGTCTTCAGCACATTCAGTGAAATTTTGAGCTGTCTGTGTTTGCTACAAGAGGAGATATCACAAAGTATGCACTTTTGTTGTTTCCATTGGTTTCAGTGCATTTTGGCATAAAACCAGCATTTGTTGTTTTCTCTTAAACGCAATATGGGAGAAAAACCATTTCACATCACATTTGTTTGTCTTGGTCTTCAACACATTCTGTGAAATCTTGAGCTGTCTGTGTTTGCTACAAGAGGAGATATCACAAAGTATGCGCCTTTGTTGTTTCTATTGGTTTCAATGAATTTTGGCCTAAAATGAGCATTTGCTGTTTTCTCTTAAATGCAACATGGGGAAAATCCATTTTAGATCACATTTGTGGGCCATGGTTTTCAACACATTCTGTGAAATTTTGAGCTGTCTGTGTTTGCTACAAGAGGAGATATCACAAAGTATGCACTTTTGTTGTTTCCATTGGTTTCAATGCATTTTGGCCTAAAACGAGCATTTGCTGTTTTCTCTTAAACGCAACATCGGAGAAAAATCATTTCTCATCACATTTGTTCGCATTGGTCTTCAACACATTCTGTGAAACTTTGAGCAGTCTGTGTTTGCTACAAGAGGAGATATCACAAAGTATGCACTTTTGTTGTTTCCATTGGCTTCAGTGCATTTTGGCCTAAAACCAGCATTTGTTGTTTTCTCTTAAACGCAACATGGGAGAAAAACCATTTCACATAACATTTGTTTGTCTTGGTCTTCAACACATTCTGTGAAATCTTGAGCTGTCTGTGTTTGCTACAAGAGGAGATATCACAAAGTATGCGCTTTTTTTGTTTCTATTGGTTTCAATGAATTTTGGCCTAAAACGAGCATTTGCTGTTTTCTCTTACATGCAAGAAGGGATAAAAACCATTTCACATCACATTTGTGGGTCATGGTCTTCAACACTTTCTGTGAAATCTTGAGCTGTCTGTATTTGCTACAAGAAGAGATATCACAAAGTATGCGCTTTTGTTTCCATTCGTTTCAATGCATTTTGGCCTAAAACGAGCATTTGCTGTTTTCTCTTAAACGCAACATGGGAGAAAAACCATTTCACATCAAATTTGTGGGGATTGGTCTTCAACACATTCAGTGAAATTTTGAGCTGTCTGTGTTTGCTACAAGAGGAGATATCACAAAGTATGCGCTTTTGTTGTTTCCATTGGTTTCAATGCATTTTGGCCTAAAACGAGCATTTGCTGTTTTCTCTTAAACGCAACATGGGAGAAAAACCATTTCATATCACATTTGTGGGCATTGTCTTCAACGCATTCTGTGAAGCTTTGAACTGTCTGTGCTTGCTACAAGAGGAGATATCACAAAGTATGTGCTTTTGTTGTTTCCATTGGTTTCAATGCATTTTGGCCTAAAATGAGCATTTGCTGTTTTCTCTTAAATGCAACATGGGGAAAATCCATTTTACATCACATTTGTGGGCCATGGTTTTCAACACATTCTGTAAAATGTTGAGCTGTCTGTATTTTCTACAAGAGGAGATATTACAAAGCATGCACATTTGTTGTTTCCATTGGTTTCTATGCATGTTGGCCTAAAATGAGCATTTTCTGTTTTCTCTTAAACGCAACATGGGAGAAAAACCATTTCACATCACATTTGTCGGTCTTGGTCTTCAACACATTCTGTGAAATTTTGAGCTGTCTGTGCTTGCTACAAGAGTAGATTTCGCAAAGTATGCACTTTTGTTGTTTCCATTGGTTTCAATGCTTTTTGGCCTAAAACGAGCATTTTCTGTTTTCTCTTAAATGCAACATGGGAAAAAACCATTTCACATCATGTTTGTGGGCATTGGTCTTCAACACATTGTGTAGAATTTTGAGCTGTCTGTGTTTGCTACATGAGGAGAATATCACAAAGCGCTTCTGCTGTTTCCATTGGTTTCAATGTATTTTGGCCTAAAACAAGCATTTGCTGTTTTCTCTTAAAAGCAACATGGGTGAAAAACCATTTTACATCACATTTGTGGGCATTGGTCTTCAACACATTCTGTGAAATTTTGAGTTGTCTGTGTGTGCTACAAGAGGAGATATCACAAAGTATGCACTTTTGTTATTTCCATTGGTTTCAATGCATTTTGGCCTAAAACGAGCATTTGCTGTTTTCTCTTAAACGCAACATGGGAGAAAAACCATTTCATATCACATTTGTGGGCATTGTCTTCAACGCATTCTGTGAAGCTTTGAACTGTCTGTGCTTGCTACAAGAGGAGATATCACAAAGTATGTGCTTTTGTTGTTTCCATTGGTTTCAATGCATTTTGGCCTAAAATGAGCATTTTCTGTTTTCTCTTAAACGCAACATGGGAGAAAAACCATTTCACATCACATTTGTCGGTCTTGGTCTTCAACACACTCTGTGAAATTTTGAGCTGTCTGTGCTTGCTACAAGAGGAGATTTCGCAAAGTATGCACTTTTGTTGTTTCCATTGGATTCAATGCTTTTTGGCCAAAAACGAGTATTTTCTGTTTTCTCTTAAATGCAACATGGGGAAAAACCATTTCACATCATGTTTGTGGGCATTGGTCTTCAACACATTGTGTACAATTTTGAGCTGTCTGTGTTTGCTACATGAGGAGAATATCACAAAGCGCTTCTGCTGTTTCCATTGGTTTCAATGTATTTTGGCCTAAAACGAGCATTTGCTGTTTTCTCTTAAATGCAACATGGGTGAAAAACCATTTTACATCACATTTGTGGGCATTGGTCTTCAACACATTCTGTGAAATTTTGAGTTGTCTGTGTGTGCTACAAGAGGAGATATCACAAAGTATGCGCTTTTGTTGTTTCCATTGGTTTCAATGCATTTTGGCCTAAAATGAGCATTTGCTGTTTTCTCTTAAACGCAACATGGGAGAAAAACCATTTCACATCACATTTGTGGGTCTTGGTCTTCAACACATTCTGTGAAATTTTGAGCTGTCTGTGCTTGCTACAAGAGTAGATTTCGCAAAGTATGCACTTTTGTTGTTTCCATTGGTTTCAATGCATTTTGGCCTAAAATGAGCTTTTGCTGTTTTCTCTTAAATGCAACATGGGAGAAAATCCATTTCACATCACATTTGTGGGTCTTCGTCTTCAACACATTCTGTGAAATTTTGAGCTGTCTGTGTTTGCTACAAGAGGAGATATCGCAAAGTATGCACTTTTGTTATTTCCATTGGATTCAATGCATTTTGGCCTAAAACGAGCATTTGCTGTTTTCTCTTAAATGAAACATGGGAGAAAAACCATTTCATATCACATTTGGGGGTCTTCGTCTTCAACACTTTCTGTGAAATTTTGAGCTGTCTGTATTTGATACAAGAGGAGATATCACAAAGTATGCACTTTTGTTGTTTCCATTGGTTTCAATGCATTTTGGCCTAAAACGAGCATTTGCTGTTTTCTCTTAAACGCAACATGGGAGAAAAACCATTTCACATCACATTTGTGGGCACTGGTCTTCAACACATTCTGTGAAACTTTGAGCTGTCTGTGTTTGCTACAAGAGGAGATATCACAAAGTATGCACTTTTGTTGTTTCCATTGGTTTCAATGCATTTTGGCCTAAAATGAGTATTTGCTGTTTTCTCTTAAATGCAACATGGGGAAAATCCATTTTACATCACATTTGTGGGCCATGGTTTTCAACACATTCTGTGAAATGTTGAGCTGTCTGTGTTTGCTACAAAAGGAGATATCACAAAGTATGCGCTTTTGTTGTTTCCATTCGTTTCAATGCATTTTGGCCTAAAACGAGCATTTGCTGTTTTCAATTAAACGCAACATGGGAGAAAAACCATTTCACATCACATTTGTGGGTCTTGGTCTTCAACACATTCTGTGAAATTTTGAGCTGCCTGTGCTTGCTACAAGAGTAGATTTCGCAAAGTATGCACTTTTGTTGTTTCCTTTGGTTTCAATGCATTTTGGCCTAAAACCAGCATTTGTTGTTTTCTCTTAAACGCAACATGGGAGAAAAACCATTTCACATCACATTTGTGGGTCTTGGTCTTCAACACATTCTGTGAAATCTTGAGCTGTTTGTGTTTGCTACAAGAGGAGATATCACAAAGTATGCACTTTTGTTTTTTCTATTGGTTTCAATGAATTTTGGCCTAAAACGAGCATTTGCTGTTTTCTCTTAAATGCAACATGGGGAAAATCCATTTTAGATCACGTTTGTGGGCCATGGTTTTCAACACATTCTGTGAAATTTTGAGCTGTCTGTGTTTGCTACAAGAGGAGATATCACAAAGTATGCACTTTTGTTGTTTCCATTGGTTTCAATGCATTTTGGCCTAAAACGAGCATTTGCTGTTTTCTCTTAAACGCAACATCGGAGAAAAATCATTTCACATCACATTTGTGGGCATTGGTCTTCAACATATTCTGTGAAACTTTGAGCAGTCTGTGTTTGCTACAAGAGGAGATATCTCAAAGAATGCTCTTTTGTTGTTTCCATTGGTTTCAATGCGTTTTGGCCTAAAACGAGCATTTGCTGTTTTCTCTTACACGCAAGAAGGGAGAAAAACCATTTCACATCACATTTGTGGGTCTTGGTCTTCAACACTTTCTGTGAAATCTTGAGCTGTCTGTATTTGCTGCAAGAAGAGATATCACAAAGTATGCGCTTTTGTTGTTTCCATTCGTTTCAATGCATTTTGGCCTAAAACGAGCATTTGCTGTTTTCTCTTAAACGAAACATGGGAGAAAAACCATTTCACATCAAATTTGTGGGCATTGGTCTTCAGCACATTCAGTGAAATTTTGAGCTGTCTGTGTTTGCTACAAGAGGAGATATCACAAAGTATGCACTTTTGTTGTTTCCATTGGTTTCAGTGCATTTTGGCCTAAAACCAGCATTTGTTGTTTTCTCTTAAACGCAATATGGGAGAAAAACCATTTCACATCACATTTGTTTGTCTTGGTCTTCAACACATTCTGTGAAATCTTGAGCTGTCTGTGTTTGCTACAAGAGGAGATATCACAAAGTATGCGCTTTTGTTGTTTCTATTGGTTTTAATGAATTTTGGCCTAAAACGAGCATTTGCTGTTTTCTCTTAAATGCAACATGGGGAAAATCCATTTTAGATCACATTTGTGGGCCATGGTTTTCAACACATTCTGTGAAATTTTGAGCTGTCTGTGTTTGCTACAAGAGGAGATATCACAAAGTATGCGCTTTTGTTGTTTCTATTGGTTTCAATGAATTTTGGCCTAAAACGAGCATTTGCTGTTTTCTCTTACATGCAAGAAGGGAGAAAAACCATTTCACATCACATTTGTGGGTCATGGTCTTCAACACTTTCTGTGAAATCTTGAGCTGTCTGTATTTGCTACAAGAAGAGATATCACAAAGTATGCGCTTTTGTTTCCATTCGTTTCAATGCATTTTGGCCTAAAACGAGCATTTGCTGTTTTCTCTTAAACGCAACATGGGAGAAAAACCATTTCACATGAAATTTGTGGGGATTGGTCTTCAACACATTCAGTGAAATTTTGAGCTGTCTGTGTTTGCTACATGAGGAGAATATCACAAAGCGCTTCTGCTGTTTCCATTGGTTTCAATGTATTTTGGCCTAAAACAAGTATTTGCTGTTTTCTCTTAAATGCAACATGGGTGAAAAACCATTTTACATCACATTTGTGGGCATTGGTCTTCAACACATTCTGTGACATTTTGAGTTGTCTGTGTGTGCTACAAGAGGAGATATCACAAAGTATGCGCTTTTGTTGTTTCCATTGGTTTCAATGCATTTTGGCCTAAAATGAGCATTTGCTGTTTTCTCTTAAATGCAACATGGGGAAAATCCATTTTACATCACATTTGTGGGCCATGGTTTTCAACACATTCTGTTAAATGTTGAGCTGTCTGTGTTTGCTACAAAAGGAGATATCACAAAGTATGCGCTTTTGTTGTTTCCATTGGTTTCAATGCATTTTGGCCTAAAACGAGCATTTGCTGTTTTCTCTTAAACGCAACATGGGAGAAAAACCATTTCACATCACATTTGTGAGTCTTGGTCTTCAACACATTCTGTGAAATTTTGAGCTGTCTGTGCTTGCTACAAGAGTAGAATTCGCAAAGTATGCACTTTTGTTGTTTCCTTTGGTTTCAATGCATTTTGGCCTAAAACCAGCATTTGTTGTTTTCTCTTAAATGCAACATGGGAGAAAAACCATTTCACATCACATTTGTGGGCATTGGTCTTCAACACATTCTGTGAAACTTTGAGCTGTCTGTGTTTGCTACAAGAGGAGATATCACAAAGTATGCACTTTTGCTATTTCCATTGGTTTCAATGCATTTTGGCCTAAAACGACCATTTGCTGTTTTCTCTTAAACGAAACATGGGAGAAAAACCATTTCACATCACATTTGTGGGTCTTGGTCTTCAACACATTCTGTGAAATCTTGAGCTGTTTGTGTTTGCTACAAGAGGAGATATCACAAAGTATGCACTTTTGTTTTTTCTATTGGTTTCAATGAATTTTGGCCTAAAACGAGCATTTGCTGTTTTCTCTTAAATGCAACATGGGGAAAATCCATTTTAGATCACGTTTGTGGGCCATGGTTTTCAACACATTCTGTGAAATTTTGAGCTGTCTGTGTTTGCTACAAGAGGAGATATCACAAAGTATGCACTTTTGTTGTTTCCATTGGTTTCAATGCATTTTGGCCTAAAACGAGCATTTGCTGTTTTCTCTTAAACGCAACATCGGAGAAAAATCATTTCACATCACATTTGTGGGCATTGGTCTTCAACATATTCTGTGAAACTTTGAGCAGTCTGTGTTTGCTACAAGAGGAGATATCTCAAAGAATGCTCTTTTGTTGTTTCCATTGGTTTCAATGCGTTTTGGCCTAAAACGAGCATTTGCTGTTTTCTCTTACACGCAAGAAGGGAGAAAAACCATTTCACATCACATTTGTGGGTCTTGGTCTTCAACACTTTCTGTGAAATCTTGAGCTGTCTGTATTTGCTGCAAGAAGAGATATCACAAAGTATGCGCTTTTGTTGTTTCCATTCGTTTCAATGCATTTTGGCCTAAAACGAGCATTTGCTGTTTTCTCTTAAACGAAACATGGGAGAAAAACCATTTCACATCAAATTTGTGGGCATTGGTCTTCAGCACATTCAGTGAAATTTTGAGCTGTCTGTGTTTGCTACAAGAGGAGATATCACAAAGTATGCACTTTTGTTGTTTCCATTGGTTTCAGTGCATTTTGGCCTAAAACCAGCATTTGTTGTTTTCTCTTAAACGCAATATGGGAGAAAAACCATTTCACATCACATTTGTTTGTCTTGGTCTTCAACACATTCTGTGAAATCTTGAGCTGTCTGTGTTTGCTACAAGAGGAGATATCACAAAGTATGCGCTTTTGTTGTTTCTATTGGTTTTAATGAATTTTGGCCTAAAACGAGCATTTGCTGTTTTCTCTTAAATGCAACATGGGGAAAATCCATTTTAGATCACATTTGTGGGCCATGGTTTTCAACACATTCTGTGAAATTTTGAGCTGTCTGTGTTTGCTACAAGAGGAGATATCACAAAGTATGCGCTTTTGTTGTTTCTATTGGTTTCAATGAATTTTGGCCTAAAACGAGCATTTGCTGTTTTCTCTTACATGCAAGAAGGGAGAAAAACCATTTCACATCACATTTGTGGGTCATGGTCTTCAACACTTTCTGTGAAATCTTGAGCTGTCTGTATTTGCTACAAGAAGAGATATCACAAAGTATGCGCTTTTGTTTCCATTCGTTTCAATGCATTTTGGCCTAAAACGAGCATTTGCTGTTTTCTCTTAAACGCAACATGGGAGAAAAACCATTTCACATCAAATTTGTGGGGATTGGTCTTCAACACATTCAGTGAAATTTTGAGCTGTCTGTGTTTGCTACAAGAGGAGATATCACAAAGTATGCGCTTTTGTTGTTTCCATTGGTTTCAATGCATTTTGGCCTAAAACGAGCATTTGCTGTTTTCTCTTAAACGCAACATGGGAGAAAAACCATTTCATATCACATTTGTGGGCATTGTCTTCAGCGCATTCTGTGAAGCTTTGAACTGTCTGTGCTTGCTACAAGAGGAGATATCACAAAGTATGTGCTTTTGTTGTTTCCATTGGTTTCAATGCATTTTGGCCTAAAATGACCATTTGCTGTTTTCTCTTAAATGCAACATGGGGAAAATCCATTTTACATCACATTTGTGGGCCATGGTTTTCAACACATTCTGTAAAATGTTGAGCTGTCTGTATTTTCTTCAAGAGGAGATATCACAAAGTATGCACATTTGTTGTTTCCATTGGTTTCTATGCATGTTGGCCTAAAATGAGCATTTTCTGTTTTCTCTTAAATGCAACATGGGAGAAAAACCATTTCACATCACATTTGTTGGTCTTGGTCTTCAACACATTCTGTGAAATTTTGAGCTGTCTGTGCTTGCTACAAGAGTAGATTTCGCAAAGTATGCACTTTTGTTGTTTCCATTGGTTTCAATGCTTTTTGGCCTAAAACGAGCATTTTCTGTTTTCTCTTAAATGCAACATGGGGAAAAACCATTTCACATCATGTTTGTGGGCATTGGTCTTCAACACATTGTGTAGAATTTTGAGCTGTCTGTGTTTGCTACATGAGGAGAATATCACAAAGCGCTTCTGCTGTTTCCATTGGTTTCAATGTATTTTGGCCTAAAACAAGCATTTGCTGTTTTCTCTTAAATGCAACATGGGTGAAAAACCATTTTACATCACATTTGTGGGCATTGGTCTTCAACACATTCTGTGACATTTTGAGTTGTCTGTGTGTGCTACAAGAGGAGATATCACAAAGTATGCGCTTTTGTTGTTTCCATTGGTTTCAATGCATTTTGGCCTAAAATGAGCATTTGCTGTTTTCTCTTAAATGCAACATGGGGAAAATCCATTTTACATCACATTTGTGGGCCATGGTTTTCAACACTTTCTGTTAAATGTTGAGCTGTCTGTGTTTGCTACAAAAGGAGATATCACAAAGTATGCGCTTTTGTTGTTTCCATTGGTTTCAATGCATTTTGGCCTAAAACGAGCATTTGCTGTTTTCTCTTAAACGCAACATGGGAGAAAAACCATTTCACATCACATTTGTGAGTCTTGGTCTTCAACACATTCTGTGAAATTTTGAGCTGTCTGTGCTTGCTACAAGAGTAGAATTCGCAAAGTATGCACTTTTGTTGTTTCCTTTGGTTTCAATGCATTTTGGCCTAAAACCAGCATTTGTTGTTTTCTCTTAAATGCAACATGGGAGAAAAACCATTTCACATCACATTTGTGGGCATTGGTCTTCAACACATTCTGTGAAACTTTGAGCTGTCTGTGTTTGCTACAAGAGGAGATATCACAAAGTATGCACTTTTGCTATTTCCATTGGTTTCAATGCATTTTGGCCTAAAACGACCATTTGCTGTTTTCTCTTAAACGAAACATGGGAGAAAAACCATTTCATATCACATTTGTGGGTCTTGGTCTTCAACACTTTCTGTGAAATTTTGAGCTGTCTGTATTTGCTACAAGAGGAGATATCACAAAGTATGCACTTTTGTTGTTTCCACTGGTTTCAATGCATTTTGGCCTAAAACGAGCATTTGCTGTTTTCTCTTAAACGCAACATGGGAGAAAAATAATTTCACATCACATTTGTGGGCATTGGTCTTCAACACATTCTGTGAAACTTTGAGCTGTCTGTGTTTGCTACAAGAGGAGATATCACAAAGTATGCACTTTTGTTGTTACCATTGGTTTCAATGCATTTTGGCCTAAAATGAGCTTTTGCTTTTTTCTCTTAAATGCAACATGGGAGAAAATCCATTTCACATCACATTTGTGGGTCTTCGTCTTCAACACATTCTGTGAAATTTTGAGCTGTCTGTGTTTGCTACAAGAGGAGATATCGCAAAGTATGCACTTTTGTTATTTCCATTGGTTTCAATGCATTTTGGCCTAAAACGAGCATTTGCTGTATTCTCTTAAATGAAACATGGGAGAAAAACCATTTCATATCACATTTGTGGGTCTTGGTCTTCAACACTTTCTGTGAAATTTTGAGCTGTCTGTGTTTGCTACAAGAGGAGATATCACAAAGTGTGCACTTTTGTTGTTTCCATTGGTTTCAATGCATTTTGGCCTAAAATGAGCATTTGCTGTTTTCTCTTAAACGCAACATGGGAGAAAAACCATTTCACATCACATTTGTGGACATTGGTCTTCAACACATTCTGTGAAACTTTGAGCTGTCTGTGTTTGCTACAAGAGGAGATATCACAAAGTATGCGCTTTTGTTGTTTCAATTGGTTTCAATGAATTTTGGCCTAAAACGAGCATTTGCTGTTTTCTCTTAAATGCAACATGGGGAAAATCCATTTTAGATCACATTTGTGGGCCATGGTTTTCAACACATTCTGTGAAATTTTGAGCTGTCTGTGTTTGCTACAAGAGGAGATATCACAAAGTATGCACTTTAGTTGTTTCCATTGGTTTCAATGCATTTTGGCCTAAAACGAGCATTTGCTGTTTTCTCTTAAACGCAACATGGGAGAAAAACCATTTCATATCACATTTGTGGGCATTGTCTTCAACGCATTATGTGAAGCTTTGAACTGTCTCTGCTTGCTACAAGAGGAGATATCACAAAGTATGTGCTTTTGTTGTTTCCATTGGTTTCAATGCATTTTGGCCTAAAATGAGCATTTGCTGTTTTCTCTTAAATGCAACATGGGGACAATCCATTTTACATCACATTTGTGGGCCATGGTTTTCAACACATTCTGTAAAATGTTGAGCTGTCTGTATTTTCTACAAGAGGAGAATATCACAAAGCGCCTCTGCTGTTTCCATTGGTTTCAATGTATTTTGGCCTAAAACAAGCATTTTCTGTTTTCTCTTAAATGCAACATGGGTGAAAAACCATTTTACATCACATTTGTGGGCATTGGTCTTCAACACATTCTGTGAAATTTTGAGTTGTCTGTGTGTGCTACAAGAGGAGATATCACAAAGTATGCGCTTTTGTTGTTTCCATTGGTTTCAATGCATTTTGGCCTAAAATGAGCATTTGCTGTTTTCTCTTAAATGCAACATGGGGAAAATCCATTTTACATCACATTTGTGGGCCATGGTTTTCAACACATTCAGTGAAATGTTGAGCTGTCTGTGTTTGCTACAATAGGAGATATCACAAAGTATGCGCTTTTGATATTTCCATTCGTTTCAATGCATTTTGGCCTAAAACGAGCATTTGCTGTTTTCTCTTAAACGCAACATGGGAGAAAAACCATTTCACATCACATTTGTGGGTCTTGGTCTTCAACACATTCTGTGAAATTTTGAGCTGTCTGTGCTTGCTACAAGAGTAGATTTCGCAAAGTATGCACTTTTGTTGTTTCCTTTGGTTTCAATGCATTTTGGCCTAAAACCAGCATTTGTTGTTTTCTCTTAAACGCAACATGGGAGAAAAACCATTTCACATCACATTTGTTTGTCTTGGTCTTCAACACATTCTGTGAAATCTTGAGCTGTTTGTGTTTGCTACAAGAGGAGATATCACAAAGTATGCACTTTTGTTGTTTCTATTGGTTTCAATGAATTTTGGCCTAAAACGAGCATTTGCTGTTTTCTCTTAAATGCAACATGGGGAAAATCCATTTTAGATCACGTTTGTGGGTCATGGTTTTCAACACATTCTGTGAAATTTTGAGCTGTCTGTGTTTGCTACAAGAGGAGATATCACAAAGTATGCACTTTTGTTGTTTCCATTGGTTTCAATGCATTTTGGCCTAAAACGAGCATTTGTTGTTTTCTCTTAAACGCAACATCGGAGAAAAATCATTTCACATCACATTTGTGGGCATTGGTCTTCAACACATTCTGTGAAACTTTGAGCAGTCTGTGTTTGCTACAAGAGGAGATATCTCAAAGAATGCGCTTTTGTTGTTTCCATTGGTTTCAATGCATTTTGGCCTAAAACGAGCTTTTGCTGTTTTCTCTTAAACGCAAGAAGGGAGAAAAACCATTTCACATCACATTTGTGGGTCTTGGTCTTCAACACTTTCTTATGAAATCTTGAGCTGTCTGTATTTGCTACAAGAAGAGATATCACAAAGTATGCGCTTTTGTTGTTTCCATTCGTTTCAATGCATTTTGGCCTAAAACGAGCATTTGCTGTTTTCTCTTAAATGAAACATGGGAGAAAAACCATTTCACATCAAATTTGTGGGCATTGGTCTTCAGCACATTCAGTGAAATTTTGAGCTGTCTGTGTTTGCTACAAGAGGAGATATCACAAAGTATGCACTTTTGTTGTTTCCATTGGTTTCAATGCATTTTGGCCTAAAACGAGCATTTGCTGTTTTCTCTTAAACGCAACATGGGAGAAAAACCATTTCACATCACATTTGTGGGTCTTGATCTTCAACACATTCTGTGAAATCTTGAGCTGTCCATGTTTGCTACAAGAGGAGATATCACAAAGTATGCACTTTTGTTGTTTCTATTGGTTTCAATGCATTTTGGCCTAAAACGAGCATTTGCTGTTTTCTCTTAAACGCAACATGGGGAAAATCCATTTCACATCACATTTGTGGGCTTTGGTCTTCAACACATTCTGTGAAATTTTTAGCTGTCTGTGTTTGCTACAAGAGGAGATATCACAAAGTATGCACTTTTGTTGTTTCCATTGGTTTCAGTGCATTTTGGCCTAAAACCAGCATTTGTTGCTTTCTCTTAAACGCAACATGGGAGAAAAACCATTTCACATCACATTTGTTTGTCTTGGTCTTCAACACATTCTGTGAAATCTTGAGCTGTCTGTGTTTGCTACAAGAGGAGATATCACAAAGTATGCGCTTTTGTTGTTTCTATTGGTTGCAATGAATTTTGGCCTAAAACGAGCATTTGCTGTTTTCTCTTAAATGCAACATGGGGAAAATCCAAATTTAGATCACATTTGTTGGCCATGGTTTTCAACACATTCTGTGAAATTTTGAGCTGTCTGTGTTTGCTACAAGAGGAGATATCACAAAGTATGCACTTTTGTTGTTTCCATTGGTTTCAATGCCTTTTGGCCTAAAACGAGCATTTGCTGTTTTCTCTTAAACGCAACATCGGAGAAAAATCATTTCTCATCACATTTGTGGGCCTTGGTCTTCAACACATTCTATGAAACTTTGAGCAGTCTGTGTTTGCTACAAGAGGAGATATCACAAAGTATGCACTTTTGTTGTTTCCATTGGTTTCAGTGCATTTTGGCCTAAAACCAGCAATTGTTGTTTTCTCTTAAACGCAACATGGGAGAAAAACCATTTCACATAACATTTGTTTGTCTTGGTCTTCAACACATTCTGTGAAATCTTGAGCTGTCTGTGTATGCTACAAGAGGAGATATCACAAAGTATGCGCTTTTTTTGTTTCTATTGGTTTAAATGAATTTTAGCCTAAAACGAGCATTTGCTGTTTTCTCTTACATGCAAGAAGGGAGAAAAACCATTTCACATCACATTTGTGGGTCATGGTCTTCAACACTTTCTGTGAAATCTTGAGCTGTCTGTATTTGCTACAAGAAGAGATATCACAAAGTATGCACTTTTGTTTCCATTCGTTTCAATGAATTTTGGCCTAAAACGAGCATTTGCTGTTTTCTCTTAAACGCAACATGGGAGAAAAACCATTTCACATCAAATTTGTGGGGATTGGTCTTCAGCACATTCAGTGATATTTTGAGCTGTCTGTGTTTGCTACAAGAGGAGATATCACAAAGTATGCGCTTTTGTTGTTTCCATTGGTTTCAATGCATTTTGGCCTAAAACGAGCATTTGCTGTTTTCTCTTAAACGCAACATGGGAGAAAAACCATTTCATATCACATTTGTGGGCATTGTCTTCAACGCATTCTGTGAAGCTTTGAACTGTCTGTGCTTGCTACAAGAGGAGATATCACAAAGTATGTGCTTTTGTTGTTTCCATTGGTTTCAATGCATTTTGGCCTAAAATGAGCATTTGCTGTTTTCTCTTAAATGCAACATTGGAGAAAATCCATTTCACATCACATTTGTGGGCCTTTGTCTTCAACACATTCTGTGAAATTTTGAGCTGTCTGTGTTTGCTACAAGAGGAGATATCACAAAGTATGCACTTTTGCTATTTCCATTGGTTTCAATGCATTTTGGCCTAAAACGAGCATTTGCTGTTTTCTATTAAACGAAACATGGGAGAAAAACCATTTCATATCACATTTGTGGGTCTTGGTCTTCAACACTTTCTGTGAAATTTTGAGCTGTCTGTATTTGCTACAAGAGGAGATATCACAAAGTATGCACTTTTGTTGTTTCCACTGGTTTCAATGCATTTTGGCCTAAAACGAGCATTTGCTGTTTTCTCTTAAACGCAACATGGGAGAAAAATAATTTCACATCACATTTGTGGGCATTGGTCTTCAACACATTCTCTGAAACTTTGAGCTGTCAGTGTTTGCTACAAGAGGAGATATCACAAAGTATGCACTTTTGTTGTTACCATTGGTTTCAATGCATTTTGGCCTAAAATGAGCTTTTGCTGTTTTCTCTTAAATGCAACATGGGAGAAAATCCATTTCACATCACATTTGTGGGTCTTCGTCTTCAACACATTCTGTGAAATTTTGAGCTGTCTGTGTTTGCTACAAGAGGAGATATCGCAAAGTATGCAGTTTTGTTATTTCCATTGGTTTCAATGCATTTTGGCCTAAAACGAGCATTTGCTGTTTTCTCTTAAACGCAACATGGGAGAAAAACCATTTCACATCACATTTGTGGGCATTGGTCTTCAACACATTCTGTGAAACTTTGAGCTGTCTGTGTTTGCTACAAGAGGAGATATCACAAAGTATGCACTTTTGTTGTTTCCATTGGTTTCAATGCATTTTGGCCTAAAACGAGCATTTGCTGTTTTCTCTTAAACGAAACATGGGAGAAAAACCATTTCATATCACATTTGTGGGTCTTGGTCTTCAACACTTTCTGTGAAATTTTGAGCTGTCTGTATTTGCTACAAGAGGAGATATCACAAAGTATGCACTTTTGTTGTTTCCACTGGTTTCAATGCATTTTGGCCTAAAACGAGCATTTGCTGTTTTCTCTTAAATGCAACATGGGAGAAAAATATTTTCACATCACATTTGTGGGCATTGGTCTTCAACACATTCTGTGAAACTTTGAGCTGTCTGTGTTTGCTACAAGAGGAGATATCACAAAGTATGCACTTTTGTTGTTACCTTTGGTTTCAATGCATTTTGGCCTAAAATGAGCTTTTGCTGTTTTCTCTTAAATGCAACATGGGAGAAAATCCATTTCACATCACATTTGTGGGTCTTCGTCTTCAACACATTCTGTGAAATTTTGAGCTGTCTGTGTTTGCTACAAGAGGAGATATCGCAAAGTATGCACTTTTGTTATTTCCATTGGTTTCAATGCATTTTGGCCTAAAACGAGAATTTGCTGTTTTCTCTTAAATGAAACATGGGAGAAAAACCATTTCATATCACATTTGTGGGTCTTTGTCTTCAACACTTTCTGTGAAATTTTGAGCTGTCTGTATTTGATACAAGAGGAGATATCACAAAGTATGCACTTTTGTTGTTTCCATTGGTTTCAATGCATTTTGGCCTAAAACGAGCATTTGCTGTTTTCTCTTAAATGCAACATGGGAGAAAAAACCATTTCACATCACATTTGTGGGGATTGGTCTTCAGCACATTCAGTGAAATTTTGAGCTGTCTGTGTTTGCTACAAGAGGAGATATCACAAAGTATGCGCTTTTGTTGTTTCCATTGGTTTCAATGCATTTTGGCCTAAAACGAGCATTTGCTGTTTTCTCTTAAAAGCAACATGGGAGAAAAACCATTTCATATCACATTTGTGGGCATTGTCTTCAACACTTTCTGTGAAATCTTGAGCTGTCTGTATTTGCTACAAGAAGAGATATCACAAAGTATGCGCTTTTGTTGTTTCCATTCGTTTCAATGCATTTTGGCCTAAAACAAGCATTTGCTGTTTTCTCTTAAACGCAACATGGGAGAAAAACCATTTCACATCAAATTTGTGGGCCTTGGTCTTCAGCACATTCAGTGAAATTTTTAGCTGTCTGTGTTTGCTACAAGAGGAGATATCACAAAGTATGCACTTTTGTTGTTTCCATTGGTTTCAGTGCATTTTGGCCTAAAACCAGCATTTGTTGTTTTCTCTTAAACGCAACATGGGAGAAAAACCATTTCACATCACATTTGTGAGTCTTGGTCTTCAACACATTCTTTGAAATCTTGAGCTGTCTGTGTTTGCTACAAGAGGAGATATCACAAAGTATGCGCTTTTGTTGTTTCAAATGGTTTCAATGAATTTTGGCCTAAAACGAGCATTTGCTGTTTTCTCTTAAATGCAACATGGGAGAAAAACCATTTCATATCACATTTGTGGGCATTGTCTTCAACGCATTCTGTGAAGCTTTGAACTGTCTGTGCTTGCTACAAGAGGAGATATCACAAAGTATGTGCTTTTGTTGTTTCCATTGGTTTCAATGCATTTTGGCCTAAAATGAGCATTTGCTGTTTTCTCTTAAATGCAACATGGGGAAAATCCATTTTACATCACATTTGTGGGCCATGGTTTTCAACACATTCTGTAAAATGTTGAGCTGTCTGTATTTTCTACAAGAGGAGAATATCACAAAGTGCCTCTGCTGTTTCCATTGGTTTCAATGTATTTTGGCCTAAAACAAGCATTTGCTGTTTTCTCTTAAATGCAACATGGGTGAAAAACCGTTTTACATCACATTTGTGGGCATTGGTCTTCAACACATTCTGTGAAATTTTGAGTTGTCTGTGTGTGCTACAAGAGGAGATATCACAAAGTATGCGCTTTTGTTGTTTCCATTGGTTTCAATGCATTTTGGCCTAAAATGAGCATTTGATGTTTTCTCTTAAATGCAACATGGGGAAAATCGATTTTACATCACATTTGTGGGCCATGGTTTTCAACACATTCTGTGAAATGTTGAGCTGTCTGTGTTTGCTACAAAAGGAGATATCACAAAGTATGCGCTTTTGTTGTTTCCATTCGTTTCAATGCATTTTGGCCTAAAACGAGCATTTGCTGTTTTCAATTAAACGCAACATGGGAGAAAAACCATTTCACATAACATTTGTGGGTCTTGGTCTTCAACACATTCTGTGAAATTTTGAGCTGTCTGTGCTTGCTACAAGAGTAGATTTCGCAAAGTATGCACTTTTGTTGTTTCCTTTGGTTTCAATGCATTTTGGCCTAAAACCAGCATTTGTTGTTTTCTCTTAAACGCAACATGGGAGAAAAACCATTTCACATCACATTTGTTTGTCTTGGTCTTCAACACATTCTGTGAAATCTTGAGCTGTTTGTGTTTGCTACAAGAGGAGATATCACAAAGTATGCACTTTTGTTTTTTCTATTGGTTTCAATGAATTTTGGCCTAAAACGAGCATTTGCTGTTTTCTCTTAAATGCAACATGGGGAAAATCCATTTTAGATCACGTTTGTGGGCCATGGTTTTCAACACATTCTGTGAAATTTTGAGCTGTCTGTGTTTGCTACAAGAGGAGATATCACAAAGTATGCACTTTTGTTGTTTCCATTGGTGTCAATGCATTTTGGCCTAAAACGAGCATTTGCTGTTTTCTCTTAAACGTAAGAAGGGAGAAAAACCATTTCACATCACATTTGTGGGTCATGGTCTTCAACACTTTCTGTGAAATCTTGAGCTGTCTGTATTTGCTACAAGAAGAGATATCACAAAGTATGCGCTTTTGTTTCCATTCGTTTCAATGCATTTTGGCCTAAAACGAGCATTTGCTGTTTTCTCTTAAACGCAACATGGGAGAAAACCCATTTCACATCAAATTTGTGGGGATTGGTCTTCAACACATTCAGTGAAATTTTGAGCTGTCTGTGTTTGCTACAAGAGGAGATATCACAAAGTATGCGCTTTTGTTGTTTCCATTGGTTTCAATGCATTTTGGCCTAAAACGAGCATTTGCTGTTTTCTCTTAAACGCAACATGGGAGAAAAATCATTTCATATCACATTTGTGGGCATTGTCTTCAACGCATTCTGTGAAGCTTTGAACTGTCTGTGCTTGCTATAAGAGGAGATATCACAAAGTATGTGCTTTTGTTGTTTCCATTGGTTTCAATGCATTTTGGCCTAAAATGAGCATTTGCTGTTTTCTCTTAAATGCAACATGGGGAAAATCCATTTTACATCACATTTGTGGGCCATGGTTTTCAACACATTCTGTAAAATGTTGAGCTGTCTGTATTTTCTACAAGAGGAGATATCACAAAGTATGCACATTTGTTGTTTCCATTGGTTTCTATGCATGTTGGCCTAAAATGAGCATTTTCTGTTTTCTCTTAAATGCAACATGGGAGAAAAACCATTTCACATCACATTTGTCGGTCTTGGTCTTCAACACATTCTGTGAAATTTTGAGCTGTCTGTGCTTGCTACAAGAGTAGATTTCGCAAAGTATGCACTTTTGTTGTTTCCATTGGTTTCAATGCTTTTTGGCCTAAAACGAGCATTTTCTGTTTTCTCTTAAATGCAACATGGGGAAAAACCATTTCACATCATGTTTGTGGGCATTGGTCTTCAACACATTGTGTAGAATTTTGAGCTGTCTGTGTTTGCTACATGAGGAGAATATCACAAAGCGCTTCTGCTGTTTCCATTGGTATCAATGTATTTTGGCCTAAAACAAGCATTTGCTGTTTTCTCTTAAATGCAACATGGTTGAAAAACCATTTTACATCACATTTGTGGGCATTGGTCTTCAACACATTCTGTGACATTTTGAGTTGTCTGTGTGTGCTACAAGAGGAGATATCACAAAGTATGCGCTTTTGTTGTTTCCATTGGTTTCAATGCATTTTGGCCTAAAATGAGCATTTGCTGTTTTCTCTTAAATGCAACATGGGGAAAATCCATTTTACATCACATTTGTGGGCCATGGTTTTCAACACATTCTGTTAAATGTTGAGCTGTCTGTGTTTGCTACAAAAGGAGATATCACAAAGTATGCGCTTTTGTTGTTTCCATTGGTTTCAATGCATTTTGGCCTAAAACGAGCATTTGCTGTTTTCTCTTAAACGCAACATGGGAGAAAAACCATTTCACATCACATTTGTGAGTCTTGGTCTTCAACACATTCTGTGAAATTTTGAGCTGTCTGTGCTTGCTACAAGAGTAGAATTCGCAAAGTATGCACTTTTGTTGTTTCCTTTGGTTTCAATGCATTTTGGCCTAAAACCAGCATTTGTTGTTTTCTCTTAAATGCAACATGGGAGAAAAACCATTTCACATCACATTTGTGGGCATTGGTCTTCAACACATTCTGTGAAACTTTGAGCTGTCTGTGTTTGCTACAAGAGGAGATATCACAAAGTATGCACTTTTGCTATTTCCATTGGTTGCAATGCATTTTGGCCTAAAACGAGCATTTGCTGTTTTCTCTTAAACGAAACATGGGAGAAAAACCATTTCATATCACATTTGTGGGTCTTGGTCTTCAACACTTTCTGTGAAATTTTGAGCTGTCTGTATTTGCTACAAGAGGAGATATCACAAAGTATGCACTTTTGTTGTTTCCACTGGTTTCAATGCATTTTGGCCTAAAACGAGCATTTGCTGTTTTCTCTTAAACGCAACATGGGAGAAAAATAATTTCACATCACATTTGTGGGCATTGGTCTTCAACACATTCTGTGAAACTTTGAGCTGTCTGTGTTTGCTACAAGAGGAGATATCACAAAGTATGCACTTTTGTTGTTACCATTGGTTTCAATGCATTTTGGCCTAAAATGAGCTTTTGCTTTTTTCTCTTAAATGCAACATGGGAGAAAATCCATTTCACATCACATTTGTGGGTCTTCGTCTTCAAGCACATTCTGTGAAATTTTGAGCTGTCTGTGTTTGCTACAAGAGGAGATATCGCAAAGTATGCACTTTTGTTATTTCCATTGGTTTCAATGCATTTTGGCCTAAAACGAGCATTTGCTGTATTCTCTTAAATGAAACATGGGAGAAAAAACCATTTCATATCACATTTGTGGGTCTTGGTCTTCAACACTTTCTGTGAAATTTTGAGCTGTCTGTATTTGATACAAGAGGAGATATCACAAAGTGTGCACTTTTGTTGTTTCCATTGGTTTCAATGCATTTTGGCCTAAAACGAGCATTTGCTGTTTTCTCTTAAACGCAACATGGGAGAAAAACCATTTCACATCACATTTGTGGACATTGGTCTTCAACACATTCTGTGAAACTTTGAGCTGTCTGTGTTTGCTACAAGAGGAGATATCACAAAGTATGCGCTTTTGTTGTTTCAATTGGTTTCAATGCATTTTGGCCTAAAACGAGCATTTGCTGTTTTCTCTTAAATGCAACATGGGGAAAATCCATTTTAGATCACATTTGTGGGCCATGGTTTTCAACACATTCTGTGAAATTTTGAGCTGTCTGTGTTTGCTACAAGAGGAGATATCACAAAGTATGCACTTTAGTTGTTTCCATTGGTTTCAATGCATTTTGGCCTAAAACAAGCATTTGCTGTTTTCTCTTAAACGCAACATGGGAGAAAAACCATTTCATATCACATTTGTGGGCATTGTCTTCAACGCATTCTGTGAAGCTTTGAACTGTCTGTGTTTGCTACAAGAGGAGATATCTCAAAGAATGCGCTTTTGTTGTTTCCATTGGTTTCAATGCATTTTGGCCTAAAACGAGCATTTGCTGTTTTCTCTTAAACGCAACATGGGGAAAATCCATTTCACATCACATTTGTGGGCTTTGGTCTTCAACACATTCTGTGAAATTTTTAGCTGTCTATGTTTGCTACAAGAGGAGATATCACAAAGTATGCACTTTTGTTGTTTCCATTGGTTTCAGTGCATTTTGGCCTAAAACCAGCATTTGTTGCTTTCTCTTAAACGCAATATGGGAGAAAAACCATTTCACATCACATTTGTTTGTCTTGGTCTTCAACACATTCTGTGAAATCTTGAGCTGTCTGTGTTTGCTACAAGAGGAGATATCACAAAGTATGCGCTTTTGTTGTTTCTATTGGTTGCAATGAATTTTGGCCTAAAACGAGCATTTGCTGTTTTCTCTTAAATGCAACATGGGGAAAATCCAAATTTAGATCACATTTGTTGGCCATGGTTTTCAACACATTCTGTGAAATTTTGAGCTGTCTGTGTTTGCTACAAGAGGAGATATCACAAAGTATGCACTTTTGTTGTTTCCATTGGTTTCAATGCATTTTGGCCTAAAACGAGCATTTGCTGTTTTCTCTTAAACGCAACATCGGAGAAAAATCATTTCTCATCACATTTGTGGGCCTTGGTCTTCAACACATTCTGTGAAACTTTGAGCTGTCTGTGTTTGCTACAAGAGGAGATATCACAAAGTATGCACTTTTGTTTCCATTCGTTTCAATGCATTTTGGCCTAAAACGAGCATTTGCTGTTTTCTCTTACATGCAAGAAGGGAGAAAAACCATTTCACATCACATTTGTGGGTCATGGTCTTCAACACTTTCTGTGAAATCTTGAGCTGTCTGTATTTGCTACAAGAAGAGATATCACAAAGTATGCACTTTTGTTTCCATTCGTTTCAATGAATTTTGGCCTAAAACGAGCATTTGCTGTTTTCTCTTAAACGCAACATGGGAGAAAAACCATTTCACATCAAATTTGTGGGGATTGGTCTTCAGCACATTCAGTGAAATTTTGAGCTGTCTGTGTTTGCTACAAGAGGAGATATCACAAAGTATGCGCTTTTGTTGTTTCCATTGGTTTCAATGCATTTTGGCCTAAAACGAGCATTTGCTGTTTTCTCTTAAACGCAACATGGGAGAAAAACCATTTCATATCACATTTGTGGGCATTGTCTTCAACGCATTCTGTGAAGCTTTGAACTGTCTGTGCTTGCTACAAGAGGAGATATCACAAAGTATGTGCTTTTGTTGTTTCCATTGGTTTCAATGCATTTTGGCCTAAAATGAGCATTTGCTGTTTTCTCTTAAATGCAACATTGGAGAAAATCCATTTCACATCACATTTGTGGGCCTTTGTCTTCAACACATTCTGTAAAACTTTGAGCTGTCTGTGTTTGCTACAAGAGGAGATATCACAAAGTATGCACTTTTGCTATTTCCATTAGTTTCAATGCATTTTGGCCTAAAACGAGCATTTGCTGTTTTCTCTTAAACGAAACATGGGAGAAAAACCATTTCATATCACATTTGTGGGTCTTGGTCTTCAACACTTTCTGTGAAATTTTGAGCTGTCTGTATTTGCTACAAGAGGAGATATCACAAAGTATGCACTTTTGTTGTTTCCACTGGTTTCAAGGCATTTTGGCCTAAAATGAGCATTTGCTGTTTTCTCTTAAACGCAACATGGGAGAAAAATAATTTCACATCACATTTGTGGGCATTGGTCTTCAACACATTCTGTGAAACTTTGAGCTGTCAGTGTTTGCTACAAGAGGAGATTTCACAAAGTATGCACTTTTGTTGTTACCATTGGCTTCAATGCATTTTGGCCTAAAATGAGCTTTTGCTGTTTTCTCTTAAATGCAACATGGGAGAAAATCCATTTCACATCACATTTGTGGGTCTTCGTCTTCAACACATTCTGTGAAACTTTGAGCTGTCTGTGTTTGCTACAAGAGGAGATATCGCAAAGTATGCACTTTTGTTATTTCCATTGGTTTCAATGCATTTTGGCCTAAAACGAGCATTTGCTGTTTTCTCTTAAACGCAACATGGGAGAAAAACCATTTCACATCACATTTGTGGGCATTGGTCTTCAACACATTCTGTGAAACTTTGAGCTGTCTGTGTTTGCTACAAGAGGAGATATCACAAAGTATGCACTTTTGTTGTTTCCATTGGTTTCAATGCATTTTGGCCTAAAACGAGCATTTGCTGTTTTCTCTTAAACGAAACATGGGAGAAAAACCATTTCATATCACATTTGTGGGTCTTGGTCTTCAACACTTTCTGTGAAATTTTGAGCTGTCTGTATTTGCTACAAGAGGAGATATCACAAAGTATGCACTTTTGTTGTTTCCACTGGTTTCAATGCATTTTGGCCTAAAACGAGCATTTGCTGTTTTTTCTTAAACGCAACATGGGAGAAAAATATTTTCACATCACATTTGTGGGCATTGGTCTTCAACACATTCTGTGAAACTTTGAGCTGTCTGTGTTTGCTACAAGAGGAGATATCACAAAGTATGCACTTTTGTTGTTACCATTGGTTTCAATGCATTTTGGCCTAAAATGAGCTTTTGCTGTTTTCTCTTAAATGCAACATGGGAGAAAATCCATTTCACATCACATTTGTGGGTCTTCGTCTTCAACACATTCTGTGAAATTTTGAGCTGTCTGTGTTTGCTACAAGAGGAGATATCGCAAAGTATGCACTTTTGTTATTTCCATTGGTTTCAATGCATTTTGGCCTAAAACGAGAATTTGCTGTTTTCTCTTAAATGAAACATGGGAGAAAAACCATTTCATATCACATTTGTGGGTCTTTGTCTTCAACACTTTCTGTGAAATTTTGAGCTGTCTGTATTTGATACAAGAGGAGATATCACAAAGTATGCACTTTTGTTGTTTCCATTGGTTTCAATGCATTTTGGCCTAAAACGAGCATTTGCTGTTTTCTCTTAAACGCAACATGGGAGAAAAACCATTTCGCATCACATTTGTGGGGATTGGTCTTCAGCACATTCAGTGAAATTTTGAGCTGTCTGTGTTTGCTACAAGAGGAGATATCACAAAGTATGCGCTTTTGTTGTTTCCATTGGTTTCAATGCATTTTTGCCTAAAACGAGCATTTGCTGTTTTCTCTTAAACGCAACATGGGAGAAAAACCATTTCATATCACATTTGTGGGCATTGTCTTCAACACTTTCTGTGAAATCTTGAGCTGTCTGTATTTGCTACAAGAAGAGATATCACAAAGTATGCGCTTTTGTTGTTTCCATTCGTTTCAATGCATTTTGGCCTAAAACCAGCATTTGCTGTTTACTCTTAAATGCAACATGGGAGAAAAACCATTTCACATCACATTTGTGAGTTTTGGTCTTCAACACATTCTGTGAAATCTTGAGCTGTCTGTGTTTGCTACAAGAGGAGATATCACAAAGTATGCGCTTTTGTTGTTTCAAATGGTTTCAATGAATTTTGGCCTAAAACGAGCATTTGCTGTTTTCTCTTAAATGCAACATGGGGAAAATCCATTTTAGATCACATTTGTGGGCCATGGTTTTCAACACATTCTGTGACATTTTGAGCTGTCTGTGTTTGCTACAAGAGGAGATATCACAAAGTATGCACTTTTGTTGTTTCCATTGGTTTCAATGCATTTTGGCCTAAAACGAGCATTTGCTGTTTTCTCTTAAACGCAGCATCGGAGAAAAATCATTTCTCATCACATTTGTGGGCATTGGTCTTCAACACATTCTGTGAAACTTTGAGCAGTCTGTGTTTGCTACATGAGGAGATATCTCAAAGAATACGCTTTTGTTGTTTCCATTGGTTTCAATGCATTTTGGCCTAAAACGAGCATTTGCTGTTTTCTCTTACATGCAAGAAGGGAGAAAAACCATTTCACATCACATTTGTGGGCATTGGTCTTCAACACATTCTGTGAAACTTTTGAGCTGTCTGTGTTTGCAACAAGAGGAGATATCACAAAGTATGCACTTTTGTTGTTTCCATTGGTTTCAATGCATTTTGGCCTAAAACGAGCATTTGCTGTTTTCTCTTGAACGCAACATCGGAGAAAAATCATTTCTCATCACATTTGTGGGCATTGGTCTTCAACACATTCTGTGAAACTTTGAGCAGTCTGTGTTTGCTACAAGAGGAGATATCTCAAAGAATACGCTTTTGTTGTTTCCATTGGTTTCAATGCATTTTGGCCTAAAACGAGCATTTGCTGTTTTCTCTTACACGCAAGAAGGGAGAAAAACCATTTCACATCACATTTGTGGGTCTTGGTCTTCAACACTTTCTGTGAAATCTTGAGCTGTCTGTATTTGCTACAAGAAGAGATTTCACAAAGTATGCGCTTTTGTTGTTTCCATTCGTTTCAATGCATTTTGGCCTAAAACGAGCATTTGCTGTTTACTCTTAAATGCAACATGGGAGAAAAACCATTTCATATCACATTTGTGGGCATTGTCTTCAACGCATTCTGTGAAGCTTTGAACTGTCTGTGCTTGCTACAAGAGGAGATATCACAAAGTATGTGCTTTTGTTGTTTCCATTGGTTTCAATGCATTTTGGCCTAAAATGAGCATTTGCTGTTTTCTCTTAAATGCAACATGGGGAAAATCCATTTTACATCACATTTGTGGGCCATGGTTTTCAACACATTCTGTAAAATGTTGAGCTGTCTGTATTTTCTACAAGAGGAGAATATCACAAAGTGCCTCTGCTGTTTCCATTGGTTTCAATGTATTTTGGCCTAAAACAAGCATTTGCTGTTTTCTCTTAAATGCAACATGGGTGAAAAACCGTTTTACATCACATTTGTGGGCATTGGTCTTCAACACATTCTGTGAAATTTTGAGTTGTCTGTGTGTGCTACAAGAGGAGATATCACAAAGTATGCGCTTTTGTTGTTTCCATTGGTTTCAATGCATTTTGGCCTAAAATGAGCATTTGATGTTTTCTCTTAAATGCAACATGGGGAAAATCCATTTTACATCACATTTGTGGGCCATGGTTTTCAACACATTCAGTGATATGTTGAGCTGTCTGTGTTTGCTACAAAAGGAGATATCACAAAGTATGCGCTTTTGATGTTTCCATTCGTTTCAATGCATTTTGGCCTAAAACGAGCATTTGCTGTTTTCTCTTAAACGCCACATGGGAGAAAAACCATTTCACATCACATTTGTGGGTCTTGGTCTTCAACACATTCTGTGAAATTTTGAGCTGTCTGTGCTTGCTACAAGAGTAGATTTCGCAAAGTATGCACTTTTGTTGTTTCCTTTGGTTTCAATGCATTTTGGCCTAAAACCAGCATTTGTTGTTTTCTCTTAAACGCAACATGGGAGAAAAACCATTTCACATCACATTTGTTTGTCTTGGTCTTCAACACATTCTGTGAAAGCTTGAGCTGTTTGTGTTTGCTACAAGAGGAGATATCACAAAGTATGCACTTTTGTTGTTTCTATTGGTTTCAATGAATTTTGGCCTAAAACGAGCATTTGCTGTTTTCTCTTAAATGCAACATGGGGAAAATCCATTTTAGATCACGTTTGTGGGCCATGGTTTTCAACACATTCTGTGAAATTTTGAGCTGTCTGTGTTTGCTACAAGAGGAGATATCACAAAGTATGCACTTTTGTTGTTTCCATTGGTTTCAATGCATTTTGGCCTAAAACGAGCATTTGCTGTTTTCTCTTAAATGCAACATCGGAGAAAAATCATTTCACATCACATTTGTGGGCATTGGTTTTCAACACATTCTGTGAAACTTTGAGCA
The DNA here is from genome assembly GCA_031769625.1 of Taudactylus pleione. NCBI lineage: Eukaryota > Metazoa > Chordata > Amphibia > Anura > Myobatrachidae > Taudactylus > Taudactylus pleione. The sequence goes on from JAUIMM010000975.1 coordinate 7,438,599, forward strand.
GTCTGTGTTTGCTACAGGAGGAGATATCTCAAAGAATGCGCTTTTGTTGTTTCCATTGGTTTCAATGCATTTTGGCCTAAAACGAGCATTTGCTGTTTTCTCTTACACGCAAGAAGGGAGAAAAACCATTTCACATCACATTTGTGGGTCTTGGTCTTCAACACTTTCTGTGAAATCTTGAGCTGTCTGTATTTGCTACAAGAAGAGATATCACAAAGTATGCACTTTTGTTGTTTCCATTGGTTTCAGTGCATTTTGGCCTAAAACCAGCATTTGTTGTTTTCTCTTAAACGCAACATGGGAGAAAAACCATTTCACATCACATTTGTTTGTCTTGGTCTTCAACACATTCTGTAAAATCTTGAGCTGTCTGTGTTTGCTACAAGAGGAGATATCACAAAGTATGCGCTTTTGTTGTTTCTATTGGTTTCAATGAATTTTGGCCTAAAACGAGCATTTGCTGTTTTCTCTTAAATGCAACATGGGGAAAATCCATTTTAGATCACATTTGTGGGCCATGGTTTTCAACACATTCTGTGAAATTTTGAGCTGTCTGTGTTTGCTACAAGAGGAGATATCACAAAGTTTGCACTTTTGTTGTTTCCATTGGTTTCAATGCATTTTGGCCTAAAACGAGCATTTGCTGTTTTCTCTTAAACGCATCATCGGAGAAAAATCATTTCTCATCACATTTGTGGGCATTGGTCTTCAACACATTCTGTGAAACTTTGAGCAGTCTGTGTTTGCTACAAGAGGAGATATCTCAAAGAATACGCTTTTGTTGTTTCCATTGGTTTCAATGCATTTTGGCCTAAAACGAGCATTTGCTGTTTTCTCATACATGCAAGAAGGGAGAAAAACCATTTCACATCACATTTGTGGGTCATGGTCTTCAACACTTTCTGCGAAATCTTGAGCTGTCTGTATTTGCTACAAGAAGAGATATCACAAAGTATGCGCTTTTGTTTCCATTCGTTTCAATGCATTTTGGCCTATAACGAGCATTTGCTGTTTTCTCTTAAACGCAACATGGGAGAAAAACCATTTCACATAAAATTTGTGGGGATTGGTCTTCAGCACATTCAGTGAAATTTTGAGCTGTCTGTGTTTGCTACAAGAGGAGATATCACAAAGTATGCGCTTTTGTTGTTTCCATTGGTTTCAATGCATTTTGGCCTAAAACAAGCATTTGCTGTTTTCTCTTAAATGCAACATGGGAGAAAAACCATTTCATATCACATTTGTGGGCATTGTCTTCAACGCATTCTGTGAAGCTTTGAACTGTCTGTGCTTGCTACAAGAGGAGATATCACAAAGTATGTGCTTTTGTTGTTTCCATTGGTTTCAATGCATTTTGGCCTAAAATGAGCATTTGCTGTTCTCTCTTAAACGAAACATGGGAAAAAACCATTTCATATCACATTTGTGGGTCCTGGTCTTCAACACTTTCTGTGAAATTTTGAGCTGTCTGTATTTGCTACAAGAGGAGATATCACAAAGTATGCACTTTTGTTGTTTCCACTGGTTTCAATGCATTTTGGCCTAAAACGAGCATTTGCTGTTTTCTCTTAAACGCAACATGGGAGAAAAATAATTTCACATCACATTTGTGGGCATTGGTCTTCAACACATTATGTGAAACTTTGAGCTGTCTGTGTTTGCTACAAGAGGAGATATCACAAAGTATGCGCTTTTGTTGTTTCTATTGGTTTCAATGAATTTTGGCCTAAAACGAGCATTTGCTGTTTTCTCTTAAATGCAACATGGGGAAAATCCATTTTAGATCACATTTGAGGGCCATGGTTTTCAACACATTCTGTGAAATTTTGAGCTGTCTGTGTTTGCTACAAGAGGAGATATCACAAAGTATGCACTTTTGTTGTTTCCATTGGTTTCAATGCATTTTGGCCTAAAACGAGCATTTGCTGTTTTCTCTTAAACGCAACATCAGAGAAAAATCATTTCTCATCACATTTGTGGGCATTGGTCTTCAACACATTCTGTGAAACTTTGAGCAGTCTGTGTTTGCTACAAGAGGAGATATCACAAAGTATGCACTTTTGTTGTTTCCATTGGTTTCAGTGCATTTTGGCCTAAAACCAGCATTTGTTGTTTTCTCTTAAACGCAACATGGGAGAAAAACCATTTCACATAACATTTGTTTGTCTTGGTCTTCAACACATTCTGTGAAATCTTGAGCTGTCTGTGTTTGCTACAAGAGGAGATATCACAAAGTATGCGCTTTTTTTGTTTCTATTGGTTTCAATGAATTTTGGTCTAAAACGAGCATTTGCTGTTTTCTCTTAAATGCAACATGGGGAAAATCCATTTTAGATCACATTTGTGGGCCATGGTTTTCAACACATTCTGTTAAAATTTGAGCTGTCTGTGTTTGCTACAAGAGGAGATATCACAAAGTATGCACTTTTGTTGTTTCCATTGGTTTCAATGCATTTTGGCCTAAAACGAGCATTTGCTGTTTTCTCTTAAACGCAACATTGGAGAAAAATCATTTCTCATCACATTTGTGGGCATTGGTCACATTCTGTGAAATTTTGAGCAGTCTGTGTTTGCTACAAGAGGAGATATCTCAAAGAATACGCTTTTGTTGTTTCCATTGGTTTCAATGCATTTTGGCCTAAAACGAGCATTTGCTGTTTTCTCTTACATGCAAGAAGGGAGAAAAACCATTTCACATCACATTTGTGGGTCATGGTCTTCAACACTTTCTGTGAAATCTTGAGCTGTCTGTATTTGCTACAAGAAGAGATATCACAAAGTATGCGCTTTTGTTTCCATTCGTTTCAATGCATTTTGGCCTAAAACGAGCATTTGCTGTTTTCTCTTAAACGCAACATGGGAGAAAAACCATTTCACATAAAATTTGTGGGGATTGGTCTTCAGCACATTCAGTGAAATTTTGAGCTGTCTGTGTTTGCTACAAGAGGAGATATCACAAAGTATGCGCTTTTGTTGTTTCCATTGGTTTCAATGCATTTTGGCCTAAAACGAGCATTTGCTGTTTTCTCTTAAACGCAACATGGGAGAAAAACCATTTCATATCACATTTGTGGGCATTGTCTTCAACGCATTCTGTGAAGCTTTGAACTGTCTGTGCTTGCTACAAGAGGAGATATCACAAAGTATGTGCTTTTGTTGTTTCCATTGGTTTCAATGCATTTTGGCCTAAAATGAGCATTTGCTGTTTTCTCTTAAATGCAACATTGGAGAAAATCCATTTCACATCACATTTGTGGGCCTTCGTCTTCAACACATTCTGTGAAACTTTGAGCTGTCTGTGTTTGCTACAAGAGGAGATATCACAAAGTATGCACTTTTGCTATTTCCATTGGTTTCAATGCATTTTGGCCTAAAACGAGCATTTGCTGTTTTCGATTAAACGAAATATGGGAGAAAAACCATTTCATATCACATTTGTGGGTCTTGGTCTTCAACACATTCTGTGAAACTTTGAGCTGTCTGTGTTTGCTACAAGAGGAGATATCACAAAGTATGCACTTTTGCTATTTCCATTGGTTTCAATGCATTTTGGCCTAAAACGAGCATTTGCTGTTTTCTCTTAAACGAAACATGGGAGAAAAACCATTTCATATCACATTTGTGGGTCTTGGTCTTCAACAAATTCTGTGAAATTTTGAGCTGTTTGTATTTGCTACAAGAGGAGATATCACAAAGTATGCACTTTTGTTGTTTCCACAGGTTTCAATGCATTTTGGCCAAAAACGAGCATTTGCTGTTTTCTCTTAAACGCAACATGGGAAAAAAATAATTTCACATCACATTTGTGGGCATTGGTCTTCAACACATTCTGTGAAACTTTGAGCTGTCTGTGTTTGCTACAAGAGGAGATATCACAAAGTATGCACTTTTGTTGTTACCATTGGTTTCAATGCATTTTGGCCTAAAATGAGCTTTTGCTGTTTTCTCTTAAATGCAACATGGGAGAAAATCCATTTCACATCACATTTGCGGGTCTTCGTCTTCAACACATTCTGTGAAATTTTGAGCTGTCTGTGTTTGCTACAAGAGGAGATATCGCAAAGTATGCACTTTTGTTATTTCCATTGGTTTCAATGCATTTTGGCCTAAAACGAGCATTTACTGTTGTCTCTTAAATGAAACATGGGAGAAAAACAGTTTCATATCACATTTGTGGGTCTTGGTCTTCAACACATTCTGTGAAATCTTGAGCTGTCCGTGTTTGCTACAAGAGGAGATATCACAAAGTATGCACTTTTGTTGTTTCCATTGGTTTCAATGCATTTTGGCCTAAAACGAGCATTTGCTGTTTTCTCTTAAACGCAACATGGGAGAAAAACCATTTCATATCACATTTGTGGGCATTGTCTTCAACGCATTCTGTGAAGCTTTGAACTGTCTGTGCTTGCTACAAGAGGAGATCTCACAAAGTATGTGCTTTTGTTGTTTCCATTGGTTTCAATGCATTTTGGCCTAAAATGAGCATTTGCTGTTTTCTCTTAAATGCAACATGGGGAAAATCCATTTTAGCTCACATTTGTGGGCCATGGTTTTCAACACATTCTGTGAAATTTTGAGCTGTCTGTGTTTGCTACAAGAGGAGATATCACAAAGTATACACATTTGTTGTTCCATTGGTTTCTATGCATGTTGGCCTAAAACGAGCATTTTCTGTTTTCTCTTAAATGCAACATGGGAGAAAAACCATTTCACATCACATTTGTCGGTCTTCGTCTTCAACACATTCTGTGAAATTTTGAGCTGTCTGTGCTTGCTACAAGAGGAGATTTCGCAAAGTATGCACTTTTGTTGTTTCCATTGGTTTAAATGCTTTTTGGCCTAAAATGAGCATTTTCTGTTTTCTCTTAAATGCAACATGGGGAAAAACCATTTCACATCATGTTTGTGGGCATTGGTCTTCAACACATTGTGTACAATTTTGAGCTGTCTGTGTTTGCTACATGAGGAGAATATCACAAAGCGCTTCTGCTGTTTCCATTGGTTTCAATGTATTTTGGCCTAAAACAAGCATTTGCTGTTTTCTCTTAAATGCAACATGGGTGAAAAACCATTTTACATCACATTTGTGGGCATTGGTCTTCAACACATTCTGTGAAATTTTGAGTTGTCTGTGTGTGCTACAAGAGGAGATATCACAAAGTATGCGCTTTTGTTGTTTCCATTGGTTTCAATGCATTTTGGCCTAAAATGAGCATTTGCTGTTTTCTCTTAAATGCAACATGGGGAAAACCCATTTTACATCACATTTGTGGGCCATGGTTTTCAACACATTCTGTTAAATGTTGAGCTGTCTGTGTTTGCTACAAAAGGAGATATCACAAAGTATGCGCTTTTGTTGTTTCCATTGGTTTCAATGCATTTTGGCCTAAAACGAGCATTTGCTGTTTTCTCTTAAACGCAACATGGGAGAAAAACCATTTCACATCACATTTGTGGGTCTTGGTTTTCAACACATTCTGTGAAATTTTGAGCTGTCTGTGCTTGCTACAAGAGTAGATTTCGCAAAGTATGCACTTTTGTTGTTTCCTTTGGTTTCAATGCATTTTGGCCTAAAACCAGCATTTGTTGTTTTCTCTTAAATGCAACATGGGAGAAAAACCATTTCACATCACATTTGTGGGCATTGGTCTTCAACACATTCTGTGAACCTTTGAGCTGTCTGTGTTTGCTACAAGAGGAGATATCACAAAGTATGCACTTTTGTTGTTTCCACTGGTTTCATTGCATTTTGGCCTAAAATGAGCATTTGCTGTTTTCTCTTAAACGCAACATGGGAGAAAAATAATTTCACATCACATTTGTGGGCATTGGTCTTCAACACATTCTGTGAAACTTTGAGCTGTCTGTGTTTGCTACAAGAGGAGATATCACAAAGTATGCACTTTTGTTGTTACCATTGGTTTCAATGCCTTTTGGCCTAAAATGAGCATTTGCTGTTTTCTCTTAAATGCAACATGGGAGAAAATCCATTTCACATCACATTTGTCGGTCTTCGTCTTCAACACATTCTGTGAAATTTTGAGCTGTCTGTGTTTGCAACAAGAGGAGATATCACAAAGTATGCACTTTTGTTATTTCCATTGGTTTCAATGCATTTTGGCCTAAAACGAGCATTTGCTGTTTTCTCTTAAACGAAACATGGGAGAAAAACCATTTCACATCAAATTTGTGGGCATTGGTCTTCAGCACATTCAGTGAAATTTTGAGCTGTCTGTGTTTGCTACAAGAGGAGATATCACAAAGTATGCACTTTTGTTGTTTCCATTGGTTTCAATGCATTTTGGCCTAAAACGAGCATTTGCTGTTTTCTCTTAAACGCAACATGGGAGAAAAACCATTTCACATCACATTTGTGGGTCTTGATCTTCAACACATTCTGTGAAATCTTGAGCTGTCCGTGTTTGCTACAAGAGGAGATATCACAAAGTATGCACTTTTGTTGTTTCTATTGGTTTCAATGCATTTTGGCCTAAAACGAGCATTTGCTGTTTTCTCTTAAACGCAACATGGGAAAATCCATTTCACATCAAATTTGTGGGCATTGGTCTTCAACACATTCTGTGAAATTTTTAGCTGTCTGTGTTTGCTACAAGAGGAGATATCACAAAGTTTGCACTTTTGTTGTTTCCATTGGTTTCAGTGCATTTTGGCCTAAAACCAGCATTTGTTGTTTTCTCTTAAACGCAACATGGGAGAAAAACCATTTCACATCACATTTGTTTGTCTTGGTGTTCAACACATTCTGTGAAATCTTGAGCTGTCTGTGTTTGCTACAAGAGGAGATATCACAAAGTATGCGCTTTTGTTGTTTCTATAGGTTTCAATGAATTTTGGCCTAAAACGAGCATTTGCTGTTTTCTCTTAAATGCAACATGGGGAAAATCCATTTTAGATCACATTTGTGGGCCATGGTTTTCAACACATTCTGTGAAATTTTGAGCTCTCTGTGTTTGCTACAAGAGGAGATATCACAAAGTATGCACTTTTGTTGTTTCCATTGGTTTCAATGCATTTTGGCCTAAAACGAGCATTTGCTGTTTTCTCTTAAACGCAACATCGGAGAAAAATCATTTCTCATCACATTTGTGGGCATTGGTCTTCAACACATTCTGTGAAACTTTGAGCAGTCTGTGTTTGCTACAAGAGGAGATATCACAAAGTATGCACTTTTGTTGTTTCCATTGGTTTCAGTGCATTTTGGCCTAAAACCAGCATTTGTTGTTTTCTCTTAAACGCAACATGGGAGAAAAACCATTTCACATAACATTTGTTTGTCTTGGTCTTCAACACATTCTGTGAAATCTTGAGCTGTCTGTGTTTGCTACAAGAGGAGATATCACAAAGTATGCGCTTTTTTTGTTTCTATTGGTTTCAATGAATTTTGGCCTAAAACGAGCATTTGCTGTTTTCTCTTAAATGCAACATGGGGAAAATCCATTTTAGATCACATTTGTGGGCCATGGTTTTCAACACATTCTGTGAAATTTTGAGCTGTCTGTGTTTGCTACAAGAGGAGATATCACAAAGTATGCACTTTTGTTGTTTCCATTGGTTTCAATGCATTTTGTCCTAAAACGAGCATTTGCTGTTTTCTCTTAAACGCAACATTGGAGAAAAATCATTTCTCTTCACATTTGTGGGCATTGGTCACATTCTGTGAAACTTTGAGCAGTCTGTGTTTGCTACAAGAGGAGATATCTCAAAGAATACGCTTTTGTTGTTTCCATTGGTTTCAATGCATTTTGGCCTAAAACGAGCATTTGCTGTTTTCTCTTACATGCAAGAAGGGAGAAAAACCATTTCACATCACATTTGTGGGTCATGGTCTTCAACACTTTATGTGAAATCTTGAGCTGTCTGTATTTGCTACAAGAAGAGATATCACAAAGTATGCGCTTTTGTTGTTTCCATTGGTTTCAATGCATTTTGGCCTAAAACGAGCATTTGCTGTTTTCTCTTAAACGAGACATGGGAGAAAAACCATTTCATATCACATTTGTGGGTCATGGTCTTCAACACTTTCTGTGAAATCTTGAGCTGTCTGTATTTGCTACAAGAAGAGATATCACAAAGTATGCGCTTTTGTTGTTTCCATTGGTTTCAATGCATTTTGGCCTAAAACGTGCATTTGCTGTTTTCTCTTAAACGCAACATGGGAGAAAAACCATTTCATATCACATTTGTGGGCATAGTCTTCAACGCATTCTGTGAAGCTTTGAACTGTCTGTGCTTGCTACAAGAGGAGATATCACAAAGTATGTGCTTTTGTTGTTTCCATTGGCTTCAATGCATTTTGGCCTAAAATGAGCATTTGCTGTTTTCTCTTAAATGCAACATTGGAGAAAATCCATTTCACATCACATTAGTGGGCCTTTGTCTTCAACACATTCTGTGAAACTTTGAGCTGTCTGTGTTTGCTACAAGAGGAGATATCACAAAGTATGCACTTTTGCTATTTCCATTGGTTTCAATGCATTTTGGCCTAAAACGAGCATTTGCTGTTTTCTCTTAAACGAAACATGGGAGAAAAACCATTTCATATCACATTTGTGGGTCTTGGTCTTCAACACTTTCTGTGAAATTTTGAGCTGTCTGTATTTGCTACAAGAGGAGATATCACAAAGTATGCACTTTTGTTGTTTCCACTGGTTTCAATGCATTTTGGCCTAAAACGAGCATTTGCTGTTTTCTCTTAAACGCAACATGGGAGAAAAATAATTTCACATCACATTTGTGGGCATTGGTCTTCAACACATTCTGTGAAACTTTGAGCTGTCTTTGTTTGCTACAAGAGGAGATATCACAAAGTATGCACTTTTGTTGTTACCATTGGTTTCAATGCATTTTGGCCTAAAAATAGCTTTTGCTGTTTTCTCTTAAATGCAACATGGGAGAAAATCCATTTCACATCACATTTGTGGGTCTTCGTCTTCAACACATTCTGTGAAATTTTGAGCTGTCTGTGTTTGCTACAAGAGGAGATATCGCAAAGTATGCACTTTTGTTATTTCCATTGGTTTCAATGCATTTTGGCCTAAAACGAGCATTTGCTGTTTTCTCATAAATGAAACATGGGAGAAAAACCATTTCATATCACATTTGTGGGTCTTGGTCTTCAACACATTCTGTGAAATCTTGAGCTGTCCGTGTTTGCTACAAGAGGAGATATCACAAAGTATGCACTTTTGTTGTTTCCATTGGTTTCAATGCATTTTGGCCTAAAACGAGCATTTGCTGTTTTCTCTTAAACGCAACATGGGAGAAAAACCATTTCATATCACATTTGTGGGCATTGTATTCAACGCATTCTGTGAAGCTTTGAACTGTCTGTGCTTGCTACAAGAGGAGATATCACAAAGTATGTGCTTTTGTTGTTTCCATTGGTTTCAATGCATTTTGGCCTAAAATGAGCATTTGCTGTTTTCTCTTAAATGCAACATGGGGAAAATCCATTTTACATCACATTTGTGGGCCATGGTTTTCAACACATTCTGTAAAATGTTGAGCTGTCTGTATTTTCTACAAGAGGAGATATCACAAAGTATGCACATTTGTTGTTTCCATTGGTTTCTATGCATGTTGGCCTAAAACGAGTATTTTCTGTTTTCTCTTAAACGCAACATGGGAGAAAAACCATTTCATATCACATTTGTGGGCATTGTCTTCAACACATTCTGTGAAATTTTGAGCTGTCTGTGCTTGCTACAAGAGGAGATATCGCAAAGTATGCACTTTTGTTGTTTCCATTGGTTTAAATGCTTTTTGGCCTAAAATGAGCATTTTCTGTTTTCTCTTAAATGCAACATGGGGAAAAAACATTTCACATCATGTTTGTGGGCATTGGTCTTCAACACATTGTGTACAATTTTGAGCTGTCTGTGTTTGCTACATGAGGAGAATATCACAAAGCGCTTCTGCTGTTTCCATTGGTTTCAATGTATTTTGGCCTAAAACAAGCATTTGTTGTTTTCTCTTAAACGCAACATGGGAGAAAAACCATTTCACATCACATTTGTTTGTCTTGGTCTTCAACACATTTTGTGAAATCTTGAGCTGTCTGTGTTTGCTACAAGAGGAGATATCACAAAGTATGCGCTTTTGTTGTTTCTATTGGTTTCAATGAATTTTGGCCTAAAACGAGCATTTGCTGTTTTCTCTTAAATGCAACATGGGGAAAATCCATTTTAGATCACATTTGTGGGCCATGGTTTTCAACACATTCTGTGAAATTTTGAGCAGTCTGTGTTTGCTACAAGAGGAGATATCTCAAAGAATACGCTTTTGTTGTTTCCATTGGTTTCAATGCATTTTGGCCTAAAACGAGCATTTGCTGTTTTCTCTTACATGCAAGAAGGGAGAAAAACCATTTCACATCACATTTGTGGGTCATGGTCTTCAACACTTTCTGCGAAATCTTGAGCTGTCTGTATTTGCTACAAGAAGAGATATCACAAAGTATGCGCTTTTGTTTCCATTCGTTTCAATGCATTTTGGCCTAAAACGAGCATTTGCTGTTTTCTCTTAAACGCAACATGGGAGAAAAACCATTTCACATAAAATTTGTGGGGATTGGTCTTCAGCACATTCAGTGAAATTTTGAGCTGTCTGTGTTTGCTACAAGAGGAGATATCACAAAGTATGCGCTTTTGTTGTTTCCATTGGTTTCAATGCATTTTGGCCTAAAACAAGCATTTGCTGTTTTCTCTTAGATGCAACATGGGAGAAAAACCATTTCATATCACATTTGTGGGCATTGTCTTCAACGCATTCTGTGAAGCTTTGAACTGTCTGTGCTTGCTACAAGAGGAGATATCACAAAGTATGTGCTTTTGTTGTTTCCATTGGTTTCAATGCATTTTGGCCTAAAATGAGCATTTGCTGTTTTCTCTTAAACGAAACATGGGAAAAAACCATTTCATATCACATTTGTGGGTCTTGGTCTTCAACACTTTCTGTGAAATTTTGAGCTGTCTGTATTTGCTACAAGAGGAGATATCACAAAGTATGCACTTTTGTTGTTTCCACTGGTTTCAATGCATTTTGGCCTAAAACGAGCATTTGCTGTTTTCTCTTAAACGCAACATGGGAGAAAAATAATTTCACATCACATTTGTGGGCATTGGTCTTCAACACATTATGTGAAACTTTGAGCTGTCTGTGTTTGCTACAAGAGGAGATATCACAAAGTATGCGCTTTTGTTGTTTCTATTGGTTTCAATGAATTTTGGCCTAAAACGAGCATTTGCTGTTTTCTCTTAAATGCAACATGGGGAAAATCCATTTTAGATCACATTTGTGGGCCATGGTTTTCAACACATTCTGTGAAATTTTGAGCTGTCTGTGTTTGATACAAGAGGAGATATCACAAAGTATGCACTTTTGTTGTTTCCATTGGTTTCAATGCATTTTGGCCTAAAACGAGCATTTGCTGTTTTCTCTTAAACGCAACATCGGAGAAAAATCATTTCTCATCACATTTGTGGGCATTGGTCTTCAACACATTCTGTGAAACTTTGAGCAGTCTGTGTTTGCTACAAGAGGAGATATCACAAAGTATGCACTTTTGTTGTTTCCATTGGTTTCAGTGCATTTTGGCTTAAAACCAGCATTTGTTGTTTTCTCTTAAATGCAACATGGGAGAAAAACCATTTCACATAACATTTGTTTGTCTTGGTCTTCAACACATTCTGTGAAATCTTGAGCTGTCTGTGTTTGCTACAAGAGGAGATATCACAAAGTATGCGCTTTTTTTGTTTCTATTGGTTTCAATGAATTTTGGTCTAAAACGAGCATTTGCTGTTTTCTCTTAAATGCAACATGGGGAAAATCCATTTTAGATCACATTTGTGGGCCATGGTTTTCAACACATTCTGTGAAAATTTGAGCTGTCTGTGTTTGCTACAAGAGGAGATATCACAAAGTATGCACTTTTGTTGTTTCCATTGGTTTCAATGCATTTTGGCCTAAAACGAGCATTTGCTGTTTTCTCTTAAACGCAACATTGGAGAAAAATCATTTCTCATCACATTTGTGGGCATTGGTCACATTCTGTGAAATTTTGAGCAGTCTGTGTTTGCTACAAGAGGAGATATCTCAAAGAATACGCTTTTGTTGTTTCCATTGGTTTCAATGCATTTTGGCCTAAAACGAGCATTTGCTGTTTTCTCTTACATGCAAGAAGGGAGAAAAACCATTTCACATCACATTTGTGGGTCATGGTCTTCAACACGTTCTGTGAAATCTTGAGCTGTCTGTATTTGCTACAAGATGAGATATCACAAAGTATGCGCTTTTGTTTCCATTCGTTTCAATGCATTTTGGCCTAAAACGAGCATTTGCTGTTTTCTCTTAAACGCAACATGGGAGAAAAACCATTTCACATAAAATTTGTGGGGATTGGTCTTCAGCACATTCAGTGAAATTTTGAGCTGTCTGTGTTTGCTACAAGAGGAGATATCACAAAGTATGCGCTTTTGTTGTTTCCATTGGTTTCAATGCATTTTGGCCTAAAACGAGCATTTGCTGTTTTCTCTTAAACGCAACATGGGAGAAAAACCATTTCATATCACATTTGTGGGCATTGTCTTCAACGCATTCTGTGAAGCTTTGAACTGTCTGTGCTTGCTACAAGAGGAGATATCACAAAGTATGTGCTTTTGTTGTTTCCATTGGTTTCAATGCATTTTGGCCTAAAATGAGCATTTGCTGTTTTCTCTTAAATGCAACATTGGAAAAAATCCATTTCACATCACATTTGTGGGCCTTCGTCTTCAACACATTCTGTGAAACTTTGAGCTGTCTGTGTTTGCTACAAGAGGAGATATCACAAAGTATGCACTTTTGGTATTTCCATTGGTTTCAATGCATTTTGGCCTAAAACGAGCATTTGCTGTTTTCTCTTAAACGAAATATGGGAGAAAAACCATTTCATATCACATTTGTGGGTCTTGGTCTTCAACACATTCTGTGAAACTTTGAGCTGTCTGTGTTTGCTACAAGAGGAGATATCACAAAGTATGCACTTTTGCTATTTCCATTGGTTTCAATGCATTTTGGCCTAAAACGAGCATTTGCTGTTTTCTCTTAAACGAAACATGGGAGAAAAACCATTTCATATCACATTTGTGGGTCTTGGTCTTCAACACTTTCTGTGAAATTTTGAGCTGTTTGTATTTGCTACAAGAGGAGATATCACAAAGTATGCACTTTTGTTGTTTCCACTGGTTTCAATGCATTTTGGCCTAAAACGAGCATTTGCTGTTTTCTCTTAAACGCAACATGGGAAAAAAATAATTTCACATCACATTTGTGGGCATTGGTCTTCAACACATTCTGTGAAACTTTGAGCTGTCTGTGTTTGATACAAGAGGAGATATCACAAAGTATGCACTTTTGTTGTTACCATTGGTTTCAATGCATTTTGGCCTAAAATGAGCTTTTGCTGTTTTCTCTTAAATGCAACATGGGAGAAAATCCATTTCACATCACATTTGCGGGTCTTCGTCTTCAACACATTCTGTGAAATTTTGAGCTGTCTGTGTTTGCTACAAGAGGAGATATCGCAAAGTATGCACTTTTGTTATTTCCATTGGTTTCAATGCATTTTGGCCTAAAACGAGCATTTGCTGTTGTCTCTTAAATCAAACATGGGAGAAAAACCATTTCATATCACATTTGTGGGTCTTGGTCTTCAACACATTCTGTGAAATCTTGAGCTGTCCGTGTTTGCTACAAGAGGAGATATCACAAAGTATGCACTTTTGTTGTTTCCATTGGTTTCAATGCATTTTGGCCTAAAACGAGCATTTGCTGTTTTCTCTTAAACGCAACATGGGAGAAAAACCATTTCATATCACATTTGTGGGCATTGTCTTCAACGCATTCTGTGAAGCTTTGAACTGTCTGTGCTTGCTACAAGAGGAGATCTCACAAAGTATGTGCTTTTGTTGTTTCCATTGGTTTCAATGCATTTTGGCCTAAAATGAGCATTTGCTGTTTTCTCTTAAATGCAACATTGGGAAAATCCATTTTAGCTCACATTTGTGGGCCATGGTTTTCAACACATTCTGTGAAATTTTGAGCTGTCTGTGTTTGCTACAAGAGGAGATATCACAAAGTATACACATTTGTTGTTCCATTGGTTTCTATGCATGTTGGCCTAAAACGAGCATTTTCTGTTTTCTCTTAAATGCAACATGGGAGAAAAACCATTTCACATCACATTTGTCGGTCTTCGTCTTCAACACATTCTGTGAAATTTTGAGCTGTCTGTGCTTGCTACAAGAGGAGATTTCGCAAAGTATGCACTTTTGTTGTTTCCATTGGTTTAAATGCTTTTTGGCCTAAAATGAGCATTTTCTGTTTTCTCTTAAATGCAACATGGGGAAAAACCATTTCACATCATGTTTGTGGGCATTGGTCTTCAACACATTGTGTACAATTTTGAGCTGTCTGTGTTTGCACCATGAGGAGAATATCACAAAGCGCTTCTGCTGTTTCCATTGGTTTCAATGTATTTTGGCCTAAAACAAGCATTTGCTGTTTTCTCTTAAATGCAACATGGGTGAAAAACCATTTTACATCACATTTGTGGGCATTGGTCTTCAACACATTCTGTGAAATTTTGAGCTGTCTGTGTTTGCTACAAGAGGAGATATCACAAAGTATGCACTTTTGTTGTTTCCATTGGTTTCATTGCATTTTGGCCTAAAATGAGCATTTGCTGTTTTCTCTTAAACGCAACATGGGAGAAAAATAATTTCACATCACATTTGTGGGCATTGGTCTTCAACACATTCTGTGAAACTTTGAGCTGTCTGTGTTTGCTACAAGAGGAGATATCACAAAGTATGCACTTTTGTTGTTACCATTGGTTTCAATGCATTTTGGCCTAAAATGAGCATTTGCTGTTTTCTCTTAAACGCAACATGGGAAAATCCATTTCACATCAAATTTGTGGGCATTGGTCTTCAACACATTCTGTGAAATTTTTAGCTGTCTGTGTTTGCTACAAGAGGAGATATCACAAAGTTTGCACTTTTGTTGTTTCCATTGGTTTCAGTGCATTTTGGCCTAAAACCAGCATTTGTTGTTTTCTCTTAAACGCAACATGGGAGAAAAACCATTTCACATCACATTTGTTTGTCTTGGTGTTCAACACATTCTGTGAAATCTTGAGCTGTCTGTGTTTGCTACAAGAGGAGATATCACAAAGTATGCGCTTTTGTTGTTTCTATAGGTTTCAATGAATTTTGGCCTAAAACGAGCATTTGCTGTTTTCTCTTAAATGCAACATGGGGAAAATCCATTTTAGATCACATTTGTGGGCCATGGTTTTCAACACATTCTGTGAAATTTTGAGCTCTCTGTGTTTGCTACAAGAGGAGATATCACAAAGTATGCACTTTTGTTGTTTCCATTGGTTTCAATACATTTTGGCCTAAAACGAGCATTTGCTGTTTTCTCTTACATGCAAGAAGGGAGAAAAACCATTTCACATCACATTTGTGGGTCATGGTCTTCAACACGTTCTGTGAAATCTTGAGCTGTCTGTATTTGCTACAAGAAGAGATATCACAAAGTATGCGCTTTTGTTTCCATTCGTTTCAATGCATTTTGGCCTAAAACGAGCATTTGCTGTTTTCTCTTAAACGCAACATGGGAGAAAAACCATTTCACATAAAATTTGTGGGGATTGGTCTTCAGCACATTCAGTGAAATTTTGAGCTGTCTGTGTTTGCTACAAGAGGAGATATCACAAAGTATGCGCTTTTGTTGTTTCCATTGGTTTCAATGCATTTTGGCCTAAAACGAGCATTTGCTGTTTTCTCTTAAACGCAACATGGGAGAAAAACCATTTCATATCACATTTGTGGGCATTGTCTTCAACGCATTCTGTGAAGCTTTGAACTGTCTGTGCTTGCTACAAGAGGAGATATCACAAAGTATGTGCTTTTGTTGTTTCCATTGGTTTCAATGCATTTTGGCCTAAAATGAGCATTTGCTGTTTTCTCTTAAATGCAACATTGGAAAAAATCCATTTCACATCACATTTGTGGGCCTTCGTCTTCAACACATTCTGTGAAACTTTGAGCTGTCTGTGTTTGCTACAAGAGGAGATATCACAAAGTATGCACTTTTGGTATTTCCATTGGTTTCAATGCATTTTGGCCTAAAACGAGCATTTGCTGTTTTCTCTTAAACGAAATATGGGAGAAAAACCATTTCATATCACATTTGTGGGTCTTGGTCTTCAACACATTCTGTGAAACTTTGAGCTGTCTGTGTTTGCTACAAGAGGAGATATCACAAAGTATGCACTTTTGCTATTTCCATTGGTTTCAATGCATTTTGGCCTAAAACGAGCATTTGCTGTTTTCTCTTAAACGAAACATGGGAGAAAAACCATTTCATATCACATTTGTGGGTCTTGGTCTTCAACACTTTCTGTGAAATTTTGAGCTGTTTGTATTTGCTACAAGAGGAGATATCACAAAGTATGCACTTTTGTTGTTTCCACTGGTTTCAATGCATTTTGGCCTAAAACGAGCATTTGCTGTTTTCTCTTAAACGCAACATGGGAAAAAAATAATTTCACATCACATTTGTGGGCATTGGTCTTCAACACATTCTGTGAAACTTTGAGCTGTCTGTGTTTGATACAAGAGGAGATATCACAAAGTATGCACTTTTGTTGTTACCATTGGTTTCAATGCATTTTGGCCTAAAATGAGCTTTTGCTGTTTTCTCTTAAATGCAACATGGGAGAAAATCCATTTCACATCACATTTGCGGGTCTTCGTCTTCAACACATTCTGTGAAATTTTGAGCTGTCTGTGTTTGCTACAAGAGGAGATATCGCAAAGTATGCACTTTTGTTATTTCCATTGGTTTCAATGCATTTTGGCCTAAAACGAGCATTTGCTGTTGTCTCTTAAATCAAACATGGGAGAAAAACCATTTCATATCACATTTGTGGGTCTTGGTCTTCAACACATTCTGTGAAATCTTGAGCTGTCCGTGTTTGCTACAAGAGGAGATATCACAAAGTATGCACTTTTGTTGTTTCCATTGGTTTCAATGCATTTTGGCCTAAAACGAGCATTTGCTGTTTTCTCTTAAACGCAACATGGGAGAAAAACCATTTCATATCACATTTGTGGGCATTGTCTTCAACGCATTCTGTGAAGCTTTGAACTGTCTGTGCTTGCTACAAGAGGAGATCTCACAAAGTATGTGCTTTTGTTGTTTCCATTGGTTTCAATGCATTTTGGCCTAAAATGAGCATTTGCTGTTTTCTCTTAAATGCAACATTGGGAAAATCCATTTTAGCTCACATTTGTGGGCCATGGTTTTCAACACATTCTGTGAAATTTTGAGCTGTCTGTGTTTGCTACAAGAGGAGATATCACAAAGTATACACATTTGTTGTTCCATTGGTTTCTATGCATGTTGGCCTAAAACGAGCATTTTCTGTTTTCTCTTAAATGCAACATGGGAGAAAAACCATTTCACATCACATTTGTCGGTCTTCGTCTTCAACACATTCTGTGAAATTTTGAGCTGTCTGTGCTTGCTACAAGAGGAGATTTCGCAAAGTATGCACTTTTGTTGTTTCCATTGGTTTAAATGCTTTTTGGCCTAAAATGAGCATTTTCTGTTTTCTCTTAAATGCAACATGGGGAAAAACCATTTCACATCATGTTTGTGGGCATTGGTCTTCAACACATTGTGTACAATTTTGAGCTGTCTGTGTTTGCACCATGAGGAGAATATCACAAAGCGCTTCTGCTGTTTCCATTGGTTTCAATGTATTTTGGCCTAAAACAAGCATTTGCTGTTTTCTCTTAAATGCAACATGGGTGAAAAACCATTTTACATCACATTTGTGGGCATTGGTCTTCAACACATTCTGTGAAATTTTGAGCTGTCTGTGTTTGCTACAAGAGGAGATATCACAAAGTATGCACTTTTGTTGTTTCCATTGGTTTCATTGCATTTTGGCCTAAAATGAGCATTTGCTGTTTTCTCTTAAACGCAACATGGGAGAAAAATAATTTCACATCACATTTGTGGGCATTGGTCTTCAACACATTCTGTGAAACTTTGAGCTGTCTGTGTTTGCTACAAGAGGAGATATCACAAAGTATGCACTTTTGTTGTTACCATTGGTTTCAATGCATTTTGGCCTAAAATGAGCATTTGCTGTTTTCTCTTAAACGCAACATGGGAAAATCCATTTCACATCAAATTTGTGGGCATTGGTCTTCAACACATTCTGTGAAATTTTTAGCTGTCTGTGTTTGCTACAAGAGGAGATATCACAAAGTTTGCACTTTTGTTGTTTCCATTGGTTTCAGTGCATTTTGGCCTAAAACCAGCATTTGTTGTTTTCTCTTAAACGCAACATGGGAGAAAAACCATTTCACATCACATTTGTTTGTCTTGGTGTTCAACACATTCTGTGAAATCTTGAGCTGTCTGTGTTTGCTACAAGAGGAGATATCACAAAGTATGCGCTTTTGTTGTTTCTATAGGTTTCAATGAATTTTGGCCTAAAACGAGCATTTGCTGTTTTCTCTTAAATGCAACATGGGGAAAATCCATTTTAGATCACATTTGTGGGCCATGGTTTTCAACACATTCTGTGAAATTTTGAGCTCTCTGTGTTTGCTACAAGAGGAGATATCACAAAGTATGCACTTTTGTTGTTTCCATTGGTTTCAATACATTTTGGCCTAAAACGAGCATTTGCTGTTTTCTCTTAAACGCAACATCGGAGAAAAATCATTTCTCATCACATTTGTAGGCATTGGTCTTCAACACATTCTGTGAAACTTTGAGCAGTCTGTGTTTGCTACAAGAGGAGATTTCACAAAGTATGCACTTTTGTTGTTTCCATTGGTTTCAGTGCATTTTGGCCTAAAACCAGCATTTGTTGTTTTCTCTTAAACGCAACATGGGAGAAAAACCATTTCACATAACATTTGTTTGTCTTGGTCTTCAACACATTCTGTGAAATCTTGAGCTGTCTGTGTTTGCTACAAGAGGAGATATCACAAAGTATGCGCTTTTTTTGTTTCTATTGGTTTCAATGAATTTTGGCCTATAACGAGCATTTGCTGTTTTCTCTTAAATGCAACATGGGGAAAATCCATTTTAGATCACATTTGTGGGCCATGGTTTTCAACACATTCTGTGAAATTTTGAGCTGTCTGTGTTTGCTACAAGAGGAGATATCACAAAGTATGCACTTTTGTTGTTTCCATTGGTTTCAATGCATTTTGGCCTAAAACGAGCATTTGCTGTTTTCTCTTAAACGCAACATTGGAGAAAAATCATTTCTCTTCACATTTGTGGGCATTGGTCACATTCTGTGAAACTTTGAGCAGTCTGTGTTTGCTACAAGAGGAGATATCTCAAAGAATACGCTTTTGTTGTTTCCATTGGTTTCAATGCATTTTGGCCTAAAACGAGCATTTGCTGTTTTCTCTTACATGCAAGAAGGGAGAAAAACCATTTCACATCACATTTGTGGGTCATGGTCTTCAACACTTTCTGTGAAATCTTGAGCTGTCTGTATTTGCTACAAGAAGAGATATCACAAAGTATGCGCTTTTGTTGTTTCCATTGGTTTCAATGCATTTTGGCCTAAAACGAGCATTTGCTGTTTTCTCTTAAACGAAACATGGGAGAGAAACCATTTAATATCACATTTGTGGGTCATGGTCTTCAACACTTTCTGTGAAATCTTGAGCTGTCTGTATTTGCTACAAGAAGAGATATCACAAAGTATGCGCTTTTGTTGTTTCCATTGGTTTCAATGCATTTTGGCCTAAAACGTGCATTTGCTGTTTTCTCTTAAACACAACATGGGAGAAAAACCATTTCATATCACATTTGTGGGCATTGTCTTCAACGCATTCTGTGAAGCTTTGAACTGTCTGTGCTTGCTACAAGAGGAGATATCACAAAGTATGTGCTTTTGTTGTTTCCATTGGTTTCAATGCATTTTGGCCTAAAATGAGCATTTGCTGTTTTCTCTTAAATGCAACATTGGAGAAAATCCATTTCACATCACATTTGTGGGCCTTTGTCTTCAACACATTCTGTGAAACTTTGAGCTGTCTGTGTTTGCTACAAGAGGAGATATCACAAAGTATGCACTTTTGCTATTTCCATTGGTTTCAATGCATTTTGGCCTAAAACGAGCATTTGCTGTTTTCTCTTAAACGAAACATGGGAGAAAAACCATTTCATATCACATTTGTGGGTCTTGGTCTTCAACACTTTCTGTGAAATTTTGAGCTGTCTGTATTTGCTACAAGAGGAGATATCACAAAGTATGCACTTTTGTTGTTTCCACTGGTTTCAATGCATTTTGGCCTAAAACGAGCATTTGCTGTTTTCTCTTAAACGAAACATGGGAGAAAAACCATTTCATATCACATTTGTGGGTCTTGGTCTTCAACACTTTCTGTGAAATTTTGAGCTGTCTGTGTTTGCTACAAGAGGAGATATCACAAAGTATGCGCTTTTGTTGTTTCCATTGGTTTCAATGCATTTTGGCCTAAAACGAGCATTTGCTGTTTTCTCTTAAACGCAACATGGGAGAAAAACCATTTCATATCACATTTGTGGGCATTGTCTTCAACGCATTCTGTGAAGCTTTGAACTGTCTGTGCTTGCTACAAGAGGAGATATCACAAAGTATGTGCTTTTGTTGTTTCCATTGGTTTCAATGCATTTTGGCCTAAAATGAGCATTTGCTGTTTTCTCTTAAATGCAACATTGGAAAAAATCCATTTCACATCACATTTGTGGGCCTTCGTCTTCAACACATTCTGTGAAACTTTGAGCTGTCTGTGTTTGCTACAAGAGGAGATATCACAAAGTATGCACTTTTGGTATTTCCATTGGTTTCAATGCATTTTGGCCTAAAACGAGCATTTGCTGTTTTCTCTTAAACGAAATATGGGAGAAAAACCATTTCATATCACATTTGTGGGTCTTGGTCTTCAACACATTCTGTGAAACTTTGAGCTGTCTGTGTTTGCTACAAGAGGAGATATCACAAAGTATGCACTTTTGCTATTTCCATTGGTTTCAATGCATTTTGGCCTAAAACGAGCATTTGCTGTTTTCTCTTAAACGAAACATGGGAGAAAAACCATTTCATATCACATTTGTGGGTCTTGGTCTTCAACACTTTCTGTGAAATTTTGAGCTGTTTGTATTTGCTACAAGAGGAGATATCACAAAGTATGCACTTTTGTTGTTTCCACTGGTTTCAATGCATTTTGGCCTAAAACGAGCATTTGCTGTTTTCTCTTAAACGCAACATGGGAAAAAAATAATTTCACATCACATTTGTGGGCATTGGTCTTCAACACATTCTGTGAAACTTTGAGCTGTCTGTGTTTGATACAAGAGGAGATATCACAAAGTATGCACTTTTGTTGTTACCATTGGTTTCAATGCATTTTGGCCTAAAATGAGCTTTTGCTGTTTTCTCTTAAATGCAACATGGGAGAAAATCCATTTCACATCACATTTGCGGGTCTTCGTCTTCAACACATTCTGTGAAATTTTGAGCTGTCTGTGTTTGCTACAAGAGGAGATATCGCAAAGTATGCACTTTTGTTATTTCCATTGGTTTCAATGCATTTTGGCCTAAAACGAGCATTTGCTGTTGTCTCTTAAATCAAACATGGGAGAAAAACCATTTCATATCACATTTGTGGGTCTTGGTCTTCAACACATTCTGTGAAATCTTGAGCTGTCCGTGTTTGCTACAAGAGGAGATATCACAAAGTATGCACTTTTGTTGTTTCCATTGGTTTCAATGCATTTTGGCCTAAAACGAGCATTTGCTGTTTTCTCTTAAACGCAACATGGGAGAAAAACCATTTCATATCACATTTGTGGGCATTGTCTTCAACGCATTCTGTGAAGCTTTGAACTGTCTGTGCTTGCTACAAGAGGAGATCTCACAAAGTATGTGCTTTTGTTGTTTCCATTGGTTTCAATGCATTTTGGCCTAAAATGAGCATTTGCTGTTTTCTCTTAAATGCAACATTGGGAAAATCCATTTTAGCTCACATTTGTGGGCCATGGTTTTCAACACATTCTGTGAAATTTTGAGCTGTCTGTGTTTGCTACAAGAGGAGATATCACAAAGTATACACATTTGTTGTTCCATTGGTTTCTATGCATGTTGGCCTAAAACGAGCATTTTCTGTTTTCTCTTAAATGCAACATGGGAGAAAAACCATTTCACATCACATTTGTCGGTCTTCGTCTTCAACACATTCTGTGAAATTTTGAGCTGTCTGTGCTTGCTACAAGAGGAGATTTCGCAAAGTATGCACTTTTGTTGTTTCCATTGGTTTAAATGCTTTTTGGCCTAAAATGAGCATTTTCTGTTTTCTCTTAAATGCAACATGGGGAAAAACCATTTCACATCATGTTTGTGGGCATTGGTCTTCAACACATTGTGTACAATTTTGAGCTGTCTGTGTTTGCACCATGAGGAGAATATCACAAAGCGCTTCTGCTGTTTCCATTGGTTTCAATGTATTTTGGCCTAAAACAAGCATTTGCTGTTTTCTCTTAAATGCAACATGGGTGAAAAACCATTTTACATCACATTTGTGGGCATTGGTCTTCAACACATTCTGTGAAATTTTGAGCTGTCTGTGTTTGCTACAAGAGGAGATATCACAAAGTATGCACTTTTGTTGTTTCCATTGGTTTCATTGCATTTTGGCCTAAAATGAGCATTTGCTGTTTTCTCTTAAACGCAACATGGGAGAAAAATAATTTCACATCACATTTGTGGGCATTGGTCTTCAACACATTCTGTGAAACTTTGAGCTGTCTGTGTTTGCTACAAGAGGAGATATCACAAAGTATGCACTTTTGTTGTTACCATTGGTTTCAATGCATTTTGGCCTAAAATGAGCATTTGCTGTTTTCTCTTAAACGCAACATGGGAAAATCCATTTCACATCAAATTTGTGGGCATTGGTCTTCAACACATTCTGTGAAATTTTTAGCTGTCTGTGTTTGCTACAAGAGGAGATATCACAAAGTTTGCACTTTTGTTGTTTCCATTGGTTTCAGTGCATTTTGGCCTAAAACCAGCATTTGTTGTTTTCTCTTAAACGCAACATGGGAGAAAAACCATTTCACATCACATTTGTTTGTCTTGGTGTTCAACACATTCTGTGAAATCTTGAGCTGTCTGTGTTTGCTACAAGAGGAGATATCACAAAGTATGCGCTTTTGTTGTTTCTATAGGTTTCAATGAATTTTGGCCTAAAACGAGCATTTGCTGTTTTCTCTTAAATGCAACATGGGGAAAATCCATTTTAGATCACATTTGTGGGCCATGGTTTTCAACACATTCTGTGAAATTTTGAGCTCTCTGTGTTTGCTACAAGAGGAGATATCACAAAGTATGCACTTTTGTTGTTTCCATTGGTTTCAATACATTTTGGCCTAAAACGAGCATTTGCTGTTTTCTCTTAAACGCAACATCGGAGAAAAATCATTTCTCATCACATTTGTGGGCATTGGTCTTCAACACATTCTGTGAAACTTTGAGCAGTCTGTGTTTGCTACAAGAGGAGATATCACAAAGTATGCACTTTTGTTGTTTCCATTGGTTTCAGTGCATTTTGGCCTAAAACCAGCATTTGTTGTTTTCTCTTAAACGCAACATGGGAGAAAAACCATTTCACATAACATTTGTTTGTCTTGGTCTTCAACACATTCTGTGAAATCTTGAGCTGTCTGTGTTTGCTACAAGAGGAGATATCACAAAGTATGCGCTTTTTTTGTTTCTATTGGTTTCAATGAATTTTGGCCTATAACGAGCATTTGCTGTTTTCTCTTAAATGCAACATGGGGAAAATCCATTTTAGATCACATTTGTGGGCCATGGTTTTCAACACATTCTGTGAAATTTTGAGCTGTCTGTGTTTGCTACAAGAGGAGATATCACAAAGTATGCACTTTTGTTGTTTCCATTGGTTTCAATGCATTTTGGCCTAAAACGAGCATTTGCTGTTTTCTCTTAAATGCAACATTGGAGAAAAATCATTTCTCTTCACATTTGTGGGCATTGGTCACATTCTGTGAAACTTTGAGCAGTCTGTGTTTGCTACAAGAGGAGATATCTCAAAGAATACGCTTTTGTTGTTTCCATTGGTTTCAATGCATTTTGGCCTAAAACGAGCATTTGCTGTTTTCTCTTACATGCAAGAAGGGAGAAAAACCATTTCACATCACATTTGTGGGTCATGGTCTTCAACACTTTCTGTGAAATCTTGAGCTGTCTGTATTTGCTACAAGAAGAGATATCACAAAGTATGCGCTTTTGTTGTTTCCATTGGTTTCAATGCATTTTGGCCTAAAACGAGCATTTGCTGTTTTCTCTTAAACGAAACATGGGAGAGAAACCATTTAATATCACATTTGTGGGTCATGGTCTTCAACACTTTCTGTGAAATCTTGAGCTGTCTGTATTTGCTACAAGAAGAGATATCACAAAGTATGCGCTTTTGTTGTTTCCATTGGTTTCAATGCATTTTGGCCTAAAACGTGCATTTGCTGTTTTCTCTTAAACACAACATGGGAGAAAAACCATTTCATATCACATTTGTGGGCATTGTCTTCAACGCATTCTGTGAAGCTTTGAACTGTCTGTGCTTGCTACAAGAGGAGATATCACAAAGTATGTGCTTTTGTTGTTTCCATTGGTTTCAATGCATTTTGGCCTAAAATGAGCATTTGCTGTTTTCTCTTAAATGCAACATTGGAGAAAATCCATTTCACATCACATTTGTGGGCCTTTGTCTTCAACACATTCTGTGAAACTTTGAGCTGTCTGTGTTTGCTACAAGAGGAGATATCACAAAGTATGCACTTTTGCTATTTCCATTGGTTTCAATGCATTTTGGCCTAAAACGAGCATTTGCTGTTTTCTCTTAAACGAAACATGGGAGAAAAACCATTTCATATCACATTTGTGGGTCTTGGTCTTCAACACTTTCTGTGAAATTTTGAGCTGTCTGTATTTGCTACAAGAGGAGATATCACAAAGTATGCACTTTTGTTGTTTCCACTGGTTTCAATGCATTTTGGCCTAAAACGAGCATTTGCTGTTTTCTCTTAAACGCAACATGGGAGAAAAATAATTTCACATCACATTTGTGGGCATTGGTCTTCAACACATTCTGTGAAACTTTGAGCTGTCTGTGTTTGCTACAAGAGGAGATATCACAAAGTATGCACTTTTGTTGTTACCATTGGTTTCAATGCATTTTGGCCTAAAATTAGCTTTTGCTGTTTTCTCTTAAATGCAACATGGGAGAAAATCCATTTCACATCACATTTGTGGGTCTTCGTCTTCAACACATTCTGTGAAATTTTGAGCTGTCTGTGTTTGCTACAAGAGGAGATATCGCAAAGTATGCACTTTTGTTATTTCCATTGGTTTCAATGCATTTTGGCCTAAAACGAGCATTTGCTGTTTTCTCTTAAATGAAACATGGGAGAAAAACCATTTCATATCACATTTGTGGGTCTTGGTCTTCAACACATTCTGTGAAATCTTGAGCTGTCCGTGTTTGCTACAAGAGGAGATATCACAAAGTATGCACTTTTGTTGTTTCCATTGGTTTCAATGCATTTTGGCCTAAAACGAGCATTTGCTGTTTTCTCTTAAACGCAACATGGGAGAAAAACCATTTCATATCACATTTGTGGGCATTGTATTCAACGCATTCTGTGAAGCTTTGAACTGTCTGTGCTTGCTACAAGAGGAGATATCACAAAGTATGTGCTTTTGTTGTTTCCATTGGTTTCAATGCATTTTGGCCTAAAATGAGCATTTGCTGTTTTCTCTTAAATGCAACATGGGGAAAATCCATTTTACATCACATTTGTGGGCCATGGTTTTCAACACATTCTGTAAAATGTTGAGCTGTCTGTATTTTCTACAAGAGGAGATATCACAAAGTATGCACATTTGTTGTTTCCATTGGTTTCTATGCATGTTGGCCTAAAACGAGTATTTTCTGTTTTCTCTTAAACGCAACATGGGAGAAAAACCATTTCATATCACATTTGTGGGCATTGTCTTCAACACATTCTGTGAAATTTTGAGCTGTCTGTGCTTGCTACAAGAGGAGATATCGCAAAGTATGCACTTTTGTTGTTTCCATTGGTTTAAATGCTTTTTGGCCTAAAATGAGCATTTTCTGTTTTCTCTTAAATGCAACATGGGGAAAAACCATTTCACATCATGTTTGTGGGCATTGGTCTTCAACACATTGTGTACAATTTTGAGCTGTCTGTGTTTGCTACATGAGGAGAATATCACAAAGTGCTTCTGCTGTTTCCATTGGTTTCAATGTATTTTGGCCTAAAACAAGCATTTGCAGTTTTCTCTTAAATGCAACATGGGTGAAAAACCATTTTACATCACATTTGTGGGCATTGGTCTTCAACACATTCTGTGAAATTTTGAGTTGTCTGTGTGTGCTACAAGAGGAGATATCACAAAGTATGCGCTTTTATTGTTTCCATTGGTTTCAGTGCATTTTGGCCTAAAACCAGCATTTGTTGTTTTCTCTTAAACGCAACATGGGAGAAAAACCATTTCACATAACATTTGTTTGTCTTGGTCTTCAACACATTCTGTGAAATCTTGAGCTGTCTGTGTTTGCTACAAGAGGAGATATCACAAAGTATGCGCTTTTTTTGTTTCTATTGGTTTCAATGAATTTTGGCCTATAACGAGCATTTGCTGTTTTCTCTTAAATGCAACATGGGGAAAATCCATTTTAGATCACATTTGTGGGCCATGGTTTTCAACACATTCTGTGAAATTTTGAGCTGTCTGTGTTTGCTACAAGAGGAGATATCACAAAGTATGCACTTTTGTTGTTTCCATTGGTTTCAATGCATTTTGGCCTAAAACGAGCATTTGCTGTTTTCTCTTAAACGCAACATTGGAGAAAAATCATTTCTCTTCACATTTGTGGGCATTGGTCACATTCTGTGAAACTTTGAGCAGTCTGTGTTTGCTACAAGAGGAGATATCTCAAAGAATACGCTTTTGTTGTTTCCATTGGTTTCAATGCATTTTGGCCTAAAACGAGCATTTGCTGTTTTCTCTTACATGCAAGAAGGGAGAAAAACCATTTCACATCACATTTGTGGGTCATGGTCTTCAACACTTTCTGTGAAATCTTGAGCTGTCTGTATTTGCTACAAGAAGAGATATCACAAAGTATGCGCTTTTGTTGTTTCCATTGGTTTCAATGCATTTTGGCCTAAAACGAGCATTTGCTGTTTTCTCTTAAACGAAACATGGGAGAAAAACCATTTCATATCACATTTGTGGGTCATGGTCTTCAACACTTTCTGTGAAATCTTGAGCTGTCTGTATTTGCTACAAGAAGAGATATCACAAAGTATGCGCTTTTGTTGTTTCCATTGGTTTCAATGCATTTTGGCCTAAAACGTGCATTTGCTGTTTTCTCTTAAACGCAACATGGGAGAAAAACCATTTCATATCACATTTGTGGGCATTGTCTTCAACGCATTCTGTGAAGCTTTGAACTGTCTGTGCTTGCTACAAGAGGAGATATCACAAAGTATGTGCTTTTGTTGTTTCCATTGGTTTCAATGCATTTTGGCCTAAAATGAGCATTTGCTGTTTTCTCTTAAATGCAACATTGGAGAAAATCCATTTCACATCACATTTGTGGGCCTTTGTCTTCAACACATTCTGTGAAACTTTGAGCTGTCTGTGTTTGCTACAAGAGGAGATATCACAAAGTATGCACTTTTGCTATTTCCATTGGTTTCAATGCATTTTGGCCTAAAACGAGCATTTGCTGTTTTCTCTTAAACGAAACATGGGAGAAAACCATTTCATATCACATTTGTGGGTCTTGGTCTTCAACACTTTCTGTGAAATTTTGAGCTGTCTGTATTTGCTACAAGAGGAGATATCACAAAGTATGCACTTTTGTTGTTTCCACTGGTTTCAATGCATTTTGGCCTAAAACGAGCATTTGCTGTTTTCTCTTAAACGCAACATGGGAGAAAAATAATTTCACATCACATTTGTGGGCATTGGTCTTCAACACATTCTGTGAAACTTTGAGCTGTCTGTGTTTGCTACAAGAGGAGATATCACAAAGTATGCACTTTTGTTGTTACCATTGGTTTCAATGCATTTTGGCCTAAAATTAGCTTTTGCTGTTTTCTCTTCAATGCAACATGGGAGAAAATCCATTTCACATCACATTTGTGGGTCTTCGTCTTCAACACATTCTGTGAAATTTTGAGCTGTCTGTGTTTGCTACAAGAGGAGATATCGCAAACTATGCACTTTTGTTATTTCCATTGGTTTCAATGCATTTTGGCCTAAAACGAGCATTTGCTGTTTTCTCTTAAATGAAACATGGGAGAAAAACCATTTCATATCACATTTGTGGGTCTTGGTCTTCAACACATTCTGTGAAATCTTGAGCTGTCCGTGTTTGCTACAAGAGGAGATATCACAAAGTATGCACTTTTGTTGTTTCCATTGGTTTCAATGCATTTTGGCCTAAAACGAGCATTTGCTGTTTTCTCTTAAACGCAACATGGGAGAAAAACCATTTCATATCACATTTGTGGGCATTGTATTCAACGCATTCTGTGAAGCTTTGAACTGTCTGTGCTTGCTACAAGAGGAGATATCACAAAGTATGTGCTTTTGTTGTTTCCATTGGTTTCAATGCATTTTGGCCTAAAATGAGCATTTGCTGTTTTCTCTTAAATGCAACATGGGGAAAATCCATTTTACATCACATTTGTGGGCCATGGTTTTCAACACATTCTGTAAAATGTTGAGCTGTCTGTATTTTCTACAAGAGGAGATATCACAAAGTATGCACATTTGTTGTTTCCATTGGTTTCTATGCATGTTGGCCTAAAACGAGTATTTTCTGTTTTCTCTTAAACGCAACATGGGAGAAAAACCATTTCATATCACATTTGTGGGCATTGTCTTCAACACATTCTGTGAAATTTTGAGCTGTCTGTGCTTGCTACAAGAGGAGATATCGCAAAGTATGCACTTTTGTTGTTTCCATTGGTTTAAATGCTTTTTGGCCTAAAATGAGCATTTTCTGTTTTCTCTTAAATGCAACATGGGGAAAAACCATTTCACATCATGTTTGTGGGCATTGGTCTTCAACACATTGTGTACAATTTTGAGCTGTCTGTGTTTGCTACATGAGGAGAATATCACAAAGTGCTTCTGCTGTTTCCATTGGTTTCAATGTATTTTGGCCTAAAACAAGCATTTGCAGTTTTCTCTTAAATGCAACATGGGTGAAAAACCATTTTACATCACATTTGTGGGCATTGGTCTTCAACACATTCTGTGAAATTTTGAGTTGTCTGTGTGTGCTACAAGAGGAGATATCACAAAGTATGCGCTTTTGTTGTTTCCATTGGTTTCAATGCATTTTGGCCTAAAATGAGCATTTGCTGTTTTCTCTTAAATGCAACACGGGGAAAAACCATTTTACATCACATTTGTGGGCCATGGTTTTCAACATATTCTGTTAAATGTTGAGCTGTCTGTGTTTGCTACAAAAGGAGATATCACAAAGTATGCGCTTTTGTTGTTTCCATTGGTTTCAATGCATTTTGGCCTAAAACGAGCATTTGCTGTTTTCTCTTAAATGCAACATGGGAGAAAAACCATTTCACATCACATTTGTGGGTCTTGGTTTTCAACACATTCTGTGAAATTTTGAGCTGTCTGTGTTTGCTACAAGAGTAGATTTCGCAAAGTATGCACTTTTGTTGTTTCCTTTGGTTTCAATGCATTTTGGCCTAAAACCAGCATTTGTTGTTTTCTCTTAAATGCAACATGGGAGAAAAACCATTTCACATCACATTTGTGGGCATTGGTCTTCAACACATTCTGTGAAACTTTGAGCTGTCTGTGTTTGCTACAAGAGGAGATATCACAAAGTATGCACTTTTGTTGTTTCCACTGGTTTCATTGCATTTTGGCCTAAAACGAGCATTTGCTGTTTTCTCTTAAAAGCAACATGGGAGAAAAATAATTTCACATCACATTTGTGGGCATTGGTCTTCAACACATTCTGTGAAACTTTGAGCTGTCTGTGTTTGCTACAAGAGGAGATATCACAAAGTATGCACTTTTGTTGTTACCATTGGTTTCAATGCACTTTGGCCTAAAATGAGCTTTTGCTGTTTTCTCTTAAATGCAACATGGGAGAAAATCCATTTCACATCACATTTGTGGGTCTTCGACTTCAACACATTCTGCGAAATTTTGAGCTGTCTGTGTTTGCTACAAGAGGAGATATCACAAAGTATGCACTTTTGTTGTTTCCATTGGTTTCTATGCATTTTGGCCTAAAACGAGCATTTGCTGTTTTCTCTTAAACGCAACATGGGAGAAAACCATTTCACATCACATTTGTGGGCATTGGTCTTCAACACATTCTGCGAAACTTTGAGCTGTCTGTGTTTGCTACAAGAGGAGATATCACAAAGTATGCACTTTTGTTGTTTCCATTGGTTTCAATGCATTTTGGCCTAAAATGAGCATTTGCTGTTTTCTCTTAAATGCAACATGGGAGAAAATCCATTTCACATCACATTTGTGGGTCTTCATCTTCAACACATTCTGTGAAATTTTGAGCTGTCTGTGTTTGCAACAAGAGGAGATATCACAAAGTATGCACTTTTGTTATTTCCATTGGTTTCAATGCATTTTGGCCTAAAACGAGCATTTGCTGTTTTCTCTTAAATGAAACATGGGAGAAAAACCATTTCACATCAAAATTGTGGGCATTGGTCTTCAGAACATTCAGTGAAATTTTGAGCTGTCTTTGTTTGCTACAAGAGGAAATATCACAAAGTATGCGCTTTTGTTGTTTCCATTGGTTTCAATGCATTTTGGCCTAAAACGAGCATTTGCTGTTTTCTCTTAAACGCAACATGGGAGAAAAACCATTTCACATCACATTTGTGGGTCTTGATCTTCAACACATTCTGTGAAATCTTGAGCTGTCCGTGTTTGCTACAAGAGGAGATATCACAAAGTATGCACTTTTGTTGTTTCTATTGGTTTCAATGCATTTTGGCCTAAAACGAGCATTTGCTGTTTTCTCTTAAACGCAACATGGGAAAATCCATTTCACATCACATTTGTGGGCATTGGTCTTCAACACATTCTGTGAAACTTTGAGCAGTCTGTGTTTGCTACAAGAGGAGATATCACAAAGTATGCACTTTTGTTGTTTCCATTGGTTTCAGTGCATTTTGGCCTAAAACCAGCATTTGTTGTTTTCTCTTAAACGCAACATGGGAGAAAAACCATTTCACATAACATTTGTTTGTCTTGGTCTTCAACACATTCTGTGAAATCTTGAGCTGTCTGTGTTTGCTACAAGAGGAGATATCACAAAGTATGCACTTTTTTTGTTTCTATTGGTTTCAATGAATTTTGGCCTAAAACGAGCATTTGCTGTTTTCTCTTAAATGCAACATGGGGAAAATCCATTTTAGATCACATTTGTGGGCCATGGTTTTCAACACATTCTGTGAAATTTTGAGCTGTCTGTGTTTGCTACATGAGGAGAATATCACAAAGTGCTTCTGCTGTTTCCATTGGTTTCAATGTATTTTGGCCTAAAACAAGCATTTGCAGTTTTCTCTTAAATGCAACATGGGTGAAAAACCATTTTACATCACATTTGTGGGCATTGGTCTTCAACACATTCTGTGAAATTTTGAGTTGTCTGTGTGTGCTACAAGAGGAGATATCACAAAGTATGCGCTTTTGTTGTTTCCATTGGTTTCAATGCATTTTGGCCTAAAATGAGCATTTGCTGTTTTCTCTTAAATGCAACATGGGGAAAAACCATTTTACATCACATTTGTGGGCCATGGTTTTCAACACATTCTGTTAAATGTTGAGCTGTCTGTGTTTGCTACAAAAGGAGATATCACAAAGTATGCGCTTTTGTTGTTTCCATTGGTTTCAATGCATTTTGGCCTAAAACGAGCATTTGCTGTTTTCTCTTAAATGCAACATGGGAGAAAAACCATTTCACATCACATTTGTGGGTTTTGGTTTTCAACACATTCTGTGAAATTTTGAGCTGTCTGTGTTTGCTACAAGAGTAGATTTCGCAAAGTATGCACTTTTGTTGTTTCCTTTGGTTTCAATGCATTTTGGCCTAAAACCAGCATTTGTTGTTTTCTCTTAAATGCAACATGGGAGAAAAACCATTTCACATCACATTTGTGGGCATTGGTCTTCAACACATTCTGTGAAACTTTGAGCTGTCTGTGTTTGCTACAAGAGGAGATATCACAAAGTATGCACTTTTGTTGTTTCCACTGGTTTCATTGCATTTTGGCCTAAAACGAGCATTTGCTGTTTTCTCTTAAAAGCAACATGGGAGAAAAATAATTTCACATCACATTTGTGGGCATTGGTCTTCAACACATTCTGTGAAACTTTGAGCTGTCTGTGTTTGCTACAAGAGGAGATATCACAAAGTATGCACTTTTGTTGTTTCCATTGGTTTCAATGCATTTTGGCCTAAAATGAGCATTTGCTGTTTTCTCTTAAATGCAACATGGGAGAAAATCCATTTCACATCACATTTGTGGGTCTTCATCTTCAACACATTCTGTGAAATTTTGAGCTGTCTGTGTTTGCAACAAGAGGAGATATCACAAAGTATGCACTTTTGTTATTTCCATTGGTTTCAATGCATTTTGGCCTAAAACGAGCATTTGCTGTTTTCTCTTAAATGAAACATGGGAGAAAAACCATTTCACATCAAAATTGTGGGCATTGGTCTTCAGAACATTCAGTGAAATTTTGAGCTGTCTTTGTTTGCTACAAGAGGAAATATCACAAAGTATGCACTTTTGTTGTTTCCATTGGTTTCAATGCATTTTGGCCTAAAACGAGCATTTGCTGTTTTCTCTTAAACGCAACATGGGAGAAAAACCATTTCACATCACATTTGTGGGTCTTGATCTTCAACACATTCTGTGAAATCTTGAGCTGTCCGTGTTTGCTACAAGAGGAGATATCACAAAGAATGCACTTTTGTTGTTTCTATTGGTTTCAATGCATTTTGGCCTAAAACGAGCATTTGCTGTTTTCTCTTAAACGCAACATGGGAAAATCCATTTCACATCACATTTGTGGGCATTGGTCTTCAACACATTCTGTGAAACTTTGAGCAGTCTGTGTTTGCTACAAGAGGAGATATCACAAAGTATGCACTTTTGTTGTTTCCATTGGTTTCAGTGCATTTTGGCCTAAAACCAGCATTTGTTGTTTTCTCTTAAACGCAACATGGGAGAAAAACCATTTCACATAACATTTGTTTGTCTTGGTCTTCAACACATTCTGTGAAATCTTGAGCTTTCTGTGTTTGCTACAAGAGGAGATATCACAAAGTATGCGCTTTTTTTGTTTCTATTGGTTTCAATGAATTTTGGCCTAAAACGAGCATTTGCTGTTTTCTCTTAAATGCAACATGGGGAAAATCCATTTTAGATCACATTTGTGGGCCATGGTTTTCAACACATTCTGTGAAATTTTGAGCTGTCTGTGTTTGCTACAAGAGGAGATATCACAAAGTATGCACTTTTGTTGTTTCCATTGGTTTCAATGCATTTTGGCCTAAAACGAGCATTTGCTGTTTTCTCTTAAACGCAACATTGGAGAAAAATCATTTCTCTTCACATTTGTGGGCATTGGTCACATTCTGTGAAACTTTGAGCAGTCTGTGTTTGCTACAAGAGGAGATATCTCAAAGAATACGCTTTTGTTGTTTCCTTTGGTTTCAATGCATTTTGGCCTAAAACGAGCATTTGCTGTTTTCTCTTACATGCAAGAAGGGAGAAAAACCATTTCACATCACATTTGTGGGTCATGGTCTTCAACACTTTCTGTGAAATCTTGAGCTGTCTGTATTTGCTACAAGAAGAGATATCACAAAGTATGCGCTTTTGTTGTTTCCATTGGTTTCAATGCATTTTGGCCTAAAACGAGCATTTGCTGTTTTCTCTTAAACGCAACATGGGAGAAAAACCATTTCATATCACATTTGTGGGCATTGTCTTCAACGCATTCTGTGAAGCTTTGAACTGTCTGTGCTTGCTACAAGAGGAGATATCACAAAGTAAGTGCTTTTGTTGTTTCCATTGGTTTCAATGCATTTTGGCCTAAAATGAGCATTTACTGTTTTCTCTTAAATGCAACATTGGAGAAAATATATTTCACATCACATTTGAGGGCCTTCGTCTTCAACACATTCTGTGAAACTTTGAGCTGTCTGTGTTTGCTACAAGAGGAGATATCACAAAGTATGCACTTTTGCTATTTCCATTGGTTTCAATGCATTTTGGCCTAAAACGAGCATTTGCTGTTTTCTCTTAAACGAAACATGGGAGAAAAACCATTTCATATCACATTTGTGGGTCTTGGTCTTCAACACTATCTGTGAAATTTTGAGCTGTCTGTATTTGCTACAAGAGGAGATATCACAAAGTATGCACTTTTGTTGTTTCCACTGGTTTCAATGCATTTTGGCCTAAAACGAGCATTTGCTGTTTTCTCTTAAACGCAACATGGGAGAAAAACCATTTCATATCACATTTGTCGGTCTTGGTCTTCAACACATTCTGTGAAATTTTGAGCTGTCTGTGCTTGCTACAAGAGGAGATATCGCAAAGTATGCACTTTTGTTGTTTCCATTGGTTTAAATGCTTTTTGGCCTAAAATGAGCATTTTCTGTTTTCTCTTAAATGCAACATGGAGAAAAACCATTTCACATCATGTTTGTGGGCATTGGTCTTCAACACATTGTGTACAATTTTGAGCTGTCTGTGTTTGCTACATGAGGAGATTATCACAAAGCGCTTCTGCTGTTTCCATTGGTTTCAATGCATTTTTGCCTAAAACGAGCATTTGCTGTTTTCTCTTAAACGCAACATGGGAGAAAACCATTTCACATCACATTTGTGGGCATTGGTCTTCAACACATTCTGTGAAACTTTGAGCTGTCTGTGTTTGCAACAAGAGGAGATATCACAAAGTATGCATTTTTGTTGTTTCCATTGGTTTCAATGCATTTTGGCCTAAAACGAACATTTGCTGTTTTCTCTTAAACGCAACATGGGAGAAAAACCATTTCACATCACATTTGTGGGTCTTGATCTTCAACACATTCTGTGAAATCTTGAGCTGTCCGTGTTGCTAAAAGAGGAGATATCACAAAGTATGCACTTTTGTTGTTTCTATTGGTTTCAATGCATTTTGGCCTAAAACGAGCATTTGCTGTTTTCTCTTAAACGCAACATGGGAAAATCCATTTCACATCACATTTGTGGGCATTGGTCTTCAACACATTCTGTGAAATTTTTAGCTGTCTGTGTTTGCTACAAGAGGAGATATCACAAAGTATGCACTTTTGTTGTTTCTATTGGTTTCAGTGCATTTTGGCCTAAAACCAGCATTTGTTGTTTTCTCTTAAACGCAACATGGGAGAAAAACCATTTCACATCACATTTGTTTGTCTTGGTGTTCAACACATTCTGTGAAATCTTGAGCTGTCTGTGTTTGCTACAAGAGGAGATATCACAAAGTATGCGCTTTTGTTGTTTCTATAGGTTTCAATGAATTTTGGCCTAAAACGAGCATTTGCTGTTTTCTCTTAAATGCAACATGGGGAAAATCCATTTTAGATCACATTTGTGGGCCATGGTTTTCAACACATTCTGTGAAATTTTGAGCTGTCTGTGTTTGCTACAAGAGGAGATATCACAAAGTATGCACTTTTGTTGTTTCCATTGGTTTCAATGCATTTTGGCCTAAAACGAGCATTTGCTGTTTTCTCTTAAACGCAACATCGGAGAAAAATCATTTCTCATCACATTTGTGGGCATTGTCTTCAACGCATTCTGTGAAGCTTTGAACTGTCTGTGCTTGCTACAAGAGGAGATATCACAAAGTATGTGCTTTTGTTGTTTCCATTGGTTTCAATGCATTTTGGCCTAAAATGAGCATTTGCTGTTTTCTCTTAAATGCAACATTGGAGAAAATCCATTTCACATCACATTTGTGGGCCTTCATCTTCAACACATTCTGTGAAACTTTGAGCTGTCTGTGTTTGCTACAAGAGGAGATATCACAAAGTATGCACTTTTGCTATTTCCATTGGTTTCAATGCATTTTGGCCTAAAACGAGCATTTGCTGTTTTCTCTTAAACGAAACATGGGAGAAAAACCATTTCATATCACATTTGTGGGTCTTGGTCTTCAACACTTTCTGTGAAATTTTGAGCTGTCTGTATTTGCTACAAGAGGAGATATCACAAAGTATGCACTTTTGTTGTTTCCACTGGTTTCAATGCATTTTGGCCTAAAACGAGCATTTGCTGTTTTCTCTTAAACGCAACATGGGAGAAAAATAATTTCACATCACATTTGTGGGCATTGGTCTTCAACACATTCTGTGAAACTTTGAGCTGTCTGTGTTTGCTACAAGAGGAGATATCACAAAGCATGCACTTTTGTTGTTACCATTGGTTTCAATGCATTTTGGCCTAAAATGAGCTTTTGCTGTTTTCTCTTAAATGCAACATGGGAGAAAATCCATTTCACATCACATTTGTGGGTCTTCGTCTTCAACACATTCTGTGAAATTTTGAGCTGTCTGTGTTTGCTACAAGAGGAGATATCGCAAAGTATGCACTTTTGTTGTTTCCATTGGTTTCAATGCATTTTGGCCTAAAACGAGCATTTGCTGTTTTCTCTTAAATGAAACATGGGAGAAAAACATTTCATATCACATTTGTGGGTCTTGGTCTTCAACACATTCTGTGAAATCTTGAGCTGTCCGTGTTTGCTACAAGAGGAGATATCACAAAGTATGCACTTTTGTTGTTTCCATTGGTTTCTATGCATTTTGGCCTAAAACGAGCATTTGCTGTTTTCTCTTAAACGCAACATGGGAGAAAAACCATTTCATATCACATTTGTGGGCATTGTCTTCAACGCATTCTGTGAAGCTTTGAACTGTCTGTGCTTGCTACAAGAGGAGATATCACAAAGTATGTGCTTTTGTTGTTTCCATTGGTTTCAATGCATTTTGGCCTAAACTGAGCATTTGCTGTTTTCTCTTAAATGCAACATGGGGAAAATCCATTTTACATCACATTTGTGGGCCATGGTTTTCAACACATTCTGTAAAATGTTGAGCTGTCTGTATTTTCTACAAGAGGAGATATCACAAAGTATGCACATTTGTTGTTTCCATTGGTTTCTATGCATGTTGGCCTAAAACGAGTATTTTCTGTTTTCTCTTAAACGCAACATGGGAGAAAAACCATTTCACATCACATTTGTCGGTCTTGGTCTTCAACACATTCTGTGAAATTTTGAGCTGTCTGTGCTTGCTACAAGAGGAGATTTTGCAAAGTATGCACTTTTGTTGTTTCCATTGGTTTAAATGCTTTTTGGCCTAAAATGAGCATTTTCTGTTTTCTCTTAAATGCAACATGGGGAAAAACCATTTCACAACATGTTTGTGGGCATTGGTCTTCAATACATTGTGTACAATTTTGATCTGTCTGTGTTTGCTACATGAGGAGAATATCACAAAGCGCTTCTGCTGTTTCCATTGGTTTCAAGGTATTTTGGCCTAAAACAAGCATTTGCTGTTTTCTCTTAAATGCAACATGGGTGAAAAACCATTTTACATCACATTTGTGGGCATTGGTCTTCAACACATTCTGTGAAATTTTGAGTTGTCTGTGTGTGCTACAAGAGGAGATATCACAAAGTATGCGCTTTTGTTGTTTCCATTGGTTTCAATGCATTTTGGCCTAAAATGAGCATTTGCTGTTTTCTCTTAAATGCAACATGGGGAATATCCATTTTACATCACATTTGTGGGCCATGGTTTTCAACACATTCTGTGAAATTTTGAGCTGTCTGTGCTTGCTACAAGAGTAGATTTCGCAAAGTATGCACTTTTGTTGTTTCCTTTGGTTTCAATGCATTTTGACCTAAAACCAGCATTTGTTGTTTTCTCTTAAATGCAACATGGGAGAAAAACCATTTCACATCACATTTGTGGGCATTGGTCTTCAACACATTCTGTGAAACTTTGAGCTGTCTGTGTTTGCTAGAAGAGGAGATATCACAAAGTATGCACTTTTGTTGTTTCCACTGGTTTCATTGCATTTTGGCCTAAAACGAGCATTTGCTGTTTTCTCTTAAACGCAACATGGGAGAAAAATA
Source organism: Taudactylus pleione (assembly GCA_031769625.1). Lineage (NCBI taxonomy): Eukaryota > Metazoa > Chordata > Amphibia > Anura > Myobatrachidae > Taudactylus > Taudactylus pleione. Next base: position 7,477,009 of record JAUIMM010000975.1, read on the forward strand.
ATTTCACATCACATTTGTGGGCATTGGTCTTCAACACATTCTGTGAAACTTTGAGCTGTCTGTGTTTGCTACAAGAGGAGATATCACAAAGTATGCACTTTTGTTGTTACCATTGGTTTCAATGCATTTTGGCCTAAATTGAGCTTTTGCTGTTTTCTCTTAAATGCAACATGGGAGAAAATCCATTTCACATCACATTTGTGGGTCTTCGTCTTCAGCACATTCTGTGAAATTTTGAGCTGTCTGTGTTTGCTACAAGAGGAGATATCGCAAAGTATGCACTTTTGTTATTTCCATTGGTTTCAATGCAATTTGGCCTAAAACGAGCATTTGCTGTTTTCTCTTAAATGAAACATGGGAGGAAAACCATTTCATATCACATTTGTGGGTCTTGGTCTTCAACACTTTCTGTGAAATTTTGAGCTGTCTGTATTTGATACAAGAGGAGATATCACAAAGTATGCACTTTTGTTGTTTCCATTGGTTTCAATGCATTTTGGCCTAAAACGAGCATTTGCTGTTTTCTCTTAAACGCAACATGGGAGAAAAACCATTTCACATCACATTTGTGGGCATTGGTCTTCAACACATCCTGTGAAACTTTGAGCTGTCTGTGTTTGCTACAAGAGGAGATATCACAAAGTATGCACTTTTGTTGTTTCCATTGGTATCAATGCATTTTGGCCTAAAATGAGCATTTGCTGTTTTCTCTTAAATGCAACATGGGAGAAAATCCATTTCACATCACATTTGTGGGTCTTCGTCTTCAACACATTCTGTGAAATTTTGAGCTGTCTGTGTTTGCAACAACAGGAGATATCACAAAGTATGCACTTTTGTTATTTCCATTGGTTTCAATGCATTTTGGCCTAAAACGAGCATTTGCTGTTTTCTCTTCAACGAAACATGGGAGAAAAACCATTTCATATCACATTTGTGGGTCTTGGTCTTCAACACTTTCTGTGAAATCTGGAGCTGTCTGTATTTGCTACAAGAGGAGATATCACAAAGTATGCACTTTTGTTGTTTCCATTCGTTTCAATGCATTTTGGCCTAAAACAAGCATTTGCTGTTTTCTCTTAAACGCAACATGGGAGAAAAACCATTTCACATCAAATTTGTGGGCCTTGGTCTTCAGCACATTCAGTGAAATCTTGAGCTGTCTGTGTTTGCTACAAGAGGAGATATCACAAAGTATGCACTTTTGTTGTTTCCATTGGTTTCAGTGCATTTTGGCCTAAAACCAGCATTTGTTGTTTTCTCTTAAACGCAACATGGGAGAAAAACAATTTCACATCACATTTGTGAGTCTTGGTCTTCAACACATTCTGTGAAATCTTGAGCTGTCTGTGTTTGCTACAAGAGGAGATATCACAAAGTATGCACTTTTGTTGTTTCCATTGGTTTCAATGCATTTTGGCCTAAAACGAGCATTTGCTGTTTTCTCTTAAACGCAACATCGGAGAAAAATCATTTCTCATCACATTTGTGGGCATTGGTCTTCAACACATTCTGTGAAACTTTGAGCAGTCTGTGTTTGCTACAAGAGGAGATATCCCAAAGAATACGCTTTTGTTGTTTCTATTGGTTTCAATGCATTTTGGCCTAAAACGAGCATTTGCTGTTTTATCTTACACGCAAGAAGGGAGAAAAACCATTTCACATCACATTTGTGGGTCTTGGTCTTCAACACTTTCTGTGAAATCTTGAGCTGTCTGTATTTGCTACAAGAAGAGATATCACAAAGTATGCGCTTTTGTTGTTTCCATTCGTTTCAATGCATTTTGGACTAAAACGAGCATTTGCTGTTTTCTCTTAAATGCAACATGGGAGAAAAACCACTTCACATCAAATTTGTGGGCATTGGTCTTCAGCACATTCAGTGAAATTTTGAGCTGTCTGTGTTTGCTACAAGAGGAGATATCACAAAGTATGCACTTTTGTTGTTTCCATTGGTTTCAATGCATTTTGGCCTAAAACGAGCATTTGCTGTTTTCTCTTAAACGCAACATGGGAGAAAAACCATTTCATATCACATTTGTGGGCATTGTCTTCAATGCATTCTGTGAAGCTTTGAACTGTCTGTGCTTGCTACAAGAGGAGATATCACAAAGTATGTGCTTTTGTTGTTTCCATTGGTTTCAATGCATTTTGGCATAAAATGAGCATTTGCTGTTTTCTCTTAAATGCAACATGGGGAAAATCCATTTTACATCACATTTGTGGGCCATGGTTTTCAACACATTCTGTAAAATGTTGAGCTGTCTGTATTTTCTACAAGAGTAGAATATCACAAAGCGCATCTGCTGTTTCCATTGGTTTCAATGTATTTTGGAGTAAAACAAGCATTTGCTGTTTTCTCTTAAATGCAACATGGGTGAAAAACCATTTTACATCACATTTGTGGGCATTGGTCTTCAACACATTCTGTGAAATTTTGAGTTGTCTGTGTGTGCTACAAGAGGAGATATCACAAAGTATGCGCTTTTGTTGTTTCCATTGGTTTCAATGCATTTTGGCCTAAAATGAGCATTTGCTGTTTTCTCTTAAATGCAACATGGGGAAAATCCATTTTACATCACATTTGTGGGCCATGGTTTTCAACACATTCTGTGAAATGTTGAGCTGTCTGTGTTTGCTACAAAAGGAGATATCACAAAGTATGCGCTTTTGTTGTTTCCATTCATTTCAATGCATTTTGGCCTAAAATGAGCATTTGCTGTTTTCTCTTAAACGCAACATGGGATAAAAACCATTTCACATCACATTTGTGGGTCTTGGTCTTCAACACATTCTGTGAAATTTTCAGCTGTCTGTGCTTGCTACAAGAGTAGATTTCGCAAAGTATGCACTTTTGTTGTTTCCATTGGTTTCAATGCATTTTGGCCTAAAACCAGCATTTGTTGTTTTCTCTTAAACGCAACATGGGAGAAAAACCATTTCACATCACATTTGTTTGTCTTGGTCTTCAACACATTCTGTGAAATCTTGAGCTGTTTGTGTTTGCTACAAGAGGAGATATCACAAAGTATGCACTTTTGTTGTTTCTATTGGTTTCAATGAATTTTGGCCTAAAACGAGCTTTTGCTGTTTTCTCTTAAATGCAACATGGGAGAAAATCCATTTCACATCACATTTGTGGGTCTTCGTCTTCAGCACATTCTTTGAAATTTTGAGCTGTCTGTGTTTGCTACAAGAGGAGATATCGCAAAGTATGCACTTTTGTTATTTCCATTGGTTTCAATGCAATTTGGCCTAAAACGAGCATTTGCTGTTTTCTCTTAAATGAAACATGGGAGGAAAACCATTTCATATCACATTTGTGGGTCTTGGTCTTCAACACTTTCTGTGAAATTTTGAGCTGTCTGTATTTGATACAAGAGGAGATATCACAAAGTATGCACTTTTGTTGTTTCCATTGGTTTCAATGCATTTTGGCCTAAAACGAGCATTTGCTGTTTTCTCTTAAATGCAACATGGGAGAAAAACCATTTCACATCACATTTGTGGGCATTGGTCTTCAACACATTCTGTGAAACTTTGAGCTGTCTGTGTTTGCTACAAGAGGAGATATCACAAAGTATGCACTTTTGCTGTTTCCATTGGTTTCAATGCATTTTGGCCTAAAACGAGCATTTGCTGTTTTCTCTTATATGCAACATGGGAGAAAATCCATTTCACATCACATTTGTGGGTCTTCGTCTTCAACACATTCTGTGAAATTTTGAGCTGTCTGTGTTTGCAACAACAGGAGATATCACAAAGTATGCACTTTTGTTATTTCTATTGGTTTCAATGCATTTTGGCCTAAAACGAGCATTTGCTGTTTTCTCTTAAACGAAACATGGGAGAAAAACCATTTCATATCACATTTGTGGGTCTTGGTCTTCAACACTTTCTGTGAAATCTTGAGCTGTCTGTATTTGCTACAAGAGGAGATATCACAAAGTATGCACTTTTGTTGTTTCCATTCGTTTCAATGCATTTTGGCCTAAAACAAGCATTTGCTGTTTTCTCTTAAACGCAACATGGGAGAAAAACCATTTCACATCAAATTTGTGGGCCTTGGTCTTCAGCACATTCAGTGAAATTTTTAGCTGTCTGTGTTTGCTACAAGAGGAGATATCACAAAGTATGCACTTTTGTTGTTTCCATTGGTTTCAGTGCATTTTGGCCTAAAACCAGCATTTGTTGTTTTCTCTTAAACGCAACATGGGAGAAAAACAATTTCACATCACATTTGTGAGTCTTGGTCTTCAACACATTCTGTGAAATCTTGAGCTGTCTGTGTTTGCTACAAGAGGAGATATCACAAAGTATGCGCTTTTGTTGTTTCTATTGGTTTCAATGAATTTTGGCCTAAAACGAGCATTTGCTGTTTTCTCTTAAATGCAACATGGGGAAAATCCATTTTAGATCACATTTGTGGGCCATGGTTTTCAACACATTCTGTGAAATTTTGAGCTGTCTGTGTTTGCTACAAGAGGAGATATCACAAAGTATGCACTTTTGTTGTTTCCATTGGTTTCAATGCATTTTGGCCTAAAACGAGCATTTGCTGTTTTCTCTTAAACGCAACATCGGAGAAAAATCATTTCTCATCACATTTGTGGGCATTGGTCTTCAACACATTCTGATAAATGTTGAGCTGTCTGTGTTTGCTACAAAAGGAGATATCACAAAGTATGCGCTTTTGTTGTTTCCATTGGTTTCAATGCATTTTGGCCTAAAACGAGCATTTGCTGTTTTCTCTTAAATGCAACATGGGAGAAAAACCATTTCACATCACATTTGTGAGTCTTGGTCTTCAACACATTCTGTGAAATTTTGAGCTGTCTGTGCTTGCTACAAGAGTAGATTTCGCAAAGAATGCACTTTTGTTGTTTCCATTGGTTTCAATGCATTTTGGCCTAAAACCAGCATTTGTTGTTTTCTCTTAAACGCAACATGGGAGAAAAACCATTTCACATCACATTTGTTTGTCTTGGTCTTCAACACATTCTGTGAAATTTTGAGCTGTCTGTGTTTGCTACAAGAAGAGATATCACAAAGTATGCGCTTTTGTTGTTTCCATTCGTTTCAATGCATTTTGGCCTAAAACGAGCATTTGCTGTTTTCTCTTAAATGCAACATGGGAGAAAAACCACTTCACATCAAATTTGTGGGCATTGGTCTTCAGCACATTCAGTGAAATTTTGAGCTGTCTGTGTTTGCTACAAGAGGAGATATCACAAAGTATGCACTTTTGTTGTTTCCATTGGTTTCAATGCATTTTGGCCTAAAACGAGCATTTGCTGTTTTCTCTTAAACGCAACATGGGAGAAAAACCATTTCATATCACATTTGTGGGCATTGTCTTCAATGCATTCTGTGAAGCTTTGAACTGTCTGTGCTTGCTACAAGAGGAGATATCACAAAGTATGTGCTTTTGTTGTTTCCATTGGTTTCAATGCATTTTGGCATAAAATGAGCATTTGCTGTTTTCTCTTAAATGCAACATGGGGAAAATCCATTTTACATCACATTTGTGGGCCATGGTTTTCAACACATTCTGTAAAATGTTGAGCTGTCTGTATTTTCTACAAGAGGAGAATATCACAAAGCGCCTCTGCTGTTTCCATTGGTTTCAATGTATTTTGGCCTAAAACAAGCATTTGCTGTTTTCTCTTAAATGCAACATGGGTGAAAAACCATTTTACATCACATTTGTGGGCATTGGTCTTCAACACATTCTGTGAAATTTTGAGTTGTCTGTGTGTGCTACAAGAGGAGATATCACAAAGTATGCGCTTTTGTTGTTTCCATTGGTTTCAATGCATTTTGGCCTAAAATGAGCATTTGCTGTTTTCTCTTAAATGCAACATGGGGAAAATCCATTTTACATCACATTTGTGGGCCATGGTTTTCAACACATTCTGTGAAATGTTGAGCTGTCTGTGTTTGCTACAAAAGGAGATATCACAAAGTATGCGCTTTTGTTGTTTCCATTCATTTCAATGCATTTTGGCCTAAAACGAGCATTTGCTGTTTTCTCTTAAACGCAACATGGGAGAAAAACCATTTCACATCACATTTGTGGGTCTTGGTCTTCAACACATTCTGTGAAATTTTCAGCTGTCTGTGCTTGCTACAAGAGTAGATTTCGCAAAGTATGCACTTTTGTTGTTTCCATTGGTTTCAATGCATTTTGGCCTAAAACCAGCATTTGTTGTTTTCTCTTAAACGCAACATGGGAGAAAAACCATTTCACATCACATTTGTTTGTCTTGGTCTTCAACACATTCTGTGAAATCTTGAGCTGTTTGTGTTTGCTACAAGAGGAGATATCACAAAGTATGCACTTTTGTTGTTTCTATTGGTTTCAATGAATTTTGGCCTAAAATGAGCATTTGCTGTTTTCTCTTAAATGCAACATGGGGAAAATCCATTTTAGATCACGTTTGTGGGCCATGGTTTTCAACACATTCTGTGAAATTTTGAGCTGTCTGTGTTTGCTACAAGAGGAGATATCACAAAGTATGCACTTTTGTTGTTTCCATTGGTTTCAATGCATTTTGGCCTAAAACGAGCATTTGCTGTTTTCTCTTAAACGCAACATCGGAGAAAAATCATTTCCCATCACATTTGTGGGCATTGGTCTTCAACACATTCTGTGAAACTTTGAGCAGTCTGTGTTTGCTACAAGAAGAGATATCTCAAAGAATGCGCTTTTGTTGTTTCCATTGGTTTCAATGCATTTTGGCCTAAAACGAGCATTTGCTGTTTTCTCTTACACGCAAGAAGGGAGAAAAACCATTTCACATCACATTTGTGGGTCTTGGTCTTCAACACTTTCTGTGAAATCTTGAGCTGTCTGTATTTGCTTCAAGAAGAGATATCACAAAGTATGCGCTTTTGTTGTTTCCATTCGTTTCAAAGCATTTTGGCCTAAAACGAGCATTTGCTGTTTTCTCTTAAACGAAACATGGGAGAAAAAACATTTCACATCAAATTTGTGGGCATTGGTCTTCAGCACATTCAGTGAAATTTTGAGCTGTCTGTGTTTGCTACAAGAGGAGATATCACAAAGTATGCACTTTTGTTGTTTCCATTGGTTTCAATGCATTTTTGCCTAAAACGAGCATTTGCTGTTTTCTCTTAAACGCAACATGGGAGAAAAACCATTTCACATCACATTTGTTTGTCTTGGTCTTCAACACATTCTGTGAAATCTTGAGCTGTCTGTGTTTGCTACAAGAGGAGATATCACAAAGTATGCGCCTTTGTTGTTTCTATTGGTTTCAATGAATTTTGGCCTAAAATGAGCATTTGCTGTTTTCTCTTAAATGCAACATGGGGAAAATCCATTTTAGATCACATTTGTGGACCATGGTTTTCAACACATTCTGTGAAATTTTGAGCTGTCTGTGTTTGCTACAAGAGGAGATATCACAAAGTATGCACTTTTGTTGTTTCCATTGGTTTCAATGCATTTTGGCCTAAAACGAGCATTTGCTGTTTTCTCTTACATGCAAGAAGGGAGAAAAACCATTTCACATCACATTTGTGGGTCATGGTCTTCAACACTTTCTGTGAAATCTTGAGCTGTCTGTGTTTGCTACAAGAGGAGATATCACAAAGTATGCGCTTTTGTTGTTTTCATTGGTTTCAATGCATTTTGGCCTAAAACGAGCATTTGCTGTTTTCTCTTACACGCAAGAAGGGAGAAAAACCATTTCACATCACATTTGTGGGTCTTGGTCTTCAACACTTTCTGTGAAATCTTGAGCTGTCTGTATTTGCTTCAAGAAGAGATATCACAAAGTATGCGCTTTTGTTGTTTCCATTCGTTTCAATGCATTTTGGCCTAAAACGTGCATTTGCTGTTTTCTCTTAAACAAAACATGGGAGAAAAAACATTTCACATCAAATTTGTGGGCATTGGTCTTCAGCACATTCAGTGAAATTTTGAGCTGTCTGTGTTTGATACAAGAGGAGATATCACAAAGTATGCACTTTTGTTGTTTCCATTGGTTTCAATGCATTTTGGCCTTTAACGAGCATTTGCTGTTTTCTCTTAAACGCAACATGGGAGAAAAACCATTTCACATCACATTTGTGGGTCTTGATCTTCAACACATTCTGTGAAATCTTGCGCTGTCCGTGTTTGCTACAAGAGGAGATATCACAAAGTATGCACTTTTGTTGTTTCTATTGGTTTCAATGCATTTTGGCCTAAAACGAGCATTTGCTGTTTTCTCTTAAACGCAACATGGGGAAAATCCATTTCACATCACATTTGTGGGCATTGGTCTTCAACACATTCTGTGAAATTTATAGCTGTCTGTGTTTGCTACAAGAGGAGATATCACAAAGTATGCACTTTTGTTGTTTCCATTGGTTTCAGTGCATTTTGGCCTAAAACCAGCATTTGTTGCTTTCTCTTAAACGCAACATGGGAGAAAAAACCATTTCACATCACATTTGTTTGTCTTGGTCTTCAACACATTCTGTGAAATCTTGAGCTGTCTGTGTTTGCTACAAGAGGAGATATCACAAAGTATGCGCTTTTGTTGTTTCTATTGGTTTCAATGAATTTTGGCCTAAAACGAGCATTTGCTGTTTTCTCTTAAATGCAACATGGGGAAAATCCATTTTAGATCACATTTGTGGACCATGGTTTTCAACACATTCTGTGAAATTTTGAGCTGTCTGTGTTTGCTACAAGAGGAGATATCACAAAGTATGCACTTTTGTTGTTTCCATTGGTTTCAATGCATTTTGGCCTAAAACGAGCATTTGCTGTTTTCTCTTAAACGCAACATTGGAGAAAAATCATTTCTCATCACATTTGTGGGCATTGGTCTTCAACACATTCTGTGAAACTTTGAGCAGTCTGTGTTTGCTACAAGAGGAGATATCTCAAAGAATACGCTTTTGTTGTTTCCATTGGTTTCAATGCATTTTGGCCTAAAACGAGCATTTGCTGTTTTCTCTTACATGCAAGAAGGGAGAAAAACCATTTCACATCACATTTGTGGGTCATGGTCTTCAACACTTTCTGTGAAATCTTGAGCTGTCTGTGTTTGCTACAAGAGGAGATATCACAAAGTATGCGCTTTTGTTGTTTCCATTGGTTTCAATGCATTTTGGCCTAAAACGAGCATTTGCTGTTTTCTCTTAAACGCAACATGGGAGAAAAACCATTTCATATCACATTTGTGGGCATTGTCTTCAACGCATTCTGTGAAGCTTTGAACTGTCTGTGCTTGCTACAAGAGGAGATATCACAAAGTATGTGCTTTTGTTGTTTCCATTGGTTTCAATGCATTTTGGCCTAAAATGAGCATTTGCTGTTTTCTCTTAAATGCAACATGGGGAAAATCCATTTTACATCACATTTGTGGGCCATGGTTTTCAACACATTCTGTAAAATGTTGAGCTGTCTGTATTTTCTACAAGAGGAGATATCACAAAGTATGCACATTTGTTGTTTCCATTGGTTTCTATGCATTTTGGCCTAAAACGAGCATTTGCTGTTTTCTCTTAAATGCAACATGGGAGAAAAACCATTTCACATCACATTTGTGGGTCTTGGTCTTCAACACATTCTGTGAAATTTTGGGCTGTCTGTGCTTGCTACAAGAGGAGATTTCGCAAAGTATGCACTTTTGTTGTTTCCATTGGTTTCAATGCTTTTTGGCCTAAAACGAGCATTTTCTGTTTTCTCTTAAATGCAACATGGGAAAAAAACATTTCACGACATGTTTGTGGGCATTGGTCTTCAACACAATGTGTAAAATTTTGAGCTGTCTGTGTTTGCTACATGAGGAGAATATCGCAAAGCGCTTCTGCTGTTTCCATTGGTTTCAATGTATTTTGGCCTAAAACAAGCATTTGCTGTTTTCTCTTAAATGCAACATGGGTGAAAAACCATTTTACATCACATTTGTGGGCATTGGTCTTCAACACAGTCTGTGAAATTTTGAGTTGTCTGTGTGTGATACAAGAGGAGATATGACAAAGTATGCGCTTTTGATGTTTCCATTGGTTTCAATGCATTTTGGCCTAAAATGAGCATTTGCTGTTTTCTCTTAAATGCAACATGGGGAAAATCCATTTTACATCACATTTCTGGGCCATGGTTTTCAACACATTCTGTTAAATGTTGAGCTGTCTGTTTTTGCTACAAAAGGAGATATCACAAAGTATGCGCTTTTGTTGTTTCCATTGGTTTCAATGCATTTTGGCCTAAAACGAGCATTTGCTGTTTTCTCTTAAATGCAACATGGGAGAAAAACCATTTCACATCACATTTGTGAGTCTTGGTCTTCAACACATTCTGTGAAATTTTGAGCTGTCTGTGGTTGCTACAAGAGTAGATTTCGCAAAGTATGCACTTTTGTTGTTTCCATTGGTTTCAATGCATTTTGGCCTAAAACCAGCATTTGTTGTTTGCTCTTAAACACAACATGGGAGAAAAACCATTTCACATCACATTTGTTTGTCTTGGTCTTCAACACATTCTGTGAAATTTTGAGCTGTCTGTGTTTGCAACAACAAGAGATATCACAAAGTATGCACTTTTGTTGTTTCTATTGGTTTCAATGAATTTTGGCCTAAAACGAGCATTTGCTGTTTTCTCTTAAATGCAACATGGGGAAAATCCATTTTAGATCAAGTTTGTGGGCCATGGTTTTCAACACATTCTGTGAAATTTTGAGCTGTCTGTGTTTGCTACAAGAGGAGATATCACAAAGTATGCACTTTTGTTGTTTCCATTGGTTTCAATGCATTTTGGCCTAAAACGAGCATTTGCTGTTTTCTCTTAAATGCAACATCGGAGAAAAATCATTTCACATCACATTTGTGGGCATTGGTCTTCAACACATTCTGTGAAACTTTGAGCAGTCTGTGTTTGCTACAAGAGGAGATATCTCAAAGAATGTGCTTTTGTTGTTTCCATTGGTTTCAATGCATTTTGGCCTAAAACGAGCATTTGCTGTTTTCTCTTACATGCAAGAAGGGAGAAAAACCATTTCACATCACATTTGTGGGTCTTGGTCTTCAACACTTTCTGTTAAATCTTGAGCTGTCTGTATTTGCTACAAGAAGAGATATCACAAAGTATGCGCTTTTGTTGTTTCCATTGGTTTCAGTGCATTTTGGCCTAAAACCAGCATTTGTTGTTTTCTCTTAAACGCAACATGGGAGAAAAACCATTTCACATCACATTTGTTTGTCTTGGTCTTCAACACATTCTGTGAAATCTTGAGCTGTCTGTGTTTGCTACAAAAGGAGATATCACAAAGTATGCGCTTTTGTTGTTTCTATTGGTTTCAACGCATTTTGGCCTAAAACGAGCATTTGCTGTTTTCTCTTAAATGCAACATGGGGAAAATCCATTTTAGATCACATTTGTGGGCCATGGTTTTCTACACATTCTGTGAAATTTTGAGCTGTCTGTGTTTGCTACAAGAGGAAATATCACAAAGTATGCACTTTTGTTGTTTCCATTGGTTTCAATGCATTTTGGCCTAAAACGAGCATTTGCTGTTTTCTCTTAAACGCAACATCGGAGAAAAATCATTTCTCATCACATTTGTGGGCATTGGTCTTCAACACATTCTGTGAAACTTTGAGCAGTCTGTGTTTGCTACAAGAGGAGATATCACAAAGTATGCACTTTTGTTGTTTCCATTGGTTTCAGTGCATTTTGGCCTAAAATCAGCATTTGTTGTTTTCTCTTAAACGCAACATGGGAGAAAAACCATTTCACATCAAATTTGTTTGTCTTGGTCTTCAACACATTCTGTGAAATCTTGAGCTGTCTGTGTTTGCTACAAGAGGAGATATCACAAAGTATGCGCTTTTTTTGTTTCTATTGGTTACAATGAATTTTGGCCTAAAACGAGCATTTGCTGTTTTCTCTTAAATGCAACATGGGGAAAATCCATTTTAGATCACATTTGTGGGCCATGGTTTTCAACACATTCTGTGAAATTTTGAGCTGTCTGTGTTTGCTACAAGAGGAGATATCACAAAGTATGCACTTTTGTTGTTTCCATTGGTTTCAATGCATTTTGGCCTAAAACGAGCATTTGCTGTTTTCTCTTAAACGCAACATTGGAGAAAAATCATTTCTCATCACATTTGTGGGCATTGGTCTTCAACACATTCTGTGAAACTTTGAGCAGTCTGTGTTTGCTACAAGAGGAGATATCTCAAAGAATACGCTTTTGTTGTTTCCATTGGTTTCAATGCATTTTGGCCTAAAACGAGCATTTGCTGTTTTCTCTTACATGCAAGAAGGGAGAAAAACCATTTCACATCAAATTTGTGGGGATTGGTCTTCAGCACATTCAGTGAAATTTTGAGCTGTCTGTGTTTGCTACAAGAGGAGATATCACAAAGTATGCGCTTTTGTTGTTTCCATTGGTTTCAAAGCATTTTGGCCTAAAACGAGCATTTGCTGTTTTCTCTTAAACGCAACATGGGAGAAAAACCATTTCATATCACATTTGTGGGCATTGTCTTCAACGCATTCTGTGAAGCTTTGAACTGTCTGTGCTTGCTGCAAGAGGAGATATCACAAAGTATGTGCTTTTGTTGTTTCCATTGGTTTCAATGCAATTTCGCCTAAAATGAGCATTTGCTGTTTTCTCTTAAATGCAACATGGGGAAAATCCATTTTACATCACATTTGTGGGCCATGGTTTTCAACACATTCTGTAAAATGTTGAGCTGTCTGTATTTTCTACAAGAGGAGATATCACAAAGTATGCACATTTGTTGTTTCCATTGGTTTCTATGCATTTTGGCCTAAAAGGAGCATTTTCTGTTTTCTCTTAAACGCAACATGGGAGAAAAACCATTTAACATCACATTTGTGGGTCTTGGTCTTCAACACATTCTGTGAAATTTTGAGCTGTCTGTGCTTGCTACAAGAGGAGATTTCGCAAAGTATGCACTTTTGTTGTTTCCATTGGTTTCAATGCTTTTTGGCCTAAAATGAGCATTTTCTGTTTTCTCTTAAATGCAACATGGGGAAAAACCATTTCACATCATGTTTGTGGGCATTGGTCTTCAACACATTGCGTGAAATTTTGAGCTGTCTGTGTTTGCTACATGAGGAGAATATCGCAAAGCGCTTCTGCTGTTTCCATTGGTTTCAATGTATTTTGGCCTAAAACAAGCATTTGCTGTTTTCTCTTAAATGCAACATGGGTGAAAAACCATTTTACATCACATTTGTGGGCATTGGTCTTCAACACATTCTGTGAAATTTTGAGTTGTCTGTGTGTGCTACAAGAGGAGATATCACAAAGTATGCGCTTTTGATGTTTCCATTGGTTTCAATGCATTTTGGCCTAAAACGAGCATTTGCTGTTTTCTCTTAAATGCAACATGGGAGAAAAACCATTTCACATCACATTTGTGAGTCTTGGTCTTCAACACATTCTGTGAAATTTTGAGCTGTCTGTGCTTGCTACAAGAGTAGATTTCGCAAAGTATGCACTTTTGTTGTTTCCATTGGTTTCAATGCATTTTGGCCTAAAACCAGCATTTGTTGTTTTCTCTTAAACGCAACATGGGAGAAAAACCATTTCACATCAGATTTGTTTGTCTTGGTCTTCAACACATTCTGTGAAATTTTGAGCTGTCTGTGTTTGCTACAAGAGGAGATATCACAAAGTATGCACTTTTGTTGTTTCTATTGGTTTCAATGAATTTTGGCCTAAAACGAGCATTTGCTGTTTTCTCTTAAATGCAACATGGGGAAAATCCATTTTAGATCACGTTTGTGGGCCATGGTTTTCAACACATTCTGTGAAATTTTGAGCTGTCTGTGTTTGCTACAAGAGGAGATATCACAAAGTATGCACTTTTGTTGTTTCCATTGGTTTCAATGCATTTTGGCCTAAAACGAGCATTTGCTGTTTTCTCTTAAACGCAACATCGGAGAAAAATCATTTCACATCACATTTGTGGGCATTGGTCTTCAACACATTCTGTGAAACTTTGAGCTGTCTGTGTTTGCTACAAGAGGAGATAACTCAAAGAATGCGCTTTTGTTGTTTCCATTGGTTTCAATGCATTTTCGCCTAAAACGAGCATTTGCTGTTTTCTCTTAAATGCAAGAAGCGAGAAAAACCATTTCACATCACATTTGTGGGTCTTGGTCTTCAACACTTTCTGTTAAATCTTGAGCTGTCTGTATTTGCTACAAGAAGAGATATCACAAAGTATGCGCTTTTGTTGTTTCCATTGGTTTCAGTGCATTTTGGCCTAAAACCAGCATTTGTTGTTTTCTCTTAAACGCAACATGGGAGAAAAACAATTTCACATCACATTTGTTTGTCTTGGTCTTCAACACATTCTGTGAAATCTTGAGCTGTCTGTGTTTGCCACAAGAGGAGATATCACAAAGAATGCGCTTTTGTTGTTTCTATTGGTTTCAATGCATTTTGGCCTAAAACGAGCATTTGCTGTTTTCTCTTAAATGCAACATGGGGAAAATCCATTTTAGATCACATTTGTGGGCCATGGTTTTCTACACATTCTGTGAAATTTTGAGCTGTCTGTGTTTGCTACAAGAGGAGATATCACAAAGTATGCACTTTTGTTGTTTCCATTGGTTTCAATGCATTTTGGCCTAAAACGAGCATTTTCTGTTTTCTCTTAAACGCAACATCGGAGAAAAATCATTTCTCATCACATTTGTGGGCATTGCTCTTCAACACATTCTGTGAAACTTTGAGCAGTCTGTGTTTGCTACAAGAGGAGATATCACAAAGTATGCACTTTTGTTGTTTCCATTGGTTTCAGTGCATTTTGGCCTAAAACCAGCATTTGTTGTTTTCTCTTAAACGCAACATGGGAGAAAAACCATTTCACATAACATTTGTTTGTCTTGGTCTTCAACACATTCTGTGAAATCTTGAGCTGTCTGTGTTTGTTACAAGAGGAGATATCACAAAGTATGTGCTTTTTATGTTTCTATTGGTTTCAATGAATTTTGGCCTAACACGAGCATTTGCTGTTTTCTCTTACATGCAACATGGGGAAAATCCATTTTAGATCACATTTGTGGGCCATGGTTTTCAACACATTCTGTGAAATTTTGAGCTGTCTGTGTTTGCTACAAAAGGAGATATCACAAAGTATGCGCTTTTGTTGTTTCCATTGGTTTCAATGCATTTTGGCCTAAAACGAGCATTTGCTGTTTTCTCTTAAATGCAACATGGGAGAAAAACCATTTCACATCACATTTGTGAGTCTTGGTCTTCAACACATTCTGTGAAATTTTGAGCTGTCTGTGCTTGCTACAAGAGTAGATGTCGCAAAGTATGCACTTTTGTTGTTTCCATTGGTTTCAATGCATTTTGGCCTAAAACCAGCATTTGTTGTTTTCTCTTAAACGCAACATGGGAGAAAAACCATTTCACATCAGATTTGTTTGTCTTGGTCTTCAACACATTCTGTGAAATCTTGAGCTGTCTGTGTTTGCTACAAGAGGAGATATCACAAAGTATGCGCTTTTGTTGTTTCTATTGGTTTCAATGCATTTTGGCCTAAAACGAGCATTTGCTGTTTTCTCTTAAATGCAACATGGGGAAAATCCATTTTAGATCACATTTGTGGGCCATGGTTTTCTACACATTCTGTGAAATTTTGAGCTGTCTGTGTTTGCTACAAGAGGAGATATCACAAAGTATGCACTTTTGTTGTTTCCATTGGTTTCAATGCATTTTGGCCTAAAACGAGCATTTGCTGTTTTCTCTTAAACGCAACATCGGAGAAAAATCATTTCTCATCACATTTGTGGGTCTTGGTCTTCAACACATTCTGTGAAACTTTGAGCAGTCTGTGTTTGCTACAAGAGGAGATATCACAAAGTATGCACTTTTGTTGTTTCCATTGGTTTTAGTGCATTTTGGCCTAAAACCAGCATTTGTTGTTTTCTCTTAAACGCAACATGGGAGAAAAACCATTTCACATAACATTTGTTTGTCTTGGTCTTCAACACATTCTGTGAAATCTTGAGCTGTCTGTGTTTGCTACAAGAGGAGATATCACAAAGTATGCGCTTTTTTTGTTTCTATTGGTTACAATGAATTTTGGCCTAAAACGAGCATTTGCTGTTTTCTCTTAAATGCAACATGGGGAAAATCCATTTTAGATCACATTTGTGGGCCATGGTTTTCAACACATTCTGTGAAATTTTGAGCTGTCTGTGTTTGCTACAAGAGGAGATATCACAAAGTATGCACTTTTGTTGTTTCCATTGGTTTCAATGCATTTTGGCCTAAAACGAGCATTTGCTGTTTTCTCTTAAACGCAACATTGGAGAAAAATCATTTCTCATCACATTTGTGGGCATTGGTCTTCAACACATTCTGTGAAACTTTGAGCAGTCTGTGTTTGCTACAAGAGGAGATATCTCAAAGAATACGCTTTTGTTGTTTCCATTGGTTTCAATGCATTTTGGCCTAAAACGAGCATTTGCTGTTTTCTCTTACATGCAAGAAGGGAGAAAAACCATTTCACATCAAATTTGTGGGGATTGGTCTTCAGCACATTCAGTGAAATTTTGAGCTGTCTGTGTTTGCTACAAGAGGAGATATCACAAAGTATGCGCTTTTGTTGTTTCCATTGGTTTCAAAGCATTTTGGCCTAAAACGAGCATTTGCTGTTTTCTCTTAAACGCAACATGGGAGAAAAACCATTTCATATCACATTTGTGGGCATTGTCTTCAACGCATTCTGTGAAGCTTTGAACTGTCTGTGCTTGCTGCAAGAGGAGATATCACAAAGTATGTGCTTTTGTTGTTTCCATTGGTTTCAATGCAATTTCGCCTAAAATGAGCATTTGCTGTTTTCTCTTAAATGCAACATGGGGAAAATCCATTTTACATCACATTTGTGGGCCATGGTTTTCAACACATTCTGTAAAATGTTGAGCTGTCTGTATTTTCTACAAGAGGAGATATCACAAAGTATGCACATTTGTTGTTTCCATTGGTTTCTATGCATTTTGGCCTAAAAGGAGCATTTTCTGTTTTCTCTTAAACGCAACATGGGAGAAAAACCATTTAACATCACATTTGTGGGTCTTGGTCTTCAACACATTCTGTGAAATTTTGAGCTGTCTGTGCTTGCTACAAGAGGAGATTTCGCAAAGTATGCACTTTTGTTGTTTCCATTGGTTTCAATGCTTTTTGGCCTAAAATGAGCATTTTCTGTTTTCTCTTAAATGCAACATGGGGAAAAACCATTTCACATCATGTTTGTGGGCATTGGTCTTCAACACATTGCGTGAAATTTTGAGCTGTCTGTGTTTGCTACATGAGGAGAATATCGCAAAGCGCTTCTGCTGTTTCCATTGGTTTCAATGTATTTTGGCCTAAAACAAGCATTTGCTGTTTTCTCTTAAATGCAACATGGGTGAAAAACCATTTTACATCACATTTGTGGGCATTGGTCTTCAACACATTCTGTGAAATTTTGAGTTGTCTGTGTGTGCTACAAGAGGAGATATCACAAAGTATGCGCTTTTGATGTTTCCATTGGTTTCAATGCATTTTGGCCTAAAACGAGCATTTGCTGTTTTCTCTTAAATGCAACATGGGAGAAAAACCATTTCACATCACATTTGTGAGTCTTGGTCTTCAACACATTCTGTGAAATTTTGAGCTGTCTGTGCTTGCTACAAGAGTAGATTTCGCAAAGTATGCACTTTTGTTGTTTCCATTGGTTTCAATGCATTTTGGCCTAAAACCAGCATTTGTTGTTTTCTCTTAAACGCAACATGGGAGAAAAACCATTTCACATCAGATTTGTTTGTCTTGGTCTTCAACACATTCTGTGAAATTTTGAGCTGTCTGTGTTTGCTACAAGAGGAGATATCACAAAGTATGCACTTTTGTTGTTTCTATTGGTTTCAATGAATTTTGGCCTAAAACGAGCATTTGCTGTTTTCTCTTAAATGCAACATGGGGAAAATCCATTTTAGATCACGTTTGTGGGCCATGGTTTTCAACACATTCTGTGAAATTTTGAGCTGTCTGTGTTTGCTACAAGAGGAGATATCACAAAGTATGCACTTTTGTTGTTTCCATTGGTTTCAATGCATTTTGGCCTAAAACGAGCATTTGCTGTTTTCTCTTAAACGCAACATCGGAGAAAAATCATTTCACATCACATTTGTGGGCATTGGTCTTCAACACATTCTGTGAAACTTTGAGCTGTCTGTGTTTGCTACAAGAGGAGATAACTCAAAGAATGCGCTTTTGTTGTTTCCATTGGTTTCAATGCATTTTCGCCTAAAACGAGCATTTGCTGTTTTCTCTTAAATGCAAGAAGCGAGAAAAACCATTTCACATCACATTTGTGGGTCTTGGTCTTCAACACTTTCTGTTAAATCTTGAGCTGTCTGTATTTGCTACAAGAAGAGATATCACAAAGTATGCGCTTTTGTTGTTTCCATTGGTTTCAGTGCATTTTGGCCTAAAACCAGCATTTGTTGTTTTCTCTTAAACGCAACATGGGAGAAAAACAATTTCACATCACATTTGTTTGTCTTGGTCTTCAACACATTCTGTGAAATCTTGAGCTGTCTGTGTTTGCCACAAGAGGAGATATCACAAAGAATGCGCTTTTGTTGTTTCTATTGGTTTCAATGCATTTTGGCCTAAAACGAGCATTTGCTGTTTTCTCTTAAATGCAACATGGGGAAAATCCATTTTAGATCACATTTGTGGGCCATGGTTTTCTACACATTCTGTGAAATTTTGAGCTGTCTGTGTTTGCTACAAGAGGAGATATCACAAAGTATGCACTTTTGTTGTTTCCATTGGTTTCAATGCATTTTGGCCTAAAACGAGCATTTTCTGTTTTCTCTTAAACGCAACATCGGAGAAAAATCATTTCTCATCACATTTGTGGGCATTGCTCTTCAACACATTCTGTGAAACTTTGAGCAGTCTGTGTTTGCTACAAGAGGAGATATCACAAAGTATGCACTTTTGTTGTTTCCATTGGTTTCAGTGCATTTTGGCCTAAAACCAGCATTTGTTGTTTTCTCTTAAACGCAACATGGGAGAAAAACCATTTCACATAACATTTGTTTGTCTTGGTCTTCAACACATTCTGTGAAATCTTGAGCTGTCTGTGTTTGTTACAAGAGGAGATATCACAAAGTATGTGCTTTTTATGTTTCTATTGGTTTCAATGAATTTTGGCCTAACACGAGCATTTGCTGTTTTCTCTTACATGCAACATGGGGAAAATCCATTTTAGATCACATTTGTGGGCCATGGTTTTCAACACATTCTGTGAAATTTTGAGCTGTCTGTGTTTGCTACAAAAGGAGATATCACAAAGTATGCGCTTTTGTTGTTTCCATTGGTTTCAATGCATTTTGGCCTAAAACGAGCATTTGCTGTTTTCTCTTAAATGCAACATGGGAGAAAAAACCATTTCACATCACATTTGTGAGTCTTGGTCTTCAACACATTCTGTGAAATTTTGAGCTGTCTGTGCTTGCTACAAGAGTAGATGTCGCAAAGTATGCACTTTTGTTGTTTCCATTGGTTTCAATGCATTTTTGGCCTAAAACCAGCATTTGTTGTTTTCTCTTAAACGCAACATGGGAGAAAAACCATTTCACATCAGATTTGTTTGTCTTGGTCTTCAACACATTCTGTGAAATCTTGAGCTGTCTGTGTTTGCTACAAGAGGAGATATCACAAAGTATGCGCTTTTGTTGTTTCTATTGGTTTCAATGCATTTTGGCCTAAAACGAGCATTTGCTGTTTTCTCTTAAATGCAACATGGGGAAAATCCATTTTAGATCACATTTGTGGGCCATGGTTTTCTACACATTCTGTGAAATTTTGAGCTGTCTGTGTTTGCTACAAGAGGAGATATCACAAAGTATGCACTTTTGTTGTTTCCATTGGTTTCAATGCATTTTGGCCTAAAACGAGCATTTGCTGTTTTCTCTTAAACGCAACATCGGAGAAAAATCATTTCTCATCACATTTGTGGTCTTGGTCTTCAACACATTCTGTGAAACTTTGAGCAGTCTGTGTTTGCTACAAGAGGAGATATCACAAAGTATGCACTTTTGTTGTTTTCCATTGGTTTTAGTGCATTTTGGCCTAAAAACCAGCATTTGTTGTTTTCTCTTAAACGCAACATGGGAGAAAAAACCATTTCACATAACATTTGTTTGTCTTGGTCTTCAACACATTCTGTGAAATCTTGAGCTGTCTGTGTTTGCTACAAGAGGAGATATCACAAAGTATGCGCTTTTTTTATTTCTATTGGTTTTCAATGAATTTTGGCCTAACACGAGCATTTGCTGTTTTCTCTTAAATGCAACATGGGGAAAATCCATTTTAGATCACATTTGTGGGCCATGGTTTTCAACACATTCTGTGAAATTTTGAGCTGTCTGTGTTTGCTACAAAAGGAGATATCACAAAGTATGCGCTTTTGTTGTTTCCATTGGTTTCACTGAATTTTGGCCTAGAACGAGCATTTGCTGTTTTCTCTTAAATGCAACATGGGAGAAAAAACCATTTCACATCACATTTGTGAGTCCTTGGTCTTCAACACATTCTGTGAAATTTTGAGCTGTCTGTGCTTGCTACAAGAGTAGATTTCGCAAAGTATGCACTTTTGTTGTTTCCATTGGTTTCAATGCATTTTGGCCTAAAACCAGCATTTGTTGTTTTCTCTTAAACGCAACATGGGAGAAAAAACCATTTTCACATCAGATTTGTTTGTCTTGGTCTTCAACACATTCTGTGAAATTTTGAGCTGTCTGTGTTTGCTACAAGAGGGAGATATCACAAAGTATGCACTTTTGTTGTTTCTATTGGTTTCAATGAATTTTGGCCCTAAAACGAGCATTTGCTGTTTTCTCTTAAATGCAACATGGGGAAAATCCATTTTAGATCACGTTTGTGGGCCCATGGTTTTCAAACACATTCTGTGAAATTTTGAGCTGTCTGTGTTTGCTACAAGAGGGATATATCACAAAGTATGCACTTTTGTTGTTTTCCATTGGTTTCAATGCATTTTGGCCTAAAAACGAGCATTTGCTGTTTTCTCTAAAACGCAACATCGGAGAAAAATCATTTCACATCACATTTGTGGGCATTGGTCTTCAACAAATTCTGTGAAACTTTGAGCAGTCCTGTGTTTGCTACAAGAGGAGATATCTCAAAGAATGCGCTTTTGTTGTTTCCATTGGTTTCAATGCATTTTGGCCTAAAACGAGCATTTGCTGTTTTCTCTTACATGCAAGAAGGGAGAAAAAACCATTTCACATCACATTTGTGGGTCTTGGTCTTCAAACACTTTCTGTTAAATCTTGAGCTGTCCTGTATTTGCTACAAGAAGAGATATCACAAAGTATGCTCTTTTGTTGTTTCCATTGGTTTCAGTGCATTTTGGCCTAAAACCAGCATTTGTTGTTTTCTCTTAAACGCAACATGGGAGAAAAAACCATTTCACATCACATTTGTTTGTCTTGGTCTTCAACACATTCTGTGAAATCTTGAGCTGTCTGTGTTTGCTACAAGAGGAGATATCACAAAGTATGCGCTTTTGTTGTTTCTATTGGTTTCAATGCATTTTGGCCTAAAACGAGCATTTGCTGTTTTCTCTTAAATGCAACATGGGGAAAATCCATTTTAGATCACATTTGTGGGCCATGGTTTTCTACACATTCTGTGAAATTTTGAGCTGTCTGTGTTTGCTACAAGAGGAGATATCACAAAGTATGCACTTTTGTTGTTTCCATTGGTTTCAATGCATTTTGGCCTAAAACAAGCATTTGCTGTTTTCTCTTAAATGCAACATCGGAGAAAAAATCATTTCTCATCACATTTGTGGGCATTGGTCTTCAACACATTCTGTGAAACTTTGAGCAGTCTGTGTTTGCTACAAGAGGAGATATCACAAAGTATGCACTTTTGTTGTTTCCATTGGTTTCAGTGCATTTTGACCTAAAACCAGCATTTGTTGTTTTCTCTTAAACGCAACATGGGAGAAAAACCATTTCACATAACATTTGTTTGTCTTGGTCTTCAACACATTCTGTGAAATCTTGAGCTGTCTGTGTTTGCTACAAGAGGAGATATCACAAAGTATGCGCTTTTTTTGTTTCTATTGGTGTCAATGAATTTTGGCCTAACACGAGCATTTGCTGTTTTCTCTTAAATGCAACATGGGGAAAATCCATTTTAGATCACATTTGTGGGCCATGGTTTTCAACACATTCTGTGACATTTTGAGCTGTCTGTGTTTTCTACAAGAGGAGATATCACAAAGTATGCACTTTTGTTGTTTCCATTGGTTTCAATGCATTTTGGCCTAAAACGAGCATTTGCTGTTTTCTCTTAAATGCAACTTTGGAGAAAAATCATTTCTCATCACATTTGTGGGCATTGGTCTTCAACACATTCTGTGAAACTTTGAGCAGTCTGTGTTTGCTACAAGAGGAGATATCTCAAAGAATACGCTTTTGTTGTTTCCATTGGTTTCAATGCATTTTGGCCTAAAACGAGCATTTGCTGTTTTCTCTTACATGCAAGAAGGGAGAAAAACCATTTCACATCACATTTGTGGGTCATGGTCTTCAACACTTTCTGTGAAATCTTGAGCTGTCTGTATTTGCTACAAGAAGAGATATCACAAAGTATGCGCTTTTGTTGTTTCCATTCGTTTCAATGCTTTTTTGCCTAAAACGAGCATTTGCTGTTTTCTCTTAAACGCAACATGGGAGAAAAACCATTTCACATCAAATGTGTGGGGATTGGTCTTCAGCACATTCAGTGAAATTTTGAGCTGTCTGTGTTTGCTACAAGAGGAGATATCACAAAGTATGCGCTTTTGTTGTTTCCATTGGTTTCAATGCATTTTGGCCTAAAACGAGCATTTGCTGTTTTCTCTTAAATGCAACATGGGAGAAAAACCATTTCATATCACATTTGTGGGCATTGTCTTCAACGCATTCTGTGAAGCTTTGAACTGTCTGTGCTTGCTGCAAGAGGAGATATCACAAAGTATGTGCTTTTGTTGTTTCCATTGGTTTCAATGCAATTTGGCCTAAAATGAGCATTTGCTGTTTTCTCTTAAATGCAACATGGGGAAAATCCATTTTACATCACATTTGTGGGCCATGGTTTTCAACACATTCTGTAAAATGTTGAGCTGTCTGTATTTTCTACAAGAGGAGATATCACAAAGTATGCACATTTGTTGTTTCCATTGGTTTCTCTGCATTTTGGCCTAAAAGGAGCATTTTCTGTTTTCTCTTAAACGCAACATGGGAGAAAAACCATTTAACATCACATTTGTGGGTCTTGGTCTTCAACACATTCTGTGAAATGTTGAGCTGTCTGTGCTTGCTACAAGAGGAGATTTCGCAAAGTATGCACTTTTGTTGTTTCCATTGGTTTCAATGCTTTTTGGCCTAAAATGAGCATTTTCTGTTTTCTCTTAAATGCAACATGGGGAAAAAACCATTTCACATCATGTTTGTGGGCATTGGTCTTCAACACATTGTGTGAAATTTTGAGCTGTCTGAGTTTGCTACATGAGGAGAATATCGCAAAGCGCTTCTGCTGTTTCCATTGGTTTCAATGTATTTTGGCCTAAAGCAAGCATTTGCTGTTTTCTCTTAAATGCAACATGGGTGAAAAACCATTTTACATCACATTTGTGGGCATTGGTCTTCAACACATTCTGTGAAATTTTGAGTTGTCTGTGTGTGCAACAAGAGGAGATATCACAAAGTATGTGCTTTTGATGTTTCCATTGGTTTCAATGCATTTTGGCCTAAAATGAGCATTTGCTGTTTTCTCTTAAATGCAAAATGGGGAAAATCCATTTTACATCACATTTGTGGGCCATGGTTTTCACACATTCTGTTAAATGTTGAGCTGTCTGTGTTTGCTACAAAAGGAGATATCACAAAGTATGCGCTTTTGTTGTTTCCATTGGTTTCAATGCATTTTGGCCTAAAACGAGCATTTGCTGTTTTCTCTTAAATGCAACATGGGAGAAAAACCATTTCACATCACATTTGTGAGTCTTGGTCTTCAACACATTCTGTGAAATTTTGAGCTGTCTGTGCTTGCTACAAGAGTAGATTTCGCAAAGAATGCACTTTTGTTGTTTCCATTGGTTTCAATGCATTTTGGCCTAAAACCAGCATTTGTTGTTTTCTCTTAAACGCAACATGGGAGAAAAACCATTTTACATCACATTTGTGGGCCATGGTTTTCAACACATTCTGTAAAATGTTGAGCTGTCTGTATTTTCTACAAGAGGAGAATATCACAAAGCGCCTCTGCTGTTTCCATTGGTTTCAATGTATTTTTGCCTAAAACAAGCATTTGCTGTTTTCTCTTAAATGCAACATGGGTGAAAAACCATTTTACATCACATTTGTGGGCATTGGTCTTCAGCACATTCAGTGAAATTTTGAGCTGTCTGTGTTTGCTACAAGAGGAGATATCACAAAGTATGCACTTTTGTTGTTTCCATTGGTTTCAATGCATTTTGGCCTAAAACGAGCATTTGCTGTTTTCTCTTAAACGCAACATGGGAGAAAAACCATTTCATATCACATTTGTGGGCATTGTCTTCAATGCATTCTGTGAAGCTTTGAACTGTCTGTGCTTGCTTCAAGAGGAGATATCACAAAGTATGTGCTTTTGTTGTTTCCATTGGTTTCAATGCATTTTGGCATAAAATGAGCATTTGCTGTTTTCTCTTAAATGCAACATGGGGAAAATCCATTTTACATCACATTTGTGGGCCATGGTTTTCAACACATTCTGTAAAATGTTGAGCTGTCTGTATTTTCTACAAGAGGAGAATATCACAAAGCGCCTCTGCTGTTTCCATTGGTTTCAATGTATTTTTGCCTAAAACAAGCATTTGCTGTTTTCTCTTAAATGCAACATGGGTGAAAAACCATTTTACATCACATTTGTGGGCATTGGTCTTCAACACATTCTGTGAAATTTTGAGTTGTCTGTGTGTGCTACAAGAGGAGATATCACAAAGTATGCGCTTTTGTTGTTTCCATTGGTTTCAATGCATTTTGGCCTAAAATGAGCATTTGCTGTTTTCTCTTAAATGCAACATGGGGAAAATCCATTTTACATCACATTTGTGGGCCATGGTTTTCAACACATTCTGTGAAATGTTGAGCTGTCTGTGTTTGCTACAAAAGGAGATATCACAAAGTATGCGCTTTTGTTGTTTCCATTCATTTCAATGCATTTTGGCCTAAAACGAGCATTTGCTGTTTTCTCTTAAACGCAACATGGGAGAAAAACCATTTCACATCACATTTGTGGGTCTTGGTCTTCAACACATTCTGTGAAATTTTCAGCTGTCTGTGCTTGCTACAAGAGTAGATTTCGCAAAGTATGCACTTTTGTTGTTTCCATTGGTTTCAATGCATTTTGGCCTAAAACCAGCATTTGTTGTTTTCTCTTAAACGCAACATGGGAGAAAAACCATTTCATATCACATTTGTGGGCATTGTCTTCAACGCATTCTGTGAAGCTTTGAACTGTCTGTGCTTGCTGCAAGAGGAGATATCACAAAGTATGTGCTTTTGTTGTTTCCATTGGTTTCAATGCAAATTGGCCTAAAATGAGCATTTGCTGTTTTCTCTTAAATGCAACATGGGGAAAATCCATTTTACATCACATTTGTGGGCCATGGTTTTCAACACATTCTGTAAAATGTTGAGCTGTCTGTATTTTCTACAAGAGGAGATATCACAAAGTATGCACATTTGTTGTTTCCATTGGTTTCTATGCATTTTGGCCTAAAAGGAGCATTTTCTGTTTTCTCTTAAACGCAACATGGGAGAAAAACCATTTAACATCACATTTGTGGGTCTTGGTCTTCAACACATTCTGTGAAATGTTGAGCTGTCTGTGCTTGCTACAAGAGGAGATTTCGCAAATTATGCACTTTTGTTGTTTCCATTGGTTTCAATGCTTTTTGGCCTAAAATGAGCATTTTCTGTTTTCTCTTAAATGCAACATGGGGAAAAACCATTTCACATCATGTTTGTGGGCATTGGTCTTCAACACATTGTGTGAAATTTTGAGCTGTCTGTGTTTGCTACATGAGGAGAATATCGCAAAGCGCTTCTGCTGTTTCCATTGGTTTCAATGTATTTTGGCCTAAAGCAAGCATTTGCTGTTTTCTCTTAAATGCAACATGGGTGAAAAACCATTTTACATCACATTTGTGGGCATTGGTCTTCAACACATTCTGTGAAATTTTGAGTTGTCTGTGTGTGCAACAAGAGGAGATATCACAAAGTATGTGCTTTTGATGTTTCCATTGTTTTCAATGCATTTTGGCCTAAAATGAGCATTTGCTGTTTTCTCTTAAATGCAACATGGGGAAAATCCATTTTACATCCCATTTGTGGGCCATGGTTTTCACACATTCTGTTAAATGTTGAGCTGTCTGTGTTTGCTACAAAAGGAGATATCACAAAGTATGCGCTTTTGTTGTTTCCATTGGTTTCAATGCATTTTGGCCTAAAACGAGCATTTGCTGTTTTCTCTTAAATGCAACATGGGAGAAAAACCATTTCACATCACATTTGTGAGTCTTGGTCTTCAACACATTCTGTGAAATTTTGAGCTGTCTGTGTTTGCTACAAGAAGAGATATCACAAAGTATGCGCTTTTGTTGTTTCCATTCGTTTCAATGCATTTTGGCCTAAAACGAGCATTTGCTGTTTTCTCTTAAATGCAACATGGGAGAAAAACCACTTCACATCAAATTTGTGGGCATTGGTCTTCAGCACATTCAGGGAAATTTTGAGCTGTCTGTGTTTGCTACAAGAGGAGATATCACAAAGTATGCACTTTTGTTGTTTCCATTGGTTTCAATGCATTTTGGCCTAAAACGAGCATTTGCTGTTTTCTCTTAAACGCAACATGGGAGAAAAACCATTTCATATCACATTTGTGGGCATTGTCTTCAATGCATTCTGTGAAGCTTTGAACTGTCTGTGCTTGCTACAAGAGGAGATATCACAAAGTATGTGCTTTTGTTGTTTCCATTGGTTTCAATGCATTTTGGCATAAAATGAGCATTTGCTGTTTTCTCTTAAATGCAACATGGGGAAAATCCATTTTACATCACATTTGTGGGCCATGGTTTTCAACACATTCTGTAAAATGTTGAGCTGTCTGTATTTTCTACAAGAGGAGAATATCACAAAGCACCTCTGCTGTTTCCATTGGTTTCAATGTATTTTGGCCTAAAACAAGCATTTGCTGTTTTCTCTTAAATGCAACATGGGTGAAAAACCATTTTACATCACATTTGTGGGCATTGGTCTTCAACACATTCTGTGAAATTTTGAGTTGTCTGTGTGTGCTACAAGAGGAGATATCACAAAGTATGCGCTTTTGTTGTTTCCATTGGTTTCAATGCATTTTGGCCTAAAATGAGCATTTGCTGTTTTCTCTTAAATGCAACATGGGGAAAATCCATTTTACATCACATTTGTGGGCCATGGTTTTCAACACATTCTGTGAAATGTTGAGCTGTCTGTGTTTGCTACAAAAGGAGATATCACAAAGTATGCGCTTTTGTTGTTTCCATTCATTTCAATGCATTTTGGCCTAAAACGAGCATTTGCTGTTTTCTCTTAAACGCAACATGGGAGAAAAACCATTTCACATCACATTTGTGGGTCTTGGTCTTCAACACATTCTGTGAAATTTTCAGCTGTCTGTGCTTGCTACAAGAGTAGATTTCGCAAAGTATGCACTTTTGTTGTTTCCATTGGTTTCAATGCATTTTGGCCTAAAACCAGCATTTGTTGTTTTCTCTTAAACGCAACATGGGAGAAAAACCATTTCACATGACATTTGTATGTCTTGGTCTTCAACACATTCTGTGAAATCTTGAGCTGTTTGTGTTTGCTACAAGAGGAGATATCACAAAGTATGCACTTTTGTTGTTTCTATTGGTTTCAATGCATTTTGGCCTAAAACGAGCATTTGCTGTTTTCTCTTAAACGCAACATCGGAGAAAAATCATTTCCCATCACATTTGTGGGCATTGGTCTTCAACACATTCTGTGAAACTTTGAGCAGTCTGTGTTTGCTACAAGAGGAGATATCTCAAAGAATGTGCTTTTGTTGTTTCCATTGGTTTCAATGCATTTTGGCCTAAAACGAGCATTTGCTGTTTTCTCTTACACGCAAGAAGGGAGAAAAACCATTTCACATCACATTTGTGGGTCTTGGTCTTCAACACTTTCTGTGAAATCTTGAGCTGTCTGTATTTGCTTCAAGAAGAGATATCACAAAGTATGCGCTTTTGTTGTTTCCATTCGTTTCAATGCATTTTGGCCTAAAACGAGCATTTGCTGTTTTCTCTTAAACGAAACATGGGAGAAAAAACATTTCACATCAAATTTGTGGGCATTGGTCTTCAGCACATTCAGTGAAATTTTGAGCTGTCTGTGTTTGCTACAAGAGGAGATATCACAAAGTATGCACTTTTGTTGTTTCCATTGGTTTCAATGCATTTTTGCCTAAAACGAGCATTTGCTGTTTTCTCTTAAACGCAACATGGGAGAAAAACCATTTCACATCACATTTGTTTGTCTTGGTCTTCAACACATTCTGTGAAATCTTGAGCTGTCTGTGTTTGCTACAAGAGGAGATATCACAAAGTATGCGCCTTTGTTGTTTCTATTGGTTTCAATGAATTTTGGCCTAAAATGAGCATTTGCTGTTTTCTCTTAAATGCAACATGGGGAAAATCCATTTTAGATCACATTTGTGGACCATGGTTTTCAACACATTCTGTGAAATTTTGAGCTGTCTGTGTTTGCTACAAGAGGAGATATCACAAAGTATGCACTTTTGTTGTTTCCATTGGTTTCAATGCATTTTGGCCTAAAACGAGCAATTGCTGTTTTCTCTTACATGCAAGAAGGGAGAAAAACCATTTCACATCACATTTGTGGGTCATGGTCTTCAACACTTTCTGTGAAATCTTGAGCTGTCTGTGTTTGCTACAAGAGGAGATATCACAAAGTATGTGCTTTTGTTGTTTCCATTGGTTTCAATGCATTTTGGCCTAAAACGAGCATTTGCTGTTTTCTCTTACACGCAAGAAGGGAGAAAAACCATTTCACATCACATTTGTGGGTCTTGGTCTTCAACACTTTCTGTGAAATCTTGAGCTGTCTGTATTTGCTTCAAGAAGAGATATCACAAAGTATACGCTTTTGTTGTTTCCATTCGTTTCAATGCATTTTGGCCTAAAACGAGCATTTGCTGTTTTCTCTTAAACAAAACATGGGAGAAAAAACATTTCACATCAAATTTGTGGGCATTGGTCTTCAGCACATTCAGTGAAATTTTGAGCTGTCTGTGTTTGATACAAGAGGAGATATCACAAAGTATGCACTTTTGTTGTTTCCATTGGTTTCAATGCATTTTGGCCTAAAATGAGCATTTGCTGTTTTCTCTTAAACGCAACATGGGAGAAAAACCATTTCACATCACATTTGTGGGTCTTGATCTTCAACACATTCTGTGAAATCTTGCGCTGTCCGTGTTTGCTACAAGAGGAGATATCACAAAGTATGCACTTTTGTTGTTTCTATTGGTTTCAATGCATTTTGGCCTAAAACGAGCATTTGCTGTTTTCTCTTAAACGCAACATGGGGAAAGTCCATTTCACATCACATTTGTGGGCATTGGTCTTCAACACATTCTGAGAAATTTTTAGCTGTCTGTGTTTGCTACAAGAGGAGATATCACAAAGTATGCACTTTTGTTGTTTCCATTGGTTTCAGTGCATTTTGGCCTAAAACCAGCATTTGTTGCTTTCTCTTAAACGCAACATGGGAGAAAAACCATTTCACATCACATTTGTTTGTCTTGGTCTTCAACACCTTCTGTGAAATCTTGAGCTGTCTGTGTTTGCTACAAGAGGAGATATCACAAAGTATGCGCTTTTGTTGTTTCTATTGGTTTCAATGAATTTTGGCCTAAAACGAGCATTTGCTGTTTTCTCTTAAATGCAACATGGGGAAAATCCATTTTAGATCACATTTGTGGACCATGGTTTTCAACACATTCTGTGAAATTTTGAGCTGTCTGTGTTTGCTACAAGAGGAGATATCACAAAGTATGCACTTTTGTTGTTTCCATTGGTTTCAATGCATTTTGGCCTAAAACGAGCATTTGCTGTTTTCTCTTAAACGCAACATTGGAGAAAAATCATTTCTCATCACATTTGTGGGCATTGGTCTTCAACACATTCTGTGAAACTTTGAGCAGTCTGTGTTTGCTACAAGAGGAGTTATCTCAAAGAATACGCTTTTGTTGTTTCCATTGGTTTCAATGCATTTTGGCCTAAAACGAGCATTTGCTGTTTTCTCTTACATGCAAGAAGGGAGAAAAACCATTTCACATCACATTTGTGGGTCATGGTCTTCAACACTTTCTGTGAAATCTTGAGCTGTCTGTGTTTGCTACAAGAGGAGATATCACAAAGTATGCGCTTTTGTTGTTTCCATTCATTTCAATGCATTTTGGCCTAAAACGAGCATTTGCTGTTTTCTCTTAAACGCAACATGGGAGAAAAACCATTTCATATCACATTTGTGGGTCTTGGTCTTCAACACATTCTGTGAAATTTTCAGCTGTCTGTGCTTGCTACAAGAGGAGATATCACAAAGTATGTGTTTTTGTTGTTTCCATTGGTTTCAATGCATTTTGGCCTAAAATGAGCATTTGCTGTTTTCTCTTAAATGCAACATGGGGAAAATCCATTTTACATCACATTTGTGGGCCATGGTTTTCAACACATTCTGTAAAATGTTGAGCTGTCTGTATTTTCTACAAGAGGAGATATCACAAAGTATGCACATTTGTTGTTTCCATTGGTTTCTATGCATTTTGGCCTAAAACGAGCATTTGCTGTTTTCTCTTAAACGCAACATGGGAGAAAAACCATTTCACATCACATTTGTGGGTCTTGGTCTTCAACACATTCTGTGAAATTTTGGGCTGTCTGTGCTTGCTACAAGAGGAGATTTCGCAAAGTATGCACTTTTGTTGTTTCCATTGGTTTCAATGCTTTTTGGCCTAAAACGAGCATTTTCTGTTTTCTCTTAAATGCAACATGGGAAAAAAACATTTCACGACATGTTTGTGGGCATTGGTCTTCAACACAATGTGTAAAATTTTGAGCTGTCTGTGTTTGCTAAATGAGGAGAATATCGCAAAGCGCTTCTGCTGTTTCCATTGGTTTCAATGTATTTTGGCCTAAAACAAGCATTTGCTGCTTTCTCTTAAATGCAACATGGGTGAAAAACCATTTTACATCACATTTGTGGGCATTGGTCTTCAACACAGTCTGTGAAATTTTGAGTTGTCTGTGTGTGATACAAGAGGAGATATGACAAAGTATGCGCTTTTGATGTTTCCATTGGTTTCAATGCATTTTGGCCTAAAATGAGCATTTGCTGTTTTCTCTTAAATGCAACATGGGGAAAATCCATTTTACATCACATTTGTGGGCCATGGTTTTCAACACATTCTGTTAAATGTTGAGCTGTCTGTGTTTGCTACAAAAGGAGATATCACAAAGTATGCGCTTTTGTTGTTTCCATTGGTTTCAATGCATTTTGGCCTAAAACGAGCATTTGCTGTTTTCTCTTAAATGCAACATGGGAGAAAAACCATTTCACATCACATTTGTGAGTCTTGGTCTTCAACACATTCTGTGAAATTTTGAGCTGTCTGTGGTTGCTACAAGAGTAGATTTCGCAAAGTATGCACTTTTGTTGTTTCCATTGGTTTCAATGCATTTTGGCCTAAAACCAGCATTTGTTGTTTTCTCTTAAACACAACATGGGAGAAAAACCATTTCACATCACATTTGTTTGTCTTGGTCTTCAACACATTCTGTGAAATTTTGAGCTGTCTGTGTTTGCTACAAGAGGAGATATCACAAAGTATGCACTTTTGTTGTTTCTATTGGTTTCAATGAATTTTGGCCTAAAACGAGCATTTGCTGTTTTCTCTTAAATGCAACATGGGGAAAATCCATTTTAGATCACGTTTGTGGGCCATGGTTTTCAACACATTCTGTGAAATTTTGAGCTGTCTGTGTTTGCTACAAGAGGAGATATCACAAAGTATGCACTTTTGTTGTTTCCATTGGTTTCAATGCATTTTGGCCTAAAATGAGCATTTGCTGTTTTCTCTTAAATGCAACATCGGAGAAAAATCATTTCACATCACATTTGTGGGCATTGGTCTTCAACACATTCTGTGAAACTTTGAGCAGTCTGTGTTTGCTACAAGAGGAGATATCTCAAAGAATGTGCTTTTGTTGTTTCCATTGGTTTCAATGCATTTTGGCCTAAAACGAGCATTTTCTGTTTTCTCTTACATGCAAGAAGGGAGAAAAACCATTTCACATCACATTTGTGGGTCTTGGTCTTCAACACTTTCTGTTAAATCTTGAGCTGTCTGTATTTGCTACAAGAAGAGATATCACAAAGTATGCGCTTTTGTTGTTCCCATTGGTTTCAGTGCATTTTGGCCTAAAACCAGCATTTGTTGTTTTCTCTTAAACGCAACATGGGAGAAAAACCATTTCACATCACATTTGTTTGTCTTGGTCTTCAACACATTCTGTGAAATCTTGAGCTGTCTGTGTTTGCTACAAGAGGAGATATCACAAAGTATGCGCTTTTGTTGTTTCTATTGGTTTCAATGCATTTTGGCCTAAAACGAGCATTTGCTGTTTTCTCTTAAATGCAACATGGGGAAAATCCATTTTAGATCACATTTGTGGGCCATGGTTTTCTACACATTCTGTGAAATTTTGAGCTGTCTGTGTTTGCTACAAGAGGAGATATCACAAAGTATGCACTTTTGTTGTTTCCATTGGTTTCAATGCATTTTGGCCTAAAACGAGCATTTGCTGTTTTCTCTTAAACGCAACATCGGAGAAAAATCATTTCTCATCACATTTGTGGGCATTGGTCTTCAACACATTCTGTGAAACTTTGAGCAGTCTGTGTTTGCTACAAGAGGAGATATCACAAAGTATGCACTTTTGTTGTTTCCATTGGATTCAGTGCATTTTGGCCTAAAACCAGCATTTGTTGTTTTCTCTTAAACGCAACATGGGAGAAAAACCATTTCACATAACATTTGTTTGTCTTGGTCTTCAACACATTCTGTGAAATCTTGAGCTGTCTGTGTTTGCTACAAGAGGAGATATCACAAAGTATGCGCTTTTTTTGTTTCCATTGGTTTCAATGCATTTTGGCCTAAAACGAGCATTTGCTGTTTTCTCTTACATGCAAGAAGGGAGAAAAACCATTTCACATCAAATTTGTGGGGATTGGTCTTCAGCACATTCAGTGAAATTTTGAGCTGTCTGTGTTTGCTACAATAGGAGATATCACAAAGTATGCGCTTTTGTTGTTTCCATTGGTTTCAATGCATTTTGGCCTAAAACGAGCATTTGCTATTTTCTCTTAAACGCAACATGGGAGAAAAACCATTTCATATCACATTTGTGGGCATTGTCTTCAACGCATTCTGTGAAGCTTTGAACTGTCTGTGCTTGCTGCAAGAGGAGATATCACAAAGTATGTGCTTTTGTTGTTTCCATTGGTTTCAATGCAATTTCGCCTAAAATGAGCATTTGCTGTTTTCTCTTAAATGCAACATGGGGAAAATCCATTTTACATCACATTTGTGGGCCATGGTTTTCAACACATTCTGTAAAATGTTGAGCTGTCTGTATTTTCTACAAGAGGAGATATCACAAAGTATGCACATTTGTTGTTTCCATTGGTTTCTATGCATTTTGGCCTAAAAGGAGCATTTTCTGTTTTCTCTTAAACGCAACATGGGAGAAAAACCATTTAACATCACATTTGTGGGTCTTGGTCTTCAACACATTCTGTGAAATTTTGAGCTGTCTGTGCTTGCTACAAGAGGAGATTTCGCAAAGTATGCACTTTTGTTGTTTCCATTGGTTTCAATGCTTTTTGGCCTAAAATGAGCATTTTCTGTTTTCTCTTAAATGCAACATGGGGAAAAACCATTTCACATCATGTTTGTGGGCATTGGTCTTCAACACATTGCGTGAAATTTTGAGCTGTCTGTGTTTGCTACATGAGGAGAATATCGCAAAGCGCTTCTGCTGTTTCCATTGGTTTCAATGTATTTTGGCCTAAAACAAGCATTTGCTGTTTTCTCTTAAATGCAACACGGGTGAAAAACCATTTTACATCACATTTGTGGGCATTGGTCTTCAACACATTCTGTGAAATTTTGAGTTGTCTGTGTGTGCTACAAGAGGAGATATCACAAAGTATGCGCTTTTGATGTTTCCATTGGTTTCAATGCATTTTGGCCTAAAATGAGCATTTGCTGTTTTCTCTTAAATGCAACATGGGGAAAATCCATTTTACATCACATTTGTGGGCCATGGTTTTCAACACATTCTGTAAAATGTTGAGCTGTCTGTATTTTCTACAAGAGGAGATATCACAAAGTATGCACATTTTTTGTTTCCATTGGTTTCTATGCATTTTGGCCTAAAAGGAGCATTTTCTGTTTTCTCTTAAACGCAGCATGGGAGAAAAACCATTTAACATCACATTTGTGGGTCTTGGTCTTCAACACATTCTGTGAAATTTTGAGCTGTCTGTGCTTGCTACAAGAGGAGATTTCGCAAAGTATGCACTTTTGTTGTTTCCATTGGTTTCAATGCTTTTTGGCCTAAAATGAGCATTTTCTGTTTTCTCTTAAATGCAACATGGGGAAAAACCATTTCACATCATGTTTGTGGGCATTGGTCTTCAACACATTGCGTGAAATTTTGAGCTGTCTGTGTTTGCTACATGAGGAGAATATCGCAAAGCGCTTCTGCTGTTTCCATTGGTTTCAATGTATTTTGGCCTAAAACAAGCATTTGCTGTTTTCTCTTAAATGCAACATGGGTGAAAAACCATTTTACATCACATTTGTGGGCATTGGTCTTCAACACATTCTGTGAAATTTTGAGTTGTCTGTGTGTGCTACAAGAGGAGATATCACAAAGTATGCGCTTTTGATGTTTCCATTGGTTTCAATGCATTTTGGCCTAAAATGAGCATTTGCTGTTTTCTCTTAAATGCAACATGGGGAAAATCCATTTTACATCACATTTGTGGGCCATGGTTTTCAACACATTCTGTTAAATGTTGAGCTGTCTGTGTTTGCTACAAAAGGAGATATCACAAAGTATGCGCTTTTGTTGTTTCCATTGGTTTCAATGCATTTTGGCCTAAAACGAGCATTTGCTGTTTTCTCTTAAATGCAACATGGGAGAAAAACCATTTCACATCACATTTGTGAGTCTTGGTCTTCAACACATTCTGTGAAATTTTGGGCTGTCTGTGCTTGCTACAAGAGGAGATTTCGCAAAGTATGCACTTTTGTTGTTTCCATTGGTTTCAATGCTTTTTGGCCTAAAACGAGCATTTTCTGTTTTCTCTTAAATGCAAAATGGGAAAAAAACATTTCACGACATGTTTGTGGGCATTGGTCTTCAACACAATGTGTAAAATTTTGAGCTGTCTGTGTTTGCTACATGAGGAGAATATCGCAAAGCGCTTCTGCTGTTTCCATTGGTTTCAATGTATTTTGGCCTAAAACAAGCATTTGCTGTTTTCTCTTAAATGCAACATGGGTGAAAAACCATTTTACATCACATTTGTGGGCATTGGTCTTCAACACAGTCTGTGAAATTTTGAGTTGTCTGTGTGTGATACAAGAGGAGATATGACAAAGTATGCGATTTTGATGTTTCCATTGGTTTCAATGCATTTTGGCCTAAAATGAGCATTTGCTGTTTTCTCTTAAATGCAACATGGGGAAAATCCATTTTACATCACATTTGTGGGCCATGGTTTTCAACACATTCTGTTAAATGTTGAGCTGTCTGTGTTTGCTACAAAAGGAGATATCACAAAGTATGC
Source organism: Taudactylus pleione (assembly GCA_031769625.1). NCBI lineage: Eukaryota > Metazoa > Chordata > Amphibia > Anura > Myobatrachidae > Taudactylus > Taudactylus pleione. The sequence goes on from JAUIMM010000975.1 coordinate 7,513,082, forward strand.
GCTTTTGTTGTTTCCATTGGTTTCAATGCATTTTGGCCTAAAACGAGCATTTGCTGTTTTCTCTTAAATGCAACATGGGAGAAAAACCATTTCACATCACATTTGTGAGTCTTGGTCTTCAACACATTCTGTGAAATTTTGAGCTGTCTGTGGTTGCTACAAGAGTAGATTTCGCAAAGTATGCACTTTTGTTGTTTCCATTGGTTTCAATGCATTTTGGCCTAAAACCAGCATTTGTTGTTTTCTCTTAAACACAACATGGGAGAAAAACCATTTCACATCACATTTGTTTGTCTTGGTCTTCAACACATTCTGTGAAATTTTGAGCTGTCTTTGTTTGCTACAAGAGGAGATATCACAAAGTATGCACTTTTGTTGTTTCTATTGGTTTCAATGAATTTTGGCCTAAAACGAGCATTTGCTGTTTTCTCTTAAATGCAACATGGGGAAAATCCATTTTAGATCACGTTTGTGGGCCATGGTTTTCAACACATTCTGTGAAATTTTGAGCTGTCTGTGTTTGCTACAAGAGGAGATATCACAAAGTATGCACTTTTGTTGTTTCCATTGGTTTCAATGCATTTTGGCCTAAAACGAGCATTTGCTGTTTTCTCTTAAATGCAACATCGGAGAAAAATCATTTCACATCACATTTGTGGGCATTGGTCTTCAACACATTCTGTGAAACTTTGAGCAGTCTGTGTTTGCTACAAGAGGAGATATCTCAAAGAATGTGCTTTTGTTGTTTCCATTGGTTTCAATGCATTTTCGCCTAAAACGAGCATTTGCTGTTTTCTCTTACATGCAAGAAGGGAGAAAAACCATTTCACATCACATTTGTGGGTCTTGGTCTTCAACACTTTCTGTTAAATCTTGAGCTGTCTGTATTTGCTACAAGAAGAGATATCACAAAGTATGCGCTTTTGTTGTTTCCATTGGTTTCAGTGCATTTTGGCCTAAAACAAGCATTTGTTGTTTTCTCTTAAACGCAACATGGGAGAAAAACCATTTCACATCACATTTGTTTGTCTTGGTCTTCAACACATTCTGTGAAATCTTGAGCTGTCTGTGTTTGCTACAAGAGGAGATATCACAAAGAATGCGCTTTTGTTGTTTCTATTGGTTTCAATGCATTTTGGCCTAAAACGAGCATTTGCTGTTTTCTCTTAAATGCAACATGGGGAAAATCCATTTTAGATCACATTTGTGGGCCATGGTTTTCTACACATTCTGTGAAATTTTGAGCTGTCTGTGTTTGCTACAAGAGGAGATATCACAAAGTATGCACTTTTGTTGTTTCCATTGGTTTCAATGCATTTTGGCCTAAAACGAGCATTTGCTGTTTTCTCTTAAACGCAACATCGGAGAAAAATCATTTCTCATCACATTTGTGGGCATTGCTCTTCAACACATTCTGTGAAACTTTGAGCAGTCTGTGTTTGCTACAAGAGGAGATATCACAAAGTATGCACTTTTGTTGTTTCCATTGGTTTCAGTGCATTTTGGCCTAAAACCAGCATTTGTTGTTTTCTCTTAAACGCAACATGGGAGAAAAACCATTTCACATAACATTTGTTTGTCTTGGTCTTCAACACATTCTGTGAAATCTTGAGCTGTCTGTGTTTGCTACAAAAGGAGATATCACAAAGTATGCGCTTTTTTTGTTTCTATTGGTTTCAATGAATTTTGGCCTAACACGAGCATTTGCTGTTTTCTCTTAAATGCAACATGGGGAAAATCCATTTTAGATCACATTTGTGGGCCATGGTTTTCAACACATTCTGTGAAATTTTGAGCTGTCTGTGTTTGCTACAAAAGGAGATATCACAAAGTATGCGCTTTTGTTGTTTCCATTGGTTTCAATGCATTTTGGCCTAAAACGAGCATTTGCTGTTTTCTCTTAAATGCAACATGGGAGAAAAACCATTTCACATCACATTTGGGAGTCTTGGTCTTCAACACATTCTGTGAAATTTTGAGCTGTCTGTGCTTGCTACAAGAGTAGATGTCGCAAAGTATGCACTTTTGTTGTTTCCATTGGTTTCAATGCATTTTGGCCTAAAACCAGCATTTGTTGTTTTCTCTTAAACGCAACATGGGAGAAAAACCATTTCACATCAGATTTGTTTGTCTTGGTCTTCAACACATTCTGTGAAATCTTGAGCTGTCTGTGTTTGCTACAAGAGGAGATATCACAAAGTATGCGCTTTTGTTGTTTCTATTGGTTTCAATGCATTTTGGCCTAAAACGAGCATTTGCTGTTTTCTCTTAAATGCAACATGGGGAAAATCCATTTTAGATCACATTTGTGGGCCATGGTTTTCTACACATACTGTGAAATTTTGAGCTGTCTGTGTTTGCTACAAGAGGAGATATCACAAAGTATGCACTTTTGTTGTTTCCATTGGTTTCAATGCATTTTGGCCTAAAACGAGCATTTGCTGTTTTCTCTTAAACGCAACATCGGAGAAAAATCATTTCTCATCACATTTGTGGGTCTTGGTCTTCAACACATTCTGTGAAACTTTGAGCAGTCTGTGTTTGCTACAAGAGGAGATATCACAAAGTATGCACTTTTGTTGTTTCCATTGGTTTTAGAGCATTTTGGCCTAAAACCAGCATTTGTTGTTTTCTCTTAAACGCAACATGGGGAAAATCCATTTTAGATCACATTTGTGGGCCATGGTTTTCAACACATTCTGTGAAATTTTGAGCTGTCTGTGTTTGCTACAAAAGGAGATATCACAAAGTATGCGCTTTTGTTGTTTCCATTGGTTTCAATGCATTTTGGCCTAAAACGAGCATTTGCTGTTTTCTCTTAAATGCAACATGGGAGAAAAACCATTTCACATCACATTTGTGAGTCTTGGTCTTCAACACATTCTGTGAAATTTTGAGCTGTCTGTGCTTGCTACAAGAGTAGATTTCGCAAAGTATGCACTTTTGTTGTTTCCATTGGTTTCAATGCATTTTGGCCTAAAACCAGCATTTGTTGTTTTCTCTTAAACGCAACATGGGAGAAAAACCATTTCACATCAGATTTGTTTGTCTTGGTCTTCAACACATTCTGTGAAATTTTGAGCTGTCTGTGTTTGCTACAAGAGGAGATATCACAAAGTATGCACTTTTGTTGTTTCTATTGGTTTCAATGAATTTTGGCCTAAAACGAGCATTTGCTGTTTTCTCTTAAATGCAACATGGGGAAAATCCATTTTAGATCACGTTTGTGGGCCATGGTTTTCAACACATTCTGTGAAATTTTGAGCTGTCTGTGTTTGCTACAAGAGGATATATCACAAAGTATGCACTTTTGTTGTTTCCATTGGTTTCAATGCATTTTGGCCTAAAACGAGCATTTGCTGTTTTCTCTTAAACGCAACATCGGAGAAAAATCATTTCACATCACATTTGTGGGCATTGGTCTTCAACACATTCTGTGAAACTTTGAGCAGTCTGTGTTTGCTACAAGAGGAGATATCTCAAAGAATGCGCTTTTGTTGTTTCCATTGGTTTCAATGCATTTTGGCCTAAAACGAGCATTTGCTGTTTTCTCTTACATGCAAGAAGGGAGAAAAACCATTTCACATCACATTTGTGGGTCTTGGTCTTCAACACTTTCTGTTAAATCTTGAGCTGTCTGAATTTGCTACAAGAAGAGATATCACAAAGTATGCGCTTTTGTTGTTTCCATTGGTTTCAGTGCATTTTGGCCTAAAACCAGCATTTGTTGTTTTCTCTTAAACGCAACATGGGAGAAAAACCATTTCACATCACATTTGTTTGTCTTGGTCTTCAACACATTCTGTGAAATCTTGAGCTGTCTGTGTTTGCTACAAGAGGAGATATCACAAAGTATGCGCTTTATTGTTTCTATTGGTTTCAATGCATTTTGGCCTAAAACGAGCATTTGCTGTTTTCTCTTAAATGCAACATGGGGAAAATCCATTTTAGATCACATTTGTGGGCCATGGTTTTCTACACATTCTGTGAAATTTTGAGCTGTCTGTGTTTGCTACAAGAGGAGATATCACAAAGTATGCACTTTTGTTGTTTCCATTGGTTTCAATGCATTTTGGCCTAAAACAAGCATTTGCTGTTTTCTCTTAAACGCAACATCGGAGAAAAATCATTTCTCATCACATTTGTGGGCATTGGTCTTCAACACATTCTGTGAAACTTTGAGCAGTCTGTGTTTGCTACAAGAGGAGATATCTCAAAGAATGCGCTTTTGTTGTTTCCATTGGTTTCAATGCATTTTGGCCTAAAACGAGCATTTGCTGTTTTCTCTTACATGCAAGAAGGGAGAAAAACCATTTCACATCACATTTGTGGGTCTTGGTCTTCAACACTTTCTGTTAAATCTTGAGCTGTCTGTATTTGCTACAAGAAGAGATATCACAAAGTATGCGCTTTTGTTGTTTCCATTGGTTTCAGTGCATTTTGGCCTAAAACAAGCATTTGTTGTTTTCTCTTAAACGCAACATGGGAGAAAAACCATTTCACATCACATTTGTTTGTCTTGGTCTTCAACACATTCTGTGAAATCTTGAGCTGTCTGTGTTTGCTACAAGAGGAGATATCACAAAGAATGCGCTTTTGTTGTTTCTATTGGTTTCAATGCATTTTGGCCTAAAACGAGCATTTGCTGTTTTCTCTTAAATGCAACATGGGGAAAATCCATTTTAGATCACATTTGTGGGCCATGGTTTTCTACACATTCTGTGAAATTTTGAGCTGTCTGTGTTTGCTACAAGAGGAGATATCACAAAGTATGCACTTTTGTTGTTTCCATTGGTTTCAATGCATTTTGGCCTAAAACGAGCATTTGCTGTTTTCTCTTAAACGCAACATCGGAGAAAAATCATTTCTCATCACATTTGTGGGCATTGCTCTTCAACACATTCTGTGAAACTTTGAGCAGTCTGTGTTTGCTACAAGAGGAGATATCACAAAGTATGCACTTTTGTTGTTTCCATTGGTTTCAGTGCATTTTGGCCTAAAACCAGCATTTGTTGTTTTCTCTTAAACGCAACATGGGAGAAAAACCATTTCACATAACATTTGTTTGTCTTGGTCTTCAACACATTCTGTGAAATCTTGAGCTGTCTGTGTTTGCTACAAAAGGAGATATCACAAAGTATGCGCTTTTTTTGTTTCTATTGGTTTCAATGAATTTTGGCCTAACACGAGCATTTGCTGTTTTCTCTTAAATGCAACATGGGGAAAATCCATTTTAGATCACATTTGTGGGCCATGGTTTTCAACACATTCTGTGAAATTTTGAGCTGTCTGTGTTTGCTACAAAAGGAGATATCACAAAGTATGCGCTTTTGTTGTTTCCATTGGTTTCAATGCATTTTGGCCTAAAACGAGCATTTGCTGTTTTCTCTTAAATGCAACATGGGAGAAAAACCATTTCACATCACATTTGGGAGTCTTGGTCTTCAACACATTCTGTGAAATTTTGAGCTGTCTGTGCTTGCTACAAGAGTAGATGTCGCAAAGTATGCACTTTTGTTGTTTCCATTGGTTTCAATGCATTTTGGCCTAAAACCAGCATTTGTTGTTTTCTCTTAAACGCAACATGGGAGAAAAACCATTTCACATCAGATTTGTTTGTCTTGGTCTTCAACACATTCTGTGAAATCTTGAGCTGTCTGTGTTTGCTACAAGAGGAGATATCACAAAGTATGCGCTTTTGTTGTTTCTATTGGTTTCAATGCATTTTGGCCTAAAACGAGCATTTGCTGTTTTCTCTTAAATGCAACATGGGGAAAATCCATTTTAGATCACATTTGTGGGCCATGGTTTTCTACACATACTGTGAAATTTTGAGCTGTCTGTGTTTGCTACAAGAGGAGATATCACAAAGTATGCACTTTTGTTGTTTCCATTGGTTTCAATGCATTTTGGCCTAAAACGAGCATTTGCTGTTTTCTCTTAAACGCAACATCGGAGAAAAATCATTTCTCATCACATTTGTGGGTCTTGGTCTTCAACACATTCTGTGAAACTTTGAGCAGTCTGTGTTTGCTACAAGAGGAGATATCACAAAGTATGCACTTTTGTTGTTTCCATTGGTTTTAGAGCATTTTGGCCTAAAACCAGCATTTGTTGTTTTCTCTTAAACGCAACATGGGGAAAATCCATTTTAGATCACATTTGTGGGCCATGGTTTTCAACACATTCTGTGAAATTTTGAGCTGTCTGTGTTTGCTACAAAAGGAGATATCACAAATTATGCGCTTTTGTTGTTTCCATTGGTTTCAATGCATTTTGGCCTAAAACGAGCATTTGCTGTTTTCTCTTAAATGCAACATGGGAGAAAAACCATTTCACATCACATTTGTGAGTCTTGGTCTTCAACACATTCTGTGAAATTTTGAGCTGTCTGTGCTTGCTACAAGAGTAGATTTCGCAAAGTATGCACTTTTGTTGTTTCCATTGGTTTCAATGCATTTTGGCCTAAAACCAGCATTTGTTGTTTTCTCTTAAACGCAACATGGGAGAAAAACCATTTCACATCAGATTTGTTTGTCTTGGTCTTCAACACATTCTGTGAAATTTTGAGCTGTCTGTGTTTGCTACAAGAGGAGATATCACAAAGTATGCACTTTTGTTGTTTCTATTGGTTTCAATGAATTTTGGCCTAAAACGAGCATTTGCTGTTTTCTCTTAAATGCAACATGGGGAAAATCCATTTTAGATCACGTTTGTGGGCCATGGTTTTCAACACATTCTGTGAAATTTTGAGCTGTCTGTGTTTGCTACAAGAGGATATATCACAAAGTATGCACTTTTGTTGTTTTCATTGGTTTCAATGCATTTTGGCCTAAAACGAGCATTTGCTGTTTTCTCTTACATGCAAGAAGGGAGAAAAACCATTTCACATCACATTTGTGGGTCTTGGTCTTCAACACTTTCTGTTAAATCTTGAGCTGTCTGAATTTGCTACAAGAAGAGATATCACAAAGTATGCGCTTTTGTTGTTTCCATTGGTTTCAGTGCATTTTGGCCTAAAACCAGCATTTGTTGTTTTCTCTTAAACGCAACATGGGAGAAAAACCATTTCACATCACATTTGTTTGTCTTGGTCTTCAACACATTCTGTGAAATCTTGAGCTGTCTGTGTTTGCTACAAGAGGAGATATCACAAAGTATGCGCTTTATTGTTTCTATTGGTTTCAATGCATTTTGGCCTAAAACGAGCATTTGCTGTTTTCTCTTAAATGCAACATGGGGAAAATCCATTTTAGATCACATTTGTGGGCCATGGTTTTCTACACATTCTGTGAAATTTTGAGCTGTCTGTGTTTGCTACAAGAGGAGATATCACAAAGTATGCACTTTTGTTGTTTCCATTGGTTTCAATGCATTTTGGCCTAAAACAAGCATTTGCTGTTTTCTCTTAAACGCAACATCGGAGAAAAATCATTTCTCATCACATTTGTGGGCATTGGTCTTCAACACATTCTGTGAAACTTTGAGCAGTCTGTGTTTGCTACAAGAGGAGATATCTCAAAGAATGCGCTTTTGTTGTTTCCATTGGTTTCAATGCATTTTGGCCTAAAACGAGCATTTGCTGTTTTCTCTTACATGCAAGAAGGGAGAAAAACCATTTCACATCACATTTGTGGGTCTTGGTCTTCAACACTTTCTGTTAAATCTTGAGCTGTCTGTATTTGCTACAAGAAGAGATATCACAAAGTATGCGCTTTTGTTGTTTCCATTGGTTTCAGTGCATTTTGGCCTAAAACCAGCATTTGTTGTTTTCTCTTAAACGCAACATGGGAGAAAAACCATTTCACATCACATTTGTTTGTCTTGGTCTTCAACACATTCTGTGAAATCTTGAGCTGTCTGTGTTTGCTACAAGAGGAGATATCACAAAGTATGCGCTTTTGTTGTTTCTATTGGTTTCAATGCATTTTGGCCTAAAACGAGCATTTGCTGTTTTCTCTTAAATGCAACATGGGGAAAATCCATTTTAGATCACATTTGTGGGCCATGGTTTTCTACACATACTGTGAAATTTTGAGCTGTCTGTGTTTGCTACAAGAGGAGATATCACAAAGTATGCACTTTTGTTGTTTCCATTGGTTTCAATGCATTTTGGCCTAAAACGAGCATTTGCTGTTTTCTCTTAAACGCAACATCGGAGAAAAATCATTTCTCATCACATTTGTGGGTCTTGGTCTTCAACACATTCTGTGAAACTTTGAGCAGTCTGTGTTTGCTACAAGAGGAGATATCACAAAGTATGCACTTTTGTTGTTTCCATTGGTTTTAGAGCATTTTGGCCTAAAACCAGCATTTGTTGTTTTCTCTTAAACGCAACATGGGGAAAATCCATTTTAGATCACATTTGTGGGCCATGGTTTTCAACACATTCTGTGAAATTTTGAGCTGTCTGTGTTTGCTACAAAAGGAGATATCACAAAGTATGCGCTTTTGTTGTTTCCATTGGTTTCAATGCATTTTGGCCTAAAACGAGCATTTGCTGTTTTCTCTTAAATGCAACATGGGAGAAAAACCATTTCACATCACATTTGTGAGTCTTGGTCTTCAACACATTCTGTGAAATTTTGAGCTGTCTGTGCTTGCTACAAGAGTAGATTTCGCAAAGTATGCACTTTTGTTGTTTCCATTGGTTTCAATGCATTTTGGCCTAAAACCAGCATTTGTTGTTTTCTCTTAAACGCAACATGGGAGAAAAACCATTTCACATCAGATTTGTTTGTCTTGGTCTTCAACACATTCTGTGAAATTTTGAGCTGTCTGTGTTTGCTACAAGAGGAGATATCACAAAGTATGCACTTTTGTTGTTTCTATTGGTTTCAATGAATTTTGGCCTAAAACGAGCATTTGCTGTTTTCTCTTAAATGCAACATGGGGAAAATCCATTTTAGATCACGTTTGTGGGCCATGGTTTTCAACACATTCTGTGAAATTTTGAGCTGTCTGTGTTTGCTACAAGAGGATATATCACAAAGTATGCACTTTTGTTGTTTCCATTGGTTTCAATGCATTTTGGCCTAAAACAAGCATTTGCTGTTTTCTCTTAAACGCAACATCGGAGAAAAATCATTTCACATCACATTTGTGGGCATTGGTCTTCAACACATTCTGTGAAACTTTGAGCAGTCTGTGTTTGCTACAAGAGGAGATATCTCAAAGAATGCGCTTTTGTTGTTTCCATTGGTTTCAATGCATTTTGGCCTAAAACGAGCATTTGCTGTTTTCTCTTACATGCAAGAAGGGAGAAAAACCATTTCACATCACATTTGTGGGTCTTGGTCTTCAACACTTTCTGTTAAATCTTGAGCTGTCTGAATTTGCTACAAGAAGAGATATCACAAAGTATGCGCTTTTGTTGTTTCCATTGGTTTCAGTGCATTTTGACCTAAAACCAGCATTTGTTGTTTTCTCTTAAACGCAACATGGGAGAAAAACCATTTCACATCACATTTGTTTGTCTTGGTCTTCAACACATTCTGTGAAATCTTGAGCTGTCTGTGTTTGCTACAAGAGGAGATATCACAAAGTATGCGCTTTATTGTTTCTATTGGTTTCAATGCATTTTGGCCTAAAACGAGCATTTGCTGTTTTCTCTTAAATGCAACATGGGGAAAATCCATTTTAGATCACATTTGTGGGCCATGGTTTTCTACACATTCTGTGAAATTTTGAGCTGTCTGTGTTTGCTACAAGAGGAGATATCACAAAGTATGCACTTTTGTTGTTTCCATTGGTTTCAATGCATTTTGGCCTAAAACAAGCATTTGCTGTTTTCTCTTAAACGCAACATCGGAGAAAAATCATTTCTCATCACATTTGTGGGCATTGGTCTTCAACACATTCTGTGAAACTTTGAGCAGTCTGTGTTTGCTACAAGAGGAGATATCACAAAGTATGCACTTTTGTAGTTTCCATTGGTTTCAGTGCATTTTGGCCTAAAACCAGCATTTGTTGTTTTCTCTTAAACGCAACATGGGAGAAAAACCATTTCACATAACATTTGTTTGTCTTGGTCTTCAACACATTCTGTGAAATCTTGAGCTGTCTGTGTTTGCTACAAGAGGAGATATCACAAAGTATGCGCTTTTGTTGTTTCCATTCGTTTCAATGCTTTTTTGCCTAAAACGAGCATTTGCTGTTTTCTCTTAAACGCAACATGGGAGAAACACCATTTCACATCAAATTTGTGGGGATTGGTCTTCAGCACATTCAGTGAAATTTTGAGCTGTCTGTGTTTGCTACAAGAGGAGATATCACAAAGTATGCGCTTTTGTTGTTTCCATTGGTTTCAATGCATTTTGACCTAAAACGAGCATTTGCTGTTTTCTCTTAAATGCAACATGGGAGAAAAACCATTTCATATCACATTTGTGGGCATTGTCTTCAACGCATTCTGTGAAGCTTTGAACTGTCTGTGCTTGCTGCAAGAGGAGATATCACAAAGTATGTGCTTTTGTTGTTTCCATTGGTTTCAATGCAATTTGGCCTAAAATGAGCATTTGCTGTTTTCTCTTAAATGCAACATGGGGAAAATCCATTTTACATCACATTTGTGGGCCATGGTTTTCAACACATTCTGTAAAATGTTGAGCTGTCTGTATTTTCTACAAGAGGAGATATCACAAAGTATGCACATTTGTTGTTTCCATTGGTTTCTATGCATTTTGGCCTAAAACGAGCATTTTCTGTTTTCTCTTAAACGCAACATGGGAGAAAAACCATTTAACATCACATTTGTGGGTCTTGGTCTTCAACACATTCTGTGAAATGTTGAGCTGTCTGTGCTTGCTACAAGAGGAGATATCACAAAGTATGCACTTTTGTTGTTTCCATTGGTTTCAATGCATTTTGGCCTAAAACGAGCATTTGCTGTTTTCTCTTAAACGCAACATCGGAGAAAAATCATTTCTCATCACATTTGTGGGTCTTGGTCTTCAACACATTCTGTGAAACTTTGAGCAGTCTGTGTTTGCTACAAGAGGAGATATCACAAAGTATGCACTTTTGTTGTTTCCATTGGTTTTAGAGCATTTTGGCCTAAAACCAGCATTTGTTGTTTTCTCTTAAACGCAACATGGGGAAAATCCATTTTAGATCACATTTGTGGGCCATGGTTTTCAACACATTCTGTGAAATTTTGAGCTGTCTGTGTTTGCTACAAAAGGAGATATCACAAAGTATGCGCTTTTGTTGTTTCCATTGGTTTCAATGCATTTTGGCCTAAAACGAGCATTTGCTGTTTTCTCTTAAATGCAACATGGGAGAAAAACCATTTCACATCACATTTGTGAGTCTTGGTCTTCAACACATTCTGTGAAATTTTGAGCTGTCTGTGCTTGCTACAAGAGTAGATTTCGCAAAGTATGCACTTTTGTTGTTTCCATTGGTTTCAATGCATTTTGGCCTAAAACCAGCATTTGTTGTTTTCTCTTAAACGCAACATGGGAGAAAAACCATTTCACATCAGATTTGTTTGTCTTGGTCTTCAACACATTCTGTGAAATTTTGAGCTGTCTGTGTTTGCTACAAGAGGAGATATCACAAAGTATGCACTTTTGTTGTTTCTATTGGTTTCAATGAATTTTGGCCTAAAACGAGCATTTGCTGTTTTCTCTTAAATGCAACATGGGGAAAATCCATTTTAGATCACGTTTGTGAGCCATGGTTTTCAACACATTCTGTGAAATTTTGAGCTGTCTGTGTTTGCTACAAGAGGATATATCACAAAGTATGCCCTTTTGTTGTTTCCATTGGTTTCAATGCATTTTGGCCTAAAACGAGCATTTGCTGTTTTCTCTTAAACGCAACATCGGAGAAAAATCATTTCACATCACATTTGTGGGCATTGGTCTTCAACACATTCTGTGAAACTTTGAGCAGTCTGTGTTTGCTACAAGAGGAGATATCTCAAAGAATGCGCTTTTGTTGTTTCCATTGGTTTCAATGCATTTTGGCCTAAAACGAGCATTTGCTGTTTTCTCTTACATGCAAGAAGGGAGAAAAACCATTTCACATCACATTTGTGGGTCTTGGTCTTCAACACTTTCTGTTAAATCTTGAGCTGTCTGAATTTGCTACAAGAAGAGATATCACAAAGTATGCGCTTTTGTTGTTTCCATTGGTTTCAGTGCATTTTGGCCTAAAACCAGCATTTGTTGTTTTCTCTTAAACGCAACATGGGAGAAAAACCATTTCACATCACATTTGTTTGTCTTGGTCTTCAACACATTCTGTGAAATCTTGAGCTGTCTGTGTTTGCTACAAGAGGAGATATCACAAAGTATGCGCTTTATTGTTTCTATTGGTTTCAATGCATTTTGGCCTAAAACGAGCATTTGCTGTTTTCTCTTAAATGCAACATGGGGAAAATCCATTTTAGATCACATTTGTGGGCCATGGTTTTCTACACATTCTGTGAAATTTTGAGCTGTCTGTGTTTGCTACAAGAGGAGATATCACAAAGTATGCACTTTTGTTGTTTCCATTGGTTTCAATGCATTTTGGCCTAAAACAAGCATTTGCTGTTTTCTCTTAAACGCAACATCGGAGAAAAATCATTTCTCATCACATTTGTGGGCATTGGTCTTCAACACATTCTGTGAAACTTTGAGCAGTCTGTGTTTGCTACAAGAGGAGATATCTCAAAGAATGCGCTTTTGTTGTTTCCATTGGTTTCAATGCATTTTGGCCTAAAACGAGCATTTGCTGTTTTCTCTTACATGCAAGAAGGGAGAAAAACCATTTCACATCACATTTGTGGGTCTTGGTCTTCAACACTTTCTGTTAAATCTTGAGCTGTCTGTATTTGCTACAAGAAGAGATATCACAAAGTATGCGCTTTTGTTGTTTCCATTGGTTTCAGTGCATTTTGGCCTAAAACCAGCATTTGTTGTTTTCTCTTAAACGCAACATGGGAGAAAAACCATTTCACATCACATTTGTTTGTCTTGGTCTTCAACACATTCTGTGAAATCTTGAGCTGTCTGTATTTTCTACAAGAGGAGATATCACAAAGTATGCACATTTGTTGTTTCCATTGGTTTCTATGCATTTTGGCCTAAAACGAGCATTTTCTGTTTTCTCTTAAACGCAACATGGGAGAAAAACCATTTAACATCACATTTGTGGGTCTTGGTCTTCAACACATTCTGTGAAATGTTGAGCTGTCTGTGCTTGCTACAAGAGGAGATTTCGCAAAGTATGCACTTTTGTTGTTTCCATTGGTTTCAATGCTTTTTGGCCTAAAATGAGCATTTTCTGTTTTCTCTTAAATGCAACATGGGGAAAAACCATTTCACATCATGTTTGTGGGCATTGGTCAATCCTCTTTATTGGAGAATTGCAACATGTAAAACATTAAAATTACAATAAATAATGAGGTTCACAGACTAAAAAATAAACATAGTACAGTAAACCAAAATGTACAAATCCACATACAACAAAGAGACAAAAATGGTATATCCACAGCTTAGAACAAGCATAATACAGATAATCAGACACTTAAGCTTCAGTGTCAAGTAACCCATAACTAGAGACTGCCTAAGCCTACCTGGCCAAAGGGCTTCATCTTATTAAGGGCCGCCTACAGTAGCCACCACACAAACGAACTCCATCCATACCACCCAGACAAGACAACACCTTGCTACTCCCCCCAACTAACCACCACCTCACCCAACGAATCCCACCACCACTCTAACCACTATCCACCAACACTAACTCCTTTGACAAAGAGAAAGTAAAAAAGAGCAGTTTAGATACATGTAAACCATCTCAATAAAAAACAAGTCAATCAAAATCTACAGGGGAAAGAAGTAAAAGTGACAGAAAGCCAAAGAAACAAGCAGGGAGAGACTGCCTGCCACCCACTAAGGGGGTTTCAGGTGCCTCCACCTCCTAGACCACCCGACGGCATCCAGCCTCTCTCTATCCATGTCCATCATCCTTTTCACCTCATGAAGAATACCACCCACCACCTCTAAGCAGGGGAGGATTTTATTTCTCAATGGCAATAAACACCGTGCATTCCATAGGTGATACCTAACCGCTAGACTGACTAAAAAAATAGTGACTAAATCAAACCGCCCATACCCTTTGAAGGCCCCATAAACCCACTCAGGGTAACTCAGCCCCGAAAGGCACGGGATGCGTAAAGATCTTGAAACTGCCTTACACACCTCCACTGTGAAGGGACACCTCAAAAGGAAGTGGTCCATGGTCTCCTCCTCCCCTTGACAACCCTCGCGTGGACAATCACGGTCATCGGCACTTCGACTTTTGATGTTTCCCCTCACGTAGAGCCTCCCTTGAAAGGAAAGCCAGGCAATGTCCCTGAACTTCAAAGGGATTCTCTCCGACATCAGCAAAGAGACCCCGTTTGAGCAGACTATGCCCGGGCAGTCCCTCAGTGACAACGGAGCATAGAAGTGGGAGCGCAAAATGCTTCTCCCCAACTGCTTCCTGGAGAAGGTTTTGACATTCTCCACAACCAGCTCCCACCGTCTCGTCACCTTCAAGCACAGGATGACGTAGATCGGGAGGTATCCACACCTGACTCTAAGAGTTCTTACACGGCCACCATCTTTCCATAGATCAAGGAAGGGAAGCACCCAGGCTCTAAAACTCTCTACCCATTGAGGGGGAGTCTCCAAAAAAAGACTACCAAGATTGAGCTTTAAGAAAGTCGTGGCAAAGAAAACCACGGGGCTGACCATGTCGAGCCCGCCTTCTTCCCTCAACCTGTAGGTTATACCTCTCTTAACGATGTTCATATTGTTTCCCCACAAAAGCAGGAAGAACAAGGAGTTCATCCGGGTCCATAAAGATTGAGGCAAGAAACACACATAACTGACATACAAAAATACTGGGATCAGATAAGTCTTGATCAAATGAACCCTTTCCCTGAAAGAAAGTTTCCACCTCCTCCAAGCCTGCACCTTCCTGGTAGCATCTCCCAACCTCTTCTCCCAGTTTTGAGTGGCATAATCACCATGGCCAAATGTATTACCTAATATCTTCACTTCTGGAC
The DNA here is from genome assembly GCA_031769625.1 of Taudactylus pleione. NCBI lineage: Eukaryota > Metazoa > Chordata > Amphibia > Anura > Myobatrachidae > Taudactylus > Taudactylus pleione. Next base: position 7,528,125 of record JAUIMM010000975.1, read on the forward strand.
TGGCCCGGGGGAGGCCGTCCGGAAGGTCGAACTCGTCACCTTCCTCCCCCATCCAGAAAGCTTCACACTTATCTTGGTTTACTCTGGAGCTCGATGCCTCAGAGTATTCTGAGATGAGGTGTTCCACATCACATGCCTCTGCCATGGATGACAGGACAACTGTGACATCATCTGCATAGGCCACCACTCTCAGAGGAGTCTCCGGGCCCAGCTGCACCCCTCCCACAGTGCCACAATCAATCCTCCTTATGAAAGGATCAATTGCGAACACATACAGGAGGGGGCTCAGGGGGCATCCCTGACGGACACCGGAGTCAACCCTAAAAGCAGGGCCTACCCAACCATTAACAAGCGGAAAGCTCTCGGCCTGATTATACAAAACTTGAAGCCAATTGATAACCCTTGCTGGGAGACCATACCTCTCTAGTACAGCCCACAGGTACTTATGGTTCACTCGATCAAAGGCCTTAGACTGATCCAATGCCAGTAAGTACTTGCCCCACTTTTCAGCACGGCATCGCTCCACGGCCTCCCGGACGCCAAGGACAGCACTAAATGTGCTGCGGCCCTTCACGGTACAGTGCTGAGATGGAGACAGCACTAGCCCGGAAACTTCCATCAACCTATTAAAGAGTATTTTTGCCAGAATCTTCCTGTCCGTATTGAGAAGAGCGATGGGGCGCCAGTTCTCAATACGCGACAGATCCTTTCCCTTGGATAACAATATAAGAGCAGAGGACCTCATGGAGGGAGGGAGCAACCCCTCTCCCAGGCACTCATTATAAACCTCCATGAGGTGAGGAGCCAAGACGTCAACAAAAGCTTTATAAAATTCGGACGTTAACCCATCCGGTCCCGGGGATTTTTTGATGGATAACCCACCTATGGCTCTCTTGACCTCCTCCACCGTTACATCATCACCCAAGGTGTCAAAAGAGGCATCAAGTCCTTCAAGCCCCGGTGTCTCCCTCAGAAACGCCTCCATCCTTTCTCTGATGAGTGGCTGCTCAGACAAAAGGTCGGAGTAGTAAGACCTGATGACTCCCAAGATACCCTTCTTATCCTTGCAAAGAGTACCCTGGTCATCAAGCAGGCCCCTGACCTCCCTCAAATCGACCGATCTTCTACAATTCTGGTAAGGATCAGGTGAGTGGTATTTACCATAATCCCTCTCCAGAACCAAAGAAGCCAGACGATCGTACTGAATCTCTTTTAGCTGAGCCTTCACCCGGGAGATTTCCCCACCATCTCCACCCTCAGAGATCAAGAAATCTAATTTCTTTCTCAATCTATGAATGACGCATCTCTTTTTCAAATTCCTCTGGGCTATCAGCCTCCGAAAGAACTCCCGAGTCCTCTTTTTACATACCTCCCACCACTCGGATCTACTCCAACCAGCCTCCAGAAGTGTCTCCTGCAGTTGAAGGAAGTCCCTGAAGGACTGACTGACCCTTTCCTCCTTCAGGAGATCAGAATTCAATCTCCAAAGGCCCCGTCCTTTCTGAGGAGTTTCTGAAACATTCAAAGTTACACTCAGAAAAACGTGGTCAGAGAATTCTACCGGCTTCACCTCAGGAGGCAAAGTTTTCGAAGACTCTTTAACAAAAATCCTATCTATCCTAGACCTACGACTTCCGCTAAAATAAGTGTACCCCGTGAGGTCCGGATGATGGCGAATGTGCACATCGACCAGACCAGCCTCTCTAATCATGCTTACTAAAAAATTGGCATCATAACTCAGAGTTGTCCTTGTACCCCCCCTGTCCATAGGCCTAACGACGGTGTTAAAGTCGCCACCAAAGACAATCTGCTGAGCCGTAAAAAGAAATGGTTTTATCAACCCGAAAAGGCATTTCCTATCCCAGGCTGACTGCGGTCCATAGATGTTGATCAGCCTCAAGTCCTGCCCTCTCAGGTTGACATCCAAAACCATGCATCTACCCACCTGCAACTCTATAATTCTGCGTATGGTTACCATGCCGGTAAAAAGCACCGCCACCCCACCGTACGGCTCGGCCGCAAGAGACCAGAAAGATGGACCACGCCTCCACTGGGCCTTAGCCCTATGGAGGGTGGACAAATCTCCCACATGGGTCTCCTGCAAAAACAAAAAGTCAACATCAACCGTGTTGAAAAAATCGAAGGCCAAATAACGAGCGCGTTCGGAAAGAACGGAAGCCACATTAATGGTGGCACATCGTATGGGCTGAGGATCCATAGTTCCGAATTATAAAGGTGGGACTCCAACCTACTTTCTCTTTACCAAGCGACCAGATCCCTCATCCGAGGAACCTGTTCGCTTACACGTAAGCCCAAAGGGGATACCCGCTTCACCCGACAAAGACACCTCAATCAACTCACCCTCCACCTCATTCACACCAACAGGATCTGAGCCCCCAGCCCTAACCTCAGGGACGCCAGAACCAACCCCACCCCCTTCCCCCAACAACCCTCCACCCCCCACCGTACCCAAACCCCCAGCCGGAGGGGGATCCGGGTCAGGAGGTTTTGGAAGAGCAACTTTCTCCACCTGCACCTCAGGCATGTCACCTGATTTCTCAGGGATACCATCCCCTCCCACCAGGCCATCCGGGGTTTCCACCCCACTAGAACCCACCTCCACCTGAGACACCTTTTGTCCAGAGCCCTGCACCCTACGACCACCTCCGTCCAGCAAGGTTACCAACTCTGAACCCAACTCCATGCAGGACTCATCCCACTCAAGATCCACCCCCTCTCTATGTACCTCTCTGGCTTTTTTCCCACTAGCCCCTCCGGATTTACTACCTACAACCACAGCAACATCCCCCAGAGTAACCTTTTTCTTTTGCTTCTTTTTTCTCGGCCTATTAGGAACAAACCTCAGCTCCTTACCCCCCACTAGGACAATCTCACCCTCCTCCGTCCCATCCTCATCCGAGGAGGAAGAAAAGACATCAAATTTGTTTGCACAAACTACCTCTGAGGGACCATTATGCCGACCACTCGCCCCACTACCCTTCTTCACCACCTTCCACTCCTGAGATGCTGCTACCACTGCAGGGGCAGGTGAGGTACCACTAGGCCCCGCCACTGGCAATTCGAGAGGCTGCACCTCTGACTGTACAGCCTGCTGCTCTCCCGTGGGAGTTCTCATAGACACAGGATCACTAGGGGGAAAGACTACGCACATCATAGGCTCACCCTGATTATGAGAGGCCTCGGGACACCTGCTATAGGGATGACCCTCAGCTCCGCACAAGTTGCAGGTCACCTTCAGACACTCTCTAGATGAGTGCCCATCACCATTACAGAGGGTGCATTTAATAACTGGGCAGTTGTTACTCATATGTCTGAAGCTGCCACACTTGTGACAAGTGCGAGGCTGGCCGGGGTAGAAGCACTGGATTCTATCCCTACCGATGTAAGCGGCTGATGGAATGTGCCTCGTCTCTGCACCAACCTGCGTCAGCTTTACCAGCACGGAATAAGCCCCACCCCACACCCCCTTGGTGAAGTCAAACCTCTCCAACACTGACAAGACTGTGCAGTGACGAGACAGCCAAAATTCGATATCTGCTGTTGGAAGAGATTCATTGCGCACTAACACAGTGATTTTCACACGATCCTGCCTCGTCAAGGTGTTAGTTTTGTAGGAACTATATGGAGCCTTAAGCCTATTTAATTCCCACATAGACCCAAAGGCCTGCAACCCATTAAGAGAGAGGAAGCTTAGGTCAAAGTCCGGAGTCCTAACCGGGTGGATACAGGCAAATAAGTCCTTCGCCACGAATCCCAAGGAGAAAATCATATCCAGAAAATCTGCCTTGGAAGGAACATCGCCTGTACCCACCCACCGAAACTGAACCACATTCCTCCTCTTAATGGGTAACCTACTGCTAGACCACACAGGCTGCGTAACCCTCTGGGGGCCACCAGACAGGATATTGGCATAGGTGGCCGTTCCCGGCGCCACTACAACAGGCGGCAATGGGGTTGGGAGGCTACCAACAGGAGGAAGAGGGGGGGGAGGGAGGGGGGGAACAGGGGGAGCAGAAAGAGAATTGGGGGGGGAAACCCCTACAGGCTGACCATTAACTGCCACCACTGAGTCAAGCGCTGCCTGCCTTGATTCCAGCCTCAATTGGTTAGCGCTGATTACATCAATGGCTGCTTTCACTCTGGCAGGCACATTGATGTTTCCAAATATCGATTCAACCACTGCAGACTCTCTCTGTCCCAGCGCACCACGATCTAAGGCTGGCAATCCCTGGGCTGTACCAAAACCACCCCCAAGATGGCTCCCCCCTGCTGCTGAGGACAACCCTGCAGACATAGCATTAGCATTGCCGCTGGCTCCTTTTAAATGGCCGCCGCCAACAATCGCAGACAGTTCCACAGCCTTCTTCTCTATGCAGTCCAAGTCCACAGCAAGATGGCTGCCGCCCGATGACAGCGCATCCAGCCCCTGCACGTCTTCAGCCAGATCTCTCGTTACGCCCACAGTGCCCAGACTGGAGCCCACTGTTGCAGGCACGCTGAGAGATCTGGCCTCCGTGCCCGCACCGCCGGTCCGCACCGGCCCTAAGGACGCAGCCTTTGGAGCCGGGGCACGAGCCGATGGACCACAGGACGCTGCGGCAGTTCCCCCGGCAACGGCGTCCGCCGTCACCACAGCAACCGCCACGCCCCCCGCACCACCAGAGCCCAGCCCCGCCTCCAGGAGGGACGCCCCCCCTTGCCCATTCGACGCAGCCACCGATATCCCACCTCCTCCAGCAGCCTCACCGCCGGGCGCCATCACCGGAGCTTCCCGCAGCGAATCCACAGCCGCCTCCTCCTTCTTAGCGTCCTCGCCGGCATCTACAGGATCAGGCCCAGGCACCGCCATCTTGGAAGCAGAACGAACTCCCGCGGCCTCCGCTCCTTCATCCCCGATCACCGATACCGGACCTCCGTCACCCGCGATCTCCACACTGCCAGGCCCCGGGGCCACCACATCACCAGGGATCAGGACAGGAGCTCCTACAGCCACACCAGAGTCAGGTACTTTCTTCTCCCGTTTTAATAGTGAAATTCGGTCTCTCATCCTCTCTACTTTGCTCAGTAGCCCCTCTATCTCTTCATTCAGAGCAGGTTTTTCATAGCTACGAGCAGTATTTCTTTTCCTCCTCTTCACAGCTACCCAGGCCTGGGCTCGCCTCACCTCCTGCCGCAGCTCATCCAGGCTCAGGCCAAGGAATTCCTCCTCACCCTCTCCGGACGCCGAGGACAGCATCACACCGCCTAAATCCATGTCCAGGTCCTGGGCATCAGGGCAGAGATCCCCCTCACAACCATCCGGGCTGGTAAGCACGTCCGCGCTCCCCTGTGTTCCCTCACACAGAGGACCAGCATCCATAGGTTCAGGGGTATCCACGGTCACCTCCTGATGCCCAGTCAGGCCTTCATCCACCGGACTTGCCAGGCTCAGCCCCTGGTCACCGCAAACCTCACTGGGGGTGAGCCGGGGGAGCACCACCACAGCTCTGCTTCGGCCCGGATCACCAGGCCCACCACCAGGCCCAGAAGCCTGGGAGGCATCTCCTTCATCCTCCGGAGAGGACTCCATCCCTCCAGGGGAGGGGAATGAAATTGAGTCCCTGGCTTCAAAGATCCTCCAAAAGGCCCAGGAGCAGAAATAGACGTCTTACTCCTAGGTCTTCAATCACATTCTGTGAAATTTAGAGCTGTCTGTGTTTGCTACAAGAGGAGATATCACAAAGTATGCGCTTTTGTTGTTTCCATTGCTTTCAATGCATTTTGGCCTAAAACGTGCATTTGCTATTTTCTCTTAAACGCAACATGGGAGAAAACCATTTCACATCACATTTTTGGGTATTGGTCTTAAACACATCCAGTGAAATTTTGAGCTGCCTGTGTTTGCTACAAGAGGAGATAACACAAGGTATGCGCTTTTGTTGTTTCCATTGCTTTCAATGCATTTTGGCCTAAAACGTGCATTTGCTGTTTTCTCTTAAACTCAACATGGGAGAAAAACCATTTCACATCACATTTGTGGGTTTTGGTCTTCAACACATCCAGTAAAAATTTGAGCTGTCTGTGTTTGCTACAAGAGGAGATAATACAAAGTATGCGCTTTTGTTGTTTCGATTGCTTTCAATGCATTTTGGTCTAAAACGTGCATTTGCTGTTTTCTCTTAAACGCAACATGGGAGAAAAACCATTTCACATCACATTTGTGGGTCTTGGTCTTCAACACATCCAGTGAAATTTTTAGCTGTCTGTGTTTGCTACAAGAGGAGATAACACAAAGTATGCGCTTTTGTTGTTTCCATTGCTTTCAATGCATTTTGGCCTAAAACGTGCATTTGCTGTTTTCTCTTAAACGCAACATGGGAGAAAAACCATTTCACATCACATTTGTGGGTCTTGGTCTTCAACACATCCAGTGAAATTTTGAGCTGTCTGTGTTTGCTACAAGAGGAGATAACACAAAGTATGCGCTTTTGTTGTTTCCATTGCTTTCAATGCATTTTGGCCTAAAACGTGCATTTGCTGTTTTCTCTTAAACGCAACATGGGAGAAAAACCATTTCACATCACATTTGTGGGTCTTGGTCTTCAACACATTGTGTGAAATTTTGAGCTGTCTGTGTTTGCTACATGAGGAGAATATCGCAAAGCGCTTCTGCTGTTTCCATTGGTTTCAATGTATTTTGGCCTAAAGCAAGCATTTGCTGTTTTCTCTTAAATGCAACATGGGTGAAAAACCATTTTACATCACATTTGTGGGCATTGGTCTTCAACACATTCTGTGAAATTTTGAGTTGTCTGTGTGTGCAACAAGAGGAGATATCACAAAGTATGTGCTTTTGATGTTTCCATTGGTTTCAATGCATTTTGGCCTAAAATGAGCATTTGCTGTTTTCTCTTAAATGCAACATGGGGAAAATCCATTTTACATCACATTTGTGGGCCATGGTTTTCACACATTCTGTTAAATGTTGAGCTGTCTGTGTTTGCTACAAAAGGAGATATCACAAAGTATGCACTTTTGCTGTTTCCATTGGTTTCAATGCATTTTGGCCTAAAACGAGCATTTGCTGTTTTCTCTTAAATGCAACATGGGAGAAAAACCATTTCACATCACATTTGTGAGTCTTGGTCTTCAACACATTCTGTGAAATCTTGAGCTGTCCATGTTTGCTACAAGAGGAGATATCACAAAGTATGCGCTTTTGTTTCCATTCGTTTCAATGCTTTTTTGCCTAAAACGAGCATTTGCTGTTTTCTCTTAAACGCAACATGGGAGAAAAACCATTTCACATCAAATTTGTGGGGATTGGTCTTCAGCACATTCAGTGAAATTTTGAGCTGTCTCTGTTTGCTACAAGAGGAGATATCACAAAGTATGCACTTTTGTTGTTTCTATTGGTTTCAATGAATTTTGGCCTAAAACGAGCATTTGCTGTTTTCTCTTAAATGCAACATGGGGAAAATCCATTTTAGATCACGTTTGTGGGCCATGGTTTTCAACACATTCTGTGAAATTTTGAGCTGTCTGTGTTTGCTACAAGAGGAGATATCACAAAGTATGCACTTTTGTTGTTTCCATTGTTTTCAATGCATTTTGGCCTAAATCGAGCATTTGCTGTTTTCTCTTAAACGCAACATGGGAGAAAAACCATTTCACATCAAAATTGTGGGCATTGGTCTTCAGCACATTCAGTGAAATTTTGAGCTGTCTGTGTTTGCTACAAGAGGAGATATCACAAAGTATGCACTTTTGTTGTTTCCATTGGTTTCAATGCATTTTGGCCTAAAACGAGCATTTGCTGTTTTCTCTTAAACGCAACATGGGAGAAAAACCATTTCACATCACATTTGTGGGTCTTGATCTTCAACACATTCTGTGAAATCTTGAGCTGTCCATGTTTGCTACAAGAGGAGATATCACAAAGTATGCGCTTTTGTTGTTTCCATTGGTTTCAATGCATTTTGGCCTAAAATGAGCATTTGCTGTTTTCTCTTAAACGCAACATGGGAGAAAAACCATTTCATATCACATTTGTGGGCATTGTCTTCAACGCATTCTGTGAAGCTTTGAACTGTCTGTGCTTGCTGCAAGAGGAGATATCACAAAGTATGTGCTTTTGTTGTTTCCATTGGTTTCAATGCTTTTTGGCCTAAAATGAGCATTTTCTGTTTTCTCTTAAATGCAACATGGGGAAAATCCATTTCACATCATGTTTGTGGGCATTGGTCTTCAACACATTGTGTGAAATTTGAGCTGTCTGTGTTTGCTACATGAGGAGAATATCGCAAAGCGCTTCTGCTGTTTCCATTGGTTTCAATGTATTTTGGCCTAAAACAAGCATTTGCTGTTTTCTCTTAAATGCAACATGGGTGAAAAACCATTTTACATCACATTTGTGGGCCATGGTCTTCAACACATTCTGTGAAATTTTGAGTTGTCTGTGTGTTCTACAAGAGGAGATATCACAAAGTATGCGCTTTTGATGTTTCCATTGGTTTCAATGCATTTTGGCCTAAAACCAGCATTTGTTGTTATCTCTTAAACGCAACATGGGAGAAAAACCATTTCACATCACATTTGTTTGTCTTGGTCTTCAACACATTCTGTGAAATTTTGAGCTGTCTGTGTTTGCTACAAGAGGAGATATCACAAAGTATGCACTTTTGTTGTTTCTATTGGTTTCAATGAATTTTGGCCTAAAACGAGCATTTGCTGTTTTCTCTTAAACGCAACATTGGAGAAAAATCATTTCACATCACATTTGTGGGCATTGGTCTTCAACACATTATGTGAAACTTTGAGCAGTCTGTGTTTGCTACAAGAGGAGATATCTCAAAGAATGCGCTTTTGTTGTTTCCATTGGTCTCAATGCATTTTGGCCTAAAACGAGCAATTGCTGTTTTCTCTTACATGCAAGAAGGGAGAAAAACCATTTCACATCACATTTGTGGGTCTTGGTCTTCAACACTTTCTGTTAAATGTTGAGCTGTCTGTATTTTCTACAAGAGGAGATATCACAAAGTATGCACATTTGTTGTTTCCATTGGTTTTTATGCATTTTGGCCTAAAACGAGCATTTGCTCTTTTCTCTTAAACGCAACATGGGAGAAAAACCATTTCACATCACATTTGTGGGTCTTGGTCTTCAACACATTCTTTGAAATTTTGGGCTGTCTGTGCTTGCTACAAGAGGAGATTTCGCAAAGTATGCACTTTTGTTGTTTCCATTGGTTTCAATGCTTTTTGGCCTAAAACGAGCATTTTCTGTTTTCTCTTAAATGCAACATGGGAAAAAACCATTTCACATCATGTTTGTGGGCATTGGTCTTCAACACAATGTGTAAAATTTTGAGCTGTCTGTGTTTGCTACTTGAGGAGAATATCGCAAAGCGCTTCTGCTGTTTCCATTGGTTTCAATGTATTTTGGCCTAAAACAAGCATTTGCTGTTTTCTCTTAAATGCAACATGGATGAAAAACCATTTTACATCACATTTGTGGGCATTGGTCTTCAACACAGTCTGTGAAATTTTGAGTTGTCTGTGTGTGCTACAAGAGGAGATATGACAAAGTATGCGCTTTTGATGTTTCCATTGGTTTCAATGCATTTTGGCCTAAAATGAGCATTTGCTGTTTTCTCTTAAATGCAACATGGGGAAAATCCATTTTACATCACATTTGTGGGCCATGGTTTTCAACACATTCTGTGAAATGTTGAGCTGTCTGTGTATGCTACAAAAGGAGATATCACAAAGTATGCGCTTTTGTTGTTTCCATTGGTTTCAATGCATTTTGGCCTAAAACGAGCATTTGCTGTTTTCTCTTAAATGCAACATGGGAGAAAAACCATTTTACATCACATTTGTGAGTCTTGGTCTTCAACACATTCTGTGAAATTTTGAGCTGTCTGTGCTTGCTACAAGAGTAGATTTCGCAAAGTATGCACTTTTGTTGTTTCCATTGGTTTCAATGCATTTTGGCCTAAAACCAGCATTTGTTGTTTTCTCTTAAACGCAACATGGGAGAAAAACCATTTCACATCACATTTGTTTGTCTTGGTCTTCAACACATTCTGTGAAATTTTGAGCTGTCTGTGTTTGCTACAAGAGGAGATATCACAAAGTATGCACTTTTGTTGTTTCTATTGGTTTCAATGAATTTTGGCCTAAAACGAGCATTTGCTGTTTTCTCTTAAATGCAACATGGGGAAAATCCATTTTAGATCACGTTTGTGGGCCATGGTTTTCAACACATTCTGTGAAATTTTGAGCTGTCTGTGTTTGCTACAAGAGGAGATATCTCAAAGAATGCGCTTTTGTTGTTTCCATTGGTTTCAGTGCATTTTGGCCTGAAACCAGCATTTGTTGTTTTCTCTTAAACGCAACATGGGAGAAAAACCATTTCACATCAGATTTGTGGGTCTTGATCTTCAACACATCCTGTGAAATCTTGAGCTGTCCGTGTTTGCTACAAGAGGAGATATCACAAAGTATGCGCTTTTGTTTCCATTCGTTTCTATGCTTTTTTGCCTAAAACGAGCATTTGCTGTTTTCTCTTAAACGCAACATGGGAGATAAACCATTTCACATCAAATTTGTGGGGATTGGTCTTCAGCACATTCAGTGAAATTTTGAGCTGTCTGTGTTTGCTACAAGAGGAGATATCACAAAGTATGCGCTTTTGTTGTTTCCATTGGTTTCAATGCATTTTGGCCTAAAACGAGCATTTGCTGTTTTCTCTTAAATGCAACATGGGGAAAATCCATTTTAGATCACGTTTGTGGGCCATGGTTTTCAACACATTCTGTGAAATTTTGAGCTGTCTGTGTTTGCTACAAGAGGAGATATCACAAAGTATGCACTTTTGTTGTTTCCATTGGTTTCAATGCATTTTTGCCTAAATCGAGCATTTGCTGTTTTCTCTTAAACGCAACATCGGAGAAAAATCATTTCACATCACATTTGTGGGCATTGGTCTTCAACACATTCTGTGAAACTTTGAGCAGTCTGTGTTTGCTACAAGAGGAGATATCTCAAAGAATGCGCTTTTGTTGTTTCCATTGGTTTCAATGCATTGTGGCCAAAAACGAGCATTTGCTGTTTTCTCTTACATGCAAGAAGGGAGAAAAACCATTTCACATCACATTTGTGGGTCTTGGTCTTCAACACTTTCTGTTAAATCTTGAGATGTCTGTATTTGCTACAAGAAGAGATATCACAAAGTATGCGCTTTTGTTGTTTCCATTCGTTTCAATGCATTTTGGCCTAAAACGAGCATTTGCTGTTTTCTCTAAAAATGCAACATGGGAGAAAAACCATTTCACATCAAAATTGTGGGCATTGGTCTTCAGCACATTCAGTGAAATTTTGAGCTGTCTGTGTTTGCTACAAGAGGAGATATCACAAAGTATGCACTTTTGTTGTTTCCATTGGTTTCAATGCATTTTGGCCTAAAACGAGCATTTGCTGTTTTCTCTTAAACGCAACATGGGAGAAAAACCATTTCACATCACATTTGTGGGTCTTGATCTTCAACACATTCTGTGAAATCTTGAGCTGTCCGCGTTTGCTACAAGAGGAGATATCACAAAGTATGCGCTTTTGTTTCCATTCGTTTCAAAGCTTTTTTGCCTAAAACGAGCATTTGCTGTTTTCTCTTAAATGCAACATGGGAGATAAACCATTTCACATCAAATTTGTGGGGATTGGTCTTCAGCACATTCAGTGAAATTTTGAGCTGTCTGTGTTTGCTACAAGAGGAGATATCACAAAGTATGCGCTTTTGTTGTTTCCATTGGTTTCAATGCATTTTGGCCTAAAACGAGCATTTGCTGTTTTCTCTTAAACGCAACATGGGGAAAATCCATTTTACATCACATTTGTGGGCCATGGTTTTCAACACATTCTGTAAAATGTTGAGCTGTCTGTATTTTCTACAAGAGGAGATATCACAAAGTATGCACATTTGTTGTTTCCATTGGTTTCTATGCATTTTGGCCAAAAAGGAGCATTTTCTGTTTTCTCTTAAACGCAACATGGGAGAAAAACCATTTAACATCACATTTGTGGGTCTTGGTCTTCAACACATTCTGTGAAATTTTGAGCTGTCTGTGCTTGCTACAAGAGGAGATTTCGCAAAGTATGCACTTTTGTTGTTTCCATTGGTTTCAATGCTTTTTGGCCTAAAATGAGCATTTTCTGTTTTCTCTTAAATGCAACATGGGGAAAAACCATTTCACATCATGTTTGTGGGCATTGGTCTTCAACACATTGTGTGAAATTTTGAGCTGTCTGTGTTTGCTACATGAGGAGAATATCGCAAAGCGCTTCTGCTGTTTCCATTGGTTTCAATGTATTTTGGCCTAAAAGAAGCATTTGCTGTTTTCTCTTAAATGCAACATGGGTGAAAAACCATTTTACATCACATTTGTGGGCATTGGTCTTCAACACATTCTGTGAAATTTTGAGTTGTCTGTGTGTGCTACAAGAGGAGATATCACAAAGTATGCACTTTTGTTGTTTCCATTGGTTTCAATGCATTTTGGCCTAAATCGAGCATTTGCTGTTTTCTCTTAAACGCAACATCGGAGAAAAATCATTTCACATCACATTTGTGGGCATTGGTCTTCAACACATTCTGTGAAACTTTGAGCAGTCTGTGTTTGCTACAAGAGGAGATATCTCAAAGAATGCGCTTTTGTTGTTTCCATTGGTTTCAATGCATTTTGGCCTAAAACGAGCATTTGCTGTTTTCTCTTAAACGCAACATGGGAGAAAAACCATTTCACATCACATTTGTGGGTCTTGGTCTTCAACACATTCTGTGAAATCTTGAGCTGTCCATGTTTGCTATAAGAGGAGATATCACAAAGTATGCACTTTTGTTGTTTCTATTGGTTTCAATGCATTTTGGCCTAAAACGAGCATTTGCTGTTTTCTCTTAAACGCAACATGGGGAAAATCCATTTCACATCACATTTGTGGGCATTGGTCTTCAACACATTCTGTGAAATTTTTAGCTGTCTGTGTTTGTTACAAGAGGAGATATCACAAAGTATGCACTTTTGTTGTTTCCATTGGTTTCAGTGCATTTTGGCCTAAAACCAGCATTTGTTGTTTTCTCTTAAATGCAACATGGGAGAAAAACCATTTCACATCACATTTGTTTGTCTTGGTCTTCAACACATTCTGTGAAATCTTGAGCTGTCTGTGTTTGCTACAAGAGGAGATATCACAAAGTATGCGCTTTTGTTGTTTCTATTGGTTTCAATGAATTTTGGCCTAAAACGAGCATTTGCTGTTTTCTATTAAATGCAACATGGGGATAATCCATTTTAGATCACATTTGTGGGCCATGGTTTTCAACACATTCTGTGAAATTTTGAGCTGTCTGTGTTTGCTACAAGAGGAGATATCACAAAGTATGCACTTTTGTTGTTTCCATTGGTTTCAATGCATTTTGGCCTAAAACGAGCATTTGCTGTTTTCTCTTAAACGCAACATTGGAGAAAAATCATTTCTCATCACATTTGTGGGCATTGGTCTTCAACACATTCTGTGAAACTTTGAGCAGTCTGTGTTTGCTACAAGAGGAGATATCTCAAAGAATGCGCTTTTGTTGTTTCCATTGGTTTCAATGCATTTTGGCCAAAAACGAGCATTTGCTGTTTTCTCTTACATGCAAGAAGGGAGAAAAACCATTTCACATCACATTTGTGGGTCTTGGTCTTCAACACTTTCTGTTAAATCTTGAGATGTCTGTAGTTGCTACAAGAAGACATATCACAAAGTATGCGCTTATGTTGTTTCCATTCGTTTCAATGCATTTTGGCCTAAAACGAGCATTTGCTGTTTTCTCTAAAAACGCAACATGGGAGAAAAACCATTTCACATCAAAATTGTGGGCATTGGTCTTCAGCACATTCAGTGAAATTTTGAGCTGTCTGTGTTTGCTACAAGAGGAGATATCACAAAGTATGCACTTTTGTTGTTTCCATTGGTTTCAATGCATTTTGGCCTAAAACGAGCATTTGCTGTTTTCTCTTAAACGCAACATGGGAGAAAAACCATTTCACATCACATTTGTGGGTCTTGATCTTCAACACATTCTGTGAAATCTTGAGCTGTCCGTGTTTGCTACAAGAGGAGATATCGCAAAGTATGCGCTTTTGTTTCCATTCGTTTCAAAGCTTTTTTGCCTAAAACGAGCATTTGCTGTTTTCTCTTAAACGCAACATGGGAGATAAACCATTTCACATCAAATTTGTGGGTCTTGATCTTCAACACATTCTGTGAAATCTTGAGCTGTCCGTGTTTGCTACAAGAGGAGATATCACAAAGTATGCGCTTTTGTTGTTTCCATTGGTTTCAATGCATTTTGGCCTAAAACGAGCATTTGCTGTTTTCTCTTAAACGCAACATGGGGAAAATCCATTTTACATCACATTTGTGGGCCATAGTTTTCAACACATTCTGTAAAATGTTGAGCTGTCTGTATTTTCTACAAGAGGAGATATCACAAAGTATGCACATTTGTTGTTTCCATTGGTTTCTATGCATTTTGGCCAAAAAGGAGCATTTTCTGTTTTCTCTTAAACGCAACATGGCAGAAAAACCATTTAACATCACATTTGTGGGTCTTGGTCTTCAACACATTCTGTGAAATTTTGAGCTGTCTGTGCTTGCTACAAGAGGAGATTTCGCAAAGTATGCACTTTTGTTGTTTCCATTGGTTTCAATGCTTTTTGGCCTAAAATGAGCATTTTCTGTTTTCTCTTAAATGCAACATGGGGAAAAACCATTTCACATCATGTTTGTGGGCATTGGTCTTCAACACATTGTGTGAAATTTTGAGCTGTCTGTGTTTGCTACATGAGGAGAATATCGCAAAGCGCTTCTGCTGTTTCCATTGGTTTCAATGTATTTTGGCCTAAAACAAGCATTTGCTGTTTTCTCTTAAATGCAACATGGGTGAAAAACCATTTTACATCACATTTGTGGGCATTGGTCTTCAACACATTCTGTGAAATTTTGAGTTGTCTGTGTGTGCTACAAGAGGAGATATCACAAAGTATGCGCTTTTGATGTTTCTATTGGTTTCAATGAATTTTGGCCTAAAACGAGCATTTGCTGTTTTCTCTTAAATGCAACATGGGGAAATCCATTTTAGATCACGTTTGTGGGCCATGGTTTTCAACACATTCTGTGAAATTTTGAGCTGTCTGTGTTTGCTACAAGAGGAGATATCACAAAGTATGCACTTTTGTTGTTTCCATTGGTTTCAATGCATTTTGGCCTAAATCGAGCATTTGCTGTTTTCTCTTAAACGCAACATCGGAGAAAAATCATTTCACATCACATTTGTGGGCATTGGTCTTCAACACATTCTGTGAAACTTTGAGCAGTCTGTGTTTGCTACAAGAGGAGATATCTCAAAGAATGCGCTTTTGTTGTTTCCATTGGTTTCAATGCATTTTGGCCTAAAACGAGCATTTGCTGTTTTCTCTTACATGCAAGAAGGGAGAAAAACCATTTCACATCACATTTGTGGGTCTTGGTCTTCAACACTTTCTGTTAAATCTTGAGATGTCTGTATTTGCTACAAGAAGAGATATCACAAAGTATGCGCTTTTGTTGTTTCCATTCGTTTCAATGCATTTTGGCCTAAACGAGCATTTGCTGTTTTCTCTTCATCGCAACATGGGAGAAAAACCATTTCACATCAAAATTGTGGGCATTGGTCTTCAGCACATTCAGTGAAATTTTGAGCTGTCTGTGTTTGCTACAAGAGGAGATATCACAAAGTATGCACTTTTGTTGTTTCCATTGGTTTACATGCATTTTGGCCTAAAACGAGCATTTGTTGTTTTCTCTTAAACGCAACATGGGAGAAAAACCATTTCACATCACATTTGTGGGTCTTGGTCTTCAACACATTCTGTGAAATCTTAAGCTGTCCATGTTTGCTATAAGAGGAGATATCACAAAGTATGCACTTTTGTTGTTTCTATTGGTTTCAATGCATTTTGGCCTAAAACGAGCATTTGCTGTTTTCTCTTAAACGCAACATGGGGAAAATCCATTTCACATCACATTTGTGGGCATTGGTCTTCAACACATTCTGTGAAATTTTTAGCTGTCTGTGTTTGTTACAAGAGGAGATATCACAAAGTATGCACTTTTGTTGTTTCCATTGGTTTCAGTGCATTTTGGCCTAAAACCAGCATTTGTTGTATTCTCTTAAATGCAACATGGGAGAAAAACCATTTCACATCACATTTGTTTGTCTTGGTCTTCAACACATTCTGTGAAATCTTGAGCTGTCTGTGTTTGCTACAAGAGGAGATATCACAAAGTATGCGCTTTTGTTGTTTCTATTGGTTTCAATGAATTTTGGCCTAAAACGAGCATTTGCTGTTTTCTCTTAAACGCAACATTGGAGAAAAATCATTTCTCATCACATTTGTGGGCATTGGTCTTCAACACATTCTGTGAAACTTTGAGCAGTCTGTGTTTGCTACAAGAGGAGATATCTCAAAGAATGCGCTTTTGTTGTTTCCATTGGTTTCAATGCATTTTGGCCAAAAACGAGCATTTGCTGTTTTCTCTTACATGCAAGAAGGGAGAAAAACCATTTCACATCACATTTGTGGGTCTTGGTCTTCAACACTTTCTGTTAAATCTTGAGATGTCTGTAGTTGCTACAAGAAGACATATCACAAAGTATGCGCTTTTGTTGTTTCCATTGGTTTCAATGCATTTTGGCCTAAAACGAGCATTTGCTGTTTTCTCTTAAACGCAACATGGGAGAAAAACCATTTCACATCACATTTGTGGGTCTTGATCTTCAACACATTCTGTGAAATCTTGAGCTGTCCGTGTTTGCTACAAGAGGAGATATCGCAAAGTATGCGGTTTTGTTTCCATTGGTTTCAATGCTTTTTGGCCTAAAATGAGCATTTTCTGTTTTCTCTTAAATGCAACATGGGGAAAAACCATTTCACATCATGTTTGTGGGCATTGGTCTTCAACACATTGTGTGAAATTTTGAGCTGTCTGTGTTTGCTACATGAGGAGAATATCGCAAAGCGCTTCTGCTGTTTCCATTGGTTTCAATGTATTTTGGCCTAAAACAAGCATTTGCTGTTTTCTCTTAAATGCAACATGGGTGAAAAACCATTTTACATCACATTTGTGGGCATTGGTCTTCAACACATTCTGTGAAATTTTGAGTTGTCTGTGTGTGCTACAAGAGGAGATATCACAAAGTATGCGCTTTTGATGTTTCCATTGGTTTCAATGCATTTTGGCCTAAAATGAACATTTGCTGTTTTCTCTTAAATGCAACATGGGGAAAATCCATTTTACATCACATTTGTGGGCCATGGTTTTCAACACATTCTGTTAAATGTTGAGCTGTCTGTGTTTGCTACAAAAGGAGATATCACAAAGTATGCGCTTTTGTTGTTTCCATTGGTTTCAATGCATTTTGGCCTAAAACAAGCATTTGCTGTTTTCTCTTAAATGCAACATGGGAGAAAAACCATTTCACATCACATTTGTGAGTCTTGGTCTTCAACACATTCTGTGAAATTTTGAGCTGTCTGTGCTTGCTACAAGAGTAGATTTCGCAAAGAATGCACTTTTGTTGTTTCCATTGGTTTCAATGCATTTTGGCCTAAAACCAGCATTTGTTGTTTTCTCTTAAACGCAACATGGGAGAAAAACCATTTCACATCACATTTGTTTGTCTTGGTCTTCAACACATTCTGTGAAATTTTGAGCTGTCTGTGTTTGCTACAAGAGGAGATATCACAAAGTATGCACTTTTGTTGTTTCTATTGGTTTCAATGAATTTTGGCCTAAAACGAGCATTTGCTGTTTTCTCTTAAATGCAACATGGGGAAAATCCATTTTAGATCACGTTTGTGGGCCATGGTTTTCAACACATTCTGTGAAATTTTGAGCTGTCTGTGTTTGCTACAAGAGGAGATATCACAAAGTATGCACTTTTGTTGTTTCCATTGGTTTCAATGCATTTTGGCCTAAATCGAGCATTTGCTGTTTTCTCTTAAACGCAACATCGGAGAAAAATCATTTCACATCAAATTTGTGGGCATTGGTCTTCAACACATTCTGTGAAACTTTGAGCAGTCTGTGTTTGCTACAAGAGGAGATATCTCAAAGAATGCGCTTTTGTTGTTTCCATTGGTTTCAATGCATTTTGGCCTAAAATGAGCATTTGCTGTTTTCTCTTACATGCAAGAAGGGAGAAAAACCATTTCACATCACATTTGTGGGCCATGGTTTTCAACACATTCTGTGAAATTTTGAGCTGTCTGTGTTTGCTACAAGAGGAGATATCACAAAGTATGCACTTTTGTTGTTTCTATTGGTTTCAATGAATTTTGGCTTAAAACGAGCATTTGCTGTTTTCTCTTAAATGCAACATGGGGAAAATCCATTTTAGATCACGTTTGTGGGCCATGGTTTTCAACACATTCTGTGAAATTTTGAGCTGTCTGTGTTTGCTACAAGAGGAGATATCACAAAGTATGCACTTTTGTTGTTTCCATTGGTTTCAATGCATTTTGGCCTAAAACAAGCATTTCCTGTGTTCTCTTAAACGCAACATCGGAGAAAAATCATTTCACATCACATTTGTGGGCATTGGTCTTCAACACATTCTGTGAAACTTTGAGCAGTCTGTGTTTGCTACAAGAGGAGATATCTCAAAGAATGCGCTTTTGTTGTTTCCATTGGTTTCAATGCATTTTGGCCTAAAACGAGCATTTGCTGTTTTCTCTTACATGCAAGAAGGGAGAAAAACCATTTCACATCAAAATTGTGGGCATTGGTCTTCAGCACATTCAGTGAAATCTTGAGCTGTCTGTATTTGCTACAAGAGGAGATATCACAAAGTATGCGCTTTTGTTGTTTCCATTCGTTTCAATGCATTTTGGCCTAAAACGAGCATTTGCTGTTTTCTCTTAAACGCAACATGGGAGAAAAACCATTTCACATCAAAATTGTGGGCATTGGTCTTCAGCACATTCAGTGAAATTTTGAGCTGTCTGTGTTTGCTACAAGAGGAGATATCACAAAGTATGCACTTTTGTTGTTTCCATTGGTTTCAATGCATTTTGGCCTAAAACGAGCATTTGCTGTTTTCTCTTAAACGCAACATGGGAGAAAAACCATTTCACATCACATTTGTGGGTCTTGATCTTCAACACATTCTGTGAAATCTTGAGCTGTCCATGTTTGCTACAAGAGGAGATATCACAAAGTATGTACTTTTGTTGTTTCTATTTGTTTCAATGCATTTTGGCCTAAAACGAGCATTTGCTGTTTTCTCTTAAACGCAACATGGGGAAAATCCATTTCACATCAAATTTGTGGGCATTGGTCTTCAGCACATTCTGTAAAATTTTGAGCTGTCTGTGTTTGCTACAAGAGGAGATATCACAAAGTATGCACTTTTGTTGTTTCAATTGGTTTCAATGCATTTTGGCCTAAAAAGAGCATTTGCTGTTTTCTCTTAAACGCAACATGGGAGAAAATCCATTTCACATCACATTTGTGGGTCTTGGTCTTCAACACATTCTGTGAAATCTTGAGCTGTCTGTTTGCTACAAGAGGAGATATCACAAAGTATGCGCTTTTGTTGTTTCTATTTGTTTCAATGCATTTTGGCGTAAAACGAGCATTTGCTGTTTTCTCTTAAATGCAACTTTGGGAAAATCCATTTTAGATCACATTTGTGGGCCATGGTTTTCAACACATTCAGTTAAATGTTGAGCTGTCTGTATTTGCTACAAGAGGAGATATCACAAAGTATGCACTTTTGCTGGTTCCATTGGTTTCAATGCATTTTGGCCTAAAATGAGCATTTGCTGTTTTCTCTTAAACGCAACATGGGAGAAAAACCATTTCATATCACATTTGTGGGCATTGTCTTCAACGCATTCTGTGAAGCTTTGATCTGTCTGTGCTTGCTACAAGAGGAGATATCACAAAGTTTGTGCTTTTGTTGTTTCCATTGGTTTCAATGCATTTTGGCCTAAAACGAGCATTTGCTGTTTTCTCTTACATGCAAGAAGGGAGAAACACCATTTCACATCACATTTGTGGGTCATGGTCTTCAACACTTTCTGTGAAATCTTGAGCTGTCTGTATTTGCTACAAGAAGAGATATCACAAAGTATGCGCTTTTGTTTCCATTCGTTTCAATGCTTTTTTGCCTAAAATGAGCATTTGCTGTTTTCTCTTAAACGCAACATGGGAGAAAAACCATTTCACATCAAGTTTGTGGGGATTGGTCTTCAGCACATTCAGTGAAATTTTGAGCTGTCTGTGTTTGCTACAAGAGGAGATATCACAAAGTATGCGTTTTTGTTGTTTCCATTGGTTTCAATGCAATTTGGCCTAAAATGAGCATTTGCTGTTTTCTCTTAAATGCAACATGGGGAAAATCCATTTTACATCACATTTGTGGGCCATGGTTTTCAACACATTCTGTAAAATGTTGAGCTGTCTGTATTTTCTACAAGAGGAGATATCACAAAGTATGCACATTTGTTGTTTCCATTGGTTTCTATGCATTTTGGCCTAAAAGGAGCATTTTCTGTTTTCTCTTAAACGCAACATGGGAGAAAAACCATTTAACATCACATTTGTGGGTCTTGGTCTTCAACACATTCTGTGAAATTTTGAGCTGTCTGTGCTTGCTACAAGAGGAGATTTCGCAAAGTATGCACTTTTGTTGTTTCCATTGGTTTCAATGCTTTTTGGCCTAAAATGAGCATTTTCTGTTTTCTCTTAAATGAAACATGGGGAAAAACCATTTCACATCATGTTTGTGGGCATTGGTCTTCAACACATTGTGTGAAATTTTGAGCTGTCTGTGTTTGCTACATGAGGAGAAAATCGCAAAGCGCTTCTGCTGTTTCCATTGGTTTCAATGTATTTTGGCCTAAAACAAGCATTTGCTGTTTTCTCTTAAATGCAACATGGGTGAAAAACCATTTTACATCACATTTGTGGGCATTGGTCTTCAACACATTCTGTGAAATTTTGAGTTGTCTGTGTGTGCTACAAGAGGAGATATCACAAAGTATGTGCTTTTGATGTTTCCGTTGGTTTCAATGCATTTTGGCCTAAAATGAGCATTTGCTGTTTTCTCTTAAATGCAACATGGGAGAAAAACCATTTCACATCACATTTGTGAGTCTTGGTCTTCAACACATTCTGTGAAATTTTGAGCTGTCTGTGCTTGCTACAAGAGTAGATTTCACAAAGAATGCACTTTTGTTGTTTCCATTGGTTTCAATGCATTTTGGCCTAAAACCAGCATTTGTTGTTTTCTCTTAAACGCAACATGGGAGAAAAACCATTTCACATCACATTTGTGGGCATTGGTCTTCAACACATTCTGTGAAACTTTGAGCAGTCTTTGTTTGCTACAAGAGGAGATATCTCAAAGAATGCGCTTTTGTTGTTTCCATTGGTTTCAATGCATTTTGGCCTAAAATGAGCATTTGCTGTTTTCTCTTACATGCAAGAAGGGAGAAAAACCATTTCACATCACATTTGTGGGTCTTGGTCTTCAACACTTTCTGTTAAATCTTGAGCTGTCTGTATTTGCTACAAGAAGAGATATCACAAAGTATGCGCTTTTGTTGTTTCCATTCGTTTCAATGTATTTTGGCCTAAAACGAGCATTTGCTGTTTTCTCTTAAACGCAACATGGGAGAAAAACCATTTCACATCAAAATTGTGGGCATTGGTCTTCAGCACATTCAGTGAAATTTTGAGCTGTCTGTGTTTGCTACAAGAGGAGATAT
Source organism: Taudactylus pleione (assembly GCA_031769625.1). Lineage (NCBI taxonomy): Eukaryota > Metazoa > Chordata > Amphibia > Anura > Myobatrachidae > Taudactylus > Taudactylus pleione. The sequence goes on from JAUIMM010000975.1 coordinate 7,549,985, forward strand.
CACAAAGTATGCACTTTTGTTGTTTCCATTGGTTTCAATGCATTTTGGCCTAAAACGAGCATTTGCTGTTTTCTCTTAAACGCAACATGGGAGAAAAACCATTTCACATCACATTTGTGGGTCTTGGTCTTCAACACATTCTGTGAAATCTTGAGCTGTCCATGTTTGCTACAAGAGGAGATATCACAAAGTATGTACTTTTGTTGTTTCTATTTGTTTCAATGCATTTTGGCCTAAAACGAGCATTTGCTGTTTTCTCTTAAACGCAACATGGGGAAAATCCATTTCACATCAAATTTGTGGGCATTGGTCTTCAGCACATTCTGTGAAATTTTGAGCTGTCTGTGTTTGCTACAAGAGGAGATATCACAAAGTATGCACTTTTGTTGTTTCAATTGGTTTCAATGCATTTTGGCCTAAAACGAGCATTTGCTGTTTTCTCTTAAATGCAACATGGGAGAAAATCCATTTCACATCACATTTGTGGGTCTTGGTCTTCAACACATTCTGTGAAATCTTGAGCTGTCTGTTTGCTACAAGAGGAGATATCACAAAGTATGCACTTTTGTTGTTTCTATTTGTTTCAATGCATTTTGGCGTAAAACGAGCATTTGCTGTTTTCTCTTAAATGCAACTTTGGGAAAATCCATTTTAGATCACATTTGTGGGCCATGGTTTTCAACACATTCTGTTAAATGTTGAGCTGTCTGTATTTGCTACAAGAGGAGATATCACAAAGTATGCACTTTTGCTGGTTCCATTGGTTTCAATGCATTTTGGCCTAAAATGAGCATTTGCTGTTTTCTCTTAAACGCAACATGGGAGAAAAACCATTTCATATCACATTTGTGGGCATTGTCTTCAACGCATTCTGTGAAGCTTTGAACTGTTTGTGCTTGCTACAAGAGGAGATATCACAAAGTATGCACTTTTGTTGTTTCCATTGGTTTCAATGCATTTTGGCCTAAAACGAGCATTTGCTGTTTTCTCTTAAACGCAACATGGGAGAAAAACCATTTCACATCACATTTGTGGGTCTTGGTCTTCAACACATTCTGTGAAATCTTGAGCTGTCCATGTTTGCTACAAGAGGAGATATCACAAAGTATGTACTTTTGTTGTTTCTATTTGTTTTAATGCATTTTGGCCTAAAACGAGCATTTGCTGTTTTCTCTTAAACGCAACATGGGGAAAATCCATTTCACATCAAATTTGTGGGCATTGGTCTTCAGCACATTCTGTGAAATTTTGAGCTGTCTGTGTTTGCTACAAGAGGAGATATCACAAAGTATGCACTTTTGTTGTTTCAATTGGTTTCAATGCATTTTGGCCTAAAACGAGCATTTGCTGTTTTCTCTTAAATGCAACATGGGAGAAAATCCATTTCACATCACATTTGTGGGTCTTGGTCTTCAACACATTCTGTGAAATCTTGAGCTGTCTGTTTGCTACAAGAGGAGATATCACAAAGTATGCACTTTTGTTGTTTCTATTTGTTTCAATGCATTTTGGCGTAAAACGAGCATTTGCTGTTTTCTCTTAAATGCAACTTTGGGAAAATCCATTTTAGATCACATTTGTGGGCCATGGTTTTCAACACATTCTGTTAAATGTTGAGCTGTCTGTATTTGCTACAAGAGGAGATATCACAAAGTATGCACTTTTGCTGGTTCCATTGGTTTCAATGCATTTTGGTCTAAAATGAGCATTTGCTGTTTTCTCTTAAACGCAACATGGGAGAAAAACCATTTCATATCACATTTGTGGGCATTGTCTTCAACGCATTCTGTGAAGCTTTGAACTGTTTGTGCTTGCTACAAGAGGAGATATCACAAAGTTTGTGCTTTTGTTGTTTCCATTGTTTTCAATGCATTTTGGCCTAAAATGAGCATTTGCTGTTTTCTCTTAAATGCAACATGGGGAAAATCCATTTTACATCACATTTGTGGGCCATGGTTTTCAACACATTCTGTTAAATGTTGAGCTGTCTGTGTTTGCTACAAAAGGAGATATCACAAAGTATGCGCTTTTGTTGTTTCCATTGGTTTCAATGCATTTTGGCCTAAAACGAGCATTTGCTGTTTTCTCTTAAATGCAACATGGGAGAAAAACCATTTCACATCACATTTGTGAGTCTTGGTCTTCAACACATTCTGTGAAATTTTGAGCTGTCTGTGCTTGCTACAAAAGTAGATTTTGCAAAGAATGCACTTTTGTTGTTTCCATTGGTTTCAATGCATTTTGGCCTAAAACCAGCATTTGTTGTTTTCTCTTAAACGCAACATGGGAGAAAAACCATTTCACATCACATTTGTTTGTCTTGGTCTTCAACACATTCTGTGAAATTTTGAGCTGTCTGTGTTTGCTACAAGAGGAGATATCACAAAGTATGCACTTTTGTTGTTTCTATTGGTTTCAATGAATTTTGGCCTAAAACGAGCATTTGCTGTTTTCTCTTAAATGCAACATGGGGAAAATCCATTTTAGATCACATTTGTGGGCCATGGTTTTCAACACATTCTGTGAAATTTTGAGCTGTCTGTGTTTGCTACAAGAGGAGATATCACAAAGTATGCACTTTTGTTGTTTCCATTGGTTTCAATGCATTTTGGCCTAAAACGAGCATTTGCTGTGTTCTCTTAAACGCAACATCGGAGAAAAATCATTTCACATCACATTTGTGGGTCTTGATCTTCAACACATTCTGTGAAATCTTGAGCTGTCCATGTTTGCTACAAGAGGAGATATCACAAAGTATGTACTTTTGTTGTTTCCATTGGTTTCAATGCATTTTGGCCTAAAACGAGCATTTGCTGTTTTCTCTTACATGCAAGAAGGGAGAAAAACCATTTGACATCACATTTGTGGGTCTTGGTCTTCAACACTTTCTGTTAAATCTTGAGCTGTCTGTATTTGCTACAAGAAGAGATATCACAAAGTATGCGCTTTTGTTGTTTCCATTTGTTTCAATGCATTTTGGCCTAAAACGAGCATTTGCTGTTTTCTCTTAAACGCAACATGGGAGAAAAACCATTTCACATCAAAATTGTGGGCATTGGTCTTCAGCACATTCAGTGAAATTTTGAGCTGTCTGTGTTTGCTACAAGAGGAGATATCACAAAGTATGCACTTTTGTTGTTTCCATTGGTTTCAATGCATTTTGGCCTAAAACGAGCATTTACTGTTTTCTCTTAAACGCAACATGGGAGAAAAACCATTTCACATCACATTTGTGGGTGTTGGTCTTCAACACATTATGTGAAATCTTGAGCTGTCCATGTTTGCTACAAGAGGAGATATCACAAAGTATGTACTTTTGTTGTTTCTATTTGTTTCAATGCATTTTGGCCTAAAACGAGCATTTGCTGTTTTCTCTTAAACGCAACATGGGGAAAATCCATTTCACATCAAATTTGTGGGCATTGGTCTTCAGCACATTCTGTGAAATTTTGAGCTGTCTGTGTTTGCTACAAGAGGAGATATCACAAAGTATGCACTTTTGTTGTTTCAATTGGTTTCAATGCATTTTGGCCTAAAACGAGCATTTGCTGTTTTCTCTTAAACGCAACATGGGAGAAAATCCATTTCACATCACATTTGTGGGTCTTGGTCTTCAACACATTCTGTGAAATCTTGAGCTGTCTGTTTGCTACAAGAGGAGATATCACAAAGTATGCGCTTTTGTTGTTTCTATTTGTTTCAATGCATTTTGGCGTAAAACGAGCATTTGCTGTTTTCTCTTAAATGCAACTTTGGGAAAATCCATTTTAGATCACATTTGTGGGCCATGGTTTTCAACACATTCAGTTAAATGTTGAGCTGTCTGTATTTGCTACAAGAGGAGATATCACAAAGTATGCACTTTTGCTGGTTCCATTGGTTTCAATGCATTTTGGCCTAAAATGAGCATTTGCTGTTTTCTCTTAAACGCAACATGGGAGAAAAACCATTTCATATCACATTTGTGGGCATTGTCTTCAACGCATTCTGTGAAGCTTTGAACTGTCTGTGCTTGCTACAAGAGGAGATATCACAAAGTTTGTGCTTTTGTTGTTTCCATTGGTTTCAATGCATTTTGGCCTAAAACGAGCATTTGCTGTTTTCTCTTACATGCAAGAAGGGAGAAACACCATTTCACATCACATTTGTGGGTCATGGTCTTCAACACTTTCTGTGAAATCTTGAGCTGTCTGTATTTGCTACAAGAAGAGATATCACAAAGTATGCGCTTTTGTTTCCATTCGTTTCAATGCTTTTTTGCCTAAAACGAGCATTTGCTGTTTTCTCTTAAACGCAACATGGGAGAAAAACCATTTCACATCAAGTTTGTGGGGATTGGTCTTCAGCACATTCAGTGAAATTTTGAGCTGTCTGTGTTTGCTACAAGAGGAGATATCACAAAGTATGTGCTTTTGTTGTTTCCATTGGTTTCAATGCAATTTGGCCTAAAATGAGCATTTGCTGTTTTCTCTTAAATGCAACATGGGGAAAATCCATTTTACATCACATTTGTGGGCCATGGTTTTCAACACATTCTGTAAAATGTTGAGCTGTCTGTATTTTCTACAAGAGGAGATATCACAAAGTATGCACATTTGTTGTTTCCATTGGTTTCTATGCATTTTGGCCTAAAAGGAGCATTTTCTGTTTTCTCTTAAACGCAACATGGGAGAAAAACCATTTAACATCACATTTGTGGGTCTTGGTCTTCAACACATTCTGTGAAATTTTGAGCTGTCTGTGCTTGCTACAAGAGGAGATTTCGCAAAGTATGCACTTTTGTTGTTTCCATTGGTTTCAATGCTTTTTGGCCTAAAATGAGCATTTGCTGTTTTCTCTTAAATGAAACATGGGGAAAAACCATTTCACATCATGTTTGTGGGCATTGGTCTTCAACACATTGTGTGAAATTTTGAGCTGTCTGTGTTTGCTTCATGAGGAGAAAATCGCAAAGCGCTTCTGCTGTTTCCATTGGTTTCAATGTATTTTGGCCTAAAACAAGCATTTGCTGTTTTCTCTTAAATGCAACATGGGTGAAAAACCATTTTACATCACATTTGTGGGCATTGGTCTTCAACACATTCTGTGAAATTTTGAGTTGTCTGTGTGTGCTACAAGAGGAGATATCACAAAGTATGTGCTTTTGATGTTTCCATTGGTTTCAATGCATTTTGGCCTAAAATGAGCATTTGCTGTTTTCTCTTAAATGCAACATGGGGAAAATCCATTTTACATCACATTTGTGGGCCATGGTTTTCAACACATTCAGTGAAATTTTGAGCTGTCTGTGTTTGCTACAAGAGGAGATATCACAAAGTATGTGCTTTTGTTGTTTCCATTGGTTTCAATGCAATTTGGCCTAAAATGAGCATTTGCTGTTTTCTCTTAAATGCAACATGGGGAAAATCCATTTTACATCACATTTGTGGGCCATGGTTTTCAACACATTCTGTAAAATGTTGAGCTGTCTGTATTTTCTACAAGAGGAGATATCACAAAGTATGCACATTTGTTGTTTCCATTGGTTTCTATGCATTTTGGCCTAAAAGGAGCATTTTCTGTTTTCTCTTAAACGCAACATGGGAGAAAAACCATTTAACATCACATTTGTGGGTCTTGGTCTTCAACACATTCTGTGAAATTTTGAGCTGTCTGTGCTTGCTACAAGAGGAGATTTCGCAAAGTATGCACTTTTGTTGTTTCCATTGGTTTCAATGCTTTTTGGCCTAAAATGAGCATTTGCTGTTTTCTCTTAAATGAAACATGGGGAAAAACCATTTCACATCATGTTTGTGGGCATTGGTCTTCAACACATTGTGTGAAATTTTGAGCTGTCTGTGTTTGCTTCATGAGGAGAAAATCGCAAAGCGCTTCTGCTGTTTCCATTGGTTTCAATGTATTTTGGCCTAAAACAAGCATTTGCTGTTTTCTCTTAAATGCAACATGGGTGAAAAACCATTTTACATCACATTTGTGGGCATTGGTCTTCAACACATTCTGTGAAATTTTGAGTTGTCTGTGTGTGCTACAAGAGGAGATATCACAAAGTATGTGCTTTTGATGTTTCCATTGGTTTCAATGCATTTTGGCCTAAAATGAGCATTTGCTGTTTTCTCTTAAATGCAACATGGGGAAAATCCATTTTACATCACATTTGTGGGCCATGGTTTTCAACACATTCTGTTAAATGTTGAGCTGCCTGTGTTTGCTACAAAAGGAGATATCACAAAGTATGCGCTTTTGTTGTTTCCATTGGTTTCAATGCATTTTGGCCTAAAACGAGCATTTGCTGTTTTCTCTTAAATGCAACATGGGAGAAAAACCATTTCACATCACATTTGTGAGTCTTGGTCTTCAACACATTCTGTGAAATTTTGAGCTGTCTGTGCTTGCTACAAGAGTAGATTTCACAAAGAATGCACTTTTGTTGTTTCCATTGGTTTCAATGCATTTTGGCCTAAAACCAGCATTTGTTGTTTTCTCTTAAACGCAACATGGGAGAAAAACCATTTCACATCACATTTGTGGGCATTGGTCTTCAACACATTCTGTGAAACTTTGAGCAGTCTTTGTTTGCTACAAGAGGAGATATCTCAAAGAATGCGCTTTTGTTGTTTCCATTGGTTTCAATGCATTTTGGCCTAAAATGAGCATTTGCTGTTTTCTCTTACATGCAAGAAGGGAGAAAAACCATTTCACATCACATTTGTGGGTCTTGGTCTTCAACACTTTCTGTTAAATCTTGAACTGTCTGTATTTGCTACAAGAAGAGATATCACAAAGTATGCGCTTTTGTTGTTTCCATTCGTTTCAATGCATTTTGGCCTAAAACGAGCATTTGCTGTTTTCTCTTAAACGCAACATGGGAGAAAAACCATTTCGCATCAAAATTGTGGGCATTGGTCTTCAGCACATTCAGTGATATTTTGAGCTGTCTGTGTTTGCTACAAGAGGAGATATCACAAAGTATGCACTTTTGTTGTTTCCATTGGTTTCAATGCATTTTGGCCTAAAACGAGCATTTGCTGTTTTCTCTTAAACGCAACATGGGAGAAAAACCATTTCACATCACATTTGTGGGTCTTGGTCTTCAACACATTCTGTGAAATCTTGAGCTGTCCATGTTTGCTACAAGAGGAGATATCACAAAGTATGTACTTTTGTTGTTTCTATTTGTTTCAATGCATTTTGGCCTAAAACGAGCATTTGCTGTTTTCTCTTAAACGCAACATGGGAGAAAATCCATTTCACATCACATTTGTGGGTCTTGGTCTTCAACACATTCTGTGAAATCTTGAGCTGTCTGATTGCTACAAGAGGAGATATCACAAAGTATGCACTTTTGTTGTTTCTATTTGTTTCAATGCATTTTGGCGTAAAACGAGCATTTGCTGTTTTCTCTTAAATGCAACTTTGGGAAAATCCATTTTAGATCACATTTGTGGGCCATGGTTTTCAACACATTCTGTTAAATGTTGAGCTGTCTGTATTTGCTACAAGAGGAGATATCACAAAGTATGCACTTTTGCTGGTTCCATTGGTTTCAATGCATTTTGGCCTAAAATGAGCATTTGCTGTTTTCTCTTAAACGCAACATGGGAGAAAAACCATTTCATATCACATTTGTGGGCATTGTCTTCAACGCATTCTGTGAAGCTTTGAACTGTCTGTGCTTGCTACAAGAGGAGATATCACAAAGTTTGTGCTTTTGTTGTTTCCATTGGTTTCAATGCATTTTGGCCTAAAATGAGCATTTGCTGTTTTCTCTTAAATGCAACATGGGGAAAATCCATTTTACATCACATTTGTGGGCCATGGTTTTCAACACATTCTGTTAAATGTTGAGCTGTCTGTGTTTGCTACAAAAGGAGATATCACAAAGTATGCGCTTTTGTTGTTTCCATTGGTTTCAATGAATTTTGGCCTAAAACGAGCATTTGCTGTTTTCTCTTAAATGCAACATGGGAGAAAAACCATTTCACATCACATTTGTGAGTCTTGGTCTTCAACACATTCTGTGAAATTTTGAGCTGTCTGTGTTTGCTACAAGAGGAGATATCACAAAGTATGCACTTTTGTTGTTTCTATTGGTTTCAATGAATTTTGGCCTAAAACGAGCATTTGCTGTTTTCTCTTAAATGCAACATGGGGAAAATCCATTTTAGATCACATTTGTGGGCCATGGTTTTCAACACATTCTGTGAAATTTTGAGCTGTCTGTGTTTGCTACAAGAGGAGATATCACAAAGTATGCACTTTTGTTGTTTCCATTGGTTTCAATGCATTTTGGCCTAAAACGAGCATTTGCTGTGTTCTCTTAAACGCAACATCGGAGAAAAATCATTTCACATCACATTTGTGGGTCTTGATCTTCAACACATTCTGTGAAATCTTGAGCTGTCCATGTTTGCTACAAGAGGAGATATCACAAAGTATGTACTTTTGTTGTTTCCATGGGTTTCAATGCATTTTGGCCTAAAACGAGCATTTGCTGTTTTCTCTTACATGCAAGAAGTGAGAAAAACCATTTCACATCACATTTGTGGGTCTTGGTCTTCAACACTTTCTGTTAAATCTTGAGCTGTCTGTATTTGCTACAAGAAGAGATATCACAAAGTATGCGCTTTTGTTGTTTCCATTCGTTTCAATGCATTTTGGCCTAAAACGAGCATTTGCTGTTTTCTCTTAAACGCAACATGGGAGAAAAACCATTTCACATCAAAATTGTGGGCATTGGTCTTCAGCACATTCAGTGAAATTTTGAGCTGTCTGTGTTTGCTACAAGAGGAGATATCACAAAGTATGCACTTTTGTTGTTTCCATTGGTTTCAATGCATTTTGGCCTAAAACGAGCATTTGCTGTTTTCTCTTAAACGCAACATGGGAGAAAAACCATTTCACATCACATTTGTGGGTCTTGGTCTTCAACACATTCTGTGAAATCTTGAGCTGTCCATGTTTGCTACAAGAGGAGATATCACAAAGTATGTACTTTTGTTGTTTCTATTTGTTTCAATGCATTTTGGCCTAAAACGAGCATTTGCTGTTTTCTCTTAAACGCAACATGGGAGAAAATCCATTTCACATCACATTTGTGGGTCTTGGTCTTCAACACATTCTGTGAAATCTTGAGCTGTCTATTTGCTACAAGAGGAGATATCACAAAGTATGCGCTTTTGTTGTTTCTATTTGTTTCAATGCATTTTGGCGTAAAACGAGCATTTGCTGTTTTCTCTTAAATGCAACTTTGGGAAAATCCATTTTAGATCACATTTGTGGGCCATGGTTTTCAACACATTCTGTTAAATGTTGAGCTGTCTGTATTTGCTACAAGAGGAGATATCACAAAGTATGCACTTTTGCTGGTTCCATTGGTTTAAATGCATTTTGGCCTAAAATGAGCATTTGCTGTTTTCTCTTAAACGCAACATGGGAGAAAAACCATTTCATATCACATTTGTGGGCATTGTCTTCAACGCATTCTGTGAAGCTTTGAACTGTCTGTGCTTGCTACAAGAGGAGATATCACAAAGTTTGTGCTTTTGTTGTTTCCATTGGTTTCAATGCATTTTGGCCTAAAATGAGCATTTGCTGTTTTCTCTTAAATGCAACATGGGGAAAATCCATTTTACATCACATTTGTGGGCCATGGTTTTCAACACATTCGGTAAAATGTGGAGCTGTCTGTATTTTCTACAAGAGGAGATATCACAAAGTATGCACATTTGTTGTTTCCATTGGTTTCTATGCATTTTGGCCTAAAACGAGCATTTTCTGTTTTCTCTTAAACGCAACATGGGAGAAAAACCATTTCACATCACATTTGTGGGTCTTGGTCTTCAACACATTCTGTGAAATTTTGAGCTGTCTGTGCTTGCTTCAAGAGGAGATTTCGCAAAGTATGCACTTTTGTTGTTTCCATTGGTTTCAATGCTTTTTGGCCTAAAACGAGCATTTTCTGTTTTCTCTTAAATGCAACATGGGGAAAAACCATTTCACATCATGTTTGTGGGCATTGGTCTTCAACACATTGTGTAAAATTTTGAGCTGTCTGTGTTTGCTACATGAGGAGAATATTGCAAAGCTCTTCTGCTGTTTCCATTGGTTTCAATGTATTTTGGCCTAAAACAAGCATTTGCTGTTTTCTCTTAAATGCAACATGGGTGAAAAACCATTTTACATCACATTTGTGGGCATTGGTCTTCAACACATTCTGTGAAATTTTGAGTTGTCTGTGTGTGCTACAAGAGGAGATATCACAAAGTATGCGCTTTTGATGTTTCCATTGGTTTCAATGCATTTTGGCCTAAAATGAGCATTTGCTGTTTTCTCTTAAATGCAACATGGGGAAAATCCATTTTACATCACATTTGTGGGCCATGGTTTTCAACACATTCTGTTAAATGTTGAGCTGTCTGTGTTTGCAACAAAAGGAGATATCACAAAGTTTGCGCTTTTGTTGTTTCCATTGGTTTCAATGCATTTTGGCCTAAAACGAGCATTTGCTGTTTTCTTTTAAATGCAACATGGGAGAAAAACCATTTCACATCACATTTGTGAGTCTTGGTCTTCAACACATTCTGTGAAATTTTGAGCTGTCTGTGCTTGCTACAAGAGTTGATTTCGCAAAGTATGCACTTTTGTTGTTTCCATTGGTTTCAATGCATTTTGGCCTAAAACCAGCATTTGTTGTTTTCTCTTAAACGCAACATGGGAGAAAAACCATTTCACATCACATTTGTTTGTCTTGGTCTTCAACACATTCTGTGAAATCTTGAGCTGTCTGTGTTTGCTACAAGAGGAGATATCACAAAGTATGCACTTTTGTTGTTTCTATTGGTTTCAATGATTTTTGGCCTAAAACGAGCATTTGCTGTTTTCTCTTAAATGCAACATGTGGAAAATCCATTTTAGATCATGTTTGTGGGCCATGGTTTTCAACACATTCTGTGAAATTTTGAGCTGTCTGTGTTTGCTACAAGAGGAGATATCACAAAGTATGCACTTTTGTTGTTTCCATTGGTTTCAATGCATTTTGGCCTAAAATGAGCATTTGCTGTTTTCTCTTAAACGCAACATCAGAGAAAAATCATTTCACATCACATTTGTGGGCATTGGTCTTCAACACATTCTGTGAAACTTTGAGCAGTCTGTGTTTGCTACAAGAGGAGATATCACAAAGTATGCACTTTTGTTGTTTCCATTGGTTTCAATGCATTTTGGCCTAAAACGAGCATTTGCTGTTTTCTCTTAAACGCAACATGGGAGAAAAACCATTTCACATCACATTTGTGGGTCTTGGTCTTCAACACATTCTGTGAAATCTTGAGCTGTCTGTGTTTGCTACAAGAGGAGATATCACAAAGTATGCACTTTTGTTGTTTCTATTGGTTTCAATGCATTTTGGCGTAAAACGAGCATTTGCTGTTTTCTCTTAAATGCAACTTTGGGAAAATCCATTTTAGATCACATTTGTGGGCCATGGTTTTCAACACATTCTGTTAAATGTTGAGCTGTCTGTATTTGCTACAAGAGGAGATATCACACAGTATGCACTTTTGCTTTTTATCCTTTGGTTTCAATGCATTTTGGCCTAAAACGAGCATTTGCTGTTTTCTCTTAAACGCAACATGGGAGAAAAACCATTTCATATCACATTTGTGGGCATTGTCTTCAACGCATTCTGTGAAGCTTTGAACTGTCTGTGCTTGCTACAAGAGGAGATATCACAAAGTTTGTGCTTTTGTTGTTTCCATTGGTTTCAATGCATTTTGGCCTAAAACGAGCATTTGCTGTTTTCTCTTAAATGCAACATGGGTGAAAAACCATTTTACATCACATTTGTGGGCATTGGTCTTCAACACATTCTGTGAAATTTTGAGTTGTCTGTGTGTGCTACAAGAGGAGATATCACAAAGTATGCGCTTTTGATGTTTCCATTGGTTTCAATGCATTTTGGCCTAAAATGAGCATTTGCTGTTTTCTCTTAAATGCAACTTGGGGAAAATCCATTTTACATCACATTTGTGGGCCATGGTTTTCAACACATTCTGTTAAATGTTGAGCTGTCTGTGTTTGCAACAAAAGGAGATATCACAAAGTATGCGCTTTTGTTGTTTCCATTGGTTTCAATGCATTTTGGCCTAAAACGAGCATTTGCTGTTTTCTCTTAAATGCAACATGGGAGAAAAACCATTTCACATCACATTTGTGAGTCTTGGTCTTCAACACATTCTGTGAAATTTTGAGCTGTCTGTGCTTGTTACAAGAGTTGATTTCGCAAAGTATGCACTTTTGTTGTTTCCATTGGTTTCAATGCATTTTGGCCTAAAACCAGCATTTGTTGTTTTCTCTTAAACGCAACATGGGAGAAAAACCATTTCACATCACATTTGTTTGTCTTGGTCTTCAACACATTCTGTGAAATCTTGAGCTGTCTGTGTTTGCTACAAGAGGAGATATCACAAAGTATGCACTTTTGTTGTTTCTATTGGTTTCAATGCATTTTGGCGTAAAACGAGCATTTGCTGTTTTCTCTTAAATGCAACTTTGGGAAAATCCATTTTAGATCACATTTGTGGGCCATGGTTTTCAACACATTCTGTTAAATGTTGAGCTGTCTGTATTTGCTACAAGAGGAGATATCACACAGTATGCACTTTTGCTTTTTATCCTTTGGTTTCAATGCATTTTGGCCTAAAACGAGCATTTGCTGTTTTCTCTTAAACGCAACATGGGAGAAAAACCATTTCATATCACATTTGTGGGCATTGTCTTCAACGCATTCTGTGAAGCTTTGAACTGTCTGTGCTTGCTACAAGAGGAGATATCACAAAGTTTGTGCTTTTGTTGTTTCCATTGGTTTCAATGCATTTTAGCCTAAAACGAGCATTTGCTGTTTTCTCTTAAATGCAACATGGGTGAAAAACCATTTTACATCACATTTGTGGGCATTGGTCTTCAACACATTCTGTGAAATTTTGAGTTGTCTGTGTGTGCTACAAGAGGAGATATCACAAAGTATGCGCTTTTGATGTTTCCATTGGTTTCAATGCATTTTGGCCTAAAATGAGCATTTGCTGTTTTCTCTTAAATGCAACTTGGGGAAAATCCATTTTACATCACATTTGTGGGCCATGGTTTTCAACACATTCTGTTAAATGTTGAGCTGTCTGTGTTTGCAACAAAAGGAGATATCACAAAGTATGCGCTTTTGTTGTTTCCATTGGTTTCAATGCATTTTGGCCTAAAACGAGCATTTGCTGTTTTCTCTTAAATGCAACATGGGAGAAAAACCATTTCACATCACATTTGTGAGTCTTGGTCTTCAACACATTCTGTGAAATTTTGAGCTGTCTGTGCTTGTTACAAGAGTTGATTTCGCAAAGTATGCACTTTTGTTGTTTCCATTGGTTTCAATGCATTTTGGCCTAAAACCAGCATTTGTTGTTTTCTCTTAAACGCAACATGGGAGAAAAACCATTTCACATCACATTTGTTTGTCTTGGTCTTCAACACATTCTGTGAAATCTTGAGCTGTCTGTGTTTGCTACAAGAGGAGATATCACAAAGTATGCACTTTTGTTGTTTCTATTGGTTTCAATGAATTTTGGCCTAAAACGAGCATTTGCTGTTTTCTCTTAAATGCAACATGTGGAAAATCCATTTTAGATCACGTTTGTTGGCATTGGTCTTCAACACATTGTGTAAAATTTTGAGCTGTCTGTGTTTGCTACATGAGGAGAATATCGCAAAGCGCTTCTGCTGTTTCCATTGGTTTCAATGTATTTTGGCCTAAAACAAGCATTTGCTGTTTTCTCTTAAATGCAACATGGGTGAAAAACCATTTTACATCACATTTGTGGGCATTGGTCTTCAACACATTCTGTGAAATTTTGAGTTGTCTGTGTGTGCTACAAGAGGAGATATCACAAAGTATGCGCTTTTGATGTTTCCATTGGTTTCAATGCATTTTGGCCTAAAATGAGCATTTGCTGTTTTCTCTTAAATGCAACATGGGGAAAATCCATTTTACATCACATTTGTGGGCATTGGTCTTCAACACATTCTGTGAAATTTTGAGCTGTCTGTGTTTGCTACAAGAGGAGATATCACAAAGTATGCACTTTTGTTGTTTCTATTGGTTTCAATGAATTTTGGCTTAAAACAAGCATTTGCTGTTTTCTCTTAAATGCAACATGGGGAAAATCCATTTTAGATCACGTTTGTGGGCCATGGTTTTCAACACATTCTGTGAAATTTTGAGCTGTCTGTGTTTGCTACAAGAGGAGATATCACAAAGTATGCACTTTTGTTGTTTCCATTGGTTTCAATGCATTTTGGCCTAAAACGAGCATTTGCTGTGTTCTCTTAAACGCAACATCGGAGAAAAATAATTTCACATCACATTTGTGGGCATTGGTCTTCAACACATTCTGTGAAACTTTGAGCAGTCTGTGTTTGCTACAAGAGGAGATATCTCAAAGAATGCGCTTTTGTTGTTTCCATTGGTTTCAATGCATTTTGGCCTAAAACGAGCATTTGCTGTTTTCTCTTACATGCAAGAAGGGAGAAAAACCATTTCACATCACATTTGTGGGTCTTGGTCTTCAACACTTTCTGTGAAATCTTGAGCTGTCTGTATTTGCTACAAGAAGAGATATCACAAAGTATGCGCTTTTGTTGTTTCCATTCGTTTCAATGCATTTTGGCCTAAAACAAGCATTTGCTGTTTTCTCTTAAACGCAACATGGGAGAAAAACCATTTCACATCAAAATTGTGGGCATTGGTCTTCAGCACATTCAGTGAAATTTTGAGCTGTCTGTGTTTGCTACAAGAGGAGATATCACAAAGTATGCACTTTTGTTGTTTCCATTGGTTTCAATGTATTTTGGCCTAAAACGAGCATTTGCTGTTTTCTCTTAAACGCAACATGGGAGAAAAACCATTTCACATCACATTTGTGGGTCTTGGTCTTCAACACATTCTGTGAAATCTTGAGCTGTCCATGTTTGCTACAAGAGGAGATATCACAAAGTATGTACTTTTGTTGTTTCTATTTGTTTCAATGCATTTTAGCCTAAAACGAGCATTTGCTGTTTTCTCTTAAATGCAACATGGGAGAAAAACCATTTCACATCACATTTGTGAGTCTTGGTCTTCAACACATTCTGTGAAATTTTGAGCTGTCTGTGCTTGCTACAAAAGTAGATTTCGCAAAGAATGCACTTTTGTTGTTTCCATTGGTTTCAATGCATTTTGGCCTAAAACCAGCATTTGTTGTTTTCTCTTAAACGCAACATGGGAGAAAAACCATTTCACATCACATTTGTTTGTCTTGGTCTTCAACACATTCTGTGAAATTTTGAGCTGTCTGTGTTTGCTACAAGAGGAGATATCACAAAGTATGCACTTTTGTTGTTTCTATTGGTTTCAATGAATTTTGGCCTAAAACGAGCATTTGCTGTTTTCTCTTAAATGCAACATGGGGAAAATCCATTTTAGATCACATTTGTGGGCCATGGTATTCAACACATTCTGTGAAATTTTGAGCTGTCTGTGTTTGCTACAAGAGGAGATATCACAAAGCATGCACTTTTGTTGTTTCCATTGGTTTCAATGCATTTTGGCCTAAAACGAGCATTTGCTGTGTTCTCTTAAACGCAACATCGGAGAAAAATCATTTCACATCACATTTGTGGGCATTGGTCTTCAACACATTCTGTGAAACTTTGAGCAGTCTTTGTTTGCTACAAGAGGAGATATCTCAAAGAATGCGCTTTTGTTGTTTCCATTGGTTTCAATGCATTTTGGCCTAAAACGAGCATTTGCTGTTTTCTCTTACATGCAAGAAGGGAGAAAAACCATTTCACATCACATTTGTGGGTCTTGGTCTTCAACACTTTCTGTTAAATCTTGAGCTGTCTGTATTTGCTACAAGAAGAGATATCACAAAGTATGTGCTTTTGTTGTTTCCATTTGTTTCAATGCATTTTGGCCTAAAACGAGCATTTGCTGTTTTCTCTTAAACGCAACATGGGAGAAAAACCATTTCACATCAAAATTGTGGGCATTGGTCTTCACCACATTCAGTGAAATTTTGAGCTGTCTGTGTTTGCTACAAGAGGAGATATCACAAAGTATGCACTTTTGTTTTTTCCATTGGTTTCAATGCATTTTGGCCTAAAACGAGCATTTGCTGTTTTCTCTTAAATGCAACATGGGAGAAAAACCATTTCACATCACATTTGTGGGTCTTGGTCTTCAACACATTCTGTGAAATCTTGAGCTGTCCATGTTTGCTACAAGAGGAGATATCACAAAGTATGTACTTTTGTTGTTTCTATTTGTTTCAATGCATTTTGGCCTAAAACGAGCATTTGCTGTTTTCTCTTAAACGCAACATGGGGAAAATCCATTTCACATCAAATTTGTGGGCATTGGTCTTCAGCACATTCTGTGACATTTTGAGCTGTCTGTGTTTGCTACAAGAGGAGATATCACAAAGTATGCACTTTTGTTGTTTCAATTGGTTTCAATGCATTTTGGCCTAAAACGAGCATTTGCTGTTTTCTCTTAAACGCAACATGGGAGAAAATCCATTTCACATCACATTTGTGGGTCTTGGTCTTCAACACATTCTGTGAAATCTTGAGCTGTCTGTTTGCTACAAGAGGAGATATCACAAAGAATGTGCTTTTGTTGTTTCTATTTGTTTCAATGCATTTTGGCGTAAAACGAGCATTTGCTGTTTTCTCTTAAATGCAACTTTGGGAAAATCCATTTTAGATCACATTTGTGGGCCATGGTTTTCAACACATTCTGTTAAATGTTGAGCTGTCTGTATTTGCTACAAGAGGAGATATCACAAAGTATGCACTTTTGCTGGTTCCATTGGTTTCAATGCATTTTGGCCTAAAATGAGCATTTGCTGTTTTCTCTTAAACGCAACATGGGAGAAAAACCATTTCATATCACATTTGTGGGCATTGTCTTCAACGCATTCTGTGAAGCTTTGAACTGTCTGTGCTTGCTACAAGAGGAGATATCACAAAGTTTGTGCTTTTGTTGTTTCCATTGGTTTCAATGCATTATGGCCTAAAATGAGCATTTGCTGTTTTCTCTTAAATGCAACATGGGGAAAATCCATTTTACATCACATTTGTGGGCCATGGTTTTCAACACATTCGGTAAAATGTGGAGCTGTCTGTATTTTCTACAAGAGGAAATATCACAAAGTATGCACATTTGTTGTTTCCATTGGTTTCTATGCATTTTGGCCTAAAACGAGCATTTTCTGTTTTCTCTTAAACGCAACATGGGAGAAAAACCATTTCACATCACATTTGTGGGTCTTGGTCTTCAACACATTCTGTGAAATGTTGAGCTGTCTGTGCTTGCTTCAAGAGGAGATTTCGCAAAGTATGCACTTTTGTTGTTTCCATTGGTTTCAATGCTTTTTGGCCTAAAACGAGCATTTTCTGTTTTCTCTAAAAATGCAACATGGGGAAAAACCATTTCACATCATGTTTGTGGGCATTGGTCTTCAACACATTGTGTAAAATTTTGAGCTGTCTGTGTTTGCTACATGAGGAGAATATCGCAAAGCTCTTCTGCTGTTTCCATTGGTTTCAATGTATTTTGGCCTAAAACAAGCATTTGCTGTTTTCTCTTAAATGCAACATGGGTGAAAAACCATTTTACATCACATTTGTGGGCATTGGTCTTCAACACATTCTGTGAAATTTTGAGTTGTCTGTGTGTGCTACAAGAGGAGATATCACAAAGTATGTGCTTTTGATGTTTCCATTGGTTTCAATGCATTTTGGCCTAAAATGAGCATTTGCTGTTTTCTCTTAAATGCAACATGGGGAAAATCCATTTTACATCACATTTGTGGGCCATGGTTTTCAACACATTCTGTTAAATGTTGAGCTGTCTGTGTTTGCAACAAAAGGAGATATCACAAAGTATGCGCTTTTGTTGTTTCCATTGGTTTCAATGCATTTTGGCCTAAAACGAGCATTTGCTGTTTTCTCTTAAATGCAACATGGGAGAAAAACCATTTCACATCACATTTGTGAGTCTTGGTCTTCAACACATTCTGTGAAATTTTGAGCTGTCTGTGCTTGCTACAAGAGTTGATTTCGCAAAGTATGCACTTTTGTTGTTTCCATTGGTTTCAATGCATTTTGGCCTAAAACCAGCATTTGTTGTTTTCTCTTAAACGCAACATGGGAGAAAAACCATTTCACATCACATTTGTTTGTCTTGGTCTTCAACACATTCTGTGAAATCTTGAGCTGTCTGTGTTTGCTACAAGAGGAGATATCACAAAGTATGCACTTTTGTTGTTTCTATTGGTTTCAATGCATTTTGGCCTAAAACGAGCATTTGCTGTTTTCTCTTAAATGCAACATGTGGAAAATCCATTTTATATCACGTTTGTGGGCCATGGTTTTCAACACATTCTGTGAAATTTTGAGCTGTCTGTGTTTGCTACAAGAGGAGATATCACAAAGTATGCACTTTTGCTTTTTCCTTTGGTTTCAATGCATTTTGGCCTAAAACGAGCATTTGCTGTTTTCTCTTAAACGCAACATGGGAGAAAAACCATTTCATATCACATTTGTGGGCATTGTCTTCAACGCATTCTGTGAAGCTTTGAACTGTCTGTGCTTGCTACAAGAGGAGATATCACAAAGTTTGTGCTTTTGTTGTTTCCATTGGTTTCAATGCATTTTGGCCTAAAATGAGCATTTGCTGTTTTCTCTTAAATGCAACATGGGGAAAATCCATTTTACATCACATTTGTGGGCCATGGTTTTCAACACATTCGGTAAAATGTGGAGCTGTCTGTATTTTCTACAAGAGGAGATATCACAAATTATGCACATTTGTTGTTTCCATTGGTTTCTATGCATTTTGGCCTAAAACGAGCATTTTCTGTTTTCTCTTAAACGCAACATGGGAGAAAAACCATTTCACATCACATTTGTGGGTCTTGGTCTTCAACACATTCTGTGAAATTTTGAGCTGTCTGTGCTTGCTTCAAGAGGAGATTTCGCAAAGTATGCACTTTTGTTGTTTCCATTGGTTTCAATGCTTTTTGGCCTAAAACGAGCATTTTCTGTTTTCTCTTAAATGCAACATGGGGAAAAACCATTTCACATCATGTTTGTGGGCATTGGTCTTCAACACATTGTGTAAAATTTTGAGCTGTCTGTGTTTGCTACATGAGGAGAATATCGCAAAGCGCTTCTGCTGTTTCCATTGGTTTCAATGTATTTTGGCCTAAAACAAGCATTTGCTGTTTTCTCTTAAATGCAACATGGGTGAAAAACCATTTTACATCACATTTGTGGGCATTGGTCTTCAACACATTCTGTGAAATTTTTAGTTGTCTGTGTGTGCTACAAGAGGAGATATCACAAAGTATGCGCTTTTGATGTTTCCATTGGTTTCAATGCATTTTGGCCTAAAATGAGCATTTGCTGTTTTCTCTTAAATGCAACATGGGGAAAATCCATTTTACATCACATTTGTGGGCCATGGTTTTCAACACATTCTGTTAAATGTTGAGCTGTCTGTGTTTGCAACAAAAGGAGATATCACAAAGTATGCGCTTTTGTTGTTTCCATTGGTTTCAGTGCATTTTGGCCTAAAATGAGCATTTGCTGTTTTCTCTTAAATGCAACATGGGAGAAAAACCATTTCACATCACATTTGTGAGTCTTGGTCTTCAACATATTCTGTTAAATTTTGAGCTGTCTGTGCTTGCTACAAGAGTTGATTTCGCAAAGTATGCACTTTTGTTGTTTCCATTGGTTTCAATGCATTTTGGCCTAAAACCAGCATTTGTTGTTTTCTCTTAAACGCAACATGGGAGAAAAACCATTTCACATCACATTTGTTTGTCTTGGTCTTCAACACATTCTGTGAAATCTTGAGCTGTCTGTGTTTGCTACAAGAGGAGATATCACAAAGTATGCACTTTTGTTGTTTCTATTGGTTTCAATGAATTTTGGCCTAAAACGAGCATTTGCTGTTTTCTCTTAAATGCAACATGGGGAAAATCCATTTTAGATCACGTTTGTGGGCCATGGTTTTCAACACATTCTGTGAAATTTTGAGCTGTCTGTGTTTGCTACAAGAGGAGATATCACAAAGTATGCACTTTTTTTGTTTCCATTGGTTTCAATGCATTTTGGCCTAAAATGAGCATTTGCTGTTTTCTCTTAAATGCAACATCGGAGAAAAATCATTTCACATCACATTTGTGGGCATTGGTCTTCAACACATTCTGTGAAACTTTGAGCAGTCTGTGTTTGCTACAAGAGGAGATATCACAAAGTATGCACTTTTGTTGTTTCCATTGGTTTCAATGCATTTTGGCCTAAAACGAGCATTTGCTGTTTTCTCTTAAACGCAACATGGGAGAAAAACCATTTCACATCACATTTGTGGGTCTTGGTCTTCAACACATTCTGTGAAATCTTGAGCTGTCTGTGTTTGCTACAAGAAGAGATATCACAAAGTATGCGCTTTTGTTGTTTCTATTGGTTTCAATGCATTTTGGCGTAAAACGAGCATTTGCTGTTTTCTCTTAAATGCAACTTTGGGAAAATCCATTTTAGATCACATTTGTGGGCCATGGTTTTCAACACATTCTGTTAAATGTTGAGCTGTCTGTATTTGCTACAAGAGGAGATATCACAAAGTATGCACTTTTGCTTTTTCCTTTGGTTTCAATGCATTTTGGCCTAAAACGAGCATTTGCTGTTTTCTCTTAAACGCAACATGGGAGAAAAACCATTTCATATCACATTTGTGGGCATTGTCTTCAACGCATTCTGTGAAGCTTTGAACTGTCTGTGCGTGCTACAAGAGGAGATATCACAAAGTATGTGCTTTTGTTGTTTCCTTTGGTTTCAATGCATTTTGGCCTAAAATGAGCATTTGCTGTTTTCTCTTAAATGCAACATGGGGAAAATCCATTTTACATCACATTTGTGGGTCTTGGTCTTCAACACATTCGGTGAAATTTTGAGCTGTCTGTGTTTGCTACAAGAGGAGATATCACAAAGTATGCACTTTTGTTGTTTCCATTGGTTTCAATGCATTTTGGCCTAAAACGAGCATTTGCTGTTTTCTCTTAAACGCAACATCGGAGAAAAATCATTTCACATCACATTTGTGGGCATTGGTCTTCAACACATTCTGTGAAACTTTGAGCAGTCTGTGTTTGCTACAACAGGAGATATCTCAAAGAATGCGCTTTTGTTGTTTCCGATGGTTTCAATGCATTTTGGCCTAAAATGAGCATTTGCTGTTTTCTCTTACATGCAAGAAGGGAGAAAAACCATTTCACATCACATTTGTGGGTCTTGGTCTTCAACACTTTCTGTTAAATCTTGAGCTGTCTGTATTTGCTACAAGAAGAGATATCACAAAGTATGCGCTTTTGTTGTTTCCATTCGTTTCAATGCATTTTGGCCTAAAACGAGCATTTGCTGTTTTCTCTTAAACGCAACATGGGAGAAAAACCATTTCACATCAAAATTGTTGGCATTGGTCTTCAGCACATTCAGTGAAATTTTGAGCTGTCTGTGTTTGCTACAAGAGGAGATATCACAAAGTATGCACTTTTGTTGTTTCTATTGGTTTCAATGCATTTTGGCCTAAAACGAGCATTTGCTGTTTTCTCTTAAACGCAACATGGGAGAAAAACCATTTCACATCACATTTGTGGGTCTTGGTCTTCAACACATTCTGTGAAATCTTGAGCTGTCTGTTTGCTACAAGAGGAGATATCACAAAGTATGCACTTTTGTTGTTTCTATTTGTTTCAATGCATTTTGGCGTAAAACGAGCATTTGCTGTTGTCTCTTAAATGCAACTTTGGGAAAATCCATTTTAGATCACATTTGTGGGCCATGGTTTTCAACACATTCTGTTAAATGTTGAGCTGTCTGTATTTGCTACAAGAGGAGATATCACAAAGTATGCACTTTTGCTTTTTCCTTTGGTTTCAATGCATTTTGGCCTAAAACGAGCATTTGCTGTTTTCTCTTAAACGCAACATGGGAGAAAAACCATTTCATATCACATTTGTGGGCATTGTCTTCAACGCATTCTGTGAAGCTTTGAACTGTCTGTGCTTGCTACAAGAGGAGATATCACAAAGTTTGTGCTTTTGTTGTTTCCATTGGTTTCAATGCATTTTGGCCTAAAATGAGCATTTGCTGTTTTCTCTTAAATGCAACATGGGGAAAATCCATTTTACATCACATTTGTGGGCCATGGTTTTCAACACATTCGGTAAAATGTGGAGCTGTCTGTATTTTCTACAAGAGGAGATATCACAAAGTATGCACATTTGTTGTTTCCATTGGTTTCTATGCATTTTGGCCTAAAACGAGCATTTTCTGTTTTCTCTTAAACGCAACATGGGAGAAAAACCATTTCACATCACATTTGTGGGTCTTGGTCTTCAACACATTCTGTGAAATTTTGAGCTGTCTGTGCTTGCTTCAAGAGGAGATTTCGCAAAGTATGCACTTTTGTTGTTTCCATTGGTTTCAATGCTTTTTGGCCTAAAACGAGCATTTTCTGTTTTCTCTTAAATGCAACATGGGGAAAAACCATTTCACATCATGTTTGTGGGCATTGGTCTTCAACACATTGTGTAAAATTTTGAGCTGTCTGTGTTTGCTACATGAGGAGAATATCGCAAAGCGCTTCTGCTGTTTCCATTGGTTTCAATGTATTTTGGCCTAAAACAAGCATTTGCTGTTTTCTCTTAAATGCAACATGGGTGAAAAACCATTTTACATCACATTTGTGGGCATTGGTCTTCAACACATTCTGTGAAATTTTTAGTTGTCTGTGTGTGCTACAAGAGGAGATATCACAAAGTATGCGCTTTTGATGTTTCCATTGGTTTCAATGCATTTTGGCCTAAAATGAGCATTTGCTGTTTTCTCTTAAATGCAACATGGGGAAAATCCATTTTACATCACATTTGTGGGCCATGGTTTTCAACACATTCTGTTAAATGTTGAGCTGTCTGTGTTTGCAACAAAAGGAGATATCACAAAGTATGCGCTTTTGTTGTTTCCATTGGTTTCAGTGCATTTTGGCCTAAAATGAGCATTTGCTGTTTTCTCTTAAATGCAACATGGGAGAAAAACCATTTCACATCACATTTGTGAGTCTTGGTCTTCAACATATTCTGTTAAATTTTGAGCTGTCTGTGCTTGCTTCAAGAGGAGATTTCGCAAAGTATGCACTTTTGTTGTTTCCATTGGTTTCAATGCTTTTTGGCCTAAAACGAGCATTTTCTGTTTTCTCTTAAATGCAACATGGGGAAAAACCATTTCACATCATGTTTGTGGGCATTGGTCTTCAACACATTGTGTAAAATTTTGAGCTGTCTGTGTTTGCTACATGAGGAGAATATCGCAAAGCGCTTCTGCTGTTTCCATTGGTTTCAATGTATTTTGGCCTAAAACAAGCATTTGCTGTTTTCTCTTAAATGCAACATGGGTGAAAAACCATTTTACATCACATTTGTGGGCATTGGTCTTCAACACATTCTGTGAAATTTTTAGTTGTCTGTGTGTGCTACAAGAGGAGATATCACAAAGTATGCGCTTTTGATGTTTCCATTGGTTTCAATGCATTTTGGCCTAAAATGAGCATTTGCTGTTTTCTCTTAAATGCAACATGGGGAAAATCCATTTTACATCACATTTGTGGGCCATGGTTTTCAACACATTCTGTTAAATGTTGAGCTGTCTGTGTTTGCAACAAAAGGAGATATCACAAAGTATGCGCTTTTGTTGTTTCCATTGGTTTCAGTGCATTTTGGCCTAAAATGAGCATTTGCTGTTTTCTCTTAAATGCAACATGGGAGAAAAACCATTTCACATCACATTTGTGAGTCTTGGTCTTCAACATATTCTGTTAAATTTTGAGCTGTCTGTGCTTGCTACAAGAGTTGATTTCGCAAAGTATGCACTTTTGTTGTTTCCATTGGTTTCAATGCATTTTGGCCTAAAACCAGCATTTGTTGTTTTCTCTTAAACGCAACATGGGAGAAAAACCATTTCACATCACATTTGTTTGTCTTGGTCTTCAACACATTCTGTGAAATCTTGAGCTGTCTGTGTTTGCTACAAGAGGAGATATCACAAAGTATGCACTTTTGTTGTTTCTATTGGTTTCAATGAATTTTGGCCTAAAACGAGCATTTGCTGTTTTCTCTTAAATGCAACATGGGGAAAATCCATTTTACATCACATTTGTGGGTCTTGGTCTTCAACACATTCGGTGAAATTTTGAGCTGTCTGTGTTTGCTACAAGAGGAGATATCACAAAGTATGCACTTTTGTTGTTTCCATTGGTTTCAATGCATTTTGGCCTAAAACGAGCATTTGCTGTTTTCTCTTAAACGCAACATCGGAGAAAAATCATTTCACATCACATTTGTGGGCATTGGTCTTCAACACATTCTGTGAAACTTTGAGCAGTCTGTGTTTGCTACAACAGGAGATATCTCAAAGAATGCGCTTTTGTTGTTTCCGATGGTTTCAATGCATTTTGGCCTAAAATGAGCATTTGCTGTTTTCTCTTACATGCAAGAAGGGAGAAAAACCATTTCACATCACATTTGTGGGTCTTGGTCTTCAACACTTTCTGTTAAATCTTGAGCTGTCTGTATTTGCTACAAGAAGAGATATCACAAAGTATGCGCTTTTGTTGTTTCCATTCGTTTCAATGCATTTTGGCCTAAAACGAGCATTTACTGTTTTCTCTTAAACGCAACATGGGAGAAAAACCATTTCACATCAAAATTGTTGGCATTGGTCTTCAGCACATTCAGTGAAATTTTGAGCTGTCTGTGTTTGCTACAAGAGGAGATATCACAAAGTATGCACTTTTGTTGTTTCTATTGGTTTCAATGCATTTTGGCCTAAAACGAGCATTTGCTGTTTTCTCTTAAACGCAACATGGGAGAAAAACCATTTCACATCACATTTGTGGGTCTTGGTCTTCAACACATTCTGTGAAATCTTGAGCTGTCTGTTTGCTACAAGAGGAGATATCACAAAGTATGCACTTTTGTTGTTTCTATTTGTTTCAATGCATTTTGGCGTAAAACGAGCATTTGCTGTTGTCTCTTAAATGCAACTTTGGGAAAATCCATTTTAGATCACATTTGTGGGCCATGGTTTTCAACACATTCTGTTAAATGTTGAGCTGTCTGTATTTGCTACAAGAGGAGATATCACAAAGTATGCACTTTTGCTTTTTCCTTTGGTTTCAATGCATTTTGGCCTAAAACGAGCATTTGCTGTTTTCTCTTAAACGCAACATGGGAGAAAAACCATTTCATATCACATTTGTGGGCATTGTCTTCAACGCATTCTGTGAAGCTTTGAACTGTCTGTGCTTGCTACAAGAGGAGATATCACAAAGTTTGTGCTTTTGTTGTTTCCATTGGTTTCAATGCATTTTGGCCTAAAATGAGCATTTGCTGTTTTCTCTTAAATGCAACATGGGGAAAATCCATTTTACATCACATTTGTGGGCCATGGTTTTCAACACATTCGGTAAAATGTGGAGCTGTCTGTATTTTCTACAAGAGGAGATATCACAAAGTATGCACATTTGTTGTTTCCATTGGTTTCTATGCATTTTGGCCTAAAATGAGCATTTTCTGTTTTCTCTTAAACGCAACATGGGAGAAAAACCATTTCACATCACATTTGTGGGTCTTGGTCTTCAACACATTCTGTGAAATTTTCAGCTGTCTGTGCTTGCTTCAAGAGGAGATTTCGCAAAGTATGCACTTTTGTTGTTTCCATTGGTTTCAATGCTTTTTGGCCTAAAACGAGCATTTTCTGTTTTCTCTTAAATGCAACATGGGGAAAAACCATTTCACATCATGTTTGTGGGCATTGGTCTTCAACACATTGTGTAAAATTTTGAGCTGTCTGTGTTTGCTACATGAGGAGAATATCGCAAAGCGCTTCTGCTGTTTCCATTGGTTTCAATGTATTTTGGCCTAAAACAAGCATTTGCTGTTTTCTCTTAAATGCAACATGGGTGAAAAACCATTTTACATCACATTTGTGGGCATTGGTCTTCAACACATTCTGTGAAATTTTTAGTTGTCTGTGTGTGCTACAAGAGGAGATATCACAAAGTATGCGCTTTTGATGTTTCCATTGGTTTCAATGCATTTTGGCCTAAAATGAGCATTTGCTGTTTTCTCTTAAATGCAACATGGGGAAAATCCATTTTACATCACATTTGTGGGCCATGGTTTTCAACACATTCTGTTAAATGTTGAGCTGTCTGTGTTTGCAACAAAAGGAGATATCACAAAGTATGCGCTTTTGTTGTTTCCATTGGTTTCAGTGCATTTTGGCCTAAAATGAGCATTTGCTGTTTTCTCTTAAATGCAACATGGGAGAAAAACCATTTCACATCACATTTGTGAGTCTTGGTCTTCAACATATTCTGTTAAATTTTGAGCTGTCTGTGCTTGCTTCAAGAGGAGATTTCGCAAAGTATGCACTTTTGTTGTTTCCATTGGTTTCAATGCTTTTTGGCCTAAAACGAGCATTTTCTGTTTTCTCTTAAATGCAACATGGGGAAAAACCATTTCACATCATGTTTGTGGGCATTGGTCTTCAACACATTGTGTAAAATTTTGAGCTGTCTGTGTTTGCTACATGAGGAGAATATCGCAAAGCGCTTCTGCTGTTTCCATTGGTTTCAATGTATTTTGGCCTAAAACAAGCATTTGCTGTTTTCTCTTAAATGCAACATGGGTGAAAAACCATTTTACATCACATTTGTGGGCATTGGTCTTCAACACATTCTGTGAAATTTTTAGTTGTCTGTGTGTGCTACAAGAGGAGATATCACAAAGTATGCGCTTTTGATGTTTCCATTGGTTTCAATGCATTTTGGCCTAAAATGAGCATTTGCTGTTTTCTCTTAAATGCAACATGGGGAAAATCCATTTTACATCACATTTGTGGGCCATGGTTTTCAACACATTCTGTTAAATGTTGAGCTGTCTGTGTTTGCAACAAAAGGAGATATCACAAAGTATGCGCTTTTGTTGTTTCCATTGGTTTCAGTGCATTTTGGCCTAAAATGAGCATTTGCTGTTTTCTCTTAAACGCAACATGGGAGAAAAACCATTTCACATCACATTTGTTTGTCTTGGTCTTCAACACATTCTGTGAAATCTTGAGCTGTCTGTGTTTGCTACAAGAGGAGATATCACAAAGTATGCACTTTTGTTGTTTCTATTGGTTTCAATGAATTTTGGCCTAAAACGAGCATTTGCTGTTTTCTCTTAAATGCAACATGGGGAAAATCCATTTTAGATCACGTTTGTGGGCCATGGTTTTCAACACATTCTGTGAAATTTTGAGCTGTCTGTGTTTGCTACAAGAGGAGATATCACAAAGTATGCACTTTTTTTGTTTCCATTGGTTTCAATGCATTTTGGCCTAAAATGAGCATTTGCTGTTTTCTCTTAAATGCAACATCGGAGAAAAATCATTTCACATCACATTTGTGGGCATTGGTCTTCAACACATTCTGTGAAACTTTGAGCAGTCTGTGTTTGCTACAAGAGGAGATATCACAAAGTATGCACTTTTGTTGTTTCCATTGGTTTCAATGCATTTTGGCCTAAAACGAGCATTTGCTGTTTTCTCTTAAACGCAACATGGGAGAAAAACCATTTCACATCACATTTGTGGGTCTTGGTCTTCAACACATTCTGTGAAATCTTGAGCTGTCTGTGTTTGCTACAAGAAGAGATATCACAAAGTATGCGCTTTTGTTGTTTCTATTGGTTTCAATGCATTTTGGCGTAAAACGAGCATTTGCTGTTTTCTCTTAAATGCAACTTTGGGAAAATCCATTTTAGATCACATTTGTGGGCCATGGTTTTCAACACATTCTGTTAAATGTTGAGCTGTCTGTATTTGCTACAAGAGGAGATATCACAAAGTATGCACTTTTGCTTTTTCCTTTGGTTTCAATGCATTTTGGCCTAAAACGAGCATTTGCTGTTTTCTCTTAAACGCAACATGGGAGAAAAACCATTTCATATCACATTTGTGGGCATTGTCTTCAACGCATTCTGTGAAGCTTTGAACTGTCTGTGCGTGCTACAAGAGGAGATATCACAAAGTATGTGCTTTTGTTGTTTCCTTTGGTTTCAATGCATTTTGGCCTAAAATGAGCATTTGCTGTTTTCTCTTAAATGCAACATGGGGAAAATCCATTTTACATCACATTTGTGGGTCTTGGTCTTCAACACATTCGGTGAAATTTTGAGCTGTCTGTGTTTGCTAGAAGAGGAGATATCACAAAGTATGCACTTTTGTTGTTTCCATTGGTTTCAATGCATTTTGGCCTAAAACGAGCATTTGCTGTTTTCTCTTAAACGCAACATCGGAGAAAAATCATTTCACATCACATTTGTGGGCATTGGTCTTCAACACATTCTGTGAAACTTTGAGCAGTCTGTGTTTGCTACAACAGGAGATATCTCAAAGAATGCGCTTTTGTTGTTTCCGATGGTTTCAATGCATTTTGGCCTAAAATGAGCATTTGCTGTTTTCTCTTACATGCAAGAAGGGAGAAAAACCATTTCACATCACATTTGTGGGTCTTGGTCTTCAACACTTTCTGTTAAATCTTGAGCTGTCTGTATTTGCTACAAGAAGAGATATCACAAAGTATGCGCTTTTGTTGTTTCCATTCGTTTCAATGCATTTTGGCCTAAAACGAGCATTTGCTGTTTTCTCTTAAACGCAACATGGGAGAAAAACCATTTCACATCAAAATTGTTGGCATTGGTCTTCAGCACATTCAGTGAAATTTTGAGCTGTCTGTGTTTGCTACAAGAGGAGATATCACAAAGTATGCACTTTTGTTGTTTCTATTGGTTTCAATGCATTTTGGCCTAAAACGAGCATTTGCTGTTTTCTCTTAAACGCAACATGGGAGAAAAACCATTTCACATCACATTTGTGGGTCTTGGTCTTCAACACATTCTGTGAAATCTTGAGCTGTCTGTTTGCTACAAGAGGAGATATCACAAAGTATGCACTTTTGTTGTTTCTATTTGTTTCAATGCATTTTGGCGTAAAACGAGCATTTGCTGTTGTCTCTTAAATGCAACTTTGGGAAAATCCATTTTAGATCACATTTGTGGGCCATGGTTTTCAACACATTCTGTTAAATGTTGAGCTGTCTGTATTTGCTACAAGAGGAGATATCACAAAGTATGCACTTTTGCTTTTTCCTTTGGTTTCAATGCATTTTGGCCTAAAACGAGCATTTGCTGTTTTCTCTTAAACGCAACATGGGAGAAAAACCATTTCATATCACATTTGTGGGCCATGGTTTTCAACACATTCTGTTAAATGTTGAGCTGTCTGTGTTTGCAACAAAAGGAGATATCACAAAGTATGCGCTTTTGTTGTTTCCATTGGTTTCAGTGCATTTTGGCCTAAAATGAGCATTTGCTGTTTTCTCTTAAACGCAACATGGGAGAAAAACCATTTCACATCACATTTGTTTGTCTTGGTCTTCAACACATTCTGTGAAATCTTGAGCTGTCTGTGTTTGCTACAAGAGGAGATATCACAAAGTATGCACTTTTGTTGTTTCTATTGGTTTCAATGAATTTTGGCCTAAAACGAGCATTTGCTGTTTTCTCTTAAATGCAACATGGGGAAAATCCATTTTAGATCACGTTTGTGGGCCATGGTTTTCAACACATTCTGTGAAATTTTGAGCTGTCTGTGTTTGCTACAAGAGGAGATATCACAAAGTATGCACTTTTTTTGTTTCCATTGGTTTCAATGCATTTTGGCCTAAAATGAGCATTTGCTGTTTTCTCTTAAATGCAACATCGGAGAAAAATCATTTCACATCACATTTGTGGGCATTGGTCTTCAACACATTCTGTGAAACTTTGAGCAGTCTGTGTTTGCTACAAGAGGAGATATCACAAAGTATGCACTTTTGTTGTTTCCATTGGTTTCAATGCATTTTGGCCTAAAACGAGCATTTGCTGTTTTCTCTTAAACGCAACATGGGAGAAAAACCATTTCACATCACATTTGTGGGTCTTGGTCTTCAACACATTCTGTGAAATCTTGAGCTGTCTGTGTTTGCTACAAGAAGAGATATCACAAAGTATGCGCTTTTGTTGTTTCTATTGGTTTCAATGCATTTTGGCGTAAAACGAGCATTTGCTGTTTTCTCTTAAATGCAACTTTGGGAAAATCCATTTTAGATCACATTTGTGGGCCATGGTTTTCAACACATTCTGTTAAATGTTGAGCTGTCTGTATTTGCTACAAGAGGAGATATCACAAAGTATGCACTTTTGCTTTTTCCTTTGGTTTCAATGCATTTTGGCCTAAAACGAGCATTTGCTGTTTTCTCTTAAACGCAACATGGGAGAAAAACCATTTCATATCACATTTGTGGGCATTGTCTTCAACGCATTCTGTGAAGCTTTGAACTGTCTGTGCGTGCTACAAGAGGAGATATCACAAAGTATGTGCTTTTGTTGTTTCCTTTGGTTTCAATGCATTTTGGCCTAAAATGAGCATTTGCTGTTTTCTCTTAAATGCAACATGGGGAAAATCCATTTTACATCACATTTGTGGGTCTTGGTCTTCAACACATTCGGTGAAATTTTGAGCTGTCTGTGTTTGCTAGAAGAGGAGATATCACAAAGTATGCACTTTTGTTGTTTCCATTGGTTTCAATGCATTTTGGCCTAAAACGAGCATTTGCTGTTTTCTCTTAAACGCAACATCGGAGAAAAATCATTTCACATCACATTTGTGGGCATTGGTCTTCAACACATTCTGTGAAACTTTGAGCAGTCTGTGTTTGCTACAACAGGAGATATCTCAAAGAATGCGCTTTTGTTGTTTCCGATGGTTTCAATGCATTTTGGCCTAAAATGAGCATTTGCTGTTTTCTCTTACATGCAAGAAGGGAGAAAAACCATTTCACATCACATTTGTGGGTCTTGGTCTTCAACACTTTCTGTTAAATCTTGAGCTGTCTGTATTTGCTACAAGAAGAGATATCACAAAGTATGCGCTTTTGTTGTTTCCATTCGTTTCAATGCATTTTGGCCTAAAACGAGCATTTGCTGTTTTCTCTTAAACGCAACATGGGAGAAAAACCATTTCACATCAAAATTGTTGGCATTGGTCTTCAGCACATTCAGTGAAATTTTGAGCTGTCTGTGTTTGCTACAAGAGGAGATATCACAAAGTATGCACTTTTGTTGTTTCTATTGGTTTCAATGCATTTTGGCCTAAAACGAGCATTTGCTGTTTTCTCTTAAACGCAACATGGGAGAAAAACCATTTCACATCACATTTGTGGGTCTTGGTCTTCAACACATTCTGTGAAATCTTGAGCTGTCTGTTTGCTACAAGAGGAGATATCACAAAGTATGCACTTTTGTTGTTTCTATTTGTTTCAATGCATTTTGGCGTAAAACGAGCATTTGCTGTTGTCTCTTAAATGCAACTTTGGGAAAATCCATTTTAGATCACATTTGTGGGCCATGGTTTTCAACACATTCTGTTAAATGTTGAGCTGTCTGTATTTGCTACAAGAGGAGATATCACAAAGTATGCACTTTTGCTTTTTCCTTTGGTTTCAATGCATTTTGGCCTAAAACGAGCATTTGCTGTTTTCTCTTAAATGCAACATGGGGAAAATCCATTTTACATCACATTTGTGGGCCATGGTTTTCAACACATTCGGTAAAATGTGGAGCTGTCTGTATTTTCTACAAGAGGAGATATCACAAAGTATGCACATTTGTTGTTTCCATTGGTTTCTATGCATTTTGGCCTAAAACGAGCATTTTCTGTTTTCTCTTAAACGCAACATGGGAGAAAAACCATTTCACATCACATTTGTGGGTCTTGGTCTTCAACACATTCTGTGAAATTTTGAGCTGTCTGTGCTTGCTTCAAGAGGAGATTTCGCAAAGTATGCACTTTTGTTGTTTCCATTGGTTTCAATGCTTTTTGGCCTAAAACGAGCATTTTCTGTTTTCTCTTAAATGCAACATGGGGAAAAACCATTTCACATCATGTTTGTGGGCATTGGTCTTCAACACATTGTGTAAAATTTTGAGCTGTCTGTGTTTGCTACATGAGGAGAATATCGCAAAGCGCTTCTGCTGTTTCCATTGGTTTCAATGTATTTTGGCCTAAAACAAGCATTTGCTGTTTTCTCTTAAATGCAACATGGGTGAAAAACCATTTTACATCACATTTGTGGGCATTGGTCTTCAACACATTCTGTGAAATTTTTAGTTGTCTGTGTGTGCTACAAGAGGAGATATCACAAAGTATGCGCTTTTGATGTTTCCATTGGTTTCAATGCATTTTGGCCTAAAATGAGCATTTGCTGTTTTCTCTTAAATGCAACATGGGGAAAATCCATTTTACATCACATTTGTGGGCCATGGTTTTCAACACATTCTGTTAAATGTTGAGCTGTCTGTGTTTGCAACAAAAGGAGATATCACAAAGTATGCGCTTTTGTTGTTTCCATTGGTTTCAGTGCATTTTGGCCTAAAATGAGCATTTGCTGTTTTCTCTTAAATGCAACATGGGAGAAAAACCATTTCACATCACATTTGTGAGTCTTGGTCTTCAACATATTCTGTTAAATTTTGAGCTGTCTGTGCTTGCTACAAGAGTTGATTTCGCAAAGTATGCACTTTTGTTGTTTCCATTGGTTTCAATGCATTTTGGCCTAAAACCAGCATTTGTTGTTTTCTCTTAAACGCAACATGGGAGAAAAACCATTTCACATCACATTTGTTTGTCTTGGTCTTCAACACATTCTGTGAAATCTTGAGCTGTCTGTGTTTGCTACAAGAGGAGATATCACAAAGTATGCACTTTTGTTGTTTCTATTGGTTTCAATGAATTTTGGCCTAAAACGAGCATTTGCTGTTTTCTCTTAAATGCAACATGGGGAAAATCCATTTTAGATCACGTTTGTGGGCCATGGTTTTCAACACATTCTGTGAAATTTTGAGCTGTCTGTGTTTGCTACAAGAGGAGATATCACAAAGTATGCACTTTTTTTGTTTCCATTGGTTTCAATGCATTTTGGCCTAAAATGAGCATTTGCTGTTTTCTCTTAAATGCAACATCGGAGAAAAATCATTTCACATCACATTTGTGGGCATTGGTCTTCAACACATTCTGTGAAACTTTGAGCAGTCTGTGTTTGCTACAAGAGGAGATATCACAAAGTATGCACTTTTGTTGTTTCCATTGGTTTCAATGCATTTTGGCCTAAAACGAGCATTTGCTGTTTTCTCTTAAACGCAACATGGGAGAAAAACCATTTCACATCACATTTGTGGGTCTTGGTCTTCAACACATTCTGTGAAATCTTGAGCTGTCTGTGTTTGCTACAAGAAGAGATATCACAAAGTATGCGCTTTTGTTGTTTCTATTTGTTTCAATGCATTTTGGCGTAAAACGAGCATTTGCTGTTTTCTCTTAAATGCAACTTTGGGAAAATCCATTTTAGATCACATTTGTGGGCCATGGTTTTCAACACATTCTGTTAAATGTTGAGCTGTCTGTATTTGCTACAAGAGGAGATATCACAAAGTATGCACTTTTGCTTTTTCCTTTGGTTTCAATGCATTTTGGCCTAAAACGAGCATTTGCTGTTTTCTCTTAAACGCAACATGGGAGAAAAACCATTTCATATCACATTTGTGGGCATTGTCTTCAACGCATTCTGTGAAGCTTTGAACTGTCTGTGCGTGCTACAAGAGGAGATATCACAAAGTATGTGCTTTTGTTGTTTCCTTTGGTTTCAATGCATTTTGGCCTAAAATGAGCATTTGCTGTTTTCTCTTAAATGCAACATGGGGAAAATCCATTTTACATCACATTTGTGGGTCTTGGTCTTCAACACATTCAGTGAAATTTTGAGCTGTCTGTGTTTGCTACAAGAGGAGATATCACAAAGTATGCACTTTTGTTGTTTCCATTGGTTTCAATGCATTTTGGCCTAAAACGAGCATTTGCTGTTTTCTCTTAAACGCAACATCGGAGAAAAATCATTTCACATCACATTTGTGGGCATTGGTCTTCAACACATTCTGTGAAACTTTGAGCAGTCTGTGTTTGCTACAACAGGAGATATCTCAAATAATGCGCTTTTGTTGTTTCCGATGGTTTCAATGCATTTTGGCCTAAAATGAGCATTTGCTGTTTTCTCTTACATGCAAGAAGGGAGAAAAACCATTTCACATCACATTTGTGGGTCTTGGTCTTCAACACTTTCTGTTAAATCTTGAGCTGTCTGTGTTTGCTACAAGAGGAGATATCACAAAGTATGCACTTTTGTTGTTTCTATTGGTTTCAATGAATTTTGGCCTAAAACGAGCATTTGCTGTTTTCTCTTAAATGCAACATGGGGAAAATCCATTTTAGATCACGTTTGTGGGCCATGGTTTTCAACACATTCTGTGAAATTTTGAGCTGTCTGTGTTTGCTACAAGAGGAGATATCACAAAGTATGCACTTTTTTTGTTTCCATTGGTTTCAATGCATTTTGGCCTAAAATGAGCATTTGCTGTTTTCTCTTAAATGCAACATCGGAGAAAAATCATTTCACATCACATTTGTGGGCATTGGTCTTCAACACATTCTGTGAAACTTTGAGCAGTCTGTGTTTGCTACAAGAGGAGATATCACAAAGTATGCACTTTTGTTGTTTCCATTGGTTTCAATGCATTTTGGCCTAAAACGAGCATTTGCTGTTTTCTCTTAAACGCAACATGGGAGAAAAACCATTTCACATCACATTTGTGGGTCTTGGTCTTCAACACATTCTGTGAAATCTTGAGCTGTCTGTGTTTGCTACAAGAAGAGATATCACAAAGTATGCGCTTTTGTTGTTTCTATTGGTTTCAATGCATTTTGGCGTAAAACGAGCATTTGCTGTTTTCTCTTAAATGCAACTTTGGGAAAATCCATTTTAGATCACATTTGTGGGCCATGGTTTTCAACACATTCTGTTAAATGTTGAGCTGTCTGTATTTGCTACAAGAGGAGATATCACAAAGTATGCACTTTTGCTTTTTCCTTTGGTTTCAATGCAATTTGGCCTAAAACGAGCATTTGCTGTTTTCTCTTAAACGCAACATGGGAGAAAAACCATTTCATATCACATTTGTGGGCATTGTCTTCAACGCATTCTGTGAAGCTTTGAACTGTCTGTGCGTGCTACAAGAGGAGATATCACAAAGTATGTGCTTTTGTTGTTTCCTTTGGTTTCAATGCATTTTGGCCTAAAATGAGCATTTGCTGTTTTCTCTTAAATGCAACATGGGGAAAATCCATTTTACATCACATTTGTGGGTCTTGGTCTTCAACACATTCGGTGAAATTTTGAGCTGTCTGTGTTTGCTACAAGAGGAGATATCACAAAGTATGCACTTTTGTTGTTTCCATTGGTTTCAATGCATTTTGGCCTAAAACGAGCATTTGCTGTTTTCTCTTAAATGCAACATCGGAGAAAAATCATTTCACATCACATTTGTGGGCATTGGTCTTCAACACATTCTGTGAAACTTTGAGCAGTCTGTGTTAGCTACAACAGGAGATATCTCAAAGAATGCGCTTTTGTTGTTTCCGATGGTTTCAATGCATTTTGGCCTAAAATGAGCATTTGCTGTTTTCTCTTACATGCAAGAAGGGAGAAAAACCATTTCACATCACATTTGTGGGTCTTGGTCTTCAACACTTTCTGTTAAATCTTGAGCTGTCTGTATTTGCTACAAGAAGAGATATCACAAAGTATGCGCTTTTGTTGTTTCCATTCGTTTCAATGCATTTTGGCCTAAAACGAGCATTTGCTGTTTTCTCTTAAACGCAACATGGGAGAAAAACCATTTCACATCAAAATTGTTGGCATTGGTCTTCAGCACATTCAGTGAAATTTTGAGCTGTCTGTGTTTGCTACAAGAGGAGATATCACAAAGTATGCACTTTTGTTGTTTCTATTGGTTTCAATGCATTTTGGCCTAAAACGAGCATTTGCTGTTTTCTCTTAAACGCAACATGGGAGAAAAACCATTTCACATCACATTTGTGGGTCTTGGTCTTCAACACATTCTGTGAAATCTTGAGCTGTCTGTTTGCTACAAGAGGAGATATCACAAAGTATGCACTTTTGTTGTTTCTATTTGTTTCAATGCATTTTGGCGTAAAACGAGCATTTGCTGTTGTCTCTTAAATGCAACTTTGGGAAAATCCATTTTAGATCACATTTGTGGGCCATGGTTTTCAACACATTCTGTTAAATGTTGAGCTGTCTGTATTTGCTACAAGAGGAGATATCACAAAGTATGCACTTTTGCTTTTTCCTTTGGTTTCAATGCATTTTGGCCTAAAACGAGCATTTGCTGTTTTCTCTTAAACGCAACATGGGAGAAAAACCATTTCATATCACATTTGTGGGCATTGTCTTCAACGCATTCTGTGAAGCTTTGAACTGTCTGTGCTTGCTACAAGAGGAGATATCACAAAGTTTGTGCTTTTGTTGTTTCCATTGGTTTCAATGCATTTTGGCCTAAAATGAGCATTTGCTGTTTTCTCTTAAATGCAACATGGGGAAAATCCATTTTACATCACATTTGTGGGCCATGGTTTTCAACACATTCGGTAAAATGTGGAGCTGTCTGTATTTTCTACAAGAGGAGATATCACAAAGTATGCACATTTGTTGTTTCCATTGGTTTCTATGCATTTTGGCCTAAAACGAGCATTTTCTGTTTTCTCTTAAACGCAACATGGGAGAAAAACCATTTCACATCACATTTGTGGGTCTTGGTCTTCAACACATTCTGTGAAATTTTGAGCTGTCTGTGCTTGCTTCAAGAGGAGATTTCGCAAAGTATGCACTTTTGTTGTTTCCATTGGTTTCAATGCTTTTTGGCCTAAAACGAGCATTTTCTGTTTTCTCTTAAATGCAACATGGGGAAAAACCATTTCACATCATGTTTGTGGGCATTGGTCTTCAACACATTGTGTAAAATTTTGAGCTGTCTGTGTTTGCTACATGAGGAGAATATCGCAAAGCGCTTCTGCTGTTTCCATTGGTTTCAATGTATTTTGGCCTAAAACAAGCATTTGCTGTTTTCTCTTAAATGCAACATGGGTGAAAAACCATTTTACATCACATTTGTGGGCACTGGTCTTCAACACATTCTGTGAAATTTTTAGTTGTCTGTGTGTGCTACAAGAGGAGATATCACAAAGTATGCGCTTTTGATGTTTCCATTGGTTTCAATGCATTTTGGCCTAAAATGAGCATTTGCTGTTTTCTCTTAAATGCAACATGGGGAAAATCCATTTTACATCACATTTGTGGGCCATGGTTTTCAACACATTCTGTTAAATGTTGAGCTGTCTGTGTTTGCAACAAAAGGAGATATCACAAAGTATGCGCTTTTGTTGTTTCCATTGGTTTCAGTGCATTTTGGCCTAAAATGAGCATTTGCTGTTTTCTCTTAAATGCAACATGGGAGAAAAACCATTTCACATCACATTTGTGAGTCTTGGTCTTCAACATATTCTGTTAAATTTTGAGCTGTCTGTGCTTGCTACAAGAGTTGATTTCGCAAAGTATGCACTTTTGTTGTTTCCATTGGTTTCAATGCATTTTGGCCTAAAACCAGCATTTGTTGTTTTCTCTTAAACGCAACATGGGAGAAAAACCATTTCACATCACATTTGTTTGTCTTGGTCTTCAACACATTCTGTGAAATCTTGAGCTGTCTGTGTTTGCTACAAGAGGAGATATCACAAAGTATGCACTTTTGTTGTTTCTATTGGTTTCAATGAATTTTGGCCTAAAACGAGCATTTGCTGTTTTCTCTTAAATGCAACATGGGGAAAATCCATTTTAGATCACGTTTGTGGGCCATGGTTTTCAACACATTCTGTGAAATTTTGAGCTGTCTGTGTTTGCTACAAGAGGAGATATCACAAAGTATGCACTTTTTTTGTTTCCATTGGTTTCAATGCATTTTGGCCTAAAATGAGCATTTGCTGTTTTCTCTTAAATGCAACATCGGAGAAAAATCATTTCACATCACATTTGTGGGCATTGGTCTTCAACACATTCTGTGAAACTTTGAGCAGTCTGTGTTTGCTACAAGAGGAGATATCACAAAGTATGCACTTTTGTTGTTTCCATTGGTTTCAATGCATTTTGGCCTAAAACGAGCATTTGCTGTTTTCTCTTAAACGCAACATGGGAGAAAAACCATTTCACATCACATTTGTGGGTCTTGGTCTTCAACACATTCTGTGAAATCTTGAGCTGTCTGTGTTTGCTACAAGAAGAGATATCACAAAGTATGCGCTTTTGTTGTTTCTATTGGTTTCAATGCATTTTGGCGTAAAACGAGCATTTGCTGTTTTCTCTTAAATGCAACTTTGGGAAAATCCATTTTAGATCACATTTGTGGGCCATGGTTTTCAACACATTCTGTTAAATGTTGAGCTGTCTGTATTTGCTACAAGAGGAGATATCACAAAGTATGCACTTTTGCTTTTTCCTTTGGTTTCAATGCATTTTGGCCTAAAACGAGCATTTGCTGTTTTCTCTTAAACGCAACATGGGAGAAAAACCATTTCATATCACATTTGTGGGCATTGTCTTCAACGCATTCTGTGAAGCTTTGAACTGTCTGTGCGTGCTACAAGAGGAGATATCACAAAGTATGTGCTTTTGTTGTTTCCTTTGGTTTTAATGCATTTTGGCCTAAAATGAGCATTTGCTGTTTTCTCTTAAATGCAACATGGGGAAATTCCATTTTACATCACATTTGTGGGTCTTGGTCTTCAACACATTCAGTGAAATTTTGAGCTGTCTGTGTTTGCTACAAGAGGAGATATCACAAAGTATGCACTTTTGTTGTTTCCATTGGTTTCAATGCATTTTGGCCTAAAACGAGCATTTGCTGTTTTCTCTTAAACGCAACATCGGAGAAAAATCATTTCACATCACATTTGTGGGCATTGGTCTTCAACACATTCTGTGAAACTTTGAGCAGTCTGTGTTTGCTACAACAGGAGATATCTCAAAGAATGCGCTTTTGTTGTTTCCGATGGTTTCAATGCATTTTGGCCTAAAATGAGCATTTGCTGTTTTCTCTTACATGCAAGAAGGGAGAAAAACCATTTCACATCACATTTGTGGGTCTTGGTCTTCAACACTTTCTGTTAAATCTTGAGCTGTCTGTGTTTGCTACAAGAGGAGATATCACAAAGTATGCACTTTTGTTGTTTCTATTGGTTTCAATGAATTTTGGCCTAAAACGAGCATTTGCTGTTTTCTCTTAAATGCAACATGGGGAAAATCCATTTTAGATCACGTTTGTGGGCCATGGTTTTCAACACATTCTGTGAAATTTTGAGCTGTCTGTGTTTGCTACAAGAGGAGATATCACAAAGTATGCACTTTTTTTGTTTCCATTGGTTTCAATGCATTTTGGCCTAAAATGAGCATTTGCTGTTTTCTCTTAAATGCAACATCGGAGAAAAATCATTTCACATCACATTTGTGGGCATTGGTCTTCAACACATTCTGTGAAACTTTGAGCAGTCTGTGTTTGCTACAAGAGGAGATATCACAAAGTATGCACTTTTGTTGTTTCCATTGGTTTCAATGCATTTTGGCCTAAAACGAGCATTTGCTGTTTTCTCTTAAACGCAACATGGGAGAAAAACCATTTCACATCACATTTGTGGGTCTTGGTCTTCAACACATTCTGTGAAATCTTGAGCTGTCTGTGTTTGCTACAAGAAGAGATATCACAAAGTATGCGCTTTTGTTGTTTCTATTGGTTTCAATGCATTTTGGCGTAAAACGAGCATTTGCTGTTTTCTCTTAAATGCAACTTTGGGAAAATCCATTTTAGATCACATTTGTGGGCCATGGTTTTCAACACATTCTGTTAAATGTTGAGCTGTCTGTATTTGCTACAAGAGGAGATATCACAAAGTATGCACTTTTGCTTTTTCCTTTGGTTTCAATGCATTTTGGCCTAAAACGAGCATTTGCTGTTTTCTCTTAAACGCAACATGGGAGAAAAACCATTTCATATCACATTTGTGGGCATTGTCTTCAACGCATTCTGTGAAGCTTTGAACTGTCTGTGCGTGCTACAAGAGGAGATATCACAAAGTATGTGCTTTTGTTGTTTCCTTTGGTTTCAATGCATTTTGGCCTAAAATGAGCATTTGCTGTTTTCTCTTAAATGCAACATGGGGAAAATCCATTTTACATCACATTTGTGGGTCTTGGTCTTCAACACATTCGGTGAAATTTTGAGCTGTCTGTGTTTGCTACAAGAGGAGATATCACAAAGTATGCACTTTTGTTGTTTCCATTGGTTTCAATGCATTTTGGCCTAAAACGAGCATTTGCTGTTTTCTCTTAAACGCAACATCGGAGAAAAATCATTTCACATCACATTTGTGGGCATTGGTCTTCAACACATTCTGTGAAACTTTGAGCAGTCTGTGTTTGCTACAACAGGAGATATCTCAAAGAATGCGCTTTTGTTGTTTCCGATGGTTTCAATGCATTTTGGCCTAAAATGAGCATTTGCTGTTTTCTCTTACATGCAAGAAGGGAGAAAAACCATTTCACATCACATTTGTGGGTCTTGGTCTTCAACACTTTCTGTTAAATCTTGAGCTGTCTGTATTTGCTACAAGAAGAGATATCACAAAGTATGCGCTTTTGTTGTTTCCATTCGTTTCAATGCATTTTGGCCTAAAACGAGCATTTGCTGTTTTCTCTTAAACGCAACATGGGAGAAAAACCATTTCACATCAAAATTGTTGGCATTGGTCTTCAGCACATTCAGTGAAATTTTGAGCTGTCTGTGTTTGCTACAAGAGGAGATATCACAAAGTATGCACTTTTGTTGTTTCTATTGGTTTCAATGCATTTTGGCCTAAAACGAGCATTTGCTGTTTTCTCTTAAACGCAACATGGGAGAAAAACCATTTCACATCACATTTGTGGGTCTTGGTCTTCAACACATTCTGTGAAATCTTGAGCTGTCTGTTTGCTACAAGAGGAGATATCACAAAGTATGCACTTTTGTTGTTTCTATTTGTTTCAATGCATTTTGGCGTAAAACGAGCATTTGCTGTTGTCTCTTAAATGCAACTTTGGGAAAATCCATTTTAGATCACATTTGTGGGCCATGGTTTTCAACACATTCTGTTAAATGTTGAGCTGTCTGTATTTGCTACAAGAGGAGATATCACAAAGTATGCACTTTTGCTTTTTCCTTTGGTTTCAATGCATTTTGGCCTAAAACGAGCATTTGCTGTTTTCTCTTAAACGCAACATGGGAGAAAAACCATTTCATATCACATTTGTGGGCATTGTCTTCAACGCATTCTGTGAAGCTTTGAACTGTCTGTGCTTGCTACAAGAGGAGATATCACAAAGTTTGTGCTTTTGTTGTTTCCATTGGTTTCAATGCATTTTGGCCTAAAATGAGCATTTGCTGTTTTCTCTTAAATGCAACATGGGGAAAATCCATTTTACATCACATTTGTGGGCCATGGTTTTCAACACATTCGGTAAAATGTGGAGCTGTCTGTATTTTCTACAAGAGGAGATATCACAAAGTATGCACATTTGTTGTTTCCATTGGTTTCTATGCATTTTGGCCTAAAACGAGCATTTTCTGTTTTCTCTTAAACGCAACATGGGAGAAAAACCATTTCACATCACATTTGTGGGTCTTGGTCTTCAACACATTCTGTGAAATTTTGAGCTGTCTGTGCTTGCTTCAAGAGGAGATTTCGCAAAGTATGCACTTTTGTTGTTTCCATTGGTTTCAATGCTTTTTGGCCTAAAACGAGCATTTTCTGTTTTCTCTTAAATGCAACATGGGGAAAAACCATTTCACATCATGTTTGTGGGCATTGGTCTTCAACACATTGTGTAAAATTTTGAGCTGTCTGTGTTTGCTACATGAGGAGAATATCGCAAAGCGCTTCTGCTGTTTCCATTGGTTTCAATGTATTTTGGCCTAAAACAAGCATTTGCTGTTTTCTCTTAAATGCAACATGGGTGAAAAACCATTTTACATCACATTTGTGGGCATTGGTCTTCAACACATTCTGTGAAATTTTTAGTTGTCTGTGTGTGCTACAAGAGGAGATATCACAAAGTATGCGCTTTTGATGTTTCCATTGGTTTCAATGCATTTTGGCCTAAAATGAGCATTTGCTGTTTTCTCTTAAATGCAACATGGGGAAAATCCATTTTACATCACATTTGTGGGCCATGGTTTTCAACACATTCTGTTAAATGTTGAGCTGTCTGTGTTTGCAACAAAAGGAGATATCACAAAGTATGCGCTTTTGTTGTTTCCATTGGTTTCAGTGCATTTTGGCCTAAAATGAGCATTTGCT
Source organism: Taudactylus pleione (assembly GCA_031769625.1). NCBI lineage: Eukaryota > Metazoa > Chordata > Amphibia > Anura > Myobatrachidae > Taudactylus > Taudactylus pleione. Next base: position 7,592,573 of record JAUIMM010000975.1, read on the forward strand.
GTTTTCTCTTAAATGCAACATGGGAGAAAAACCATTTCACATCACATTTGTGAGTCTTGGTCTTCAACATATTCTGTTAAATTTTGAGCTGTCTGTGCTTGCTACAAGAGTTGATTTCGCAAAGTATGCACTTTTGTTGTTTCCATTGGTTTCAATGCATTTTGGCCTAAAACCAGCATTTGTTGTTTTCTCTTAAACGCAACATGGGAGAAAAACCATTTCACATCACATTTGTTTGTCTTGGTCTTCAACACATTCTGTGAAATCTTGAGCTGTCTGTGTTTGCTACAAGAGGAGATATCACAAAGTATGCACTTTTGTTGTTTCTATTGGTTTCAATGAATTTTGGCCTAAAACGAGCATTTGCTGTTTTCTCTTAAATGCAACATGGGGAAAATCCATTTTAGATCACGTTTGTGGGCCATGGTTTTCAACACATTCTGTGAAATTTTGAGCTGTCTGTGTTTGCTACAAGAGGAGATATCACAAAGTATGCACTTTTTTTGTTTCCATTGGTTTCAATGCATTTTGGCCTAAAATGAGCATTTGCTGTTTTCTCTTAAATGCAACATCGGAGAAAAATCATTTCACATCACATTTGTGGGCATTGGTCTTCAACACATTCTGTGAAACTTTGAGCAGTCTGTGTTTGCTACAAGAGGAGATATCACAAAGTATGCACTTTTGTTGTTTCCATTGGTTTCAATGCATTTTGGCCTAAAACGAGCATTTGCTGTTTTCTCTTAAACGCAACATGGGAGAAAAACCATTTCACATCACATTTGTGGGTCTTGGTCTTCAACACATTCTGTGAAATCTTGAGCTGTCTGTGTTTGCTACAAGAAGAGATATCACAAAGTATGCGCTTTTGTTGTTTCTATTGGTTTCAATGCATTTTGGCGTAAAACGAGCATTTGCTGTTTTCTCTTAAATGCAACTTTGGGAAAATCCATTTTAGATCACATTTGTGGGCCATGGTTTTCAACACATTCTGTTAAATGTTGAGCTGTCTGTATTTGCTACAAGAGGAGATATCACAAAGTATGCACTTTTGCTTTTTCCTTTGGTTTCAATGCATTTTGGCCTAAAACGAGCATTTGCTGTTTTCTCTTAAACGCAACATGGGAGAAAAACCATTTCATATCACATTTGTGGGCATTGTCTTCAACGCATTCTGTGAAGCTTTGAACTGTCTGTGCGTGCTACAAGAGGAGATATCACAAAGTATGTGCTTTTGTTGTTTCCTTTGGTTTCAATGCATTTTGGCCTAAAATGAGCATTTGCTGTTTTCTCTTAAATGCAACATGGGGAAAATCCATTTTACATCACATTTGTGGGTCTTGGTCTTCAACACATTCAGTGAAATTTTGAGCTGTCTGTGTTTGCTACAAGAGGAGATATCACAAAGTATGCACTTTTTTTGTTTCCATTGGTTTCAATGCATTTTGGCCTAAAACGAGCATTTGCTGTTTTCTCTTAAACGCAACATCGGAGAAAAATCATTTCACATCACATTTGTGGGCATTGGTCTTCAACACATTCTGTGAAACTTTGAGCAGTCTGTGTTTGCTACAACAGGAGATATCTCAAAGAATGCGCTTTTGTTGTTTCCGATGGTTTCAATGCATTTTGGCCTAAAATGAGCATTTGCTGTTTTCTCTTACATGCAAGAAGGGAGAAAAACCATTTCACATCACATTTGTGGGTCTTGGTCTTCAACACTTTCTGTTAAATCTTGAGCTGTCTGTATTTGCTACAAGAAGAGATATCACAAAGTATGCGCTTTTGTTGTTTCCATTCGTTTCAATGCATTTTGGCCTAAAACGAGCATTTGCTGTTTTCTCTTAAACGCAACATGGGAGAAAAACCATTTCACATCAAAATTGTTGGCATTGGTCTTCAGCACATTCAGTGAAATTTTGAGCTGTCTGTGTTTGCTACAAGAGGAGATATCACAAAGTATGCACTTTTGTTGTTTCTATTGGTTTCAATGCATTTTGGCCTAAAACGAGCATTTGCTGTTTTCTCTTAAACGCAACATGGGAGAAAAACCATTTCACATCACATTTGTGGGTCTTGGTCTTCAACACATTCTGTGAAATCTTGAGCTGTCTGTTTGCTACAAGAGGAGATATCACAAAGTATGCACTTTTGTTGTTTCTATTTGTTTCAATGCATTTTGGCGTAAAACGAGCATTTGCTGTTGTCTCTTAAATGCAACTTTGGGAAAATCCATTTTAGATCACATTTGTGGGCCATGGTTTTCAACACATTCTGTTAAATGTTGAGCTGTCTGTATTTGCTACAAGAGGAGATATCACAAAGTATGCACATTTGTTGTTTCCATTGGTTTCTATGCATTTTGGCCTAAAACGAGCATTTTCTGTTTTCTCTTAAACGCAACATGGGAGAAAAACCATTTCACATCACATTTGTGGGTCTTGGTCTTCAACACATTCTGTGAAATTTTGAGCTCTCTGTGCTTGCTACAAGAGGAGATTTCGCAAAGTATGCACTTTTGTTGTTTCCATTGGTTTCAATGCTTTTTGGCCTAAAACGAGCATTTTCTGTTTTCTCTTAAATGCAACATGGGGAAAAACCTTTTCACATCATGTTTGTGGGCATTGGTCTTCAACACATTGTGTAAAATTTTGAGCTGTCTGTGTTTGCTACATGAGGAGAATATCGCAAAGCGCTTCTGCTGTTTCCATTGGTTTCAATGTATTTTGGCCTAAAACAAGCATTTGCTGTTTTCTCTTAAACGCAACATGGGAGAAAATCCATTTCACATCACATTTGTGGGTCTTGGTCTTCAACACATTCTGTGAAATCTTGAGCTGTCTGTTTGCTACAAGAGGAGATATCACAAAGTATGCGCTTTTGTTGTTTCTATTTGTTTCAATGCATTTTGGCGTAAAACATGCATTTGCTGTTTTCTCTTAAATGCAACTTTGGGAAAATCCATTTTAGATCACATTTGTGGGCCATGGTTTTCAACACATTCTGTTAAATGTTGAGCTGTCTGTATTTGCTACAAGAGGAGATATCACAAAGTATGCACTTTTGCTGGTTCCATTGGTTTCAATGCATTTTGGCCTAAAATGAGCATTTGCTGTTTTCTCTTAAACACAACATGGGAGAAAAACCATTTCATATCACATTTGTGGGCATTGTCTTCAATGCATTCTGTGAAGCTTTGAACTGTCTGTGCTTGCTACAAGAGGAGATATCACAAAGTTTGTGCTTTTGTTGTTTCCATTGGTTTCAATGCATTTTGGCCTAAAATGAGCATTTGCTGTTTTCTCTTAAATGCAACATGGGGAAAATCCATTTTACATCACATTTGTGGGCCATGGTTTTCAACACATTCGGTAAAATGTGGAGCTGTCTGTATTTTCTACAAGAGGAGATATCACAAAGTATGCACATTTGTTGTTTCCATTGGTTTCTATGCATTTTGGCCTAAAACGAGCATTTTCTGTTTTCTCTTAAACGCAACATGGGAGAAAAACCATTTCACATCACATTTGTGGGTCTTGGTCTTCAACACATTCTGTGAAATTTTGAGCTGTCTGTGCTTGCTACAAGAGGAGATTTCGCAAAGTATGCACTTTTGTTGTTTCCATTGGTTTCAATGCTTTTTGGCCTAAAACGAGCATTTTCTGTTTTCTCTTAAATGCAACATGGGGAAAAACCATTTCACATCATGTTTGTGGACATTGGTCTTCAACACATTGTGTAAAATTTTGAGCTGTCTGTGTTTGCTACATGAGGAGAATATCGCAAAGCGCTTCTGCTGTTTCCATTGGTTTCAATGTATTTTGGCCTAAAACAAGCATTTGCTGTTTTCTCTTAAATGCAACATGGGGAAAATCCATTTTACATCACATTTGTGTATCTTGGTCTTCAACACATTCTGTGAAACTTTGAGCAGTCTGTGTTTGCTACAAGAGGAGATATCTCAAAGAATGCGCTTTTGTTGTTTCCATTGGTTTCAATGCATTTTGGCCTAAAACGAGCATTTGCTGTTTTCTCTTACATGCAAGAAGGGAGAAAAACCATTTCACATCACATTTGTGGGTCTTGGTCTTCAACACTTTCTGTTAAATCTTGAGCTGTCTGTATTTTCTACAAGAAGAGATATCACAAAGTATGCGCTTTTGTTGTTTCCATTCGTTTCAATGCATTTTTGCCTAAAACGAGCATTTGCTGTTTTCTCTTAAATGCAACATGGGAGAAAAACCATTTCACATCAAAATTGCTGGCATTGGTCTTCAGCACATTCAGTGAAATTTTGAGCTGTCTGTGTTTGCTACAAGAGGAGATATCACAAAGTATGCACTTTTGTTGTTTCCATTGGTTTCAATGCATTTGGGCCTAAAACGAGTATTTGCTGTTTTCTCTTAAATGAAACATGGGAAAAAAACCATTTCACATCACATTTGTGGGTCTTTTTCTTCAACACATTCTGTGAAATCTTGAGCTGTCCATGTTTGCTACAAGAGGAGTTATCACAAAGTATGCACTTTTGTTGTTTCTATTTGTTTCAATGCATTTTGGCCTAAAACGAGCATTTGCTGTTTTCTCTTAAACGCAACATGGGGAAAATCCATTTCACATCAAATTTGTGGGCATTGGTCTTCAGCACATTCTGTGAAATTTTGAGCTGTCTGTGTTTGCTACAAGAGGAGATATCACAAAGTATGCACTTTTGTTGTTTCAATTGATTTCAATGCATTTTGGCCTAAAACGAGCATTTGCTGTTTTCTCTTAAACGCAACATGGGAGAAAAACCATTTCATATCATGTTTGTGGGCATTGGTCTTCAACACATTGTGTAAAATTTTGAGCTGTCTGTGTTTGCTTCATGAGGAGAATATCGCAAAGCGCTTCTGCTGTTGCCATTGGTTTCAGTGTATGTTGGCCTAAAACAAGCATTTGCTGTTTTCTCTTAAATGCAACATGGGTGAAAATCCATTTTACATCACATTTGTGGGCCATGGTTTTCAACACATTCTGTTAAATGTTGAGCTGTCTGTGTTTGCAACAAAAGGAGATATCACAAAGTATGCGCTTTTGTTGTTTCCATTGGTTTCAATGCATTTTGGCCTAAAACCAGCATTTGTTGTTTTCTCTTAAACGCAACATGGGAGAAAAACCATTTCACATCACATTTGTTTGTCTTGGTCTTCAACACATTCTTTGAAATCTTGAGCTGTCTGTGTTTGCTACAAGAGGAGATATCACAAAGTATGCACTTTTGTTGTTTCTATTGGTTTCAATGAATTTTGGCCTAAAACGAGCATTTGCTGTTTTCTCTTAAATGCAACATGGGGAAAATCCATTTTAGATCACGTTTGTGGGCCATGGTTTTCAACACATTCGGTGAAATTTTGAGCTGTCTGTGTTTGCTACAAGAGGAGATATCACAAAGTATGCGCTTTTGTTGTTTCCATTGGTTTCAATGCATTTTGGCCTAAATCGAGCATTTGCTGTTTTCTCTTAAACGCAACATCGGTGAAAAATCATTTCACATCACATTTGTGGGCATTGGTCTTCAACACATTCTGTGAAAATTTGAGCAGTCTGTGTTTGCTACAAGAGGAGATATCTCAAAGAATGCGCTTTTGTTGTTTCCATTGGTTTCAATGCATTTTGGCCTAAAACGAGCATTTGCTGTTTTCTCTTACATGCAAGAAGGGAGAAAAACCATTTCACATCACATTTGTGGGTCTTGGTCTTCAACACTTTCTGTTAAATCTTGAGCTGTCTGTATTTTCTACAAGAAGAGATATCACAAAGTATGCGCTTTTGTTGTTTCCATTCGTTTCAATGCATTTTGGCCTAAAACGAGCATTTGCTGTTTTCTCTTAAACGCAACATGGGAGAAAAACCATTTCACATCAAAATTGCTGGCATTGGTCTTCAGCACATTCAGTGAAATTTTGAGCTGTCTGTGTTTGCTACAAGAGGAGATATCACAAAGTATGCACTTTTGTTGTTTCCATTGGTTTCAATGCATTTTGGCCTAAAACGAGTATTTGCTGTTTTCTCTTAAATGCAACATGGGAGAAAAACCATTTCACATCACATTTGTGGGTCTTGGTCTTCAACACATTCTGTGAAATCTTGAGCTGTCCATGTTTGCTACAAGAGGAGATATCACAAAGTATGCACTTTTGTTGTTTCTATTTGTTTCAATGCATTTTGGCCTAAAACGAGCATTTGCTGTTTTCTCTTAAACGCAACATGGGGAAAATCCATTTCACATCAAATTTGTGGGCATTGGTCTTCAACACATTCTGTGAAATCTTGAGCTGTCTGTTTGCTACAAGAGGAGATATCACAAAGTATGGGCTTTTGTTGTTTCAATTTGTTTCAATGCATTTTGGCGTAAAACGAGCATTTGCTGTTTTCTCTTAAATGCAACTTTGGGAAAATCCATTTTAGATCACATTTGTGGGCCATGGTTTTCAACACATTCTGTTAAATGTTGAGCTGTCTGTATTTGCTACAAGAGGAGATATCACAAAGTATGCACTTTTGCTGGTTCCATTGGTTTCAATGCATTTTGGCCTAAAATTAGCATTTGCTGTTTTCTCTTAAATGGAACATGGGAGAAAAACCATTTCATATCACATTTGTGGGCATTGTCTTCAACGCATTCTGTGAAGCTTTGAACTGTCTGTGCTTGCTACAAGAGGAGATATCACAAAGTTTGTGCTTTTGTTGTTTCCATTGGTTTCAATGCATTTTGGCCTAAAATGAGCATTTGCTGTTTTCTCTTAAATGCAACATGGAGAAAATCCATTTTACATCACATTTGTGGGCCATGGTTTTCAACACATTCTGTAAAATGTTGAGCTGTCTGTATTTTCTACAAGAGGAGATATCACAAAGTATGCACATTTGTTGTTTCCTTTGGTTTCTATGCATTTTGGCCTAAAACGAGCATTTTCTGTTTTCTCTTAAACGCAACATGGGAGAAAAACCATTTCACATCACATTTGTGGGTCTTGGTCTTCAACACATTCTGTGAAATTTTGAGCTGTCTGTGCTTGCTACAAGAGGAGATTTCGCAAAGTATGCACTTTTGTTGTTTCCATTGGTTTCAATGCTTTTTGGCCTAAAACGAGCATTTTCTGTTTTCTCTTAAATGCAACATGGGGAAAAACCATTTCACATCATGTTTGTGGGCATTGGTCTTCAACACATTGTGTAAAATTTTGAGCTGTCTGTGTTTGCTACATGAGGAGAATATCGCAAAGCGCTTCTGCTGTTGCCATTGGTTTCAGTGTATTTTGGCCTAAAACAAGCATTTGCTGTTTTCTCTTAAATGCAACATGGGTGAAAAACCATTTTACATCACATTTGTGGGCATTGGTCTTCAACACATTCTGTGAAATTTTGAGTTGTCTGTGTGTGCCAGAAGAGGAGATATCACAAAGTATGCGCTTTTGATGTTTCCATTGGTTTCAATGCATTTTGGCCTAAAATGAGCATTTGCTGTTTTCTCTTAAATGCAACATGGGAAAAATCCATTTTACATCACATTTGTGGGCCATGGTTTTCAACACATTCTGTTAAATGTTGAGCTTTCTGTGTTTGCAACAAAAGGAGATATCACAAAGTATGCGCTTTTGTTGTTTCCATTGGTTTCAATGCATTTTGGCCTAAAACCAGCATTTGTTGTTTTCTCTTAAAAGCAACATGGGAGAAAAACCATTTCACATCACATTTGTTTGTCTTGGTCTTCAACACATTCTTTGAAATCTTGAGCTGTCTGTGTTTGCTACAAGAGGAGATATCACAAAGTATGCACTTTTGTTGTTTCTATTGGTTTCAATGAATTTTGGCCTAAAACGAGCATTTGCTGTTTTCTCTTAAATGCAACATGGGGAAAATCCATTTTAGATCACGTTTGTGGGCCATGGTTTTCAACACATTCTGTGAAATTTTGAGCTGTCTGTGTTTGCTACAAGAGGAGATATCACAAAGTATGCACTTTTGTTGTTTCCATTGGTTTCAATGCATTTTGGCCTAAAACGAACATTTGCTGTTTTCTCTTAAACGCAACATCGGAGAAAAATCATTTCACATCACATTTGTGGGCATTGGTCTTCAACACATTCTGTGAAACGTCGAGCAGTCTGTGTTTGCTACAAGAGGAGATATCACAAAGTATGCACTTTTGTTGTTTCCATTGGTTTCAATGCATTTTGGCCTAAAACGAGCATTTGCTGTTTTCTCTTAAACGCAACATGGGAGAAAAACCATTTCACATCACATTTGTGGGTCTTGGTCTTCAACACATTCTGTGAAATTTTGAGCTGTCTGTGTTTGCTACAAGAGGAGATATCACAAAGTATGCACTTTTGTTGTTTCCATTGGTTTCAATGCTTTTTGGCCTAAAACGAGCATTTTCTGTTTTCTGTTAAATGCAACATGGGGAAAAACCATTTCACATCATGTTTGTGGGCATTGGTCTGCAACACATTGTGTAAAATTTTGAGCTATCTGTGTTTGCTACATGAGGAGAATATCACAAAGCACTTCTGCTGTTTCCATTGGTTTCAATGTATTTTGGCCAAAAACAAGCATTTGCTGTTTTCTCTTAAATGCAACATGGGTGAAAAACCATTTTACATCACATTTGTGGGCATTGGTCTTCAACACATTCTGTGAAATTTTGAGTTGTCTGTGTGTGCTACAAGAGGAGATATCACAAAGTATGAGCTTTTGTTGTTTCTTTTGGTTTCAATGCATTTTGGCGTAAAACGAGCATTTGATGTTTTCTCTTAAATGCAACTTTGGGAAAATCCATTTTAGATCACATTTGTGGGCCATGGTTTTCAACACATTCTGTTAAATCTTGAGCTGTCTGTATTTGCTACAAGAGGAGATATCACAAAGTATGCACTTTTGCTTTTTCCTTTGGTTTCAATGCATTTTGGCCTAAAATGAGCATTTGCTGTTTTCTCTTAAACGCAACATGGGAGAAAAACCATTTCATATCACATTTGTGGGCATTGTCTTCAACGCATTCTGTGAAGCTTTGAACTGTCTGTGCGTGCTACAAGAGGAGATATCACAAAGTATGTGCTTTTGTTGTTTCCATTGGTTTCAATGCATTTTGGCCTAAAATGAGCATTTGCTGTTTTCTCTTAAATGCAACATGGGGAAAATCCATTTTACATCACATTTGTGGGTCTTGGTCTTCAACACATTCTGTGAAATTTTGAGCTGTCTGTGCTTGCTACAAGAGGAGATTTCGCAAAGTATGCACTTTTGTTGTTTCCATTGGTTTCAATGCTTTTTGGCCTAAAACGAGCATTTTCTGTTTTCTGTTAAATGCAACATGGGGAAAAACCATTTCACATCATGTTTGTGGGCATTGGTCTGCAACACATTGTGTAAAATTTTGAGCTATCTGTGTTTGCTACATGAGGAGAATATCACAAAGCGCTTCTGCTGTTTCCATTGGTTTCAATGTATTTTGGCCAAAAACAAGCATTTGCTGTTTTCTCTTAAATGCAACATGGGTGAAAAACCATTTTACATCAAATTTGTGGGCATTGGTCTTCAACACATTCTGTGAAATTTTGAGTTGTCTGTGTGTGCTACAAGAGGAGATATCACAAAGTATGAGCTTTTGTTGTTTCCATTGGTTTCAATGCATTTTGGCCTAAAATGAGCATTTGCTGTTTTCTCTTAAATGCAACATGGGGAAAATCCATTTTACATCACATTTGTGGGCCATGGTTTTCAACACATTCTGTTAAATGTTGAGCTGTCTGTGTTTCCTGCAAAGGAGATATCACAAAGTATGCGCTTTTGTTGTTTCCATTGGTTTCATAGCATTTTGGCCTAAAACGAGCATTTGCTGTTTTCTCTTAAATGCAACTTTGGGAAAGTCCAATTTAGATCACATTTGTGGGCCATGGTTTTCAACACATTCTGTTAAATGTTGAGCTGTCTGTATTTGCTACAAGAGGAGATATCACAAAGTATGCACTTTTGCTTTTTCCTTTGGTTTCAATGCATTTTGGCCTAAAACGAGCATTTGCTGTTTTCTCTTAAACGCAACATGGGAGAAAAACCATTTCATATCACATTTGTGGGCATTGTCTTCAACGCATTCTGTGAAGCTTTGAACTGTCTGTGCGTGCTACAAGAGGAGATATCACAAAGTATGTGCTTTTGTTGTTTCCATTGGTTTCAATGCATTTTGGCCTAAAATGAGCATTTGCTCTTTTCTCTTAAATGCAACATGGGGAAAATCCATTTTACATAAAATTTGTGGGTCTTGGTTTTCAACACATTCTGTGAAATTTTGAGCTGTCTGTGTTTGCTACAAGAGGAGATATCACAAAGTATGCACTTTTGTTGTTTCCATTGGTTTCAATGCATTTTGGCCTAAAACGAGCATTTGCTGTTTTCTCTTAAACGCAACATCGGAGAAAAATCATTTCACATCACATTTGTGGGCATTGGTCTTCAACACATTCTGTGAAACTTCGAGCAGTCTGTGTTTGCTACAAGAGGAGATATCACAAAGTATGCACTTTTGTTGTTTCCATTGGTTTCAATGCATTTTGGCCTAAAACGAGCATTTGCTGTTTTCTCTTAAACGCAACATGGGAGAAAAACCATTTCACATCACATTTGTAGGTCTTGGTCTTCAACACATTCTGTGAAATTTTGAGCTGTCTGTGTTTGCTACAAGAGGAGATATCACAAAGTATGCGATTTTGTTGTTTCTTTTGGTTTCAATGCATTTTGGCGTAAAACGAGCATTTGCTGTTTTCTCTTAAATGCAACTTTGGGAAAATCCATTTTAGATCACATTTGTGGGCCATGGTTTTCAACACATTCTGTTAAATGTTGAGCTGTCTGTATTTGCTACAAGAGGAGATATCACAAAGTATGCACTTTTGCTTTTTCCTTTGGTTTCAATGCATTTTGGCCTAAAATGAGCATTTGCTGTTTTCTCTTAAATGCAACATGGGGAAAATCCATTTTACATCACATTTGTGGGTCTTGGTCTTCAACACATTCTGTGAAATTTTGAGCTGTCTGTGCTTGCTACAAGAGGAGATTTCGCAAAGTATGCACTTTTGTTGTTTCCATTGGTTTCAATGCTTTTTGGCCTAAAACGAGCATTTTCTGTTTTCTGTTAAATGCAACATGGGGAAAAACCATTTCACATCATGTTTGTGGGCATTGGTCTGCAACACATTGTGTAAAATTTTGAGCTATCTGTGTTTGCTACATGAGGAGAATATCACAAAGCGCTTCTGCTGTTTCCATTGGTTTCAATGTATTTTGGCCTAAAACAAGCATTTGCTGTTTTCTCTTAAATGCAACATGGGTGAAAAACCATTTTACATCACATTTGTGGGCATTGGTCTTCAACACATTCTGTGAAATTTTGAGTTGTCTGTGTGTGCTACAAGAGGAGATATCACAAAGTATGAGCTTTTGTTGTTTCCATTGGTTTCAATGCATTTTGGCCTAAAATGAGCATTTGCTGTTTTCTCTTAAATGCAACATGGGGAAAATCCATTTTACATCACATTTGTGGGCCATGGTTTTCAACACATTCTGTTAAATGTTGAGCTGTCTGTGTTTCCTGCAAAGGAGATATCACAAAGTATGCGCTTTTGTTGTTTCCATTGGTTTCATAGCATTTTGGCCTAAATCGAGCATTTGCTGTTTTCTCTTAAATGCAACTTTGGGAAAGTCCAATTTAGATCACATTTGTGGGCCATGGTTTTCAACACATTCTGTTAAATGTTGAGCTGTCTGTATTTGCTACAAGAGGAGATATCACAAAGTATGCACTTTTGTTGTTTCCATCGGTTTCAATGCATTTTGGCCTAAAACGAGCATTTGCTGTTTTCTCTTAAACGCAACATGGGAGAAAAACCATTTCACATCACATTTGTGGGTCTTGGTCTTCAACACATTCTGTGAAATCTTGAGCTGTCTGTGTTTGCTACAAGAGGAGATATCACAAAGTATGCGCTTTTGTTGTTTCTTTTGGTTTCAATGCATTTTGGCGTAAAACGAGCATTTGCTGTTTTCTCTTAAATGCAACTTTGGGAAAATCCATTTTAGATCACATTTGTGGGCCATGGTTTTCAACACATTCTGTTAAATGTTGAGCTGTCTGTATTTGCTACAAGAGGAGATATCACAAAGTATGCACTTTTGCTTTTTCCTTTGGTTTCAATGCATTTTGGCCTAAAATGAGCATTTGCTGTTTTCTCTTAAACGCAACATGGGAGAAAAACCATTTCATATCACATTTGTGGGCATTGTCTTCAACGCATTCTGTGAAGCTTTGAACTGTCTGTGCGTGCTACAAGAGGAGATATCACAAAGTATGTGCTTTTGTTGTTTCCATTGGTTTCAATGCATTTTGGCCTAAAATGAGCATTTGCTGTTTTCTCTTAAATGCAACATGGGGAAAATCCATTTTACATCACATTTGTGGGTCTTGGTCTTCAACACATTCTGTGAAATTTTGAGCTGTCTGTGCTTGCTACAAGAGGAGATTTCGCAAAGTATGCACTTTTGTTGTTTCCATTGGTTTCAATGCTTTTTGGCCTAAAACGAGCATTTTCTGTTTTCTGTTAAATGCAACATGGGGAAAAACCATTTCACATCATGTTTGTGGGCATTGGTCTGCAACACATTGTGTAAAATTTTGAGCTATCTGTGTTTGCTACATGAGGAGAATATCACAAAGCGCTTCTGCTGTTTCCATTGGTTTCAATGTATTTTGGCCTAAAACAAGAATTTGCTGTTTTCTCTTAAATGCAACATGGGTGAAAAACCATTTTACATCACATTTGTGGGCATTGGTCTTCAACACATTCTGTGAAATTTTGAGTTGTCTGTGTGTGCTACAAGAGGAGATATCACAAAGTATGCGCTTTTGTTGTTTCCAATGGTTTCAATGCATTTTGGCCTAAAATGAGTATTTGCTGTTTTCTCTAAAATGCAACATGGGGAAAATCCATTTTACATCACATTTGTGGGCCATGGTTTTCAACACATTCTGTTAAATGTTGAGCTGTCTGTGTTTCCTGCAAAGGAGATATCACAAAGTATGCGCTTTTGTTGTTTCCATTGGTTTCATAGCATTTTGGCCTAAAACGAGCATTTGCTGTTTTCTCTTAAATGCAACATGGGAGAAAAACCATTTCACATCACATTTGTGGGTCTTGGTCTTCAACACATTCTGTGAAATTTTGAGCTCTCTGTGCTTGCTACAAGAGTAGATTTCGCAAAGTATGTGCTTTTGTTGTTTCCATTGGTTTCAATGCATTTTGGCCTAAAACGAGCATTTGCTGTTTTCTCTTAAATGCAACACGGGAGAAAAACCATTTCACATCACATTTGTGAGTCTTGGTCTTCAACACATTCTGTGAAATTTTGAGCTGTCTGTGCTTGCTACAAGTGTTGATTTCGCAAAGTATGCACTTTTGTTGTTTCCATTGGTTTCAATGCATTTTGGCCTAAAACCAGCATTTGTTGTTTTCTCTTAAATGCAACATGGGAGAAAAACCATTTCACATCACATTTGTTTGTCTTGGTCTTCAACACATTCTGTGAAATCTTGAGCTGTCTGTGTTTGCTACAAGAGTAGATATCACAAAGTATGCACTTTTGTTGTTTCTATTGGTTTCAATGAATTTTGGCCTAAAACGAGCATTTGCTGTTTTCTCTTAAATGCAACATGGCGAAAATCCATTTTACATCACTTTTGTGGGCCATGGTTTTCAACACATTCTGTGAAATTTTGAGCTGTCTGTGTTTGCTACAAGAGGAGATATCACAAAGTATGCGCTTTTGTTGTTTCCATTGGTTTCAATGCATTTTGGCCTAAAACGAGCATTTGCTGTTTTCTCTTAAACGCAACATGGGAGAAAAATTATTTCACATCACATTTGTGGGCATTGGTCTTCAACACATTCTGTGAAACTTTGAGCAGTCTGTGTTTACTACAAGAGGAGATATCACAAAGTATGCACTTTTGTTGTTTCCATTGGTTTCTATGCATTTTGGCCTAAAACGAGCATTTGCTGTTTTCTCTTAAATGCAACATGGGAGAAAAACCATTTCACATCACATTTGTGGGTCTTGGTCTTCAACACATTCTGTGAAATCTTGAGATGTCTGTGTTTGCTACAAGAGGAGATATCACAAAGTATGCACTTTTGTTGTTTCTATTGGTTTCAATGCATTTTGGCGTAAAACGAGCATTTGCTGTTTTCTCTTAAATGCAACTTTGGGAAAGTCCAATTTAGATCACATTTGTGGGCCATGGTTTTCAACACATTCTGTTAAATGTTGAGCTGTCTGTATTTGCTACAAGAGGAGATATCACAAAGTATGCACTTTTGCTTTTTCCTTTGGTTTCAATGCATTTTGGCCTAAAACGAGCATTTGCTGTTTTCTCTTAAACGCAACATGGGAGAAAAACCATTTCATATCACATTTGTGGGCATTGTCTTCAACGCATTCTGTGAAGCTTTGAACTGTCTGTGCATGCTACAAGAGGAGATGTCACAAAGTATGTGCTTTTGTTGTTTCCATTGGTTTCAATGCATTTTGGCCTAAAATGAGCATTTGCTCTTTTCTCTTAAATGCAACATGGGGAAAATCCATTTTACATAAAATTTGTGGGTCTTGGTTTTCAACACATTCTGTGAAATTTTGAGCTGTCTGTGTTTGCTAGAAGAGGAGATATCACAAAGTATGCACTTTTGTTGTTTCCATTGGTTTCAATGCATTTTGGCCTAAAACGAGCATTTGCTGTTTTCTCTTAAACGCAACATTGGAGAAAAATCATTTCACATCACATTTGTGGGCATTGGTCTTCAACACATTCTGTGAAACTTTGAGCAGTCTGTGTTTGCTACAAGAGGAGATATCTCAAAGAATGCGCTTTTGTTGTTTCCATTGGTTTCAATGCATTTTGGCCTAAAACGAGCATTTGCTGTTTTCTCTTACATGCAAGAAGGGAGAAAAACCATTTCACATCACATTTGTGGGTCTTGGTCTTCAACACTTTCTGTTAAATCTTGAGCTGTCTGTATTTGCTACAAGAAGAGATATCACAAAGTATGCGCTTTTGTTGTTTCCATTCGTTTCAATGCATTTTGGCCTAAAACGAGCATGTGCTGTTTTCTCTTAAACACAACATGGGAGAAAAACCATTTCACATCAAAATTGTGGGCATTGGTCTTCAGCACATTCAGTGAAATTTTGAGCTGTCTGTGTTTGCTACAAGAGGAGATATCACAAAGTATGCACTTTTGTTGTTTCCATTGGTTTCAATGCATTTTGGCCTAAAACGAGCATTTGCTGTTTTCTCTTAAATGCAACATGGGAGAAAAACCATTTCACATCACATTTGTGGGTCTTGGTCTTCAACACATTCTGTGAAATCTTGAGCAGTCCATGTTTGCTACAAGAGGAGATATCACAAAGTATGCACTTTTGTTGTTTCTATTTGTTTCAATGCATTTTGGCCTAAAACGAGCATTTGCTGTTTTCTCTTAAACGCAACATGGGGAAAATCCATTTCACATCAAATTTGTGGGCATTGGTCTTCAGCACATTCTGTGAAATTTTGAGCTGTCTGTGTTTGCTACAAGAGGAGATATCACAAAGTACGCACTTTTGTTGTTTCAATTGGTTTCAATGCATTTTGGCCTAAAACGAGCATTTGCTGTTTTCTCTTAAACGCAACATGGGAGAAAATCCATTTCACATCACATTTGTGGGTCTTTGTCTTCAACACATTCTGTGAAATCTTGAGCTGTCTGTTTGCTACAAGAGGAGATATCACAAAGTATGCGCTTTTGTTGTTTCTATTTGTTTCAATGCATTTTGGCGTAAAACGAGCATTTGCTGTTTTCTCTTAAATGCAACTTTGGGAAAATCCATTTTAGATCACATTTGTGGGCCATGGTTTTCAACACATTCTGTTAAATGTTGAGCTGTCTGTATTTGCTACAAGAGGAGATATCACAAAGTATGCACTTTTGCTGGTTCCATTGGTTTCAATGCATTTTGGCATAAAATGAGCATTTGCTGTTTTCTCTTAAACGCAACATGGGAGAAAAACCATTTCATATCACATTTGTGGGCATTGTCTTCAACGCATTCTGTGAAGCTTTGAACTGTCTGTGCTTGCTACAAGAGGAGATATCACAAGGTATGTGCTTTTGTTGTTTCCATTGGTTTCAATGCATTTTGGCCTAAAATGAGCATTTGCTGTTTTCTCTTAAATGCAACATGGGGAAAATCCATTTTACATCACATTTGTGGGCCATGGTTTTCAACACATTCTGTAAAATGTTGAGCTGTCTGTATTTTCTACAAGAGGAGATATCACAAAGTATGCACATTTGTTGTTTCCATTGGTTTCTATGCATTTTGGCCTAAAATGAGCATTTTCTGTTTTCTCTTAAACGCAACATGGGAGAAAAACCATTTCACATCACATTTGTGGGTCTTGGTCTTCAACACATTCTGTGAAATTTTGAGCTGTCTGTGCTTGCTACAAGAGGAGATTTTGCAAAGTATGCACTTTTGTTGTTTCCATTGGTTTCAATGCTTTTTGGCCTAAAACGAGCATTTTCTGTTTTCTCTTAAATGCAACATGGAGAAAAACCATTTCACATCATGTTTGTGGGCATTGGTCTTCAACACATTGTGTAAAATTTTGAGCTGTCTGTGTTTGTTACATGAGGAGAATATCGCAAAGCGCTTCTGCTGTTTCCATTGGTTTCAATGTATTTTGGCCTAAAACAAGCATTTGCTGTTTTCTCTTAAATGCAACATGGGTGAAAAACCATTTTACATCACATTTGTGGGCATTGGTCTTCAACACATTCTGTGAAATTTTGAGCTGTCTGTGCTTGCTACAAGAGGAGATTTCGCAAAGTATGCGCTTTTGTTGTTTCCATTGGTTTCAATTAATTTTGGCCTAAAACGAGCATTTGCTGTTTTCTCTTAAATGCAACATGGCGAAAATCCATTTTACATCACTTTTGTGGGCCATGGTTTTCAACACATTCTGTGAAATTTTGAGCTGTCTGTGTTTGCTACAAGAGGAGATATCACAAAGTATGCACTTTTGTTGTTTCCATTGGTTTCAATGCATTTTGGCCTAAAACGAGCATTTGCTGTTTTCTCTTAAACGCAACATGGGAGAAAAATTATTTCACATCACATTTGTGGGTCTTGGTCTTCAACACATTCTGTGAAATCTTGAGCTGTCCGTGTTTGCTACAAGAGGAGATATCACAAAGTATGCACTTTTGTTGTTTCCATTGGTTTCAATGCATTTTGGCCAAAATGAGCTTTTGCTGTTTTCTCTTAAATGCAACATGGGAGAAAATCCATTTCACATCACATTTGTGGGTCTTCGTCTTCAACACATTCTGTGAAATTTTGAGCTGTCTGTGTTTGCTACAAGAGGAGATATCGCAAAGTATGCACTTTTGATATTTCCATTGGTTTCAATGCATTTTGGCCTAAAACGAGCATTTGCTGTTTTCTCTTAAATGAAACATGGGAGAAAAACCATTTCATATCACATTTGTGGGTCTTGGTTTTCAACACTTTCTGTGAAATTTTGAGCTGTCTGTGTTTGCAACAAGAGGAGATATCACAAAGTATGCACTTTTGTTGTTTCCATTGGTTTCAGTGCATTTTGACCTAAAACCAGCATTTGTTGTTTTCTCTTAAGCGCAACATGGGAGAAAAACCATTTCACATCACATTTGTTTGTCTTGGTCTTCAACACATTCTGTGAAATCTTGAGCTGTCTGTGTTTGCTACAAGAGGAGATATCACAAAGTATGCGCTTTTGTTGTTTCTATTGGTTTCAATGAATTTTGGCCTAAAACGAGCATTTGCTGTTTTCTCTTAAATGCAACATGGGGAAAATCCATTTTAGATCACATTTGTGGGCAATGGTTTTCAACACATTCTGTGAAATTTTGAGCTGTCTGTGTTTGTGACAAGAGGAGATATCACAAAGTATGCCCTTTTGTTGTTTCCATTGGTTTCAATGCATTTTGGCCTAAAACGAGCATTTGCTGTTTTCTCTTAAACGCAACATCGGAGAAAAATCATTTCTCATCACATTTGTGGGCATTGGTCTTCAACACATTCTGTGAAACTTTGAGCAGTCTGTGTTTGCTACAAGAGGAGATATCTCAAAGAATACGCTTTTGTTGTTTCCATTGGTTTCAATGCATTTTGGCCTAAAACGAGCATTTGCTGTTTTCTCTTACACGCAAGAAGGGAGAAAAACCATTTCACATCATATTTGTGGGTCATGGTCTTCAACACTTTCTGTGAAATCTTGAGCTGTCTGTATTTGCTACAAGAAGAGATATCACAAAGTATGCGCTTTTGTTTCCATTCGTTTCAATGCATTTTGGCCTAAAACGAGCATTTGCTGTTTTCTCTTAAACGCAACATGGGAGAAAAACCATTTCACATCAAATTTGTGGGGATTGGTCTTCAGCACATTCAGTGAAATTTTGAGCTGTCTGTGTTTGCTACAAGAGGAGATTTCACAAAGTATGCGCTTTTGTTGTTTCCATTGGTTTCAATGCATTTTGGCCTAAAACAAGCATTTGCTGTTTTCTCTTAAACGCAACATGGGAGAAAAACCATTTCACATCACATTTGTGGGTGTTGGTCTTCAACGCATTCTGTGAAGCTTTGAACTGTCTGTGCTTGCTACAAGAGGAGATATCACAAAGTATGCGCTTTTGTTGTTTCCATTGCTTTCATTGCATTTTGGCCTAAAACGAGCATTTGCAGTTTTCTCTTAAACGCAACACGGGAGAAAAACCATTTCTCATCAAATTTGTGTGTCTTGGTCTTCAATACATTTGGTGAAATTTTGAGCTGTCTGTGTTTGCTACAAGAGGAGATATCACAAAGTATGCGCTTTTGTTGTTTCTATTGCTTTCAATGCATTTTGGCCTAAAACAAGCATTTGCTGTTTTCTCTTAAACACAACATGGGAGAAAAACCATTTCTCATCAAATTTGTGGGTCTTGGTCTTCAACACATTCGGTGAAATTTTGAGCTGTCCGTGTTTGCTACAAGAGGAGATATCACAAAGTATGCGCTTTTGTTGTTTCCATTGCTCTCAATGCATTTTGGCCTAAAACGAGCATTTGCTGTTTTCTCTTAAACGCAACATGGGAGAAAAACCATTTCACATCAAATTTGTTGGTCTTGGTCTTCAATACATTTGGTGTAATTTTGAGCTGTCTGTGTTTGCTACAAGAGGAGATATCACAAAGTATGCACTTTTGTTGTTTCTTTTGGTTTCAATGCATTTTGGCCTAAAACAAGCATTTGCTGTTTTCTCTTAAACGCAACATGGGAGAAAAACCTTTTCACTTTACATTTTTGGGACTTGGTCTTCAACACATTTGGTGAAATTTTGAGCTGTCTGTGTTTGCTACAAGAGGAGATATCACAAAGTATGCGCTTTTGATGTTTCCTTTGGGTTCAATGCATTTTGGCCTAAAACAAGCATTTGCTGTTTTCTCTTAAACGCAACATGGGAGAAAAACCTTTTCACATCACATTGGTGGGTCTTGGTCTTCAACACATTCGGTGAAATTTTGAGCTGTCTGTGTTTGCTACAAGAGGAGATATCACAAAGTATGCGCTTTTGTTGTTTCCATTGCTTTCATTGCATTTTGGCCTAAAACGAGCATTTGCTGTTTTCTCTTAAACGCAACATGGGATAAAAACCATTTCTCATCAAATTTGTTGGTCTTGGTCTTCAACACATTAGGTGAAATGTTGAGCTGTCTGTGTTTGCTACAAGAGGAGATATCACAAAGTATGCGCTTTTGTTGTTGCCTTTGGGTTCAAAGCATTTTGGCCTAAAACTAGCATTTGCTGTTTTCTCTTAAACGCAACATGGGAGAAAAACCATTTCACATCACATTTGTGAGTCTTGGTCTTCAACACATTCTGTGAAATTTTGAGCTGTCTGTGTTTGCTACAAGAGGAGATATCACAAAGTATGCGCTTTTGTTGTTTCCATTGCTTTCAATGCATTTTGGCCTAAAACGAGCATTTGCTGTTTTCTCTTAAACACAACATGGGAGAAAAACCATTTCTCTTCAAATTTGTGGGTCTTGGTCTTCAACACATTCGGTGAAATTTTGAGCTGTCCGTGTTTGCTACAAGAGGAGATATCACAAAGTATGCGCTTTTATTGTTTCCATTGCTTTCAATGCATTTTGGCCTAAAACAAGCATTTGCTGTTTTCTCTTAAACGCAACATGGGAGAAAAACCATTTCACATCACTTTTGTGAGTCTTGGTCTTCAACACATTCGGTGAAATTTTAAGCTGTCTGTGTTTGCTACAAGAGGAGATATCACAAAGTAAGTGCTTTTGTTGTTTCTTTTGGTTTCAATGCATTTTGGCCTAAAACAAGCATTTGCTGTTTTCTCTTAAACGCAACATGGGATAAAAACCTTTTCACTTCAGATTTTTGGGTCTTGGTCATCAACACATTTGGTGAAATTTTGAGCTGTCTGTGTTTGCTACAAGAGGAGATATCACAAAGTATGCGCTTTTATTGTTTCCATTGCTTTCAATGCATTTTGGCCTAAAACAAGCATTTGCTGTTTTCTCTTAAACGCAACATGGGAGAAAAACCTTTTCACTATACATTTTTGGGTCTTGGTCTTCAACACATTTGGTGAAATTTTGAGCTGTCTGTGTTTTTGCTACAAGAGGAGATATCACAAAGTATGCGCTTTTGATGTTTCCTTTGGGTTCAATGCATTTTGGCCTAAAACAAGCATTTGCTGTTTTCTCTTAAACGCAACATGGGATAAAAACCTTTTCACTTTACATTTTTGGGTCTTGGTCTTAAACAAATTTGGTGAGATTTTGAGCTGTCTGTGTTTGCTACAAGAGGAGATATCACAAAGTATGCGCTTTTGATGTTTCCTTTGGGTTCAATGCATTTTGGCCTAAAACAAGCATTTGCTGTTTTCTCTTAAACGCAACATGGGAGAAAAACCTTTTCACATCACATTGGTGGGTCTTGGTCTTCAACACATTCGGTGAAATTTTGAGCTGTCTGTGTTTGCTACAAGAGGAGATATCAGAAAGTATGCGCTTTTGTTGTTTCCATTGCTTTCAATGCATTTTGGCCTTAAAATTAGCATTTCCTGTTTTCTCTTAAATGCAACATGGGAGAAAAACCATTTCACATCAAATTTGTGGGTCTTGGTCTTCAACACATTCAGTGAAATTTTGAGCTGTCCGTGTTTGCTACAAGAGGAGATATCACAAAGTGTGAGCTTTTGCTGTTTCCATTGCTCTCAATGCATTTTGGCCTAAAACGAGCATTTGCTGTTTTCTCTTAAACGCAACATGGGAGAAAAACCATTTCACATCAAATTTGTGGGTCTTGGTCAACAACACATTCGGTGAAATTTTGAGCTGTCTGTGTTTGCTACAAGAGGAGATATCACAAAGTATGCTCTTTTGTTGTTTCCATTGCTTTCAATGCATTTTGGCCTAAAACAAGCATTTGCTGTTTTCTCTTAAACACAACATGGGAGAAAAACCATTTCTCATCAAATTTGTGGGTCTTGGTCTTCAACACATTCGGTGAAATTTTGAGCTGTCTGTGTTTGCTACAAGAGGAGATATCACAAAGTTTGCGCTTTTGTTGTTTCTTTTGGTTTCAATGCATTTTGGCCTAAAACAAGCATTTGCTGTTTTCTCTTAAACGCAACATGGGAGAAAAACCATTTCACATCACTTTTGTGGGTGTTGGTCTTCAACACATTCGGTGAAATTTTGAGCTGTCTGTGTTTGCTACAAGAGGAGATATCACAAAGTGTGCGCTTTTGTTGTTTCCTTTGGTTTCAATGCATTTTGGCCTAAAACAAGCATTTGCTGTTTTCTCTTAAATGCAAAATGGGATAAAAATCTTTTCACTTCACATTTTTGGGTCTTGGTCATCAACACATTTGGTGAAATTTTGAGCTGTCTGTGTTTGCTACAAGAGGAGATATCACAAAGTATGCGCTTTTGTTGTTTCCATTGCTTTCATTGCATTTTGGCCTAAAACGAGCATTTGCTGTTTTCTCTTAAACGCAACATGGGAGAAAAACCATTTCACATCAAATTTGTGGGTCTTGGTCTTCAATACATTCAGTGAAATTTTGAGCTGTCTGTGTTTGCTACAAGAGGAGATATCACAAAGTATGCACTTTTGTTGTTTCTTTTGGTTTCAATGCATTTTGGCCTAAAACAAGCATTTGCTGTTTTCTCTTAAACGCAACATGGGAGAAAAACCTTTTCACTTTACATTTTTGGGTCTTGATCTTCAACACATTTGTTGAAATTTTGAGCTGTCTGTGTTTGCTACAAGAGGAGATATCACAAAGTATGCGCTTTTGATGTTTCCTTTGGGTTCAATGCATTTTGGCCTAAAACAAGCATTTGCTGTTTTCTCTTAAACGCAACATGGGAGAAAAACCTTTTCACATCACATTGGTGGGTCTTGGTCTTCAACACATTCGGTGAAATTTTGAGCTGTCTGTGTTTGCTACAAGAGGAGATATCACAAAGTATGCGCTTTGTTGTTTCCATTGCTTTCAATGCATTTTGGCCTTAAAATTAGCATTTCCTGTTTTCTCTTAAATGCAACATGGGAGAAAAACCATTTCACATCAAATTTGTGGGTCTTGGTCTTCAACACATTCAGTGAAATTTTGAGCTGTCTGTGTTTGCTACAAGAGGAGATATCACAAAGTATGCACTTTTGTTGTTTCCATTGCTTTCATTGCATTTTGGCCTAAAACGAGCATTTGCTGTTTTCTCTTAAACGCAACATGGGATAAAAACCATTTCTCATCAAATTTGTTGGTCTTGGTCTTCAACACATTAGGTGAAATGTTGAGCTGTCTGTGTTTGCTACAAGAGGAGATATCACAAAGTATGCGCTTTTGTTGTTGCCTTTTGGTTCAAAGCATTTTGGCCTAAAACTAGCATTTGCTGTTTTCTCTTAAACGCAACATGGGAGAAAAACCATTTCACATCACATTTGTGAGTCTTGGTCTTCAACACATTCTGTGAAATTTTGAGCTGTCTGTGTTTGCTACAAGAGGAGATATCACAAAGTATGCGCTTTTATTGTTTCCATTGCTTTCAATGCATTTTGGCCTAAAACAAGCATTTGCTGTTTTCTCTTAAACGCAACATGGGAGAAAAACCATTTCACATCACTTTTGTGAGTCTTGGTCTTCAACACATTTGGTGAAATTTTAAGCTGTCTGTGTTTGCTACAAGAGGAGATATCACAAAGTATGTGCTTTTGTTGTTTCTTTTGGTTTCAATGCATTTTGGCCTAAAACAAGCATTTGCTGTTTTCTCTTAAATGCAACATGGGATAAAAACCTTTTCACTTCAGATTTTTGGGTCTTGGTCATCAACACATTTGGTGAAATTTTGAGCTGTCTGTGTTTGCTACAAGAGGAGATATCACAAAGTATGCGCTTTTATTGTTTCCATTGCTTTCAATGCATTTTGGCCTAAAACAAGCATTTGCTGTTTTCTCTTAAACGCAATATGGGAGTAAAACCTTTTCATTTTACATTTTTGGGTCTTGGTCTTCAACACATTTGGTGAAATTTTGAGCTGTCTGTGTTTGTTACAAGAGGAGATATCACAAAGTATGCGCTTTTGATGTTTCCTTTGGGTCCAATGCATTTTGGCCTAAAACAAGCATTTGCTGTTTTCTCTTAAACGCAACATGGGATAAAAACCTTTTCACTTAACATTTTTGGGTCTTGGTCTTAAACAAATTTGGTGAAATTTTGAGCTGTCTGTGTTTGCTACAAGAGGAAATATCACAAAGTATGCGCTTTTGTTGTTTCCATTGCTTTCATTGCATTTTGGCCTTAAAATTAGCATTTCCTGTTTTCTCTTAAATGCAACATGGGAGAAAAACCATTTCACATCAAATTTGTGGGTATTGGTCTTCAACACATTCAGTGAAATTTTGAGCTGTCTGTGTTTGCTACAAGAGGAGATATCACAAAGTATGCGCTTTTGTTGTTTCCATTGCTTTCATTGCATTTTGGCCTAAAACGAGCATTTGCTGTTTTCTCTTAAATGCAACATGGGAGAAAAACCATTTCTCATCAAATTTGTGGGTCTTGGTCTTCAACACATATGGTGAAATGTTGAGCTGTCTGTGTTTGCTACAAGAGGAGATATCACAAAGTATGTGCTTTTGTTGTTTCCTTTGGGTTCAAAGCATTTTGGCCTAAAACTAGCATTTGCTGTTTTCTCTTAAACGCAACATGGGAGAAAAACCATTTCACATCACATTTGTGAGTCTTGGTCTTCAACACATTCTGTGAAATTTTGAGTTGTTTGTGTTTGCTACAAGAGGAGATATCACAAAGTATGCGCTTTTGTTGTTTTCATTGCTTTCAATGCATTTTGGCCTAAAACGAGCATTTGCTCTTTTCTCTTAAACACAACATGGGAGAAAAACCATTTTTCATCAAATTTGTGGGTCTTGGTCTTCAACACATTCAGTGAAATTTTAAGCTGTGTGTGTTTGCTACAAGAGGAGATATCACAAAGTATGCACTTTTGTTGTTTCCTTTGGGTTCAAAGCATTTTGGCCTAAAACGAGCATTTGCAGTTTTCTCTTAAACGCAACATGGGAGAAAAACCATTTCACATCAAATTTGTGGGTCTTGGTCTTCAACACATTCGGTGAAATTTTGAGCTGTCTGTGTTTGCTACAAGAGGAGATATCACAAAGTATGCGCTTTTGTTGTTTCCATTGCTCTCAATGCATTTTGGCCTAAAAAAAAGCATTTGCTGTTTTCTCTTAAACTCAACATAGGATAGAAACCTTTTCACTTCACATTTTTGTGTCTTGGTCATCAACACATTTGGTGAGATTTTGAGCTGTCTGTGTTTGCTACAAGAGGAGATATCACAAAGTATGCGCTTTAGTTGTTTCCATTGCTTTCAATGCATTTTGGCCTAAAACGAGCATTTGCTGTTTTCTCTTAATTGCAACATGGGAGAAAAACCATTTCACATCAAATTTGTGGGTCTAGGTCTTCAACACATTCAGTGAAGTTTTGAGCTGTCTGTGTTTGCTACAAGAGGAGATATCACAAAGTATGCTCTTTTGTTGTTTCCTTTGGTTTCAATACATTTTGGCCTAAATCAAGCATTTGCTGTTTTCTCTTAAACGCAACATGGGATAAAAACCTTTTCACTTCACATTTTTGGGTCTTGGTCTTCAACACATTCAGTGAAATTTTGAGCTGTCCGTGTTTGCTACAAGAGGAGATATCACAAAGTGTGCGCTTTTGCTGTTTCCATTGCTCTCAATGCATTTTGGCCTAAAACGAGCATTTGCTGTTTTCTCTTAAACGCAACAAGGGAGAAAAACCATTTCACATCAAATTTGTGGGTCTTGGTCTTCAACACATTCAGTGAAATTTTTAGCTGTCTGTGTTTGCTACAAGAGGAGATATCACAAAGTATGCGCTTTTGTTGTTTCTTTTGGTTTCAATGCATTTTGGCCTAAAACGAACATTTGCTGTTTTCTCTTAAATGCAACATGGGAGAAAAACCATTTCACATCACATTTGTGGGTCTTGGTCTTCAACACATTCTATGAAATTTTGAGCTGTCTGTGTTTGCTACAAGAGGAGATATCACAAAGTATGCGCTTTTGTTGTTTCCATTGCTTTCATTGCATTTTGGCCTAAAACGAGCATTTGCTGTTTTATCTTAAACGCAACATGGGAGAAAAACCATTTCTCATCAAATTTGTTGGTCTTCGTCTTCAACACATTCGGTGAAATTTTGAGTTGTCTGTGTTTGCTACAAGAGGAGATATCACAAAGTATGCTCTTTTGTTGTTTCCTTTGGTTTCAATGCATTTTGGCCTAAAACAAGCATTTGCTGTTTTCTCTTAAACGCAACATGGGAGAAAAACCTTTTCACTTCACATTGGTGGGTCTTGGTCTTCAACACATTTGGTGAAATTTTGAGCTGTCTGTGTTTGCTACAAGAGGAGATATCACAAAGTATGCGCTTTTGTTGTTTCCATTGCTTTCAATGCATTTTGGCCTTAAAATTAGCATTTCCTGTTTTCTCTTAAATGCAACATGGGAGAAAAACCATTTCACATCAAATTTGTGGGTCTTGGTCTTCAACACATTCAGTGAAATTTTGAGCTGTCTGTGTTTGCTACAAGAGGAGATATCACAAAGTATGCGCTTTTGTTGTTTCCATTGCTTTCATTGCATTTTGGCCTAAAACGAGCATTTGCTGTTTTCTCTTAAACACAACATGGGAGAAAAACCATTTCTCATCAAATTTGTGGGTCTTGGTCTTCAACACATTCAGTGAAATTTTGAGCTGTCCGTGTTTGCTACAAGAGGAGATATCACAAAGTGTGCGCTTTTGCTGTTTCCATTGCTCTCAATGCATTTTGGCCTAAAACGAGCATTTGCTGTTTTCTCTTAAACGCAACATGGGAGAAAAACCATTTCACATCAAATTTGTGGGTCTTGGTCAACAACACATTCGGTGAAATTTTGAGCTGTCTGTGTTTGCTACAAGAGGAAATATCACAAAGTATGCTCTTTTGTTGCTTCCATTGCTTTCAATGCATTTTGGCCTAAAACAAGCATTTGCTGTTTTCTCTTAAATGCAACATGGGATAAAAATCTTTTCACTTCACATTTTTGGGTCTTGGTCATCAACACATTTGGTGAAATTTTGAGCTGTCTGTGTTTGCTACAAGAGGAGATATCACAAAGTATGCGCTTTTGTTGTTTCTTTTGGTTTCAATGCATTTTGGCCTAAAACAAGCATTTGCTGTTTTCTCTTAAACGCAACATGGGAGAAAAACCATTTCACATCACTTTTGTGGGTGTTGGTCTTCAACACATTCAGTGAAATTTTGAGCTGTCTGTGTTTGCTACAAGAGGAGATATCACAAAGTGTGCGCTTTTGTTGTTTCCTTTGGTTTCAATGCATTTTGGCCTAAAACAAGCATTTGCTGTTTTCTCTTAAATGCAACATGGTATAAAAATCTTTTCACTTCACATTTTTGGGTCTTGGTCATCAACACATTTGGTGAAATTTTGAGCTGTCTGTGTTTGCTACAAGAGGAGATATCACAAAGTATGCGCTTTTGTTGTTTCCATTGCTTTCATTGCATTTTGGCCTAAAACGAGCATTTGCAGTTTTCTCTTAAACGCAACACGGGAGAAAAACCATTTCTCATCAAATTTGTGTGTCTTGGTCTTCAACACATTTGGTGAAATTTTGAGCTGTCTGTGTTTGCTACAAGAGGAGATATCACAAAGTATGCGCTTTTGTTGTTTCTATTGCTTTCAATGCATTTTGGCCTAAAACAAGCATTTGCTGTTTTCTCTTAAACACAACATGGGAGAAAAACCATTTCTCATCAAATTTGTGGGTCTTGGTCTTCAACACATTCGGTGAAATTTTGAGCTGTCTGTGTTTGCTACAAGAGAAGATATCACAAAGTATGCTCTTTTGTTGTTTCCTTTGGTTTCAATGCATTTTGGCCTAAAACAAGCATTTGATGTTTTCTCTTAAATGCAACATGGGATAAAAACCTTTTCACTTCACATTTTTGGGTCTTGGTCTTCAACACATTCGGTGAAATTTTGAGCTGTCCGTGTTTGCTACAAGAGGAGATATCACAAAGTATGCGCTTTTGTTGTTTCCAGTGCTCTCAATGCATTTTGGCCTAAAACGAGCATTTGCTGTTTTCTCTTAAACGCAACATGGGAGAAAAACCATTTCACATCAAATTTGTGGGTCTTGGTCTTCAATACATTCGGTGAAATTTTGAGCTGTCTGTGTTTGCTACAAGAGGAGATATCACAAAGTATGCACTTTTGTTGTTTCTTTTGGTTTCAATGCATTTTGGCCTAAAACAAGCATTTGCTGTTTTCTCTTAAACGCAACATGGGAGAAAAACCTTTTCACTTTACATTTTTGGGTCTTGGTCTTCAACACATTTGGTGAAATATTGAGCTGTCTGTGTTTGCTACAAGAGGAGATATCACAAAGTATGCGCTTTTGATGTTTCCTTTGGGTTCAATGCATTTTGGCCTAAAACAAGCATTTGCTGTTTTCTCTTAAACGCAACATGGGAGAAAAACCTTTTCACATCACATTGGTGGGTCTTGGTCTTCAACACATTCGGTGAAATTTTGAGCTGTCTGTGTTTGCTACAAGAGGAGATATCACAAAGTATGCGCTTTTGTTGTTTCCATTGCTTTCAATGCATTTTGGCCTTAAAATTAGCATTTCCTGTTTTCTCTTAAATGCAACATGGGAGAAAAACCATTTCACATCAAATTTGTGGGTCTTGGTCTTCAACACATTCAGTGAAATTTTGAGCTGTCTGTGTTTGCTACAAGAGGAGATATCACAAAGTATGCGCTTTTGTTGTTTCCATTGCTTTCATTGCATTTTGGCCTAAAACGAGCATTTGCTGTTTTCTCTTAAACGCAACATGGGATAAAAACCATTTCTCATCAAATTTGTTGGTCTTGGTCTTCAACACATTAGGTGAAATGTTGAGCCGTCTGTGTTTGCTACAAGAGGAGATATCACAAAGTATGCGCTTTTGTTGTTGCCTTTGGGTTCAAAGCATTTTGGCCTAAAACTAGCATTTGCTGTTTTCTCTTAAACGCAACATGGGAGAAAAACCATTTCACATCACATTTGTGAGTCTTGGTCTTCAACACATTCTGTGAAATTTTGAGCTGTCTGTGTTTGCTACAAGAGGAGATATCACAAAGTATGCGCTTTTGTTGTTTCCATTGCTTTCAATGCATTTTGGCCTAAAACGAGCATTTGCTGTTTTCTCTTAAATGCAACATGGGAGAAAAACCATTTCACATCACTTTTGTGGGTGTTGGTCTTCAACACATTCGGTGAAATTTTGAGCTGTCTGTGTTTGCTACAAGAGGAGATATCACAAAGTGTGCGCTTTTGTTGTTTCCTTTGGTTTCAATGCATTTTGGCCTAAAACAAGCATTTGCTGTTTTCTCTTAAATGCAACATGGGATAAAAATCTTTTCACTTCACATTTTTGGGTCTTGGTCATCAACACATTTGGTGAAATTTTGAGCTGTCTGTGTTTGCTACAAGAGGAGATATCACAAAATATGCGCTTTTGTTGTTTCCATTGCTTTCATTGCATTTTGGCCTAAAACGAGCATTTGCAGTTTTCTCTTAAATGCAACACGGGAGAAAAACCATTTCTCATCAAATTTGTGTGTCTTGGTCTTCAACACATTTGGTGAAATTTTGAGCTGTCTGTGTTTGCTACAAGAGGAGATATCACAAAGTATGCGCTTTTGTTGTTTCTATTGCTTTCAATGCATTTTGGCCTAAAACAAGCATTTGCTGTTTTCTCTTAAACACAACATGGGAGAAAAACCATTTCTCATCAAATTTGTGGGTCTTGGTCTTCAACACATTCGGTGAAATTTTGAGCTGTCTGTGTTTGCTACAAGAGAAGATATCACAAAGTATGCTCTTTTGTTGTTTCCTTTGGTTTCAATGCATTTTGGCCTAAAACAAGCATTTGATGTTTTCTCTTAAATGCAACATGGGATAAAAACCTTTTCACTTCACATTTTTGGGTCTTGGTCTTCAACACATTCGGTGAAATTTTGAGCTGTCCGTGTTTGCTACAAGAGGAGATATCACAAAGTATGCGCTTTTGTTGTTTCCATTGCTCTCAATGCATTTTGGCCTAAAACGAGCATTTGCTGTTTTCTCTTAAACGCAACATGGGAGAAAAACCATTTCACATCAAATTTGTGGGTCTTGGTCTTCAATACATTCAGTGAAATTTTGAGCTGTCTGTGTTTGCTACAAGAGGAGATATCACAAAGTATGCACTTTTGTTGTTTCTTTTGGTTTCAATGCATTTTGGCCTAAAACAAGCATTTGCTGTTTTCTCTTAAACGCAACATGGGAGAAAAACCTTTTCACTTTACATTTTTGGGTCTTGATCTTCAACACATTTGTTGAAATTTTGAGCTGTCTGTGTTTGCTACAAGAGGAGATATCACAAAGTATGCGCTTTTGATGTTTCCTTTGGGTTCAATGCATTTTGGCCTAAAACAAGCATTTGCTGTTTTCTCTTAAATGCAACATGGGAGAAAAACCTTTTCACATCACATTGGTGGGTCTTGGTCTTCAACACATTCGGTGAAATTTTGAGCTGTCTGTGTTTGCTACAAGAGGAGATATCACAAAGTATGCGCTTTGTTGTTTCCATTGCTTTCAATGCATTTTGGCCTTAAAATTAGCATTTCCTGTTTTCTCTTAAATGCAACATGGGAGAAAAACCATTTCACATCAAATTTGTGGGTCTTGGTCTTCAACACATTCAGTGAAATTTTGAGCTGTCTGTGTTTGCTACAAGAGGAGATATCACAAAGTATGCGCTTTTGTTGTTTCCATTGCTTTCATTGCATTTTGGCCTAAAACGAGCATTTGCTGTTTTCTCTTAAACGCAACATGGAATAAAAACCATTTCTCATCAAATTTGTTGGTCATGGTCTTCAACACATTAGGTGAAATGTTGAGCTGTCTGTGTTTGCTACAAGAGGAGATATCACAAAGTATGCGCTTTTGTTGTTGCCTTTGGGTTCTAAGCATTTTGGCCTAAAACTAGCATTTGCTGTTTTCTCTTAAACGCAACATGGGAGAAAAACCATTTCACATCACATTTGTGAGTCTTGGTCTTCAACACATTCTGTGAAATTTTGAGCTGTCTGTGTTTGCTACAAGAGGAGATATCACAAAGTATGCGCTTTTATTGTTTCCATTGCTTTCAATGCATTTTGGCCTAAAACAAGCATTTGCTGTTTTCTCTTAAACGCAACATGGGAGAAAAACCATTTCACATCACTTTTGTGAGTCTAGGTCTTCAACACATTCGGTGAAATTTTAAGCTGTCTGTGTTTGCTACAAGAGGAGATATCACAAAGTATGCGCTTTTGTTGTTTCTTTTGGTTTCAATGCATTTTGGCCTAAAACAAGCATTTGCTGTTTTCTCTTAAATGCAACATGGGATAAAAACCTTTTCACTTCAGATTTTTGGGTCTTGGTCATCAACACATTTGGTGAAATTTTGAGCTGTCTGTGTTTGCTACAAGAGGAGATATCACAAAGTATGCGCTTTTATTGTTTCCATTGCTTTCAATGCATTTTGGCCTAAAACAAGCATTTGCTGTTTTCTCTTAAACGCAATATGGGAGTAAAACCTTTTCACTTTACATTTTTGGGTCTTGGTCTTCAACACATTTGGTGAAATTTTGAGCTGTCTGTGTTTGCTACAAGAGGAGATATCACAAAGTATGCGCTTTTGATGTTTCCTTTGGGTTCAATGCATTTTGGCCTAAAACAAGCATTTGCTGTTTTCTCTTAAACGCAACATGGGATAAAAACCTTTTCACTTTACATTTTTGGGTCTTGGTCTTAAACAAATTTGGTGAAATTTTGAGCTGTCTGTGTTTGCTACAAGAGGAGATATCACAAAGTATGCACTTTTGATGTTTCCTTTGGGTTCAATGCATTTTGGCCTAAAACAAGCATTTGCTGTTATTCTCTTAAACGCAACATGGGAGAAAAACCTTTTCACATCACATTTGTTGGTCTTGGTCTTCAACACATTCGGTGAAATTTTGAGCTGTCTGTGTTTGCTACAAGAGGAGATATCACAAAGTATGCGCTTTTGTTGTTTCCATTGCTTTCAATGCATTTTGGCCTTAAAATTAGCATTTCCTGTTTTCTCTTAAATGCAACATTCGAGAAAAACCATTTCACATCAAATTTGTGGGTCTTGGTCTTCAACACATTCAGTGAAATTTTGAGCTGTCTGTGTTTGCTACAAGAGGAGATATCACAAAGTATGCGCTTTTGTTGTTTCCATTGCTTTCATTGCATTTTGGCCTAAAACGAGCATTTGCTGTTTTCTCTTAAATGCAACATGGGAGAAAAACCATTTCTCATCAAATTTGTGGGTCTTGGTCTTCAACACATATGGTGAAATGTTGAGCTGTCTGTGTTTGCTACAAGAGGAGATATCACAAAGTATGCGCTTTTGTTGTTTCCTTTGGGTTCAAAGCATTTTGGCCTATAACTAGCATTTGCTGTTTTCTCTTAAACGCAACATGGGAGAAAAACCATTTCACATCACATTTGTGAGTCTTGGTCTTCAACACATTCTGTGAAATTTTGAGTTGTCTGTGTTTGCTACAAGAGGAGATATCACAAAGTATGCACTTTTGTTGTTTTCATTGCTTTCAATACATTTTGGCCTAAAACGAGCATTTGCTGTTTTCTCTTAAACACAACATGGGAGAAAAACCATTTTTCATCAAATTTGTGGGTCTTGGTCTTCAACACATTCGGTGAAATTTTGAGCTGTCTGTGTTTGCTACAAGAGGAGATATCACAAAGTATGCGCTTTTATTGTTTCCATTGCTTTCAATGCATTTTGGCCTAAAACAAGCATTTGCTGTTTTCTCTTAAATGCAACATGGGAGAAAAACCATTTCACATCACTTTTGTGAGTCTTGGTCTTCAACACATTCAGTGAAATTTTAAGCTGTGTGTGTTTGCTACAAGAGGAGATATCACAAAGTATGCACTTTTGTTGTTTCCTTTGGGTTCAAAGCATTTTGGCCTAAAACGAGCATTTGCAGTTTTCTCTTAAACGCAACATGGGAGAAAAACCATTTCACATCAAATTTGTGGGTCTTGGTCTTCAACACATTCGGTGAAATTTTGAGCTGTCTGTGTTTGCTACAAGAGGAGATATCACAAAGTATGCGCTTTTGTTGTTTCCATTGCTCTCAATGCATTTTGGCCTAAAAAAAAGCATTTGCTGTTTTCTCTTAAACTCAACATAGGATAGAAACCTTTTCACTTCACATTTTTGTGTCTTGGTCATCAACACATTTGGTGAGATTTTGAGCTGTCTGTGTTTGCTACAAGAGGAGATATCACAAAGTATGCGCTTTAGTTGTTTCCATTGCTTTCAATGCATTTTGGCCTAAAACGAGCATTTGCTGTTTTCTCTTAATCGCAACATGTGAGAAAAACCATTTCACATCAAATTTGTGGGTCTTGGTCTTCAACACATTTGGTGAAATTTTGAGCTGTCTGTGTTTGCTACAAGAGGAGATATCACAAAGTATGCGCTTTTGTTGTTTCTATTGCTTTCAATGCATTTTGGCCTAAAACAAGCATTTGCTGTTTTCTCTTAAACACAACATGGGAGAAAAACCATTTCTCATCAAATTTGTGGGTCTTGGTCTTCAACACATTCGGTGAAATTTTGAGCTGTCTGTGTTTGCTACAAGAGAAGATATCACAAAGTATGCTCTTTTGTTGTTTCCTTTGGTTTCAATGCATTTTGGCCTAAAACAAGCATTTGATGTTTTCTCTTAAATGCAACATGGGATAAAAACCTTGTCACTTCACATTTTTGGGTCTTGGTCTTCAACACATTCGGTGAAATTTTGAGCTGTCCGTGTTTGCTACAAGAGGAGATATCACAAAGTATGCGCTTTTGTTGTTTCCATTGCTCTCAATGCATTTTGGCCTAAAACGAGCATTTGCTGTTTTCTCTTAAACGCAACATGGGAGAAAAACCATTTCACATCAAATTTGTGGGTCTTGGTCTTCAATTCATTCAGTGAAATTTTGAGCTGTCTGTGTTTGCTACAAGAGGAGATATCACAAAGTATGCACTTTTGTTGTTTCTTTTGGTTTCAATGCATTTTGGCCTAAAACAAGCATTTGCTGTTTTCTCTTAAACGCAACATGGGAGAAAAACCTTTTCACTTTACATTTTTGGGTCTTGATCTTCAACACATTTGTTGAAATTTTGAGCTGTCTGTGTTTGCTACAAGAGGAGATATCACAAAGTATGCGCTTTTGATGTTTCCTTTGGGTTCAATGCATTTTGGCCTAAAACAAGCATTTGCTGTTTTCTCTTAAACGCAACATGGGAGAAAAACCTTTTCACATCACATTGGTGGGTCTTGGTCTTCAACACATTCGGTGAAATTTTGAGCTGTCTGTGTTTGCTACAAGAGGAGATATCACAAAGTATGCGCTTTGTTGTTTCCATTGCTTTCAATGCATTTTGGCCTTAAAATTAGCATTTCCTGTTTTCTCTTAAATGCAACATGGGAGAAAAACCATTTCACATCAAATTTGTGGGTCTTGGTCTTCAACACATTCAGTGAAATTTTGAGCTGTCTGTGTTTGCTACAAGAGGAGATATCACAAAGTATGCGCTTTTGTTGTTTCCATTGCTTTCATTGCATTTTGGCCTAAAACGAGCATTTGCTGTTTTCTCTTAAACGCAACATGGGATAAAAACCATTTCTCATCAAATTTGTTGGTCTTGGTCTTCAACACATTAGGTGAAATGTTGAGCTGTCTGTGTTTGCTACAAGAGGAGATATCACAAAGTATGCGCTTTTGTTGTTGCCTTTGGGTTCTAAGCATTTTGGCCTAAAACTAGCATTTGCTGTTTTCTCTTAAACGCAACATGGGAGAAAAACCATTTCACATCACATTTGTGAGTCTTGGTCTTCAACACATTCTGTGAAATTTTGAGCTGTCTGTGTTTGCTACAAGAGGAGATATCACAAAGTATGCGCTTTTATTGTTTCCATTGCTTTCAATGCATTTTGGCCTAAAACAAGCATTTGCTGTTTTCTCTTAAACGCAACATGGGAGAAAAACCATTTCACATCACTTTTGTGAGTCTTGGTCTTCAACACATTCGGTGAAATTTTAAGCTGTCTGTGTTTGCTACAAGAGGAGATATCACAAAGTATGCGCTTTTGTTGTTTCTTTTGGTTTCAATGCATTTTGGCCTAAAACAAGCATTTGCTGTTTTCTCTTAAATGCAACATGGGATAAAAACCTTTTCACTTCAGATTTTTGGGTCTTGGTCATCAACACATTTGGTGAAATTTTGAGCTGTCTGTGTTTGCTACAAGAGGAGATATCACAAAGTATGCGCTTTTATTGTTTCCATTGCTTTCAATGCATTTTGGCCTAAAACAAGCATTTGCTGTTTTCTCTTAAACGCAATATGGGAGTAAAACCTTTTCACTTTACATTTTTGGGTCTTGGTCTTCAACACATTTGGTGAAATTTTGAGCTGTCTGTGTTTGCTACAAGAGGAGATATCACAAAGTATGCGCTTTTGATGTTTCCTTTGGGTTCAATGCATTTTGGCCTAAAACAAGCATTTGCTGTTTTCTCTTAAACGCAACATGGGATAAAAACCTTTTCACTTTACATTTTTGGGTCTTGGTCTTAAACAAATTTGGTGAAATTTTGAGCTGTCTGTGTTTGCTACAAGAGGAGATATCACAAAGTATGCGCTTTTGATGTTTCCTTTGGGTTCAATGCATTTTGGCCTAAAACAAGCATTTGCTGTTTTCTCTTAAACGCAACATGGGAGAAAAACCTTTTCACATCACATTTGTTGGTCTTGGTCTTCAACACATTCGGTGAAATTTTGAGCTGTCTGTGTTTGCTACAAGAGGAGATATCACAAAGTATGCGCTTTTGTTGTTTCCATTGCTTTCAATGCATTTTGGCCTTAAAATTAGCATTTCCTGTTTTCTCTTAAATGCAACATTCGAGAAAAACCATTTCACATCAAATTTGTGGGTCTTGGTCTTCAACACATTCAGTGAAATTTTGAGCTGTCTGTGTTTGCTACAAGAGGAGATATCACAAAGTATGCGCTTTTGTTGTTTCCATTGCTTTCATTGCATTTTGGCCTAAAACGAGCATTTGCTGTTTTCTCTTAAATGCAACATGGGAGAAAAACCATTTCTCATCAAATTTGTGGGTCTTGGTCTTCAACACATATGGTGAAATGTTGAGCTGTCTGTGTTTGCTACAAGAGGAGATATCACAAAGTATGCGCTTTTGTTGTTTCCTTTGGGTTCAAAGCATTTTGGCCTAAAACTAGCATTTGCTGTTTTCTCTTAAACGCAACATGGGAGAAAAACCATTTCACATCACATTTGTGAGTCTTGGTCTTCAACACATTCTGTGAAATTTTGAGTTGTCTGTGTTTGCTACAAGAGGAGATATCACAAAGTATGCACTTTTGTTGTTTTCATTGCTTTCAATGCATTTTGGCCTAAAACGAGCATTTGCTGTTTTCTCTTAAACACAACATGGGAGAAAAACCATTTTTCATCAAATTTGTGGGTCTTGGTCTTCAACACATTCGGTGAAATTTTGAGCTGTCTGTGTTTGCTACAAGAGGAGATATCACAAAGTATGCGCTTTTATTGTTTCCATTGCTTTCAATGCATTTTGGCCTAAAACAAGCATTTGCTGTTTTCTCTTAAATGCAACATGGGAGAAAAACCATTTCACATCACTTTTGTGAGTCTTGGTCTTCAACACATTCAGTGAAATTTTAAGCTGTGTGTGTTTGCTACAAGAGGAGATATCACAAAGTATGCACTTTTGTTGTTTCCTTTGGGTTCAAAGCATTTTGGCCTAAAACAAGCATTTGCTGTTTTCTCTTAAACGCAACATGGGAGAAAAACCATTTCACATCACTTTTGTGAGTCTTGGTCTTCAACACATTCGGTGAAATTTTAAGCTGTCTGTGTTTGCTACAAGAGGAGATATCACAAAGTATGCGCTTTTGTTGTTTCTTTTGGTTTCAATGCATTTTGGCCTAAAACAAGCATTTGCTGTTTTCTCTTAAATGCAACATGGGATAAAAACCTTTTCACTTCAGATTTTTGGGTCTTGGTCATCAACACATTTGGTGAAATTTTGAGCTGTCTGTGTTTGCTACAAGAGGAGATATCACAAAGTATGCGCTTTTATTGTTTCCATTGCTTTCAATGCATTTTGGCCTAAAACAAGCATTTGCTGTTTTCTCTTAAACGCAATATGGGAGTAAAACCTTTTCACTTTACATTTTTGGGTCTTGGTCTTCAACACATTTGGTGAAATTTTGAGCTGTCTGTGTTTGCTACAAGAGGAGATATCACAAAGTATGCGCTTTTGATGTTTCCTTTGGGTTCAATGCATTTTGGCCTAAAACAAGCATTTGCTGTTTTCTCTTAAACGCAACATGGGATAAAAACCTTTTCACTTTACATTTTTGGGTCTTGGTCTTAAACAAATTTGGTGAAATTTTGAGCTGTCTGTGTTTGCTACAAGAGGAGATATCACAAAGTATGCGCTTTTGATGTTTCCTTTGGGTTCAATGCATTTTGGCCTAAAACAAGCATTTGCTGTTTTCTCTTAAACGCAACATGGGAGAAAAACCTTTTCACATCACATTTGTTGGTCTTGGTCTTCAACACATTCGGTGAAATTTTGAGCTGTCTGTGTTTGCTACAAGAGGAGATATCACAAAGTATGCGCTTTTGTTGTTTCCATTGCTTTCAATGCATTTTGGCCTTAAAATTAGCATTTCCTGTTTTCTCTTAAATGCAACATTCGAGAAAAACCATTTCACATCAAATTTGTGGGTCTTGGTCTTCAACACATTCAGTGAAATTTTGAGCTGTCTGTGTTTGCTACAAGAGGAGATATCACAAAGTATGCGCTTTTGTTGTTTCCATTGCTTTCATTGCATTTTGGCCTAAAACGAGCATTTGCTGTTTTCTCTTAAATGCAACATGGGAGAAAAACCATTTCTCATCAAATTTGTGGGTCTTGGTCTTCAACACATATGGTGAAATGTTGAGCTGTCTGTGTTTGCTACAAGAGGAGATATCACAAAGTATGCGCTTTTGTTGTTTCCTTTGGGTTCAAAGCATTTTGGCCTAAAACTAGCATTTGCTGTTTTCTCTTAAACGCAACATGGGAGAAAAACCATTTCACATCACATTTGTGAGTCTTGGTCTTCAACACATTCTGTGAAATTTTGAGTTGTCTGTGTTTGCTACAAGAGGAGATATCACAAAGTATGCACTTTTGTTGTTTTCATTGCTTTCAATGCATTTTGGCCTAAAACGAGCATTTGCTGTTTTCTCTTAAACACAACATGGGAGAAAAACCATTTTTCATCAAATTTGTGGGTCTTGGTCTTCAACACATTCGGTGAAATTTTGAGCTGTCTGTGTTTGCTACAAGAGGAGATATCACAAAGTATGCGCTTTTATTGTTTCCATTGCTTTCAATGCATTTTGGCCTAAAACAAGCATTTGCTGTTTTCTCTTAAATGCAACATGGGAGAAAAACCATTTCACATCACTTTTGTGAGTCTTGGTCTTCAACACATTCAGTGAAATTTTAAGCTGTGTGTGTTTGCTACAAGAGGAGATATCACAAAGTATGCACTTTTGTTGTTTCCTTTGGGTTCAAAGCATTTTGGCCTAAAACGAGCATTTGCAGTTTTCTCTTAAACGCAACATGGGAGAAAAACCATTTCACATCAAATTTGTGGGTCTTGGTCTTCAACACATTCGGTGAAATTTTGAGCTGTCTGTGTTTGCTACAAGAGGAGATATCACAAAGTATGCGCTTTTGTTATTTCCATTGCTCTCAATGCATTTTGGCCTAAAAAAAAGCATTTGCTGTTTTCTCTTAAACTCAACATAGGATAGAAACCTTTTCACTTCACATTTTTGTGTCTTGGTCATCAACACATTTGGTGAGATTTTGAGCTGTCTGTGTTTGCTACAAGAGGAGATATCACAAAGTATGCGCTTTAGTTGTTTCCATTGCTTTCAATGCATTTTGGAATAAAACGAGCATTTGCTGTTTTCTCTTAATCGCAACATGGGAGAAAAACCATTTCACATCAAATTTGTGGGTCTTGGTCTTCAACACATTCAGTGAAGTTTTGAGCTGTCTGTGTTTGCTACAAGAGGAGATATCACAAAGTATGCTCTTTTGTTGTTTCCTTTGGTTTCAATGCATTTTGGCCTAAATCAAGCATTTGCTGTTTTCTCTTAAACGCAACATGGGATAAAAACCTTTTCACTTCACATTTTTGGGTCTTGGTCTTCAACACATTCAGTGAAATTTTTAGCTGTCTGTGTTTGCTACAAGAGGAGATATCACAAAGTATGCGCTTTTGTTGTTTCTTTTGGTTTCAATGCATTTTGGCCTAAAACGAACATTTGCTGTTTTCTCTTAAACGCAACATGGGAGAAAAACCATTTCACATCACATTTGTGGGTCTTGGTCTTCAACACATTCTATGAAATTTTGAGCTGTCTGTGTTTGCTACAAGAGGAGATATCACAAAGTATGCGCTTTTGTTGTTTCCATTGCTTTCATTGCATTTTGGCCTAAAACGAGCATTTGCTGTTTTATCTTAAACGCAACATGGGAGAAAAACCATTTCTCATCAAATTTGTTGGTCTTCGTCTTCAACACATTCGGTGAAATTTTGAGTTGTCTGTGTTTGCTACAAGAGGAGATATCACAAAGTATGCTCTTTTGTTCTTTCCTTTGGTTTCAATGCATTTTGGCCTAAAACAAGCATTTGCTGTTTTCTCTTAAACGCAACATGGGAGAAAAACCTTTTCACTTCACATTGGTGGGTCTTGGTCTTCAACACATTTGGTGAAATTTTGAGCTGTCTGTGTTTGCTACAAGAGGAGATATCACAAAGTATGCGCTTTTGTTGTTTCCATTGCTTTCATTGCATTTTGGCCTAAAACGAGCATTTGCAGTTTTCTCTTAAACGCAACACGGGAGAAAAACCATTTCTCATCAAATTTGTGTGTCTTGGTCTTCAACACATTTGGTGAAATTTTGAGCTGTCTGTGTTTGCTACAAGAGGAGATATCACAAAGTATGCGCTTTTGTTGTTTCTATTGCTTTCAATGCATTTTGGCCTAAAACAAGCATTTGCTGTTTTCTCTTAAACACAACATGGGAGAAAAACCATTTCTCATCAAATTTGTGGGTCTTGGTCTTCAACACATTTGGTGAAATTTTGAGCTGTCTGTGTTTGCTACAAGAGAAGATATCACAAAGTATGCTCTTTTGTTGTTTCCTTTGGTTTCAATGCATTTTGGCCTAAAACAAGCATTTGATGTTTTCTCTTAAATGCAACATGGGATAAAAACCTTTTCACTTCACATTTTTGGGTCTTGGTCTTCAACACATTCGGTGAAATTTTGAGCTGTCCGTGTTTGCTACAAGAGGAGATATCACAAAGTATGCGCTTTTGTTGTTTCCTGTGCTCTCAATGCATTTTGGCCTAAAACGAGCATTTGCTGTTTTCTCTTAAACGCAACATGGGAGAAAAACCATTTCACATCAAATTTGTGGGTCTTGGTCTTCAATACATTCGGTGAAATTTTGAGCTGTCTGTGTTTGCTACAAGAGGAGATATCACAAAGTATGCACTTTTGTTGTTTCTTTTGGTTTCAATGCATTTTGGCCTAAAACAAGCATTTGCTGTTTTCTCTTAAACGCAACATGGGAGAAAAACCTTTTCACTTTACATTTTTGGGTCTTGGTCTTCAACACATTTGGTGAAATTTTGAGCTGTCTGTGTTTGCTACAAGAGGAGATATCACAAAGTATGCGCTTTTGATGTTTCCTTTGGGTTCAATGCATTTTGGCCTAAAACAAGCATTTGCTGTTTTCTCTTAAACGCAACATGGGAGAAAAACCTTTTCACATCACATTGGTGGGTCTTGGTCTTCAACACATTCGGTGAAATTTTGAGCTGTCTGTGTTTGCTACAAGAGGAGATATCACAAAGTATGCGCTTTTGTTGTTTCCATTGCTTTCAATGCATTTTGGCCTTAAAATTAGCATTTCCAGTTTTCTCTTAAATGCAACATGGGAGAAAAACCATTTCACATCAAATTTGTTGGTCTTGGTCTTCAACACATTCAGTGAAATTTTGAGCTGTCTGTGTTTGCTACAAGAGGAGATATCACAAAGTATGCGCTTTTGTTGTTTCCATTGCTTTCATTGCATTTTGGCCTAAAACGAGCATTTGCTGTTTTCTCTTAAACACAACATGGGAGAAAAACCATTTCTCTTCAAATTTGTGGGTCTTGGTCTTCAACACATTAGGTGAAATTTTGAGCTGTCTGTGTTTGCTACAAGAGGAGATATCACAAAGTATGCGCTTTTGTTGTTTCCATTGCTTTCATTGCATTTTGGCCTAAAACGAGCATTTGCAGTTTTCTCTTAAACGCAACACGGGAGAAAAACCATTTCTCATCAAATTTGTGTGTCTTGGTCTTCAACACAATTGGTGAAATTTTGAGCTGTCTGTGTTTGCTACAAGAGGAGATATCACAAAGTATGCGCTTTTGTTGTTTCTATTGCTTTCAATGCATTTTGGCCTAAAACAAGCATTTGCTGTTTTCTCTTAAACACAACATGGGAGAAAAACCATTTCTCATCAAATTTGTGGGTCTTGGTCTTCAACACATTCGGTGAAATTTTGAGCTGTCTGTGTTTGCTACAAGAGAAGATATCACAAAGTATGCTCTTTTGTTGTTTCCTTTGGTTTCAATGCATTTTGGCCTAAAACAAGCATTTGATGTTTTCTCTTAAATGCAACATGGGATAAAAACCTTTTCACTTCACATTTTTGGGTCTTGGTCTTCAACACATTCAGTGAAATTTTGAGCTGTCCGTGTATGCTACAAGAGGAGATATCACAAAGTATGCGCTTTTGTTGTTTCCAGTGCTCTCAATGCATTTTGGCCTAAAACGAGCATTTGCTGTTTTTCTCTTAAACGCAACATGGGAGAAAAACCATTTCACATCAAATTTGTGGGTCTTGGTCTTCAATACATTCGGTGAAATTTTGAGCTGTCTGTGTTTGCTACAAGAGGAGATATCACAAAGTATGCACTTTTGTTGTTTCTTTTGGTTTCAATGCATTTTGGCCTAAAACAAGCATTTGCTGTTTTCTCTTAAACGCAACATGGGAGAAAAACCTTTTCACTTTACATTTTTGGGTCTTGGTCTTCAACACATTTGGTGAAATTTTGAGCTGTCTGTGTTTGCTACAAGAGGAGATATCACAAAGTATGCGCTTTTGATGTTTCCTTTGGGTTCAATGCATTTTGGCCTAAAACAAGCATTTGCTGTTTTCTCTTAAACGCAACATGGGAGAAAAACCTTTTCACATCACATTGGTGGGTCTTGGTCTTCAACACATTCGGTGAAATTTTGAGCTGTCTGTGTTTGCTACAAGAGGAGATATCACAAAGTATGCGCTTTTGTTGTTTCCATTGCTTTCAATGCATTTTGGCCTTAAAATTAGCATTTCCTGTTTTCTCTTAAATGCAACATGGGAGAAAAACCATTTCACATCAAATTTGTGGGTCTTGGTCTTCAACACATTCAGTGAAATTTTGAGCTGTCTGTGTTTGCTACAAGAGGAGATATCACAAAGTATGCGCTTTTGTTGTTTCCATTGCTTTCAATGCATTTTGGCCTTAAAATTAGCATTTCCTGTTTTCTCTTAAATGCAACATGGGAGAAAAACCATTTCTCATCAAATTTGTTGCTCTTGGTCTTCAACACATTAGGTGAAATGTTGAGCTGTCTGTGTTTGCTACAAGAGGAGATATCACAAAGTATGCGCTTTTGTTGTTGCCTTTGGGTTCAAAGCATTTTGACCTAAAACTAGCATTTGCTGTTTTCTCTTAAACGCAACATGGGAGAAAAACCATTTCACATCACATTTGTGAGTCTTGGTCTTCAACACATTCTGTGAAATTTTGAGCTGTCTGTGTTTGCTACAAGAGGATATATCACAAAGTATGCGCTTTTGTTGTTTCCATTGC
This sequence comes from Taudactylus pleione, assembly GCA_031769625.1. Lineage (NCBI taxonomy): Eukaryota > Metazoa > Chordata > Amphibia > Anura > Myobatrachidae > Taudactylus > Taudactylus pleione. Next base: position 7,635,519 of record JAUIMM010000975.1, read on the forward strand.
TTTCAATGCATTTTGGCCTAAAACGAGCATTTGCTGTTTTCTCTTAAACACAATATGGGAGAAAAACCATTTCTCTTCAAATTTGTGGGTCTTGGTCTTCAACACATTCGGTGAAATTTTGAGCTGTCTGTGTTTGCTACAAGAGGAGATATCACAAAGTATGCGCTTTTATTGTTTCCATTGCTTTCAATGCATTTTGGCCTAAAACAAGCATTTGCTGTTTTCTCTTAAACGCAACATGGGAGAAAAACCATTTCACATCACTTTTGTGAGTCTTGGTCTTCAACACATTCGGTGAAATTTTAAGCTGTCTGTGTTTGCTACAAGAGGAGATATCACAAAGTATGCGCTTTTGTTGTTTCTTTTGTTTTCAATGCATTTTGGCCTAAAACAAGCATTTGCTGTTTCTCTTAAACGCAACACGGGATATAAACCTTTTCACTTCATATTTTTGGGTCTTGGTCATCAACACATTTGGTGAAATTTTGAGCTGTCTGTGTTTGCTACAAGAGGAGATATCACAAAGTATGCGCTTTTGATGTTTCCTTTGGGTTCAATGCATTTTGGCCTAAAACAAGCATTTGCTGTTTTCTCTTAAACGCAACATGGGATAAAAACCTTTTCACTTTACATTTTTGGGTCTTGGTCTTAAACAAATTTGGTGAAATTTTGAGCTGTCTGTGTTTGCTACAAGAGGAGATATCACAAAGTATGCGCTTTTGATGTTTCCTTTGGGTTCAATGCATTTTGGCCTAAAACAAGCATTTGCTGTTTTCTCTTAAACGCAACATGGGAGGAAAACCTTTTCACATCACATTTGTTGGTCTTGGTCTTCAACACATTCGGTGAAATTTTGAGCTGTCTGTGTTTGCTACAAGAGGAGATATCACAAAGTATGCGCTTTTGTTGTTTCCATTGCTTTCAATGCATTTTGGCCTTAAAATTAGCATTTCCTGTTTTCTCTTAAATGCAACATGGGAGAAAAACCATTTCACATCAAATTTGTGGGTCTTGGTCTTCAACACATTCAGTGAAATTTTGAGCTGTCTGTGTTTGCTACAAGAGGAGATATCACAAAGTATGCGCTTTTGTTGTTTCCATTGCTTTCATTGCATTTTGGCCTAAAACGAGCATTTGCTGTTTTCTCTTAAACGCAACATGGGAGAGAAACCATTTCTCATCAAATTTGTGGGTCTTGGTCTTCAACACATTTGGTGAAATTTTGAGCTGTCTGTGTTTGCTACAAGAGAAGATATCACAAAGTATGCTCTTTTGTTGTTTCCTTTGGTTTCAATGCATTTTGGCCTAAAACAAGCATTTGCTGTTTTCTCTTAAACGCAACATGGGAGAAAAACCTTTTCACTTCACATTGGTGGGTCTTGGTCTTCAACACATTTGGTGAAATTTTGAGCTGTCTGTGTTTGCTACAAGAGGAGATATCACAAAGTATGCGCTTTTGTTGTTTCCATTGCTTTCATTGCATTTTGGCCTAAAACGAGCATTTGCAGTTTTCTCTTAAACGCAACACGGGAGAAAAACCATTTCTCATCAAATTTGTGTGTCTTGGTCTTCAACACATTTGGTGAAATTTTGAGCTGTCTGTGTTTGCTACAAGAGGAGATATCACAAAGTATGCGCTTTTGTTGTTTCTATTGCTTTCAATGCATTTTGGCCTAAAACAAGCATTTGCTGTTTTCTCTTAAATGCAACATGGGATAAAAACCTTTTCACTTCACATTTTTGGGTCTTGGTCTTCAACACATTCGGTGAAATTTTGAGCTGTCCGTGTTTGCTACAAGAGGAGATATCACAAAGTATGCGCTTTTGTTGTTTCCTGTGCTCTCAATGCATTTTGGCCTAAAACGAGCATTTGCTGTTTTCTCTTAAACGCAACATGGGAGAAAAACCATTTCACATCAAATTTGTGGGTCTTGGTCTTCAATACATTCGGTGAAATTTTGAGCTGTCTGTGTTTGCTACAAGAGGAGATATCACAAAGTATGCACTTTTGTTGTTTCTTTTGGTTTCAATGCATTTTGGCCTAAAACAAGCATTTGCTGTTTTCTCTTAAACGCAACATGGGAGAAAAACCTTTTCACTTTACATTTTTGGGTCTTGGTCTTCAACACATTTGGTGAAATTTTGAGCTGTCTGTGTTTGCTACAAGAGGAAATATCACAAAGTATGCGCTTTTGATGTTTCCTTTGGGTTCAATGCATTTTGGCCTAAAACAAGCATTTGCTGTTTTCTCTTAAACGCAACATGGGAGAAAAACCTTTTCACATCACATTGGTGGGTCTTGGTCTTCAACACATTCGGTGAAATTTTGAGCTGTCTGTGTTTGCTACAAGAGGAGATATCACAAAGTATGCGCTTTTGTTGTTTCCATTGCTTTCAATGCATTTTGGCCTTAAAATTAGCATTTCCTGTTTTCTCTTAAATGCAACATGGGAGAAAAACCATTTCACATCAAATTTGTTGGTCTTGGTCTTCAACACATTCAGTGAAATTTTGAGCTGTCTGTGTTTGCTACAAGAGGAGATATCACAAAGTATGCGCTTTTGTTGTTTCCATTGCTTTCATTGCATTTTGGCCTAAAACGAGCATTTGCTGTTTTCTCTTAAACACAACATGGGAGAAAAACCATTTCTCTTCAAATTTGTGGGTCTTGGTCTTCAACACATTAGGTGAAATTTTGAGCTGTCTGTGTTTGCTACAAGAGGAGATATCACAAAGTATGCGCTTTTGTTGTTTCCATTGCTTTCATTGCATTTTGGCCTAAAACGAGCATTTGCTGTTTTCTCTTAAACACAACATGGGAGAAAAACCATTTCTCATCAAATTTGTGGGTCTTGGTCTTCAACACATTCGGTGAAATTTTGAGCTGTCTGTGTTTGCTACAAGAGAAGATATCACAAAGTATGCTCTTTTGTTGTTTCCTTTGGTTTCAATGCATTTTGGCCTAAAACAAGCATTTGATGTTTTCTCTTAAATGCAACATGGGATAAAAACCTTTTCACTTCACATTTTTGGGTCTTGGTCTTCAACACATTCGGTGAAATTTTGAGCTGTCCGTGTATGCTACAAGAGGAGATATCACAAAGTATGCGCTTTTGTTGTTTCCAGTGCTCTCAATGCATTTTGGCCTAAAACGAGCATTTGCTGTTTTTCTCTTAAACGCAACATGGGAGAAAAACCATTTCACATCAAATTTGTGGGTCTTGGTCTTCAATACATTCGGTGAAATTTTGAGCTGTCTGTGTTTGCTACAAGAGGAGATATCACAAAGTATGCACTTTTGTTGTTTCTTTTGGTTTCAATGCATTTTGGCCTAAAACAAGCATTTGCTGTTTTCTCTTAAACGCAACATGGGAGAAAAACCTTTTCACTTTACATTTTTGGGTCTTGGTCTTCAACACATTTGGTGAAATTTTGAGCTGTCTGTGTTTGCTACAAGAGGAGATATCACAAAGTATGCGCTTTTGATGTTTCCTTTGGGTTCAATGCATTTTGGCCTAAAACAAGCATTTGCTGTTTTCTCTTAAACGCAACATGGGAGAAAAACCTTTTCACATCACATTGGTGGGTCTTGGTCTTCAACACATTCGGTGAAATTTTGAGCTGTCTGTGTTTGCTACAAGAGGAGATATCACAAAGTATGCGCTTTTGTTGTTTCCATTGCTTTCAATGCATTTTGGCCTTAAAATTAGCATTTCCTGTTTTCTCTTAAATGCAACATGGGAGAAAAACCATTTCTCATCAAATTTGTTGCTCTTGGTCTTCAACACATTAGGTGAAATGTTGAGCTGTCTGTGTTTGCTACAAGAGGAGATATCACAAAGTATGCGCTTTTGTTGTTGCCTTTGGGTTCAAAGCATTTTGACCTAAAACTAGCATTTGCTGTTTTCTCTTAAACGCAACATGGGAGAAAAACCATTTCACATCACATTTGTGAGTCTTGGTCTTCAACACATTCTGTGAAATTTTGAGCTGTCTGTGTTTGCTACAAGAGGATATATCACAAAGTATGCGCTTTTGTTGTTTCCATTGCTTTCAATGCATTTTGGCCTAAAACGAGCATTTGCTGTTTTCTCTTAAACACAACATGGGAGAAAAACCATTTCTCTTCAAATTTGTGGGTCTTGGTCTTCAACACATTCGGTGAAATTTTGAGCTGTCTGTGTTTGCTACAAGAGGAGATATCACAAAGTATGCGCTTTTATTGTTTCCATTGCTTTCAATGCATTTTGGCCTAAAACAAGCATTTGCTGTTTTCTCTTAAACGCAACATGGGAGAAAAACCATTTCACATCACTTTTGTGAGTCTTGGTCTTCAACACATTCGGTGAAATTTTAAGCTGTCTGTGTTTGCTACAAGAGGAGATATCACAAAGTATGCGCTTTTGTTGTTTCTTTTGTTTTCAATGCATTTTGGCCTAAAACAAGCATTTGCTGTTTCTCTTAAACGCAACACGGGATATAAACCTTTTCACTTCATATTTTTGGGTCTTGGTCATCAACACATTTGGTGAAATTTTGAGCTGTCTGTGTTTGCTACAAGAGGAGATATCACAAAGTATGCGCTTTTGATGTTTCCTTTGGGTTCAATGCATTTTGGCCTAAAACAAGCATTTGCTGTTTTCTCTTAAACGCAACATGGGATAAAAACCTTTTCACTTTACATTTTTGGGTCTTGGTCTTAAACAAATTTGGTGAAATTTTGAGCTGTCTGTGTTTGCTACAAGAGGAGATATCACAAAGTATGCGCTTTTGATGTTTCCTTTGGGTTCAATGCATTTTGGCCTAAAACAAGCATTTGCTGTTTTCTCTTAAACGCAACATGGGAGGAAAACCTTTTCACATCACATTTGTTGGTCTTGGTCTTCAACACATTCGGTGAAATTTTGAGCTGTCTGTGTTTGCTACAAGAGGAGATATCACAAAGTATGCGCTTTTGTTGTTTCCATTGCTTTCAATGCATTTTGGCCTTAAAATTAGCATTTCCTGTTTTCTCTTAAATGCAACATGGGAGAAAAACCATTTCACATCAAATTTGTGGGTCTTGGTCTTCAACACATTCAGTGAAATTTTGAGCTGTCTGTGTTTGCTACAAGAGGAGATATCACAAAGTATGCGCTTTTGTTGTTTCCATTGCTTTCATTGCATTTTGGCCTAAAACGAGCATTTGCTGTTTTCTCTTAAACGCAACATGGGAGAGAAACCATTTCTCATCAAATTTGTGGGTCTTGGTCTTCAACACATTTGGTGAAATTTTGAGCTGTCTGTGTTTGCTACAAGAGAAGATATCACAAAGTATGCTCTTTTGTTGTTTCCTTTGGTTTCAATGCATTTTGGCCTAAAACAAGCATTTGCTGTTTTCTCTTAAACGCAACATGGGAGAAAAACCTTTTCACTTCACATTGGTGGGTCTTGGTCTTCAACACATTTGGTGAAATTTTGAGCTGTCTGTGTTTGCTACAAGAGGAGATATCACAAAGTATGCGCTTTTGTTGTTTCCATTGCTTTCATTGCATTTTGGCCTAAAACGAGCATTTGCAGTTTTCTCTTAAACGCAACACGGGAGAAAAACCATTTCTCATCAAATTTGTGTGTCTTGGTCTTCAACACATTTGGTGAAATTTTGAGCTGTCTGTGTTTGCTACAAGAGGAGATATCACAAAGTATGCGCTTTTGTTGTTTCTATTGCTTTCAATGCATTTTGGCCTAAAACAAGCATTTGCTGTTTTCTCTTAAATGCAACATGGGATAAAAACCTTTTCACTTCACATTTTTGGGTCTTGGTCTTCAACACATTCGGTGAAATTTTGAGCTGTCCGTGTTTGCTACAAGAGGAGATATCACAAAGTATGCGCTTTTGTTGTTTCCTGTGCTCTCAATGCATTTTGGCCTAAAACGAGCATTTGCTGTTTTCTCTTAAACGCAACATGGGAGAAAAACCATTTCACATCAAATTTGTGGGTCTTGGTCTTCAATACATTCGGTGAAATTTTGAGCTGTCTGTGTTTGCTACAAGAGGAGATATCACAAAGTATGCACTTTTGTTGTTTCTTTTGGTTTCAATGCATTTTGGCCTAAAACAAGCATTTGCTGTTTTCTCTTAAACGCAACATGGGAGAAAAACCTTTTCACTTTACATTTTTGGGTCTTGGTCTTCAACACATTTGGTGAAATTTTGAGCTGTCTGTGTTTGCTACAAGAGGAAATATCACAAAGTATGCGCTTTTGATGTTTCCTTTGGGTTCAATGCATTTTGGCCTAAAACAAGCATTTGCTGTTTTCTCTTAAACGCAACATGGGAGAAAAACCTTTTCACATCACATTGGTGGGTCTTGGTCTTCAACACATTCGGTGAAATTTTGAGCTGTCTGTGTTTGCTACAAGAGGAGATATCACAAAGTATGCGCTTTTGTTGTTTCCATTGCTTTCAATGCATTTTGGCCTTAAAATTAGCATTTCCTGTTTTCTCTTAAATGCAACATGGGAGAAAAACCATTTCACATCAAATTTGTTGGTCTTGGTCTTCAACACATTCAGTGAAATTTTGAGCTGTCTGTGTTTGCTACAAGAGGAGATATCACAAAGTATGCGCTTTTGTTGTTTCCATTGCTTTCATTGCATTTTGGCCTAAAACGAGCATTTGCTGTTTTCTCTTAAACACAACATGGGAGAAAAACCATTTCTCTTCAAATTTGTGGGTCTTGGTCTTCAACACATTAGGTGAAATTTTGAGCTGTCTGTGTTTGCTACAAGAGGAGATATCACAAAGTATGCGCTTTTGTTGTTTCCATTGCTTTCATTGCATTTTGGCCTAAAACGAGCATTTGCTGTTTTCTCTTAAACACAACATGGGAGAAAAACCATTTCTCATCAAATTTGTGGGTCTTGGTCTTCAACACATTCGGTGAAATTTTGAGCTGTCTGTGTTTGCTACAAGAGAAGATATCACAAAGTATGCTCTTTTGTTGTTTCCTTTGGTTTCAATGCATTTTGGCCTAAAACAAGCATTTGATGTTTTCTCTTAAATGCAACATGGGATAAAAACCTTTTCACTTCACATTTTTGGGTCTTGGTCTTCAACACATTCGGTGAAATTTTGAGCTGTCCGTGTATGCTACAAGAGGAGATATCACAAAGTATGCGCTTTTGTTGTTTCCAGTGCTCTCAATGCATTTTGGCCTAAAACGAGCATTTGCTGTTTTTCTCTTAAACGCAACATGGGAGAAAAACCATTTCACATCAAATTTGTGGGTCTTGGTCTTCAATACATTCGGTGAAATTTTGAGCTGTCTGTGTTTGCTACAAGAGGAGATATCACAAAGTATGCACTTTTGTTGTTTCTTTTGGTTTCAATGCATTTTGGCCTAAAACAAGCATTTGCTGTTTTCTCTTAAACGCAACATGGGAGAAAAACCTTTTCACTTTACATTTTTGGGTCTTGGTCTTCAACACATTTGGTGAAATTTTGAGCTGTCTGTGTTTGCTACAAGAGGAGATATCACAAAGTATGCGCTTTTGATGTTTCCTTTGGGTTCAATGCATTTTGGCCTAAAACAAGCATTTGCTGTTTTCTCTTAAACGCAACATGGGAGAAAAACCTTTTCACATCACATTGGTGGGTCTTGGTCTTCAACACATTCGGTGAAATTTTGAGCTGTCTGTGTTTGCTACAAGAGGAGATATCACAAAGTATGCGCTTTTGTTGTTTCCATTGCTTTCAATGCATTTTGGCCTTAAAATTAGCATTTCCTGTTTTCTCTTAAATGCAACATGGGAGAAAAACCATTTCTCATCAAATTTGTTGCTCTTGGTCTTCAACACATTAGGTGAAATGTTGAGCTGTCTGTGTTTGCTACAAGAGGAGATATCACAAAGTATGCGCTTTTGTTGTTGCCTTTGGGTTCAAAGCATTTTGACCTAAAACTAGCATTTGCTGTTTTCTCTTAAACGCAACATGGGAGAAAAACCATTTCACATCACATTTGTTGAGTCTTGGTCTTCAACACATTCTGTGAAATTTTGAGCTGTCTGTGTTTGCTACAAGAGGATATATCACAAAGTATGCGCTTTTGTTGTTTCCATTGCTTTCAATGCATTTTGGCCTAAAACGAGCATTTGCTGTTTTCTCTTAAACACAACATGGGAGAAAAACCATTTCTCTTCAAATTTGTGGGTCTTGGTCTTCAACACATTCGGTGAAATTTTGAGCTGTCTGTGTTTGCTACAAGAGGAGATATCACAAAGTATGCGCTTTTATTGTTTCCATTGCTTTCAATGCATTTTGGCCTAAAACAAGCATTTGCTGTTTTCTCTTAAACGCAACATGGGAGAAAAACCATTTCACATCACTTTTGTGAGTCTTGGTCTTCAACACATTCGGTGAAATTTTAAGCTGTCTGTGTTTGCTACAAGAGGAGATATCACAAAGTATGCGCTTTTGTTGTTTCTTTTGTTTTCAATGCATTTTGGCCTAAAACAAGCATTTGCTGTTTCTCTTAAACGCAACACGGGATATAAACCTTTTCACTTCATATTTTTGGGTCTTGGTCATCAACACATTTGGTGAAATTTTGAGCTGTCTGTGTTTGCTACAAGAGGAGATATCACAAAGTATGCGCTTTTGATGTTTCCTTTGGGTTCAATGCATTTTGGCCTAAAACAAGCATTTGCTGTTTTCTCTTAAACGCAACATGGGATAAAAACCTTTTCACTTTACATTTTTGGGTCTTGGTCTTAAACAAATTTGGTGAAATTTTGAGCTGTCTGTGTTTGCTACAAGAGGAGATATCACAAAGTATGCGCTTTTGATGTTTCCTTTGGGTTCAATGCATTTTGGCCTAAAACAAGCATTTGCTGTTTTCTCTTAAACGCAACATGGGAGGAAAACCTTTTCACATCACATTTGTTGGTCTTGGTCTTCAACACATTCGGTGAAATTTTGAGCTGTCTGTGTTTGCTACAAGAGGAGATATCACAAAGTATGCGCTTTTGTTGTTTCCATTGCTTTCAATGCATTTTGGCCTTAAAATTAGCATTTCCTGTTTTCTCTTAAATGCAACATGGGAGAAAAACCATTTCACATCAAATTTGTGGGTCTTGGTCTTCAACACATTCAGTGAAATTTTGAGCTGTCTGTGTTTGCTACAAGAGGAGATATCACAAAGTATGCGCTTTTGTTGTTTCCATTGCTTTCATTGCATTTTGGCCTAAAACGAGCATTTGCTGTTTTCTCTTAAACGCAACATGGGAGAGAAACCATTTCTCATCAAATTTGTGGGTCTTGGTCTTCAACACATTTGGTGAAATTTTGAGCTGTCTGTGTTTGCTACAAGAGAAGATATCACAAAGTATGCTCTTTTGTTGTTTCCTTTGGTTTCAATGCATTTTGGCCTAAAACAAGCATTTGCTGTTTTCTCTTAAACGCAACATGGGAGAAAAACCTTTTCACTTCACATTGGTGGGTCTTGGTCTTCAACACATTTGGTGAAATTTTGAGCTGTCTGTGTTTGCTACAAGAGGAGATATCACAAAGTATGCGCTTTTGTTGTTTCCATTGCTTTCATTGCATTTTGGCCTAAAACGAGCATTTGCAGTTTTCTCTTAAACGCAACACGGGAGAAAAACCATTTCTCATCAAATTTGTGTGTCTTGGTCTTCAACACATTTGGTGAAATTTTGAGCTGTCTGTGTTTGCTACAAGAGGAGATATCACAAAGTATGCGCTTTTGTTGTTTCTATTGCTTTCAATGCATTTTGGCCTAAAACAAGCATTTGCTGTTTTCTCTTAAATGCAACATGGGATAAAAACCTTTTCACTTCACATTTTTGGGTCTTGGTCTTCAACACATTCGGTGAAATTTTGAGCTGTCCGTGTTTGCTACAAGAGGAGATATCACAAAGTATGCGCTTTTGTTGTTTCCTGTGCTCTCAATGCATTTTGGCCTAAAACGAGCATTTGCTGTTTTCTCTTAAACGCAACATGGGAGAAAAACCATTTCACATCAAATTTGTGGGTCTTGGTCTTCAATACATTCGGTGAAATTTTGAGCTGTCTGTGTTTGCTACAAGAGGAGATATCACAAAGTATGCACTTTTGTTGTTTCTTTTGGTTTCAATGCATTTTGGCCTAAAACAAGCATTTGCTGTTTTCTCTTAAACGCAACATGGGAGAAAAACCTTTTCACTTTACATTTTTGGGTCTTGGTCTTCAACACATTTGGTGAAATTTTGAGCTGTCTGTGTTTGCTACAAGAGGAAATATCACAAAGTATGCGCTTTTGATGTTTCCTTTGGGTTCAATGCATTTTGGCCTAAAACAAGCATTTGCTGTTTTCTCTTAAACGCAACATGGGAGAAAAACCTTTTCACATCACATTGGTGGGTCTTGGTCTTCAACACATTCGGTGAAATTTTGAGCTGTCTGTGTTTGCTACAAGAGGAGATATCACAAAGTATGCGCTTTTGTTGTTTCCATTGCTTTCAATGCATTTTGGCCTTAAAATTAGCATTTCCTGTTTTCTCTTAAATGCAACATGGGAGAAAAACCATTTCACATCAAATTTGTTGGTCTTGGTCTTCAACACATTCAGTGAAATTTTGAGCTGTCTGTGTTTGCTACAAGAGGAGATATCACAAAGTATGCGCTTTTGTTGTTTCCATTGCTTTCATTGCATTTTGGCCTAAAACGAGCATTTGCTGTTTTCTCTTAAACACAACATGGGAGAAAAACCATTTCTCTTCAAATTTGTGGGTCTTGGTCTTCAACACATTAGGTGAAATTTTGAGCTGTCTGTGTTTGCTACAAGAGGAGATATCACAAAGTATGCGCTTTTGTTGTTTCCATTGCTTTCATTGCATTTTGGCCTAAAACGAGCATTTGCTGTTTTCTCTTAAACACAACATGGGAGAAAAACCATTTCTCATCAAAT